>CM060430.1:106608471-109008471 GCA_030545235.1 Helianthus tuberosus | reverse complement strand
GAATATGTAGGTGCCGGAAAAGCTTCCAAGCCTGCCTCCCAGTTCAACATGGCCGACCTTGACACTGTTCGATCCAGAAAGAAGAAGGCCATTGCCAGCCCTAGTGTCTCCATCCCCAAGGCACCCATTAAAAGAAGGGGTGGCAAGAAGAGGAAAAATTCTGAGATAGAGGACCTACAAGGCCTGCCATTGATCCGCCACCAGTTCCTTGAATACTTCAATGACGTGAGGATCACCAATTCTGCCTAGGTATCCTACTTATTTGAGGATCACCTGATCTTGAACTGCTTTGTCTTTTTTGCAGAAATTTGCTGAGATTGAAGACTACGTGGGGAGCGTTGAGGAGCTGGATAAGAAGATTGCTGACCTCCAACAAGTTGCAGTGCTCAAAGATCTTAAGATTGCTGATCTCGAAAAAGCCCTTCAGGGCGCCAAGACTAAGACAGCTAAAATCTTGATCGACATCGACTACGAGAAGCATGATCTCATAGAAGGTGCAAAGGTCTCCGCTGCCATCACAGTGTACAAGACAAAACTGAAGATGGCCCAGGAGGCTCAAGATCCTGACTTCGACGGAAGCAGCTAGGATGTTGAGGGCTGGAAAGCGAGGTTAGCTGATCTGGAAGATGATGAGGAGGCTGAGGAGGTTTTGGCGATCGAGGCTGGAGGTAGTGGGAAGGATCAGGTGAAGGATACCGACACTGGAGGGGATGAAGATGCAGCGATGGTGTAGGCTGCACGATTGGGCAATGATGGACATTTCTAGACGTAGCTGGAGCCCAATTTTTTTTAATTCGGTAGTAGTTTATTTTGTGGTTGTGCTGTTTTAAAACAATGATGGTCTGTATTTGAACAATAGTTCTAGGATTAAGGATCTAGAATCCTTTGGATAATAGGTAGGATTACAAATGGTGGAGGGATCCTCTGTTTGGGGGATGAAGCCATTGTGATCCTGCCGCCTTTTGATTTCCTGCACTTGCTATAACCGCATTAACAATGGACACCCGTTGCCAACCCATGTGGACAGGGCCACGTTTTGCTGGTAGAAACGTGGGTTGGCAATTTTGACAACCTTCGACGGTTAAACCTTTGTTAATAAAATAACTTTAATCTTTTTTGGCTTATCTTATGTTATTATCCTTGTTTGTCCTTTTAATTTTCAATTGTTTTGACGTATACTTGTCTGAATAAGAAAAGTTGAACAAATTAGATAAAAAGTTTAGGATATGATCCAGGATCAAATATCCTATAGTTGAAAAATTCCAAAAAGTAGTATATTTTAAGGATCATGAGTTCGGTTGTCAAAGTATTAGGGTTATTCAAATAATCAATGAATAAAATCAAAACAGTTAAGGATCATACCTGAGGATCCAAGTTAGGATCCTATCCCTTAATACTATAACCAGGATAACCATAGGACAAACCTTAGTAAGAGGTAAGGATCAAGGATCCTTGGTTGTTTAATTTCGAAGACCTGAAATAGAACATAACTTGGGACTAAGCCATTATAAGATAAAAGTTAGCAACTGGGGACAAGCCCAAAGGATAACTGGGGATAAGCCCAAGGATAACTGGGGACAAGCCTAAGGATAACTGTGGACAAGCCCAAGGATCGTGTGTGAACTGGAGTATGGCCCTAACTGGCGACTATCCAAACTTAGTGGCATGAAAATGCCAAAACCTTAGCTAACGTGAAAACGTTAGAAACCTTAAGAACGGATGTATGGTACGTCTACCATTATACGTAGGATCCTAGGTATAGCCAGTACAATGGAATTATCAGCCCCTAAAACGAGTACTGGTCCCACTGCCATGAACCATACCAGGATCATCGTGTGCTACTGGCGGAACTGGGGTCAAGCCCAAATAACTGGGGTCAAACCCAAGTAACTGGTTGCTTTTGTGGATAATCATCCTTTTGCTAAGAGTACCTGAACCTTCAAAACTCAAAATCACATGAAAGGGGGATAAAGGATGCAGGATCCTTATTCTTATGTGAGAAAGTAAGGAAATGAAATAGTTTAGGATTAGAATGTTACAAAAATGAGGATCATCTGTGCTTTAAGGATCCTTTAAGGATATTTATCATGTGAGGATCATGGATCCTTATCACATGAAGTATTTCTTCAAATGGACAGCATTCCAGGCTCTAGGTAGCAAATCACCTTCCATTGTTAGCAATCGATATGCCCCCTTTCTTGCCTCAGCTTCAATCAAGTAAGGTCCTTCCTATTTTGGTGCCAACTTTCCATCAACAGGATTGGTGGTATTCTGAAATGCTTTCCTTAGTACCATATCACCAACTTGGAATTTCCTGATCCTGACATTTTTGTTGTAGGCTCCAGCCATTCTTTGCTGATAACTGGCCATCCTTATCCTTGCCAAATCTCTGATTTCTTCTATAGTATCCAGGTCTTGAACCAAGTTCTCATCATTTTCCTCAAGATCACGAATACTTGTTCTAGCAGTTGGAACCATCATTTCTGTAGGGATCACTGATTCTGCCCCAAATACCAAAGAGAATGGAGTTTGGCCTGTAGCATTCTTAGGAGTTGTCCTATCAGCCCAAAGCACATAAGGTAGTTCTTATGCCCATTTCCCTTTCTTGGATCCAAGCTTCTTCTTCAAATTGTTGATGATGATCTTATTGGAGGATTCTTCCTGACCATTAGCTTGTGGGTGGACTGGTGTTGATGTTATCATATTAATCCCCCAACTGTCATGTCTTCGTGTTTCCATGCAAAGGTAGTCTTTCTCCTTTTGAGGAAGGATATGAGGTCTTCCTTTATTTCGCCAAGGATCCCTGATCCTATATAAACTTTAGATTCAGGATCATCAGGATCCATAAGGATTTCTACTACATCCTGTTCTCTTGCCTCCAAGACATCCCTTGGAGGACGCTTTAATTGCTATTGCTCCCTTGACTTTGATGATGGTTTCATTGATGAGGTGTAGCAGTTCGTAGCCTCTTGCTGATCACTATCAATCTTCACTATTCCCCAAGGACTAGGAAGCTTCACACATTGATGATAAGTGGATGGGACTGCCTTCATGTCATGTATCCAAGGCCTACCAAGGATAACATTACAACAAGATAAACAGTCAATAACACAAAACTTTTGGTAAGAATGTAGGCCTTCGATATAGATTGGGAGTTTAATGTCCCCCAGAGTATTCTTAGTGTCGCCACTGAATCCCACGAGCACAGAGGATCTTGGTATGATATCGGATTCAGGAATATTCATCTTCTTGAGGACATCAAGCTGGATAATGTTCACAGAGTTTCCTCCGTCTATAAGGATCCTACGAACAAAATGGTTAGAGATAAAAAGAGTGATAACCAAACCATCATGATGAGGATCCTGAATGTCAACACGATCATCCTCATCACAAGTTATAACTTTTCCTTCGGAGACACTGGATGTTCGAATGGGTCTATCTCCATTATCCATCTTGGTTTCTGTATTGGTCAAAAAATCTGATGAGGATATTGCAACCAAACTCTCTGTTACGGGGTATGATGCTAATAATGTAGAACAATGACAAGGATCACTTCAATGTAAATTGCATAAATGACACAAGGATTTATACGGGGAAAAAGCCCTTGATCAAGAGTTGATCTCCGGCACAAAAAACCCCGGGTGATGGAAACTACCGATCACCAAGCTCAAATAAATGAATAAATGTTTACAACTTCGGATAGTAACGAGCTAGGTACAAGGATCACTATCGTGAAATGTGTAAAAGTGAGTGAAAACAAATGAATGTTCGTCGAGAGCTTCAAGTGTGCGAGTATATGAGTGTGTGTAACTGAAAATGGCTAAGTGTTCTAAATTCTAGCTCGTTACCCCTTTTAAAATAGAAGTTAACTACAATAACTAACTATCCGATTTTTGTGCCAAGCTCCCACGTTCTCCACAACGTCCATTTTTGGCCAAGCACGTGCGGGATAGTTTGAGAATATTCTCCAGGAATATCGCCAAGACTAAGTCAAGCTTATTATTCCTGCGAAGTAATACAAAACATAAATAAACAATCGTCAGTACGAGGATCCTTAAAGTGATCCATGATCCTGATCCTAAAGCTCTTCTGAGGATCACCACCTGTCACAGAAGTAAGGATCATTAATTAGGATAACGAATAAGGATCACTAATTGTTAGAAAATCCTCCCCTAACAATTGCCCCCAAAATATAAGGAGTAATTTGTAAAATAAGCGAGTTATATTTTCTTGATCTTATCCGCAACTAACTAACGGATGTATAGTCGTTGATATCGAACTAGCCGTTGCAACCATGACGTCACAGAAGTGACAACCCTGCACGATCATGATTATAAATAGGAGATAGAGATAGGATCAAATGCATTTAAATCCGAAAGAAACTTCCTTTATATTCTCAGTCGAAGATCAATCAGGTATCTCTTTCTTCATCTTCTTCCTTCTCTTACTCTGTTTTTCTTTCTTTATCACCATCACTTTGAGAATGATGCTCCGAAGCTCACCGGGCAAGGATCACAAGAAGAACAGCCCTCCGAAAAGCCAGGGGATCATCGAAGATTCCATTAAAGAACGCTGCTGTTTCAATGATGCACAGATCGATAGGATCCGCCACTGCTTCCCGGCGAACACCGAGTTTAGACCTTTTGACCCCAATGCCCTGAGTGATCATATCTCCGACAAGTGGGTTGCTTTCCCCATCACTCCGTTCACCATAGGTTATACATATCCCTTTCCAGCCATCACCCAATCTTTCTTTTCCTTAACCGGCATCTCTTATATTCAAGCCATGCCGATGATTTGGAGGGTTTTGTACACCCTTGAAAGGATCATCGAGCAGGAAGGTATAGACCTAGGAATGTCAGAGCTGGGAGAGTTGTATGATCTTACTACCTTTGGTTCTCATCGCTATTTGTTTAAACATAAGCCCAGTGAGGAACACCCGATCTTCAAAGCCACCAAGAACGATGCTAATTGGAAGCGGCGTTTCTTTTTTATCAAGAGAGATTCTATTGAGGATGGAAAGGATCTACCCAATAAATGGGCTACCCATGGTAGGGTGGAGGATCCTGAGAAGGATCACCAGAAACTTTCTTTTGATGTAAGGATCATTTATATTTTTGCTTTCTTGTTATGCAGCTATCACCATCTCACACCTCAGATTGTCCCCTGCTGCTAAAAAGAGGCTCCTTGCTTTCAAGAAACTTGACCCTGAAACAAGATCTTTCAAGACAACAACCCAAGATTCACAGGAGGTATCCTCAGGCTCTGTCACGATGTCAAGTAAGTATCCTTGTTTAAAATTTAAATAAATAGTGAAATATAAATTAAGAAAAGATACTTATCTTGTTTTGGTTGTGTAGGTGCTGGAAAATCCACCAAGTCTGCTTCAAAGTTCAATGTCACTGATCTCACTACCGTCAGATCCTCCAAGAGAAAAGTTCCTACCAGTCCGACAGCTTCGGTCCCTAAGGCACCCCTCAAAGGAAAGGCAATCAAGAAGAGAAAAGCCTCTGAAGCTGAGGATCTGCAGGGTCTACCTCTGATTCGTCATCAATTCCTCGAGTACTTTAATGAGGTAAGGATCACTGTCTCTGCTCGTATATCCTGTTGACATATCCTGCTGATATATCCTGCTGATTTGAGGATCACTTAATCCTGATCTTATCCTTTGTCCCTTTTGCAGAAATTCTCTGA
The DNA here is from genome assembly GCA_030545235.1 of Helianthus tuberosus. NCBI lineage: Eukaryota > Viridiplantae > Streptophyta > Magnoliopsida > Asterales > Asteraceae > Helianthus > Helianthus tuberosus. The sequence continues at coordinate 109,002,777 of CM060430.1, read as the reverse complement.
GATTGAGGATTATGTTGGCCATGTTGAGGATCAGGATAGGAAGATTGCCGACCTCCAGCAGGTTGCAGTGCTTAAGGACCTTGCAATTGCTGATCTTCAGAAAGAAGTCCGGGATGCCAAACAGGAGACGGCCAAGGTGTTGATCAATGTTGACTATGAGAAGCGTGAGATCACCGAAGACGCCAAAGTCTCTGCCGCCATAGCAATGTACAAGACCAAGCTGCAAATGGCCTTGGAAGCTCAGGATCCTGCTTTTGACAAGAGCACCTGGGATGTTGAAGGCTGGAAGGCAAGGCTGGCTGAACTGGATGATGAAGAGGCCGAGGAGGTTGAAGAGATCCTGACGATTGAAGCTGGAGGCAAAGGTGAAGGTGGTGAAACAAGTGGAGCTGGAGGTGATAATGCAGCGAAGGTTTAGGCTGCATGATTGGGCGATGATGGACATTCTTAGACGCAGCCGGAGCCCAATTTTTAAATTTGGAAGTAGTTTTTTGTGGTTGTGATGTCGAACAGTTTGATGGTTTGTACTTAAACAATAGCTTTTAGGATAAAGGATCATGTATGATCCTTCGGACAATAGGCAGGATTGCAATTGGTGGAGGGATCCTCTGTTTGGGGGATGAAGCCATTGTAATCCTGCCACCTTTATATTCCTGCATTATCTTTGAACTTATTATCATGGACACCCTTTACCTACCCCAGCGGACGGGCCACGTTTTGCTGGTAGATGCTCGGGGTAGGTAATTTTGACAACCTTTTAAGGGTTAGTCTTTTGTTAATAAATAAAATCTTAACCTTTTGTCGCTTATCTTGTGTTGTTATCCTTTTGTTTCTTTAATTCTTCTTTGTTTTGATGCAAATTTATTGAATAAACAATTTTGAATAAGTCAGATTGAAAATGTTTAGGACATGATCCACGATCAAATATCCTATAGTTAAAGAATCTCAAAAAGCAATATATTTTAAGGATCACAAGTCTAGTTGTCAAATTTTAAGGGTTATTCAAATAAATAATGAATAGAATTAAAAATAGTTAAGGATTATACCTGAGGATCCAAGTTAGGATCCTAACCATAATAAGGATAACTATAAGATAAACCTTAGAGAGAAGTAAGGATCAAGGATCCCTAGTTGCTTATCTTCAAGGACCTGAAATAGATCATAACTTGGGACTAAGCCAATATAAGATAGGAGTTAGCAACTGGGGACAAGCCCAAGGATAACTGGGGACAAGCCCAAGGATAACTGGGGACAAGCCCAAGGATCGTATGTAAACTGGAGTATGGCCCTAACTGGCGACTATCCAAACTTAGTGACATGAAAATGCCAAAACCTTAGCTAACGTGAAAACGTTAGAAACCTTAGGAACGGATATATGGTACGTCTACCATTATACGTAGGATCCTAGGCATAGCCAGTACAATGGAATTATCAGCCCCTAAAATGAGTACTAGTCCCACTGCCTTGAACTATACCAGGATCATCATGCGCTACAGGCGGAACTGGGGTCAAGCCCAAATAACTGGGGTTAAACCCAAGGAACGGATCGCTTCAGCGGATAACCAATGTTATGCTATGGATACCTGAACTTTCAAAACTTAAACTCACGTGAGAGATGGATAAAGGACACATGATCCTTATCCTTATATGAGAAAATAAAGAAATGAAATAGTTCAAGTTTAGGATATTACCTAAGCAAGGATCACCGATACTTTGAGGATCCTTTGAGGATCATCTGTGCCATGAGGATCTTGCTCACATGAAATATTTCTTCAAGTGGACAGCATTCCAAGCCCTTGGTAGCAAATCACCTTCCATGGTTAGCAATCTATATGCCCCTTTTCCTGCTTCAGCTTCAATCAAATAAGGGCCTTCCCATTTTGGAGCCAATTTTCCATCAGCAGGATTGGTGGTATTCTGGAATGCTTTCCTTAATACCATATCTCCAACTTGAAACCTTCTGATCCTGACATTTTTGTTGTAAGCACCAGCCATTCTTTGTTGATAACTGGCCATCCTTATCCTAGCGAGATCCCTGATTTCTTCAATAGTATCCAGGTCTTGAGCTAAGTTCTCATTATTCTCCTCAGGATCACGGGTACTTGTTCTAACAGTTGGAACCACCATTTCTGTTGGGATCACTGATTCTGCCCCAAATACCAAAGAGAATGGCGTTTGACCAGTAGCATTCTTAGGGGTTCTCCTGTCAGCCCAAAGCACATTGGGTAGTTCTTCTGCCCATTTCCCTTTCTTGGATCCAAGCTTCTTCTTCAAATTGTTGATGATGATCTTGTTGGATGATTCTGCTTGACCATTAGCTTGTGGGTGGACTGGTGTTGATGTTATCATCTTAATCCCCCAGCTGTCACAAAAGTTAGTGGTTCTGCCCCCAATAAATTGGGAACCATTATCATATATAATCTCAGAAGGAATTCCAAATCTAGTTATAACATTTCTTTTAATGAAGGATATAACTTCCTTTTCTCTGACTTGGGCAAAAGCTTCAGCCTCTATCCACTTGGAGAAGTAATCAGTCATAGCTAGCATGAATACTTTTCCACCAGGTGCCTTAGGGAGCTTACCAACTATATCCATACCCCATCTCATAAATGGCCAAGAGGAGGATATAGGATGCAATAATTCAGCTGGTTGATGAAGGATATTACTGTGTCTCTGACAAGGATCACATCTTTTGGCATACTGCACAGCATCTCTCTTCATGGTTGGCCAGTAGTATCCTGTCTTCAGGATCCTTGAGAATAATGCCCTGCCCCCAGTGTGGTTTCCACAATCTCCTTCGTGGAAGTCTTTTAAAACTTCTTGGATTTCAGGATCCTCAATGCATCTCAAGTATGGTCCTGCAAGAGATCGTCTATACAACATATTATTTAAAATTGTGAATTGAGATACCTTAGATTTGAAAGCCCTAGGGTTTTCTCCTGTAGGAATCTCTCCATGTTGTAAGTATCTCATGATTGGTGAGATCCATGATCCTGATTCTGAATGGGATCGAGTATCCTCACTAGGGATAATTGCAGAATCATTTCCTATCTCCATAGCCGCATGATCCTCGATAGCCGGGGCCAGGATATGGATAATAGGGATCTTGATATCCTCCAGGATCTTCAAGGATGATCCTAAGTTAGCCAATGCATCAGCTTCTGTATTTTCTTCCCTTGGTACCTGCGTCAAACTAAAGGAAACAAAAGAGAGTGCAAAACTTTTGACTATCTCTAAATATTTTTTTAGCTTTTCACCTTTAACAGCATAGGATCCATTGAAGTGGTTTGTAATTAACAATGAATCTACATGTACCTCAAGATACCTGATCCCCATATGCTTTGCAATTTGCAAACTAGCAATTAAGGCTTCATACTCAGCCTCATTGTTAGTGGTTTGGAACTCATAAGCTATAGAGTGGGGTATTATGTCCCCCTGTGGCGATTTTAGTAGTATTCCAAGCCCTGTGCCTTTGACATTTGAGGATCCATCAGTATAAAGTATCCAAGGATCCTTGGTCTCTTCTAGCTGCTGGACTTCTAACTCAGCTTCTTCTTGTAAATCACTACTGAAATCAGCAACAAAGTCAGCTAATGCTTGGGATTTGATGGCTGTCCTAGGCTCATATCTTATATCATATGCACTTAGCTTTACTGCCCACTTAGCCATCCTTCCTGACATTTCTGGTTTCATGAGGACATTCTTAATTGGAAAATTAGTTTTAACAACGATAACATGAGTTTCAAAATAATGTCTTAACTTAGTAGATGCCATAATTAATGCAAGAATAAGCTTTTCAAGGTGTGAATACCTGGATTCGGCATCAAGTAAACTTTTACTTACATAATAGACAGGATGTTGTGTACCTTCATGATCCTTAACAAGGACCGCACTTACTGCTTTTGAGGATACTGCAAGATACAAGGATAGCACATCGCCTTTTTCTGGTTTCATCAAAGCCGGGGCTGAGGATAGGTAATCTTTGAGGGCTCTTAGAGCATTTTCATGCTTCTCAGTCCACTCAAATTTCTTGTTCTTCCTTAGGATATCATAGAATTCTTTACACTTCTCTGAGGATTTGGATATAAATCTGTTCAAAGCTGCTATCCTGCCTGTTAGCCTTTGAACATCCTTAGCATTGGCCGGAGATTTGATGTTCACTATTGCTTTGATTTGTTTCGGGCTAGCTTCAATGCCTCTCTTTGTCACCATATATCCTAAGAATTTACCTGTTTTAACACCAAAGTGACATTTTGAAGGGTTAAGTTTCATGTTATATTTGTCAAGGATATCGAATGCTTCCTCCAAGTCCCTTAGGTGATCCTCAGCTTTTATGGATTTTACCAGGATATCATCTATGTAAACCTCCATAGTTTGTCCAATCTGATCCTTGAACATCATCTTCACCAGCCTTTGATATGTTGCACCTGCATTTCTTAGTCCGAACGGCATAGCAATATAGCAGTATATACCAGTTGGAGCCATGAAGGCTGTATCCTCTTGGTCGGATGGTTCCATTTGGATTTGTTGGAATCCAGATGAAGCAACCATAAAAGTTAACAGTTCATGACCCGCAGTTGCATCCACCATGGAGTCAATGTGGGGTAATGGGAAAGGATCCTTGGGACATGCCTTATTTAAATCGGTAAAATCGACACATACCCTCCACTTTCCGTTTTTCTTTTGAACAACAACCACATTGGCCAACCATCTTGGATACTTGACCTCCCTAATCATACCTGCCCGGAGCAATTTCTCTACCTCTTCCTGGATAATGGCATTCCTTTCCGGTGCAAACTTTCTTCTTCTTTGATGGATTGGTTTGAAGGATCTGTCAATCCCGAGTTTGTGAGTGATTACATCTTTGGATATTCCAGTCATGTCTTCGTGTTTCCATGCGAAGGTAGTCTTTCTCCTTTTGAGGAAGGATACGAGGTCTTCTTTCATTTCGCCAAGGATCCCTGATCTGATGTAGATTTTGGATTCAGGATCATCAGGATCCATGAGGATTTCTACCACATCCTGCTCTCTTGCCTCCAAGACATCCCTTGGAGGATACCTTGATTGCTATTGCTCCTTTGACTTCGAGGCTGGTTTCATCGATGAAGTGTAGCAATTCTTAGCCTCCTGCTGATCACTATCAATCTTCACTATTCCCCAAGGACTAGGGAGCTTCACACATTGATGGTAAGTAGAGGGGACTGCTTTCATATCGTGTATCCAAGGCCTGCCAAGGATAACATTACAACAAGATAAATAGTCAATAACACAAAATTTTTGATAAGAGTGTAGGCCTTCAATGTATATTGGGAGTTTAATGTCCCCCAGGGTATTCTTAGTTTCGCCACTAAATCCCACGAGCACGGAGGATCTTGGTATGATGTCCGATTCAGGAATACGCATCTTCTTTAGAACATCTAGCTGGATAATGTTTACTGAGCTTCCTCCGTCTATAAGGATCCTGCGGACAAAATGGTTAGAAATAAAAAGAGTAATAACTAAACCATCGTGATGAGGATCCTGGATATCAACACGATCATCCTCATCAAAGGTTATGACTTTTCCTTCGGAGACACTTGATGTTCGAACAGGTCTTTCTCCATTATCCATTTTAGTTTCCTTTGCATGCCTTTTAGCTGCTGAGAAGGATGTGCCGCAAATGTCCGATCCTCCAGAAATAAAGTTTATCACTTGTGTGTCTGCTGGAGGGGCTGGAGCCTTCTCAGGGATCCTTTCAGGATCCTGAGTCCTTGACTTTTTTCTTCCCAACAATTCTTTTAGATGCCCCTTGCTCAACAAGTATCCAATTTCCTTTCTTAGTGCAATGCATTCTTCCGTGAGATGCCCAAAATCTTCATGGTATGCACACCACTTTGATTTATCCTTAGTTGCAGCTGGCCTATCATTTTTTCTCGGCCATCTAGCTTTATCACCTAGGTTCTGCATCGCAAGGATTAGTTCATTGTTATCAACAGAAAAACAATATTCAGAAATTGGAGGATAATCCTCACCATCCTCTTCTTGATCAACAGAATGCACGTTCTGGTTATCAGATCTATTGCAGGATCTGAACTTGTTGTTCCTGAATGAGGATCCTTGCTTATCCTGCTTTGAGGATCCTTCTAACCTCTCCTGGATCCTCTTGTCGTCCTCTAGCCGAATGAACCTAAGTGCTCGTGTTCTTACCTCATCTAAGTTCCTGCATGGTGTCATAACAAGATCATCATAGAACGACGAATCCCTAAGCAATCCCATTTTAAAGGCCTCAACAGCCGTAGCTATATCTAAGTTGGGAATGTCTAAGGATTCTTTACTAAATTTGGTAATGTAATCCCTTAATGATTCATTATGACCCTGGGTTATCCTATATAGATCACTAGTTAATCGTTCAAATTTTCTACTACAAGAAAACTGATTATTAAACAAGTTAACTAGATTAGCAAATGAGGTAATAGAATAGGGAGGAAGACTTAGCAGCCATTTGACAGCTGATCCAGTAAGAGTGGATCCGAATCCCTTGCACAGGCATGCTTCCTTTAACCTTTCTGGAATTGGATTGATCTCCATCCTCTCCCTGTATTGTGCTATGTGTTCTTCAGGATCCGTCGAACCATCATACAGCTTCATTGTTGGCACATGGAACCTCTTGGGTATCTCAGCATCATAGATTGGTGGTGCAAAACGAGATATCTTGTGGCTCCAATCTGCAATCTCTGGGATAGGTTTGACCACTCCTGGAACACTTGATATCATGTCCTTTAGCTTTTGCAATTCTCTGGCCATGGCATGATTGATACCTGGATCCTGCATAAGACCATGGTTAGTAGTATAAGAATTATTAAAAGTGTTACCTCCCATTGGATTCAGATTAGGAAGATTGGATGTTAATCCATATTGTTGGGGCTCTGGAATGATCGAGGGACCAGTAGAGGCATTGGTCTGCATTGGAATAAAATCTCCCTGATGGACATCTGAACTTCCTGTTTGCAAACTTCTCAAGGATCCTGGCATCTGGAAGGATCCCTGAAACTGGGACGATCCTGGAACAAAGGAGGATCCTTGAACCTGGTGCATTCCTGAATATCCTCCTGAATTCGTGAGGGATCCCATATGCTGAGGATAGGATCCCGCTGGCTGGAAATATGAACCTGATGCCTGTTTCACTGCTGTTGTTCCGTAGTGCACTCCTTTTGGTCCACCCACATATTGAACATCTGGAACCACTGTTGGCTGGGAAGTAATCACCGGAGTATCAAAATTCAAAGATTTTGGCACCAGTGGGGAATGATCCTCTGCCGTTTTCTTTTGTTTTTTGAGATCTCCGATTTCTTTGAGAATCCTTTCATTGGTCTTATCCTGTTGCCGTATCTGATCCTTCATCTGCAAAATCAAAGTAAACATGTCACTAGTAGTGGGAGTGTAAGAAGCAGAAGAAGTTGGAGGTTTTGAGAAAATGGGAGTTGGTTTCTTCGCATCATTCTCAGCATTCTTCTGGGATCCAGAAGGTGGTGGAGGCAAAGGGGGAACGCCTTGTGAAGAAGTGAATGAGGGCATCAAATTTGAAGCATTCTTCGCCGAGGAAGCCATTTGCTCGGTTGTAGTGAATTGAAATGAGCACAGAAATGCGAATTTTTCTAAGGATGAAGCACCAATGGCCCCACGGTGGGTGCCAAACTGTTTTGGTCAAAAAATCTGATGAGAATATTGCAACCAAACTCTCTGTTACGGGGTATGATGCTAATAATGTAGAACAATGACAAGGATCACTTCAATGTCAATTGCATAAATGACACAAGGATTTATACGGGGAAAAAGCCCTTGATCAAGAGTTGATCTCCGGCACAAAAAACCCCGGGTGATGGAAACTACCGATCACCAAGCTCAAATAAATGAATAAATGTTTACAACTTCGGATAGTAACGAGCTAGGTACAAGGATCACTATCGTGAAATGTGTAAAAGTGAGTGAAAACGAATGAATGTTCGTCGAGAGCTTCAAGTGTACGAGTATATGAGTGTGTGTAACTGAAAATGGCTAAGTGTTCTAAATTCTAGCTCGTTACCCCTTTTAAAATAGAAGTTAACTATAATAACTAACTATCCGATTTTTGTGCCAAGCTCCCACGTTCTCCACAACGTCCATTTTTGGCCAAGCACGTGCGGGATAGTTTGAGAATATTCTCCAGGAATATCGCCAAGACTAAGTTAAGCTTATTATTCCTGCGAAGTAATACAAAACATAAATAAACAATCGTCAGTACGAGGATCCTTAAAGTGATCCATGATCCTGATCCTGAAGCTCTTCTGAGGATCACCACCTGTCACAGAAGTAAGGATCATTAATTAGGATAACGAATAAGGATCACTAATTGTTAGAAAATCCTCCCCTAACAGTTTCCTTTGCATGTCTTTTAGCTGCAGAGAAGGATGTTCCACAAATGTCTGATCCTCCAGAAATAAAGTTTATAACTTGTGCATCTGCTGGAGGGGATGGAGCTTTCTCTGGGATCCTTTCAGGATCCTGAGTCCTTGACTTCTTTCTCCCCAATAATTGTTTCAAGTGCCCCTTGCTCAACAAGTATCCAATTTATTTTCTCAGTGCGATGCATTCTTCTGTGAGATGCCCAAAATCTTCATGATATGCGCACCACTTTGACTTATCTTTAGTTGCAGCTGGTCTGTCATTTTTCCTGGGACATCTAGCTTTATCACCTAAATTCTACATCGCAAGGATTAGTTCATTGTTATCAACAGAAAAACAATATACAGAAATTGGAGGATAATCCTCATCATCCTCTTCTTGTTCAACAGCATGCACATTCTGGTTATCAGATTTGTTATAGGATCTGAACTTGTTGTTCTTGAATGAGGATCCTTGCTTCTCTTGCTTTGAGGATCCTGCTAATCTCTCCTGGATCCTTTTGTCATCCTCTAGCCGGATGAACCTAAGGGCCCGGGTTCTTACCTCATCTAGATTCCTACATGGTGTCATAACAAGATCATCATAGAATAACGAATCCCAAAGCAGTCCCATTTTAAAGGCTTCAACAGCCGTAGCTATATCCAGGTTAGGGATATCTAAGGATTCTTTACTAAATTTAGTGATATAATCCCTTAATGATTCATTATGACCTTGGGTTATCCTATACAGATCACTAGTTAAACGCTCAAATTTTCTACTACAAGAAAACTGGTTATTAAATAGGTTAACTAGATTAGCAAACGAAGTAATAGAGTAAGGGGGAAGACTTGCAGCCATTTAAGAGCCGATCCAGTAAGAGTGGATCCAAATCCCTTGCACAGACATGCTTCCTTTAACCTTTCTGGGATGGGATTAATCTCCATCCTTTCCCTGTAATGTGCTATGTGTTCTTCAGGATCTGTTGAACCATCATACAACTTCATGGTAGGCACATGGAACCTCTTGGGTATCTCAGCATCACAGATTGGTGGTGCAAAACGAGATATCTTGTGGCTCCCATCTGCAATCTCCGGGATAGGCTTGACCACTCCTGGGACACTTGATATCATATCCTTTAACTTTTGCAATTCTCTGGCCATGGCATGATTGATACCTATATCATGCATAAGGCCATGGTTAGTGGTATAAGAATTATTGAAAGTGTTACCTCCCATTGGATTCAAATTAGGAAGAGCGGATGTGAATCCATATTGTTGGGGCTCTGGAATGACTGATGGACCAGTAGAAGCAATGGTCTGCATTGGAATAAAATCTCCCTGATGGATATCGGAACTCCCTGATTGCAAACTCCTTAAGGATCCCGGAATCTGGAAGGATCCCTGAAACTGAGAGGATCCTTGGACCTGGGAGGATCCTGGAACGTAGGAAGATCCTTGAACCTGGGAGGATCCTTGAACATTGGAGGATCCTTGAACCTGGGAGGATCCTTGAACCTGAGAGGATCCTTGAACCTGGGAGGATCCTGGAACATAGGAGGATCCTTAAACCTGGGAGGATCCTTGAAACTGAGAGGATCCTTGAACCTGGGAGGATCCTGGAACATTGGAGGATCCTTGAACCTGGGAGGATCCTTGAAACGGCCAGAACCCTTGAATCTGCTGCGCTCCCGAGTATCCTCCTGAGATTGCGAAGGATCCTATATGCTGAGGATGGGATTCTGCTGGTTGGAAGTGTAACCCTGAAGCCTGAGTCATTGCTGATGATCCGTAATGCACTCCTTTTGGTCCTCCCACATATTGAACGTCTGGAACCACTGAAGGCTGAGAAGTTATAACCGGAGTATCGAAATTCAAAGATCTGGGCATCAGTGGGGAATAATCCTCTGCCGATCTCTTCTGTTTCTTGATGTCTCCAATTTCACTAAGAATCCTTTCATTGATCTTGTCCTGCTGCTGTATATGCTCCTTCATCTGCAAAATCAGAGTAAACAAGTCACTAGTAGTAGGAGTATAAGAAGCAGAAGAAGTTGGAGGTTTTGAGAAAATGGGAATTGGTTTCTTCTCGGCATTTTTCTGAGGTCCAGAAGGTGGTGGAGGCAAAGGTGGACTGCCCTGGGACGAATTGACTGCAGACATCGCACTGGAGGTTTTCTTTGATGATGAAGCCATCTGCTTGGATGTAAAGAATCGAAATGATCACAAAAATGAGAATTTCTTAGGAACAAAGCACCAATTGCCCCACGGTGGGCGCCAAACTGTTTTGGTCAAAAATCAGACGAGGATGATGCAACCAAACTCTCTGTTACGGGGTGTTTTGGTCAAAAAAATCTGATGAGGATAATGCAACCAAACTCTCTGTTACGGGGTATGATGCTTGAATTACTTTGTAGCAATAAGGATCACTATGTAAAATAAATAACAAGTGACACAAGGTTTATACGGGGAAAAAGCCCTTGATCAAGAGTTGATCTCCGGCGGGTGATGGAAACTACCGATCACCAAGCTCAAATAAATCAATAAATGTTTACAACTTCGGATAGTAATGAGCTATGTACAAGGATCACTATGGTGAAATGTGTAAAAGTGAGCAAAAGCTGTTAAGTGTTTGCCGAAAGCTTCAAGAGTGCAATTGTACGAAAGTGTGTGTAGCTGAAAATGGCTAAGTGTTCTAATTACTAGCTCGTCACCCCTTTAAAAATAGAAGTTAACTACGCTAACAAACTATCCAACTTTTGTGCCATGCTCCCACGTTCTCCACAACGTCCATTTCCAGTCAAATGTGTGCGAAATACCCGTGGAATATTCCATAGTAACATTGCCAAGACTAAGTCAAGCTTGTTACTCCTGCAAAATAATACGAAACATAAACAAACAATCGTTAGTATGAGGATCCTTAAGGTGATCCATGATCCTGATCCTAAAGCTCTTCTGAGGATCACCATCCGTCACAGAAGTAAGGATCACTAATTAGGATAACAAGTAAGGATCACTAATTGTTATAAAATCCTCCCCTAACAATTGCCCCCAAAATATAAGGAGTGATATGTAAAATGAACGAATTATATTTTCTTGATCTTATCCGCAACTAACTATCGTAAATATAGCCGTTGTTATAGAACTATCCGTTGAAACTATGACGTCACCGAAGTGACAACCCTGCACAATCATAATTATAAATAGGAGATATAGATAGGATCGTTTGCATTTAAATTTCAGAGATACTCCCTTTATAACTGCATCCGAAGATAAACAGGTATTCTCTCTTCATCTTCTTCCCTCTTTTGCTCTGTTTTCTGTCTCTTTCCATCATCTTGTCAAAAATGTTGCTCCGGAACTCCCCAGCTAAGGATCATCCGAAAAACAGCCCACTGAAGAGTCAGGGGATCATCGAAGATTCCATAAAAGAACGCTGCTGTTTCACCGATCCGCAGACTGATAGGATCCGCCACTGTTTCCCGGCGAACACCGTGTTTAAATCTTTTGATCCCAATGCCCTGAGTGATCATATTTCCGACAACTGGATTGCTTTTCCTGTCACTCCGTTCACCATAGGCTATACATATCCTTTTCCAGCCTTCACCCAATCTTTCTTTTCCCTAACCGGCATCTCTTATATCCAAGCCATGCCGATGATATGGAGGGTTTTGTATACCCTTGAAAGGATCATCCAGCAGGAAGGGGTAGACCTAGGAATGTCAGAGCTGGGAGAGCTATATGATCTTACTACCTTTGGTTCTCATCGTTATTTGTTCAAACGTAAACCTGGTGAGGAACATCCGATCTTCAAAGCTACCAAGAATGATGCTAACTGGAAGCGGCGTTTCTTTTTTTGTCAAGAGAGATTCTATCTCTGACGGGAAGGATTTACCCAAAAAATGGGCTACCCATGGTAGGGTGGAGGATCCTGAGAAGGATCACCAGAGAACTTTCTTTTGATATAAGGATCACTTATATACTTTTGCTTTCTTGTTATGCAGCTATCACCGTTTCACACCTCAGACTATCTCCTGCCGCCAAAGAGAGACTCGCCACTTTCAAGAGACTTGATCCTGAAACAAGAACTTTCAAGACAACCACCCAGGATTCTCAGGAGGTATCCTCAGGCTCTGTCACGATGTCAAGTGAGTATCTTTGTTTAAAAATTTAAATAAATAGTTAAATATAAGTGAAGTAAAGATACTTATCTTGTTTTGGTTGTGTAGGTGCTGGAAAATCCACCAAATCTGCTTCAAAATTCAATGTCACCGATCTCACCACCGTCAGATCCTCCAAAAGAAAGGCTCCTACCAGCCCGACAGCTTCAGTCCCCAAGGCACCCCTCAAAGGAAAGGGAATCAAGAAGAGAAAGGCCTCCGAGGCTGAGGATCTGCAGGGTCTGCCTCTGATCCGCCACCAATTCCTTGAATACTTCAATGATGTAAGGATCACTGTGTCTGCTCGTATATCCTGCTGACTTGAGGATCACTTGGTCCTGACCTTATCTTTTATCCTTTTTGCAGAAATTCGCTGAGATCGAGGACTATGTTGGCCATGTTGAGGATCAGGATAGGAAGATTGCCGACCTCCAACAGGTTGCATTGCTAAAGGACCTCAAAATTGCTGATCTTCAGAAGGAACTCCAAGATGCCAAGACTAAGACGGCCAAAATTCTGATTGACATTGACTATGAAAAGCATGATCTCATAGAAGGTGCAAAGGTCTCTGCTGCCATCACAATGTATCAGATAAAACTAAAGATGGCCCAGGAAGCTCAAGATCCTAACTTCGACAGAAGCAGCTGGGATGTTGAGGACTGGAAAGCAAGGTTGGTTGATCTTGAAGATGATGAAGAGGCTGAGGAGGTTTTGGCGATTGAGGCTGGAGGCAAAGGTGAAGGTGGTGAAGCAAGTGGAGCCGGAGGTGGTGATGCAGAGAAGGTTTAGGCTGCATGATTGGGCGATGATGGAAACTTCTAGACATAGTCAGAGCCCAATTTTTTTTAGTTTGATGGTTGTTTTGTTGAGCAATTTGATGGTTTGTACTGGATAATAGTTTTTAGGATTAAGGATCATGTATGATCCTTTGAACAATAGGTAGGATTGCAAATGGTGGAGGGATCCTCTGTTTGGGGGATGAAGCCATTGTGATCCTACCGCCTTTATATTCCTGCACTACTTTGAACCTATTATCATGGACACCCTTTACCTACCCCAGCGGACGGGCCACGTGTTGCTGGTAGATGCTTGGGGTAGGTAATTTTGACAACCTTTTAAGGGTTAATCTTTCGTTAATAAATAAAACCTTAATCTTTTGTCGCTTATCTTGTATTGTTATCCTTTTTGTCTCTTTAATTTTCAATCGTTTTGATGTACACTTATTTGAATAAACAATTTTGAATAAGTCAGATTGAAAATACTTAGGATATGATCAATGATCAAATATCCTATAGTTGAAGAATCCAAAAAAGTAATACATTTTAAGGATCACCAGTTTAGTTGTCAAATTTTAAGGGTTATTCAAATAAACAATGAATAGAATTAAAAATAGTTAAGGATCATACCTGAGGATCCAAATTAGGATCCTAACCATAATCAGGATAACTATAAGATAAACCTTAGAGAGAAATAAGGATCAAGGATCCCTTGTTGCTTATCTTCAAGGACCTGAAATAGAGCATGACTTGGGACTAAGCCGATATAAGATAAGAGTTAGCAACTGGGGACAAGCCCAAGGATAACTGGGGACAAGCCCAAGGATCGTATGTAAACTGGAGTACGGCCCTAACTGGCGACTATCCAAACTTAGTGACATGAAAATGTCAAAACCTTGGCTAACGTGAAAACATTAGAAACCTTAGGAACGGATGTATGGTACGTCTACCATTATACGTAGGATCCTAGGTATAGCCAATACAATGAAATTATCAGCCCCTAAAGCGAGTACTGGTCCCACTGCCTTGAACTATACCAAGATCATCATGCGCTACAGGCAGAACTGGGGTCAAGCCCAAATAACTGGGGTTAAACCCAAGGAACGGATCGCTTCTGCAAATAACCAATATTTTGCTAATGATACCTGAACTTTCAGAACTTAAAATCACGTGAGAGATGGATAAAGGACACATGATCCTTATCCTTATATGAGAAAATAAAGAAATGAAATAGTTCAAGATTAGGATATTACCAAAGTAAGGATCACCGATACTTTAAGGATCCTTCAAGGATACCCCTAACGTAAGGATCATCTGTTCCATGAGGATCCTGGTCACATGAAATATTTCTTCAAGTGGACAGCATTCCAAGCTCTTGGTAGCAAATCACCTTCCATGGTTAGCAATCTATATGCCCCCTTTCCTGCTTCAGCTTCAATCAAATAAGGGCCTTCCCATTTTGGAGCCAATTTTCCATCAGCAGGATTGGTGGTATTCTGAAATGCTTTCCTTAAAACCATATCTCCAACTTGAAACTACCTGATCCTGACATTTTTGTTGTAAGCACCAACCATTCTTTGTTGATAACTGGCCATCCTTATCCTAGCCAGATCCCTGATTTCTGCAATAGTATCCAGGTCTTGAGCCAAGTTCTCATCATTTTCCTCAGGATCACGGGTACTTGTTCTAGCAGTTGGAACCACCATTTCTGTTGGGATCACTGATTCTGCCCCAAATACCAAAGAGAATGGCGTTTGACCAGTAGCATTCTTAGGGGTTGTCCTATCAGCTCAAAGCACATACGGTAGTTCTTCTGCCCATTTCCCTTTCTTGGAACCAAGCTTCTTCTTCAAATTGTTGATGATGATCTTGTTGGATGATTCTGCTTGACCATTAGCTTGTGGGTGGACTGGTGTTGATGTTATCATCTTAATCCCCCAGCTGTCACAAAAGTTAGTAGTTCTGCCCCCAATAAATTGGGAACCATTATCGCATATAATTTCAGAAGGAATACCGAATCTAGTTATAATATTTCTTTTAATGAAGGATATAACTTCCTTTTCTCTGACTTGGGCAAAAGCTTCAGCCTCTATCCACTTGGAGAAGTAATCAGTCATAGCAAGCATGAATACTTTTCCACCAGGTGCCTTAGGGAGCTTACCAACTATATCCATACCCCATCTCATAAATGGCCAAGAGGAGGATATAGGATGCAAAAATTCAGCTGGTTGATGAAGGATGTTGCTGTGTCTCTGACAAGGATCACATCTCTTAGCATACTCCACAGCATCTCTCTTCATGGTTGGCCAGTAGTATCCTGTCCTCAGGATCCTTGAGAATAATGCCCTGCCCCCAGTGTGGTTTCCATAATCTCCTTCATGGAAGTCTTTTAAAACTTCTTGGATTTCAGGATCCTCAATGCATCTTAAGTATGGTCCTGCAAGAGATCGTCTATACAACATATTATTTAAAATTGTGAATTGAGATACCTTAATTTTGAAAGCCCTAGGGTTTTCTCCTGTAGGAATCTCTCCCTGTTGTAAGTATCTCATGATTGGTGAGATCCATGATCCTGATCCTGAATGGGATTAAGTATCCTCACTAGGGATAATTGCAGAATTTTTTCCTATCTCCATAGCCACATGATCCTCGATAGCCGGTGTCAGGATATGGATAATAGGGATCTTGATATCCTTCGGGATCTTCAAAGATGATCCTAAGTTAGCCAATGCATCAGCTTCTGTATTTTCTTCCCTTGGTACCTGTGTCAAACTAAAGGAAACAAAGGAGGGTGCCAATTCTTTGACTATCTCTAAATATTTGGTTAGCTTTTCACCTTTAACAGCATAGGATCCATTTAAGTGGTTTGTAATTAACAATGAATCTACATGTACCTCAAGATACCTGATCCCCATAGGCTTAGCAATTTGCAAACCAGCAATTAAGGCTTCATAATCAGCCTCATTGTTAGTGGTTTGGAACTCACACGCTATAGAGTGGGGTATTATGTCCCCCTGTGGCGATTTTAGTAGTATTCCAAGCCCTGTGCCTTTGACATTTGAGGATCCATCAGTATAGAGTATCCAAGGATCCTTGGTCTCCTCTAGCTGCTGGACTTCTAACTCAGCTTCTTTTTGTAAATCACTACTGAAATCAGCCACAAAGTCAGCTAATGCTTGGGATTTGATGGCTGTCCTAGGCTCATATCGTATATCATAGGCACTAAGCTTCACTGCCCACTTACCCATCCTTCCTGACATCTCTGGTTTCCTGAGGACATTCTTAATTGGAAAATTAGTTTTAACAACAATAACATGAGTTTCAAAATAATGTCTCAACTTAGTAGATGCCATAATTAATGCAAGAATAAGCTTTTCAAGGTGTGAATACCTGGATTCGGCATCAAGTAAACTTTTACTTACATAATAGACAGGATGTTGTGTACCTTCATGATCCTTAACAAGGACCGCACTTACTGCTTTTGAGGATACTGCAAGATACAAGGATAACACATCGCCTTTTTCTGGTTTCATCAAGGCCGGGGCTGAGGATAGGTAATCTTTGAGAACTCTTAAGGCATTTTCATGCTTCTCAGTCCACTCAAATTTTTAGTTCTTTCTTAGGATATCATAGAATTCTTTGCACTTCTCTGAGGATTTGGATGTAAATCTGTTCAAAGCTGCTATCCTGCCTGTTAGCCTTTGGACATCCTTAGCATTGGCCAGAGATTTGATATTCACTAAGGCTTTGATTTGTTCCGGGCTAGCTTCAATGCCTCTCTTGGTCACCATGTATCCTAAGAATTTGCCTGCTTTAACACCAAAGTGACATTTTGAAGGATTAAGTTTCATGTTATATTTGTCAAGGATATTGAATGCTTCCTCCAAGTCTCTTAGGTGATCCTCAGCCTTTATTGATTTTACCACCATATCGTCTATGTAAACCTCCATAGTTTGTCCAATCTGATCCTTGAACATCATATTCACCAGCCTTTGATAAGTTGCACCTGCATTTCTTAGTCCGAACGGCATAGCAATATAGCAATATATACCGGTTGGAGTCATGAAGGCTGTATCCTCTTGATCGGATGGTTCCATTTGGATTTGTTGAAATCCAGATGAAGCATCCATAAAAGTTAACAGTTCCCGACCCGCAGTTGCATCCACCATGGAGTCAATGTGGGGTAATGGGAAAGGATCCTTGGGACATGCCTTATTTAAATCGGTAAAATCGACACATACCCTCCACTTTCTGTTTTTCTTTTGAACAACAACCACATTGGCCAACCATCTTGGATACTTGACCTCTCTAATCATACCTGCCCGGAGCAATTTCTCTACCTCTTCCTGGATAATGGCATTTCTTTCTGTTGCAAATTTTCTTCTCCTTTGATGGATTGGTTTGAAGGACCTATCAATGCCAAGTTTGTGAGTGATTACATCTTTAGATATACCTGTCATATCTTCGT
This sequence comes from Helianthus tuberosus, assembly GCA_030545235.1. Lineage (NCBI taxonomy): Eukaryota > Viridiplantae > Streptophyta > Magnoliopsida > Asterales > Asteraceae > Helianthus > Helianthus tuberosus. The sequence continues at coordinate 108,984,980 of CM060430.1, read as the reverse complement.
GTTTCCATGCAAAGGTAATCTTTCTCCTTTTGAGGAAGGATACGAGGTCTTCTTTCATTTTGCCAAGGATCCCTGATCCGATATAGATTTTGGATTCAGGATCATGAGGATCCATGAGGATTTCTACCACATCCTGCTCTCTTGCCTCCACGACATCCCTTGGAGGATACTTTGATTGCTATTGCTCCCTTGACTTCGAGGCTGGTTTCATCGATGAAGTATAGCAATTCTTAGCCTCCTGCTGATCACTATCAATCTTGACTATTCCCCAAGGACTAAGGAGCTTCACACATTGATGGTAAGTAGATGGGACTGCCTTCATATCGTGTATCCAGGGCATGCCAAGGATAACATTACAACAAGATAAACAGTCAATAACACAAAATTTTTTATAAGAGTGTAGGCCTTCGATGTATGTTGGGAACTTAATGTCCCCCAGGGTATTCTTAGTTTCGCCACTAAATCCCACGAGCACGGAGGATCTTGGTATGATATCTGATTCAGGGATGCCCATCTTCTTTAGAACATCAAGCTGGATAATGTTCACTGAGCTTCCCCCGTCTATAAGGATCCTGCAGACAAAATGGTTAGAAATGAAAAGAGTAATAACTAAACCATCGTGATGAGGATCCTGGATATCAACACGATCATCCTCATCAAAGGTTATAACTTTTCCTTCGGAGACACTTGATGTTCGAACGGGTCTTTCTCCACTATCCATTTTAGTTTCCTTTGCATACCTTTTAGCTGCTGAGAAGGATATGCCACAAATGTCTGATCCTCTAGAAATAAAGTTTATTACTTGTGCATCTGCTGGAGGGGCCGGAGCTTTCTCAGGGATCCTTTCAGGATCCTGAGTCCTTGACTTTTTTCTACCCAACAATTCTTTTAGATGCCCCTTGCTCAACAAGTATCCAATTTCCTTTCTTAGTGTAATGCATTCTTCTGTGAGATGCCCAAAATCTTCATGGTATGCACACCACTTTGATTTATCTTTGGTTGCAGCTGGTCTGTCATTTTTTCTGGGCCATCTGGTTTTATCACCTAGATTTTCCATCGCAAGGATTAGTTCATTGTTATCAACAGAAAAACAATATTCAGAGATTGGAGGATAATCCTCATCATCCTCTTCCTAATCAACAGCATGCACGTTCTGGTTATCAGATCTGTTATAGGATCCGAACTTGTTGTTCTTGAACAAGGACCCTTGCTTCTCTTGTTTTGAGGATCCTGCTAATCTTTCCTGGATCCTCTTGTCGTCCTCTTTCCTGGATCCTCTTGTCGTCCTCTAGCCGGATGAACCTGAATCCCTAAGCAATCCCATTTTGAAGGCCTCAACAGCCGTGGCTATATCCAAGTTGGGAATGTCTAAGGATTCTTTACTAAATTTGGTGATATAATCCCTTAATGATTCATTATGACCCTGGGTTATCCTATATAGATTACTAGTTAATCGTTCAAATTTTCTACTACAAGAAAACTGATTATTAAATAGGTTAACTAGATTAGCAAATGAGGTAATAGAGTAGGGGGGAAGACTTAGCAGCCATTTGAGAGCTGATCCAGTAAGAGTGGATCTGAATCCCTTGCACAGGCATGCTTCCTTTAACCTTTCTGGGATTGGATTGATCTCCATCCTCTCCCTGTATTGTGCTATGTGTTCTTCAGGATCCGTCGAACCATCATACAGCTTCATGGTTGACACATGGAACCTCTTGGGTATCTCAGCATCACAGATTGGTGGTGCAAAATGAGATATCTTGTGGCTCCCATCTGCAATCTCTGGGATAGGTTTGACCACTCCTGGAACACTTGAATGATCGAAGGACCAGTAGAAAGAATGGATGTTAATCCATATTGTTGGGGCTCTGGAATGATCGAAGGACCAGTAGAAGCAATGGTCTGTATTGGAATAAAATCTCCCTGGTGGACATCTGAACTTCCTGTTTGCAAACTCCTCAAGGATCCTGGCATCTGGAAGGATCCCTGAAACTGGGACGATCCTGGAACATATGAGGATCCTTGAACCTGGGATGATCCTGGAACAAAGGAGGATCCTTGAACCTGGGATGATCCTGGAACAATGGAGGATCCTTGAACCTGGGATGATCCTGGAACAAAGGAGGATCCTTGAACCTGGGATGATCCTGGAACAAAGGAGGATCCTTGAACCTGGAATGATCCTGGAACAAAGGAAGATCCTTGAATCTGCTGCGCTCCTGAGTATCCTCCTGAATTCATGAGGGATCCCATATGCTGAGGATAGGATCCTGCTGGCTGGAAAGATGAACCTGATGCCTGGGTCACTGTTGTTGTTCCGTAGTGCACTCCTTTTGGTCCACCCACATATTGAACATCTGGAACCACTGATAGCTGAGAAGTAATCACCGGAGTATCAAAATTCATAGATCTGGGCACCAGTGGGGAATGATCCTCTGCCGTTTTCTTTTGTTTCTTGAGGTCTCCGATTTCTTTTAGAATCCTTTCATTGGTCTTATCTTGTTGCTGTATATGATCCTTCATCTGCAAAATCAAAGTAAACATGTCACTAGTAGTGGGAGTGTAAGAAGCAGAAGAAGTTGGAGGTTTGGAGAAAATGGGAGTTGGTTTCTTCTCGACATTTTTCTGAGGTCCAGAAGGTGGTGGAGGCAAAGGTGGAATGCCCTGAGATGAATTAATTTCAGGCATTGCAGTAGAGGTATTCTTCAATGATGAAGCCATGTATTTGTATGCAATGAACCGGAATGATCACCAACAGAAAAACTTCTTAGGAATGAAGCACCAATTGCCCCACGGTGGGCGCCAAACTGTTTTGGTCAAAAAATCTGATGAGGATAATGCAACCAAACTCTCTGTTATGGGGTATGATGCTTGAATTACTTTGTAGCAATAAGGATCACTATGTAAAATAAATAACAAGTGACACAAGGTTTATACGGGGAAAAAGCCCTTGATCAAGAGTTGATCTCCGGCACAAAAAACCCCGGGTGATGGAAACTACCGATCACCAAGCTCAAATAAATCAATAAATGTTTACAACTTCGGATAGTAACGAGCTAGGTACAAGGATCACTATGGTGAAATGTGTAAAAGTGAGCGAAAGCTGTTAAGTGTTTGCCGAAAGCTTCAAGAGTGCAATTGTACGAAAGTGTGTGTAGCTGAAAATGGCTAAGTGTTCTAATTACTAGCTCGTCACCCCTTTAAAAATAGAAGTTAACTACGCTAACAAACTATCCGACTTTTGTGCCATGCTCCCACGTTCTCCACAACGTCCATTTCCAGTCAAATGTGTGCGAAATACCTGTGGAATATTCCATAGTAACGTTGCCAAGACCAAGTCAAGCTTGTTACTCCTGCAAAATAATACGAAACATAAACAAACAATCGTTAGTATGAGGATCCTTAAGGTGATCCATGATCCTGATCCTAAAGCTCTTCTGAGGATCACCATCCGTCACAGAAGTAAGGATCACTAATTAGGATAACAAGTAAGGATCACTAATTGTTAGAAAATCCTCCCCTAACACGGGGTATGATGCTTGAATTGGTAAACAACAATGAGGAACACTATGAAATGAATTGCACAGGGGACACAAAGATTTATACGAGGAAAAAGCCCTTGATCAATGTATGATCTCCGGCATAAAAAACCTCGGGTGATGGAAACTACCGATCACCAACTCAAATTAAACAATAATCCTTTTACAACTTCGGATGATAGCGAGCTAAGTACAAGGATCACTATAGTATATCGTGTAGAAACGTATGAAAAATGCTAAGTGTTTTGCCGAGAGCTGGTGAGAGCAGTTGTACGAGTGTGTGTAGCCAAAAAATAGCCAAGTGTTGTCTAATTAGCTCGCTACCCCTTTTAAATTTAGTAAAATATCTAAATAACTAACTATCCGCAATTCATGCCTTCTCCCCACGATCTCCAGAACGTTCACCATGGTCAAGCACGTGCGGAATAAACGTGGAATATTCTCCAGGAACGTTACCAAGACTAAGTCCAAGCTGGTACTCCTGCAAAACAATACCGAAATCATAGTAGACAATCATTAGTATAAGGATCCTTAGGATGATCCATGATCCTGATCCTGAAGCACTTCTGAGGATCACTAATTGACACAGAAGTAAGGATCACCAAACAGGATCATAATTGAGGATCACAGGTCATTAAAAAATCCTCCCCTAACACCTAGGATCCTACGTATAATGGTAGACGTACCATACATCCGTTCTTAATGTTTCTAACGTTTTCACGTTAGCCAAGGTTTTGGCATTTTCATGCCACTAAGTTTGGATAGTCGCCAGTTAGGGCCATACTCCAGTTCACACACGATCCTTGGGCTTGTCCCCAGTTATCCTTTGGGCTTGTCCCCAGTTATCTTTGGGCTTGTCCCTAGTTATCCATAGGCTTGTCCCCAGTTATCCTTTGGGCTTGTCCCCAGTTGCTAATTTTTATCTTATAATGGCTTAGTCCCAAGTTATGTTCTATTTCAGGTCTTCAAAGTTAAACAACCAAGGATCCTTGATCCTTACTTCTTACTAAGGTTTGTCCTATGGTTATCCTGGTTATAGTATTAAGGGTTAGGATCCTAACTTGGATCCCCAGGTATGATCCTTAACTATTTTGATTTTATTCATTGATTATTTGAATAACCCTTATACTTTGAAAACTGAACTCATGATCCTTAAAATATACCACTTTTTGGAAATTTTCAACTATAGGATATTTGATCCTGGATCATATCCTAAAATTTTTTTTATCTACTTTGTTCAATTTTTCTGACTCAGACAAGTGTACATCAAAACAATTGAAAATTAAAAGGATAAACAAGGATAACAACACAAGATAAGCCTAAAAAGATTAAAGTTATTTTATTAACAAAGGTTTAACCGTCGAAGGTTGTCAAAATTGCCAACCCACGTTTCTACCAGCAAAACGTGGCCCGTCCACATGGGTTGGCAACGGGTGTCCATTGTTTATGCGGTTATAGCAAGTGCAGGAAATCAAAGGCGGCAGGATCACAATGGCTTCATCCCCCAAACAGAGGATCCCTCCACCATTTGTAATCCTACCTATTATCCAAAGGATCCTAGATCCTTAATCCTAAAACTATTGTTCAAATACAGACCATCATTGTTTCAAAACAGCATAACCACAAAACAAACTACTACCGAATTTAAAAAATTGGGCTCCGGCTACGTCTAGAAATGTCCATCATTGCCCAACCATGCAGCCTACACCTTCGCTGCATCTTCATCCCCTCCAGCTTCGGTATCCTTCACCTGATCCTTCACACTGCCTCCAGCCTCGATCGCCAAAACCTCCTCAGCCTCCTCATCATCTTCCAGATCAGCTAACCTCGCCTTCCAGCCTTCAACATCCCAGCTGCTTCTGTCGAAGTCAGGATCTTGAGCTTCCTGGGCCATCTTCAATTTTGTCTTGTACATTGTGATGGCAGCGGAGACCTTTGCACCTTCTATGAGATCATGCTTCTCGTAGTCAATGTCGATCAAGATTTTAGCTGTCTGAGTCTTGGCGTCTTGAAGGGCTTTTTCGAGATCAGCAATCTTAAGATCCTTGAGCACTGCAACTTGTTGGAGGTCAACAATCTTCTTATCCAGCTCCTCAACGCTCCCCACGTAGTCTTCAATCTCAGCAAATTTCTGCAAAAAAGACAAAGCAGTTCAAGATCATGTGATCCTCAAATAAGTAGGATACCTAGGCAGAATTGGTGATCCTCACGTCATTGAAGTATTCAAGGAACTGGTGGCGGATCAGTGGCAGGCCTTGTAGATCCTCTATCTCAGAGTTTTTCCTCTTCTTGCCACCCATTCCTTTAGTGGGTGCCTTGGGGATGGAGACACTAGGGCTGGCAGTGGCCTTCTTCTTTCTGGATCGAACAGTGTCAAGATCGGCAATGTTGAACTGGGAGGCTGGCTTGGAAGCTTTTCCGGCACCTACACATTCAAAACAGATAAGTATCTTTATCCTATTTCTATTTAACTATTTATTTAAGTCTTTAACTATACAAAGAACAGGATACTTACTTGACATGGTGATAGAACCTGAGGATACTTCTTGTGAATCCTGGGTGTCTGTCTTGAATGATCTGGTTACAGGTTCAAGCCTTCTAAAAGCAGCAAGCTTTTCCTTGGTGGTAGGTGATGGTATGAGGTGCGAAACAGAGACAGCTGTATAACATAAAACAAAAGGGTGTTAGTGATCCTTATATAAAAACAAGACTATCTGGTGATCCTTCTCAGGATCCTCTGTCCTACCATGGGTGGACCACTTCCTTGGTAGATCCTTTCCGTTTGGAATAGAATCCCTTCTGACAAAGAAAAAACGTCGTTTCCAGTTTGTATCGTTCTTGGTGGCTTTAAAAATGCGGTGTTCTTCACCGGGTTTTCGCTTAAACAGATATCGGTGGGATCCAAACGTCGTGAGATCATACATCTCTGCCAATTCCGACATTCCTAAATCAATCCCTTCCTGCTCTATGATCCTTTCAAGGGTATATAAGACCCTCCAGATCATCGGCATAGCTTGGATGTAGGAGATGCCGGTAAGGGAGAAAAAAGATTGGGTAAAGGCTGGAAAAGGATAGGTGTGTCCTATGGTGAATGGGGTAACAGGAAAAGCTACCCATGTCTCAGAAATATAGTCACTCAGAACAGTGGGATCAAAGGGTTTGAAAAAGGTGTTCGCCGGAAAGCAGTACCGGATCTTATCTACTTATGGATCAGTAAAGCAACACCTCTCATTCGCTGAATCTTTGATGATCCCTTGACTCTTCAAGGGTCTATCCTTCTGGTGATCCTTGGCGGGGGAGGACCGGAGCATCATTCTTAACGTGATGTTGGTAAAGAAAGAAAAACAGAGTAAGAGAAGGAGAAATAGGAAAAGAGATACCTGATTGATCTTCGGATGAGAATTTAAAGGGAGTTTCTCTTGGATTTAAATGCAAATTGATCCTATCTCTAACTCCTACTTATAATGATGATTTGCAGGATAGTCACTTCAGTGACGTCAGGATTGCAACGGCTAGTTCGATCTTAACGGCTATTTATCCGTTAGTTTGTTGCGGATAAGATCAACAAAATACAACTCGTTTATTTAAAATATTACTCCTTATATTTTGGGGGCAATTGTTAGGGGAGGATTTCTTAATGACCCGTGATCCTCAATTATTATCCTGCTTGGTGATCCTTACTTCTGTGTCAGTTAGTGATCCTCAGAAGTGCTTCAGGATAAGGATCATGGATCATCCTAAGGATCCTTATACTAATGATTGTCTGCTATGATTTCGGTATTGTTTTGCAGGAGTACCAGCTTGGACTTAGTCTTGGTAACGTTCCTGGAGAATATTCCACGTTTATTCCGCACGTGCTTGACCATGGTAAACGTTATGGAGATCGTGGGGAGAAGGCATGAATTGCGGATAGTTAGTTATTTAGATATTTTACTAAATTTAAAAGGGGTAGCGAGCTAATTAGACAACACTTGGCTATTTTTTGGCTACACACACTCGTACAACTACACTCACCAGCTCTTGGCAAAACACTTAGCATTTTTCATACGTTTATACACGATACACTATAGTGATCCTTGTACTTAGCTCGCTATCATCCGAAGTTGTAAAAGGATTATTGTTTAATTTGAGTTGGTGATCGGTAGTTTCCATCACCCGAGGTTTTTTATGCCGGAGATCATTCATTGATCAAGGGCTTTTTCCTCGTATAAATCTTTGTGTCTCCTGTGCAATTTATTTCATAGTGATCCTCATTATTGTTTACCAATTCAAGCATCATACCCCGTAACAGAGAGTTTGGTTGCATTATCCTCGTCTGATTTTTGACCAAAACAATTCCCATGTTTCGTATTTGGTAACTTGGTGATGAAATCCATAGTTACCATTTCCCATTTCCAAGTGGGAAGTTCTAGTTGTTGTAGTAAACCTGACGGCTTTTGATGCTCGGCTTTAACCTGTGCACACGTCAGACATTTAGCCACATATGTGGCTATGGATTTCTTCAAACCCATCCACCAGTAGTTTGTCTTTAGATCTTGGTACATTTTATCACTGCCCGGATGAACCGAATATTTAGAATTATGAGCTTCTTAGAGGATTACATCTCTAAGTCCTCCACGGATTGGAACCCAGATTCGACCATTCAATCTAAGGATTCCATCATTCCCAGGTGACAACTGATCAATAGTTGCACCTAATCTTTCTGCTGGAAATTTTTCTTCCATTACAGCTTCTTCTTGTGCTGACAACAACTTCTCATTCAAATTGTTCTTTAGTTCAATGCTTTTAGCATTGATCCTAATAGGTTTAACCCTTTCTTTCCTACTTAGTACGTCAGCGACCACATTCGCTTTGCCCTGGTTATAGCAAATTTCATAGTCATAATCGTTTAAGGTCTCCATCCAACGACGTTGCTTGATGTTGAGATCTTTCTGGTTAAACAAGTGTTGGAGGCTTTTGTGATCTAAGTATATCACACACTTGGTCCCATACAGGTAATGCCTCCAAAGCTTGAGTGCAAATACAACGGCACCCAGTTCCAAGTCATGGGTGGTGTAATTCTTTTCGTGCACCTTAAGTTGACGTGATGCATAGGCAATCACCTTGCCCCTTTGCATAAGCACACAGCCCATACCAGTGTGCGATGCATCACAATAAACAACAAACTCATCTATTCCTTTAGGCAATGTTAATACAGCAGCATTGCTCAATTTTTGTTTGAGAATCTCAAAGAATTCTTGTTGTTTGGGACCCTAGTCAAATTTCACATTCTTGCGAGTTAAAGAAGTTAAAGGTGCAGCAATCCTTGAAAAGTTTTCGATCAATCGCCAGTAATAACCCACCAACCCTAGGAAGCTGCAGATTTCAGTGGGCGTCTTAGGTGCTTGCCAATTCATAATTGCTTCTATTTTAGCGGGATCCACCTGGATGCCACGCTCATTTACCACATGTCCAAGAAATTGGACTTCTCGAAGCCAGAAATCACATTTGGAAAATTTTGCGTAGAGCTTCTCTTGTTACAAAAGTTTAAGGATGCATCGGAGATGTTTCTCGTGATCAGCTTGACTCTTGGAGTAAATAAGTATGTCATCGATAAAGAAAATGACAAACTTGTCCAGATACGTCTTGCAGACTCGATTCATGAGATCCATGAATGCTGCAGGTGCATTAGTGAGCCTGAAAGGCATCACTAAGAACTCGTAGTGGCCATATCTTGTTCTAAATGCAGTCTTGTGTACATCTTCGGTTCTGACCTTCAATTGATGATACCCCGACCTTAGATCGATCTTTGAGAAGAAACTTGCCCCTTGCAGCTGATCGAACAGATCGTCGATCCTGGGCAATGGATAGCGGTTCTTGATTGTAACTTTGTTCATCTCACGATAATCAATGCATAGACGCATTGAGCCATCTTTCTTCTTTACAAACAGAATGGTCGCTCCCCAAGGTGACGAGCTTGGTTGAATAAAACATTTTTCCAATAGATCATCCAACTGGGTTCTTAATTCTTTCATTTCGGTCGGTGCCAAATGATAAGGAGCTTGTGCGACTGGTGCTGCTCCTGGTATAATATTAATTCTGAATTCCACTTGTCTGTCGGGAGGTAACCCAGGTAGTTCTTCAGGAAAAACATCTGAGTATTCTGAAATAACAGGAATATCTTCTATCTTGGGCTTTGGTACGTCTACTGTCACATGTGCCATGTAAATGACACAACCTTTCTTCAAACACTTAAATGCCTTAAGCATAGATACTTGATCAGGCAATCCATACTGCATATCTCCTGGAATAGTAATTAATTCACCATAAGGGGTTTTGATAATAACTTGCTTCTTATCACAGGCAATTTGAGCTTGGTTAAGAGATAACCAATCCATGCCTATAACTATATCAAACCCTACCAATTTCATCGGTAACAAGGACAACGGAAAAGAGTGATTCCTAATGGTTATGAAACATCCATCTAAAATTGTCGAAGCGGTTTCTAAGATACCATCAGCTAGTTCTACCTTATATTTTATGTCTAGAGTTTTAATAGGCAGATTTAATATAGTTTACTAAATTTACTGTTACAAAGGACTTATCTGCACCAGAATCAAATAAAGCTCTAGTATAAACATCATTTATGAGGAAAGTACCTGTTATAACGTTATCGTTCTGCACTGCCTCTTTGGCATTCATTTGGAATACTTGAGCGTTGGTCTTTTTAGCCTCATCAGGCTTCTTTGGGTTTTTCGGGAAGTTGCTCTTGATGTGCCCCCTCTCGTTACAACCATAACAGGTCGCATTCTTTAATTCCTTGCACTCCAAAGTTTTATGACCCTTCATTTTGCAATTTCCACGGGGTCTCTCTTTTGGATCAATAGTGCATTTGCCAGGGTGGCGCTTCTTGCAGTTCTTACACACGGGTCTGTCACCCGACTGATTTGAGCTTTTCTTAAACTCAGAACTTTTCTTATACTCGGAATTACCTTTCTTTTTCTTATCGGAGTGATGTGAGCTCTCATCTTCTCTCTTTCTCTTTCCCTCATCTGAAGCCTTGCCAGATTTATTCCTAACTGCATTAAGCGTGAGTGATAAGGACAAATCCACCACTAACCTATAGGTGGTAGGCCTGGAAGCTTTGACGTTTCCTTTAATTTCAGGGGCCAGGCCTCCAATGAAGCGCACTATGCGCTTAGGTTCGGGTGTAACCGAATAGGGGACAGGTCTGGACATAGTGTTGAAACTCGTAACATATGCTTGGCAATCTAGATTCTTCATGACCAAAGTCAAGAAGTCAGTTTCGATCTTCTCTACCTCATGCTGAGGACAAATTTTTTCTTTAATCAGTGCCGCAAACTCGGCCCATGACAAGTTATAGAGTGGAATTTTTCCTGTGGCTTTAATTAATGCCTTCCACCAAGACAATGCCTCTCCTTTAAATGACTGTGATACGAATTTTACAACATCCTGCTCAGCACATCCACTGATATCCACAGCGGTATCCATTTCATCAAGCCATGTCATACAATCTATGGCACCTTTTTCACCGGTAAAATCTCTTGGTTTGCAAGAGACAAAGTATTTATAAGAACAAGTCTTGGAACGCGGTTCCTGATCAAACACTATTTTCTTAGACGACTGACTTTTCTGATTTGACGAGTGCTGAGAATCGTCCTTCTCTGATGTATGTGTTTTGGAAGGGGGCTTAGTATGAGCCACAGATTGGGTCTTTGTGCGAGCAGCACTTGAATCTTTGAACATTCTGCCAACAGCTTTAGTTACGTCATTGTCTATTAAAGCTTGCAGATATACACTCGTTACGTTCATTCTGGTGTTATCATTCCTTTCATTGGGATGACTATTAACTTCTTCTGAGTCAGCCATGGTGAAGCTTGATTGCTATAAAACAATTGACAACAACTTGTTTAGTGGTCTTTTATTGAATCATCATTTTCGGTGATTCATTAACCATGGTAAAATAGACCATATTGGTTAATTTGTTAATCAGATTTATTTAAACTTTTCATTATAATTATTCCCAGTTATAAAACCATTTAGGATATTAAGGTGGCACAAAAGGCCTTGTCACAAGGACAATTTTAATTTATAAGCCATGATCTTATTGGATCGAGGCGTTTAAGGTTTGAACACAGTTCTCCCTTTCTTGACAGGGAGTCATAGACTACTGTCATTTGTTATACAGTTGTAATAGTTTGGCCTGAAGGCGAAACAATATCATCACATAATGGATGCTTTAATATGATTATCTCATTTGATGATATCAGCCATGATTCTTTAGATCATTTGGCTAGATAAGGAATTTGGAAGAATCCAAATATTAGCATGACTAGTGTGATTTTCTCGAACCACTTTCGTCAAGAGTGCTAACATGTTTTCAGATGTTAATAAGGATCTATCATCTTAGGAAGGCTTTACCATCATGACCATGTCTAAAATGACATATAGGCTAGGTTATACCTTTAAAATTGTCTTTTGAGATTTAATGGCAGATCAATTATAAATTGAAATGATAATTTAATTAGTGATATAATGTATATGCATATGTATAATGGCAATGTAATTGCAAAAAGGAAATTTCTTATAAATAGTCCTAAGAATTACAATAATTGCCCTAAACGGGTCTTTAAACAAATAAACATGTCCACACAGGGACTAAATAAGAAAACAAGTCCACGCAGGGACTAAATTGAAATGGAAATTACAAAACAATAAATAAGGGTCTTTCAACAGTCTTTCTTCTTTTTCCCCTTGATGTGGTTTGCCAAACCCTTAAGAAAACTGTTGTGCTTTTTATCATGCTCTTCCACCCTACTTTCCACCGCATGCAACCTTTGGAGAATTTCTTGTTGCTGCAATTGTTGAAATGGAGGTTGCGGTGGCTGCTGCTGCTGAGGTTGTGGAGGTGGCGAGTATTGATACCCATAAGCAGGGTACCCAGTTGGGTACGCGGGTGGAAAAGGTAAGGGGTAGAGAGCATTAAAGTTTGCTGCCTCAACGTATGGGTTGACAGCAGGTGCATGATAGTTATAACCCGAGTACCCAGTTGTATCTGGGTAAGCAGGGATTGGGTTTTCATAACCCACTGGCGGTGGTGGTGGTGCGAAAGAGACCGGTGCAGAGTCGAATTCTGAAACAGTGTTTGAAGGCCCGCCTATTTGTGGGTCTTCAAAGATAGGAGGATAGTTGCTGGAGTTTTGTGGGGTACTGAAATGAAAACCCCCTCGCACGGACATCCACGCACTTCTTCTTCGCCTCGATGGTTCTGGCGGCGGAGGCTGCTCTGGTGCTGGTGGTGGCGTTGGTGTAACCGCTTGGAAATGCGGATCCTCAAAAGGAGTCCGCTGACATGGTGGTGAGTTGTGGTGAGGGGTAGTAAACTTCCACTTGTAAGTGCTCCACCTTTCGACCCATAAGTCGGTGCCACTGTATGGCGATCCTGCAAATGAAGAACCGCTGGAGATTTCTATAGGATGTGTATGAGTCCCAGAAGGTGGCATGGCGGGATCTGGATCGTCATCCACATCCATATCTTGGTACTCAGGAAAGTGATCTGCTGGCCCCAATGGGTTATAACCCACTGGTTCATCAGTTTGGTCAATCGGGTTAAAACGACTCTGGAAATAAGGAGTGGGGTTTTGGAAAGAATAGTGGGAACCCGATCGTTGCAAAGAGTGGTGTGAGTGATGCAGATTCTTGAGGCTCATCTTCTTAATGTGGTCCAAAGGAGTTATAGTAAGAAGGCGACGAACTGAGGGAAACGGAATGTCTCGTAGGCTCAAGGTAAGTCCTCCAATCCGGATGTGGGTCGAAGCTGTAAGTTGCAGATGGGGTCCGTGTATGCGAAGGCCCTGCTTCATGGACGTGTCTTCCCCTCATGGGTGCCTTGCCTCGTCCTCCTCTTCCACGGACTCTTGGTGGCATGATTAGAATGTAGTCCTGTCAAAACAAGAAAAACAAACAAAAATATAAACCGATAAGATTAAGATTAATCCTAGGTCATTTGCCTAAACTCGGAAGTCAAGGAATGTGCTACTGTGTCATTGAGATTAAACACAAAAGGCTAGTGTTTAATTCACTCAAAGTTGGCACTGATACCAATGTCACACCCCGATATTTCAACGTATTACCGGTGGGCACGGCGGGGAGTATCGTGATGTAGTTGATATCATCATAGTCAAATATACATAGTTTATAGCACAGCGGAAGTCTTGGTGGAAATTACTATTACAAAACTGAAATGTAAAGTATGAATAAAATAATATACAGACGGTTGTAAGATAGGATCCACAGGCGGATCTAAAATATAATACAAAAACTTGTTCAACAGACTTAAGGCATACGAACTTGCAAGATTCACTAATTACGCCCAGAAGCTCCCAGCTAATTACGAGTAGTACCTGCCACTTAGCCTTTTTAAAAATACGTCAGTTTACAATGGTAAATACAATTAACCGACTCTTTTGAAAGCATTTATGAAAACTGATTTAAATGCACAAGGCACAAATATTCTTTTATAACTTGGGACAATTATATAACGATAATCTTGTATCAAATTCACATGTTTGTCATACATTTAGGGCCCAGGATAAACGCAGGGACAAGATTAACCAACACACCACTAATATAATCCCATGGCGGCTTACCCCAACAAGTGAGTATATCTTTTACATACGCAACTGTCAGGTGTATGCCTACACCCCGTGCTTAAGTTGTGGCCATTTACAATTTTAAATGAGCCGAGGATATCCAGGACACGGTCGTTAACCCCCAATGTTTATTATTATCAAGCAACACTGATTAAAATGGGATTATGCCATTTAACCATATTCGATTAAATGATTTTTACACCCGACCAAGCGGTAATATTTTACCGTATCCCAAGCCCGTATAAGGGAAAACAAGTTAAAAGTATTTACCTGAGCTTAAAATGCAAGATTTGTCTACTCAGCCGTATGATCTATTCAAACTAGTTCAAGTAGCTTTTATCGGGGCTCCTAATCTAGAACGAAGGTTTTATTAACCTATTAGATTACTAACGGGTCTTATTTAAGTTACAAACTTAGACCGGTTAGTTTAAGGAAAGGTTTACGGTACAAAAAGCTAGATTAAGCGATGACCGGATTAGAATGTGATTTAGACCCAACAAGTATGGAGACTTGTATAAAATGGGTAAACTAAATACATTCTGGATTTTGAAGTTAAAATGATAAGATTTGACTCGTTTCGGCTAATTTATGCAAACTAGTTACATAAACCTTACCAAACGCATATATGCATAACGGGTAACTGGATGAGTCATGTACAAGTTCCATAAGTTATTATGCTTTAAATATGTCATGATATCAGTAGGATATCATAAATTATGCCCAAAAAGATTTTTAAACCAAAATAAGTCCCGTAAGGGCATTTTTGTCATTTTAAGATTTATTAAAGAGGTTTTAAAACAAACTGATGTTCGGGCCTAAAACATTCTGCAAAAATATTTATTTTATAATGTTATGACAGTATGATATCATACATATGCATGGTTTACCATTTATGACCAAACTATGCACCGTATGGGCATTTTGATCATCTCAC
Source organism: Helianthus tuberosus (assembly GCA_030545235.1). Classification (NCBI taxonomy): domain Eukaryota; kingdom Viridiplantae; phylum Streptophyta; class Magnoliopsida; order Asterales; family Asteraceae; genus Helianthus; species Helianthus tuberosus. The sequence continues at coordinate 108,969,855 of CM060430.1, read as the reverse complement.
ATATGTTTTTAAGGACAAAATTGGAAGTCTGAGTTCATGACTTATACCTATTATAAAAGTATTAAAATTTATTTATAAATTCAGAACGTAACAAGTCTTAGGTGTTAAATAAGTTTTTAAACCATACTATGCACCTAATTAGCGTAAAAATCGATAATTGACGATATTTGCGACGTTTATGTGATCCAGAGATTTTGACCAACCTTGAATGATTAAAATTTTTTATTTTACATATTAAATTAGTAGGAAAAGTTTTGGTATGTTAATCATATGTAAATCACATTTTATTAACAAAAAGGACATTATCGTTAATTATAGAATTTATACAAGAACTCTAAGTTATGGTCAGTATATAATCTAACCCAACATTCCAAAAATCCCTAAAAATAATATCATAATAGTAGGTAATGAGTTTGGTGCCAAAATTTAGGTTTAAACATGATTTATGCACAAAAGCATAATTTAATTATATAAAAGTTAAATTTTACGATATCTTGCATAACATTAATTTGAGACCATAAAATTATGTCAAATTAATTTAGACATGTTTATATATCAGTAACTAAGTTATTTATGTGACCATATATTCAAAATCTCATTTTTAAGCTATAAGGGCATAATAGTCAAAATTAAGCATAATAACGGAAACAAGCAATTAACTCAGATTACTAAGGGACCATGTAGTATAACCTGAGAGGGTTATAATAACATATAATATGGTCACAAAGGAACCTTAATGCATAAAGAAACTAAGCTAATTCGGGTCAGAACTGAAAGTTAAAGCAGAAGTCAACTTTTGCGACTTTCGGTTGCGAACCGAGCCTAAACTCAGAATTGTCGGGTTGAACATATCTAGCCATGTTCTAATAATATTTACCAAGTTATTAAAGTGATAAAACATATTTTATAGCTTCTACATTATTCAGTTATGAATTTATATAAAAACAGACCTGTTTGACTTTTTATGTTAATTATTTTGACCCTACAATTAACTAAGTAAACGTGATAATTAGGAGGTGCCCTTTTGAGGGATTAACACCTACTTAATTACCAACACATAGCCACATTCGTTTAGAACCATGGCTGGACCGTTAAATTTTAAACTAAAAGTCAAAGCATAATTACGATAACTTTGACTTTTGGTCCTTATACGTACAAAAACTGAACTAAGGAGGCTAGGAACATTTACACAAGGTCCTAGCTCAAAAGTTAAACTGAGGAGGGCTTCCTTCTTGAACAGGAATCCCAGAGAACAAGCTTGGAGAGAAGAAGATGATTATTTTGAAAGTGCAAGTTGAAAGTGAAGCCAAGGGTGCTATATATAGAGCAATGGGAGCTCTTAGGTGGCAACCAGAAATTATGAGAGCTCTACAGGTGTCCAGAGACGTGTCCAAAAACAGGAAACAGCCCCTGGTTTCGATTAAAGGTTGTAGAAGGTGACAAACCTGCAGCTGTCCATTTTTCTGCCCAGATACAGTCTTTAAGGACCGTAAGCCTGAGCTCTTACGGTCCGTAACCGCTTTTAATTTTCATCGCCCAGTTACAGTCCTTACGGACCGTAAGCTGAGTTTTACGGTCCGTAAGCTTTGGCCAAAGGACAAAAATTTTAAAACTTTATTTATTTGGCTCCAAACTTATAACTTCAATATTATTTATTCCCAAGTACTCGATATATCATAATCAAGTCCGGTTTCGACAAAAGGTCACTCAGAGGCGTAATTTAGCATGTTGACACTATTAGTCCTTTAAGTTTAATTTCGTTATTACCTTTCTAGGGATCGCGACACGTGTCATTATTTTATTGGTTATGATTTTGCGAGGTGTTACAGATTTGTTAGCGTTTTGAGCTAATAGTGTAGTGCGAGTTATGCGCGTTTGGTAAAGCGATGTGTGGAAAAGCGAATAAGTCTCCAAAATCGAAACATGTAAACATTTAAACACATAAAACACAGAAAATCAATGATCCACAGAGTCAGTGATTGCGAGCTCGGTATCGAAACAGAGTGTCTGGGTTCCACTGAAAGATGTCTCAACACCCAAAGTGATTGGACTATTCCCAAGGACTACGAGTACACGCTTTGGCCTAATAGACTGTGCTCTCTCACAGACATACGGTGAACGGCACTCATCCTTTCGGTTATTACATGAATTGAGTCGTTGGAATCCATCGAGTCTTTGATGAGAGCTTTTGTAAAACCAAATAGAGAGCGGAACAAGTCACTAAGATGCGGGTGTCACCCCTAACTTAACAACTTTATTCCTGGTTGTCCGGTAAAACCATGAGATAGAGTGGGAGAATTTCATCGAGATATGGATTTCACTCCTGACTCAACGCAAATTCTCGTGTTATTAGTAAAAATGCGCGTCGAGCGAGCGATTTTATCAAGAGTTTTCGGTTTTCACACCTAATCTCGACCAAATCACTCTGTGTGTGTTATGCGAGTGTTTTCGAAAATCGTGTGTGTTGTGTCAGCTTTAAGAAAAGCAACAGTGAGTTTCTAGCCTTAGGAAAGGTTGTCCTTGCGCGAAGCTGTAGTATGCGGTGTTCGCGCAAGGGTGTAGTTTTTGAGCGAGAGTATCGAGAATAAACTCGTGCAAACCCTACGGGGTTCCACAAGGCGGTCTGTTGGTACTTAGACTATAGACTAGGTCAATTCTAAGACATCAACTGATGCGTGTGAAGTGTCGTAGATTTTTTATGTATATTTTAAGCCCTTTAACACTTTTTAGCCAAGTTTTAAATTTATAAAACACGATATTTACTAACACTAAACACGCATATGGGCAAGTGCACCCATCGTGAGCGTAGTATAGTGTTGGTAAGATACCGAGGTCGTCCAAGGACACAAGAGCTTTTAGTACCGGTTTATCCTCAACGTCTAATCTAATCAAATCAAAAGTTAAAAAAAGTTTTTAAACTAGAAAAATAAAACTAACTAAAATGCTGAAAAATAAAATAAAAACAAAAACAGATAGACAAAATGAATCACTTGGATCCGACTCGTGTTTAGTGTAACCTTTGATTATTTCCTCACTTTTGCACTTTTTAAGAGATTATCTTAGTTATTGTAGTAGGCCCCTCTTCTGAAGGTGACGTTACCCTCAACCCAGTAGTTTGAGTCAGCAAGGATACAATCCTAAAGGGTTGGATTATTGAAAGATAATTAATTAAGTTATTAATGCATATTGTTGTAGGCCCCTCTTCTGGAGGTGACGTTACCCTCGGCTAAGTAGTCTGAGTCAGCAGGGATACAGTCCTAAGTAGCTGGGTTAAAGTATTAATAGAAGTTTACATATGAGAGGGTCAAGGAGTTCGGACCCCCGCCATCCAATACCAGTGGGTATTGAAGGAGGTCCTACTAAAGTTGACCCAGGTCCTTGCAGGATCTATACACAGAACAAGGCAAGACTCTTACCAAACCGTTCCCTTAACCCCCGACCAGGTAGCCAACATACCTCCATATAGACCGTGTAGATATGAACGGTGAAAATCTTTTATTTTATATAGACAGTAAAATAATGCCAAGACACCACGGACAAACGATAAGGAAGACTCACCTTCAACATAAGAAACTAGTTATTAAAGTCATTAATACATAACCAAATAAAAAGTGCGAAAAGATTAAAAATAAAAAGTATTACACTAGACACTTGTCTTCACCAAGTGATGTAAGAGACTTAGGCAAACATGGCCTTTGATTGTCAAGAACTCTTATGATCAATCTTGGATCCCAAGACTACTCACACACTCTATGATGGATGATGGATGATGGTGATGGATGTGGGTTGTGATGGAGGTGGTGGGTGGGTGAAGTGTGAGAGAGGTGGTTTGCCAAGGGATGGTTTGCAAATGAGCCAAGCACCCCTATTTATAGCCTGCACAGAAGCCGGGACACGGCCCCGTGTCCATTGGGCACGGCCCCGTGTCCACCCGTCTTCTCTTCCTTCATTAAATGCAGTTTGTCTGCATTAGTTGACCACGCCCCCGTGTCCGCTGGGCACGACCCCGTGTGCAGAAGCGTATCTGTACTATCAAGATTTCTTCAGATTCTGCGAATCTTAGAGTTGACCACTGCCCCGTGTCCGCTGGGCACGCCCCCGTGGTGGGTGATAGAAGCTTCTACAGCTTTATCTTTTCTGCAAACACTTGGACACGCCCCCGTGCTCATTGAGCACGGGGCGTGTTCAGCCTTCTGTTTTCTTGTTTTGCTTGGGAAGATGCTGTGACACTCTAGGTTTTCCGAGCAAGCACCTTGTAATTACTGTGCGTATATATACATATACTATTAAATGAAAGTTGTGTTTTTCCTCGTGTTCTATGTGATCCTTGCTTTGAGTATGTGTACGTAATATATATATATGTGTGTGCATTTGTAGTGGGCCGAGACCACAGACCCGACTCGAGACCACTTGGTCTCGAGTAAACAGTTGGGCCGCTTGGGCCGCACCCATCCCTTAAACCCATCCGGAACCTATTGGGGTGCACCATCTTTTATATCAACCTAATACCCTCACACACTCCCCTTTACACTCTCTCACTTCATCCTCACTCGCTCTCTCTCTAGAAAACCCTCACAAAAATCACCTCTTCTCTCTCGGATTCAAACCGGAAGCATCAAGGTATTCGGATCAGCTCGTAATCATCGCATTGGACACTTCTTTCATCATCTCACACACTCACTCACAACCAAAACAAGTTCCGGTTAGTACCACATCTCGGTTAGATGATAGGCATATTATAGATTAGCAAAGATGTATACTTGTTGGATTGTACACATGTGTTATGAAGATAAATGAGTTAAGATGACTAAGTTGTTGATAGATCTTTGTGTTATAGTGATAATGAGATGATATGCTAGACATGTTCATGCTTTGATAAGAAATTGTTGGTTAACATGCAAGGTTGATAGGGCCATAAGAATGTGTATGTTTGTAATCCGAGGAATGTATGTAGATTCAGGAATCGATAATGCTGATTTGAGTATATGCTAGAATAGGATTGTTTGAATAATCATATTGCATAATGATGAAAACCCTAAAATGATGAACTTGTTGAATATGACATGAATGTTCAAATATTGTGTGTTTGATCCATATTGAAATAGAATTAGACAATAAAACATGTTGGTGCAAATTAATTGGTTAGTACACATTATCACAAATATGAAATCCTATTGGCTAGTGCTTTTGGAACAGGTTCTAGAAGGATTCTTGTGCACGTATCCGAGGTTGCGAGTCGAGACACCGGTTGCGACTCGAGAACAACCCGGGACAACTCGAGACTATAACAATCACGACTCGAAACCATGTCTAAACAACTCAAAACTGACTTCAGGGACTCGAGACCATCGAGGTCTCGACTCGGAGTCTCCTGATTGCGACTCGAGACGGGACTCGAGATCCCTGAGGTTGCGACTCCAACCAGCACCACTCGAGATCATTACGCTACAACCCGAGACCACTTGGTCTCGACTCGAGACTTCCTTGTCTCGAGTGGGCCGCTGATCTCCGTTATTGGGCCGAAGTAAATAGGCTGATTATGCATGAATATTGTTTGACTGGACTAATGTGTTAACTGTTACTGTTTAACCGAATAACTATAAAGACAGGCCCAATAACTTAAATAGGTAACTGTATGCATTCGATATGTTAGATACCAGTAGGATATACGTGATTACTTGTACCCCCAAACCTGACCTATACTGGTAACCATGTTAGGACGTGGTGACCAGCAAGCTTGACCAAGTAAGCTAATCTGCCGAGCAACCCAAGGTGAGTTCACACACTAAAAGCATGCGTCCCAGGGAGGGACACGAACAAACTGAATAATGTTTTCAAACTAATGATTTCCGGGGGAATATACAAACGGTACTCTTGTACTACTACATCCGGGGGAAAATACGTTTGGGTATTATTTATAAATCACAACTAGCAACACTAAACGAATCTCTATCACATCAAGTCCCTGCTTATAGTACCGATTAATCGCCGGGGGCGAACGGGTTATTAGTTGATAGCGCTATTAGGTTTGACAACCTCACACCGTGACCAGGGGAGATCGGGCGTGAACTATAGACCTTGCATCTCGGTCAATGACGATAGACATTGACCTGGGGCACCAAATCTTCTCGTCAACAGTTTCGGTAATTCAAGTTTAGTAGCTTTCATATGGGGTAGCTCCCCATGACGTGATTATAAATGCCTTACCTAAACAACCTACATTTTCCTTTGAAAAGCTAAAACTGGACATTTCGTGAACTCGCCAACATTTCTGTTGACACCCTACTGCATGCTTTGGAGGTAACCAGTGAATCAGGAGCTTGCAGCTTGGGGATATGTAGTGGTCGTCTTAACCCGTTTGTTGGGTTTCAAATAATTTTGAACAATGAACTCTGTTTTGAAACTGTTTGGTTTATGCTTCCGCTGTTTGTTTAAACTACCATTCGAACTTAAACTTTTGGAACTTTAAAAACATGGTGTTACTAACTACTGTGGTTGGTGAATACTTTTACTATTATTCAATGCTCAGTATAATTGGTGGCTGGATCCTGGTCAGTCGCGCCTCCAAGCGGTAGTACTCCGCATGTGGAAATTGGGGGTCTGACAGATTGGTATCAGAGCCATTGGTTATAGTGAACTTGGTTTTAAAAAGAAGAGTCTTTTTGAGAAAAACCAGACTATAACCCGTGACTCGTGACGACACTACACTCCAAGGGCAAGACTCAACATGTTAGACCTCGTAACTCGGACTTTTGCTTACTTGCTTGTTTATCTTATGATTGACTGCTCTACTATACATACTAGTGTGCCTAATTTGATAGATACACCTCCCTCTTCTATCTTATTCTCGCTACGTTACGACATCACACTCATACTGTGTTTTCTGGTTATGAAGACAATGAGTGGACGCGGAAGAGGAAGCGTTAACATGACTCAGGCTCAATTCGCTAACTTGCTCAACACGGTGGCTGCAGCTTTCGCAGCTCACCCTGGAGGTAAACTCGTTGCTATAGGATGTTTAGATCCTACCCCCACATCGTCTTTTCACCTCTAAACCTATTCGCTCCATTTCTCACATCAGGTCAGCCTGCGCCTGCGCAACCACGTGTTTGTACTTTCAAAACTTTCATGGACGGCAAACCTCTCCCTTTCAACGGCACTGAGGGTGCCATAGGCCTTCTACACTGGATTGAAAAGGCCGAAGCTGTCTTTGCTGTCTGCGAGTGCCCCCCTGCTAACTGGGTCAAGTTCGCGACTGGTACGCTCGAAGGAAACGCGCTTTCATGGTGGAAAGCGCAGATTCAGATGCTTGGTCTGGAAACTGCTAATGCTACCGCATGGGAAGATTTCAAAGACATGATCAAAGAGGAGTACTGTCATAGGGATGACATCCACAAACTCGAGAACGAGTACTATGCGCTCAAGATGGTTGGGTCAGAGATTGAGACCTACACCAAGCAGTCCAATGACTATGCTGCACTTTGCCCAAACATGTCCCAACCTATGTATCGAAGGATCGAATTGTACATCAAAGGTTTGGTCCCAGAAATTCGGAGCCATGTGACCTCAGCCAACCTCAACACCATACAGCCCGTGGTTCGTCTTGCTCACAAACTCACCAATCAGGCTGTGGAAGAAGGCAAGTTGCCCCAGAGAATCAGTGCCACTACTGGAGCTTCTAATGACAACAAACGAAAGTGGGATGGAAACCAGGGTAAGGATGCTAACTCTACTCAGGCCCCGGCTCAGCAAAGGAAAACTGAAAATAACAAGGGCCCTCAGCAGCAGGGTGGCTATCAGGGCCATCTCCCCAAATGTAACAAGTGCAATCGGCATCACAATGGGCCCTGTGTGAAGAACAAGTGCCAGCGGTGCAACAAGATGGGACATGAGGCCAAAGATTGTAGGAGCCCTCACCCCGCAAGGCAAAATCAACCACAGCAGCAGCAACATCATGGGAACATCAAGGGTTGTTTCCAGTGCGGAGCTGAGGGGCACATTAAGAAGAATTGTCCTCAGTTAAACCAGAACAACCCCAATCAGGGTGCGGGAAATAACAACAACAACGCCAACAATGCTGGGAATGGTGCAAGAGGAAGGGCTTTTGTGATTGGAGCCGGAGAAGCAAGGAATGACCCCAACGTTGTAGCGGGTAAGTTCCTCCTTAATGATCGTTATGTTTCCATGCTATTTGATTCCGGAGCAGATGCTAGTTATGTATCCCTACGTATTAGTAAGAAACTTAAGCTCACTCTTACGCCGCTAAGCTCTAAGCACACCGTTGAAATAGCTAATGGTAGAAACCTCGAGGCCTCACACATAATCCGTAACTGCAAATTAGAGTTGTCTGGTCAGACCTTCTGTATCGATCTCTTCCCCATCATTCTTGGAAGCTTCGACGTCATCATTGGTATGGATTGGTTATCCAAACATCGAGCTGAAATCCTCTGCCAAGAGAAAGCTATTCGCATTCCCCGTCCCCCTGGCAAACCTCTTATAGTTCAAGGCGACAAGAGCGGAGAAGTCACAGGCATCATTTCATTCTTAAAGGCCCAGAAGTGTCTACGAAAGGGGCACACCGCTATCTTAGCACTTGTTGCCGACACACAGAAAATGGAAAACAGGATTGAAGATTTTCCAGTTGTACGAGACTATCCTGAGGTATTCCCGGAGGAACTACCTGGACTCCCTCCTCACCGTCAGGTCGAATTTCAAATCGAGCTAGCTCCCGGAGCAGCGCCTATAGCTCGTGCACCTTATCGATTAGCCCCCGCGGAGCTCAAGGAGCTTTCTACTCAACTACAGGAACTTTTGGACAAAGGTTTCATCCGTCCTAGTTCATCACCCTGGGGAGCCCCAGTGCTCTTCGTCAAAAAGAAAGATGGCTCATTCCGAATGTGCATTGACTACCGCGAACTTAACAAGGTTACAATCAAGAATCGATATCCACTTCCCCGTATCGACGACCTGTTCGACCAGCTGCAAGGGTCGAGCTATTATTCCAAAATCGATCTGCGATCGGGTTATCACCAGCTGAGAGTCCGCGATGAGGACATCTCTAAGACTGCTTTCAGAACCCGCTATGGTCACTACGAATTCCTTGTTATGCCTTTCGGAATGACCAACGCCCCTGCGATCTTTATGGATCTCATGAACCGAGTATGCAAACCCTACCTCGACAAGTTCGTAATTGTGTTTATTGACGACATCTTAATCTACTCGAAGAGCCAAGAGGAGCATGAACAACACCTGCGTCTCATTCTCGAACTCCTTCGCAATGAGCAACTGTACGCCAAATTCTCGAAATGTGATTTCTGGCTTAGAGAAGTTCATTTCCTTGGGCACATCGTCAATCAGGAAGGGATCCATGTTGACCCTGCTAAGATTGAGTCCATTAAGAATTGGCCTGTACCCAAGACTCCGACCGAAGTTCGCCAATTCTTGGGATTGGCAGGATACTATCGGAGATTCATCAAGGGATTTTCTAAGATCGCTCAACCACTTACGACCCTCACTCAGAAGGGTGTTGCTTACAAATGGAGTAACGCTCAGGAATCTGCCTTCCAGGAACTAAAGAAAAATCTTTGTAGTGCTCCTATTCTTTCCTTACCTGAAGGTACCGACGACTTTGTTGTTTACTGCGATGCTTCTATCCAAGGGCTCGGTTGCGTGTTGATGCAACGCGAGAAGGTTATTGCTTACGCTTCGCGACAACTCAAGATCCACGAATGGAACTACACGACGCATGACTTAGAATTTGGAGCTGTGGTCTTCGCACTCAAGCTTTGGAGACACTACTTGTACGGCACCAAGTGCACGATTTACACTGATCACAAGAGTCTCCAGCACATAATGGAACAAAAGGAGTTGAATATGCGGCAACGCCGATGGGTCGAACTCCTAAATGACTACGAGTGTGCAATTAAATATCACCCAGGCAAGGCTAATGTGGTAGCCGATGCCCTCAGCAGAAAGGAGACCAAACCCAAGCGAGTTCGTGCCTTACAGCTCACTATCCACTCGAACCTCCCTAACCAGATTCGAAACGCTCAGGTTGAAGCATTGAAAGCCGAGAACATCAGGGCTGAGTCCCTACGAGGATCGAGACAACGATTGGAACAAAAAGAAGACGGTGCTTACTACGTAGCCGGACGCATATGGGTTCCGCTTTATGGAAATTTACGTGACCTTGTGATGGATGAAGCCCATAAGTCCCGTTACTCAGTACATCCGGGTTCGGATAAGATGTACCACGACTTGAGGACTACCTATTGGTGGCCTGGTATGAAAGCCCACATAGCAACTTATGTCAGAAAATGTTTAACTTGTGCAAGAGTCAAGGCGGAGTATCAGAAACCATCAGGCCTACTCCAACAACCAGAGATTCCACAGTGGAAATGGGAGCAAATTTCCATGGACTTCGTTACCGGCTTGCCTAGGTCTCAACGCGGAAACGACACCAATTGGGTGATAGTAGATCGATTAACTAAATCTGCCCACTTCTTGGCTATTAAAGAGACGGACAAGTTCTCCACCTTAGCAGAGGTATACTTAAAGGAAGTGGTTTCGAAGCATGGAGTGCCAACCTCTATTATTTCCGATCGAGACGCACGTTTTACTTCTGAGTTGTGGCAAGCTATGCACAAATCTTTTGGCTCACGTTTAGACATGAGCACCGCTTATCACCCGCAAACGGATGGGCAATCCGAACACACCATCCAAACCCTCGAAGACATGCTTAGGGCGTGTGTGATCGATTTTGGCAAAAATTGGGAGAAGCACCTACCGTTAGTGGAATTCTCCTACAACAACAGCTACCACACCAGTATTCAGGCGGCACCCTTTGAGGCATTGTACGGTCGTAAATGCCGATCGCCCCTCTGCTGGGCGGAGGTTGGTGACAGCCAGATCACAGGCCCGGAACATGTAGTTGACACCACAGAAAAGATTGCCCAGATTAGGCAACGCATGGCGGCAGCTCGTGACCGTCAGAAGAGATACGAGGATAAGGATAGGAAACCACTAGAGTTCCAGGTTGGTGAACGGGCTCTACTCAAAGTCTCACCCTGGAAGGGTGTAGTTCGTTTTGGAAAACGGGGCAAGCTTAACCCGCGATATGTCGGACCCTTTGAAATTACCGAAAAGATCGGTACGGCCGCTTACAGACTGAATCTGCCTGAAGAACTGAGTGCTGTGCACAACGTCTTCCACGTGTCTAATCTGAAGAAGTGTCTGTCAGATGAAACACTCATCATTCCTTTCAAGGAACTCACTATTGACGAACAGCTACACTTTACTGAGGAACCGGTTGAGATCACGGATCGTGAGATCAAAACCCTCAAACGTAGCCAGATACCTCTCGTGCGAGTTCGTTGGAACTCACGCCGTGGCCCAGAATTTACCTGGGAGCGGGAAGACCAGATGAAGCGCAAATATCCCCAGTTGTTCCCTAATGAAACTTCCAGCACTGAAGCCACAACCGAATTTCGGGACGAAATTCCAAATTAACGGGGGGATGATGTGACACCCCGTTGAAACGTTCTCATTTACACCAGCATGTCAGTGGCTGCCTTAACTTTCGGGACGAAAGTTCTTAAAACTTGGGGATAATGTGACACTCTAGGTTTTCCGAGCAAGCACCTTGTAATTACTGTGCGTATATATACATATACTATTAAATGAAAGTTGTGTTTTTCCTCGTGTTCTATGTGATCCTTGCTTTGAGTATGTGTACGTAATATATATATATGTGTGTGCATTTGTAGTGGGCCGAGACCACAGACCCGACTCGAGACCACTTGGTCTCGAGTAAACAGTTGGGCCGCTTGGGCCGCACCCATCCCTTAAACCCATCCGGAACCTATTGGGGTGCACCATCTTTTATATCAACCTAATACCCTCACACACTCCCCTTTACACTCTCTCACTTCATCCTCACTCCCTCTCTCTCTAGAAAACCCTCACAAAAATCACCTCTTCTCTCTCGGATTCAAACCGGAAGCATCAAGGTATTCGGATCAGCTCGTAATCATCGCATTGGACACTTCTTTCATCATCTCACACACTCACTCACAACCAAAACAAGTTCCGGTTAGTACCACATCTCGGTTAGATGATAGGCATATTATAGATTAGCAAAGATGTATACTTGTTGGATTGTACACATGTGTTATGAAGATAAATGAGTTAAGATGACTAAGTTGTTGATAGATCTTTGTGTTATAGTGATAATGAGATGATATGCTAGACATGTTCATGCTTTGATAAGAAATTGTTGGTTAACATGCAAGGTTGATAGGGCCATAAGAATGTGTATGTGTATGTTTGTAATCCGAGGAATGTATGTAGATTCAGGAATCGATAATGCTGATTTGAGTATATGCTAGAATAGGATTGTTTGAATAATCATATTGCATAATGATGAAAACCCTAAAATGATGAACTTGTTGAATATGACATGAATGTTCAAATATTGTGTGTTTGATCCATATTGAAATAGAATTAGACAATAAAACATGTTGGTGCAAATTAATTGGTTAGTACACATTATCACAAATATGAAATCCTATTGGCTAGTGCTTTTGGAACAGGTTCTAGAAGGATTCTTGTGCACGTATCCGAGGTTGCGAGTCGAGACACCGGTTGCGACTCGAGAACAACCCGGGACAACTCGAGACTATAACAATCACGACTCGAAACCATGTCTAAACAACTCAAAACTGACTTCAGGGACTCGAGACCATCGAGGTCTCGACTCGGAGTCTCCTGATTGCGACTCGAGACGGGACTCGAGATCCCTGAGGTTGCGACTCCAACCAGCACCACTCGAGATCATTACGCTACAACCCGAGACCACTTGGTCTCGACTCGAGACTTCCTTGTCTCGAGTGGGCCGCTGATCTCCGTTATTGGGCCGAAGTAAATAGGCTGATTATGCATGAATATTGTTTGACTGGACTAATGTGTTAACTGTTACTGTTTAACCGAATAACTATAAAGACAGGCCCAATAACTTAAATAGGTAACTGTATGCATTCGATATGTTAGATACCAGTAGGATATACGTGATTACTTGTACCCCCAAACCTGACCTATACTGGTAACCATGTTAGGACGTGGTGACCAGCAAGCTTGACCAAGTAAGCTAATCTGCCGAGCAACCCAAGGTGAGTTCACACACTAAAAGCATGCGTCCCAGGGAGGGACACGAACAAACTGAATAATGTTTTCAAACTAATGATTTCCGGGGGAATATACAAACGGTACTCTTGTACTACTACATCCGGGGGAAAATACGTTTGGGTATTATTTATAAATCACAACTAGCAACACTAAACGAATCTCTATCACATCAAGTCCCTGCTTATAGTACCGATTAATCGCCGGGGGCGAACGGGTTATTAGTTGATAGCGCTATTAGGTTTGACAACCTCACACCGTGACCGGGGGAGATCGGGCGTGAACTATAGACCTTGCATCTCGGTCAATGACGATAGACATTGACCTGGGGCACCAAATCTTCTCGTCAACAGTTTCGGTAATTCAAGTTTAGTAGCTTTCATATGGGGTAGCTCCCCATGACGTGATTATAAATGCCTTACCTAAACAACCTACATTTTCCTTTGAAAAGCTAAAACTGGACATTTCGTGAACTCGCCAACATTTCTGTTGACACCCTACTGCATGCTTTGGAGGTAACCAGTGAATCAGGAGCTTGCAGCTTGGGGATATGTAGTGGTCGTCTTAACCCGTTTGTTGGGTTTCAAATAATTTTGAACAATGAACTCTGTTTTGAAACTGTTTGGTTTATGCTTCCGCTGTTTGTTTAAACTACCATTCAAACTTAAACTTTTGGAACTTTAAAAACATGGTGTTACTAACTACTGTGGTTGGTGAATACTTTTACTATTATTCAATGCTCAGTATAATTGGTGGCTGGATCCTGGTCAGTCGCGCCTCCAAGCGGTAGTACTCCGCATGTGGAAATTGGGGGTGTGACAGATGCTGTCGAGGGGTCGGGCATGCCACGTTTATCCCTTTTCTTGTATTTATGTTAGACTTAGCTGCCTTTTTGTTTTTTTGTTCATTTGAGCTCATTTAATCCTGAAAATACAAAAGGAAGACAAACACACACTTTTTCCAACATTAGCATAGCATAACCAAGGACCAAATTCAGACAATGATAGAAAAATATCAGGTCTGTAAAAAGGAGTTGGAATCCACCCAAATCACATGTGAAAAATGAGTGGAATCCTGCAAAGGTTATGAAGTTATGCTTGAAAAACAGATCAAAAGCAATGTAAAATTTGGTGTAGGGTTCAGAAAACATGACCGAGTTGAAAACACTGCTGTAAATGAATCTGTTCAAACCACTGTTGAAGTCATACCCACCAACAAGGATGGCCAGGAGGTTAAAATAACTGATAAACTTGGCAACAAAATCACTCTGGAAAGATCAGTGGGGTCCTCAACTTTTGAGGAGATTGAGAAATACCAATTCAAACCCACTTGGTCTGATGAGTGTGACATCCTTGAAAACTTTAAACCCATGGACTTCACAACTGTGGATGGTGTCAAAGCTCCTAAGGCCAAGGTAATTCCTCTTAAGGACATCCCAACAGTGGTTCAAAACTCTATTGTAAAGGAGTCTGTAAAGAAGAAAAGGAAAGAAAAGATTAAAAACTTGTTTTGTGATTTCTCTGAAAAGAAAAATCATTTGACCAAAGATTGTTTTCATTTGAAAGCTTATGACATTAACAAAATAAGCACCGTTGTGCCTTCAAAGAGCTGCATCATCTATGGTAAATCAAACCATTCCACTCAGGAGTGTGTGTGTATTTGAAATCCTTTAAGGTCAAAAAGGAAGAGTACACATCAAAAACACCCATGAGTTCATCAGAAACACAAGTCAAGAAACAGCCACTATTTGTGCCAGTTCAAACAGCTGAACCAAACCTCAGTCAAAAGAGAAGTTCAGGTGACTAATGCACCCTCTGCTAACCAATACCAAAGAGGTAAAGGTCAACCACCATACCCAAGGGTCCCACACGTTTATGAGGTTTACAAAAATCCTTCTAAACCAAAAGTGAACAGGCATCCCTTTGGTTATCAACAGTTGATGGGAAATGACCCCCAACAGTGGTTAGAGAAAAATGTTTCAAAAACTGTCCAAACCCCTGAGCTAACCACTATCCATCCACCTGAACTTAACACAGACACTATTGAGACCCCATCCAATGCCTTATTAGCTTTGAAGACCCTCCTGAACTAATTATTTACTTGATGTGCAGGGAGCTTCTGTATGCTTAGATAGTCTTTGGTATGTAGATAGTGGAGGCTCTAGGCACATGACTGGATGTAGAGCCCTACTCAAAGAATTCAAAACTCATGGAGCGGGTGATATATCTTTTGGCAATAATAGTAAAGGGAAGGTGATGGGTTCTGGTACAGTACAGTCTGGAAATGTTATGTTTGAAAATGTCAATCTGATTGACAATCTAAAATTCAACCTCCTTAGTGTCTCACAAATGAGTGATAAAGGTCGTGGCTCATTCTTTACTAAGAATTGTTGTAGGATTGTTGGGCTAGAAATGGTCAAAAAGATTGAAGAAATAATAAAAAATGGAAAACCCCAACTTGTTGCTCAAAGGAGTGGCAATGTTTATGTAGTTGATTTGTCAAAAGAGAGCCCCAGGACTTATGCTTGTCTGTTCTCAGCTGCCTCTAACAAAGAGACACAACTTTGGCACAGGAGATTGGGGCACACAAATCTCAAGACAATTGCTTTGTCAAAACAGGGACTTGTAAGAGGTCTTCCTCAAAAACTGTTCACCTGTCCTGAGCATTGTGTTTCCTACTTAAAAGGAAAACAACATAAAAGCTCATTTAAGTCCATTGAAGAGTCCAAAACAACCAAGTGCTTGCAAATGCTGCACATGGATATGTTTGTCCCAGTAAAAGTCATGAGTCTCAAAAAGAAAAGATATTGTTTGGTTATTGTAGATGACTTTTCTAGGTTTACATGGACTTATTTCTTACACTCTAAAGATGAGACTGCAGGCATACTGCAAGACTTTGTCAAACAGGTTGAAAAGCAGTTTGACTTGCCAGTAAAAGTCTTTAGGAGTGACAATGGCACAGAATTCAGAAATAGGGAGTTGGATGAGTTTTTTGTGTCAAAAGGAATTGTAAGGCAGTACAACATTCCAAGGATACCAGAACAAAATGGAGTTGTTGAGAGAAAGAACAGAACACTGATAGAGGTTGCCAGAACCATGCTTGTTGATTTAGGTTTGCCATTAACTTTCTGGGCAGAGGCAGTAAACATTGCTTGCTTTGTCTAGAACAGAGTTTTAATCAACTCCAGGCATCAAAAGACTGCCTATGAAATTCTGTATAAAATCAAACCACTGATCTCATACTTTAAAGTATTTGGCTGCCCATGCTTTATTTTGAACTTAAAAGACTCAATTTCAAAATTTGCAACCAAAATAGATTGTGGTTATCATTTGGGATACTCAACCACTGCTAAGGCCTACAAAGTGTTTAACACAAGGACCAAAACAGTGGAAGAGACTTTGAATGTGAATTCAATGAACTTTCCTCAATGAAAATCCTTGCAAATCCTGCTGAGTTATTTGATCTTGATAAATTCACCTTTGAAAATGTTTCTGTCAAGACTAACAGTGCAGGTCCATCTCAACTACCTCCATCAGACAATGGATATGAAGTGATCATCTCACAACAAAACTTCAAAACCATTGCCAGAGTAGTAGATGTTCAAAACAGCTGTCAAAGCTCAACCACTGCTACATCGACAGTTGTTGACCAAAGTAGCCCTAAAACCCCTGCTTCCACATCATCAAACACTGTTGATAAAAATCTTTAAACAGTGGATAAAAGTCAACATGTTTCCACACCACTTCCTCCAATTCCTCCACCTACATTTCAACACACTGTTGGATCATCAAAGTCACCAACAGTTGTTAGCTTAGATGATTCACATCTGCAACCCTCACCCTTAAATGCCATTGTTCCATACAAAGGAGATCTAATCTTCTTGAAGTCTCATCCACCAGACCAAATCATTGGCAACATCAGTGAAGGGATGCTCACAAGAAGTCAATCCCAAAACATCTGTCTTTTTTCTAGTTTTCTATCACTTCATCAATCTGTCAAGTACCAAGAGACACTAAAAGACAACAGTTGGGTGGAAGCCATGCAAGAAGAGCTCCAACAGTTTAAAAGACAACAAGTATGGGAGCTTGTACCACTACCAGAGGGTGTGAGTCCTAATGGCACAAAGTGGGTCTTCAAAAATAAAACTGATGAAAGGTGGATTGTTGTCAAGAATAAAGCAAGGCTAGTGGTTCAAGGTTTCAGACAGGAAGAGGGAATTGACTATGATGAAACTTTTGCCCCTGTAGCAAGATTGGAAGCTATCAGACTGTTCTTGGCTTTTGCTGTCAACGACAACATAAAGGTGTTTCAAATGGATATTAAATGTGCTTTCCTCTATGGTAAGATTCAAGAAGAGGTATATGTTTGTCAACCTCCTGGTTTTGTGGATCCATTTAATCCAAATCATGTCTACAAGCTAAATAAAGCTTTATATGGCTTAAAACAAGCACCTAAAGCCTGGTATGAAACTCTTTCCACCTTTCTTCTCTCTATTGGTTTCACAAGAGGAAAATTGACAAAACACTGTTTTTAAAATGGAGAGGGGAAGACTTGATGATTGTCCAAATTTATGTGGATGACATCATTTTTGGAAGCACATGTTCCAAAATGTGTGAAGATTTCAGAAAACTCATGACAGCTGAGTTTGAGATGAGTGCAATGGGTGAACTACAGTGCTTTCTTGGTCTCCAAGTAAAGCAACTGCAAAATGGTACCTTCATTCATCAAGGCAAATATGCCAAAGAACTTTTAAACAAATAGGAGATGAATGATTGCAAACCATGTAGTACACCCACAACAACCACAAAGATAGTCATGTCTGATGAGGAGGATGATTTGGTTGATCAAACTCTTTATAGAAGCATGATTGGGTCTTTATTGTACCTAACTACATCTAGGCCAGACATCATGTTTGCAACATGTGTTTGTGCAAGATCCCAATCAGCCCCTAGAAAGTCAAACCTTATTGCTGTAAAAAGGATATTCAGATACCTCAAAGGTGCTCCCACACTTGGTATCTGGTATCCAGCTAATGGAAATATCAAGCTTTCAGGTTTCTCAGACAGTGACTTTGCTAGATGTAACACAACAAGGAAGTCCACTTCAGGAGGGTGCCAATTCCTAGGCAATTGCTTAGTGTCTTGGCAAAGCAAAAAGCAAGCAGTTGTTTCAACATCCACTGCTGAGGCAGAGTACATTGCTGCTGCAAGCTACACAGCCCAACTGCTATGGCTTCAAAATCAGTTGCTGGATTTTGGTATCACTGCCTTAAAGACACCTCTCATGTTGGACAGTCAGGCTGTCACACCCCGACCACATGAGACAACGAAACGTGGCGGAAACGTCGGGGAGTGTTGTAACAGAATTATTGTTTCATAACCATGACATAAATAAATTCTGTTTTATTGAATAAATGAACTCATTGTTTTAATACAATCAAATAAGTACAACTATGATCTTCCAAGTTTTAAAGTTGCTAAGGCACGAGTCCGTCCTATATGTAGCATGTATCAACAATCATTGCAAAGAAGTACCTGAAACATGTGTAAAAATAGGTACGTCAGCATAAAAATGCCTGTGAGATACATAGGTTTTGTGAAAATAAGATTCATGACTTATGTTTAAGAAAATGTTTAGTCATGAACCTTGTAGTTTGCTTTGTTTTGTAAATCATTTGAAAAGCAATAAGATCAGATGATACGTATAAGTAAAATAATAGTGTATGGTTAAGTGAATAACGAAAATAGAATGTGTTTGTATAAGAGAAGTTGTTTTGTAAAACAATGTCTTGTGAAAAGTATGTTATTTGTATAAAATGTTATTTGTCTCAAATTGAAATGATTCAAATAACGCTACAATATGTAATACCATACAAACACTTATATATAGGAAGTACCAGCGGCGTATCCACCATGCTTGTATCATATTACACACGCATCGTTACTTAATCACTTACTCAAACCAAACCAACAATGTAAGATGTCTATGTTTAAACCAATTGCCAAATGTATTGAATAATATGTCAAAATGTTTATGTGTCCAATGTAATGTGTAACCAATGTGATTTGTATAAATAAATGTAAGATTAAACAAATAACCTTATAGTAGCATATTAAAAGTATACTTTGGATTTGTAAATAACATATTAAACTATGTTTTGGTTTCATAAATAACATATCAAAATATGCTTTAGATGTGATAAATAACATATATGTTGGTTTTGTACAATATCACACATGGGAGTATATCAAACTATACTTTAATAGTGTGATTTGAGAATTCATTCAGACCTGGTGTGTGACAACTGGCCCAAACCGGTAATTTCCGTACACATTAATTATTGCTTAATGACTGCAATTATGAGTTTAAGTGTCAGCAATGTCTGAACACATGATTAAACAAGTGAATTCATGCATGTTGTATACTACAAAATATTGCTTTATGCATAAACGAGAGCGTTGCGTCAATAGTAAACTCACCGGTAAGACACACTGTGTCGACTGAACTGCAGAAAGCAGTCAGACAATAAAATTGGAGCCTAGGTGTAGGTCCGACAACAAGAATGCATTAAAACCCAAGAGTACATACAAGGGTTAATGTATATGCAATACGAAAGCAAAAATAAGCACTAAAAAGCACCCGAAACGCACTTTAAGTGCAGAATTTATACAAATCAGCAATAATTCAGCATTTAGACATATACATATTATGCAGAAATGTCGTTTTATTATCCAGAATATTTCCCTAAGTGTTGGGAATTGAAAGAGTACAAGAAGGGTACTTAAAAGACACTAAAAAGTGTAATTTAGCACTTTAACGAATCGGTATGTAACCGAACAACCGGAGATTTCCCGGAACATAAAAATAATGTCAATGACATTGTTTATACTTTTCTGAGCTAGTTAGGGTCCCCGAATACCCTAACACCCTTTATAATACACTACACACTAGTAACCGGGTTTAATCCCTAAACTAACTAATTGATTAAGAATTACACTTTACCCCCCCCCCCCCTTTAAGAGTGGCCGGTTATGGAAGGGCCCCACCAAGATCTTTCTTAATCTTGCAAGATCACACAAGATACCCTCTAAAATCTTGCCAATATATCCTATAATCTTCCTTGGATTCATCTATGTACTATGTGATCTTGTGAATATTGTGTGAGATCTTACAAGTACCATAAAAAGGCATAAGCACTTCACATAATCACCACTCCAACTCCTCTCTCTTTCCCTCTAGAACTTACGGCCAACACCCCCTAGATTCACCATCATTTTCTAGCAAGATCTCTAGTAATCTAATGATAGATTGTGTTAGTACTTCATGGGACATAAGAACCTTTGGGTATTAGCACATGAGATTATCTATAAGATCAAGGTTATACACACATGAACATTAACAACACACAACACCAACAAAAACTCTCCCTCTTGCTCTCTCAAACTCACGGCCAAACACCCCTAATCCATCCATCATATTTTCAACCTTGATCTTCATATTTCAAGCACACACAAGTGTTAAGGGTCACATATTAGGAGTCTTGGAGCAAACGGAAGGCGAAGGACCTCTCTACTTTGCTTTTATCCACCTCTTTTGCGCATAGATTCTTCCCTAGCCTCGAGCTAGAGGTATAATGTTTAAAACTCGTATTTGAACTATTTTAGAGTGGTTAAAAGGATTTGTATCGGTTAAATCTCGTTAAAATACAAAATGATGAACAAAAGTCTACTAAAAACACTTAAAGTGGTGGTTAATAGCACATATGTTGTGTAAATGTTGTAGTATTTGAAATTTATGGTCATCTAGACCCGATCTATGATGTGGTAGCCCGGATCATCGTTTAACCCGACTTTGTAAGATCATGGATCTTAACATAAGCTCGTTTTTAGTTAACACAAGGGTTAAAGGGTGAAACTCTACCACACATGAGACATGGACTTGTGTAAAAGCATTTTTGTTGGGTAAAAGCAATTTAACTTGTGAAATAGTGTTTAAAACTAGTAGATCTACGTATCTACAAGCGGTATTTTCAAAGGACCAAGTGTCCAAGAAATCACATGTTCTAAACCGGGTCTTACACAAACAAAAGTGGTTTTTGTGAACAAACAAGTGTGTGGATACTTGTGTAACAAAGGTTTTAACAAAGAAATAATTTTCGTAAAAACCGACTAGAAGTTGTAAAACTTCATATTCTTTAAAAATAAAGTTTTTAAGAAATTAAACTTATTTTTAAAGATAACAAGACTTACTAAATGTGCTAGTAAGTTACTACACATTTTTGTAAATATTCAAGTTCATGAAATTAGTGATTATTGTTGATAAGTATGGTTGATGATTTTTGATGATTGATGTTGATTTAAAAGAAAATAAACACACGTTTTGAAAACGTGGGAAACCTCCATTTTTAGGGGAAACTCTGTCAAAATTTTTATCAATTTTGACACTTAGAAAAAAATGTAAGTTTTTGAGAAACTTATTCCCTAAAAATGTGTTTAAAAGCATTAACAAGGTTTCCCTAACTTTTGATGATAAGAAATGGTGATTTCTTGAAGAATAAAAATGGATAATAAGTATATATTTTTGAGAGAAAAATATATATTATTTTATCACCAAATTTTGTGCTAAGTGTATATAGTATGTGTTATACGTGCTAGTGTATTAAGACTTAAAAATACACTAAATACTCATGAGGAGTAGGAATATAGAAATACACATACAAAACACAAGATACATGATTCGGGTGCAAAGTGCAAAACACAAAAGACTTATATTTATTTTTGGAGAAAATGATATAAGTAAGATACGTAGTTAAAAATATAGAATATTTTTAACACAAGAAAATATACACAAAAGAGAGTGACTGTACTTGTGCGACGCAAGTCTAGTGACTAACGTTAAGAAAACGCATATAGGTTACGACGTTAAGTAAGCAAATCCGGTGGAGTTTACGACGCTAGGAACGCAAAGTTGTGAGTTCATGCTCCCCCTTTTCTCTTTAACTGTTTTCAGTTTTTATAACTTCGGGGGTGAAATACATGTACAAAAGTACAATATTTATAAATGGTATGATATAAATACATGAAGCGCATTTGGTGAGACGAGAACCAAGTGTAAGGCGCTATGAGAAATGATAACAAGAAACGCGCTTGGTGAGAACGAGAACCAAGTAGGAGGCGTTATGAGAAATAGTGTCACGAATAGGGTTCAGAAGCACCATTAATCAACGTATACATTCAGACCGCAGAACAAAAGGTTAGATCTAACGGGTGCCTGGCAGCCTCACACTCGGTCGGGGCGAGAATCGAGTGGTGCTTTTGTGTCTCAGAATATACCAATTAAATGCCTTAGGTTTGGTGACTTCCTATGACGTGCCACAGGTTAATGGCATTGCAACCCATTAACAATCTGATAATTACAGAAATACTGTATTTACATAAAATTCATACCATACAAAATTGATATATAACTTGAAGTACGTGGGGTACTCAAGAAGATTGAATTATACTTGAAGTACGTGGGGTACTCAAGAGAATGAGAATTAAACTTGAGTACGTGGGGTACTCAAGAAGAAATTGAATTATACAGATGTACGTGGTGTACACATGAAACTGGATTTACATATGAAAACTTGATTTACTCACAAACTATGTTTTCATACAAAGTATACAAACATGAAATACAAAACTGCATGAATTCACACCAACATTATGTTGACGTTTTTCCAAAAACTCACATGTATTTCAGGTAACTAGGATGGATGTGCGCGTGGTCTAGCTTATGCTCGTGGATGTCGCTTGTGTTTAATTTTGAATAAAGTTGTAAACTTTTAAGACAATATTTTATGCGACTTAGCGATGTAAACGCTAACGTATGTTTTCAAATTATGGTATTTGAATGTTATTTTATGAGCATGTAGCATGTTTACTCTTCGTATGCAATGAGAACCTTTCATGATCACACCTCGTGCTTCCGCCGCAGAAAGGGGTGTGACATGGTGCATCAAAATACACCTTTGATACTATTGAAATACCACAAAGGCAATCCCTATTTGGATGGAGCAACAAATTGGTTTCAGACATTCCATGACAACAGGAATGGGGTGTCAAATCCTATAGCGCTATATCATACTAACAATCGGTCTGGTGAACATAAAATAAGTACAATTCAACATTTTATTTTATGTTCTTTGAGAAATCAATGCTTAAATCATAGATAGTCATTCAATTTGTCAATAGATAAGTAATAACATGTATAATCAATTATACTTTTGGAAAACATGAAAGTAACAGATAGGTACACATGCTTCACCCCAAAACAGTTTGGAAAACAGTAAAATAGGGGAACTATGTACTCACATGAGATTGCTCAGAAGTCCTAAGATAGCCACCAAAAAATGCTAGAGATCACGGAATATCAAACGGCACCTAATATAGGTAACTGCATTAATAAACCGGACCTAAATCGGAAGATCAGATAGAATGAGGGCTCGTAAACCAAATGAGTATGGGAACTTATTTAGTATGGTTTATTAAAGCCTACATACTAAATGAAACCTAACCTAAGTGTTTGTGACCCACTACGACCCGTTTAGGTAGCTTATGCTACTTTAACGCGTCGTTCGCGTGAAACGCGTTTGGACCGCCTAACTAGTCCTATGACAAGTAATATATGCCTTAACATGTCTAAAATGGTTGTCAAATCAGTTTAGATGTCAAAAGTTATGTTACATATGTTTAAAATGAGTTTTGGTATCAAAGGGGTATTTTGGTAATTTACCTAAGGCATATAAACTACTTATCATACAACTAACTAAACGTCGTGACCATAGGGTATAACCTCGGAAGGTTATTCCCTATACTATGGTCACCTAAAGTGCTTGGTCGGATCCTAATGATCGACCAAACGGGTCGGGTTCGAAAGTATAAGCGATTGTTTAGATCGCTTACCTTATGACCCTATATAAGCACTAAACTAAAAGTGACGAGCTAAGCATGTTAAAACATGCTTAACTAAGTTTAGAAAACAGGTTTGGTATCACAACAAACAGTTGTGATACCTAAGAGTAGTTTGGTTACAAAATACGCAAGAATACGTATTCTGACCGAAACTACGGCTCGTCACTGAGCCTAGATAACGTGGTAATCAGTAGGTATAGTCACTAGGGACTATAACCATCGTGATCACGCTCACGTTATGAGAATTAAACTTGAGTACGTGGGGTACTCAAGAAGAAATTGAATTATACAGATGTACGTGGTGTACACATGAAACTGGATTTACATATGAAAACTTGATTTACTCACAAACTATGTTTTCATACAAAGTATACAAACATGAAATACAAAACTGCATGAATTCACACCAACATTATGTTGACGTTTTTTCCAAAAACTCACATGTATTTCAGGTAACTAGGATGGATGTGCGCGTGGTCTAGCTTATGCTCGTGGATGTCGCTTGTGTTTAATTTTGAATAAAGTTGTAAACTTTTAAGACAATATTTTATGCGACTTAGCGATGTAAACGCTAACGTATGTTTTCAAATTATGGTATTTGAATGTTATTTTACGAGCATGTAGCATGTTTACTCTTCGTATGCAATGAGAACCTTTCATGATCACACCTCGTGCTTCCGCCGCAGAAAGGGGTGTGACAGATTGGTATCAGAGCTGCGATTGTAGTGAACCAGGATTCCTTCTCGAGTCTAGTCTACAATCTCTAGGATCCATTCACGAAAACAATTTTTCAAAGAGTTTTCATTGCATAAAACGTCCCGCGACATCCACTACCTGAAACTGTCTACATGAGTCTAGAAAAGACACTACAAGACTTAGAGTGCACTAGAGTAGCACTTGTCATTGACTAGAAATTACTTGCAATTATGTGTGATAATTAGCATATACTAGAAGTAGAATGTCACGAGTATACGTGACTTTACCTGAAAGCAATGGCCTATCTGAAGGAAGAAATACGAGGATGAAACGAACTGTGCGGACTGTGCAAGGCGTTACGTAATTATGGATGCATACATAATTATGGGATTCAGTGCACAGAAACCACAGCAAGTCTTGTCACGTGTAGATTCCCTCAGTGCAAGCCTAATAAGTACTCTGCTAGAGTAATAATTGTTTGATGTCACTTGTGTGGTATATATACCTGTGAATATATATGATACTACAGTCTAGTGTGACGATATCAAACAAATGCCTAACCCTGCTGTGTTATGTTCTGTCAGAACATGGCACCCAGGAAAGCTGTGAACGCTCGTGACCAACCTCCTCCTCCCCCACTGCCAAGAATTGCCGAAGAGCTGGAGGCTCTACTGGAAGAACGGGTCTCCGCTGCTATCGCCCAGTACGAGGCAAACCGTACTCAAGACAGTGAAAGACCAAGCAACGCTAGACATAATGGGAATGGAGATTCATCTGGAGACAGCGTAGTTCGAAGCTGCACATTTAAGCAGTTCCTCGACTGCAAGCCGATGAACTATGATGGCACAGGAGGTGCAGTAGCATTTGTGCGCTGGACGGAGAAGACTGAAGCTACTTTTCGCATGAGCAAGTGTACCGCGGATCAACAAGTCACCTTTGCTACCGGGTTGTTTGTCGATGAAGCTCTGACTTGGTGGAATTTGCAAGCCCAAACCTTGCTCAATAATGCCGCGTATGGTCTAACCTGGGGGGAACTAAAGGAAAGGATGAGAGAGAAGTATTGCTCTCGTGCTGAACTCCAAAGACTGGAAACGGAGTTCTGGCACTTGACTATGGAAGGTGCTCATATTGATAGTTATACTCGAAGATTCCACGATCTGTCCAGAGTGCTTCCCTACATGGTGACTCCCGAATTCAAGCGTGTCGAACGCTGGCTGTCAGCCTGACCAAAGATTGTGTTCGTAAGAAGAAGTTATCGTTGAACCTAACAAAGAAGACCGAGACACATGATGAGTCGTCCGGTGACAAGAAGAGAAAGCATTCGAATCTGAATCAAGCGACCCGCAACAACGAAGGTTTCAACAAAAAGCGTGACGCTAACCCGTCTCAGGAGGCGAAGACCCTTTCAACCAAGGCATATCAAGGCTCCATGCCTGAATGCCAAAAATGTAAGTTTCATCATAAAGGAGCTTGTCGCATTCCAAGGTGCGACAAATGTGGTAGATTGGGTCACCAAACAGAAAACTGTTGGGGAAACGGAAGGAATGGGAATGAGAATGGCAATGGTAACCGGAATAGCCGTGGAGCTGGGCAAAGCCAAGGATGCTTTGGTTGTGGAGGCATGGATCATTTCAAGAAAAATTGCCCAAGGGGAAACAATGCTCAGACCCGAGCATTTGTAATTAGAGCAAGGGACGCACGCAAGGACCCTAATGTGGTCAACGGTACGTTCCTCATTAACAATCACATTGCATCCATATTATTCGACACTGGCACCGATTATAGTTTCATGTCTGTGGAATTTAAACGCATACTTGGAATAGAATCTAGTAGATTAGAAATTCCTTATTCCATAGAACTAGCCAATGGTAAACTTGTTGAATCGGGCGAAGTTGTTAGAGGCTGCACACTGGAACTTGGCAAACGAAATTTTAGCATCGACCTCTTACCTATTCAATTGGGTAGCTTCGATGTAGTGGTCGGAATGGACTGGTTGTCCAAAAACAGAGCTGAAGTTATTTGTCATGAGAAAATCATTCGCATCCCTTTAGCGAATGGTGAAACTCTCATCGTGCATGGAGAAAAACGAGACGCGCCTCTTCGAATCATCAGCTGTATGAAGGCACAGAAGTGCTTAAGGAAAGGATGTGTCGCTTTCCTAGCACACGTTATAGACAAGAAGGCTGTGGAGCCAAAACTCGAAGACATTCCTGTGGTGAAGGAATTTCCTGATGTGTTCCCTGAAGATCTGCCAGGACTACCTCCGCAACGACAAGTCGAATTCCGTATAGACTTGGTACCAGGAGCTGCTCCTGTAGCCAAGGCACCCTATCGACTTGCGCCATCCGAAATGCAAGAATTATCTACACAGCTCCAGGAGTTGTTGGATAAAGGATTCATAAGGCCAAGCTTCTCACCTGGGGAGCTCCAGTATTATTCGTGAAGAAGAAGGATGGAACACTGCGGATGTGTATCGATTACAGGGAACTGAACAAGCTCACAATCAAGAATCGGTATCCGCTACCAAGGATTGATGATTTATTTGATCAATTGCAAGGATCAAGCTACTATTCCAAGATCGACCTTCGATCTGGATACCATCAGCTGAGAATCCAAGATGAAAGCGTGCCAAAGACTGCATTCAGAACGCGATATGGGCACTACGAATGTCTTGTGATGCCGTTTGGATTGACGAACGCGCCAGCGGTCTTTATGGACCTAATGAACCGCGTATGCAAGCCATATCTCGATAAATTCGTGATTGTATTTATCGATGATATCCTGATTTACTCGCGAACGAAAGAAGAGCATGAGCAACATCTCCGGACTATTCTGGAACTACTGAAGAAAGAGAAGCTTTATGCAAAGTTCTCGAAATGCGAATTCTGGATTCGCGAAGTACAATTTCTTGGTCACGTAGTGAATGAGAAAGGCATTCATGTAGACCCGTCCAAGATTGAAGCAATAAAGAATTGGGAAGCTCCCAAGACCCCAACTGAAGTTCGTCAATTTTTGGGCTTAGCGGGCTACTATCGGCGATTCATTGAGAATTTCTCGAAGATAGCTCAACCGCTAACGACCCTTACTCAGAAGGACAAGAAGTACGACTGGGGTCACAAACAAGAAGAAGCCTTTCAGCTACTTAAGAACAAGCTCTGCGATGCACCGATGCTATCGTTACCCGAAGGCACTGAAGACTTCGCGGCATACTGTGACGCCTCACGACAAGGCTTGGGTTGCGTGCTCATGCAACGCCAAAAAGTCATCGCTTATGCTTCAAGACAACTGAAGGTTCACGAGAGAAATTATACCACTCACAACCTGGAGCTGGGTGCAGTGGTATTCGTCTTAAAGATTTGGCGACATTATTTATATGGTACTCGATGTACAATCTTCACAGATCACAAAAGCTTACAACACATATTTGATCAGAAGGAATTGAATATGCGCCAGCGACGTTGGGTCGAGCTGCTGAATGATTATGACTGTGAGATTAAGTACCATCCTGGAAAGGCGAACGTTGTAGCAGACGCGTTGAGCCGAAAAGAAAGGGTTAAGACCCTAAGGGTTCGAGCATTGGAAATGACGATTCGAACGAACCTCACTGCACGCATTCGGGATGCACAACAAGAAGCTCTTAAAGAAGAGAACCGTAAAGCTGAATACCTCCGGGGTGCATTGAAATACATGGTGCCAAATGAAGAGGGAGCCTTATACTTCAAGAAGCGTATCTGGGTTCCACTCTGTGGTGGCATACGTGAGGTCATCCTTAATGAAGCCCACAAATCGAGATATTCGATCCATCCAGGATCGGACAAGATGTACCAAGACTTGAAAGAGTACTATTGGTGGCCGAGACTCAAAAGCGACGTTGCTGTTTATGTTGGAAAATGCCTAACCTGTGCGAAGGTTAAGGCCAAATATCAGAAACCGTCCGGCTTACTACAACAACCAGAGATTCCCGTGTGGAAGTGGGAACAAATCTCGATGGACTTCATAACGAAATTACCCAGGACCCCGAGAGGGCACGATATGATATGGGTAATAGTTGATCGATTAACAAAGTCTGCGCATTTCCTACCAATCCGAGAGAAGGATAGCACTGGAAAGCTGGCAGAGATATACTTAAGAGAAATTGTGGCACGTCATGGAGTGCCAATCTCAATCATTTCAGACAAAGATGGACGCTTTGTCTCAAGAATCTGGCAATCATTTCAGGAAGCCTTTGGATCTCAGTTAGATCTGAGCACGGCATTCCATCCGCAAACAGACGGCCAGAGCGAACGGACTATACAAACATTGGAAGATATGCTTCGTGCATGTGTCATGGATCTAGGCGGCCGCTGGGATACTCATCTACCTTTAGTTGAGTTTTCCTACAATAACAGTTATCATACGAGCATAAAAGTCGCGCCGTTCGAAGCTCTGTATGGCCGCAAATGCCGATCGCCCTTATGTTGGGCAGACGCTGGAGATAAGCGTATGGTTGGTCCTGAACTTGTACAAGAGACAACCGACAAGATTGCGCAGATCCGAGAGCGCATTAAGGCGGCTCGAGAGCGACAAAAGAGCTACGCGGATCCAAATAGAAAATCGGTAGATTTCAAGGTGGGAGACAAAGTGTTGTTAAAAGTCTCACCATGGAAGGGCGTAGTCAGATTTGGAAAGCGTGGAAAGTTGAATCCACGATACATCAGACCATTCAAGATATTGAGAGGAATTGGTACCGTGGCATACAAGTTGGAGTTACCGGCAGAACTTAATGGAGTACATGATACGTTTCATGTATCCAACCTGAAGAAGAGTCCAACGCAAGAAAACGTGACCGTCCCGTTGGATGAAGTGCATATTGATGAAGCCCTCCGATTTACAGAACAACCCGTTGAGGTTACTGACTGGAAAGTCAACAAGACCAGGAGGAGCAGTGTGAAACTTGTCAAAGTACGTTGGAGCTCTAAGCACGGACCCGAGTACACATGGGAACGTGAAGACCAGTTCAAGAAAAAGTATCCCCACCTATTCAAGAAGACTCTAGCGAGAGTTAGTTCAGTCTGAATTTCGGGACGAAATTCTTTTAACGGGGGGAGACTGTGACAACTGGCCCAAACCGGTAATTTCCGTACACATTAATTATTGCTTAATGACTGCAATTATGAGTTTAAGTGTCAGCAATGTCTGAACACATGATTAAACAAGTGAATTCATGCATGTTGTATACTACAAAATATTGCTTTATGCATAAACGAGAGCGTTGCGTCAATAGTAAACTCACCGGTAAGACACACTGTGTCGACTGAACTGCAGAAAGCAGTCAGACAATAAAATTGGAGCCTAGGTGTAGGTCCGACAACAAGAATGCATTAAAGCCCAAGAGTACATACAAGGGTTAATGTATATGCAATACGAAAGCAAAAATAAGCACTAAAAAGCACCCGAAACGCACTTTAAGTGCAGAATTTATACAAATCAGCAATAATTCAGCATTTAGACATATAAATATTATGCAGAAATGTCGTTTTATTATCCAGAATATTTCCCTAAGTGTTGGGAATTGAAAGAGTACAAGAAGGGTACTTAAAAGACACTAAAAAGTGTAATTTAGCACTTTAACGAATCGGTATGTAACCGAACAACCGGAGATTTCCCGGAACATAAAAATAATGTCAATGACATTGTTTATACTTTTCTGAGCTAGTTAGGGTCCCCGAATACCCTAACACCCTTTATAATACACTACACACTAGTAACCGGGTTTAATCCCTAAACTAACTAATTGATTAAGAATTACACTTTACCCCCCCCCCCCCCTTTAAGAGTGGCCGGTTATGGAAGGGCCCCACCAAGATCTTTCTTAATCTTGCAAGATCACACAAGATACCCTCTAAAATCTTGCCAATATATCCTATAATCTTCCTTGGATTCATCTATGTACTATGTGATCTTGTGAATATTGTGTGAGATCTTACAAGTACCATAAAAAGGCATAAGCACTTCACATAATCACCACTCCAACTCCTCTCTCTTTCCCTCTAGAACTTACGGCCAACACCCCCTAGATTCACCATCATTTTCTAGCAAGATCTCTAGTAATCTAATGATAGATTGTGTTAGTACTTCATGGGACATAAGAACCTTTGGGTATTAGCACATGAGATTATCTATAAGATCAAGGTTATACACACATGAACATTAACAACACACAACACCAACAAAAACTCTCCCTCTTGCTCTCTCAAACTCACGGCCAAACACCCCTAATCCATCCATCATATTTTCAACCTTGATCTTCATATTTCAAGCACACACAAGTGTTAAGGGTCACATATTAGGAGTCTTGGAGCAAACGGAAGGCGAAGGACCTCTCTACTTTGCTTTTATCCACCTCTTTTGCGCATAGATTCTTCCCTAGCCTCGAGCTAGAGGTATAATGTTTAAAACTCGTATTTGAACTATTTTAGAGTGGTTAAAAGGATTTGTATCGGTTAAATCTCGTTAAAATACAAAATGATGAACAAAAGTCTACTAAAAACACTTAAAGTGGTGGTTAATAGCACATATGTTGTGTAAATGTTGTAGTATTTGAAATTTATGGTCATCTAGACCCGATCTATGATGTGGTAGCCCAGATCATCGTTTAACCCGACTTTGTAAGATCATGGATCTTAACATAAGCTCGTTTTTAGTTAACACAAGGGTTAAAGGGTGAAACTCTACCACACATGAGACATGGACTTGTGTAAAAGCATTTTTGTTGGGTAAAAGCAATTTAACTTGTGAAATAGTGTTTAAAACTAGTAGATCTACGTATCTACAAGCGGTATTTTCAAAGGACCAAGTGTCCAAGAAATCACATGTTCTAAACCGGGTCTTACACAAACAAAAGTGGTTTTTGTGAACAAACAAGTGTGTGGATACTTGTGTAACAAAGGTTTTAACAAAGAAATAATTTTCGTAAAAACCGACTAGAAGTTGTAAAACTTCATATTCTTTAAAAATAAAGTTTTTAAGAAATTAAACTTATTTTTAAAGATAACAAGACTTACTAAATGTGCTAGTAAGTTACTACACATTTTTGTAAATATTCAAGTTCATGAAATTAGTGATTATTGTTGATAAGTATGGTTGATGATTTTTGATGATTGATGATGATTTAAAAGAAAATAAACACACGTTTTGAAAACGTGGGAAACCTCCATTTTTAGGGGAAACTCTGTCAAAATTTTTATCAATTTTGACACTTAGAAAAAAATGTAAGTTTTTGAGAAACTTATTCCCTAAAAATGTGTTTAAAAGCATTAACAAGGTTTCCCTAACTTTTGATGATAAGAAATGGTGATTTCTTGAAGAATAAAAATGGATAATAAGTATATATTTTTGAGAGAAAAATATATATTATTTTATCACCAAATTTTGTGCTAAGTGTATATAGTATGTGTTATACGTGCTAGTGTATTAAGACTTAAAAATACACTAAATACTCATGAGGAGTAGGAATATAGAAATACACATACAAAACACAAGATACATGATTCGGGTGCAAAGTGCAAAACACAAAAGACTTATATTTATTTTTGGAGAAAATGATATAAGTAAGATACGTAGTTAAAAATATAGAATATTTTTAACACAAGAAAATATACACAAAAGAGAGTGACTGTACTTGTGCGACGCAAGTCTAGTGACTAACGTTAAGAAAACGCATATAGGTTACGACGTTAAGTAAGCAAATCCGGTGGAGTTTACGACGCTAGGAACGCAAAGTTGTGAGTTCATGCTCCCCCTTTTCTCTTTAACTGTTTTCAGTTTTTATAACTTCGGGGGTGAAATACATGTACAAAAGTACAATATTTATAAATGGTATGATATAAATACATGAAGCGCATTTGGTGAGACGAGAACCAAGTGTAAGGCGCTATGAGAAATGATAACAAGAAACGCGCTTGGTGAGAACGAGAACCAAGTAGGAGGCGTTATGAGAAATAGTGTCACGAATAGGGTTCAGAAGCACCATTAATCAACGTATACATTCAGACCGCAGAACAAAAGGTTAGATCTAACGGGTGCCTGGCAGCCTCACACTCGGTCGGGGCGAGAATCGAGTGGTGCTTTTGTGTCTCAGAATATACCAATTAAATGCCTTAGGTTTGGTGACTTCCTATGACGTGCCACAGGTTAATGGCATTGCAACCCATTAACAATCTGATAATTACAGAAATACTGTATTTACATAAAATTCATACCATACAAAATTGATATATAACTTGAAGTACGTGGGGTACTCAAGAAGATTGAATTATACTTGAAGTACGTGGGGTACTCAAGAGAATGAGAATTAAACTTGAGTACGTGGGGTACTCAAGAAGAAATTGAATTATACAGATGTACGTGGTGTACACATGAAACTGGATTTACATATGAAAACTTGATTTACTCACAAACTATGTTTTCATACAAAGTATACAAACATGAAATACAAAACTGCATGAATTCACACCAACATTATGTTGACGTTTTTCCAAAAACTCACATGTATTTCAGGTAACTAGGATGGATGTGCGCGTGGTCTAGCTTATGCTCGTGGATGTCGCTTGTGTTTAATTTTGAATAAAGTTGTAAACTTTTAAGACAATATTTTATGCGACTTAGCGATGTAAACGCTAACGTATGTTTTCAAATTATGGTATTTGAATGTTATTTTATGAGCATGTAGCATGTTTACTCTTCGTATGCAATGAGAACCTTTCATGATCACACCTCGTGCTTCCGCCGCAGAAAGGGGTGTGACATGGTGCATCAAAATACACCTTTGATACTATTGAAATACCACAAAGGCAATCCCTATTTGGATGGAGCAACAAATTGGTTTCAGACATTCCATGACAACAGGAATGGGGTGTCAAATCCTATAGCGCTATATCATACTAACAATCGGTCTGGTGAACATAAAATAAGTACAATTCAACATTTTATTTTATGTTCTTTGAGAAATCAATGCTTAAATCATAGATAGTCATTCAATTTGTCAATAGATAAGTAATAACATGTATAATCAATTATACTTTTGGAAAACATGAAAGTAACAGATAGGTACACATGCTTCACCCCAAAACAGTTTGGAAAACAGTAAAATAGGGGAACTATGTACTCACATGAGATTGCTCAGAAGTCCTAAGATAGCCACCAAAAAATGCTAGAGATCACGGAATATCAAACGGCACCTAATATAGGTAACTGCATTAATAAACCGGACCTAAATCGGAAGATCAGATAGAATGAGGGCTCGTAAACCAAATGAGTATGGGAACTTATTTAGTATGGTTTATTAAAGCCTACATACTAAATGAAACCTAACCTAAGTGTTTGTGACCCACTACGACCCGTTTAGGTAGCTTATGCTACTTTAACGCGTCGTTCGCGTGAAACGCGTTTGGACCGCCTAACTAGTCCTATGACAAGTAATATATGCCTTAACATGTCTAAAATGGTTGTCAAATCAGTTTAGATGTCAAAAGTTATGTTACATATGTTTAAAATGAGTTTTGGTATCAAAGGGGTATTTTGGTAATTTACCTAAGGCATATAAACTACTTATCATACAACTAACTAAACGTCGTGACCATAGGGTATAACCTCGGAAGGTTATTCCCTATACTATGGTCACCTAAAGTGCTTGGTCGGATCCTAATGATCGACCAAACGGGTCGGGTTCGAAAGTATAAGCGATTGTTTAGATCGCTTACCTTATGACCCTATATAAGCACTAAACTAAAAGTGACGAGCTAAGCATGTTAAAACATGCTTAACTAAGTTTAGAAAACAGGTTTGGTATCACAACAAACAGTTGTGATACCTAAGAGTAGTTTGGTTACAAAATACGCAAGAATACGTATTCTGACCGAAACTACGGCTCGTCACTGAGCCTAGATAACGTGGTAATCAGTAGGTATAGTCACTAGGGACTATAACCATCGTGATCACGCTCACGTTATGAAGTTCAAACGAACTTCGCATCGACCATAAACTGGTCAATGCAGAAAGTCAAACAAAGTTTGACTTTCGGACTCGAAAAGCAATAAAAGAACGAAGGAACACTTACGAAGGGTCCCCGAATGCTAATCTAGATCAAAATAGCTCAGGTATGAAACAAAGGTTTCAACTTAGAGCACAAATGATCAGATTCTTGTGAGGAATGAAGTGAAATGGGTTGGGTATTTATAGTTTTCGGTCCACCGTTAGGATCGTTTCTTGGAAAAGAGGGAATGATCTAGCCCGTACACTTGTCAAGATGTTATGGTAACTGAAAATGGCCACCATAGGAGTTTAACAAGTGGCACTTGACCTTTGGGAGGGGTTAAAGGCTATTAACTGCTGTTTAAAAACGATTTGCTGCATCTGACCCAGGCTAGCGCACCGTTACATTAAAAGTGTAGAGGTGCGCTAGGCCTAAGTTTGGCAGATTTACAATTTTGGTCCCTGTCATGAATTCAGCCCATTTTCGACACGTTTAAGGCCCGTTAACCCCATTTCAAAGCTCTAAAATGAAGTTAAAGTATTGGGAACTTAAAACATGCTCAAAAATATCTCGGATGTCGGTTCGTTTAGCCGTACGGTTGCGATGTTCGGTTAATTACGACGGAATGCGCATAAGCGCGAAAAACGATCCAAATGACGCGACAAATGGATTTTTCTCATGCCAAACACTAAAATAAAATATTATAGTGCTTACATAAATTTTTGGATGTCCGGATGTATTCAGAACGTAAGTTATGCGCGAAAATGCAAACTTGTGCACTTTTTGACACTTTTAGTCCCTGAATGACCCAAAAGTTTATTTTAGCACACCGAACCCCTCAAAGCCTATTTCTAAGCTATGTAAAGGATATTTAAGGTGTGTTTAACTTATGGCCATGTTCCGGAATGTCTGTTACAGTTCAAATTGGCATACTTTCGCAGTTTGTCAAATTTAGTCCCTGTAAGCGAATAAACTTTGATTTCACCACACCAAACCTTCCAAAACTTATATCTAAGTTATGTAAAGGTTATTTAAGGTATGTTAAGCCTATTTCACTATTCCGGAGTGTTCTTTGGGTTAAACTGGTTATATTTACGCATCAGAGCGCGTATAACCCTCCAGAAAGCGATGTAAAGCTTAAAATCGAACAAGAGTTGATATGTGCAAAAGATACACATATTTTTACAAATCCCAAGTATGAAATACAATATTTCATTGGTTTGGCATTTGTTTGATGGTTGAAGTGACACAGGTGTCACACAGGCAGCAGAAAATATCATCAAAAATCCAGTTTCACATTCTACCACCAAGCACATTGATATCAGACATCACTTTGTGAGGGATTGCTATGAAAAAGGTTTGATTTATCTGCACCATGTTCCAACTAAAGATCAGCTGGCAGATATGCTAACAAAGGCTTTAGACACGTCCACCTTTGAAAGCTTGATCTCTAGGATTGGCATGCTGAACATGGAATAACAGGAAAAATCCTGTTTTTTCTATGTATAAAAGCATTAAAATGTTTTCAGAAAATCAAAAATTCATCCTTAAAAATAGGGGTGTTCATCGGTTAGGTTTATGGTTTATTTGGTTTATTCGGTTCGGTTTATTCGGTTTTCAAAATTTTGTACCCCAAACCAAAAACCAAACCAAATAAGAAATATGCGAACCGATCCAAACCAAACCAAACCAAATTCAATTCGGTTTGGTTTCGGT
This sequence comes from Helianthus tuberosus, assembly GCA_030545235.1. NCBI lineage: Eukaryota > Viridiplantae > Streptophyta > Magnoliopsida > Asterales > Asteraceae > Helianthus > Helianthus tuberosus. The sequence goes on along the minus strand of CM060430.1, from coordinate 108,933,297 downwards.
TAGAAACCAAACAAACCAAATAAGCCAAATCTAACCAAATTGTACTAAGTACTTTTTTTTCCTAATTTATATTTATGTTTGTGTTCTAAATTTTGAACATCGCAACTAATTTACACCTAGCAATATATGAATACAAGACCGTTTCATTGCGAAATAAAACAAACATATCCATAAAGTAGTCATAGACACAACCACAAAGTTAAAGCTTCAAAACATAGATCATAAAAACTATAAATAGTTAACAAGTCTAATGGCACAAAATATAAATAATCTTCAAACATGAGCCTTTCTCCAAGAAAATGTAAAAATCCTAAACCCTAGTTTCTATAGGTCTGAAGTTCTATTATTATAGAAATGAGTGGGTTTGAGTTGGGCTTTTAGATTTACATTTGGTATTCTACGTAAAAAAATAACTATTTTGGGCTAATAAATTGTATATGGTTTATAAAATATTTTATTTTTATTTAATAATTAATTAAGTTAAATGGTTTATTCGGTTATCCAAATAAACCGAATAAACCAAATAAAATAAAATGTGGATCCATAAACCGAACCAAAAACCATATTCACAATTCGGTTTCGGTTAGAAACCAAACCAAAAACCGAATTTGTTATTCGAATCGGTTTATTTGGTTACGGTTACGGTTCGGTTTACGGTTTTTATTTGGTTACGGTTTTTTCTGAACACCCCTACTTAAAAATAGCTAAAAATGAAAATTTTCATTAATCCTTAAAAGTCTGCCATAACCACTGTTTTGGTTCAAACATCTGTTCTGCTAAATGTTATCCACTGCTAAAAGTCAACCTCTGTTCTCTCATTTTCATTGATAATCACTGTTGTCAAACATCAGCGTTTTAATCCACTGATAGTTATAGTCAGCCATTGTTTTCATTATTCACCACTGTAAACCACTGATATTGTTCCATCAGTGGTTTCCTAACAACTATCATACATTATTTATCAGAGGTTGTCACGTGGACAGTACTTAGCCGTCAGATCTTTTGTAACCGCTTCCATGTCAGCATACACTTTTTCACCCTATAAAACCCTGATCAAAACCCCAAACAGGGTTTTCACTGTCGAATCAAATTCAAAATTCCTTTCAAAAGCAGTTACCATCAAATTCTCTCAAAATATTCATCGTCTTCTATCCATTTTCCTCCTCAAACCGCGATTCACCATGGCTCTCCCATTCAAAACTCCTCACAACTACCTGTGTACACTTGATAAAACAAGTCAAAACACAACCTTTCACTCCGTTATTGATGCTCTATCGTCTTCAAAGTACAAAACTTTGTTGACTTGTAATGCACCCATCTACCTGGATACCCAACGAGAATTTTGGAAAAATGCAAAGCTTGAGGTCAAGGACAAAAAGCCCTTGGCTATTACTTCAACTATAAGGGGAATTCAGGTTGTTGTCACACCTCAAACCATTTCTGAGGTCTTTGAAATGAATGATCTTACAGGTAAAAGCTCTTTCCCAAAGACTGATTGCCAAACTGATTTCATTGAGAGAGGGTATGAGGACGAAATGAAAAAGGATACTTTGCAAAAGGGCAGTTTTCTACCTGCCATGAGATTTTTATTCCATACCCTCCTCATGTGTGTTTCAAATAAAACCACAGCTTTTAATGAGATACCATTGAAAATCCAATACCTGGGCTATGCTATCATGGCTGATGTTGATTTTAACTATTCCCATGAGATTTTCAATGACATGGTCAAAAATGTTAATAAAAAAATCATTTTTATTATTTCTAAGATTTTTAAGCTTTTATCTACAAAAGAAATTTTCAAAGGATAATGCACATGTGCTTATCCAATGAAATCCTTTTCAAATAAACAGCCTATCTTCTGAAACTTTCACAAGGCTGTCAAAACCTTCCAAAACACAAACAAAGGAACCTGAGTAGAATTTAGCTGAGACAACCTCTGCTCCTCAGTCTCCTGCTGTTGAGCCCACTGCTCCTGGTGATCACAGTAGCAGACCCACTGTTGTGAAACCCAAAACCCACCAAAAATCCAATCAAGAAAAAATCCCAAAAGCCCCCAAACCCTCCAAAAAAGGTAACTCTGGAAGATGAGATCCCAAAGATAATACCTGTGACAACACAAAAGTCACCAATAACCACTGCTGCTACTTCCTCACAGCAGATGGAAGAAATATCTCAACCTGAGCCTCAAACTCCTCCTACATCCTCGCAAAAGGATCAGGTTGTATCCATAGGGACACCACATTATGAAGCAATGGGTTTACTTAAATCTATCTTCCACAGCCCTGCTCCCGGGGAAAATTCTCTTTCAACCCCCATCCTCACTTCACAAATTCCACCATCAATTATACCTCTGTTGGATGCACTTGATATGGACCAGACACAAATCAGTTCTTCTCAACCACCTAGCAATGAGAATATACCTCAACAAGTGACTGAGTCTGGTTCCTCTATCCTTGCTAACCCACCAACAGCTGAGGAGGCTACACTGTAAGAATTATAAGTAATTCCTGTCAGTAATTCAAGTAGAGCAGCAACTATAGGTGTTGAATCCAATGATTTACACCTGGCCAGTTATTTCATCACTCAGACTCCCTTGAAGGCAATTTCCTCTTTGGGAACCAAGGTGACCACTAGTGTGTTTCCATTACCCACTGGTGTGTTTACTAAGGTAACCACTGCTGTGGAAAGAAGTCCCCAGTACCAAGAACAAGGGGCACCAGTAGATGATTTTTGGGAAACTAATGCCAAGTCAACCACTGATACAACCACTACTAGTGGGAAATCAGATGATCCCATTCATTTGGGTGATGGTTTAAAATATAAAGAATTGACGGAGAAGGTTGATAAAATTGACACATCTGTTGCAGATATCAAAAATCTGCTGCAACAGTTGTTACAATCTCAAAAGGCTACACCCACTGCTGCAACATCTGCTCCTTCCCCCACTAAGCTTTGGCAGATGTTTCAACCTATGCTTCATCAACAAAGGCAATATGTTAATCAACAGCATGAATTTCAGCTCCAAATATTCAGAAACAAAATGGAAGCTAGGTACAAGGATAGACAAGCTGATATCAAGGCAATCAAGGCCCATTTGCTTCAAACCACTGGCACTTCTCCTCCTACCATCATTTATGTTGAAAACCCTGATAATGTCAAAAAGGGGGAGAAAGGAAAGAAGGGTAAAGAAGGTTTGCATATGCCACAAGATCAAAGGTCTAAACTTGTGGTTGAAATTCCAAGGCCAGATGGCTCCAAAAAGGTTGATGTGACTCAAAATGCATTTGCTGATCTAAAAGCAAACATGAAAGAGTCTATGGAAATAAAAGGGTCAAAAAGATTTGAGCAAGAGAAGAAAGTTTTGATGGAAAAGGAAGAGCAGGGTACTTCTGCAACTAAAAGAAGAAAGCCTACCAGAAAGGTTATCCAACCCAAAACCAAACCTTCCAAAACCACCAAACATACTCCTTAAATCCCCAAAAGTTCCTCACATCAAACCACCAAACCAACAGATGTTAAGACACCTGTTGTATCAACAGTTTTTGGTACTTCAGTGGTTTCAACAAATGTTATCCCAACCACTGCCATCACCACTTCATCAACCAATACTCAATCCACTGCCATACCAAAAACAACATCACCATCACAAAAGGCACATGCCAAAAAGCAGAAGACAACAGTTGACACATCAACTGTTGTAGTGACAACAGTGGTTGAAACACCAGTTGTTTCAACAGCTGTTAGTCAGTCACCCATCACTTCAAACACCATCACTCAACCCACGAACACACCACCAACCTCTCCAAAGCATAAAAGGATAAGGGTAACAAACATTGTACTGGAAGATGACACTTCCCCACCTCCAACATCTTCACAACCTCTGACCCTAGCCATTATTCCAAACCATGTTCCAATCTCTTCAGTTCAAGCCCTGAATCCAAACACTGCCCTAGTCCCTTTGGGAGTACAATATCCATTAGATCTTCCAGCAGTCAGGGAGGAGATCAAATCCTTCTACTCTGAAGATGATCCTGCAAAGAGGAAACTCCCATCTCTTCAAGGATATCCTTTGCCAAGAAACATAGAAGAGTATCTGAAATTAAAGGCCAAACAAGCAGAGGATATATCTCAAAGAGACACAAAGGGAAAGTCTGACAAAGACATTCAAATGAATTTACAATACCTGCTCACCAAAGTTAGAACCTTAGAGCAGTTCTCAAAAGATCTTTGTCAGAAATTATCAGAAAAAGATGATGAAAGTATGAGACAAGACTACATTAAATACATCATGGCATACAAGAAATACAGGGCAGAAAAGCATCAGTGCAAGGAATGGACCATTAGTGAACTAAAAGAGGAGATAGCCAGAATTCAAAAGATGATTGAAGACAAAGTAAAGCAAACTCCTCCAGTCTAGGCCAATTACAAAAAGAATGTACCAGAAAGGGTTTTGAAGCTGAAAAGAACGAAAGAAGAGCTTATAGCTGCTGATTATGGGTCAAAGAACCAGGTTACAAGGTGGTCAGAGGTAAAAGTGTTAGATACCTACAAAAGGTTGGAAGAGTTAAGGAAGAAAGATCCCACTGCTCCCAAAAAGCTTGATTATCCAGAAGTAGTGGTTCCAGTCAAACAGAAATTGCCAATTAGAATATCTACTGCTCCACCTGCTGCCATCCTTTATCAAAGAAGGAAACAAAAGCAGATGGATGCAAAAACAAAAGAAGACAATGCTCAAGAAGAATACATCATGAAAATGGTTCTTCAGACATTGATGGCAGAAAAACAAGACTTAGCTCAATCTCAAGACCTACCAAAGTTGTCATCACCAGGCCTCCATCTCCAAACTCATCAACAATAAAGTCTCTCCCAAGAAACCCACTAGATTCAAAAATACTAAAGTGGAAGTCTGATCAAAAGACCCACGTATTGACTCTGCTTAAATCCAATGGTGAAGTGAAACATATATCAAGGGAAGAAGCACTTGGCCTGGGTGTAGAAGATTTACAAGATCTCCTTGAGCTTACACTATGCAGGGATGAGAATGATGAGGATTCCATGAACTTTGAATTATAATTCAAAGGTCAAGTTAGGGAACTTTTGATGAGACAATAAAAATCCAAAATAATGAAGAGTTTTGGCATCATCTGTTCCAGGGGAGATTGTTGGGATTGAACCCTACAAAGGAACAGTTGATAAAGCCAAAACTAGATCAGATCAGTGGATTCATCATAAGCAGTTGATTGCATCAGATCATTCCCCTTGAAAGTGGCCCTAACATCTGATGACCTATAAGTACTGCTCTTCACAACAACTACTGATCCCTAAAAACTGTTGAAGATGAAGCACCGATGCTCAATCTACTGATATGGTTCAAGTACTGCTGAAGACACAAAGCACTGTTGGAGCTATAACAGTGGAATGAAGAAGCATTAGTTTAGTCTTGTATTGTATTTGTTTATTGTAATCAGTAGTTTATGATCAGTGTTTGTATAGGAAAGTTGTTAGAGGTTGTTAGGAGGTTAAATGTCACTTTCATGGTGACGTCAGCCAAAAGATGCTCAGTGGTTATTCTGTACTATAAATAGAACAGTACCCTATACTGTTCTATTAGCTCTCTTCATCACCAAGTCATTCTGTACGAACAATCAAGTGAGCTCAGGCTGAGGGGGAGATTAGTGCATCTATGCATTGTAATTGAATCTTGTAATAAATACAATCATTCGATTTCATGATAAACATGTTTGCTGAAAACTTATTCTCTCTTGATTGTGTGTTGAAAGTTTGTTTCATTTAATCCCGCTGCATTTATCTTTGTTTCATCTTCATTCTAATCAAACGAACACAATCAAAAGAAACTCAGATCCTAACAGCTACATATCCTGAGGCTAACTCGGATGGTCCTTCATCCATTGAAGAGTGGGACAGGCGACGATAAGCGTCGGATGTATTCTGATCACTCATACTGCGAACTCAAAAATTATCAAAATACATAAAATCATAATATACATATTTAAACATAATAACACATAAGTTATTTCCTAACACAATTGTTTAGAATTTAGGTATTTAAAAGAACACCTAAATGGCTTAAACCAGTGGCTCTAATACCACCTTCTATCGCAACCCCCGACCTCACCCCGGGAGCGGAAGCCGCGAGCACGAGCCGGTGGTATCAATGTTTATTAGTTACGCAGTGGAATTACAACATCAGGATGGTAGTTAGGAAATAAATTTCAGAGTTTCAAAACACCAAACTTTTATATTAAACAAATGGGATAAAAGCCATATTTGTAATGTTTTTATAGGGATAAACCCTCACTTGCTGAAAACATAAACTTCTACTTTTATTTAGGTAACTTATAGCCACTTTATTTAACCCTTCAGTGCCCCATAGCTGGCTTCTAATGACTTCCCATCAAGTTACCTGAAATGCGTTTTAAAATATTTTATCAGCAAGAAATACTAGCGAGTACATTCCAGTTTATAAATATAAGTTGTTATAACTTTACAGTATTAAGAGCAATTATAATGTTTATATCTACACTATTACTCATTCAGTATTTGTCACGTTGGCAATTACAATGACCGTGGTCATATTACTATCGGTTAACTCTTTATCCAATAGTAACGCTTGATTAGTAGTATATACAAAACCCCACATACCGGCAATAATTGTAGAATACAAAGGCTTAATCACTGTAATTATAACTTGATAAACATTAAGGGTTTTGTAAATCATTTTAAATATAATGGCTCACAAACTGTGAGAAAAGGAGAATGACTCACATTGTAAACTTAGGTTTTTCTACGGGATTCCTGGTGATATTTTCTACTAATTTTCTTGAGTTTCTATTAAAAATATACAATGCACGCACGTTATTATAATAACCCAATTCAACTTTATCAATACGTCACGAGACAGAACCCCAACTTAGTTTACAAAGCATAGCCCTAAACAGGCAGCGCTTTGGCATCAGTTTCTGGGTTATAGATCAATCGGACAGGGTATCGAATTAGTGATCGGGGGTTAAAATACTTACAATGGGGCAGAGCTTCGTGATTTAGGGAGTGTTTTGGCTATTATTTTTGGATTATATAGACTGAGAGAGAAAGAAAATGTTGAAAGAATTGAAATGCAGACTGAACATCCAATTTATAGGGTTTTCGAAACCCCGTCGCACCCCGCGACCGCCCCCACCCCTCTCTGTCAAGCCCCACGAGGGCACCCTAGCTACAGCTAGGGTTGCCGAGCCGACCCCGAGGTCCAACACGTGTCTGACACGTGGCACAAGCAGTGTTCGGCAAGAAATGGGCCATCACGCCGCGCGACCGACCTCCCTAAAGCCTGTCACGGCCCGCGACAGGTTTATTTTTCTTGATTTTTCATTTTTTTTTCTAAAAATTAACGTTATACGAGTCCGGTTTTTCGATTACGAAGTGGTTTGGTGTGTTTTCGAGGGTTCTTATATCAACCCAAAACCCTCGAAGACACCTACCGATTAGCCGCCAAATTCAACCATAACCGAATTTTGGATGGAACCTACTAAACGAAGGGTTCTACCAAAACGGTTCATCAAGTGTAACACCCCAAAAACAGGTTTGATAATTAAACTACGTTAATATCGGAAAGCGGGTAAAATACCGATGTGGTAAAAATAAATGTACCCGATAAACATTAGGATTTAATTAAATAAATATAATGTTAATAAAAAGTGAACAAATACTTTTAGTTAGTAAAAGTTTATAAAAAGGCACGGGTTATCGAGACATAAATTAAGGCGGATTATGATATTGCCTTGTTGTGCCCAGTTGACCATGTTACCTAGTGTTGTTCTTCTTTTTTAATGAAGGGACATATAACCTTGGTGTCGATGATATACGTAAGGAATTACTCTATTTATAGCCCTGAGTGTCTCCACATATAATCGACATCCGCGTTATTGGAAATTCCGCATTTTTAAGGACAAAATGCATATGGGAGTGTATATATGTGCAAGGGCAATATGCTATATGGATCATGATATTGCCTTGTTGTGCCCGGTTGACCACGTTATACCTTGTGTTGTATGCGATGCGAGAGTGTATGAACATACTAAAATAAATCACTAATAGATAAGGGTTAATGGAAAATAAAAATATAAATTAAAAAATTCAGGTATATGATCGGGTATATAGTTTGGGTAAACGGGTATGTGGTTTCGGTTAATCGGGTCGGGTATCACATAATCCCATACCCGACCCATACCCGTGAAAAATTTTAAAACTAATCCCATACCCGGCCCAATACCCGTCGGGTATCGGGTATATCCGTCCCATTTGTGTCTGGTTTCGGGTATACCCGTCGGCTCGTTAATTTCTGCCATCCCTATTGAAGAGTAGTAATACCTCGGGTATTAGTCTATTTTGTTAGTCTGTCTCTTTTAGTAGACTACTCTTTGTAAATATGACATTTAAAAAAAATAGTTAAATGTCATTTTAGTCCGTGTGGTTTGGGCCATTTTTCCAGTTTAATCCAAAGGTTTCATTTTTCACCTGTGGGTCCAAAAAGGTTTCACCGTTGTCATTTTAGTCCAATGGATTACGTTCATCCATTATTTCTGTTAACGAGAAGGCCACTTCGGTCATTTTATATTGCTGAATTGCCCTTCTAGTTAACAGAATTACATATAAAATGATTGAATTAGCCTAAAACGCAAATTGGGTGTTCTAGGCTTTTTAGGGTTTAAATAAGTTTAGTTATTTCAACATTTAACCCGTAAAACTTGTAGTTTTGTGGTGTCGATGATATACGCGAGTAAGGAATTACTCTATTTATAGCCCTAAGTGTCTCCGCATATAATCGACACCCGCGTTATTGGGAATTCGCATTTTTTAAGTCAAAATGCATATGGGAGTGTATATATGTGCAAGGGCAATATGCTATAGGGATTATGATATTGCCTTGTTGTGCCTGGTTGACCACGTTATACCTTGTGTTGTATTCGATGCGAGAGTGTATGAACATACTAAAATAAATCACTAATAGATAAGGGTTAATGGAAAATAAAAATATAAATTAAAAAATTCGGGTATATGATCGGGTATATAGTTCGGGTAAACGGGTATGTGGTTTCGGTTAATCGGGTCGGGTATCACATAATCCCATACCCGACCCATACCCGCGAAAAATTTTAAAACTAATCCCATACCCAGCCCAATACTCGTGGGGTATCGGGTATATCCGTCCCATTTGTGTCGGGTTTCGGGTATACCCATCGGGCTTGGTAATTTCTACCATCCCTATTGAAGAGTATTAATACCTCGGGTATTAGTCTATTATCGTCAGTCAGTCTCGTTTAGTAGATTACTCTTTGTAAATATGACACTTAAAAAATAGTTAAATGCCATTTTAGTCCCTATGGTTTGAGCCATTTTGCCAGTTTAATCCAAAGGTTTCATATAACCTTGGTGTCGATGATAAACGCGAGTAAGGAATTACTCTATTTATAGCCCTGAGTGTCTCTATATAATCGACACCCGCCTTATTAGAAATTCCTTATTTTTTAGGTTAAAATGCATATGGGAGTGTATATATGTGCAAGGGCAATATGCTATACGGATTATGATATTGCCTTGTTGTGCCCGGTTGACCACGTTACCTTGTGTTGTATGCGATGCGAGAGTATTACTCTATTTATAGCCCTGAGTGTCTCAGCATATAATTGTCACCCTTGTTATTGAAAATTCCGCATGTTTTAGGTCAAAATGCATTTGGGAGTGTATATATGTGCAAGGGCAATATGCTATACGGATTATGATATTACCTTGTTGTGCCTGGTTGACCATGTTACCTTGTGTTGTATGCGATGCGAGAGTGTATGAACAAGAGTACACCTTGGTTTCGATGATATACGCGAGTAAGGAATTACTCTATTTATAGCCATGAGTGTCTCCACATATAATCGACACCCGCTTTATTGGAAATTCTGCATTTTTTAGGTCAAAATCCATATGGGAGTGTATATATGTGCAAGGGCAATATGCTATATGGATTATGATATTGCCTTGTTGTGCCTGGTTGACCACGTTACCTTGTGATGTATGCGATGTGAGAGTGTATGAACAAGAGTACACCAGATCTGGTCTACCCGTTGTTCTTCTTTTTTAATGAAGGGACATATTGTATTTTATGTATATATATCTTGGGTGAACTAAAAGAACTAATGATGGGACATATTGTATTTTATGTGTGTATATATATACATAGAGAAAGTATAATGTACTTCACGGCTTAACGTACGTTAACGTACGCGACCAAAACACAACATGCGTGATTAATATAGATAACATGCGTGATTACATTTTGATCAACTTAACGTGCGTGATTATTGCTCCCATGCGTGATTATCACAAAACAAACTGATCCATGCGTTATTAACTGTTCCATGCGTGATTATAGCCCTGATCTGATGGTTACGATTGTCGCGTACGTGAAGTATGATATGGGATTTTGTATGTTAACCACTCTCTATATACATATATATATCTATACTACTTTAATAAGCATATCCAAGGGATAGAAATGTAATTTAACAATGTGTTGAAAACACACTTAATGCACAATGTACAAGATTTAAAGCACAAGAAAACACAAACAATTTACCCTTCACCCGGATCATCATCAACCGTCCAATCTTTTCACTTTTTCACATGGATCACGATCTGGACGGCTGATATTCACTTCACACGGATCAACCTTTTCATTCCCTCCTCTCTCACAACTCACACATCACCCAAAATTCATCAGACCTTCTCTCTTCTCTCTGTTCTCTCAGGCGACTCAAGAACATCATGCCCAGAAAGTCCATTTTCACTTCACACGTATCATCATCATCCATCTTTGTCTCTCACATCTCGCACTTGATTCCAAATGTTGAGCAAGTAAAGGGTGTAGCAACATCAGTTACCATCTACCGTCGGATTTCATATAGATTTGTAGGCGGATATGTTCAACAGTGATGATTTGGGTTCTGATTTGTGGCTGCAGGGTTTGATAAGAGGAGATTCCGGTGGTGGAAGCTTTGAAGATCGACAGTGACAAAGGCGGTTAGGGTTCCGGCCGCGAAACCGTCTTTCTGGGGTTTAATCGTTGATGTTCATCATTCGGTAACAACATTGGTTCATGCATATTTTATAAAATTTCATTAAACTTTCAAACCCTAATTTTGTTCTATTTTACTCTGCCCAGATTTGCTCTTTGCTTTGGAGATATCGTTCAACAGATAGTAAGCCTTCAATTTCATAGTTCTTTTTGTGATTTATTTCATTTAGTTTTTTTAGATCCCGAACACTCAAATCTTGAACAAAACCACAGATAAAAACCCACCACACCATCTTTTAGTTTTTTCGTGGGGTGAAGAACAAAAAAATTTGGATTTTCTTTTGTAAGGTGTTTTGATTGAGTGGTTTTTAAGAAAAATTTGGAATTTTCTTTTGTAAGGTGTTTGGATTTTCTCATCGATCTGATCTTCTTCTCTCAACTGTCGCTTATTTCCTGTTTCTCATCAATTTCAGGTAAAATGCTTCATATAATTCGTTGATTTCGTTAAATTATCCGATTATTATTCTGTTTACAGCTAATTTGTTTTACATATTGAAGTTTATTAACGCTGAGATCTGGATTTTGCTACTTTTTGTATAGTTTGTTAGTTTATCATGTTGTTTGATGTATGTTTTTGCTTGCATGAGGTTAACAATGTGGTTATGAGATTAGTTTTGGTGTTATGTGTTTGTTTATTAGGTTTTCTGTTGATTTGTTTGGTGAAATTTGTTGTGATTGCGAGATTTATGTTGAAATTATAGAGTTTATGGTTGATTGATTATGTTTTTGTAAATTAGGGTTTTAACTTGTGCTGATTGATTTTAGTCTACTGACAGCTTTAATTTTGAAGATACCGGATATGCATACACAATGATGTGCCGTTGCAACCATTTGTAATTGTTTGCACTTGTTCTTCATCATATTGCTTGTTTTTTTATTACAATTCCCCATCATCACTGTAATAATTTATTTCTTTGTGCATTCTTTTTTGTTTCAGGCTCTGGAATGTCTTATTGAGAATCACATGTTAGTGAAGAAGGTAGTTCATCTGCACTCAGTCTCAGATTATATATCTATTTTCAAAATTTGTTTGTATCTGCCTAGAAAAGATCGTTTATATCACTGTGGTCACCATGTCATTGTTTGATTTGTTATTCAATTTCAGAGAAAAGTCTTCTTTCCTCTCTGCAGTTTGCTCCAGAAGATGGCTGGCTTTCTTCATTCTATTCATGTTTAATAAAAAAGGTAAGTGTATATTCAGAACGCTTGTTTGATGTTCTAATGTCACTTTTGTGATTTCACTTGGTTGCTTTTTTTTTCGTGTTCAGTACGACAAAGCAGTTGTTGTAGAAGAGAAGTTTAACAAGCTTGAGAATGAAGATATTAGCACAAAACCATCAAACGAGTCCACGATTTGTACACTTAAAAACAACACAGATCTTTTGGCTTGCAAGGCTGAATACTATCATCAATGCGGCGAATATCAGAAATGCTTTGAATTGACTTCACTGTAAGTCGGTCACTATCTGACAAAAGATTTAAATAAAAGTAAATTATTATAACTGCGGATAAATGTTCAGATTGCTCGAGAAGGATCCATTCCATCTTAAAAGTACAATAGTTCATATAGCAGCAGCCATGGAACTTGGACATTCAAATTCGTCACAATAAATACAAAAAAAAAGCGAAGACCGATACCAGTTCCGATAATAACAATACCGGTACCGATGTCAGTATCGGTATTGGTTCAATTCGTCACAATATCTTTTTTTAATAAACTCTATATTCAACAAAGTTTATACGTGAACGCTGAGAAAAAATATTAAACACACTCATGTATTCACCTTAAAAAAGGTAAACGAGTTATCAAAGAAAAATATACTCTTTTTTCAACAAATTTTATACATGAATGTCGAGAAAAAAATTATTAGACACAGTCACGCATTCGGCTTAAAAAGATAATAAACGCTGGTTATAGGAGGAAAATCAAATTAAATAAAACTAAATGAGATAAAATGTATATTTATATAACGTATAAGGAGTGAAATTGGAACTTAAAAAAACTTAATATAATATAAAAAAATTGATGCTACTATTCATCAGAAGTTCCAATTCATATATATAAATATAAATATAATAATTTTATTATATGTTTTCTCTAAGGGCGATATCATGGTTTGCTGTTGGTTGCTACTACTATTGTATCAAGAAGTATGATCAGTCACGGCGTTATTTCAGGTAATATACAGCTGTTATCAGATTATTTGTGATATTTCTTTAACCCAATGGTCTGTCGTGAATTTAAAATATGTTATCTTTGTATTGACAGCAAGGCTACTAGCTTAGATGGAACATTTGCTCCTGGTTGGATAGGGTTCGGGAATGCTTATGCAGCCAAAGAAGAAGGTGACCAGGCTATGTCTGGTTATCGTACTGTTGCACGTTTATTTCCTGTGAAACACTTATCTTGCTTGTGATGTTTTCTTCACATTACTTGCAGTTATAGCGGTCAAGGGCTGATATTTGACATATAGGTTATCATGGTAGGATATCGGTTATTTTATATCATGCATAATCTATACATATATATATATATATATATATATATATATATATATATATAAAACGTAAAACATATAATCTATACATCTATATCTATACTACTTTAATAAGCATATAGGAAGGGCAAGAATGGTCATTTTCCACTTTACAAGTCTTTAAAGCATATTGTACAACCAACTAAAGCAAAATGTTGAATCTGATAAAGCAACAAAATTTTGGGTGGCTAAACAAAATTTTGGGCGGCCAAATCTTGTGCATTCAATTTTTGAATTCCCTGACACCAAAAGCTTCCAAAAACCTATCCCTAAATATTCCTTTCTTTCAGCAATTTCAAATTTTGAATTCAGGAATCAAATCTGGCCACCCATTTTCTCTCAAGAAACCATTTATACTTCTCAGATCCAGATCTATCTAGAGTAATCCGCTCTCTCAAGAAACCATGTCTACTTCTCAGAGACAAAATCGAGATCCATCTAGAGTAATTCGCACACTTCCACCCATATATGTTGACCTGCTTGAAATTTCCGCAGCTGATACTCCGGCGACCGGCGCTGTTGCTCGCTTCGCCGTTAGGTCTCACCAGGTATGCACAAATTAGGGCAATTTTGTTTCGGTTTCATGATCTTTAGGTTTGTTTGAGGTCGAGAGGTTTAGTGCCAAAAATAGTCGATTACTTATATTGTATTTGATGTTGTATTTCCTGAACACTGAAGCATGCAAGTTTGGTCCGATGTGTAAGGAATCCTTATATAAATCAACAGTCTATATAATTATTCAGCTACAAGTATGGTGCCACATGTCGCTATAATCATTTAGAGAGATGGTGGGTCTTGAAGAAATTTATTATCATACATATGTTATTTTTTTGCTGATTCTTTTGCAGGATTTTCTCGCCAGACATCAGTGATATCACGATCCCTGTACAAGGCGTTTCATTTTCGTTAAACAAGGTAAAATTTAGTGCCTTTTTCCAGCTTATGGTTGTTATAGATTATGTAGTTGGTGTTTGAGACTTGTTAAGGGAAAATTACGTAACATGCATTTTAACTAATGGTTTTACATACGTAGTCATGTTGAACAACCTTTGGAAAAAAAAATACAATTCAGTGAGGGATCAAATGGTTATATTTGAAGTAAAAAAATATTTTTAGGGTGTAAGTGTAAAAAATCTCATTGGTTAAAATAAGAAAACCGTTGCATTTTGTAAATTTTGACATAAAACTTATTTGACCAGTTCGAGTTATTCAAATTTTGAATTTTTAAGACTGAATTCGGATTTGAACCTAATTTTATATCAAAATTGATAGAAAGATATCCGTTTTTGTTTTGGTGCACCAGCTATTGCAGCAGTCTGCATACTGCAGTGGCATAAAACGAAGGCCAACCAGGGATTACCCCTATCATACAGACTAAAGGTATTGAATTGAAAGATAATCCAACAGGTGAATAGGTGGCAGAAGGAGGATCTGATTGGAGAAAAGATGCAGGAGATGAAGGTGGAGCGATAAAGGGAAATATTACCGTGTTATTGTTAGCGTTTTGGGTCACGGGTGGTGCTGGTCCGGGTGGCGCTGACTCAGGTGCTAAGAGGGCATGACTAATTTGTTTGCTTTGTTTGTAAGATCCGAAACACAAGTATAGATTCCAGCAGCTGCCCCATCTTCTCTTCTGAAGACATGTATGTAATATGCAATGTGAAATGATTTATTAAGAAATTATAGAACCGATGAATCACAAATTAAAGACACCACTGTACTGAACAAGCATAAGAATGATTACTTTAAATTTCCATTTCCTAATTTGATTTAAGTAAAACTATCATACTGTTAGTGTCTATTTTCAAAGTGATAATTTTTCAGTTGCCATTTACACATGTATATCATGCACCTATAGCTACGCTGATCAATGAATAATGCACTTGACGAAACAAAAACTGTTTTTAAGATGTAATTGTTCCTCCTGATGGCATCCCTCATGCTTTTTATTCTAAAGATCAATACTCAATTTACTTAAACTTAACCAAGGGTGCTAAGATTAAGGTCAAGACAAAAAAAAAACATTGGCTCAACTTGTTCTGTAAGACTAACACTATTTGTTGTGCAATAACGCCGAAAGCGTTGGCCAAGTCACGGCCGATGTGGATCACGTTTGCCGCACCGGGGGCGTTAACGTGGGCGTGAGACCATGCCAGTTACAATCACTGATGTGGATTTTTGTTTATTAAGGGTTTTTTCATCCATTACATAGGTAACCGTGGTGATGTGGATTTTTGTTATTTTTTCTCTTTTATTTGATGCTAACGTCGAGTGATGATGTGGATTGTAACTTGTTTTTTTTTTCTTTTTAATGTAATTAAATGGTTTTTATTTTTAATAAATATAATTTCATATATTAAAATAATTCGACCCCAGCATCTTATGCTCCATTTTTTATGACACGTGGAAAAAAAGAAATGGCTCGATTTGAATGTTAAGTCATCTAATTGTGACAAAAACGACACCAGTGATCTAATTAGAACACTTTTAAAATTTGGTTACTATTCTGTGAAATTTTCCCTTTATTTTACGCAATAGTTTGTTTATATACTTTTTTAATATCCATTCATTGTCTTAATATAAACATAATGGCTAATTCAATTTACCATGTAGTTTTATTCAAAACATGTATTTACATAACATATTAGGTCTTATGATTGATTTGATGGAAAGATTGATAAACTAAGAGCTAAAAAAATTAATAAAAGTATATCACCAAAGAATCGATAAAGTAACAGAAAAACACTCTGCCAACATATCAAGAATAAGAAAAATAACTTAAGTACTATACAATATATCCCGAGAAGACTGATAAACTAACGGTAAACTAATGGATTGGTTTGATTAGTTTTGAGCTTATGGTTGTGCTTTTATTGGCTTGGCGCAGGTCGGTTTGTTTACATCCTTTTAAAACTCTTTAAATCCCCATGACCGGTTTTGAAGTACCTTAACTGAAAATTTATATTTTAGTTATGACCCAACTGAACTGAACCTTCTCATGCACACCCTTAGAATTACTAACAAGTGTTGTGTTTTCCATTGCATCGCGAATTTGGTTTTGGTTATGGCTCAAAACCGAACTGCCCCGTACATAGCCCTAAACTCACCAACCTAAGTGATATGTTTCCCGCCGCATCGCGCGGGTAAACGACTAGTATATATATATATTGAGTGAACTAAAAGAAGGTTGTATAAATATTGAAAACATGTAAAAGTGAAAATGACTAAAAGAAACCTAGGGGTTCAAAATGTGCAAGGGAAATATGCTATACGGATTATGATATTGCCTTGTTATGCCCGGATGACCACGTTACCTTGTGTTGTATGCTATGCGATAGTGTATGAACAAGAGTACACCAGATCTGGTGTACAGTTGTTCTTCTTTTTTAATGAAGGGACATATTGTATTTTATGTATATATATGTTGGGTGAACTAAAAGAATTAATGAAGGGACATATTGTATTTTATGTGTGTGTGTGTGTATAGGGTGAACTGAAAGAAGGTTGTATAAATATTGAAAACATGTAAAAGTGAAAATGATTAAAAGAAACCTAGGGGCTGAAAATGTGCAAGGGCAATACGCTATACGGATTATGGTATTGCCTTGTTGTGCCCGATTGACCACGTTACCTTGTGGTGTATACGATGCGAGAGTGTACGAACAAGGGTACACCAGATATGGTCTACCGTTTTTTTAATGAAGAGTTAATTACTGTTTTCGTCCCTGAGGTTTGTCAAAAATAACGGTTTCAGTCCATTAGTTTAAAAATTGCCATTTCAGTCCATTAGTTTCATTTTCGTAACCATTTCAGTCCACTAACTTAACTCCATCCATTTATTTTGTTAACTTTGAGTTAACTAACTAATTCAGGGACGGTTTGCGTCAGTTTTAGAAACACAGGGACTTAAGTGTAAACTCTAAAACATTAAAAAAAATAGTAAAATCCAAAAAATCAAAAAAATTCCAAAAAACCAAACAAATTCCAAAAAATTCTAAAAAATAATAAATATTCTAAAAAATCATAAAAATTCTAAAATATCCAAAAAATCCGTTTCGGCGCGAACTGTTTCGAACCCGAACCGTTTCGAGCTGAACCGTTTCGACGCGAACCGTTTCGACCCGTACCGTTTCGAGCTAAACCGTACCGTTTCGAGCTGAATCGTTTCGACGCGAACCGTTTCGACCCGTACCGTTTCGAAGCCGAACCGTTTCGAGCTGAACCGTTTCGAAGCCGAACCGTTTCAAGCCGTACCGTTTCGAACCGAACCGTGCCGTATCGAACCGAACCGTTTCGAGCTGAACCGTTTCGAACCGAACCGTTTCGAGCTGTACCGTTTCGAACCGTACCGTTTCGATGCGAACCGTTTCGAACCGAACCCTTTGGACCCGAAACGTTTCGACGCGAACCGTTTCGAAGCCGAACCGGTACGATTCGATACGGCACGGTTCGATACGGCACGGTTCGGTTCGAAACGGTTCAGCTCGAAAGGGTTCGGTTCGAAACGGTACGGCTTGAAACGGTACGGCTTCGAAATGGTACGGGTCGAAACGGTTCGGTTCGAAACGGTTCGGCTCGAAACGGTTCGGCTTCGAAACGGTACGGGTCGAAACGGTTCGGCTCGAAACGGTACGGGTCGAAACGGTTCGCGTCGAAACGGTTCAGCTCGAAACGGTTCGGGTCGAAACGGACGGGTCGAAACGGTTCGCGTCGAAACGGTTCAGCTTGAAACGGTTCGGGTTCGAAACAGTTCGCGCCGAAACGGATTTTTTGGATTTTTTAGAATTTTTTAGAATTTTTAGAATATTTATTATTTTTTAGAATTTTTTGGAATTTGTTTGGTTTTTTGGAATTTTTTTGATTTTTTGGAATTTACTATTTTTTTTGTTTTAATGTTTTAGAGTTTACACTTAAGTCTCTGTGTTTCTAAAACTGTCGCAAACCGTCCCTGAATTAGTTAGTTAACTCAAAGTTAACAAAATAAATGGATGGAGTTAAGTTAGTGGACTGAAATGGTTAGGAAAATGAAACTAATGGACTGAAATGACAATTTTTAAACTAATGGACTGAAACCGTTATTTTTGACAAACCTCAGGGACGAAAATAGTAATTAACTCTTTAATGAAGGAACCTTGTTGAACAAGGGTACACCAGATATGGTCTACCATTTTTTTTTAAATCATCATCATCATCATCATACTCAGTATATCCCACCAATAGCAAAGCTAAGGTAGGGTCTGAGGAGGGTGAGATGTAGACAGCCTTACCTCTACCCCGTAGGAATAGAGAGGCTGCTTCCAATGAGACCCCCGGCTCGATTGTGGTTTTGCATCAAGCCTTGGACATAAGGCACATAACACTCAGCAATTGAGACAAACGCCGATTAGTGCATGTACCCCCTTGTCTTTTGGCTATCAACGCCACCACATGATGCATGATTAACCGTCCCCCTCTTTTAACGTTATTTTCACGAAATTAGTAAAATAACGTTAAAATTAGTGCACTTTCACTTTTGCCCCCCGAGCGCCCACGCATATATACATTATATGAGCATACCGCAAGCGGGGCGTATACCATTTTTTTTTTAAATGAAGGGACATATTGAATATTGTATATATATATATATATTCGGTGAACTAAAAGAAGATTGTATCAATATTGAATACATGTAAAAGTGAAAATGATTATAAGAAACCTAGGGGTTGAAAATGTGCAAGGGCAATATGCTATACGGATTATGATATTGCCTTGTTGTGCCCGGTTGACCACGTTACCTTGTGCTGTATGCGATGCGAGAGTTTATGAACAATAGTACACCAGATCTGGTCTACCGTTGTTCTTCTTTTTTAATGAAGGGACATATTGTATTTTGTGTGTATATATATATATATTGGATGAACTAAAAGAAGGTTGTATAAATATTGAAAACATGTAAAAGTGAAAATGATTAAAAGAAACCTAGGGGCTGAAAATGTTTATTTTGAGGCTTGTCTACGTTTATTTTATACATATTGTATTAATATTTTTCGGCTAAGGGGGGGGGGGGGGGGGGGGGCTATAACCTTGGTGTCAATAATATACGCGAGTAAGGAATTACTCTATTTATAGCCATGAGTGTCTCCGCATATAATCGATCTAATATTGTAGAATTCCCAGACCGATTTTGTGTTTTCGGGTCGGTCCATAACCTTCCATTCCATTAGTCGGCTTTATATATAAGGCTCTCGAGCAAGGGCGGAGGATAATGGAGGCCCGGGGGTGCTCCGGCCCCCACCGATTTTTCGCACTTACCGAAAAATTGAGAAATTTTGTTTTTTCCTAGTGTAAAATACTGTATTTTTAAGAATCCGGCCCCCACCGATTTGAATTTTTAGAATCTGACCCTCACCAAGTTTCCGTTCAAGCTCCGCCACTGCTCTCGAGGCTAGCCGAGCTCTAGCTTTAGATACAAGTCACGAAACTTGAAGTGAACCTAGCTCATGCTTAGGCCATTATTATTCTTCTAAATTATCAAGTGATATCACTATTGACTTTGCTTGTTTCACACTCCCTCGATCAGTCATGTTATCTATGAGCATACCTTTTAATTAGCCTTGGACAATCCTTTTGTTAGCATGTCGGCGAGTTGGTCTCGTTCTTCACATAAATCAGATACACTTCTTCTTCTTGTAATACCTTTTCTCGAACAAACTGATAGTAAGATTTATAGATCACAGGAGACCATGAATTCAACCCATCAATCAAGAACAAAATAACAATCGAACAAGAACAAGAAGAAAGGAATAAACCCTAATATGCAATTGTATTGAAATTGAACAATTGAATCTGATTGATACAAGATACAAAAACAAGCTGAAAACCTAATCTATTTATAGACTTCAATGGGTGTGAGTGTAGAGACGTGTCCTTTCACGAATAGTCGTGTCTCTATGATCTTGTGGTTGTAATTAAATATGAAGATGTATGTTGATTCTTGTCCACAAGTTCAAACCGATGTGACTCTTCCTTTTTCCCTTGAAGCCGACGATCCAACATCTGCGACCCAAGGGGTTTCGCAACCCTTGGGGTGGTGGTTATCATTTTCTGGTTTGCCACCTTTAGTCCCTATATTTTGTAACCGCCATCTAAACTAACCTTAAACTATTTACACTTTTAACTCGTATCTTCTAATCAAACTTTGATCAAACAATTAAGGCCAACAAGATTTCAGTGTGCTTTGTCCGAGCATGCATATTCTTACCTTGTAGTCAGCCCTTTGGCTCAAATCGTCTAGAAGTTGAACTAGCTAAACATGTTCCTGCCGAGGCCCTTTACTTAGCCTCAGTGGTTGACATGAAACAGTCGGTTGGCGCTTGTTGCACCAAGAAATAATACCACCTATCTACAAGCTTAATTAAACACATAACAAGTGGAGTAAACTGTAATTTTACCCCCTAGAGATATAGCCCATTGGCACTCTTACCCCCTACCACGAAATTTTTGCTGTCTAACCCCCCAACAAATGCAAACGCTGCAATCTTACACCCTGGCACCCAACTTTGTCAAGTCAACGTTTGTTTGACGGTTAATTATGTGTGAAAAGTCATTTTTGCCCCTATCTTATCTTTCATTACATCAAGTTCTTCACCAAACCATATCCCCCACATCTTTCACCTCCCTCAACACACGCGCATCTCTGCCGTTTCTAGAGAGAGAGAGAGAAAGAGGACCTGGGATAGAGAGAGACGTGAGAGTGATAGAGCAGTCGGCCATGGCGGCACGCTGCAGCAGTCTTGGCGACGTGTGGTGGCCAGCGGCTGCTGGAATGGTTTGGTGTGGTGGTTTAGTGGCGGTGTTTTGGGGATGACGAGTGGAGGCAGTTCAGTGGTGGTTTTGGGCGCATCTAGGGTTCCGCCATAACCTTAGGTGGCGGCGGCGGTTGGTTGTTCTTGGTCAGTTCTTGCTTCTTAGCTATCTTTATGAGTATTTTGCTTTCTGGGTATGTTTAATTTGACGAATTTGATGTGGGTTTGGTGATTAAAGAGGTGGATCAGTAAAGCCATTGATTAAGGTGGATCAGTAAAGCCATCTCAACTCATTCTTCTTAGATCTGATCTCTGTTTTGCATCATGTAGGTTATAGGCGACTCACAATAGGTTCTATAGCTGATTATGCATGTGAAGTGGAAATAATTGAGTATGTCTAGCACTAATTGTATCTTACACAAGATTCTTTACACAAGATTCTTTCAGGCTCATTATCTTGTAATTAACAATCTCTTTTTAATCATGTAGCTGGGAGTCATATGGAGATGCTTTCGACCTGAAGGTGAAATTGCTTTATTTTCTACCTTCTGTGTGGTCGTTACATACTTTATAATAAATATGTGTGTATATGCTTTTGATTTAGTTAGGTGATGATGATGATGATGATGGTTGAAGGTGGTTAGGGGATGATGATAATCCATGTACTTGAAAATCTGGGTTTAAAGATGATGATGTGTTCTTGAAGATTTATGAAAATTATTTAAGATTATGAAGATCTGGTTTGAAGATGTGTTCTTGAAGGTTTATGAAGATTATGAAGATTTGGGTTTGAAGATGGCTTTGAGGTGAAATTACTGAAATACCCCTGCTGATACAGTCAAACAAACGTTGACTTGACAGAGTTGGGTGCCAGGGGGTAAGATTGCAGCGTTTGCATTTGTTGGGGGGTTAGCCAACAAAAAATTCGTGATAGGAGTTAAGAGTGTCAATGAGCTATATCTCCAGGGGTAAAATTGCAGTTTACTCTAACAAGTGGTTGAGCGTCTTTTGTCTAGATCTTATTAAGCAAAATAAGATCTTGTTTAGTTAGTTAAAAAGGTATAATAAAGTTTGTTTATTTTGCTAAGAATTATAAAAGGAAAACCGTTTATTTAGTTGAAAATATCTTGTTTTTTTTTAATTATTAACTGTATTTTTTAGTTATTAATGAAAACAATTTATTTAAGTTTTTAGCATTTTTATTTAAAAATATAAGAAAAAAGGTGATGATGATGTGACAGTGGATGGCCTTCGGCACGCCTAACAATGACATGCTGGTTGTTGAAAATAATGTGACGTAGTGGACGTTCATGGGACACAACTCATAGCCTTATTTTGTATGCCCGTTGCAATTTCGCATCTTACCATTTATCTAAAAGATTTACGATTTTTAATGAAATTAATCGTTCAAAAAAATTCATGCATCATGCAGTGTTAAATAATCACACATTATAAAGTTTGCAGGGCCGGCCCAATGGGCTTCCGACCCTAGGCACAGGCCTAGGGCCACCCAAATTGAAAGGCCTCCAAATTTGTTGTGAAATTTTGAGTTTTATAGTAAACAGCCCATAACATAAAGGCCCGTCCAAACCATGTATCCAAACACAAAAGGCCTCAGACAGCGCGCAGATGAAATTGAAGAACGAAAGTTCGTCAAAGCGGCTGCAGAATGAGAGTATCCGAACAGGCGCAATATGAATCAACATGAATCGTCGGTAAGTAATTTATTAACGCCTCTTTTTGCTTTTTTACATATATATCTTCTTTAGTTCTTCGATTTATTGTCGGCCGATCCTACAAACCACTAAACCAATTCAGTTTTGATAAACAATAAATCAGTTCTTCGATTACAAACAAACCAAACCGTGTGACTTGTTTATCGGACTTTGGGTCTTAGTTGCAGTTTTTAGAACGAAAAATAAATGTTGTTGCTGCTCAAATCATCGAAGAAGAAAGGATTATTAGCGACTTGCAGATTGTTGTAGTTATAAGATTTGATTGATTTGGGAATTTGTGCTTATTCAGTTCTTTGATTTAGGCACTAGGCTTGGTTATTTGTCTATTTTAATTTCATGAAACACATGTTATGAATCTGAGATTTTAGTATAGCAAAGGAGAAATTGCAAACAACCAAGCCTAGTGCCAAAATAACAAGATAAGAGATGAGAGATCATGAAGAGCGGCAGAATATGGCTGAGATCGTATTCAAACTTGAGTTGTCACTCAGACAACAAGTAATTTTAATTTCCTTATGTTTTTCGAAAGCTTGCAATGTTACAAGTCTTAACACCATTTCTTGAAAACAAAGCAAATGGAGTTGACATAAAACATATATGCAGGAGAATTTTGAAAACCTTGGAAAGGGAGTGGATTACTCTCAACCAGCGCCCATTAGCTATGCGAATGATTCTTACGCTTCAGAAGGTAATTTGATGTAGTCATTATACTTAAAACTGGCGTGTAAATTAAAAACCTTAACTAAGGATATAAAAAGTGTTGACAGGCTGGCAAGTATACAAACGTTACCATTGATTCGTTACACAGCCCGTATGACCCTATATTAACTAGCCATGGGTTTTAACTTTGTTATAGTTGCTAACATGCTGTATTTTTACTTGAAGATGGCCCAGGAGTTGAGGGTTTGCAGATAATGGGGAATGCAAAAACAGGAGGTGAACTTTTAGCCGTTGGATATCCTGTGTGTGGAACCTCACTATGCATGTTTCAGGTAGAGAAGCTTCTAAATGAAAATTTTCAGCTAAAATGTTTATTAATCCGTTAGATTATGAAAAGATCGATATAACATTTGTTTGTTGAAAGGGTAATTTTGCAAAAAAGGCCTCCACTTCGAAGTTCGCCCTGGGTCTCCAAAAACCTAGGAACGGCCCTGAAAGTTTGATGCTATAGTTTATTAAACCTCTTATTATTGTTTTTGGGTAAAGGGGACCTGGTCAAATTTTATAAATGTTTTGAAAGGAATTTGACTCTTATGGGACATTCCCCACATAGTCCCTAGAGGTGCACATATCGAGTATGTTCAACACCCGGTTTTGGGTATGGAGTCAGATTCAGGTATTGAATTGATGAGAAAAATCAAGTACTGCTATAACCGAGTATGGTTCAAGTCCCAGTTATAGTCTAAAAATCATACCTCGTGTACACAATTCCAGGTAGAGTATGAAACCGGTTCTTCAAGGCCGTGTATTGTAACACTCTATTTGAGTATTTTCAGGTATTGAAAAATACGGTCCAGAAACCTTCGGAAGCCATTTTCGAGTGCCTTGTGGAGTTCCTTTTTTTTTGCCCTTTTTTATCTTTTTCAAGTGTGGTGACGAAACCCAAACATCAGCCAACTATCTATACTAACTCTAGGGGGTGTAAAAATACATTAAAAACAACAAAAAAACGGTCATATTGAAGGTTCTAACGGCTCTATAGCCGTTGGAAATTATTAGATCTTGAAAAACCACAATGAAAACGGTAATAACCGGTGCGGGTATTTTAATTCCGGGTATAGAAAAAAACTGGTTCCGGGTATAGAACCGGTTCCGGTTCAAGGTATGAATCGGGTATAAAGCGGTTACGGTTTAAGGTATTGAGGTCTAAACGTATACTCTACACGTACCTTACAGGTAGGGTCGGTCCAGAACCAAGTACATAATAGCCGGGTATAAAAGAAAACCTAGTTTCGGATATTTGGGCTGGGTACGGATCCGATTCCAGTCTTTTTGTTCACCTTGCCTCTAATAGTCCCTACTCCGTAGTCCGTAGATGCATATTGGGCTTACAAGAGGCCCAATACTGAATACATGATCTAATACACGTTTTCATGCTCGCAATGCAATTTTTTCTAAGACCACTCCAAAATGATTTTCGTGTTGACTTAAGCTGATTCTTTGGAGTTTGGAGTTTGTTGACAAGATTTTCCATATTGCCTTTTTGCCTCAACCGCCACTTGACACACAATGTCAATATATGTGTATCTCTCTTACTTATCAGGCTATGTATTGTACGTTTAGAAAGTTTAGAAAAAGTGGCTCTAAGACTCGACGGTGTGGCAGCGTGGTTTTGACGTGAAGGCCTCCACCACATCGGCACACCACCCCGCGCCATGGCGTGGAGATGAGGGCGGCAAGAATGTCCACCGGCGTCCGGCGTGGAGGGGGAGGGTGATGGTGACATGTAGCGATGGTATTGGTGGTGGTTGTTGTTTGAGTTGATTTTGATTGATTGTTGTTTAATTTTAAAAAAATGTCACTTTCAAGTCCCTTCCACCCTGTGTTTTTTTTTTTACCACGCCCATGCTGACGTGGTTGCCACGTGGCGCTACATGCCCCTCCACACCGTGCAGTCTAAAGTGGCTTTAAGATGAAAATTCATGTCATGTAGCGCCACAGAGTTGGTAAAAAGAGCTTTAGAAGGGGTGTTGTTAAGTTTTGTGTATTGTAGTTGAGGTGACTAGATATAATTGGTTGTATAAGAAAAACAAAATGGTGTCCAACGCCCCAAGTTCCTCCCACGCCAAAAGGGCTAAAGGATCTTTTAACGCCGTCTAAAAACACTTTTGTTAAGAAAAAAAAATAAAAGTGTATTAAACAAACATATCTTAAAAAATATAAAAATAAGAACGTTTTATAAAAATAAGTTAATAATTTTCTTTGATAAAATAGACTTTTATCTAAAAACACCTATATAAAAGTTATATGTAAAGCTTTATATATTTAAAATACACTTTTTTATCACTCGATGGCAAGTTGAAGCTCTACCAGTGCTTCAAGATGTACCAATTTAAGTATCCAAAATGGTTTTAATGGGTTAGAAGTGTAAGGTTAGGTGTGTAACAACGTCGTATTCACTTTCCCTTGTAGTATTTGAGGATTCAATGCTTGGGCGATTTGTTCCAAACATGTTGTATACATTTAGGCTACTTGGTATGGGTGAGGCTCATCCTTGGAGAATGACCCTCCACGTTAGCGGCACGTAGATCCGGTGTGAGGATGGGGCAAAGAGGATGGACCTAAGGAAATGGGGGATGGGCCTAAAATATATATGTATATGTTGTATGTATATGTGTGTGTGTATAAAGAAGAAGAGAGGTACGGCTTCAACGTCTTCTGGCCGATGCTCACGACGATGACGGGGCTCCGAAAATGGTGTGTCAGGCGGCGCCGGGCCAAGACGGGGCGGGGACGATCCCCATACCGTCTAGCCTTATATTGTAGTTGCAACATTCACTAATTCACTTTTTTCTCTCTCCCACATTCACAAAGATTCTCTATCTATTTTATAAATCTAACCATCGCATGTACATTGCATAAGTCCGCAGCTTGTCCCTTGTCTGGATCAATATTTCCTTTTCCTTTTCACAGAAATAAATTAAATATGAAAATAGTGGTTTGGGTCATGACCACACCCTTAGACCACCCGTAGTGGTGGTTTTTTGACCTTTTTCCCAAAAAAAAAACGCCCAACAACGCCCGGTAAGCGCCCCTTGGGGCTTTTTTTTTTTTTTTGAAAATTTTAGCTGGAGCATGCTTTTTTAAACGCCTTGAACTTTATCTTTGGCCAAAACATTTTTTTGATGGTTTTTTTTTTATTTTTTATTTAGTTCTATTAGAATATCGTTCAAGCCCCACTACACCTCTTTTAACATAATATCACACAATGCTCACATGCTTACTGGACCGTCACATGGCGCAAAATGCCGAAGAGTCTTCCCCCTCCCACTACACATGGTCTTAGAGCAGTGGTTTTGAATGATGTATTAAAAGTGGGTGACATAGCGCTGATGTGGAGGGTCATAGTGACCATGAGGCTCATGACCACACCTTATATCCTAAGAGCATGTACATTGCATACGTCCGCAGCTTGTCCGGATCTAGGTGGAAGGGGCATTCCTCCCCCACTACGTACATGGCGATGTGGTTGTGGTTC
This sequence comes from Helianthus tuberosus, assembly GCA_030545235.1. Lineage (NCBI taxonomy): Eukaryota > Viridiplantae > Streptophyta > Magnoliopsida > Asterales > Asteraceae > Helianthus > Helianthus tuberosus. Next base: position 108,905,902 of record CM060430.1, on the reverse strand, counting down.
GTTGCTTCGGTTCGTGGATTGTGTCCGGATTCCCGGACCTTAAACGGACAAGTGACAGCGACATATTAAATAAAGAACAATTTCAAAATTTAAAAAGTAATCGTTGCTAATTGATATAAAAAAAACAATCTTAGAAGTGGATTCATCAGACAAGACTATTTGTAGAAGTGGTCGTGTTCGGGCTAAACAATCGTGACATTTTTCCTAATATTTGTTAAACAATTTGTCAAGTTCTGATCTATCATGGAGGGTTTAATGACCAGACTCACCAAAAAGAAGAATTTTAAATATTCATATGGCGGTGACATTCGAAGGATGGAGTCCGTTGGTACATGTCATCTAATCGGGTGATTTTAGGCCTAATGTTCCGTTTTTGCAGGTGTTGTAGCAGTTTTAGCTGCCTGTCACAACCATGTGCTACATTTGTTTAATTCTACGTTAGTTTTCCATAGAACTTGTTTTTGTTGTCACAAAGTAGACATTTTAATCGAGATATGTTTCTAGAACAATGAGTTTTCTCAATGTACCTTCTGTCAATTTCAAAATGATTTTAGTAAAAGTTTGTAAGACCATGTGTTAATGCTTATGTTGGTTGGTTTTGTGAACCATATATAGTTTGAGCGACATCATGTTACATATATACCTGTTACAAAAACTTGATCTATACTACTACCCAGGTTTGTAAGACCATGTGTTAATGTGTATCGACTGCGTATACACATGTGTACAACCCAGGTTGCAGAGAATATACACATGTGTACATCGCAGTATATATATGTGTACACAGTGTAATAATAAATCTTCATAACCCAGTGTATTTAAAAAAAAAACCTATACAAATGTCTACAACAAATCAACCAAGCAAAAATCATACCATCGCCTAAAAACAGAGTAAAAACCCTTATATGTTACAAAACTTGATCTATACTACTACAACAACATCACAATAAAAAAAACCTATCAACAGAATCTCTCTCTCTCTCTCTCTCTCTCTCTTAAATGACAACAACCCGTACATAATGAAAAAACCAAACAAACATTTATCTATACAATGCAAAACATAATAGTTTTAGTTTTTCTTGTTTAACCCGTTAGATATAATACATAACTTGACACGTTGTATAAGTATACGGGTCAAAACAGACACCTCTAAGACAAGTAATTTGCGAGAATCTGAAACGAATTGAACCATAACACCGCGATGTGAACAACCCTGATAATACTCGCAGTACTTTTTCTGGCACATTGACTTTTTACAGTTGCAGCCCTTTCTGTGCTTTCCAGCAACTGGCTTCACTTGATCTCCATCCTCCTGTTTTCATCCATTAATATTTAACAACCCATCAATAAACATGCAAAGTTAATCGTATACAAGATAAGCTTATAACCCACATACCACATTTTGGCTTGTTGGAGGCTCCACAAGACACTGAAACTTGGAAGTAAACGCGATCGGATTTTTCGATTCAATCAGTTCACGTGTCTCTTCAACCGTATCTTCATAATCACGACTATTGGAGGCTCCAACCTGTATTGCATTGCTGCTTCAAACTCCAACCCATTCGGATGCTGAACTTCCTTTAAGTAATTAATGACAAAATAGAGTATGACCAAAACAAGTGTACAGACTACCCAAAACAGAGTATTACATCAGATCATCATCATCAACATCGCATATAAACATTTTTTGGCTGAAAATCGGATGATTAAACAACTATTACAACTTCAATCTGATATTTATATACCCGATGAACGAAACCCTAACTTTCCAATTTCTTAAAATTAAAAAAAGGTAGCAAGCATACACAACTGAAAACGATGTACTGAAAGTAAACTTACCATTGCAGATGGTGTAGAGAGAGAATGAGATTGATGTTGATGATGATGATCTGATGATGTTCTAAAACCAAATCGAAGTGTAGAGAAAGAACGATATTGATGTTGATGATGATGATCTGATGATGTTCTAAAACCAAATTGAAGTGTAGTGAGAGAACAAGATCTCGATTTAGAGAGAGAATGTTGTAATATTGTTTATGAATCATTAATTTGAATTTCTAAAATGCAGGAATTGGTTACAATATTATGGTAACTGATTAGGATAAATTTTAATTATAATTGGTTTAAAATTAAATAAGAATTAAATCTAATTAGTTAATGACAATCCTATCCTTGTAAAATCAAGGGCCAAGATGAGTTCACAAATGAGGAGGGTGTTCACTCGTGAACCTAACCCTATATATATATATATATATATAGGGGACCGCTAAAATGAGAACCACCTCCAGTTGTAAGAACCGTGAGAACTACACCGTACGGGGCGAGGTGGACCAAAATTTTTTTTCATAAACGTAGATGCATGTATTATAAACGCATTTGTAAAAAAAAATTCAAAAAAAAAATGTCGGGTATGTAGTTTTGAGCACCCCAAGTTTGTGTTTACGGGTACCGTAAATTTTATTTAAAATTTACGGTACCCGCAAACACAAACTTGGGGTGCTCAAAACTACGCACACGATATTTTTTTTTTGAATTTTTTTTACAAATGTGTTTATAATACTAGCATCTCGTTTATGAAAAAAAAATTGTTCCAACTCGCCCCTGATCAAAAAGTTCTCACGGTTCTTACACTGGATGTGGTTCTCATTTTAGCGGTCCCCTATATATATATAGGGTTGAGCTAGACAAAAAACCCTATCTTTCTTAGAAAACTCTGGAAACTCAAAGCTCCCGACATTTTTTTTTTTGAAAAAAATAACACATGTAATATACATGTTTTTAAGACTTTTGGGCCAAAAAAATCAAAAAAGCGCCGAGTACTTTTTTTTTTAAAAAATAAACAAGTTCCAAAAACTTCGTTAACTAACATGTGTTAGACAACAAATGCTGAAAGTTGCTGAAATTTGTTTTTTTTTTAAAAAAAACCCTTCGGCGCTTTTTTGATTTTTTTGGCCCAAAACTCTTAAAAACATGTATATTACATGTGTTATTTTTTTCAAAAAAAAAAAAATGTCGGGAGCTTTGAGTTTCCCGGGTTTTCTACCTAAAGAGGGTTTTCTACCTAGCCTTATCCTATATATATATATATATATATATATATATATATATAGGGGATGGTTCAAATGAAAACCACTTTTAACGCGAAAACTCGAAAACTAACTAAAAAAGCCTAAAAAACACACAAAATTTTTTTTTTCAATTTTTTTAATAAAAATCGCTAGTTTTTATATATAAAAAAAATTAAAAAAAAAAAAAAAAAAATTTTGTGTAGTGCACATGTGTAATAATACACATATGTAGTACATATACACATGTGTAGTATTACACATGTGCACTACACAAAAAAAAAAATTTTTTTTTTTTTTTTGAAAATTTTTTTTTATATTAAAAAACCTGCGAAATTTGGTTTTGCAAAAAAAAAAAAAAAATTGTGTGTTTTTTAGGCTTTTTTTAATTAGTTTTCGAGTTTTCGCGTTAACTAGTGGTTTTCATTTGAACCTTCCCCTATATATATATACGGAGCGGATCATGAGAAAACTACATCTAAATGAGAAAACTAGAAAACTAACTAAAAAAACCTAAAAAAAGCTAAAAAACATACCAAATATTTTTTTTTTACAATTTTTATAAAAAATTCGCTATTTTTTAAATATAAAAAAAATTCAAAATTTTTTTTTTGTTGTACTGCACATGTGCATTATATGTGTACTACACACGTGCATTATATCCGTAATAGTGCATATGTGCAATACAACAAAAAAAAATGTAAAAAAAATGGTATGTTTTTTAGGCTTTTTTAGTTAGTTTTTTTGTTTTCTCATTTAAACTAGTTTTCTCATGATCCATCTCCTCTATATATTTAGAGAGAGAGAGAGATGAAGGTTAACATGCAAATGGTACAATAGCTCTTATTGTACGACCGGTACGACTTAAAAATCACGCACGTTATAAACTCATAAACTCTAATCACGCATGTTGAAAACATTAATCACGCGCGTTATATACCCATAATCACGCATGCCCCTAACTCCCAGTTCAAAATCGTATCCCCTGTTCTACGGTCTGATACGGTTTGTTACTGACCGTTGACTCCAATCGAATCAAAGCTTGGTCATGTTCCTTCATCCTCTGTTCTACTGTTTTTTATTTCGAGTCATCATTTTGATGACTTTTCAAAATCAACGATGAATTTGAACCCAATTCGATGAAATTGACCGAACAACGGCCAATTTGAACTGAAACGAAAAGAAAATTGAACCAAATTGGAACCCAATTCGAGTGGTGATTTTGATGAAACTTTTCAAAATCACGCATGTTATAGAACAAAATCACGCACGTTGGTCGTACGCGTCGTACGTTAACCCTAATTGTATTTTACACTTTATCTCTCTCTCTCTCTCTCTCTATATATATATATATATATAATGTATGATCGATGATTTGGTTGATGTGTGATATCGGTTGTTTAATCGTGTTATGGTGGTTGTGTTTATGTACATCTGTGACGATCTTGATTCTTACAAGGTTAACTTATAGTGTAGAATGCATGAATATCAAGTATGATGTTGGTATTGTCGTTTTGGTTTGCATAGACACATAAAGGTTAGTTAGGGTTAATAATCTTAATGATCATAGAGTTTTGTATGTTAAATCTGATGAAAGTGACATATAACATGTTATGATCGATAATTATAGGTTGTTTGGGATATTTAGTAATTGGTTGGGGAGCCTGTAACAAAGACAGAATATGTCCAACATGTTGCAGTCAGCTTGTGTTGCCTGTAACAAAGACAGAATCGATCGATGTGCTCAGTATCTGCGTGATGTTCCTGTGGTTGATGAAAAAGATGGCAAGAACCAAACCAAGAAGAACAAGAAAAAGAAGAAGTAAAAACCAATGGCAGATGGGTTTCTTTCAACAATTATTTTAATACTTTCAATTCTTGAAGTTCTTGGTGTTTCTACCTTCTACAAAGTAAAGGTATGTGCTTTCTTCTCGTTATTTTAGGTGCATTGCATAATAGAAAGTAGTTCATGATTATGTTCTTGCACATTTGATTATTATGGTTAAAATGGCTTGATTGTGATGGGTTTGTTATGTGCAATGGTCGTGGATGCTATGTATTTTGATACAAAACATAATGTAGCAGAATTTTTGCTAATTTTTAGTCAAAATAATGCCCAAATTTTCAAATTCAATCATATGAACATTATGTTTTGTCAAAAATCCTTAGTCATGGTAATGAGCAAGTGTGGGGAAGTTCTTGTTAATGAAAGATTTTAACTTGTGGTATTGTTGATATTTGTTTCGTAGATGGTTCACGAAAGAGGAAAATAAGGGTAAATGAATAGCCGGATCTTCTAGTCAACCGGCAGACCAGCCAAAGAGAAGGCGTTTAGTGCAACAAAGAGATATAGAAGAAGAAGAAGAACAACAACAACAACAAGCAAACCCACAACAAGAGCAACAATGGCAGCCAGGACAAGAAAAGGGGGATGTTATCTATGTGAAGCCATCATGGACGTCTGGTTCATTGAATGATCAGCATGCAAGATGGCAACCAAAGCTGTTCCATGATAAAATGAACTTGTTAAAGGATAAAAGAGAGGGGTTCATTTGTGAAAAAGAGGTGAGAGAACAAGATTTTGGGCCATTCGATATTATTAACAAGTTTAAAGTTTTGGGTTAGGAAGTAGCTTTGCGGTGTTATGATTACGATAACAACCATTTATTCGAGGATAAGATCCAGAAAAACAAGTACATGTTTCCGAGATTAGATGATCTTTATTTCGCACCAGAAAAACATCCGATGTGGGATTCCATGGTTGAGGCTTTATTCTTACTGGGCAAAGGGCATGGGAAGCTTTACAGAAAGAACTTGAGAATTGAAGCAAAGCTCATGTTATTGATCTGCACCCACAACGTGATCCCAAGGAGGGGAGATAAAGTAGAGGTCTGATTTCCTGAAGTGCCAGTGTTGTATATGCTTATGCACGGAAAACCTCTTGTGCCATTTCGATACTTGGTTTTGAATAACATATGGATAGGTCGGAATAGTATCGGGAGGAAGATCATTCCACATTGCCGTTGGATCACGGCGTTGCTAAAAATGTTTGGTGTTATCGACAACGATGATGTAGGGGCAAAGAAGAAACATAAGTCGTTTGATCTGAAGAATTTGGGCATTAGTTGGGAATACAAGGAATCTGAGAGTTATCACAAATTAAAGAGTGAAGGGCAAAGGTGGAGAGCTTTGAAGATGAATATAAGAGCATTACGACCGGGGGAAGCTGATGAACCCGACAGTGACGAAGAACCCCAAAGTGGGGATGATGACTATGAAGATGCTCCGGGTGGAGATGCTGAAATGGAAACGGAGGAGGCAGGGTCGGGTCATGGTACGCGGGGAAGGTGTCACACCCCGATATTTCCACGTATTACCGATGGGCCCGGTGGGAAGTATCGTGACGTAGTTGATATCATCATAGACAATTTATCACAGTTTAATACACAGCGGAAGTCGAAAGATAAAATCATTACAAACCGAATTAAAAGTAATATCAAGTGTATTATAATAACGGTTGCAAGGGATCCACAGGCGGATCAAAAGTTAACAAAAGATCATTGTTCAATAGATTTATAACATCTATGCTTGCAAGACTCTTTATTGATGCTAGGAGTAGCCAACCTATTCCGTTTAGTACATGCACTTAGCCTTTTTGGAAAATACGTCAGTTTACACTGGTAAATACAATTAACTGACTCATTTTGAAAATGTTTAAGAAAATTGATTTGAATGCACAAGGCACAAAATATCTTTTATAACTTGGAATAATTATTTATATATAAACTTGTTAAAGAATTACATGTTTATTATGTGTTCAGTAGTCCGGGTTGAAAACCGGATTAAAGATTAATAGACACACCACATTATATAGTCCCGCGACGAGTTATTCTCGAATGGCGGTTATATCTTTTTATATTCGCACTGGCAGGTGTATTGTTAGGCCCTAAAGTGTGAGGCTGACGCATCAAATTAACATAACGGGCTATGGTTACGAACTGGGCGTTTTACCGGGTTAGTTATATTAGGTTTTGAACCTTTATAGGTCACTTGGGCCAAGCTATAGGCCATGTGGGCCAAGCAGGCCCAAGGGAAGCCCATGTGGGAAGTGGGCTTGTCTATGTATATAAACAAGTTTTTAACTTGTTTTAGGGTTGGAACCTTTGAACCTCCTAGTGACAGAAATTCTAGAGAAACAGAGAGTGGGAGGCAATTTGGTTGTGAGCACTTGTACTAGACGATTTTGCTTTGATAGTAATAGAATCGTGTGCAAGTGTTGAAAGTGATTCGGTGTGTTCTTCGTATTCGGTTCGTATTTTCATATTTCTTCGGTTTATTCTTGAATCACATCAAGTTTGGATTCCGCACAAACTTGGTGTTGTTTGATATCATTGAAAGATCCGGTTAAACGGGATTTACAAATGGTATCAGAGCCATTAGAACCTGTTTCTAGGCTCGGTGTGATATCAAAGATTCAAGATTTTGAAATTTTTGTTGAAAATCATCAAGAACATTCATCGCGTTCTTCGTGTTCTTCGTAGTGTTCATCGAAATTTTATCAAAAAGTCACTATATTTTGGTGTTTTGATTTTTTTTTGAGGTTGTTAAGATTTGAAATTTTTGATAAGTTTGAAAAAGGATTTAATCAATCTCAACATTTTCGAAAAATCTGTTTGATTAGTTTACTTATTTGTTTCCTTATTAAAAAAAAAGGAAATTCAAAATACTTTTCAACTTCCTTATCAAATACGTGTAAAGGACCTTTCAAAGGTTTCGAGTCAGAAGATTTCAAGTGATAACTGTTTTCGAGTGCAATTTTTAAGGAAACAGAGGTTTCGACTCTTCACCTTTTCACGATCTCGAGTCATCACAGTTTGAACTCAGCGGTCTCGACTCACATCGTCTGCTTTCAAGGTCTCGAGTTATCTTCTTCCCAGCTGTCTCGAGTCATCATCTTTCTTCAGGAGTTTTTAAACGGTCTCGAGTCATTCATCTCGGTCTCGACTCACAACACAATTTCAAGTTCAACTTTCCATAATCTGGTCTCGAGTCAACAACCTTCTCCAAATTGACATCACTTGAGGTCTCGACTCAACATCATCATCTGCAACCAAGGTCTCGACTCATCACCAGTCGCAACCACCTTTTACACTACAGATCTCGAGTCATCGTTCTCGAGTCGCAACCTCGGTTCCGACTCGCAACCACCTTCACAGTTCCGACTCACATCCACTGTCTCGAGTCGCAATCTCCATTTCACGGTCTCGAGTCAATTCATTTTTGATCACTCGCAATCATTGTTTTTACATAGTTTTCGAAGTTTTCGAGTTTTCGTCTTCATCACTGAACAACTCGGATAACCTGCAACTCGGGTGACCACCTGCACATTCCGGCCGTCGTTCGTCAGCACATCACCACTGCTCCGTTCACCAACATTAATCTCAACGTAACCACCATCTCCACTCTTGGTGAACGACCTGCGACAATATCCATTCTTTCTCCGTCGACCACAGTCTCCGATCTCCTCTACCCTGTTGAACACGATTCATCATCTCCCTATCATCAACTCGCTCATCATCTAACCTGCAACTTCCTGCTACACAACACCATCATTATCAACCACCGTAGTCTCCGGTCATCGTTCCGACGTCATCCGACCCCATCATCTTCTTTCGTTATCCTCTCATACCTGCAAGACCACACCCAACCATCTCACAACCGTTCACCTTCGTCGTCTTGATCGTCTATAGATTGAAGTTAGGATTTCGGTTCAGTATTTGTTTAACGAAGAAGACGGATAGTTGTGTTGTTTTGAAGTTTAGGTTTTTATTAATAATAATAATTATAAGAATCAACAATCATTATATAATTATTATTAATCATAAGGTAATCATTACCTAATCATTACATAATAATAATAATATTAATAATAATAATAATAACTATTAGTATACTTTTCTAATTAAATAAAAATTAAAAAAAATATTTTATATATAAATAAAAAAAAGGGTTTGCTTGTGATAACGGTTTTGATAGAATTTTGAGGTGCGGTTCAGAAAACGGGTTCTTTCGCCTGCAAAGGGTTTGAGTTAGCGAGTACACAAATTCTCGCTTTGGGCTTGTGTTGAAGTTAAAAGATCACATTTTTGAGAAATCACATCTTAAAAATGTCTTCTAAGAGAGAGGTGCTTGAGCAGGAACTCCAAGGATTCAGATACTCATATGGTGAATCTATAGAAGCACTTACAGGCCGGTTTGCTGAATTGCTCTCTGAAATGGAGAAGGCAGAGATGGTGGTGTCTACTCACACGAGTAACAGAAAGCTTCTGGATGCTATAAAAAGAGATTCCAGATCAGGCAAACTGTAGTTGGTTTACCAATGTTAATCAGATAATAGTGACAACCGATTGTTACAAAATGAAGCCGGATGAGCTGATCTCAATCATCAAATCATATGACAATGCTGACAAACAGTCTACACAAGGCAACACATCTGCTGCAGTTTGCTCATCCACACAAAATTCAGTATTTATGTTTAACAAACCCCTGGCTCAAGGAATTATTAAAGAACGTGAAAAGATACTTTCTGTTTTTTGCACTCCTGAGTGTAGAGAAAGAAATGAGGCATATCAGTTACATAATGCTGAGCTAATTCAAGATTACAATGATATTAAAAATAAAAATTTTACTTTATCGAAAAATGAGAAACTTTATAAAGAAAAAATTGAAGCTCAGCGAAAAGACATCGTCAAACTCAAGGATGATGTAAGTGTGAAATCATCTCAACTCTTCTATGTTCAGGAGAAACTGTGCGCTGTGACTAAGGAACTGGAAGATATCAGAGATAGATATCAAATTAATGAGCTTAATATTAAGAAATTTGATTCTTCCAGTAAATTAGTCAAAAACTTGTGTAATCAACAGCTCGCATACAAGGAAAATAAAGGGTGTGGTTTGGGTTTTAATCAGGCTCCTCCTCCTTATAATGACAATTATACTTATTTACCCATGACTGAGGAGGAGATGATGAATGAGAGTAGAATGACTTATGGTCCCAAAAACAATAAGTCATCAATCAACAGCAGACCTGTTGATAAACGAGCGACTCCTTCGGTAAATTTTGTTTCAAAGGGTACTTTTGATCCTAATGCTTCGTCTTCCCCTGCAGATGAAGTTAAAGTTGAAGGTGTCGTTGGAGATGAACAAGCATCAAGTTCTCATGTGTGTGACATTTTTGGCTCATTTTTTCACTCTATGATTAATTTCAGGCCTGATGATTTGGGCGAAAATGTTGATGTTTGCGTAACAGAGACTGAATCGGCAAACGAAATGAATAAGCCAGTTAAACCATCTGATTCCAAATACGAATCACCTGAAGCAGCTGATTCTGAGAAATTGGAATCAGTTGATTCTAGTGAATTCAGCTCAAGGGTGTCATGTGCAGAACCGTCTTGTGCTAATAATTCATCTGATGATTCAGCTGAAGTTTCTACTAAAGTTTCTGGTATTTCTTCCGATAAACTAGAACTCTCCGATTCTGTCAAAGCTGATGACATGAAGGATGAAGAGAAGACATGCGTGAACAAGGCTCCAAGTGCGCAAGCTAAACAATCTGAACCTTTTGTTAGTGATGACAAAGTTCAGATCAAGCAACAAGAGCCGAAGCGAGCAGGTAAAGGACGCGGAAATAAGAAGCCTAAACATCAAAGACGATCAGGCTCTCCACAGTCCTCAACGGGCAGTAATAGTCCTCAAAAGGCCCGTGATGTGAAAAATGCTTTTGTTAAGCCAGTCTGTAATGGCAAATGTGAGAAATATGCATTTGACTGTGCTAATAAGGGTTTCAGAAAGACTGGTGAGATTTCTGAGCAAGACTTGCAGTCGACACAAAACAAGAAAACTCAGAAGAAATCTCCACTACAGAAGGCCCCTGCAAACGACAAATACAGACATCCCAATTCATCCTCGTTTGCAGGAAATGTGCAACACAAACAAGCACAGAAAGGATCGGTTCGTCCTTCAGGGCCCATAAGAGCAAATCCAGCTGATGAGAATGCTTTCTACGTGAAGAGACAAACATGCTTCAATTGCGGCATTGCTGGTCACATTGCTCGAAACTGCACAAATCATTCCCATGAACCGTATTATGCTCAAAATCAGAGGGTTACACCAAAGGATAAATACCATTCTAAGCCAATGAAGGTATCTTTACCTAAGGCAATGAAGAATGTGAATCCCAAGGTTAAACCTTCTGATGGGGATTGGAATGTTGCTAAAAACAAACGGAAGGCTGCTCAGGAACAAAAATGTTTTTCTAAAACTAACAAACCTGAAACAGTTAAAGTTGCTCAACCAACGGCAACAAACATGTTTGTTAAACCGAAACAAATTTGGAAACCCAAATCTAAAGCAGCAACGTCTCCAATCCTTGAAATTAAAGGGAACTTGTGTTTGAAAGAAGTGTCTTATTTTGATGCTTCAGGTAATCCCAGGACCACGATGGCCTGGGTACCCATGTCTTACTAACCTCATTACTTTTCAGGAACAACCAAGGAGGAGCTGTTGACAATCTCTGGAATGTTGATAGCGGTTGTTCCAGAGATAAAAACGGGTAACATTTCACTGTTGCAAAAAGTTCAAATTTTTTTTACAGATGATATGTTTCCTTTGGAGGAGATTAGAGAATTAAGAAATGATCAGCAAAAGGTACCGTTTAAATTCAGTACATTGATATGATTTTGATTGGTTTTCAATCTGATGACAGAACGGTTTAAAAAAATATTTTTTTTCTCTTTCTTAGTTCTTTACTTTGTACATAGAGTGTCCTTTCTCTAGTAAATGGTAAATTTGCGCAAAAATACAAGATTTATGCACAAATTTAGGGGGGAGAGGAACATATAGATAGATATAGAGTTTAGGAGGAGAAAACTCAGAAAATACAAAAAGAGTTTGCTGTAAATATGTATTGTTTTAGGGGGAGAAAATGAGAAAAATACAACAACATTAGAAAATGAAAAAATGAAAAAAAAAAGACAGATTGCATGATATGGGAAGTGAAATAAATGTTCGTGTTAAAGGGTTTTAACTAACACATGTAAGGTGCCATAGCTGAAAAGACTAGGATCTACTGCGATATGTCGATAGGCTTGACGCTCAAATGATAAAAGATACTAAGTGATATAAACATAACGAACTATGTACCATGTGGGTAACATACCAACGGCGTATGATTTTATGGTCTTAAATCTTGCGTTGATAGATAGCCAACATCTGAGGTTCCGGGTCTTTATATTGTTGAATCATCCGGGGATATCTTGGCTGTCCTTCTGTTCAGAACTAAAATTGTACATGACCCCAGGAAAGAAAGTCACATGGAATTAGCTCATTTCTATTTGAATGTTTGTATGTTGTCCCGATACACACAATTTTGATCTGATTCTGAAATCTTCTCTGAAAAAAGTCGTGTACCTCCTCTGCTGCATCCAGATATATGCTGACCTGGAGGTGCTAGGCAACGACAGCTTCTGCTGCATCCAGATACATGCTGACCTAGCTGTATGTTGTCACGCTATAGATCTAATACACCCGAAAGAGGCCCTCAAGTGCCCAAAAGAAACCCAAGAAACCTATATCAAACTGAGAAAAACTCATTTGATCTGTATATTATACCATCTCTGCAAAAGATCTATTCTGTTCTCTTCTCAACCTACTCCCAGTTAAGATTTCAGAAATCTGGATTGGACTTGTGAAATATGTGGTAGGGAAGATACTTGCATGATAGAGTGTACTGTATATATTTCCAGGATTTGATTAGTATTTATTTGGGTGTTCATTGTTAAGAAATCAAAACATGATAAAACAGATTATATGCAGACCTAGACACAGTCAGGATATCTTAAAGGGTGACATCAGTATACTCACCTGCTACGATGAATCGTTGTGCTTACCTTGATCGCGGGGGTATGCCTTGGAATGGGACACACGGGTATAATAGTATAATATTACCTTAAGCATATCACGAAGTTAAAAAATTGAAAGTTGAGCGTTAAAGTTTAAGTGGACAAACATATTGGCAATCGCATAGACCAGTTTGATTAGGCTCGTACTGAAAAGTGTTCCTTAGTCTGCTTGAGAACGAATTTTGATCCCATTGCAATTGTAATTGTATATTATGGTAGTTGTTTATATTTTGAGTTTTTATTTGTTTCTAGTTCTTAATATTAAAAATAAAAAAAATAAAAAATACAAAAATAGTGTCTTGCTTTTCTATAAAACCAAAAATCCAAAAAATAGAGTGTTTAATTGTTTTTCTTAAAATAAAAATGTAACCGTTCTTGAAGATTTGACTGATCATCAAAAGTTGAAAGAATTTAAATTGTAAGAATCGAGTACAAGTACTTGGATGTACCTGGTGTTCATATGGTACTCTCCCTGTTGCATAAGAGATGTTTGCTTATGAGTTTGTGAGCATGTGCAGAACTTGATTTCAATCAAGAACTGGGGTTGATGAAGACTGAGATGCTGTTAGTTGCTGAAGAAGCCTGAAGCAGCACAACAACAAGATGTACCTGAGTCAGAAGAACCGGATACGAAACGACGTCTGACAATGAAAGTGCATTTGAAGAAGTACCATGAACCTGCTTGAAAGAAAAAGGACTGAAGAAGAAAAGAGATGTTGAGAATCCTCCTCTCACATTCTTTCTGACAAAGATGTTTCAAGCAAAGCTGATCAAGATCCTGATATGAAGCTAATCACAAGAGCTGAAGAAAGAGACCCAGTGCTGAGAGTTCAGAAGACAAGAACTTCCAGAACATCTGCAGCATAACGACAACTCTAGACTTCGTTGAGGATGTTGCTGAATTCATGTTATGAAGACAATTTGATGGCATCAGTCTAGGGGGAGATTGTTAGGCCCTAAAGTGTGAGACCGACGCATCAAATTAACATAACGGGCTATGGTTACGAACTGGGCTTTACCGGGTTAGTTATATTAGGTTTTGGACCTTTATAGGTCACTTGGGCCAAGCTATAGGCCATGTGGGCCAAGCAGGCCCAAGGGAAGCCCATGTGGGAAGTGGGCTTGTCTATGTATATAAACAAGTTATTAACTTGTTTTAGGGTTGGAACCTTTTAACCTCCTAGTGACAGAAATTCTAGAGAAACAGAGAGTGGGAGGCAATTTGGTTGTGAGCACTTGTACTAGACGATTTTGCTTTGATAGTAATAGAATCGTGTGCAAGTGTTGAAAGTGATTCGGTGTGTTCTTCGTATTCGGTTCGTATTTTCATATTTCTTCGGTTTATTCTTGAATCACATCAAGTTTGGATTCCGCACAAACTTGGTGTTGTTTGATATCATTGAAAGATCCGGTTAAACGGGATTTACATGTATGCCTACACCCCGTGCATTAGGTCGTGGCCATTTCGATGAATGATGCCAAGGATATCCGGGACATGGTCATTAACCCCCCAAAGGCTTAGAATAAAAAAACAGATCAAACGGGTCATCTCAATAAATTAACCTTCATATGATTAAAAATTCAATGCCCGACCAAGTGGTATTTTATATACCGTACCCCAAGCCCGTATAAAGGAAAATAAGTTAAAAGCATTTACCTGAGCAAGTATATATCACAATCAGCGAGTGCAAGTATCTTTTACTGGTCTCCTAATCTGGAACGAAGGTTTTAATAACCTATTAGATTCCTAACGGGTCTTAATTAAGTCTAAACTTAGACCGGTTAGTTTTAAAGGAAGATATACGGTTCAAAACGCACGATTAAGCGAAGACCGGATTAGAATGTGGTTTAGACCCGACAAGTTTGTATACTTGTATAATATGGGTAAACTAAACACATTCTGGATTTTGAGATAAAAATGATAAGGTTTGACCCGTTTCGGCTAATTTATGCAAACTAGTTACATAAACCGCACCGAATGCGAATAATGTGTATCAGGTAACCAAATGAGTCATGAACAGGTTTCCTAAGTTAACATGTCTTAAATATGTTGTGATATCAGTAGGATACCTTCCATTATGCCCAAAATGGATTTAAACTCAAATTATGCCCCGTAGGGGTATTTTGGTCATTTTAAAGGTTATAAAAGAGTTTAAATACTAATCTGAGTTTCAGGTCTGATATAATCAGTAAAATATTTATTTTTGTAAGTCATAACAGTAGGGTATTGCATGTATGTGAAATTTATCTTTTATAACCAAACTATGCACCGTAGGGGCATTTTGATAATTTCACATAAGCTTTAAAGGTCAAAATTAGAATTCTGAGTTCACAACTTTTGCTTACTGTTTAATTATAAAAACTTTACTTAAAACATCAGTAGGTATTAAGTTTCATATGCCAAAAATAGTTTTAACTCATACTATGCGCTTAAAACGCGTAAAAGTCGGTTTTAAGCGATTTTCGGGTTTAAATAGGAAATCTGAGTTTTTGATCAGTTTATAAAGTTCAAAATATTTTATTTATCATATAAAATCAGTAGTAAAAAGTTTGGTATCAAAATATTATGTAAAACTCATTTTATTCAAGAAAATCCCATAACCGACAATTACCGAATTAAAGCAAGAACCCTATGTTATGCGCAGCTTAAAAATAAATAAAAATCTTCAAAAATCCTAAAATATTATATTACATCAGTGGGTAAAAAGTTTGGTGTCAAAATTTGGGTTTAGATAGGCTTTATGCTATTACGCCGTTTAATTAATAAAAAGCTTTCTAATTACGCTATTGAGCATAACTCTTAATCTAAACCTCAAACTGATGTCAAATTTTTAGGACAAGTTTATAAATCAGTAATAAAGGTTTTTGTCCTCTCACATTTTCAAAAATCTTGTTTTAAGGTCAAAAGGGCATTATGGTTAACATTTAGGCATATAACGGAAACATGCACATGAATCGAATAACTAATGAATCAAGTTGTATAACCTCAGAGGGTTACACTAACCTATAACCTGGTCCTAATAGAGCTCTAAGGCATTTCTAAAACATGCTATATTAGGTCAGAACTGAAAGTCAAAGCAAAAGTCTACTTTTGCGACTTTCGGTTCCGAACCGAGCTTAAACTGAAAATTGTCGGGTTGAACATGCTTAGACATGTTCTTACATTAATTACCAAGTTATACAAGTGATAAAACAGGTTCCATGGCTTCTACATTGTTAATTATGTGTTTATGCGAAAATTTGCTTTCTGTTGACTTTTTATAATTAACTTTGACCCGACAATTGACCTAGTTAGAGTGGGAATTAGAGGGTGCCCTTTTAAGGGTTTATTACCCATATAATTACCAACTCAAAGCTACTTTCAATTCGAGAATTGACTGGACCATTAGTGATTAATCACTAAGTCAAACCTTAATTACGACGTGTTTGACTTTAGGCCATTAACTAATAAAAATGAATTAAGAAAGGTCAAGGAGGCTTACTGAAGTATGAAGCACGACTAATGACCCTTAGGAAGTGATCTTGAGCTCCAGGAGACTCCAGAAGTTAAGTTATGAATGTTTTCAAGTGAGTGCCCAAAATGTTGCAACAAGATGTTCTTATATAGGACTTTTAATTGAACAAGATCATGCCAAACAAGTCTACAAGTGTTCCTTGATCAGTTCCAGGTGTCCCTATGCATGAAATACCATTGGAGCAGCCCCTGGAATGAAAAACAAGGCTTCAAAGGCGGTGCAACACGCTTTACCCGCAGGTGTGCAGAGATTCTGCCCAGCTTAGGCCGTCGCGTCGCGCGACGGCATATGGTGAAGGTGGTGGCGCGACGCCAGCACCCAGCTTACCAGCAATTCAAGTTTCAAACTTGTTGTTTTCACCCCCTAAACCTTTTAAAACGAGATAATTTCCATTTTAAGCACATTTAACCCATATAATTTATATTTCTATGATCCATGAGATATAACCAAACATCGTTAGGTCCGGTTTCGTTAAACGATAACCGAAAACACAAGTTTTGCCTCGTTGACGCTTTTAACCCCTTAATTACGAAAGTTAACGTATCTTCCTCATACGATATTGAAACCTTGTGAAATTTTTATCACTTATTCTTGGGAGTATAATTAATTGTTATAAGGCCCCGGGTTCGCTAAAAGGTCACTCAGAGGTATAACTTAAACATGTTGACACTTTTAACCCTCGCTTCTTGTAAACTTTCACTTTCTTCCACAAACGGTTTCATACGCTTCATGATTCATTCGTTTAAGGGTATAAACATCGTGTAGGGTTGTTAAAAGGCATAATTATCAAATGTTGACACTTTGAATCTTCTTACACACATACTTTCTTTGTTTGTCAACTTTAGTCCCTTATATTCAATCCATTACACGTTTAAAACTCATGACACATGTCGATATTATATTGGACATGAATTTGTGAGGTGTTACATCCTCACCCCCTTAAAAGAAATCTCGACCTTGAGATTTACTTAAATAAATGAGGGTACTTCTCTTTCATTGTGGATTCTACCTCCCACGTGTATTTAGGACCTCTTCGGGCATCCCATTTAACCTTTACAATCGGTACCTGCTTCTTTCGAAGCCTCTTAACCTGTCGATCCTTGATCGACAGAGGTTTTTCTACAAATTTCATGCTCTCATCTATGTGCACATCCGTATGGGGTATGACTAGTGATTCATCAGCTAGACATTTCTTCAGATTGCAGATGTGGAATACATTATGAATACCACTGAGCTCTTCAGGCAGGTTTAACTTATAAGCCATTGTCCCGACACATTCGATGATCTCAAATGGTCCTATGTATCTTGGGCTTAACTTGCCTTTCTTACCAAATCGCATTACCCCTTTCCAGGGTGATACCTTTAGTAACACTTTGTCACCAACCTCAAACTTTAGAGGTTTACGCCTTTTATCTACGTAGCTTTTCTGCCTATCCCTGGAAGCTTTGAGACGATCTCGTATCTGTACAATCTTATATGTCGTCTCCAGGACTATATCAGGTCCTGTTAGTTGGACATCTCCAACTTCTGCCCAACAAACGGGCGTTCTGCACTTCCTTCCATATAAAGCTTCAAATGGTGCAGCTTGAATACTGGAATGATAGCTATTATTGTATGAAAATTTGATTAATGGAAGATGATCATCCCAACTTCCACCTAGATCAATAACACAAGACCTTAACATATCTTCCAGTGTTTGAATAGTACGCTCACTTTGACCATCCGTCTGAGGATGATATGTTGTGCTGAAGTTTAATCGAGTGCCTAGGGATTGCTAAAAGCTTTTCCAGAAATGCGATGCATACCTCGTATCCCTATCAGAGATGATAGACACTGGCACTCCATGGAGGGATACAATCTCATCCACGTACAGCTGAGCTAACTTATCTGAGCTGTGTGTTTCCTTAATAGGTAGGAAGTGGGCTGACTTAGTCAGTCTATCCACTATAACCCAAATAGTATCATTTCCTTGCTTTGTCTTAGGTAACATGGTGATAAAATCCATAGTCACCATTTCCCACTTCCAGGTGGGAAGCTCAGGCTGTTGTAGCAAACCTGACGGCTTCTGGTGCTTTTCCTTAACTTGAGCACATATCAGACATTTGGCCACATAAGTGGCTATAGACTTCTTCAAGCCTATCCACCAATAATTTGCCTTTAAATCCTGGTACATCTTATCACTTCCACGATGAACAGAGTACTTGGAACTGTGGGCTTCTTGAAGGATAACATCTCGAAGTCCTCCATAGATTGGAACCAATATTCGTCCATTCAATCTTAAGATTCCATCCATGCCATAAGATAACTGTTCTGCAGTGACTCCCAGATTTTCATTTGGATAGTTAGCTTCTAATACGGCTTCCTTCTGCGCGGCTAACAGTCTTTCATTCAAACTGTTCTTTAATTCAATGCTCTTGGCATTGATTCTCATGGGCTTCACCCTTTCCTTCCTACTTAAGGCATCGGCGACCACATTTGCCTTGCCTGGATGGTATCTGATTTCACAATCATAGTCATTTAACGTCTCCATCCATCGACGCTGTCTCATGTTTAAGTCCTTTGGATTAAACAAATGTTGAAGGCTCTTGTGGTCAGAATAGATCACACACTTGGTACCATACAAATAATGCCTCCAAAGTTTTAGGTCAAACACAACGGCACCCAACTCCAAGTCGTGGGTGGTGTAATTCTTCTCGTGCACCTTTAATTGTCGAGAAGCATAGGCAATAACCTTGCCTTTCTGCATGAGCACACATCCCATACCAGTGTGTGATGCGTCACAGTATACTACAAATTCTTCTATTCCATCAGGCAATATCAAAACAGGTGCATTGCTCAATTTCTGCTTAAGAATGTCAAAAGATTCTTGTTGCATAGGACCCCAGTCAAACTTGATATTCTTATGAGTTAATGAAGTTAGGGGTGCTGCAATCCTTGAGAAGTTTTCAATAAAACGCCTATAATATCCTGCCAGACCCAAAAAGCTACGAATCTCTGTGGGCGTCTTCGGTTCTTGCCAGTTCATGATAGCTTCAATCTTAGCGGGATCCACTTGGATACCAAGCTCACTAACCACATGTCCAAGGAACTGGACTTCATGAAGCCAAAATTCACACTTTGAAAACTTGGCGTAGAGCTTCTCATGCTGAAGAAGTTTAAGAATACAACGAAGATGCTTCTCATGGTCAGCTTGATTCTTTGAGTAAATAAGAATGTCATCGATGAAGACGATGACAAATTTATCCAAGTAGGGCTTGCATACGCGGTTCATGAGATCCATGAACGCTGCTGGTGCATTAGTGAGCCCAAAGGGCATCACTAGGAACTCGTAGTGACCATAACGAGTCCTAAATGCAGTCTTGTGCACATCTTCATCTCTAACCTTCAGTTGATGGTAGCCTGACCTCAAATCGATCTTGGAGAAGTAACTCGTCCCTTGAAATTGATCGAACAGATCATCGATCCTGGGCAATGGATATCTATTCTTGATCGTGACCTTGTTAAGCTCTCGATAATCGATGCATAGACGCATCGACCCATCCTTCTTCTTTACAAACAGGATCGGTGCTCCCCACGGAGACGAACTAGGCCTGATAAATCACTTTGCCAATAAATCATCCAGTTGAGTTCTCAATTCTTTCATCTCAGTTGGTGCTAACCTGTAAGGTGCTCTTGCAATAGGTGCTGCTCCAGGTATAATGTCGATTCTGAACTCCACTTGCCTATCTGGGGGTAAACCAGGTAGTTCTTCAAGAAATGCTTCTGGATATTTAGAGATGACAGGGATGTCTTCAACCTTGGGTTTTGGTTCATCGATAGTCACTTGTGCCATATAGATGACACAACCTTTCTTTAAACATCTTGATGCCTTAAGCATGGACACTTGCTTAGGCAACCCATACTGAGTGTCTCCCTGTATGGTAAGTGGCTCACCATACGGAGTCTTGACAACCACTTGTTTCTTGTCACAAACTATCTGGGCTTGGTTATGAGATAACCAATCCATGCCTATCACTATGTTGAAACCAGCTAATTTCAAAGGAAGCAAGGATAACGGAAAAGAGTGGTTCCTAATGGATATAAAGCATCCATCTAATATAGTTGAGGCAATTTCTATCATACCGTCAGCCAAATCAACCTCACATTTCATGCTTAGGTTTTTAACAGGCAGATTTAGCAACTTACAAAACTTATCATCTACAAATGACTTATCCGCACCCGAATCAAATAACACCCTTGCATAAACATCATTTATAAGGAAGGTACCTATTATCACATTATCATCCTGAACTGCTTCCCATGCATCCATTCGAAAGACCCTAGCATTGGTCTTTTTGGCTTCTTCAGGCTTTTTGGCATACTTAGGGCAGTTGTACTTGATGTACCCCTTTTCATTACAGTTATAGCACGTTGCATCCTTTATCTTCTTGCACTCTATCGTCTTGTGCTCACTTGACTTACAAATCCCACAAGCCCTCGGCTATTATTGGGATTTTGACTCGTATCTACACCTCCCCAAATGGCGCTTCTTACAGATTTTGCATTTGGGCTTCTCGCCTAACTGTTGGCCATCTTTCTTGAACCCTGAACTCTTCCTGTGGTCAGAGTTCCCTTTGTGCTTCTTGTCTGAACGGTGTGAGTTTTCATCCTCACGTTTCCTCTTTATAATATCGGAATTTCTCAGCGATCTCTGCCTGCCCGCATCAAGGGTGAGAGACAAGGATAAATCAGCTACAGACCTAAAGGTAGTAGGTCGGGATGCCTTCACGCTTGCTTTGATATCTGGGGCTAAACTCCCAATGAAACGGGCAATCCGTATTGGTTCCGGTGTCACCAAGTATGGAACCAATCAAGACATGGTATTAAAACTCGTAAGGTACGCCTGACAGTCTAAATTCTTCATAACTAATGTCAGGAAGTCGGTCTCGATCTTCTCAACCTCTTGTTGAGGGTAGTAATTTTCTTTGATGAGAGTAACGGACTGCTCCCAAGACATGCCATACAAATGGACTTTTCCAGTAGCTTGGATCAGAGACCTCCACCAAGCTAGTGCTTCTCCTTTAAATGACTGAGATACAAACTTCACAACGTCCTTATCAGCGCAACCACTGATATCAACCATGGTGTCCATTTCATCGAGCCAAGTCATACAATTGATGGCTCATTTCTCCCTTGTAACGTCTCTAGGCTTGCAGGAGACGAAATACTTATATGTACAAGACTTACCACGTGGTTCTTGTTTGAGTTCAATCTTCTTTGACGGAACATTATGCTGATTTGAGGAGTGATGATCGTCATCCCTCCTTGATCCATTACGTGTAGGAGGTGGCTTACTATGAGCCTCAGAGTGAGTCTTAGGTTTAGAATGGGGTACAGATGAGGTCTTGCTTCGAGTACCACTTGACTCATTAAACTGCCTATCCATGGCCTTGGTAACAGCATTATCAATCAATGCTTGAAGTTCCGCACCAGTTACGTTGATCCTGGTAGTATCATGGTTCTCCCTTGGAAGGCTGTTGACTTCTTCAGACTCAGCCATGTAGCTTGATTGCTACATAAAATGATGACAATAATTTCTTAGAGGTATATAATAGATTTGTTATCTTATTAATTTATTAACCATGGTATTAAAGAACCATATTGGTTAATTTATTAAGTGTTTCATTTAGGATTTTTCATCAATAATCCTTAGTTATAATTAAATATAATAATGGCACAAAAGGCCAAGTCACATGGACACATTCAAATTATAAGTCAAGATCTTATAGGATCGAGGTACTAAGGCTTGAATCATAGTTCATTACCTTTCTTGACAGGGAGTTATAGGCTACAACAGTCTTTTGTCTTATATGACAATAATTATGGCCCGTAGGCATTACATCACAAATGGATGTTTAATAATAAAGAAGGAATTGGAATAATCCAATATAAGGATGACACGTGTGATTTTACGAATCACATCATCCAGGAATGTTAACATGTTTTCAGATGTTAACAAGGATCTGAATCTTTTTAAACAGGTTTTACAATCATGGCCAGGTTTTATAATGACATGCAGGCTAGGTTATACCCTTTAAGATTATTATTTAATATTTAAAGGCAGGCCTTATAAAAAGGAATGACATATTTTGGATTTATTTATTTATTTCATACATAATACATTTATGCAAACATTGACAAAATAAAATTTAAATGACAATCATGCTACTAAAATTTTAAAAGAGTACATATTTCCCTAAACGAGAATTTTACTGAAATAACTTGCCCACGCATGGGCTAAACATAAATGACATGCCCACGCAGGGGCTAAACAGAAACTACAAGTCCTCGTAGGGACTTGTTACAGAAACAGATGTCCACGCAGGGACTTGATTGAAAATTAAAGAAATACAAATAAACAAATAAAGGATTTAATGATCCTTTTTGCTCTTCCCCTTGATTAAGCTCGCCAACCCTTTAAGGAACCCCTGGTTGCTTCTTCGGTCCTCACGAACTTCCCATTCCACTTGGCTCAACCTTTGGAGAATCTCTTGTTGCTGTTGGGGTTGAATCAGTGGTGGTTGCGGCTGCTGTGGCTGCAAAGGTTGAGGAGGTGGCGGGTATTGGTACCCACAAGCCGGGTACCCAGTCTGCCAGGGACCTCCATAGGGTCCTTCCGGATGGAGGGCGTTGTAGTTCGCCGCTACAAGGTATGGGTCAGCCTCGGCGTAGTTGTAGTTAGTATGGGCCGGCTTCTCAAAAGGGTTATACGCTGATACAACGACGTATGTAGGAATTGGGTTGTTATAACCCACTGGTGGCAGTGCGACTGGCGCAGACTCCACCTCAGAAACAGGGTTCGAAGGCCCACCCATCTGTGGGTCTTCGTATAGTGGCGGATAATGACTGCCACTAGAAGGTTGAGGGGTGCTGATGCGGACTCCCCCTCGCACAGACATCCGTGCGTTTGATCTTCTCCGCTTCGGTGGCTTCGGAGACGGCTGCTGCACTGGTGGTGGTGGCGGTGGAGTAACCGCTACAAAGCGCGAATCCTCCAAGGGATCCTGCTGTTGCTGCTGCTGCTGCTCTGTGTGATAACTGGGTGTAAACACCCAGTCATATTGGGCAAATCTTTCCTGGTAGCTGTCTGGACCACAATAAGGTGATCCATGGTATGATGACCCATCTGAGATCTCGATGGGGTGAGTAGATGTCCCGGTTGGTGGCTCGGCGGGATCGGTATCTTCATCCATGTCCATAGCATGGTCATCGGAGAAGTTGTCTTCTGGTCCCAATGGGTTAAAACCCACTGGTTCTTCAACTAGGTTTGCCGGGTTGAACCGGCTCTGGAAATAGGGTGTTGGTTCATTGAAGGAGTGGTGTGAGTTCAAGCGTTGGAGAGGGATGAAGGAAGGATGTGAGTTGTGGGGCTCGTTTTCCGACTGCGATCCAAACGAATGGTGGTATGATGGTGATGAACTTAGCGAGACTGATCGCCTCTCAGGCTCCAGATAGGTCCTCCAGTCCTCTTGAGGAATGGTGCTCATGTTAACGGACGGTGTTCGCTGGTGGGAAGGTCCGGCTTCGTGGTCGTTTGGGGCGTTGAGTGGCCCCTTGCCTCTTCCTCCTCAACAAAATCTAGGTGGCATCTTTGTGAACCTATCAAAACAAATAAAGGACACAATAAAGGAAAAAATAAAGGACAAAATAAGTAAAACAAATTTGGATTAGTCCTAAGTTCTTTGTCTAGACTCGGAAGTCGAGGAATGTGCAAACTGTGTCATTGAGATTAAACACAAAAGGCTAGTGTTTAATTCACTCAATGTTGGTTCGGATACCAACCTGTCACACCCCGATATTTCCACGTATTACCGGTGGGCCCGGTGGGGAGTATCGTGACGTAGTTGATATCATCATAGACAATTTATCACAGTTTAAAACACAGAGGAAGTCGAAAGATAAAATCATTACAAACCGAATTAAAAGTAATATCAAGTGTATCACAATAACGGTTGCAAGGGATCCACAGGCGGATCAAAAGTTAACAAAAGATCATTGTTCAACAGATTTATAACATCTAAGCTTGCAAGACTCTTTATTGATGCTAGGAGTAGCCAGCCTATTCTGTTTAGTACCTGCACTTAGCCTTTTTGGAAAATACGTCAGTTTACACTGGTAAATACAATTAACTGACTCATTTTGAAAATGTTTAAGAAAATTTATTTGAATGCACAAGGCACAAAATATCTTTTGTAACTTGGAATAATTATTTATATATAAACTTGTTAAAGAATTACATGTTTATTATGCGTTCAGTAGTCCGGGTTGAAAACCGGGTTAAAGATTAATAGACACACCACATGATATAGTCCCGTGATGAGTTATTCTCGAATGGCGGTTATATCTTTTTATATTCGCACTAGCAGGTGTATGCCTACACCCCGTGCATTAGGTCGTGGCCATTTCGAAGAATGATGCCAAGGATATCTGGGACATGGTCATTAACCCCCCAAAGGCTTAGAATAAACAAAACAGATCAAACGGGTCATCTCAATAAATTAACCTTCATATGATTAAAAATTCAATGCCCGACCAAGCGGTATTTTATATACCGTACCCCAAGCCCGTATAAAGGAAAATAAGTTAAAAGCATTTACCTGAGCAAGTATATATCACAATTAGAAAGTGCAAGTATCTTTTACTGGTCTCCTAATCTGGAACGAAGTTTTAATAACCTATTAGATTCCTAATGGGTCTTAATTAAGTCTAAACTTAGACCGGTTAGTTTTAAAGGAAGATATACGGTTCAAAACGCACGATTAAGCGAAGACCGGATTAGAATGTGGTTTAGACCCAACAAGTTTGTATACTTGTATAATATGGGTAAACTAAACACATTCTGGATTTTGAGATAAAAATGATAAGGTTTGACCCGTTTCGACTAATTTATGCAAACTAGTTACATAAACCGCACCGAACGTGAATAATGCGTATCGGGTAACCAAATGAGTCATGAACAGGTTTCCTAAGTTAATATGCCTTAAATATGTTGTGATATCAGTAGGATACCTTCCATTATGCCCAAAATGGATTTAAACTCAAATTATGCCCCGTAGGGGTATTTTGGTCATTTTAAAGGTTATAAAAGAGTTTAAATACTAATCTGAGTTTCAGGTCTGATATAATCAGTAAAATACTTATTTTTATAAGTCATAACAGTAGGGTATTGCATATACGTGAAATTTATCTTTTATAACCAAACTATGCATCGTAGGGGCATTTTGGTAATTTCACATAAGCTTTAAAGGTCAAAATTAGAATTCTGAGTTCACAACTTTTGCTTACTATTTAATTATAAAAAATTTACTTAAAACATCAGTAGGTATTAAGTTTCATATGCCAAAAATAGTTTTAACTCATACTATGCGCTTAAAACGCGTAAAAGTCGGTTTTAAGCGATTTTCGGGTTTAAATAGGAAATCTAAGTTTGTGATCAGTTTATAAAGTACAAAATATTTTATTTATCATATAAAATCAGTAGCAAAAAGTTTGGTATCAAAATATTATGTAAAACTCATTTTATTCAAGAAAATGGCATAACCGACAATTACCGAATTAAAGCAAGAACCCTATGTTATGCTCAGCTTAAAAATAAATAAAAATATTTAAAAATCCTAAAATATTATATTACATCAGTGGGTAAAAAGTTTGGTGTCAAAATTTGGGTTTAGATAGGCTTTATGCTAATTACGCCGTTTAATTAATAAAAAGCTTTCTAATTACGCTATTGAGCATAACTCTTAATCTAGACCTCAAACTGATGTCAAATTTTTAGGACAAGTTTATAAATCAGTAATAAAGGTTTTTGTCCTCTCACATTTTCAAAAATCTCGTTTTAAGGTCAAAAGGGCATTATGGTCAACATTTAGGCATATAACGGAAACATGCACATGAACCGAATAACTAATGAATCAAGTTGTATAACCTCAGAGGGTTACACTAATTACCAAGTTATACAAGTGATAAAACAGGTTCCATGGCTTCTACATTGTTAATTATGTGTTTATGCGAAAATTTGCTTTCTGTTGACTTTTTATAATTAACTTTGACCCGACAATTTGTGACAACCCGAGTTTTTAAGATATCTATCCGACTTAAGCTGGTGCTTATTTGCAAAGTATATTTAAATGTGTTTATTATGAATCAATATTATTTGTATATCATGGGTGTATTGTATACATGTCTTAACAACTAATATTATGAATTGTATAAAACTTTAAAACTGAAACCTTTGACCATAACTAGTCAACAAGATCATGGTGGGTAGTGGGGCAGTTGAAGAAGTGGGTTATTACAGGAGATTGTATATTATTTTTTCCAATCTCTATAACATGTTTTATCGACAAAATCTGGAGCAGTTGTAGAGTGGTTGAAGTGGGTTTTGTTGCATGGATTATTTATATTAATCTCAATTCTTTACGGGTAAACTTAAGCGATAAATTATAACTCTCACCTCACAACTTCTCTCTCTCTACATTCTTTGCAAACCCGACTGCAGTTCTTCCCTTATTGAAGCCAGATCACGTCTGTTTGATCTCTGTGTTCGGTTAGTGATTTTACACAGTTAGTTATTTTCAGATTTAAATATATGGTATATATATATGTGTGATTTATTGTGATGCTATTATTATGTCGACTAGTGATATCAAAGAGGTTATGAACTGTTATGTTGGATCTGGTTAAACAAGTATCTGATGAATTCGATGTTATTGCTGAATGTTTATTTATAATTATGTGTGTTTGTTAATGATGACTGGTGATCGATTTATGAGCTTGATAATATAACTGTAAATAAGATTAGAGTGACTGGATTACGTATCTGTTAAGATGGTGAAGATGATGTACTCGACCAAATCACCCACCACAAATATAAACTGGACGAAATCACATAAGTGATTTCGGCCCAATCAGTTTTCGGCCCAAACAGTATTTGGTTAAATAAGTGTCTTCGGCCCAAGGTGGATTTCGGCCCAAGGGTGATTTCGGCTCATTAGAGGGTTTTCGGCACTAAGAGTGTTTTCGGCACTAATTGTGATTTCGGCCCATGTTGAATACGGCCCAACCGTTAAATATGTTAAGTGGTTAAACCATATTAGCATGTTAACTTTGTTAGTTAAGTTAACCTTGTTAAGTTGATAACTTTGTTAAGTAAGTAATTCTGTTAGTTTAGTTTTTCAGTTTATAAATTCTGTTAGAAAGATAAACTCTGTTAGTACAACAACTCAGTAGTATATTAGTTCTGTTAAACATGTTAGTTATATTAATAAGTTAACTGGGTTATGTTAACTAGGTTAGGTATGTTAAGCGCATTAAGTATGATAACTTTGTTAAGTTGATCTAACTTTGTTATGACACAGTGACTACATTAAGTGTGTTAACTCTATTATGTACACCATTCCTGATCCTGATTAACACCGTTAAGTTTACCAGACTGTTGAGTAACTGAGTTAAACAAACTGTGAAAGCCTTTATGTGAAGCATGAGTTGCGTGAAATGGATTAAGTGTCTACATAATACAAGATGTTAATTGCTAGGCACACTCTGTGATATTGATTGCATGCAAAACCTTACAAACATGTACTGATCGAGTATACGTGTATAACTATAGGACTTGACTGATTTCTTGTGAACACATAGTTTAGCATACCGAGCAAACCAAGGTGAGTTCACACTCTTACCAAGGCATGGGATTCCCGGTGGGTTGGGAATGGGATTGAGTGATTACTTGTACTCACATCACTACTAGATTACTTACCACGGTCCTCGGATTGGGAAGGATGCCTGTGCCACAAATCTACGAAAAACATACATACTATCCTCGGTTTGGGAAGGACACTAATGTTAACAAATACGAAAATCCTAGGTACCATTGTCCTCGGACGGGGAAGGACACCAGCGCTAAACCTACGTACTCGCTACGTACTGTCCTTGGTTGAAAAGGGCACTTATACTTATACTTACTACTATCCTCGGGTTGGGAAGGATACTTACGGATACAACTAGTTTAGTAATTTACAACATGGGAAGCCCCCACTAGATGAACATACAAATGGCCTAGTAGTACACGTTATGGTTATAAAAAAACTTATTACTAAACAACCAACTGTTAACTCGCTCAACTTTGTTGTTGACTCTCTGTTACATGCCTTGCAGATCATTAGGTATCTATGGAGCTTGCATGGGAGTGAAGAGGAGTCGTTGTGGAATATGGACAGCTGTGTGCCATGCTAAATATTTGTAACATTTAAACTTATGTTGGGTTTACTTAATTATGCTTCCGCTAAACGCTTAACTATGTTATGGTTGTGAACACCTTTCGTATTGATGAATGATTTTTATTTATTACTTAAAATGTTCAATATGATTGGTGGCTTGATCCTGGTCAGTCACGCCTCCAAGCGGTGATACTCCGCGTGTGGATTTTGGGGGTGTGATAGATTGGTATCAGAGCCATTGGTTATAGTGAACTTGGTTTTAATAAAGAATTTTTTTTTTGTTAAAACCAGACTATAACCTGAACTGTGCTCAACGATCCACAACGACGCTTCGCTCCATCTGCAAGACTCAACCCTATAGATAATATTGTTCATGTTTACATTGCCTACTTGCTAGATTACATAGAACTTTGCTCAGGGTATGCTTAGATAAACGTAACAACTATTACTTGAGAACACATGTGCGCTTATTCTCTTCTATCATCACACTTTCGCGAGCCTCTCTCACCTATGTTGCCTTTGATATGAAGATCATGGATGAACGCATTAACATAACTCAAGCCCAGCTGACGGCTCTGATTAACGAACAAGTTGATGCGACACTTGCAGCCGCACAAGCAGGAGGTCAGCACGCTCAGCCACCTGTTTGCACCTTCAAGACTTTCATGGACTGTCGTCCTAGCACATTTAGTGGCATGGAAGGAGCAGTTGGACTTCTCCATTGGTTTGAAAAGCTCAAGTCCGTATTCGAGATGTGTGAATGCCCTGAGACTCGCAGGGTGAAATATGCTACTGGTACTCTTGAGGGTATAGCGCTCACGTGGTGGAACGCTCAAGTCCAAATGCTGGGATTGGTTGCTGCTAACGCCATCCCATGGAACGATTTCAAGGTATTGATCAAAGAAGAATACTGCAGCCGTGATGACATTCATAAGCTGGAAGTAGAGTTTTACAACTTAAAGATGACGGGGTCAGAAATTGAAGCGTACACTAAATGATCGAATGAGTTGGCTATTCTATGTCCTACTATGGTGGACCCTCCCATCAAACGTATCGAACTGTATCTCAAAGGTCTGGTGCCAGAGATTCAAAGTCACGTGACCTCAGCAAATCTAGGCACCATTCAACAGATCATCAAGTTGGGTCATCGTGTCACAGACCAGGCAGTGGAACAGAACCGGCTGCCTAAACGTATCAGTGCTACTACTACTGCTATCACTACTTCCGTTACTCCCAGTGACAATAAGCGGAAATGGGATGGGGATTCCAGCAAGGGTTCAACTACAGCTCAGACTCAGGCACAGCAGCGGAAGAATGATAACTACCAGAGCCCTGGTCAGCAATTTTCTGGTAGTAAAAAACAGGGTGGATATCGAGGAAATCACCCAAAGTGCAATATATGCAACAAGCACCATAGTGGTCAGTGCAACAAGGTTCGTTGCCAGAGATGTCTCAAGATGGGTCATGAAGCCAAAGATTGCAGGAGCTCACAACCTGCACATCAGAATCGTCAACAACAACAGCAAACACCGTAGAACCAGCAACAGAAACAGGGTAACAAGGGATGTTTTCAGTGCGGAGCTGAAGGTCACTACAAGAGACACTGCCCCCAGTTAAACCAGAATCAGAACAATAACAACCATAATCAGGGCAATGGAAACAACAACGATGGAAACAATGGTGCTAGGGGTCGAGCGTTCGTGATTGGTCGGGGTGATGCAAGGAACGATCCCAACGTTGTGATGGGTAAGTTTCTTCTGAACGACTTCTTTGTTACTGTATTATTTGATTCGGGTGCCGATACGAGTTATGTGTCCATAAAAGTTAGCCAAATGCTTAAGCGCACTCCAACACTTCTAAACACCCAACACACGGTAGAACTAGCAAACGGTAAAAGTATTGAAGCCGCACACATAGTCAAGGGTTGTAATCTCGTCTTAGCTGGTCAGGCCTTCTCTATCGATCTTATCCCTATTGTACTTGGTAGTTTCGATGTTCTTATTGGGATGGATTGGCAATCACACCAGCAAGCGGAAATTCTTTGCAACGAGAAGATTGTCCGCATCCCTCGTTCTGGTAAAGAACCCCTCATGATTCATGGCGACAAGAGTGGTGCTGTAGTGGGCATTATCTCTTTCCTTAAGGCCCAGAAGTGTTTGCGAAAGGGTCACACTGCTATATTAGCACTCGTTACTGACGCATCAACAAAAGAGAAGAAGATTGAGGATATTCCAGTTGTACGCGATTTTACTCAAGTGTTTCCTGAAGATTTACCTGGGCTACTGTCACACCCCCAAAATCCACACGCAGAGTATCACCGCTTGGAGGCGTGACTGACCAGGATCAAGCCACCAATCATATTGAACATATAAGTAAGTAGTAAAATCATTCATCAATACGAAAGGTGTTTTCAAAAAAACCAAACGTCAACAAGTATGAAGCGGAAGCATAAGTATGTAAACCCAAAGTAAATAGTAAATTCAAATGTTTAGATAGATAACATGGCATCATCGATCCATGTCCCACAACGACCTGCTCCTCCCTGTGCAAGCTCCATATGTACCTAAGGTCCTGCAAGGCATGCAATAGAGAGTCAACAACTAGTTGAGCGAGTTCACAGTTAATAGTTCAGTATTAGTATAGCGTGAGTAGTAGTATGTTCGTTCGTTACAAAGTATCGTATTATTTCCCATCGCGGCCCTCCAGGCAGGTGTGCGAAGATGTTGGGGAATGTTATTCCCCAAGTATTCTAGACTAGGTTTATTTGTATCGCGGCCTCTCCAGGAAGGTGTGCGAAGATTTGTAAGTTTAGTTCGCGGCCATCATATGGCAGGTGTGCGAAGACAGTCATAATATCGCGGCCAATCCTTGGCAGGTGTGCGAAGATCGTTCAATAAGTGTTACTAGTCTAGCCGTAGTTTCCATCATTTACGTATGTATAGTAAATCATCAAATCCCCATTCCCCCCTGGGAACCCCATGCCTTGGCTTGTGTGAACTCACCTTGGTTTGCTCGGTATGCTAAGTATGTAAGTGCTCGCAAATAATCAATCACGTCCTAAGGTATACACGTATACATAATCAGTTTGTGTTTCAGTTGTTCATGTATAAGCATGTAACACGTAATCACAATCATACAAGTCATGTTTAACATATAACAGTTGTTAAATATTCCAGTTAACACTTAACAGAATTAACTCAAGTTACAGCACAGCTCGGCGAAACACACATGTTGGCGAAACACAATAGTTGGCGAAACACAATAGTTGGCGAAACACAATATTGACGAAACACATTATTGACGAAACTCATTCAGTTTCGTCGTGTCCTTGTTTGGCGAAACAGGATTCTGATTCGTCGATTTGCTCTTGGCGAAACACTTCTGTTTCGTCAAGAGACCTGTTTCGTCGAACAGTCAGTTACGTCTAACAGTTACGAATCATACAGAAAACCCTAATCATCACTAACAGCCGACATCAACATTAACAATCATGCAGTAATCATTTGTTCACAGAATCACATAACACAATCCTTAAGGAATCATCGTCTAGCATGAACCCTAGTTTACATATACAATATATCGATTAACATACAACGTCGCATCACCGATCCCTATCAAGATGTTAGTGTGTATTCAGTACCAGATCATAATAACAACATTCAGAACCGAGTACTTGATCGTATTAATCTTTACATAGCACTATTATATCCGATTACATCATGCATATCAAAACCTATATCATCATCATACTCTTATAATCACAGCAGTAATACACATCAATCATATACACAAGCATGAATCGAGACACCACAGAAACATGAAACCGAATAACAAACATACACTAACCGATTCGAGATGAACAAACAAGGATTCGAGAGCTAGGGAACGCTAGATTGCCGTCAACAGAGAAGGAGAGACTCTAGGGTTTCGGTGGTTATGATAAAAGTGTGAAACTGACGTTGTTTTACGTATTACAACTCGAAATAACATGTTGGGCCCGAACTGGGCTTCGTGAATTACTGGGCCGGCGAAACAGACTTCTGTTTCGTCGAGATGTATATGGCGAAACAGCCTGTTTCGTCGGGATGGGTTATGGCGAAACACTCTTGTGTTTCGTCGGGTTGTTCAATTCTTAAACAGCTTATGTTTCTTAACAAGTTCCACGTTATACAATCAAACACATAATCATGCAACATAATACATCTCATCATATCACAAAGTGTACAGTTACGAAATCAGGCAAGTCAAACAACTAAACAGTCAACGACAACGTGCATTAAATGCGAATAGAGAATGTCGGAAATTCAAGTTGTCACATTATCCCCAACTTGAAAGAAATTTCGTCCCGAAATTTAGCATGTAGTTACTGAGGAAGCTAGTGGTGTGACGTTGTTTACCTGTATCGTATCGCGGCTCCCCGAGCAGGTTTGCGAAGATTACTGGTTTTCTTGGGGTGTCACATTATCCCCCCGTTGATTTGGAATTTCGTCCCGAAATTCTGCATTGGTAGCTTCAGCCTCAGTAGTGTTTGCTTGGTTTCCGAATAACTGGGGATATTTGAGTTCCATTTGATCTTCACGCTCCCAGGTGAACTCTGGGTCGCGGCGGGAGTTCCAACGAACTCGTACAAGAGGGATTCTCGTGTTCTTGAGGACCTTAACATCCCGGTCCGTGATTTCAACAGGTTCCTCGACGAAGTGCAACCGCTCGTCGATAGTGAGTTCCTTTAAGGGAACTATGTGGGTCTCATCTGACGTACACTTCTTCAGATTCGACACGTGAAAGACGTTGTGAACTGCACTGAGTTCAGGTGGTAAGTTCAATCTGTAAGCCACTTTGCCTATTTTCTCAATAACCTCGAAAGGTCCAACATATCGTGGATTTAGTTTGCCGCGTTTGCCAAAACGAACCACACCCTTCCAGGGTGAAACTTTAAGTAGCGCTCGATCCCCAACCTGGAATTCGAGTAGTTTCCTGTCTTTATCGGCGTATACTTTCTGACGGTCACGAGCTGCCGCCATGCGTTGTCGTATTTGTGCAATCTTTTCAGTAGTATCAACTACCATTTCTGGACCTGTGATTTGACTTTCCCCCACCTCTGCCCAACAGAGAGGTGACCGGCACTTACGCCCGTACAATGCCTCGAATGGTGCAGCTTTAATGCTGGTGTGGTAGCTGTTGTTATACGAAAATTCCACAAGTGGCAGATGTTTTTCCCAACCATTGCCAAAGTCTATTACGCACGCCCGAAGCATGTCTTCTAGAGTTTGAATAGTGCGCTCAGACTGCCCATCGGTCTGAGGATGATACGCCGTGCTCATGTCTAAACGAGAGCCAAAAGATTTATGCATTGCTTGCCACAGTTCTGAAGTAAAACGTGCGTCACGATCAGAGATGATGGAGGTGGGCACCCCGTGCCTCGAGACCACTTCTTTTAAGTAGATGTCTGCTAAGGTAGAGAACTTGTCTGTTTCTTTGATAGCCAAGAAGTGAGCAGACTTTGTGAGTCGATCCACGATCACCCAAATAGTATCATTTCCGCGCTGAGATCTAGGTAAGCCAGTAACAAAATCCATGGAAATTTGCTCCCATTTCCATTGTGGTATCTCAGGTTGTTGGAGTGGTCCTGACGGTTTCTGATATTCTGCCTTGACTCTCGCACAAGTCAAGCATTTGCTAACGTATGTGGCTATGTGGGCCTTCATGCTAGGCCACCAATATGTGGTTTTGATGTCGTGGTACATTTTATCCGCACCTGGATGTACCGAGTAGCGAGACTTATGAGCTTCATCCATCACTAGCTCACGTAAGTTGCCATAAAGTGGAACCCAAATGCGTCCTGTAACGTAGTAAGCACCATCTTCCTTCTGTTCTAAACGTTGTCTTGAGCCACGTAGGGCTTCAGCCCTGACATTTTCTGGTTTCAATGCTTCTACCTGAGCATTTCGTATCTGAGAAAGAAGACTAGACTGTATAGTGAGTTGTAAAGCTCGCACGCGCTTAGGCGCGGTGTCCTTTCGGCTGAGGGCGTCAGCCACAACATTGGCTTTGCCTGGGTGGTACCTGATCGAGCATTCGTAGTCATTTAACAGTTCGACCCATCGTCGCTGTCGCATATTCAGCTCTTTCTGTTTGAAGATATGTTCGAGGCTTCTGTGATCAGTGTAGATTGCGCACTTGGTACCATACAAATAGTGTCGCCATATCTTGAGTGCAAAAACAACCGCTCCCAGCTCTAGGTCGTGTGTCGTATAATTCCGTTCGTGAATCTTAAGTTGGCGCGAAGCATAAGCAATAACTTTATCCCTCTGCATCAATACACATCCAAGACCTTGGATAGATGCGTCGCAGTAGACTACGAAATCGTCCGTGCCTTCAGGCAGTGAGAGGATAGGTGCGCTACAGAGTCTATCCTTTAAGTGTTGGAATGCTGTTTCCTGTGCATTACTCCAACGGTAAACAACACCTTTCTGTGTCAGTAGTGTAAGCGGCTGAGCAATCTTTGAGAAGTCTTTGATGAACCTTCTGTAGTAACCCGCCAAACCCAAGAATTGGCGTATTTCAGTTGGTGTACGAGGCGCAGGCCAATTCTTGATCGAATCTACCTTGGATGGATCGACATGGATCCCATCTTTGTTTACCACGTGGCCTAAGAAGTGGACTTCACGAAGCCAGAAGTCACATTTGGAAAACTTAGCGTATAGCTGTTCCGTTCGTAGAAGTTCCAGTATAAGTCGTAAGTGCTGCTCGTGTTCCTCCTGACTTTTCGAATAAATCAGAATGTCGTCGATGAAAACAATGACAAACTTGTCGAGATAGGGTTTGCACACCCTGTTCATAAGATCCATAAATACGGCAGGCGCGTTCGTTAGCCCGAATGGCATGACCATAAACTCGTAGTGGCCGTAGCGAGTTCTAAATGCTATTTTAGAGACGTCCTCATCCCGGACTCTCAGCTGGTGATATCCTGACCTTAAGTCTATTTTGGAGTAGTAGCTCGACCCTTGCAGCTGGTCGAATAAATCATCTATGCGCGGAAGAGGATAACGATTCTTGATCGTCACCTTGTTGAGTTCGCGGTAGTCTATACACATCCTGAACGTACCGTCTTTCTTCTTCACGAATAACACTGGAGCTCCCCAGGGCGAAGAGCTAGGACGTATAAAACCCTTTTCCAAGAGTTCTTGTAGCTGCTTTGACAGTTCTTCCAATTCAGTTGGAGCTAAACGATAAGGTGCTCGAGCTATGGGTGCTGCTCCTGGAGCGAGCTCGATCTGGAATTCGACTTGACGATGAGGCGGTAACCCAGGTAATTCCTCAGGGAACACTTGAGGAAAGTCACGTACTACAGGAATATCTTCAATCTTTTTCTCTTTCTTCGAGGTATCTGTAACGAGTGCCAATATAGCAGTGTGCCCCTTGCGCAAACACTTCTGAGCCTTCAAAAAGGAGATAATACCACTCACGACACCACTCTTGTCGCCTTGAACTTCGAGAGGTTCTTTGCCAGAACGAGGAATGCGAATAACCTTTTCTTTGCATAAGATCTCCGCTTGTTGTTGAGATAACCAATCCATGCCAATGACGACGTCAAAGCTACCCAGGGTTATAGGGATGAGATCAATGGAGAAAGTCTGACCAGCGAGAATAAGATTACACCCTTTAACTATGTGTGTGGCTTCTAAACTTTTACCGTTAGCTAACTCTACGACATGCTTGGTGTTTAGGAGAGTTGGTGCACGTTTTAACATTTTACTAGCTTTTAAAGACATGTAACTTGTATCCGCACCAGAATCAAATAGTACAGTAACATAAAAGTCGTTTAGAAGAAACTTACCCATAACTACGTTGGGATCATTCCTTGCATCACCCTGCCCGATCACAAACATACGGCCTCTAGCACCATTGTTGTTGTTGTTCCCATTGTTGTTGTTGTTCCCGTTGCCCTGATTGTTGTGATTGTTGTTATTGTTCTGGTTTTGGTTTAACTGAGGACAATCCCGCTTGTAATGACCTTCAGCCCCACACTGGTAGCATCCCCTGTTTCCATGCTGCTGCTGCTGAGGCTGGTTTCGTGGAGCAGGTGGTTGTTGTTGCTGGTTCTGATTCGCAGGTCGTGAACTCCTGCAATCTTTAGCCTCGTGACCCGCCTTAAAACATCTTTGACACTATTCCCTGCGACATCTTCCGCTGTGGTGTTTGTTGCACCTTCTACACCATGGGTGAATTCCCCGATAGCCACTCTGCCCTTGACTACCTGATGATTGCTGATTCGGACTCTGGTAGTCATTTGTCTTGCGTTGCTGAGCTTGAGACTGAACAGTAGCTGAACCTTTGCTAGAATCCCCCTCCCATTTCCTCTTATTGTCGCTGGGAGTAGCAGGAGTAACCGAAGTGGTAGCGGTAGCAGTAGCGCTGATGCGTTTAGGCAACCTGTTTTGCTCCACCGCCTGATCAGTGAGACGGTGAGCCAATTGAACAACCTGCTGGTAAGTAGCATGATTTGCTGAAGTCACATGACTTTGGATCTCTGGCACCAGACCCTTAAGATATAGTTCGATACGTTTGTCCACCAAAGTAGGACACAGTAACGCAAGCTCATTCGATCTTTTGGTATACGCTTCAATCTCAGACCCCGTCATCTTGAGGTTGAAAAACTCGACTTCCAGCTTATGAATATCATCTCGACTGCAGTATTCTTCCTTGATCATCTCTTTGAAATTGTTCCATGGGGTGGCGTTAGCAGCAACCAACCCCAGTATTTGGACCTGAGCTTTCCACCATGTGAGGGCTAAACCCTCGAGGGTACCGGTAGCATACTTCACCCTGCGTGCCTCAGGGCATTCACACATCTCAAACACAGACTCTATCTTTTCAAACCAGTGCAGGAGACCTACGGCTCCTTCAGTGCCGCTGAAAGTGGTTGGACGACAGTCCATGAAAGTCTTGAAAGTGCAAACAGGTGCTTGACCTGTTGTGTAAAGAATTAGGACAAGTTTAAACACGAGAGTTGATTTAGGAATGTAGGATCTAAGGATCCTAGTGTGAGTTGTAACTGCAGGGTATACCTCCTGCGTGTGCGGCTGCAACTGCCGCAGTAACTCGTTCGTTAATGAGGGCCGTCAACTGGTCCTGGGTCATGTTGATACGTGCAGACATGATCTTCATAGTAAAGATAACGTAAGTGAGATAGGTTCGCGAATAGTGCGATGACAGAAGAGAGTGAGCACACAAGTGTTCTCAAGTAATAGCATATAGTGAGTTCTGTACTCTAGGCATACCACGAGCAAAGTTCTATGTAGTTCTAGCATGTAGGTAATGTAACATGAATAGTAATACCTATGGTGTTGAGCCTTGCACGTGGAGCGAAGCGTCGTTGTGGATCGTTGAGAGCATTGTTCTGGTTATAGTCTGGTTTTAACAAAATCGTTTTCCCTTTATTAAAACCAAGTTCTCTATAACCAATGGCTCTGATACCAATCTGTCACACCCCCAAAATCCACACGCGGAGTATCACCGCTTGGAGGCGTGACTGACCAGGATCAAGCCACCAATCATATTGAACATATAAGTAAGTAGTAAAATCATTCATCAATACGAAAGGTGTTTTCAAAAAAACCAAACGTCAACAAGTATGTAGCGGAAGCATAAGTATGTAAACCCAAAGTAAATAGTAAATTCAAATGTTTAGATAGATAACATGGCATCATCGATCCATGTCCCACAACGACCTGCTCCTCCCTGTGCAAGCTCCATATGTACCTAAGGTCCTGCAAGGCATGCAATAGAGAGTCAACAACTAGTTGAGCGAGTTCACAGTTAATAGTTCAGTATTAGTATAGCGTGAGTAGTAGTATGTTCGTTCGTTACAAAGTATCGTATTATTTCCCATCGCGGCCCTCCAGGCAGGTGTGCGAAGATGTTGGGGAATGTTATTCCCCAAGTATTCTAGACTAGGTTTATTTGTATCGCGGCCTCTCCAGGCAGGTGTGCGAAGATTTGTAAGTTTAGTTCGCGGCCATCATATGGCAGGTGTGCGAAGACAGTCATAATATCGCGGCCAATCCTTGGCAGGTGTGCGAAGATCGTTCAATAAGTGTTACTAGTCTAGCCGTAGTTTCCATCATTTACGTATGTATAGTAAATCATCAAATCCCCATTCCCCCCTGGGAACCCCATGCCTTGGCTTGTGTGAACTCACCTTGGTTTGCTCGGTATGCTAAGTATGTAAGTGCTCGCAAATAATCAATCACGTCCTAAGGTATACACGTATACATAATCAGTTTGTGTTTCAGTTGTTCATGTATAAGCATGTAACACGTAATCACAATCATACAAGTCATGTTTAACATATAACAGTTGTTAAATATTCCAGTTAACACTTAACAGAATTAACTCAAGTTACAGCACAGCTCGGCGAAACACACATGTTGGCGAAACACAATAGTTAGCGAAACACAATAGTTGGCGAAACACAATATTGACGAAACACATTATTGACGAAACTCATTCAGTTTCGTCGTGTCCTTGTTTGGCGAAACAGGATTCTGATTCGTCGATTTGCTCTTGGCGAAACACTTCTGTTTCGTCAAGAGACCTGTTTCGTCGAACAGTCAGTTACGTCTAACAGTTACGAATCATACAGAAAACCCTAATCATCACTAACAGCCGACATCAACATTAACAATCATGCAGTAATCATTTGTTCACAGAATCACATAACACAATCCTTAAGGAATCATCGTCTAGCATGAACCCTAGTTTACATATACAATATATCGATTAACATACAACGTCGCATCACCGATCCCTATCAAGATGTTAGTGTGTATTCAGTACCAGATCATAATAACAACATTCAGAACCGAGTACTTGATCGTATTAATCTTTACATAGCACTATTATATCCGATTACATCATGCATATCAAAACCTATATCATCATCATACTCTTATAATCACAGCAGTAATACACATCAATCATATACACAAGCATGAATCGAGACACCACAGAAACATGAAACCGAATAACAAACATACACTAACCGATTCGAGATGAACAAACAAGGATTCGAGAGCTAGGGAACGCTAGATTGCCGTCAACAGAGAAGGAGAGACTCTAGGGTTTCGGTGGTTATGATAAAAGTGTGAAACTGACGTTGTTTTACGTATTACAACTCGAAATAACATGTTGGGCCCGAACTGGGCTTCGTGAATTACTGGGCCGGCGAAACAGACTTCTGTTTCGTCGAGATGTATATGGCGAAACAGCCTGTTTCGTCGGGATGGGTTATGGCGAAACACTCTTGTGTTTCGTCGGGTTGTTCAATTCTTAAACAGCTTATGTTTCTTAACAAGTTCCACGTTATACAATCAAACACATAATCATGCAACATAATACGTCTCATCATATCACAAAGTGTACAGTTACGAAATCAGGCAAGTCAAACAACTAAACAGTCAACGACAACGTGCATTAAATGCGAATAGAGAATGTCGGAAATTCGAGTTGTCACAGCTACCGCCTCATCGCCAGGTTGAATTCCAAATCGAGCTAGCTCCTGGAGCAGCACCCATAGCTCGAGCACCTTATCGCTTAGCTCCAACCGAACTGGAAGAACTGTCCAAACAATTGCAAGAACTCTTGGATAAGGGATTCATTCGTCCTAGCTCTTTGCCCTGGGGAGCTCCCGTGTTGTTCGTGAAGAAGAAAGACGGTACCTTTCGTATGTGCATAGATTACTGCGAACTAAACAAGGTGACCGTAAAGAATCGCTATCCTCTTCCAAGAATCGATGACTTGTTCGACCAGCTGCAAGGGTCGAGCTACTATTCAAAGATTGATCTGAGGTCAGGCTACCATCAACTGAGACCCCGGGACGAGGATGTCTCCAAAACAGCTTTCAGAACACGCTACGGTCATTACGAGTTCCTGGTCATGCCATTTGGATTAACAAACGCACCTGCAGTCTTCATGGATCTTATGAACAGGGTGTGCAAGCCCTACCTGGATAAGTTTGTGATTGTATTCATTGATGACATTCTGATCTACTCTAAGAGTCAGGAGGAACACGAGCAACATTTGCGACTTATTTTGGAACTCCTTCGAACAGAGCAGTTGTACGCCAAGTTTTCGAAATGCGACTTCTGGCTTCGTGAAGTTCACTTTCTAGGCCACGTGATAAACAAGGATGGGATTCATGTTGATCCATCCAAGATAGATTCAATCAAGAACTGGCCTGCACCTCGCACACCAACAGAAATTCGCCAATTTTTGGGTTTGGCAGGTTACTACAGAAGGTTCATCAAAGACTTCTCAAAGATTGCACAGCCGCTTACATTACTCACACAGAAAGGTGTTACTTATCGTTGGAGTAATACACAGGATTTAGCATTTCAGCACTTAAAGAATAGACTTTGTAGCGCACCTATACTCTCATTGCCTGAAGGCACATATGATTTTGTAGTCTACTGCGATGCATCCGTTCAGGGTCTTGGATGTGTGTTGATGCAACGGGATAAAGTCATTGCTTATGCGTCACGCCAACTTAAGATTCACGAGCGGAATTACACTACACACGATTTAGAGCTCGGAGCTGTTGTTTTTGCACTCAAGATATGGAGACATTACCTGTACGGTACCAAGTGCACCATCTACACCGATCACAGGAGTCTCGAGCATATTTTCAAGCAGAAAGAGTTAAACATGCGTCAACGTCGATGGGTCGAGTTACTGAACGATTATGAATGTGCCATCAAGTACCATCCGGGCAAAGCCAATGTGGTGGCCGATGCTCTCAGTCGAAAGGATACTACACCTAGGCGTGTACGAGCGTTACAACTCACTATTCAGTCTAGTC
Source organism: Helianthus tuberosus (assembly GCA_030545235.1). Taxonomy (NCBI): domain Eukaryota; kingdom Viridiplantae; phylum Streptophyta; class Magnoliopsida; order Asterales; family Asteraceae; genus Helianthus; species Helianthus tuberosus. The sequence goes on along the minus strand of CM060430.1, from coordinate 108,864,250 downwards.
TTCCTTCTCAGATACGAGATGCTCAGGTAGAAGCATTGAAACCAGAAAATGTCAGGGCTGAAGCGCTACGTGGTTCCAGACAACGGATGGAACAAAAGGCAGACGACGCCAACTACGTAACAGGATGTGATGTGTGCTAAACAGACTATAAAAACAACCTAAATTAGACTCTCTATTCTAGACACTCTAAAGCTTTAAATTTATAAACTAGGACTCTCTAAAACCTAAACCACACAACCGGCAAGTGTACCGGTCAATGTAGTATAACCTAAGCAAGTCCGAGTATCGAACCCAAAGACTCTATGTATTACGTAAACTAGACTCTAACAGACACTGACTGACGCGACTTAAACTTGTTTAATTGTTTTGGGGGGGGGGGGTTACTGAAAACTAAGGAAATCTATATTAACTACTAAATTAAACTAAAGTTATACTAGGAACGAATGACGATTGTGAACTTTTCTTATGTGAGAACTGGACCACCTAGACAAGAATCCTGGATTGTTTTTAAGAGATTACCGAATAAGTTAAATGCAAGAGTTATGGAACCGGGATCTTATGATACTAAACCTATTAAGAACCAACGAGGCCCCTCGACCCTTCTCAAGGAGAAACCTGTGATACTACCTACGCCGTTAATCCTACCGGTTATTAGATTTCTTCCCAGTCCTCTAATTATTGTGTAAGTACCCTAATATTGACCTATTTCTTCCCAGTCCTAGGTCTAGGGTAGTTTAGATTAATTACTTTGACTTGATAGACTAATAAAACCGACAGGTAAACCAAGACATAACCTTTCCCAAGGCCTATCTAAAGCAATTCGCCGGGTAAGACCAACCAATAGCCCCTCACTTCCCAGATATCGAAACTAGCAGAACACTAAGACCTAGCAAATTATTATTACTTACTTCTAGAGGTTATCGGCCGATTCTCCCTAAAGAGTGAAGGTTTTCTTATGTGATATAGACACTCACCGAAACCCTAAACCCTAATATGACTCTATGTTGTGATATAGACCGTCACTAAGAATCATATGAAGCAAGAAATAACAATGAACCATATCAAAGCATGCATATGCATCAAAGAATTAAAATAAACCTTTTACTAAACACAATCAATCCATAAACAACGTGCAAATAACAAAACCGGTAAAATCTTTATTCAATCCATTCAACTAGTCTAGGTGGTTTAAATATTTAGCCAAGCATACTAAAATATGAAATCAAAACGAAGATGTCTAAACATGAATTCATTGTAACAAGTTTCAAGAAAGGAAATCGACAAAACAAGGGATTAGAAAACCCGATGGATCCTTCGATTCTTTGTCTCTGACTTGTACCGATGATTCTGATGCTTCGAGAACTCCGATTCAGCTCCAAGAATGCTCAACAATTGCCTCCAATGTTCTCTAATTCGTAACTCCCCCTCTTATGATCATTAACTTCAGTTATAAAGCAAACCCTAACACCAAACAAACAATTCGCGATCTGCATACCCGTCGCGTAGCGCGACGGGTTCCCATCTTGTTCTCGCGCTACGCGAGTGACTTGTAATTCAGCAATTCCATGTTAAAGGGTAGCGTAGCGTGACTGAATGTGTTCTAAGCGTAGCGCTACGCGAGTGACTCTTTTTTCACAGAAGGTTTGCTCCGAAATTCAGCTCCAAACTCCAAAATCTCTGAAATAATTCTAACACTTGTTTCCAATGATTCCGGGACTTGACGTTCAGCACTTATAGCTCGATTTTGCTCCATTTCCAGCATTTTTGTATATCAAGACCTGGAAAACGCAATATAGATTAATAGCACGTAATTCTAAACTAAACTAAGCTAAAAGTAACGATAGAACGTACAAACTGTACACGATAAAAGTATGTATTTCGCAATACATCAAATATCCCCACACTTACTCTTTTTTCGTCCCCGAAAAAGAATTGTGCAACGGAATCAGAGACAAATCATTACTTGGATCAAAAATTATTTATATCTTATTAAAACCAAGACTTGCGTTAGCTGCGATTGCGAATATATTGATCCTCTTAAACCCGAATCTAATCCTAAGCCCTTATCATGTAAATTTAATTTAAGTGCGGTCAATCCACCTAGGGTCTCACACTAGAATCTACGATCCATCTACTCCCACCTCAAGCTTATAGGACTAAAAGAACGATCACTGGATCAATTCCTAACCGTTTTATATCAAAACCAAGAGAGTAAACAATCAATTTTTTTTTCTCTTTCCATATTTTTTTTTTATATTTTTTCTTGTTTTTTTTTTTTTTTTTTTTTAACATTCATTCGTGAGACTAGACGATGCTTTCCCTTAACCCAGCGGTATTCCGACTGTAGAGTCGCTATCCCCAATCACAGATTACATAGGTCTCGGTACTTTTATTCGGCAAATCGATTTCACACATCCCAGAGGCAAACCGGCTGTAGAGTCGCTATCCCCAACTCGGAATACGTAGGCCTGTGTTATTTTCATTTAGTTTCTAGCTCACTTTTATTCTATTTTTTTTTTCACATGATCAAAAACTCTAACGGTTTTAACTTATAACGGTGCCCCTTATACTATTATTGACAGTTTTGATTTCCCATATTTCCCAGGCGAAAACCCACTAGCGGACCGACAATTAAGGTATATTAGATCAAAGGGACTTAAAACCAAACCCGGGCCTATCCACATATCCCTAACTAGACGCAAGCTCGATTTATTATCATCTCATATTATTATTATTCAAACCAAGCAACAAATCACCTTTTCTATCATTTTCCGCTTTAATTTGCAAACTTCTTTTTTATTCGAAAGACATTTTCTAAATTTTTCAATTTTTTTGTGTTTTTCAAATTTTTTAATTTTTTTGTGTTTTTCATATTTATGACTCAAATATTTACAAGTATCCCATCCCCACACTTAGAGATTGCATTGTCCCTAATGCAAGAACGAAAATACGACTCAACACTACCTAAGAAAAGAAACTGCGAACGAAAATAAATAAAAAAAAATACAACAACAACTAAAAAGGGAAACGACTTAGCTGGTTAGGACAAAAGTCAGTGCCAGCTGTACGAATCTTGAATCCCCCGAACGATCGTATAGCATTCCATTCGCGATCGTTAACTAGTCTGCTTGGGTTTATCAAAAATGGCAAGTCCAGAATCACCCGAATGGCAATTGGGTACGGGTGGTACAATCTAAACCTGCACAATCAAAGCAAAACAAAACCCAACGCAGTACCGACTCTAAAAACTACTCAAAACTACTAATTTCGACTCATGGTACAAAATAAACGACTCAATATACAAACTCTACAAACTACCGAAAATCCAACGAATAAAGAAAATTTAACAAACTCTACAAAACCTCCCCACACTTGAACTTAATCAGGAGGTTTTTCTTTGATTTGAACCCTATCTAACCCGTTCAATTCCACCCGGTTCTCAAAAACAGTTAAACATTTAATGGTGGAATAATAAAATATTTTAAAATTCTTAAACGAGTCAGACCACCAGAATTTGTACTTACCTGGAAGAAACCGAATGCGCGACATGTAATGCGAAGATTGAACGTGCGTGAACGGTAATGTCTTCTTCTTCTTCCCCATCTTGCACCAAGCTTCAATCCTCTTCCGATTTTGATCCTTTCCCTTTCTTTTCTTTACCCTCTCCCGTGGTTTTGTTGATTTTGAAGTTTCATTTATCACTAATACCACAGGCCAGCTATGGTGTTCTTCCTCTACCACCATTTTCACAGAATGATCCCGATACTTAGTTTCTTCGTCTGGTGTAGGGTTGCTCACCTCTGTTGGTTCACCTTCAAGTAGAGCATCAAAGTATGCTATATCCCCATCAGGATCCAACACTCCTACCTCTTCATAGATCGGTAAACCATCTAATTCTAACTCTAAAAACTCATCCTCCCCAGACGACCTAGTTTCAGCCTCTTCAATTTCGTCCCCTACACCAAACATAAAACCTATTGAATCTCCTAATTCCACTTCCTCTTCAGTCACTTCTGTCTTCACTAACGACCTTTGATAAGCAGCCCACTCTTCTTCATCTTTTTCATCATCGGAGTCACTCCAGTAATTAATGATTGGAACCTGTGGAACCGGAGGTGGGACTTCAGCGTCCATTTTCGTCTCCGTGACTGAAGTGATCTCTTCATCTAACCAATCTTCATATGGCAGCTCTTTCCCCAGTTCTGGAAATGTTGGGATTAATTCCCCAGTAGAAAGCATGTAACCGAGATAGTTACCGTCCGCATCATATGTATAGCCAGTCGTTGGCTGTTCTGGTTGGACTTTTTGCACTTGTTCCTCTTCTTCCAATCTCCTAGCCATGTCATCTACTGTACGTTTAAGATCTAATAGAGCAGACTGTTGATTTCTCATAATATTATCTTGCTTTGCTAGGATTTTCTGGGTATTGGCTTTTTGGGCAACTAATTGAACAAACAACTCCTCTAACCTGCCCCAAGCAGCAGCATCACCCCCATCATAGTTGCTACCAGAATATTGATCATAATACTGACCCTCGTTATATTGTGGCTGCTGATATGGATCATCATAAAAAGGCTGATTATCATAATAATTCAAAGAATACCCCTGTGAAAAATATGGTTGTGACTGCACAAAAGGGTTAATGTAACATTGTGCAGAGGACCCCTCAAATTGTGGGCACTTAACAGTAAAATGAGGTCCTCCACAAATTTCACACATATTTACAAGAATCAACAAAAATAAAATACACAGAAAATTAGACTCCTATGACTCAATATACAAAAGCAAGTAGCACGTACGATGTCAATTAAGTCTATCAAAGCTAATGAACGCAATTGCCAAGAGTCCCCGGCAACGGCGCCAAAAACTTGATGTGTGCTAAACAGACTATAAAAACAACCTAAATTAGACTCTCTATTCTAGACACTCTAAAGCTTTAAATTTATAAACTAGGACTCTCTAAAACCTAAACCACACAACCGGCAAGTGTACCGGTCAATGTAGTATAACCTAAGCAAGTCCGAGTATCGAACCCAAAGACTCTATGTATTACGTAAACTAGACTCTAACAGACACTGACTGACGCGACTTAAACTTGTTTAATTGTTTTGGGGGGGTACTGAAAACTAAGGAAATCTATATTAACTACTAAATTAAACTAAAGTTATACTAGGAACGAATGACGATTGTGAACTTTTCTTATGTGAGAACTGGACCACCTAGACAAGAATCCTGGATTGTTTTTAAGAGATTACCGAATAAGTTAAATGCAAGAGTTATGGAACCGGGATCTTATGATACTAAACCTATTAAGAACCAACGAGGCCCCTCGACCCTTCTCAAGGAGAAACCTGTGATACTACCTAGGCCGTTAATCCTACCGGTTATTAGATTTCTTCCCAGTCCTCTAATTATTGTGTAAGTACCCTAATGTTGACCTATTTCTTCCCAGTCCTAGGTCTAGGGTAGTTTAGATTAATTACTTTGACTTGATAGACTAATAAAACCGACAGGTAAACCAAGACATAACCTTTCCCAAGGCCTATCTAAAGCAATTCGCCGGGTAAGACCTACCAATAGCCCCTCACTTCCCAGATATCGGACCTAGCAGAACACTAAGACCTAGCAAATTATTATTACTTACTTCTAGAGGTTATCGGCCGATTCTCCCTAAAGAGTGAAGGTTTTCTTATGTGATATAGACACTCACCGAAACCCTAAACCCTAATATGACTCTATGTTGTGATATAGACCGTCACTAAGAATCATATGAAGCAAGAAATAACAATGAACCATATCAAAGCATGCATATGCATCAAAGAATTAAAATAAACCTTTTACTAAACACAATCAATCCATAAACAACGTGCAAATAACAAAACCGGTAAAATCTTTATTCAATCCATTTAACTAGTCTAGGTGGTTTAAATATTTAGCCAAGCATACTAAAATATGAAATCAAAACGAAGATGTCTAAACATGAATTCATTGTAACAAGTTTCAAGAAAGGAAATCGACAAAACAAGGGATTAGAAAACCCGATGGATCCTTCGATTCTTTGTCTCTGACTTGTACCGATGATTCTGATGCTTCGAGAACTCCGATTCAGCTCCAAGAATGCTCAACAATTGCCTCCAATGTTCTCTAATTCGTAACTCCCCCTCTTATGATCATTAACTTCAGTTATAAAGCAAACCCTAGCACCAAACAAACAATTCGCGATCTGCATACCCGTCGCGTAGCGCGACGGGTTCCCATCTTGTTCTCGCGCTACGCGAGTGACTTGTAATTCAGCAATTCCATGTTAAAGGGTAGCGTAGCGCGACTGAATGTGTTCTAAGCGTAGCGCTACGCGAGTGACTCTTTTTTCACAGAAGGTTTGCTCCGAAATTCAGCTCCAAACTCCAAAATCTCTGAAATAATTCTAACACTTGTTTCCAATGATTCCGGGACTTGACGTTCAGCACTTATAGCTCGATTTTGCTCCATTTCCAGCATTTTTGTATATCAAGACCTGGAAAACGCAATATAGATTAATAGCACGTAATTCTAAACTAAACTAAGCTAAAAGTAACGATAGAACGTACAAACTGTACACGATAAAAGTATGTATTTCGCAATACATCAGGATGCATTTGGGTCCCACTCTATGGCAACCTACGCGGGCTGGTAATGGATGAAGCTCATAAGTCTCGTTACTCAGTACATCCTGGTTCGGATAAGATGTACCACGACTTGAAAACTACATATTGGTGGCCTAGCATGAAAGCTCATATAGCAACTTACGTTAGCAAGTGTTTGACTTGTGCGAGAGTCAAAGCGGAATATCAGAAACCATCGGGCCTACTTCAACAACCAGAGATACCCCAATGGAAATGGGAGCAAATTTCCATGGATTTTGTTACTGGTTTACCTAGATCTCAACGAGGTAACGATACTATTTGGGTAATCGTGGACCGACTCACAAAGTCTGCACACTTCTTGGCTATCAAAGAAACAGACAAGTTCTCTACGTTAGCAGACGTTTACTTGAAGGAAGTGGTTTCGAGGCACGGGGTGCCCACCTCTATTATTTCCGATCGTGATGCACGTTTCACTTCAGAACTTTGGCAAGCGATGCATAAATCTTTCGGCTCACGATTAGACATGAGCACAGCTTATCACCCTCAGACGGATGGACAGTCTGAACGTACCATCCAGACTCTTGAAGACATGCTTAGGGCATGTGTAATTGATTTTGGCAATGGTTGGGAAAAACATCTGCCACTAGTGGAATTCTCGTATAATAACAGTTACCACGCCAGTATTCGGGCCGCTCCGTTTGAAGCATTGTTCGGGCGTAAATGCCGGTCACCTCTCTGTTGGGCAGAGGTAGGTGATAGTCAGATCACTGGCCCAGAGTTTGTGATAGACACAACGGAAAAGATTGCTCAAATACAACAACGCCTGGCGGCAGCTCGCGACCGTCAGAAAGTCTACGCTGATAAGGGTAGGAAACCACTCGAGTTACAAGTTGGGGATCGAGTGCTACTCAAAGTTTCACCCTGGAAGGGTGTGGTTCGTTTTGGCAAACGAGGCAAACTTAATCCGCGATACGTCGGACCATTTGAAGTTATAGAGAAAATAGGCAAAGTGGCTTACAAACTAAACCTGCCCGCAGAACTCAGTGCAGTTCACAACGTTTTTCACGTGTCTAATCTGAAGAAGTGTTTGTCAGATGAGACCTTCATAGTTCCTTTGAAGGAGCTCACTATTGACGATCAGTTGCGATTCGTCGAGGAACCAGTTGAAATCACGGACCGGGATGTTAAGGTCCTCAAGCGCACTAGAATACCTCTTGTTCGAGTTCGTTGGAACTCCCGTCGTGGCCCAGAGTTTACCTGGGAACGAGAAGATCAAATGAAACTCAAATATCCCCAGTTGTTTGAAAACAGTACAACCACTACTGAGGCTGAAGCTACTACAGAATTTCGGGACGAAATTCCAAATCAACAGGGGGATGATGTGACACCCCAGGAAAACCAGTGAACTACACTAGCTTCCTCAGTAACTACGTGCTAAATTTCGTCCCTTCTTTCAAGTTGGGGATAATGTGACAACCCGAGTTTTTAAGATATCTATCCGACTTAAGCTGGTGCTTATTTGCAAAGTATATTTAAATGTGTTTATTATGAATTAATATTATGAATCAATATTATTTGTATATCATGGGTGTATTGTATACATGTCTTAACAACTAATATTATGAATTGTATAAAACTTTAAAACTGAAACCTTTGACCATAACTAGTCAACAAGATCATGCTGGGTAGTGGGGCAGTTGAACAAGTGGGTTATTACAGGAGATTGTATATTATTTTTTCCAATCTCTATAACATGTTTTATCGACAAAATCTGGAGCAGTTGTAGAGTGGTTGAAGTGGGTTTTGTTGCATGGATTATTTATATTAATCTCAATTCTTTACGGGTAAACTTAAGCGATAAATTATAACTCTCACCTCACAACTTCTCTCTCTCTACATTCTTTGCAAACCCGACTGCAGTTCTTCTCTTATTGAAGCCAGATCACGTCTGTTTGATCTCTGTGTTCGGTTAGTGATTTTACACAGTTAGTTATTTTTAGATTTAAATATATGGTATATATATATGTGATTTATTGTGATGCTATTATTATGTCGACTAGTGATATCAAAGAGGTTATGAACTGTTATGTTGGATCTGGTTAAACAAGTATCTGATGAATTCGATGTTATTGCTGAATGTTTATTTAGAATTCTGTGTGTTTGTTAATGATGACTGGTGATCAATTTATGAGCTTGATAATATAACTGTAAATAAGATTAGAGTGACTGGATTACGTATCTGTTAAGATGGTGAAGATGATGTACTCGACCAAATCACCCACCACAAATATAAACTGGACGAAATCACATAAGTGATTTCGGCCCAATCAGTTTTCGGCCCAAACAGTATTTGGTTAAATAAGTGTCTTCGGCCCAAGGTGGATTTCGGCCCAAGGGCGATTTCTGCTCATTAGAGGGTTTTCGACACTAAGAGTGTTTTCGGCACTAATTGTGATTTCGGCCCATGTTGAATGCGGCCCAACCGTTAAATATGTCAAGTGGTTAAACCATATTAGCTTGTTAACTTTGTTAGTTAAGTTAACCTTGTTAAGTTGATAACTTTGTTAAGTAAGTAATTCTGTTAGTTTAGTTATTCAGTTTATAAATTCTGTTAGAAAGATAAACTCTGTTAGTACAACAACTCAGTAGTATATTAGTTCTGTTAAACATGTTAGTTATATTAATAAGTTAACTTGGTTATGTTAACTAGGTTAGGTATGTTAAGCTCATTATGTATGATAACTTTGTTAAGTTGATCTAACTCTGTTATGACACAGTGACTACATTAAGTGTGTTAACTCTATTATGTACACCATTCTTGATCCTGATTAACACCGTTAAGTTTACCAGACTGTTGAGTAACTGAGTTAAACAAACTGTGAAAGCCTTTATGTGAAGCATGAGTTGCGTGAAATGGATTAACTGTCTACATAATACAAGATGTTAATTGCTAGGCACACTCTGTGATATTGATTGCATGCAAAACCTTACAAACATGTACTGATCGAGTATACGTGTATAACTATAGGACTTGACTGATTTCTTGTGAACACATAGTTTAGCATACCGAGCAAACCAAGGTGAGTTCACACTCTTACCAAGGCATGGGATTCCCCAGTGGGTTGGGAATGGGATTGAATGATTACTTGTACTCACATCACTACTAGATTACTTACCACGGTCCTCGGATTGGGAAGGATGCTTGTGCCACAAATCTACGAAAAACATATATACTATCCTCGGTTTGGGAAGGACACTAGTGTTAACAAATACGAAAATCCTAGGTACCATTGTCCTCGGACGGGGAAGGACACCAGCGCTAAACCTACGTACTCGCTACGTACTGTCCTTGGTTGAAAATGGCACTTATACTTATACTTACTACTATCCTCGGGTTGGGAAGGATACTTACGGATACAACTAGTTTAGTAATTTACAACATGGGAAGCCCCCACTAGATGAACATACAAATGGCCTAGTAGTACACGTTATGGTTATAAACAAACTTATTACTAAACAACCAACTGTGAACTCGCTCAACTTTGTTGTTGACTCTCTGTTACATGCCTTGCAGATCATTAGGTATCTATGGAGCTTGCATGGGAGTGAAGAGGAGTCGTTGTGGAATATGGACAGCTGTGTGCCATGCTAAATATTTGAAACATTTAAACTTATGTTGGGTTTACTCAATTATGCTTCCGCTAAACGCTTAACTATGTTATGGTTGTGAACACCTTTCGTATTGATGAATGATTTTTATTTATTACTTAAAATGTTCAATATGATTGGTGGCTTGATCCTGGTCAGTCACGCCTCCAAGCGGTGATACTCCGCGTGTGGATTTTGGGGGTGTGACACAATTGACCTAGTTAGAGTGGGAATTAGAGGGTGCCCTTTTAAGGGTTTATTACCCATATAATTACCAACTCAAAGCTACTTTCAATTCGAGAATTGACTGGACCATTAGTGATTAATCACTAAGTCAAACCTTAATTACGACGGGTTTGACTTTAGGCCATTAAACTAATAAAACTGAATTAAGAAAGGTCAAGGAGGCTTACTGAAGTACCAAGCACGACTAATGACCCTTAGGAAGTGATCTTGAGCTCCAGGAGACTCCAGAAGTTAATTTATGAATGTTTTCAAGTGAGTGCCCAAAATGTTGCAACAAGATGTTCTTATATAGGACTTTTAATTGAACAAGATCATGCCAAACAAGTCTACAAGTGTTCCTTGATCAGTTCCAGGTGTCCCTATGCATGAAATACCATTGGAGCAGCCCCTGGAATGAAAAACAAGGCTTCAAAAGCGGTGCAACAGGCTTTACCCGCAGGTTGGCAGAGATTCTGCCCAGCTCAGGCCGTCGCGTCATGCGACGGCATATGGTGAAGGTGATGGCGCGACGCCAGCACCCAGCTTACCAGCAATTCAAGTTTCAAACTTGTTGTTTTCACCCCCTGGACCTTTTAAAACGAGATAATTTCCATTTGAAGCACATTTAACCCATATAATTTATATTTCTATGATCCATGAGATATAACCAAACATTGTTAGGTCCGGTTTCGTTAAATGATAACCGAAAACACAAGTTTTGCCTCGTTGACGCTTTTAACCCCTTAATTACGAAAGTTAACGTATCTTCCTCATACGATATCGAAACCTTGTGAAATTTTTATCACTTATTCTTGGGAGTATAATTAATCGTTACAAGGCCCCGGGTTTGCTAAAAGGTCACTCAGAGGTATAACTTAAACATGTTGACACTTTTAACCCTCGCGTCTTGTAAACTTTCACTTTCTTCCACAAACGGTTTCATACGCTTCATGATTCATTCGTTTAAGGGTATAAACATCGTGTAGGGTTGTTAAAAGGCATAATTATCAAATTTTGACACTTTGAATCTTCTTACACACATACTTTCTTTGTTTGTCCACTTTAGTCCCTTATATTCAATCCATTACACGTTTAAAGCTCATGACACGTGTCGATATTATATTGGACATGAATTTACGAGGTGTTACAGAAGGGGATTCCCTCGATATGTGTCTAGAAGATGAGCACCATTTGACTATGCCAGCATGCCTATGGATCCAAATTGGGCCCATCAGGGGTCCTTGCGGGATGTGGTGATTAACAACCGACCACCACCATACTATACATGGGCTACTTCCATACAAGCATCTTATGATCATCATACTTTCATGGGAGCAAGCATGGAGAGAATAATGAAACAAGGGCAAGACCGTCAGGAAGCATGGAACCGCACCCATGCTTATGCTTTTGAATAAGAAATGAACAACCGATGCTTGGATGACAGAAACTGACGCATGCATGATGCTTGGCATGTGGGACAGCCGGTTGTGGTTGACCCGCCTATTGTGGATTACACTACCTTGTCGCCATATGACGGTAGTGTGTCATACCCTACACCACCATTGCACCAATCCATGTGTGTAGATCCACATCAAGATCAAGGCATGCAGTCATCGGTTCAACAACCTGGGGGGATGATGGAGGAAGCGATAGCGGTAGCGGTGAAGGTGCGTTCGGCTTTGGGGATATTTCAGACATGATGACGTCCATCTTCGGGCCACCTCAACCACGCTACTATTGAGCTGCGCTGGCAGCTACCAAGTTGTATCTCATCTTGAATAGTTATTTATTGTGTTTTTGTGAGTTTTGTGTTTCGGGTGGTGTTATGACGTTTTAATGTGTTGATATTGATGTTGAGAGGTATGAGCTTTGGGGGTGTTGAGTGTCACACCCTGACTTTTTCGGAAGCGTGATTATGGTGTGACCTACTTGTTATCATTGCATTCAACCATATCAAACAACTATATGATAAAACCAAATATTTGTCATCCATAAAATGAGTTAAAAACATAATAACATTGTCTAAAACGTAGACTTCAAATTTAAGTTTTACAACCCATATAAATTGTGTAAAGGTTCGCTAAGGACTCTTCAAAAGATATTAGTTGTAATCAAAGTTTGGAAGACATGTCTCGTCCAGGATTAAGACACGCTGGCCAAACCCAAAGACCATGGATGACATCTTTATACTTAACATGACTTGAAACTCCAACGCCCGCCAGATCCATACTTAATTTCCTGAAATACATGTAGTTTGAAAAACATCAACAAAAGTTGAGCGAGTTCATGTGTATGTGAGTCTGTATAAATCGTTAATGTGTGTCTGTATAAATCGTTTAAATGTGTCTGTATAAATCGTTTAAATGTGTCTGTATAAATGTATGTCCTTGGTATGTAGCAATAAGGAAAAAGAGATCAATTAATGTGTAGCTAATACTTTAATAAGTGACATGGCCTAGGAAGCACTCAAACCTGTAACACGTATTTCATACCGGTCCTTCCGGCGGAACGACATAGTCACCACATGCAGCCACACGCTGGCCCATGTGTGGGGCTCGCAACACCCAATAGATCTATCACTCATGCCTCTCGGTCCTTATAAAAGGATTAATGGTCTTACGATAATAGCCTATCCATTCACGTGATCTAGAAGTAAATTCCCTAGCTAAACATACCATGTAAATAAATGTCTGAAAAAGTCTGTAATGTCTGTAATAATTGTAACATGTATTTCACCCCCGAAGTATAAAACTGAAAACCATTAAGAGAAAAGGGGGACATGAACTCACAGTAGTGCGTCTTGTACCGAATCTCAAACTCTGTCTGCTACACGACAACCTACACGTACTAATGTCTATTAGACGAACGGGCCGTGCCTTGGCTTAGAGTTTAGTATTTTGAGTTGCGTTACTTATATTGTTCCGTGTGATAAATATGTGTTCGTTCGATGTTCTAGTAAATTTTAGTCTTAGAAAGCAAATATTTACTAAGTGTTAGAAGTTTCGGAAAATTTTGCCATAGTCTCCTTTGTAAATAGAGGTGCCCATGCTTAAGAGCATATCATTTTCTTTTATATAAAACCCGTAGAGTGTTCCCACATAACCAACCCGACAATCATACATGCAATACACTACTTACGTCTTTTCATCTTTATTAAACAAGACTGGACTGTTTTCGAGCATTAAAATAAAATAGTTATCCTTTTCCAAAAATTCTCAAATTTTTACAGAATGTCATATATAATCCAAAATTTATTGTGTAAAAATTTTGGAGACCAGTTCATTACCAATTTTATATAAAAATTCTTTTACCCGAATGCAATCAGATTTGTTACTTTCTGATTGCAGTTTTATGGAAAAATTCACTAAAAATCAATCATAAGTCCGATCGATGAACTTCCAGTTGGAGGGTCACGGGAACAACAGTGACCACCTACAGTAAAAATTCCATGAGCTGATTCCGCTCAGGTTTCAAGTTTTGACTCCGAATACGACACACTTTTTCAGCAGGAAAATTTCAGCTTGAGCTGCTGTTTAAAACAATTCTTTAAAAATAGTAATCGATCTCGAAAAATTAGGATTCTAGTGCCATTTGTTCGGTTGTTCAAAACTACACAATTTAGACTCCAGAAATTCAGTTTTTCGATTTAAAATGACCCAGTTACAGCCTGTTGAAGTTGGCTGGAAATTTCAATCAGCTTGCTGTTTACAATGAAAAAGTTACTAAAAACGCATCAACAAGGGTCCTAACCATGATTTATCAATAACTTAATGATCAAACACCATGTATGCCTTCACCAAACTCAAACCAACCCGATAACATCATCATGCAAACCCTTTTATGAATGATTTTATGTACGGTTCCAAGTTCATATTTTTAGTGTTTTAGCTTCTTGTGATTTATCATTAACATCCTACTACGAATCATAACAAGTAACAAGAATGAAACAAGGGTGTGAAGAGACTTACTGTAAGGACCGGTTTCGCGACCTAAACGAGTCGGTTCAGAGGAATTCCATCAAATACAGGTGCGGAAAACAAGTATTTGACGTGTAAACAGCTTAATCTTCACTTTAACACTGATTTGTATTGATTAGAAAGCAATTACAATCAGTTCTCACACCGGCAGCACCTCGGTATGGAAAACTCTCTCTCAAAAACTATGATTTCGCTTGACCTAACATCCCTATATATAGATTTGGAGATTTCGCTTCAGCAAGACTCAAGCGAAATCTTATCATGTTGATTTCGCTTGAGGCTTCAAGCGAAACCCTTTACAAATCCAATCCTTCAAGCGAAATCTTGCTAACACTCTCTCATTTTCTCGTTTTACGTGCCCTGATCTATTATAACTAGTGTAAGACTCGATACAAGACGAAGTCGACAGATGTAGTGCACCAACAGACTCCCCCTCAGATGTTGACGATTCGACTATCGAGTCACACCAATGCTTTGTCTTCACATCTTCAGTCTTGATCAGTCTCTGGGCTTTTCTCTCTCTATAAACACCTGGCTCTATCAGACTCCCCCTCACGATTTGCTGGCATTCATTTGTTCTTCAGCAACATCTGCTTTAGGATCAATGTCTGACTCAAATTTTGTCTACAAGATCATTGCCTGGCTTTTATCTAATTCTCTTGATCAGATCTCTTGATTCCTTAAGTTCATCAGCATCAGCAGCTAGCAAACTTTTTAGATTCATGAACAGAGTCTGACTTTCGTAAGCTTTGAATGAATTAACCTGGCTCACCTGTAACAATCTTAACCCAGAAATAAATTTTCTAACTTTAACGAGTTAAATGCACCAACAATCTGATATAATCAGATAACTCTCTCTTCTATCATCAACCACTCATGAACCAAATGTAGGTTTTAAAATACCAATTGTATGATTTATCAAACCTTTTAGCATTTTCAGATTCACTCCCCCTCATATCCAAGTCATCATGTTTAGCACTTGAAATTTTGACAATCAGCTTTTCAATATCAGCTGTCGAAAATCTTTTTGACTTTTTCAAAATTTATGCTAAAACACACCGAAAATCTTTTTGGATTTTTGAATGTAAAGAAATGCAGAAAAAAAATTTACAAACAATATATTTTTGTGAGTTCGTGCAAGAGAATCATATCAGTTACTGAGACAGATCACTAACACCGTTAAGCTTCATTTCATTTTAAGTTCTAAACAATTTACCTAGATTGTCAGTATGTTTGTCCACTTAAATTCTCACACAAAGTTCAACTGATCCGAGATACGAGATTAATGTTTTAAGCACTTGAACTTATTCGTGTGTCCCACTACTTGAATATACTCCCGTATCCAGAATCTCAATAATCAGTCTTACAGGTGAGAATACTACAATGATATCTGTATATAATTTAGGTGTGCGAGGGCCGAGGGATCTCAGATCGATACTTCCGTATACGCAGAGAGATATCAGCTTCGACTTTACGGTGTGTCCCCTTTAGAGGATCTTTTTGCTTACAACAGCAGCATATATCAATTTTATTGTTTCAGCATGCTGAGGGTTTAATGTTGTGTTTCAAGCATTGCAGCAAGTATTAGCAAGGGACTAGGTCAGAACTACCGTTCAGCAGAAGTCCCGGAATAATACCCCAGATATCATAGAGTATAAAGACCTAGTATATCAGATTAAGAGACCTTTCAAACAAGATTTCAGGGGTTACCTATATATCCAAGTTTGTGTTAACCCACAGAACAAGCAAGTTTGAAATTTAGGTTTATATCTCGTCACAATCTACTAAATGTGCAAAAACCTACTGACATATCCACAGTAAGATTGTTTATCACATATTTACTTTACATTTCTTTAGCATGTTGTGATAGTCCACTGATGTACTATCATTTCCTCTATATGCAACAAAAACTCATTATTGAATTTTATCATGTTTTTGCCTTTTTCAAATTTTCAAATGTTTTTGGATTTTCTGAAAATTTTTACTCCCCCTAAAATGCAAACACATTTAAGGAAATTTGACTACTTGAATATACTCCCGTATCCAGAATCTCAATAATCAGTCTTACAGGTGAGAATACTACAATGATATCTGTATATAATTTAGGTGTGCGAGGGCCGAGGGATCTCAGATCGATACTTCCGTATACGCAGAGAGATATCAGCTTCGACTTTACGGTGTGTCCCCTTTAGAGGATCTTTTTGCTTACAACAGCAGCATATATCAATTTTATTGTTTCAGCATGCTGAGGGTTTAATGCTGTGTTTCAAGCATTGCAGCAAGTATTAGCCAGGGACTAGGTCAGAACTACCGTTCAGCAGAAGTCCCGGAATAATACCCCAGATATCATAGAGTATAAAGACCTAGTATATCAGATTAAGAGACCTTTCAAACAAGATTTCAGGGGTTACCTATATATCCAAGTTTGTGTTAACCCACAGAACAAGCAAGTTTGAAATTTAGGTTTATATCTCGTCACAATCTACTAAATGTGCAAAAACCTACTGACATATCCACAGTAAGATTGTTTATCACATATTTACTTTACATTTCTTTAGCATGTTGTGATAGTCCACTGATGTACTATCATTTCCTCTATATGCAACAAAAACTCATTTTTGAATTTTATCATGTTTTTGCCTTTTTCAAATTTTCAAATGTTTTTGGATTTTCTGAAAATTTTTACTCCCCCTAAAATGCAAACACATTTAAGGAAATTTGAAAATAAACTGTACAAAAAAATGACAACTGATATCGAATCGCATCAAATCGCCATTCACTCGGCATAAACAATCAGAACTCCCCCTATCACAAAACTATTTTCTCATTTAGATTTCAAAACACTTAAGTTTGTTTTAATCAAAATGATTTTTCCGGAAAATAAGTTTTTATGATATAATCATTTGAAAATTCGGAGTGTGGTTCATCACATTGTCTATTCGAAATACCAATTGTAAGTATGGTCCAATCAAATTCAACTTAATGACCTTGATTAACCTTTTTCATGTATGCACCTACTATACCAAATGTAAGAATTACCACATGTAGGAATATTACATCTACATCACCATTTTACCAATCAAAATGCCGATTCCTGCTTCGCACTTACCAACCTGGAAGCTCCGGCGTAGTCATACAACCTGTAAACATCCAAACACTATCAAAAACTTTTAACCAAAATCTTCAAACATTAGAAAGATGCCGATTCCTGATCCACGATATAAACTTGGGATCTCCGGCATAGTCCTTAGACTATCATGGAAAACAAACTTCCACCCAAGTCTTATTTGACTTGGTGGCTTCCAATTCCTGGGCAGTAGGGTTATATGTTGCCTTTTTAGTTGCATAAAAATCTTTAACCCCCTTTACTTTCCCATCCAGCATTTTCTTGAAAATTTTCTTAACATTTCCATTGAATGTTTTTTCAATATCAAAATCTGAGATTTCTATTTTACCAACCATTTGTTGAATCTCTTTCACACTCATTGATTTAATGTCAGCATCATTCAACAAATCGTTAATCTCATCTTGTGACTCCTCTGATTTTGTGGAATCAGATTCATTGTCAGAACTATCAACCAATTTCTTAACAACCCATGTTTGGTTGTCTTTTGCACTCTTTTTGTACAATCTCTTAGAACTTTCACCAACTTCATTCATTGTGTTGTCAGAAATTTTGAAGTTTGTAGTTGGTGATCCATTCTTTTCAACCATTTTTTCTTTAAGTTTTTCAGAGACTCCCTGTTTTCTGCTGACTTTGTTTGGACAGTTGTGAGCAATGTGTCCAACGACTTGACATTGAAAACAAATTCTTGCATCTCTTGGAATGTCTCTTGAATGAAAAACTCCAGTTCCTGTTCTTTTTCTTTCAACAAGAAACTCCTGATTTGTTTCTTTCCAGAAAGGTTTCTTCTGTTCATCTTCAACACTTCCACCTGAAACAAATTCTGTTTTTCGTTTAGAATTGTTTATCTTTCTGTAACTTTCTTGCTGAATAAAACCTAAACCTTTTCTTTTGTAATTACCATTTTGGTTTGTTTTCTTTTGAAAACCAGAACTAAAATGGTAATCCTTTATCCCTTTTTTCTTGTTTAACCTTTGTTGAACTCTTGAAGTGTATTTTTTAGGTTTTTCATTAAGATTTAAATTTTTAGTATCAGAAATATTAATTTCTGTGATTTTGAAAACCTTTTTGATCTTGTCAAATCTAACACTATCCATCGGAAACTCTTCATCAGAGTATAATTTGTCAGAACCATTTAAAGTATATGCAACTTTAAATGTTTCATCATCCAAATTTGCTTTTGATAACAAAAATTCTTTACTATAAGACCGTTTTTCCGACGATTTTGAACTGTTGACTAACGAACTTGAACACCCAGACTCAAACTTTGACTCAGACACCTCCTCAGTATCTAACACCTGATCAACCACCCTTTTGATTAACTCAGACTCATGATCAGTATCAGACGAGGTAAACGTGATATCAATGTTATCTGGTAAAACGTCAGTTGTCTCGGATTTTAACTTTATATTGACTGCTTTTTCAACTTGCTCCTCATTTGGTTTTCTAGGAGAATACCCTTCCCAGATAGGAGGCGGACACTTGTTGTATTTAACAGTCGATTTCTTACCAGTCTCATTCTTTTGCTTCTCATCCTGAAATGCTTCAAAACCTGCAACAGTAGGATAAACTCGATCAATAACATAATCAGAACAAGAATAACTCAGTAATAACCTTCTGATCCTTTCATTCTCAATCTTTTCTTTCTCCAACCCTTCCTTTAGACTAGCATTTTCTTCGATGTAATGATTAATTGCATTTTGTTTTGTCATCAATGTAGCATTCGTCATCGTTAAAGCCTTTTCTCTTTCAGAATTTGTTGTTTGAAGACCTGTCACAGTTCTGTTCAACACGCTATACGATTCTTTCACATAGCTAATGTCGGATAATAACTTTTCTATCAATCTTTCTCTATCAAACAAAATCACATCTTTTTCTTCGCAACTTTTGCAAGCTTCCAAACACTTCTTGCAAGGCTTTTCAATTTCAACAATTTTCTCAACCTCAATTGTTTTTACCACTTCAATTACTTTTTCTACTTCAGTTACTTTCTTAGTTTCAATCACCTTTTCTTCATCCCCACTTCTAACTTCTTCATTTTGAACACCATTTTCAGTCTTCTCATTTTGTTGTTGTTCTTTTGCAGCTTGTTTCTCCTTCAGTTTCTCCATGCGATCTGCAAAATAAAAATGAAAACTTTCAGGAGAAAGATGTTTTTTAGCAATATTAATCTGTTTCTCTTCCTCATCATCACTGCTATTCTCTATCGGTGTTTGATCAAACTCTACAGATTTTTCAGACCCAACATCTGAAACACCAGAATCAGATGGTGTTTGATCAAAAACAACTTCTTTTTCCGAAGTATCCTCATTTTGCACACTCTCATCTGTACTTAATGAGTCAGAATCAGCACTTTTTAAACTTTCTTCAGATGTACTCGATTGATCTTTCACTTTTTCACCAATTGATCTCATCCAAGTAGCAAACACATCTGGTTCTCTAACAATCTTTGCAATGAAAGCTTTGAAATCCCCTTTTTCATCAACAAACATATCCCAGCTGAATCCTTCAGGTAGTTGTTCATCAATTTGGTCCACTATACATGCTGTGTTGTTAGAAGAAATGTAGTTGCTCCAATTGAAATCTACCAAACATCCTTTCTTTGAATCTTCAATCTTTCTACCATGAGCCGTCTGTAATTCTTGTGTCTGACCAACTTGCTGATAAATGGCTTTCCGGTAGTAGTCATCTTTTCCAAAAGGATTCTGGGCACCACTAACTTCTCTGTTTTTGCATTCCCGCTTAAAATGACCTTTTTCCCTGCACCTGAAACAAGTAACTTTAGATTTATCAAAACCTAAAGTAGAAACACAAGCATCAAGAAAATCATTTCTTCCGGTAATTGTCTTGAACTTTTCAGCACGTCTAAGAACACTTGCAAGACACCATTTGATATCCATCAGTTCCATCTCTTCGGCGTCTATCTGATCGTAATCCTCCTTTGTGAGCATAGGATTTCCGATTCTACCAGCTACTAGACCTTCATATGAAATAAGCACGGAACCAAGTAATGCCATATGATCTTTCGCAATGTCTTCAGAAAAACTTTGACCTTCTGGAAGATTTAGAGCTATGTTGCATTGAATCACACAACCATTTCCCATTTTTGTGCTTTGAGACTGAAAACTTTCTGATGAGCTTTTCGGATTAACACTTGGATACAATGAGAAACCACTGTTACTTTTGTTTGAGTTTTGATCAGTCTTTTCTGTATAATCTCCAACACTATAAGCAGTCTGAATTTTCGGACTTCTCTCAGCTTCTGAAGTAGGAACACTACCCTTGTAATACATTTTTACATCTTGTTGACCACTTGGATTATTCATCCTTGCAATCTTCTGCTGTTCTAAATCCTGACTTTCAATCTTTTCAATAAACTGAGAGTTTGACAACCCTTCATAAACTCCGGTATTTTTCAGTATCATCAAATATGTTCCCCACTCTTTCTGAGGTAAAGCATCAGCTAGCTTATCCACCCATTCTTCATCATCTTTGTTGATGTTCATCATTGACATTGTTCGAACTAAGTGACAATAACGTTCAATGAGTTTCTTTGTATCTTCTCTGGGCAAACTTGTGAACAAATCAAACTCCTTTTTAAGCAACGCCTTTTTGCTTTTAATCATGTTTGCACTACCTTCAACTTTAACTTTCAAAGCATCCCAGATTGACTTTGATGTTTTGTCATGTTGAAGTAGTATAAAGATGTCTTCTTTGATAGCTTGTTGAAGCAAACTGATCATCATTTTTTCAGCTCGATACATTTCCCGTTCTTCATTCCCAAACTCTGAAATCTGTTTTACTGTCTCCATTTCAGTACGTGGTAGCATATACTTTTTCAGAATACATTCCCATGATCTCAAATGATTTGCTTGCACCCAGTTTTCGAAACGATCTTTCCATCCATAGTATTCCTCAATGCACATTAACTTCGGAGGTTTCTGAGTAGTCCCCGTTTCATTTTCTGAATTCATGTTCTGAGCAATGGAAGATGAACTAGGCGATGTTGCAAATGCGTTGTGGAAATCGTTATCCATGTTTCAATTACTTTCAAGCGGTACCCTTCAAACGAAACAGTTGAAGCGAAATAGTTTCAAGCGAAGCTGTCTAAAGAGAGAGCTCTGAAGCGAAATACTCTGAAGCGAAAACCCTGAAGCGAGATCCTTGAAGCGAAAACAAAATAAACTTTGAAGCGAACTGAAAAGTGTCACTTTCTGAAGCGAAATCGTTGAAACGACAGCCTTGAAACGAAATGGAATGCTGTTTGAAGCTAAATCTAAGTGTCGCTTGAAGTTTCAAGCGAAATCGTCCAATGAAACTATATTCTTCAAGCGAAATCCATTCGAATGTCAATTTTAATCACTTTTAGGTCGAATTTGGCTGTGAAACTTTCAAGGGTTTGTTATCTTGTACTTTTAAACAATCCGTGAGAATTTGAGATGATTTTGACCGTGAAAAGTTTCTGAACTGTTAAAAGAAGGTGTAGAAGTAAGAGATTTTGATCGTTTTAGGCTGAATATTGCAGAACTCCTCCTCCGTAGCTCTGATACCAATTGTAAGGACCGGTTTCGCGACCTAAACGAGTCGGTTCAGAGGAATTCCATCAAATACAGGTGCGGAAAACAAGTATTTGACGTGTAAACAGCTTAATCTTCACTTTAACACTGATTTGTATTGATTAGAAAGCAATTACAATCAGTTCTCACACCGGCAGCACCTCGGTATGGAAAACTCTCTCTCAAAAACTATGATTTCGCTTGACCTAACATCCCTATATATAGATTTGGAGATTTCGCTTCAGCAAGACTCAAGCGAAATCTTATCATGTTGATTTCGCTTGAGGCTTCAAGCGAAACCCTTTACAAATCCAATCCTTCAAGTGAAATCTTGCTAACACTCTCTCATTTTCTCGTTTTACGTGCCCTGATCTATTATAACTAGTGTAAGACTCGATACAAGATGAAGTCGACAGATGTAGTGCACCAACACTTACTACTAGCACAAGGCTAGGGTAGAAATCTTAGAGCAAAGATGAAGAAATAATGAAGATGAAGCAAGTAAACAAGTCCCTTGAAGCTTCACAACTTGCAACTCCCCTGGATTCACTCTTGAAGCTTTGAATGGCACTTAGGAGTAGATGAAGATGGAGATTTGAGGGTGGTGATGGTGAAATCGGTTGGGGGAAACCGAAATAGGGGGAGGGAGGTAAGGGTTGGAGTGTGGTGTTAGATGAAATGATGAGAAGTCTTGGAAATTGTAGGATTCCTTACATGGTTTGGCAATTCCCACAAGTAACTCCATAAAATTCAGCCAATAGAACCAGGAGGTGTGAAGAGAATGATTAGGGTTGGTCCCCATGGCTGGAAATCGGTTGGGGGGGGGGGTAAATTGTAAAAATTGTGACTAAATGGTAACTAGTTAGTTAAATTGTAAGTAATGGACTTTTATGTGTAGAAAGATGATTTTTAATGGGTGTTATGGCAAACGGGTACCATGACTAACCAAAAAAATAGTAAAACAATGTTATTGACAAAAATTTAGTGTTCCGGGTAATGTCCGGTTGTTCGGTTACGTAACGTTCCGATAAAGTGTTAAATCATACCGGATAGTGTCTTTTACGCATCTTTTTGTAACAAAATTGTTCCTGGCACTTAGGAAAGTATACAGGACTACTCTGCCATATTTGTGTATTCTACTGGTATAATAAAATGCTGAATTTTATAAAAGAATGCAGAATTCTGTATTTAAGGTGTGTTTTAGGCACTTCCCGACATTATATCTATCACCTAATGACGCAGTCTTATGGTCCTCACTTCCCTACACTACAACCCAGTGTAGTACTCTATCCCTGGCTCATACTGGCGATAATAATATTGTCTGTCTAAGTGCTAGCATTGTCAGCATTATTTCTGAATCAACCGTTCAGTGTGTCAACTGTGCTGAGTGCATATGAATGGAGTGACTGTATAAAATATGATGCATGTATATATGATATAGAATCATAGAGCCGTTTTAAATTATCAGTTGTAATCAAGCACAATCATTAAGCACATAATTAAGATTAATCAATTTGTACAGTACCTGAAATTTTGAGGGTTGTCACATTCTCCCCCCGTTAAGAAAATTTCGTCCTCGAAATTTGTACTACCATAATTCCTAATTCCTTAGGGTTTCGTTATGCATGTATGTATGAATAGTACCGAGGTAGATAATCATCAAACCAACTCAAACCTTATTCACATCAAGTGAGTCTAGAATATATATATATATATATATATATATATATATATATATATAACATCACAATTCCAATAGTTAAAAGGTATGTGCTTATAGCATTTAATGTCAAGGGTACAGTACGCATTTGACGTATTGTCTAGTGTAATCCAGTTTGCAGTGTTCCACGAAAGAGGAGGTTTGTCCAATAGAGTTTTCAAATGATTGGTCATAGTATGCAAATTTTCACAAACCATAGCATCCGCTATACGAACTCAAAATCAACAACTTGGAGATGAAAATGACCCGCCAACAGGCGAATAAGTAAATGATAAGGATTTGTGTGTTGACATTCTCGAATTGCGAAAATACACCGAATGAAGTACAGGCGAATCTGGTGTATCATTGTCTAAATTTGTAGTTGCATCAGAAATGTTTAAATGACAAGTCAAACAAGAGTATATGTAGTTTTGTGAAACAGTTGACCATAATTAGCACAAGCTAGTAACACCACAAGGTGCCGAAATGACGAGACTCAATAATAATGGTGACTGAACAAGCTCACCGTGCCTGAAATCAAATGATACTGTATCGAGACAATCTGAATATTTGATTTACACAATGTCACAAAGTTTTTAGTTAAATACGGAACATCAAAGAGCCACTGCTTTTGATTGAAGGTGAAAAGCATTAAGTATGGCAAGGTATTTGATTGACAAGGAAAGTATCGTTAGGAGGTACATTGTGCTTATGAAATGGATATATGTACCGTTGCCTTAACACACAATTGCGTTGAGACCGCTTTGATCGTGAAGATCCAAAATGGATTGTTAACAACCAAATAGGGAATTGAATTTCGCGTACGTAGTGAGTAATCAAATTAGCGCAAGCTTCAGTTTTTTTTTTGTGAAAATATCACCGCAAGGTATCGAAGCAAATCAAACGTTTTAGTGGAGTCGTAGCCCAACCAAATCTACTACGACTGGAAATGAAAGAATCTCTGCAAAAATAGTTGAATATGATGCTCCCAACACATCATATAGTGTTTCAAATTGATCCTGTGAACTGGATAAGTTCAAGCAATTGAACTTGGTTTCAACGTAACCCGCCAATAAATGTATGAATCAACAAAGGAATTCTCGGCATGGTAGCAAAAATAAACCATGACTGTAACTTGAAAGAAAGCGGTTTCAAGAAAGTGTGTTGGCTTGGTAACAAAAGAGCCAACAACAACAATGATGTAGGTCACTCGAATCAGGAATCAGTAATTAGGCTTAGCAAAATGATATGTAAATTCCAATGAAGTGTTTATTCCAAACAAAATCACATTCGTAGCATGATGCATGTATGTCAGGTAAGTTTCCTAGAAAATGAACAACGTGTATCTGCTAAAGTGATGAAATGACCAGCTATCGAAGCAAATGTGTGTTCGCTCTCAGCGAGAAAATTAATGTGATGCAACTACCATTAAGGGGAGTAGAGATGCAAACATCTACTCGCCAGAAGTGAAAGAAATCCGAGTACTCTTTGTTTGGTCAACGGAACTGGCATAGGCGCCAGGTTAATGATGGTTGATTTAGTTGACAGATATGGTTCCTAAATAAAAACTCTTACGAGTTTAGACTTGGGTTCACAGAGGTCCTAAATACATGTTTTCTAAATCCTCCAGGTTTCGTATCCCGTGTAGACTGGTTTGGGCATTGTGTAGGAAGCACTATTTTTGTGTATGTCTAAGGACAAGTCGTTGTCCCACAATTTTTCCTCGGAATACCTCCTCACTGAATTTACCGCCAATGACACTCGATCGTCGATCCGTCGTGCAATGGTAGTCGGACCCTCACCGTTAGTCAAATAAGTAATTCGTCAATCCTTAGCAAGAGCCACCGACCCTGGTTGGCTAGCTCGTCCGATTTCTGATCATTTGAAAGTCATCGTCCTTTTTCTTGATAAGCGGAACTGAGGTTACCCAAAAGGGAATTTGGTCTGTTATCTTCCTTCTCTATTTACTAATGAAACTACACTGTCAATCCTTGCCTCTCCGAAAATGTAAGTTGCTAAGATGCATCGATTACAGGCGCGACGCCTGGAATCAAATAGACGCGCAACTCGACTAATCGTTGAGGAGATAATCCTGGCAAGTCTTCGAGGAAGACCTTAGGGTATTTCCTTATCATGAGAATATCTTCACGCTTTGGTTCTTCGGCTCCTCCTGTCCCCGACATGAGCCAAGAATGCAACACATCCTTTATGCAATGTTCTTCGTGCCTTCAAGCAATTTTGTAATTTGCAAAGGCGTATCCCGCTTCGTGAGTCAGGATCGCTTCTTCGTCGCCATCGTGGTGCGGTTATCAATCTCCTATTGAACGTTTGTCAACCAATCCCTCCAACTACCTTGTTGAAGTCTCCCAATTTACTGGCAGTAGATCGAGCATAAACTTATGTTCTCAGGGTTCTATCCTATCGATTCCAATCACTTCGTTGGCTCCCACTAGTTTTCCGTTAGCTAGTACTATCGTGTGCGGATTATTTACTTGTTACTAAACCAAGCATACTCTCAACTTCTAGAGATGCGAGGCTAAAATTTGCAACAGTATCTAGCAGCACAGATGCATAATGTTGAGTAATATGGGACGTACCGATATCTATGCTTGGATTCCTGGCGTGCTTCCCTGGCTCCGGTGTTAGACATATTTCCCATGATTTTGCTTAATCTCCCTTGGGCAATCTTTCCTATAGTGCCTCATGTCCCCGCAGGTATAACATCCCTTATCTTTCCCCTTTCCTTTCTTTCCACGCTTCGTCTCACGCCAACACGTTTCCCTGTTGTGTCCCACTTTGCCACAGTTGTCACACTTCCCATTTTTACATCGCTCGGTATGATGACGTCGGCATTTATCGCATTTAGGTAGTTTACCCATGTACTTTTTTATCTTTTTGGTCTTGTTGTTGCTATTCGTCTGAGTACCCTGTTTGAAATTTGCAAACTTTCTCTTGTTGTCCCCAGATGACTCCACATGAGTCTCATTCTTCTCCTCAGAGGTTGAAAATTTGTTCATCCTGATTGGCTCTTCAGTCAAGGCCACACTTAGATTGATGGCCTCAGCGATTGTTGCAGGTTTTGATGTCGTCACCATGCTCATGATTTGGGGTGCCAATCCCCAAATGAAACGCTCAATCTTTTTAAACTCTGGATCTACCATGTAGGGAACGATACGTGACAAAACTTGGAACTTCTCCACGTACTCATATATTTTTGAACCTTCCATCTTCAAGTTCCAGAACTCAGTTTCCACCTTCTGGCTTTCTGTCCTCGAACAATACTTTTTATGCATTAACTCTTTCAGCTCGTCCCATGAAAAAGCATACGCAGCAGCCTCGCCCATCATCTGAACCTGGAGTTTCCACCATGACAGAGCCCCATCTTGGAATAGTCCGGAAATGTACGTGACTTGATGCTCTGGGGCGCATTTGCTCGCACGCAAAACAGAGTCCGTCTTCTCAACCCAGCGCACGAAGGCTACGGCACCCCCAGTGCCGTCGAAATGTAGGGGCTGGCAGCCTAAGAACTGCTTGTAAGTGCAACCGTTGGGTGGGTTATTTCCTGAGGTACCTCCGTTGCGCTCGGAGCGATGGGCCTCGTACTGTGCGATGACCAGTAAGATGCGTTCTTGAAATTCCGCCTCCGTCATCGGCAGAGGGTTGTTGGTGTTCCCTTGAGTCGACATCTTCCTAGAAGAAAGTCGGTTAGGTCAGGTCTTGTTAAGGGCACGAGCACACGAGCCTCTATTTAACAAATAAGACCTCAGAGGTGTATTACATATATGTATATACGCAGCCGTTATAACATTCAATCATATATCATCGCAATTATTGCACAACTTGTAAATAGGAACGTAGCAAGTAAGCATGTAGCATTATAGTTATAGTATAAATATGTGGATCAACAGCGTGCTTAGTGGGAATATAGCGACTGAGTTTTTCATTAGTTATTAGTCATAAGTATTGTCGCATGTTTAAAGATGAATGGGGCTTCTGTTATCCTCTGGCCACAATCATTGTGTCTTACAAAATTTATCACATCAGAAGGGACACAGGGTCACTCTACCCTTGCCCAACAAGTGTATTAGTGTATCAAAATTACGTAGTCAGAAGTGGTCTTCAAAAGTCTCCGTCATCCCGGCTTATCATTAGTGTCTTTACCCAAGTGTAATGTAATCCACATAAATCCAGAAACCAACTACACTGGTGATTGAGGTGGAGGAGGAAAGAAAAGCAAAATGTTAATGTTCGTGAATTCCTCCACGAACTTGTATATACGTCGAAGTAATCAACTAATTTGCCGCTCGATAGTAAAGGAACGAGCATCAAAAGAAAAACCTAGGAAAGGCGTTATCGCAGCAGATGAGAGTGTAAAAGAAGTCTTTGATAGAAGGATTAAAGTATACTGGCAATAAACAGGGTGAAGGTCGTGGTGTCAACTCAAGTTCCAAAACTTTGCGACTTATCCTCAAACTGTAGTTGTCGTTACGTGAGCACTCATTCCGTGTGTAGCCTCCATAATGTGAGGGATGACAAGGGTCTAATATCAGCATAGTGTAGCATAGGAACCAGCGAAATGGCTTGTCCAGCGTTGTAGAGGTGAAAGTAGCAATTGGTGCGGCCTGTAGAAAATGCTGCTATAGCGAAAGGATCGTCATACGGTTGCTGGCCTGGAATACCCTTCTAGGGTGTGGTTAGGTCCTGGAAGAAAGTGATAGGCATGTTGGCGCAAAGGATGTTGGTCCTCATCGGAGCAACATTAGCGGTTAAAGGTGCAGGAACATATGTCTCAACCAATAAGGAAACCATCTGTGCAGGTACTGGGTCAGATATAAGGGGTGCAATGTATGGTAGACCAGAAAGGAATAGGATCGTGATTACGTGAAGGTGTAGGTTCAGCAGGTGCAGCATTGAGCTTGACCCAAAATGTAACACCTGTGCCTCCACGGCCATCAAACAAATACCGAACCAATGAAATATTATATTTCATACTTGGGATTTGTAAAAATATGTGTATCATTTGCACATATCAATTCTTGTTCAATTTCAAACTCTAAATCACTTTCTGGAAGGTTATACGCGCACCGATGCGTAAATATAACCAGTTTAATGCAACAAACACTCCGGAATAGTGACATAGGCTTAACATACCTTAAATAACCTTTACATAACTTAGAAATAAGTTTTGAAGGCTTTGGTATGGCAAAATCAAGTTAAATCGCTTACAGGGACTAAAGTTGACAAACTACGAAAGTATGCCAATTTGAACTGTAACAGACATTCCGGAACATGACCATAAGTTAAACATACCATAAATATCCTTTATATAGCTTAGAAATAGGCTTTGAGGGGTTCGGTGTGCTAAAATAAACTTTTGGGTGATTCAGGGACTAAAAGTGTCAAAAAGTGCCCAAGTTTGCACTTTCGCGCATAACTTACGTTCTGAATACATCCGGACATCTAAAAATTTATGTAAGCACTAAAATATTTTATTTTAGTGTTCGCCATAAGAAAAATCCATTCGTCGCGTCATTTGGATCGTCTTTCACGCTTATGCGCATTCCGCCGTAATTAAGCGAACACCGCGTTCGTACGGCTAAACGAACCGACATCCGAGATATTTTTGAACACATTTTAAGTTCCCTATACTTTAACTTCATTTTAGAGCTTTGAAATGGGGTTAACGGGCCTTAAACGTGTCGAAAATGGGCTGAATACACAACAGGGACCAAAAGTGTAATTCTGTGAAAGTTATGGCTAGCGCACCGCTACCCTTTTTATGTAACGGTGCGCTAGGGGTCTGCAGAACAAGATCAGACTAAGGACTCAGCAGATTCCAGCTGTTTGATCCATACCCACACATTTCCCACTTGCCTAATCAGCTGATAAACATCATTTTTAGCTACCATAAGGTTCCGACAAATGTACGCACAAGATTAAGGCACGTTTTCCTTGAAACGATCTTAACGGTGGACCGAATACTATAAATACCCCACCCCCATTGCTTCTAAACCCACAAGAATTCTGATTTGAGAGCTCTAAGTTGAAACCATTGTTTCATACCTGAGTTCTTAGATCGGGATTAGCATTCGGGGACCCTGGGTAAGTATTCTTTCGTTCTTTTCCTTATTTTACTGCTTTTCGAGTCAGAAAGTCAAACTTTGTTTGACTTTCAGCGTTGACCAGTAATGATCAATGCGAAGTTCGTTTGAACTTCGCAACGTGAGTGTAATCACGTTGGTTATAGTCCCTTGGGACTATGCCTACTGATTACCACGTTGTCTAGGGTCGTAGGGTAAGCGATCTAATAAATCGCTTATACCTTGAACCCGACCCATTTGGTCGATCATTAGGATCCGACCAAATACATTAGGTGACCATAGTAGGTAGGGAATAACCTTCCGAGGTTATACCCTATGGTCACATCGTTTAAGTAGTTGTATGATAGGTAGTTTATATGCCTTAGGTAAATTACCAGAATACCCTTTTCATGTATAATTGGTAATTAAGCATATGTAACCTAAATTGTTGTCACATAACTGATTATGTAACATGTTTAGGCATATAATACTTGTCATAGGACTAGTTAGGCGGTCCGAACGCGTTTCGCGCGCACGACACGTTAAAGTAGCATAAGCTTCCTAAACGGGTCGTAATGGGTCGATAATACTTAGGTTAAGTTTCATTTAGTATGTAGGCTTTGTTAAACCATATCATATGAGTTCCTACACTCATTTGGTTTACAAACCCTCCTGCTACTCAGTCTTCCGATTTAGGTCCGGGTTAATTATGTAGTTACCTATATTAGGTACCGTTTGATTTCCGGGACTCCTCTAGCTTACTTGGTAGTTGTTCAAGACTCCTAAGCACTCCCAGGCGAGTACATTATTCCCCTCTTTTACTGTTTTCAACTGTTTTGGGGTGACTCATATGTGCTAAATGTTTTAACAATGATTTCAAGAACGATTACAATAACAATTACAATGTGATTTCAAGAACGATTACAATAACAATTACAAAGTGATTTCAAGAACGATTACAATAACAATTAGAATGTGGTTTCAAGAACGATAACAATGGTTTCAAAAACAATTACAATGGTTTCAAGAACGATTTCAATAAAGTGAACGAACTTGTTGGTTGTAGTTACATAACCAATGACATTCATTAGCAATGATCAAGCCGACCAGTATTAGGTTATGGTACCATAGGATCTGACAAATCCCGTTGTTCTCTATACCCATGGTTATGTGTGGGTATTTTGGGTAACGACTGAATCTGTAATTATTAACTTACCCTTTGGTAAGGGTTTGTTAAGAACGAGAACGAGAGCGAGTTGGAACGAGGAACGCGTCAAGAAGGTTTGAATGTTATTAGAGAATCGACCATAAAGTAGTTCACAATTAAAACAAGAACGATTAGAACGAGTAAAACAAGAACGATCTGAACGAATGGGTAACGATTGGGTAAACATTTTAACATGATTGACATTTGATCATGTATTTCCCACAAAACATAACTTTGATTTAAACCAAGTTTTACTTCAATACTTTGTTTTTGTGCATATGGTTTAGTTGAGACATTTCACTTGCCATACATGGATATTTGACATAGACATTTGACATGGATATTTGACATAGACAATTGACATGGATATTTGACATAGACATTTTGACATGATTTACATCTTGATATAAATACTTTGACATATTATTCAATACATTTGACAATTGATTTAAACATAGACATTTTACATTGTTTGGTTTGGTTTGATTAAGTGATTAAGTAACGATGTGTGTGTAATATGATACAAGCATGGTGGATACGCCGCTGGTACTTCCTATATATAAGTGTTTGTATGGTATTACATATTGTAGCGTTATTTGAATCATTTCAGTTTGAGACATAGGACATTTTATACAAGTAACATACTTTTCACAAGACATTGATTTACAAACAACTTATCTTACACAAACTCATTTTACATGGTTATTCATTTAATCATGCATTATTCTCTTATTTATACTTATCATCCGAACTTATTATTTTTCAAATGATTTACAAAGACAAAGCAAATTACAAGGTTCATGACTAAACATTTTCTTAAAACAGAAGTCATGAATCTTATTTTCACAAAACCTATGTATCTCGCCAGCATTTCTTTGCTGACCTCGTTTTCACATATGTTTCAGGTATTGTTGGATGATATCGATTGATAAGATGCATGCTCACATAGGACTGGACAAGGCCTTAGTGACTCAATAACAATGATAGACTATGTTTAAATAGTGTATTTAGATTTCCAGACAATGTAATTACTCAATGTTTAATAAAACGAAATACTTTTGATATCCATGGTTATGAAACATTAATTCTGTTGCAACACGCCCCGATGTTTCCGCCGCGATTTGTTGTTTTACGCGGTCGGGGTGTGACAGAAAAGATGGTATCAGAGCCAATGGTTATAGGGAATTAGGTTATTAGTAATTAGTAATGCTTTGACCTAGTCTATAACCTTCTTAGGACCCTAACGCGAGTTTACTTGCGTTTAGTCATAAAACAATACCGTCACCCATCCTTAGGTGACGACCACAACAAGAACATAAATTTCAAAACCGCTTTGAAAACTAATCATCTGTTCTAGGATGATTAATTTCTAGGTTTTGAACCCTCTATTGTAAGGTTTTGAACCCTCTGTTATATGGTTTTGAACCCCTTTGAATTTTCAAAATCTCGTCAAGGTTTTGGGTTTTAAATAATGTGAACACGTGCAAACTGGAAGGGTGAATACCTGTATTCTGGGTTTTCTGTCTAGGCAAGCACTTCGTATACATCTCATCAGACGCGAGACCAGTTGTGCTTACCTGGGAATTCTTGGGATGAGTGTTCACTTATAGGCGAGCATGTCTTCGCGATACATTATTTTTAACCTATTTACTTTGACTAATCACCAAGGTCGTTTGTTGCTTTGTAGTAACAAACAAATGACCACTATCCTTGCTTTCATCAGATTTGTTTCATCTCATTCTTTTCGTCTAAATTCTCTCACTCGTTTCCTTTCATGTTTCCTCTTTTAGACAATGCCTCCTCGACGCGAAAGCCAGATAGAGACTGCCGAGCTGGCAGAAATCATTGCGCAGCAAATGGCTGCTCAATTCCCAAACCTCTTTGCTCAATGGAACCAAGCCAACAACAACAACAATGTGCTATGCAAATACAAGGATTTCAACCAGGCTAAACCACTCAAGTTTAGTGGTTCTGAAGGAGCAACTGGACTTCTTCAGTGGTTCGAGAGCATAGAGAATACTTTTCGCCATGTGCAGTGTCCGGATAATCGCAAGGTCGAGTTCTCCTCGAGCGTGTTTCAGAAGAGGGCTCTTACATGGTGGAATGGGGTAATGAGAGACCGAGGTGCGGAAGTTGCTCTCGCACAGACATGGGCTGAACTTAGGGCTCTGATGATGAGGGAATTCTGTCCTCGTCATGAGCAGCGAGCTTTGGAGAAGGAATTTGATGAGTTGAAGCAAGATAGTGGTGAGCACAGGGCGTATACTGATAGGTTTGAGGAGCTGAGTCTGCTTTGCCCGGCAATGGTTACCCCACTTGACATAGCTATCGAAAGGTACATCGACGGCCTACCTGACTCGGTACAAGACATCCTTACTGGTAGTAACCCTGCCACACTCCGTCAGGCGATCGAGTTATCGGCAACATTGACTGAGTCGCAGATTCGGAAGAACAAGTTACACAGGAAGGGTGACAAGGGCAAGAAACAGTCAGCTGACAAGGAGGATAGCAAGAAAGGTCAAAACAAGAACGGTAAGGAAGGTGAGACGTCAAAGAAATCAAGAAAGCGAAAGGATGTTCAGAACTTTGCTGTTACAGCACAGACTGCTCAGAACCCGCGAAACCCACCAGCTCAGCCACCTGCAAAGAAAGCATATGCTGGTACCGCACCTTATTGTGCACGCTGCAACGGTCATCACGCAGTACAACAAGCTTGCTGGCAATGCACGACGTGTGGTAAACTTGGGCATTTGGCCAAGATTTGTCGTTTGGGACAAAATCAGGCTGCTCAGTTTCAAGCTCCGGTTCAAGGGAATGCTGTGAGATTTCCACTAGGTTCATGTTTCAACTGCGGAGAGATTGGTCACTTCCGCCACAACTGCCCAAGACTGGTGAATGCAAATGCTAACGCAAACCCGAATGCGAACGTCAACGTCAATGTGAATCCAGCACGCGGTCGAGTGTTTAACATCAATGAGGCACTCAATGATGAACGAGTGAACAATTAGCAGTTTGTTTTTCCTCTGGTTGTTATCTTGTAACATTTAAAGACAATGCGGTTGTTATATAAATAAAATTTGTGGTTTTATTTTTAACTAATGCAATTGTATGAATGTTTGATTCAACCTTATGATGTTAACACAAAGACAAAACTACTTGTGTGGTTCTGTCATTTTTATGATCACTTGTGATCTCCCTAAGAACCTCAAACACTTACTTCTTTTAAATCTAAAGTATCTTATCGTCTTGCACCGTTCGAGATGCAAGAATTATCAAGACAGCTTCAAGAGTTGTCTAATAAAGGATTCATCCGTCCGAACTTTTCACCTTGGAGAAACTCCTATACTCTTTGTGAAAAGAAAGATGGATCTTTTCGAATGTATATCGATTAACGTAAGCCTGGTGAGCTTACCATCAAGAATCGATATCCCCTACCTTAAAATCGATGATCTCTCCGATCATCTGCAGAGCGCTTCATGCTTTTCCAAGATCGATTTGTGTTCTGGGTATCATCAACTTCGTATGCTCGAAGAAGATATTCCCAAAACGGCTTTCTGCACGAAGTATGGCCATTACGAGTTTACAGTCAGGCCTTTTAGGTTGACAAATACTCCAGCCATCTTCAAGGACTTAATAAATAGAGTCTGCAAGCCTTATTTGGATCAGTTCGTCATTGTTATTATTGATGACATCTTGATCTATTCATGTCCTGAGCCGATCACGATCAACACCTTCGTTGACATCGGAGCCCTGATTGAATTCCTTGTACACCTTAAAATGTACAATACAACTCAATTAGGACAAACCGAATTCCTTTTAAGATCTTCCTATCTTCATAGTTAGATTCTTGAAAATATTTAAGGTGCCAAAGGAAATCCATGGATTGGGTTCCTGGTATGCTTTAAATACCCGTGTCCAAAGATAACAAATTAAAGGTCAAATTGAACGATTATGCGATTGAACGAGTATGCAATTATGCAATTATGTGTTTATGAGTTATGTGTTCTCTTCTATGTTTTTGTGTTTTTATACTTTGGATAATTCGTTATCCAAATCCTCGCAGGATCTTTCATATCTTCATATGAGGGATTCGTAGCAGGATAGTCAAAAGGTACTACCTTAAATCCTTAATGGGCTTCTATGTAATAGATAAGACCCTTGGATTTTATAGTATCACTCCACGATTCATAAGAGACCCTTTTGGTGGTCTAGTCAAAAAAATTGATTCACAATTTGGTGAAGAACGACATCTAGTGATGTAGCTAGACAGACTCATTGATAGTCTATTTAGATCATTTATTGATTTAGTCAAAAGGACTCTATGGCGGTCTAGTCACACTCATCACAGGATTGTTCATTTGGTTTTACCCTACATATTATAAAATAGACTGTGTGAACTGTGCAAGGAATTGTCTGATTATGGACGCGTACATAATTATGAAATTTAGTGCACAGAAACCCAGTAAGGTTTATTATGTGTAAGAACCGATAGTGACAAAAATAACAAAATGAGAACGATGTAATGGAGGTACGGTGGACGCACCAATGACGCTTCATATACTAGTATATAAGTGTCCCTCTTACATTGCAATCATGATGTTATTAAAGGTTACTAGAAGTTCAGAACCCTAACCAATGTTGTTCGATCTTTTCAATTTCATGTTTTCAAGCTCTCATAAGTTTCCTCTAAATAAATTTCGGGACGAAATTTCCTAAAGTAGGGGAGACTGTAACACCTGTGCCTCCACGGCCATCAAACAAATACCGAACCAATGAAATATTATATTTCATACTTGGGATTTGTAAAAATATGTGTATCATTTGCACATATCAATTCTTGTTCAATTTCAAACTCTAAATCACTTTCTGGAAGGTTATACGCGCACCGATGCGTAAATATAACCAGTTTAATGCAACAAACACTCCGGAATAGTGACATAGGCTTAACATACCTTAAATAACCTTTACATAACTTAGAAATAAGTTTTGAAGGCTTTGGTATGGCAAAATCAAGTTAAATCGCTTACAGGGACTAAAGTTGACAAACTGCGAAAGTATGCCAATTTGAACTGTAACAGACATTCCGGAACATGACCATAAGTTAAACATACCATAAATATCCTTTATATAGCTTAGAAATAGGCTTTGAGGGGTTCGGTGTGCTAAAATAAACTTTTGGGTCATTCAGGGACTAAAAGTGTCAAAAAGTGCCCAAGTTTGCACTTTCGCGCATAACTTACGTTCTGAATACATCCGGACATCCAAAAATTTATGTAAGCACTAAAATATTTTATTTTAGTGTTCGCCATAAGAAAAATCCATTCGTCGCGTCATTTGGATCGTCTTTCACGCTTATGCGCATTCCGTCGTAATTAAGCGAACATCGCGTTCGTACGGCTAAACGAACCGACATCCGAGATATTTTTGAACACATTTTAAGTTCCCTATACTTTAACTTCATTTTAGAGCTTTGAAATGGGGTTAACGGGCCTTAAACGTGTCGAAAATGGGCTGAATACACAACAGGGACCAAAAGTGTAATTCTGTGAAAGTTATGGCTAGCGCACCGCTACCCTTTTTATGTAACGGTGCGCTAGGGGTCTGCAGAACAAGATCAGACTAACGACTCAGCAGATTCCAGCTGTTTGATCCATACCCACACATTTCCCACTTGCCTAATCAGCTGATAAACATCATTTTTAGCTACCATAAGGTTCCGACAAATGTACGCACAAGATTAAGGCACGTTTTCCTTGAAACGATCTTAACGGTGGACCGAATACTATAAATACCCCACCCCCATTGCTTCTAAACCCACAAGAATTCTGATTTGAGAGCTCTAAGTTGAAACCATTGTTTCATACCTGAGTTCTTAGATCGGGATTAGCATTCGGGGACCCTGGGTAAGTATTCTTTCGTTCTTTTCCTTATTTTACTGCTTTTCGAGTCAGAAAGTCAAACTTTGTTTGACTTTCAGCGTTGACCAGTAATGGTCAATGCGAAGTTCGTTTGAACTTCGCAACGTGAGTGTAATCACGTTGGTTATAGTCCCTTGGGACTATGCCTACTGATTACCACGTTGTCTAGGGTCGTAGGGTAAGCGATCTAATAAATCGCTTATACCTTGAACCCGACCCATTTGGTCGATCATTAGGATCCGACCAAATACATTAGGTGACCATAGTAGGTAGGGAATAACCTTCCGAGGTTATACCCTATGGTCACATCGTTTAAGTAGTTGTATGATAGGTAGTTTATATGCCTTAGGTAAATTACCAGAATACCCTTTTCATGTATAATTGGTAATTAAGCATATGTAACCTAAACTGTTGTCACATAACTGATTATGTAACATGTTTAGGCATATAATACTTGTCATAGGACTAGTTAGGCGGTCCGAACGCGTTTCGCGCGCACGACACGTTAAAGTAGCATAAGCTTCCTAAACGGGTCGTAATGGGTCGATAATACTTAGGTTAAGTTTCATTTAGTATGTAGGCTTTGTTAAACCATATCATATGAGTTCCTACACTCATTTGGTTTACAAACCCTCCTGCTACTCAGTCTTCCGATTTAGGTCCGGGTTAATTATGTAGTTACCTATATTAGGTACCGTTTGATTTCCGGGACTCCTCTAGCTTACTTGGTAGTTGTTCAAGACTCCTAAGCACTCCCAGGCGAGTACATTATTCCCCTCTTTTACTGTTTTCAACTGTTTTGGGGTGACTCATATGTGCTAAATGTTTTAACAATGATTTCAAGAACGATTACAATAACAATTACAATGTGATTTCAAGAACGATTACAATAACAATTACAAAGTGATTTCAAGAACGATTACAATAACAATTAGAATGTGGTTTCAAGAACGATAACAATGGTTTCAAAAACAATTACAATGGTTTCAAGAACGATTTCAATAAAGTGAACGAACTTGTTGGTTGTAGTTACATAACCAATGACATTCATTAGCAATGATCAAGCCGACCAGTATTAGGTTATGGTACCATAGGATCTGACAAATCCCGTTGTTCTCTATACCCATGGTTATGTGTGGGTATTTTGGGTAACGACTGAATCTGTAATTATTAACTTACCCTTTGGTAAGGGTTTGTTAAGAACGAGAACGAGAGCGAGTTGGAACGAGGAACGCGTCAAGAAGGTTTGAATGTTATTAGAGAATCGACCATAAAGTAGTTCACAATTAAAACAAGAACGATTAGAACGAGTAAAACAAGAACGATCTGAACGAATGGGTAACGATTGGGTAAACATTTTAACATGATTGACATTTGATCATGTATTTCCCACAAAACATAACTTTGATTTAAACCAAGTTTTACTTCAATACTTTGTTTTTGTGCATATGGTTTAGTTGAGACATTTCACTTGCCATACATGGATATTTGACATAGACATTTGACATGGATATTTGACATAGACAATTGACATGGATATTTGACATAGACATTTTGACATGATTTACATCTTGATATAAATACTTTGACATATTATTCAATACATTTGACAATTGATTTAAACATAGACATTTTACATTGTTTGGTTTGGTTTGATTAAGTGATTAAGTAACGATGTGTGTGTAATATGATACAAGCATGGTGGATACGCCGCTGGTACTTCCTATATATAAGTGTTTGTATGGTATTACATATTGTAGCGTTATTTGAATCATTTCAGTTTGAGACATAGGACATTTTATACAAGTAACATACTTTTCACAAGACATTGATTTACAAACAACTTATCTTACACAAACTCATTTTACATGGTTATTCATTTAATCATGCATTATTCTCTTATTTATACTTATCATCCGAACTTATTATTTTTCAAATGATTTACAAAGACAAAGCAAATTACAAGGTTCATGACTAAACATTTTCTTAAAACAGAAGTCATGAATCTTATTTTCACAAA
The DNA here is from genome assembly GCA_030545235.1 of Helianthus tuberosus. Lineage (NCBI taxonomy): Eukaryota > Viridiplantae > Streptophyta > Magnoliopsida > Asterales > Asteraceae > Helianthus > Helianthus tuberosus. The sequence continues at coordinate 108,825,173 of CM060430.1, read as the reverse complement.
ACCTATGTATCTCGCCAGCATTTCTTTGCTGACCTCGTTTTCACATATGTTTCAGGTATTGTTGGATGATATCGATTGATAAGATGCATGCTCACATAGGACTGGACAAGGCCTTAGTGACTCAATAACAATGATAGACTATGTTTAAATAGTGTATTTAGATTTCCAGACAATGTAATTACTCAATGTTTAATAAAACGAAATACTTTTGATATCCATGGTTATGAAACATTAATTCTGTTGCAACACGCCCCGATGTTTCCGCCGCGATTTGTTGTTTTACGCGGTCGGGGTGTGACAGAAAAGATGGTATCAGAGCCAATGGTTATAGGGAATTAGGTTATTAGTAATTAGTAATGCTTTGACCTAGTCTATAACCTTCTTAGGACCCTAACGCGAGTTTACTTGCGTTTAGTCATAAAACAATACCGTCACCCATCCTTAGGTGACGACCACAACAAGAACATAAATTTCAAAACCGCTTTGAAAACTAATCATCTGTTCTAGGATGATTAATTTCTAGGTTTTGAACCCTCTATTGTAAGGTTTTGAACCCTCTGTTATATGGTTTTGAACCCCTTTGAATTTTCAAAATCTCGTCAAGGTTTTGGGTTTTAAATAATGTGAACACGTGCAAACTGGAAGGGTGAATACCTGTATTCTGGGTTTTCTGTCTAGGCAAGCACTTCGTATACATCTCATCAGACGCGAGACCAGTTGTGCTTACCTGGGAATTCTTGGGATGAGTGTTCACTTATAGGCGAGCATGTCTTCGCGATACATTATTTTTAACCTATTTACTTTGACTAATCACCAAGGTCGTTTGTTGCTTTGTAGTAACAAACAAATGACCACTATCCTTGCTTTCATCAGATTTGTTTCATCTCATTCTTTTCGTCTAAATTCTCTCACTCGTTTCCTTTCATGTTTCCTCTTTTAGACAATGCCTCCTCGACGCGAAAGCCAGATAGAGACTGCCGAGCTGGCAGAAATCATTGCGCAGCAAATGGCTGCTCAATTCCCAAACCTCTTTGCTCAATGGAACCAAGCCAACAACAACAACAATGTGCTATGCAAATACAAGGATTTCAACCAGGCTAAACCACTCAAGTTTAGTGGTTCTGAAGGAGCAACTGGACTTCTTCAGTGGTTCGAGAGCATAGAGAATACTTTTCGCCATGTGCAGTGTCCGGATAATCGCAAGGTCGAGTTCTCCTCGAGCGTGTTTCAGAAGAGGGCTCTTACATGGTGGAATGGGGTAATGAGAGACCGAGGTGCGGAAGTTGCTCTCGCACAGACATGGGCTGAACTTAGGGCTCTGATGATGAGGGAATTCTGTCCTCGTCATGAGCAGCGAGCTTTGGAGAAGGAATTTGATGAGTTGAAGCAAGATAGTGGTGAGCACAGGGCGTATACTGATAGGTTTGAGGAGCTGAGTCTGCTTTGCCCGGCAATGGTTACCCCACTTGACATAGCTATCGAAAGGTACATCGACGGCCTACCTGACTCGGTACAAGACATCCTTACTGGTAGTAACCCTGCCACACTCCGTCAGGCGATCGAGTTATCGGCAACATTGACTGAGTCGCAGATTCGGAAGAACAAGTTACACAGGAAGGGTGACAAGGGCAAGAAACAGTCAGCTGACAAGGAGGATAGCAAGAAAGGTCAAAACAAGAACGGTAAGGAAGGTGAGACGTCAAAGAAATCAAGAAAGCGAAAGGATGTTCAGAACTTTGCTGTTACAGCACAGACTGCTCAGAACCCGCGAAACCCACCAGCTCAGCCACCTGCAAAGAAAGCATATGCTGGTACCGCACCTTATTGTGCACGCTGCAACGGTCATCACGCAGTACAACAAGCTTGCTGGCAATGCACGACGTGTGGTAAACTTGGGCATTTGGCCAAGATTTGTCGTTTGGGACAAAATCAGGCTGCTCAGTTTCAAGCTCCGGTTCAAGGGAATGCTGTGAGATTTCCACTAGGTTCATGTTTCAACTGCGGAGAGATTGGTCACTTCCGCCACAACTGCCCAAGACTGGTGAATGCAAATGCTAACGCAAACCCGAATGCGAACGTCAACGTCAATGTGAATCCAGCACGCGGTCGAGTGTTTAACATCAATGAGGCACTCAATGATGAACGAGTGAACAATTAGCAGTTTGTTTTTCCTCTGGTTGTTATCTTGTAACATTTAAAGACAATGCGGTTGTTATATAAATAAAATTTGTGGTTTTATTTTTAACTAATGCAATTGTATGAATGTTTGATTCAACCTTATGATGTTAACACAAAGACAAAACTACTCGTGTGGTTCTGTCATTTTTATGATCACTTGTGATCTCCCTAAGAACCTCAAACACTTACTTCTTTTAAATCTAAAGTATCTTATCGTCTTGCACCGTTCGAGATGCAAGAATTATCAAGACAGCTTCAAGAGTTGTCTAATAAAGGATTCATCCGTCCGAACTTTTCACCTTGGAGAAACTCCTATACTCTTTGTGAAAAGAAAGATGGATCTTTTCGAATGTATATCGATTAACGCAAGCCTGGTGAGCTTACCATCAAGAATCGATATCCCCTACCTTAAAATCGATGATCTCTCCGATCATCTGCAGAGCGCTTCATGCTTTTCCAAGATCGATTTGTGTTCTGGGTATCATCAACTTCGTATGCTCGAAGAAGATATTCCCAAAACGGCTTTCTGCACGAAGTATGGCCATTACGAGTTTACAGTCAGGCCTTTTAGGTTGACAAATACTCCAGCCATCTTCAAGGACTTAATAAATAGAGTCTGCAAGCCTTATTTGGATCAGTTCGTCATTGTTATTATTGATGACATCTTGATCTATTCATGTCCTGAGCCGATCACGATCAACACCTTCGTTGACATCGGAGCCCTGATTGAATTCCTTGTACACCTTAAAATGTACAATACAACTCAATTAGGACAAACCGAATTCCTTTTAAGATCTTCCTATCTTCATAGTTAGATTCTTGAAAATATTTAAGGTGCCAAAGGAAATCCATGGATTGGGTTCCTGGTATGCTTTAAATACCCGTGTCCAAAGATAACAAATTAAAGGTCAAATTGAACGATTATGCGATTGAACGAGTATGCAATTATGCAATTATGTGTTTATGAGTTATGTGTTCTCTTCTATGTTTTTGTGTTTTTATACTTTGGATAATTCGTTATCCAAATCCTCGCAGGATCTTTCATATCTTCATATGAGGGATTCGTAGCAGGATAGTCAAAAGGTACTACCTTAAATCCTTAATGGGCTTCTATGTAATAGATAAGACCCTTGGATTTTATAGTATCACTCCACGATTCATAAGAGACCCTTTTGGTGGTCTAGTCAAAAAAATTGATTCACAATTTGGTGAAGAACGACATCTAGTGATGTAGCTAGACAGACTCATTGATAGTCTATTTAGATCATTTATTGATTTAGTCAAAAGGACTCTATGGCGGTCTAGTCACACTCATCACAGGATTGTTCATTTGGTTTTACCCTACATATTATAAAATAGACTGTGTGAACTGTGCAAGGAATTGTCTGATTATGGACGCGTACATAATTATGAAATTTAGTGCACAGAAACCCAGTAAGGTTTATTATGTGTAAGAACCGATAGTGACAAAAATAACAAAATGAGAACGATGTAATGGAGGTACGGTGGACGCACCAATGACGCTTCATATACTAGTATATAAGTGTCCCTCTTACATTGCAATCATGATGTTATTAAAGGTTACTAGAAGTTCAGAACCCTAACCAATGTTGTTCGATCTTTTCAATTTCATGTTTTCAAGCTCTCATAAGTTTCCTCTAAATAAATTTCGGGACGAAATTTCCTAAAGTAGGGGAGACTGTAACACCTGTGCCTCCACGGCCATCAAACAAATACCGAACCAATGAAATATTATATTTCATACTTGGGATTTGTAAAAATATGTGTATCATTTGCACATATCAATTCTTGTTCAATTTCAAACTCTAAATCACTTTCTGGAAGGTTATACGCGCACCGATGCGTAAATATAACCAGTTTAATGCAACAAACACTCCGGAATAGTGACATAGGCTTAACATACCTTAAATAACCTTTACATAACTTAGAAATAAGTTTTGAAGGCTTTGGTATGGCAAAATCAAGTTAAATCGCTTACAGGGACTAAAGTTGACAAACTGCGAAAGTATGCCAATTTGAACTGTAACAGACATTCCGGAACATGACCATAAGTTAAACATACCATAAATATCCTTTATATAGCTTAGAAATAGGCTTTGAGGGGTTCGGTGTGCTAAAATAAACTTTTGGGTCATTCAGGGACTAAAAGTGTCAAAAAGTGCCCAAGTTTGCACTTTCGCGCATAACTTACGTTCTGAATACATCCGGACATCCAAAAATTTATGTAAGCACTAAAATATTTTATTTTAGTGTTCGCCATAAGAAAAATCCATTCGTCGCGTCATTTGGATCGTCTTTCACGCTTATGCGCATTCCGTCGTAATTAAGCGAACATCGCGTTCGTACGGCTAAACGAACCGACATCCGAGATATTTTTGAACACATTTTAAGTTCCCTATACTTTAACTTCATTTTAGAGCTTTGAAATGGGGTTAACGGGCCTTAAACGTGTCGAAAATGGGCTGAATACACAACAGGGACCAAAAGTGTAATTCTGTGAAAGTTATGGCTAGCGCACCGCTACCCTTTTTATGTAACGGTGCGCTAGGGGTCTGCAGAACAAGATCAGACTAACGACTCAGCAGATTCCAGCTGTTTGATCCATACCCACACATTTCCCACTTGCCTAATCAGCTGATAAACATCATTTTTAGCTACCATAAGGTTCCGACAAATGTACGCACAAGATTAAGGCACGTTTTCCTTGAAACGATCTTAACGGTGGACCGAATACTATAAATACCCCACCCCCATTGCTTCTAAACCCACAAGAATTCTGATTTGAGAGCTCTAAGTTGAAACCATTGTTTCATACCTGAGTTCTTAGATCGGGATTAGCATTCGGGGACCCTGGGTAAGTATTCTTTCGTTCTTTTCCTTATTTTACTGCTTTTCGAGTCAGAAAGTCAAACTTTGTTTGACTTTCAGCGTTGACCAGTAATGGTCAATGCGAAGTTCGTTTGAACTTCGCAACGTGAGTGTAATCACGTTGGTTATAGTCCCTTGGGACTATGCCTACTGATTACCACGTTGTCTAGGGTCGTAGGGTAAGCGATCTAATAAATCGCTTATACCTTGAACCCGACCCATTTGGTCGATCATTAGGATCCGACCAAATACATTAGGTGACCATAGTAGGTAGGGAATAACCTTCCGAGGTTATACCCTATGGTCACATCGTTTAAGTAGTTGTATGATAGGTAGTTTATATGCCTTAGGTAAATTACCAGAATACCCTTTTCATGTATAATTGGTAATTAAGCATATGTAACCTAAACTGTTGTCACATAACTGATTATGTAACATGTTTAGGCATATAATACTTGTCATAGGACTAGTTAGGCGGTCCGAACGCGTTTCGCGCGCACGACACGTTAAAGTAGCATAAGCTTCCTAAACGGGTCGTAATGGGTCGATAATACTTAGGTTAAGTTTCATTTAGTATGTAGGCTTTGTTAAACCATATCATATGAGTTCCTACACTCATTTGGTTTACAAACCCTCCTGCTACTCAGTCTTCCGATTTAGGTCCGGGTTAATTATGTAGTTACCTATATTAGGTACCGTTTGATTTCCGGGACTCCTCTAGCTTACTTGGTAGTTGTTCAAGACTCCTAAGCACTCCCAGGCGAGTACATTATTCCCCTCTTTTACTGTTTTCAACTGTTTTGGGGTGACTCATATGTGCTAAATGTTTTAACAATGATTTCAAGAACGATTACAATAACAATTACAATGTGATTTCAAGAACGATTACAATAACAATTACAAAGTGATTTCAAGAACGATTACAATAACAATTAGAATGTGGTTTCAAGAACGATAACAATGGTTTCAAAAACAATTACAATGGTTTCAAGAACGATTTCAATAAAGTGAACGAACTTGTTGGTTGTAGTTACATAACCAATGACATTCATTAGCAATGATCAAGCCGACCAGTATTAGGTTATGGTACCATAGGATCTGACAAATCCCGTTGTTCTCTATACCCATGGTTATGTGTGGGTATTTTGGGTAACGACTGAATCTGTAATTATTAACTTACCCTTTGGTAAGGGTTTGTTAAGAACGAGAACGAGAGCGAGTTGGAACGAGGAACGCGTCAAGAAGGTTTGAATGTTATTAGAGAATCGACCATAAAGTAGTTCACAATTAAAACAAGAACGATTAGAACGAGTAAAACAAGAACGATCTGAACGAATGGGTAACGATTGGGTAAACATTTTAACATGATTGACATTTGATCATGTATTTCCCACAAAACATAACTTTGATTTAAACCAAGTTTTACTTCAATACTTTGTTTTTGTGCATATGGTTTAGTTGAGACATTTCACTTGCCATACATGGATATTTGACATAGACATTTGACATGGATATTTGACATAGACAATTGACATGGATATTTGACATAGACATTTTGACATGATTTACATCTTGATATAAATACTTTGACATATTATTCAATACATTTGACAATTGATTTAAACATAGACATTTTACATTGTTTGGTTTGGTTTGATTAAGTGATTAAGTAACGATGTGTGTGTAATATGATACAAGCATGGTGGATACGCCGCTGGTACTTCCTATATATAAGTTTTTGTATGGTATTACATATTGTAGCGTTATTTGAATCATTTCAGTTTGAGACATAGGACATTTTATACAAGTAACATACTTTTCACAAGACATTGATTTACAAACAACTTATCTTACACAAACTCATTTTACATGGTTATTCATTTAATCATGCATTATTCTCTTATTTATACTTATCATCCGAACTTATTATTTTTCAAATGATTTACAAAGACAAAGCAAATTACAAGGTTCATGACTAAACATTTTCTTAAAACAGAAGTCATGAATCTTATTTTCACAAAACCTATGTATCTCGCCAGCATTTCTTTGCTGACCTCGTTTTCACATATGTTTCAGGTATTGTTGGATGATATCGATTGATAAGATGCATGCTCACATAGGACTGGACAAGGCCTTAGTGACTCAATAACAATGATAGACTATGTTTAAATAGTGTATTTAGATTTCCAGACAATGTAATTACTCAATGTTTAATAAAACGAAATACTTTTGATATCCATGGTTATGAAACATTAATTCTGTTGCAACACGCCCCGATGTTTCCGCCGCGATTTGTTGTTTTACGCGGTCGGGGTGTGACACAAAAGGTGCAGAAGCTAGCTCGAGAGCAAGCTCTGGGTCGTGTAACAGTGGGATGCCTCGAGCAGGTGATAGAGCAGCAGCCATGTCATTGTTGTCCGCGTTAGTGGTAGAGAGCTGTAATCCAGCTGTTTATAAGGTTTGCATATATCACAGACTCAAAGGAGTCTGAGTGCATGCTAAAATCAGAGGGTAGCTTGTTAACAGGGGTCTTAAGAAGTGAAATTTGCAGCAGTGTTCTCGTCTAATCTTCTATCATCATGGGCGTCGGCAGGAGGACCATTGATAAAACATGTCAACGTCGTCATAAATTGTTTGTCAGGTAGCCAACCTTCAGTAGAAATATCCACATGAGCCGCATCATCGAGGATCGGAGTCTTTGTGTGCCCACCATCGGGATGACCAGCGATAGAGTGGTCATGGATTGAAACAAGAGTGACAGAAAGATTCTTTTCAGAGAAACCATCAATAAAGATAAAGTATCACCAAAATCTGGTAGCGCGGACTGTTGGAAGTCGTCCTCGTCCTTAGTCAGCATATCAGGATCACTCTCAGTGTCCGACGTAAATGTCTCTGCCGCAGTTGTAGTCTCATTATCTGTGGCGGTGGTCGTAGGGTTATCAATGTCTGATAACTCGTTCTCTAAATAGAGTGACATGTGTGCCGGTGTGTAGCTTGTATATCCATAGTAATTACTCACAATTAGTGTATGCAAACCACTACCACATGTGCGTGTTTATCGATAATTAGCCATTTAGCATGTATGTAGTAAAAATGAAGGCATGTAGTCACAATCAATGTAAGCAAGTAATCATCCTAGTCTTTCCCAGAATATCCTACCCTGTCTCTCAGACTAGATTCCCTAGTCTCTCATACTAACTCCCTGGTCTCTAAGACCATCCTCCCAGTTTCTAAGACTAAATCCCTGGTCTCTAAGACCATCCTCCCAGTCTCTAAGACTAAATCCCTGGTCTCTAAGACCATCCTCCTAGTCTCTAAGACTAAATCCCTGGTCTCTAAGACCATCCTCCCAGTCTCTAAGACTAATCCTCCCTCAGCCTCTAAGGCTGGACTATAAATATAAGTTTGGAATGTGTATTCGTGCCTTTTTGTTTGTAAAAAAAAATGTGTGTTCCCTGGATCTGGACGTTTAGTGTATGCAATGAAAACAGGTTGTAAAACGTTTTCATGAGAGCCCTAATGATCGTAGTCTAGACTCGAGAAAGAATCCTAGTTCGCTACGATCGAAGCTCTGATACCAAGCTGTCACACCCTGACTTTTGCGGAAGCGTGATTATGGTGTGACCTACTTGTTATCATTGCATTCAACCATACCAAACAACTATATGATAAAACCAAAGATTTGTCATCCATAAAATGAGTTAAAACATAATAACATTGTCTAAAACGTAGACTTCAAATTTAAGTTTTACAACCCATATAAATTGTGTAAAGGTTCGCTAAGGACTCTTCAAAAGATATTAGTTGTAATCAAAGTTTGGAAGACATGTCTCGTCCAGGATTAAGACACGCTGGCCAAACCCAAAGACCATGGATGACATCTTTATACTTAACATGACTTGAAACTCCAACGCCCGCCAGATCCATACTTAATTTCCTGAAATACATGTAGTTTGAAAAACATCAACAAAAGTTGAGCGAGTTCATGTGTATGTGAGTCTGTATAAATCGTTAATGTGTGTCTGTATAAATCATTTAAATGTGTCTGTATAAATCGTTTAAATGTGTCTGTATAAATGTATGTCCTTGGTATGTAGCAATAAGGAAAAAGAGATCAATTAATGTGTAGCTAATACTTTAATAAGTGACATGGCCTAGGAAGCACTCAAACCTGTAACACGTATTTCATACCGGTCCTTCCGGCGGAACGACATAGTCACCACATGCAGCCACACGCTGGCCCATGTGTGGGGCTCGCAACACCCAATAGATCTATCACTCATGCCTCTCGGTCCTTATAAAAGGATTAATGGTCTTACGATAATAGCCTATCCATTCACGTGATCTAGAAGTAAATTCCCTAGCTAAACATACCATGTAAATAAATGTCGGTAAATGTCTGAAAAAGTCTGTAATGTCTGTAATAATTGTAACATGTATTTCACCCCCGAAGTATAAAACTGAAAACCATTAAGAGAAAAGGGGGACATGAACTCACAGTAGTGCGTCTTGTACCGAATCTCAAACTCTGTCTGCTACACGACAACCTACACGTACTAATGTCTATTAGACGAACGGGCCGTGCCTTGGCTTAGAGTTTAGTATTTTGAGTTGCGTTACTTATATTGTTCCGTGTGATAAATATGTGTTCGTTCGATGTTCTAGTAAATTTTAGTCTTAGAAAGAAAATATTTACTAAGTGTTAGAAGTTTCGGAAAATTTTGCCATAGTCTCCTTTGTAAATAGAGGTGCCCATGCTTAAGAGCATATCATTTTCTTTTATATAAAACCCGTAGAGTGTTCCCACATAACCAACCCGACAATCATACATGCAATACACTACTTACGTCTTTTCAGCTTTATTAAACAAGACTGGACTGTTTTCGAGCATTAAAATAAAATAGTTATCCTTTTCTAAAAATTCTCAAATTTTTACAGAATGTCATATATAATCCAAAATTTATTGTGTAAAAATTTCGGAGACTAGTTCATTACCAATTTTATATAAAAATTCTTTTACCCGAATGCAATCAGATTTGTTACTTTCTGATTGCAGTTTTATGGAAAAATTCACTAAAAATCAATCATAAGTCCGATCGACGAACTTCCAGTTGGAGGGTTACGGGAACAACAGTGAACACCTACAGGAAAAATTCCATGAGCTGATTCCGCTCTGGTTTCAAGTTTTGACTCCGAATACGAAACACTTTTTCAGCAGGAAAATTTCAGCTTGAGCTGCTGTCTAAAAACAATTCTTTAAAAATAGTAAACGATCTCGAAAAATTACGATTCTAGTGCCATTTGTTCGGTTGTTCAAAATTACACAATTTAGACTCCAGAAATTCAGTTTTTCGATTTAAAATGACCCAGTTACAGCCTGTTGAAGTAGGCTGGAAATTTCAATCAGCTTGCTGTTTACAATGAAAAAGTTACTAAAAACGCATCAACAAGGGTCCTAACCATGATTTATCAATAACTTAATGATCAAACACCATGTATGCCTTCACCAAACTCAAACCAACACGATAACATCATCATGCAAACCCTTTTATGAATGATTTTATGTACGGTTCCAAGTTCATATTTTTAGTGTTTTAGCTTCTTGTGATTTATCATTAACATCCTACTACGAATCATAACAAGTAACAAGAATGAAACAAGGGTGTGAAGAGACTTACTACTAGCATAAGGCTAGGGTAGAAATCTTAGAGCAAAGATGAAGAAATAATGAAGATGAAGCAAGTAAACAAGTCCCTTGAAGCTTCACAACTTGCAACTCCCCTGAATTCACTCTTGAAGCCTTGAATGGCACTTAGGAGTAGATGAAGATGGAGATTTGAGGGTGGTGATGGTGAAATCGGTTGGGGGAAACCGAAATAGGGGGAGGGAGGTAAGGGTTGGAGTGTGGTGTTAGATGAAATGATGAGAAGTCTTGGAAATTGTAGGATTCCTTACATGGTTTGGCAATTCCCACAAGTAACTCCATAAAATTCAGCCAATAGAACCAGGAGGTGTGAAGAGAATGATTAGGGTGGGTCCCCATGGCTGGAAATCGGTTGGGGGGTGGGGGTAAATTGTAAAAAATGTGACTAAATGGTAACTAGTTAGTTAAATTGTAAGTAATGGACTTTTATGTGTAGAAAAATGATTTTTAATGGGTGTTATGGCAAACGGGTACCATGACTAACCAAAAAATAGTAAAACAATGTTATTGACAAAAATTTAGTGTTCCGGGTAATGTCCGGTTGTTCGGTTACGTAACGTTCTGATAAAGTGTTAAATCGTACCGGATAGTGTCTTTTACGCATCTTTTTGTAACGAAATTGTTCCTGGCACTTAGGAAAGTATACAGGACTACTCTGCCATATTTGTGTATTCTACTGGTATAATAAAATGCTGAATTTTATAAAAGAATGCAGAATTCTGTATTAAAAGTGTGTTTTAGGCACTTCCCGGCATTATATCTATCACCTAATGACGCAGTCTTATGGTCCTCACTTCCCTACACTACAACCCAGTGTAGTACTCTATCCCTGGCTCATACTGGCCATAATAATATTGTCTGTCTAAGTGCTGGCATTATCAGCATTATTTCTGAATCAACCGTTCAGTGTGTCAACTGTGCTGAGTGCATCAAGTATGTCACTAATGTAGGTGTGTAATGAATGGAGTGACTGTATAAAATATGATGCATGTATATATGATATAGAATCATAGAGCCGTTTTAAATTATCAGTTGTAATCAAGCACAGTCATTAAGCACGTAATTAAGATTAATTAATTTGTACAGTACCTGAAATTTTGAGGGTTGTCACATTGAGTTAGTGGTGTACATAGTTTACTTTAAAAAAAAATCATGTTTGTTGGTGTGCCTTTCTTCCAAAACCATACATTGGTGACAATGTATCCCAACTGTGGGTATGGGGGAAATTTTTTCTGAAAATTTAAAAAAAAATAAAAAATAAAAAAAGTGTCGTTTGAATTGAACGCTTACCATTGTGCCTACACAACATATAGAAAACCCTTTATCCTTATATGGTGAGCGTTTGGGCCACACATTTGCTTTAATGATAATTCTTCTTTTGATTGAGTAATGTGTGGTAATGCATTAGAACTTGTGCATTAGATACGCTCTGGGGCCATAGTTTAACATGTTTGTGAAAGTGATAAAGGCATTTAGGTAGCCTTGTCTCAATGTGTGGGAGTGTGGGAACTTGGCGGTTGGGTCTCATACGTTACACATATGAGCTTGGTGTCACACCCCAACCGGTGGCGGAAACATCGGGATGAGACGAAGTGTGTATAGATTGCTCGAGACTTCATAACACTATATGACAATATTTATTTAATTCAAATTCATTGCAATACTAAATTGTCATACAAGATTAAAATAAGAAATAACAACATTGTCTCAAATAAGAACATAACATTAAAAGATAGATCGATTAAAGGTGTGTATCTAGACCACCCTAAACTTGTTTCATCATTCATCCATACTTCAACTATCAACCTGCAACATGTATTAAAATAGAGTTTCAATTCAAAAGCAAAGGCGAGTATACAAGTTTGTTTACATAGCATAATAGAATAAAAGCACTCATATCCAACATGATACATAATAAAATAGTTTCAGCCATGCTAGTTCACGCAGTCCAAGTGATAGCCCAAGTTTCCAATGCGTTAAATTACCTATCCCAAAGTTCAACGGGAGGTTAAAACGATACCTCCTAACAATACCCCTCGAGCACAAAATGGGGGAGGTGCACGAATCCTATAGCATATGCATAGTACTACTAATTGTTAGGGCGGAACTACACACAGGGATTAAACGTTCACATAGCACAAAATAGTCTCAAGTATCCCAAGTTTCATGTTTCATGTTTAAATGGATAGAGTATGTTTCAAATGAGTTTCAAGTGTCACGTGTTTGAATATAGAATACATGTTGCACCCAAAGTGTTTAAAGCAAAAAGGGATCGAGTATACTCACAATATTGCATATACTTTCCGATTATCCAATGTGACGAAGTTGATGAGTTTGGAAGGTTGAATGTGTAAGGGTTAAACTTCGAGTAGGTTTAGAGTCGAGATTCGGACTTAGATTCAAAGAATAACAAAGTATGTATTTGGAAAATATTCACTATGGTATTAGCACTTGTCTTGACACTATGGTAATCCTTTAGGGATTATATATGATTTCATAGGTTCAAGACCTATTAGAATCGTGACACGGAACTACACACATAGTGAGAACTTATTAACTTGGTAGTAGATTTATATAATCACTAACAAGGTTTCGGTTTATAATATATACATAATTATAATATATACATAATTATAATAGATACATAATAATAATATAGTTAGTCACGTAGGAGGCGGGAGGTTAAACCTTCCACTTGGTTACCTCTTGGTGTCATATGAATTATGTAGGAGGCGGGAGGTTAACCTTCCACTTGGTTACCTCGATTGTTATGTTAATATATAAGTTATGTAAGAGGCGGGAGGTTTGAACCTTCCACTTAGGAACCTCATAAGTATGTTCAAGAATTAAAGGTACAATTATACTAAACAAAACATCAAATGATGTGTGGACTTGTATGTAAGTTAGCCTATGCTAACCAAGTAGTCACACCATCTTCAAGTTCAAGACTTGGCACCACTTGTGAGTTAATAACTCATTAAAACAGAAAGTTTAGAGTGTTTAGACACTCCTATTAAGTGTAAAACAACCTTGGTTTGGCTTTACTAATCATGCAATAGACTAGAAGCATAAGAACATAAGCTTGTTTGAAGTATACAAGAGTTTAAGAAAGTTTCATGCAAAACAGAAAGTTTATGGACATTTTCGGGGTAATTCCAGGTCTGATTTCTCCCAGGAGAAGTCAAGGAATCAAACCCCATGATTATACAAGCAAGTAGGAAAAAGAATCAAGTAATTTGGTTGAGTTTTGAGCAAGTTATGCTCACTTTTGCATGCAAGGGTGAATCTGCCCGAATTTCAACTTCTTGAAGGATTTGAGAGTGATTTAGGAGAGATTTAAGAGTTGTGCAAGAGTCTAAGGCCTTGGGGAAGGTGTGTATTTATAGGGAATGAGTTTGGGGTTGGGGTTGGTGGAGAGGTGTAAGAACTTCTCAATTAGCGTCTAGGAGTCAAAACCGTGTGATTTACGTTCAAATTCGCGAAGTTTGGAAAATTCTGATGTCTACAGACATGCTTGCGCACCTCAAGGCTTATATGCTTGCGGTGCGCAAGGCTATAACTTTCATAAAATTACAATTTAGTCCCTGAAGTTTGAAATTAGGGCTTTTAAGGTGTTTTAAGGACTAGTTTTGTCATTTAAGCATAGTTTAAAGCCAAAAAAGTATGAGGATCATATTCAAAGTATAATTTAGCGTGTGAAGGTCGTATACAAGTATCGTTTACGTTCAAAGCATGTTTTATGCATAAGTTTCGCATAATTGCAAGTTTAGCACGTAGTTTCCAAGAATAACGATTAAACATCAATTGATTCACAAAATCGAACATGCGAGCATACATAGAGTGTGTATAACATATTTGTAACAAAATACAAGTTTCAGTAATGATCCAAGTCTTGGTTTTTACGATGATTACAAAGAAAGAGCGATTACAAGAACACAAGGTTTCCAGAATTAGAAATACGAAGAAGGCTTGTTATAATTGGAAAGTACAAATTAGCCGGGCGTTACAGTCTCCCCTACTTTAGGAAATTTCGTCCCGAAATTTATTCAAGATGAAGGCTTAAACGAATGACCCTTAAAGAGTGTAAGTATAAGGATAGCATAAGTGTTGGATAGATGAACGTAGTGTGTTTAGAATGAAGTCTCGTCGTGGATAATCGGATATAATGCATTGTGAGTTGTCTAAAGCTGTATCAGGTCTAAATAGGTCTGTAAAACACTGAATTTCTCATGACACGTTTTTACGAAAGTTTGGTAATATGTCGAAAACACTTGTATACAGGAAGTACCAGCGGCGTATCCACCATGTTTTGACCACATTACATCCGTTCCGCATTCGGTGCCATGTTACGTTCTGTGCCTTACCATACACAGTAGTACACTCTATGGTTCTCATACGCTTATCACTATAATCCCGTGTGCACCCGTGATTATATTGATCGTCGCATGATCCGCATAGCTTGTACTAGTTGTGTATGAATCAGGGTATACATGATTTAAAAATAAGAGTGTGTACGTATAAGTATGTAGTATACAAGCAAGTCCATGTTTAAGTATGTTTGGGACCCACGTAAGAGAATCACTCAGATTACGCTCGCGTATGGGTACAAAAGTATGAATCTCGAGTATGAATGAAAGTATGAGCATAAATATGATTATTCTCGTAAGTATGAGCATAAACATAAAGCGTACGAGTAGTATGAGTATAAGTGTAAGCATGAAACGCATGAATATAAGTATAAGCATGAAACGTATGAATATAAATATAAATACGAGCATAAGTATTAAAAAAATGTATTGTTATGAGTATGAGCATGAGTTGTGAGTATGAATACTAATGATTTCGTATATAGTATTAATTGAAACATGACAAAATTTAAGCATGTAAAACAATCATGAAATTTCGAGTGTGAAAAAAAAATAACAAAGTATAATGATAGTATGTGTGAATTTGTCATGATGTTTGATTGCACGAGTTGAGATGTGTATGATGATGTATGTAAAATAGTTGGTAGGGTAATGTAATGATTTTATTCCTACTATGGTTCACTTAAAATTTTATTTCTGAAATGAGTACAATAAACATGACAAATCATACCCTTATCATCAAACAAATGAAATACAATGGTAAAACAACGAAAATATCCAAGAATAAATATGAACCAATTTCTTCTAATGGAAGGCTAAAAATTGAACAGTGTAGTATCACGATTAGCACTCCGGCAAACACAAGAGCCGGATGAATCATCCTAAATATTATTTTCAAAAACTTGAAGAGAGTGAGAAGGAAGAGTGTTTTGTTATGAATAAAATGAGATTTGTTGATTGGGTATAGGGGGAAATATAGCCGTTTGGCAACGGCTATATAGCCGTTATACATATATATATATATATATATATATATATATATATATTACAAGATGATTAAAGATTTAAGTGTAAAACTAAATCGTGTGATAATACGTTTAAGGTATGTTTAAGAATCTCGTGTAAATGAGTTAAGTGAAAATAGAAAGTACGCTTGATAAAACAATGTATTTTGAAATGGTATACGTATGTATTTTGAATAATGATAAATAATTCAGGTATAAAACATGATCGAGTTTGCATAATAAGATATTTAAAAGAGACGTTTTGGTAACGATCACCTAGGTAAGGGAATCACCCCTAACTCGTTGGTGAGGTCGTTTTTAAGAAAACGGGGAGTAGAGTTAATCGTCAAGGTAAGGAAATCACTCCTATCTCGATGATATGTCTCCACTTATTATTACAAGGAATGTGAATTTACACTACATGAAATCATGTATATGTATAAATTTATGGAATGGTTCAATATGATGTGTTTGTGAGAAGAGAAAAAAAAGTGTCGAAAGTAAATTCGAATTTGAAAGATTCCATCGTATAAAATAAATAGTAGAACACATGATTGATTAAAATTTGGATGGTTCCCAAAACGGAACTTTGACTAACCAAAATAAATCAAAAGTCCTTTCGAATTAGGGAAACGTGCTTTGGCCTATAGGTATTTTGTACTCTCCTCGTTAGTCCCCAGGTAGGCAAACAGGTCTATTAATTTGGATTTATACGAATTGCCAGCCTAGACAGGACGTCCCGACTACCGGTACTTACCCTTCCAGTTACTACACGTTTCCATTCGTTTGAAAATTTGAAACTTTGGCGAGATTTAAAATCGAGGAGTGGAACTAGTCGACAAGGTGCGGGTTTCACCCCTAACTTGGCGATTTAGTATCCTAAGTGTGGTTGGTACTCGTCGGGTCAAAAGTTAATTTCGACGCTTTGACGAGGGTCCACTAGAATTTGAAATGAAATTACCATTAAGATGTGGATTTCACTCCTAACTTAATGGTGTAATTTCATGTAAAAAGAGTAGATGGATTGAGAGTCGTTCGCCAAATTATGGGTTTCACGCCTATTTTGGTAAACTCATCTCGTTTGTACAATATGAGTGTTGTTGGATTTAGAATAATCAAGTAAAATGCATAGGAAAAAAAATGTAAGTAAAAGTAGTACACAAACAAGTATAAGCACATAAGGAAGCATATTAAGAATGGTATGTAAAGAATGAAATAATAAAACAGGTATTCACAATAAGTATAGCATGCCATGTATTAACACATAAGTGATGTATATGTCTAAAAGATCAAAAGCGGATAAATAAGAGGTAGATAAGCTAACATGCAAGTAGTTTTAAGTAAAATATAAGAATAAAGCTCTAAAACTATAGACTAGGTAAAAAGCATGGCAATTCTACCTAATTCCCTATAGTTATGGCTCTGATACCAATCTGGTATCAGAGTACGGTCAAGAATGGTGCTTAACTATAGTCTAGGTAAAAAGTATGGCAATTCTACCTAATTCCCTATAGTTATGGCTCTGATACCAATCTGTCACACCCCAACCGATGGCGGAAACATCGGGATGAGACGAAGTGTGTATAGATTGCTCGAGACTTCATAACACTATATGACAATATTTATTTAATTCAAATTCAATGCAATACTAAATTGTCATACAAGATTAAAATAAGAAATAACAACATTGTCTCAAATAAGAATATAACATTAAAAGATAGATCGATTAAAGGTGTGTATCTAGACCACCCTAAACTTGTTTCATCATTCATCCATACTTCAACTATCAACCTGCAACATGTATTAAAATAGAGTTTCAATTCAAAAGCAAAGGCGAGTATACAAGTTTGTTTACATAGCATAATAGAATAAAAGCACTCATATCCAACATGATACATAATAAAATAGTTTCAGCCATGCTAGTTCACGCAGTCCAAGTGATAGCCCAAGTTTCCAATGCGTTAAATTACCTATCCCAAAGTTCAACGGGAGGTTAAAACGATACCTCCTAACAATACCCCTCGAGCACAAAATGGGGGAGGTGCACGAATCCTATAGCATATGCATAGTACTACTAATTGTTAGGGCGGAACTACACACAGGGATTAAACGTTCACATAGCACAAAATAGTCTCAAGTATCCCAAGTTTCATGTTTCATGTTTAAATGGATAGAGTATGTTTCAAATGAGTTTCAAGTGTCACGTGTTTGAATATAGAATACATGTTGCACCCAAAGTGTTTAAAGCAAAAAGGGATCGAGTATACTCACAATATTGCATATACTTTCCGATTATCCAATGTGACGAAGTTGATGAGTTTGGAAGGTTGAATGTGTAAGGGTTAAACTTCGAGTAGGTTTAGAGTCGAGATTCGGACTTAGATTCAAAGAATAACAAAGTATGTATTTGGAAAATATTCACTATGGTATTAGCACTTGTCTTGACACTATGGTAATCCTTTAGGGATTATATATGATTTCATAGGTTCAAGACCTATTAGAATCGTGACACGGAACTACACACATAGTGAGAACTTATTAACTTGGTAGTAGATTTATATAATCACTAACAAGGTTTCGGTTTATAATATATACATAATTATAATATATACATAATTATAATATATACATAATAATAATATAGTTAGTCACGTAGGAGGCGGGAGGTTAAACCTTCCACTTGGTTACCTCTTGGTGTCATATGAATTATGTAGGAGGCGGGAGGTTAACCTTCCACTTGGTTACCTCGATTGTTATGTTAATATATAAGTTATGTAAGAGGCGGGAGGTTTGAACCTTCCACTTAGGAACCTCATAAGTATGTTCAAGAATTAAAGGTACAATTATACTAAACAAAACATCAAATGATGTGTGGACTTGTATGTAAGTTAGCCTATGCTAACCAAGTAGTCACACCATCTTCAAGTTCAAGACTTGGCACCACTTGTGAGTTAATAACTCGATTAAAACAGAAAGTTTAGAGTGTTTAGACACTCCTATTAAGTGTAAAATAACCTTGGTTTGGCTTTACTAATCATGCAATAGACTAGAAGCATAAGAACACAAGCTTGTTTGAAGTATAAAAGAGTTTAAGAAAGTTTCATGCAAAACAGAAAGTTTATGGACATTTTCGGGGCAATTCCAGGTCTGATTTCTCCCAGGAGAAGTCAAGGAATCAAACCCCATGATTATACAAGCAAGTAGGAAAAAGAATCAAGTAATTTGGTTGAGTTTTGAGCAAGTTATGCTCACTTTTGCATGCAAGGGTGAATCTGCCCGAATTTCAACTTCTTGAAGGATTTGAGAGTGATTTAGGAGAGATTTAAGAGTTTTGCAAGAGTCTAAGGCCTTGGGGAAGGTGTGTATTTATAGGGAATGAGTTTGGGGTTGGGGTTGGTGGAGAGGTGTAAGAACTGCTCAATTAGCGTCTAGGAGTCAAAACCGTGTGATTTACGTTCAAATTCGCGAAGTTTGGAAAATTTTGATGTCTGCAGACATGCTTGCGCACCTCAAGGCTTATATGCTTGCGGTGCGCAAGGCTATAACTTTCATAAAATTACAATTTAGTCCCTGAAGTTTGAAATTAGGGCTTTTAAGGTGTTTTAAGGACTAGTTTTGTCATTTAAGCATAGTTTAAGGCCAAATAAAGTATGAGGATCATATTCAAAGTATAATTTAGCGTGTGAAGGTCGTATACAAGTATCGTTTACGTTCAAAGCATGTTTTATGCATAAGTTTCGCATAATTGCAAGTTTAGCACGTAGTTTCCAAGAATAACGATTAAACATCAATTGATTCACAAAATCGAACATGCGAGCATACATAGAGTGTGTATAACATATTTTTAACAAAATACGAGTTTCAGTAATGATCCAAGTCTCGGTTTTTACGATGATTACAAAGAAAGAGCGATTACAAGAACACAAGGTTTCCAGAATTAGAAATACGAAGAAGGCTTGTTATAATTGGTAAGTACAAATTAGCCGGGCGTTACACTTGGTAGCGAGAGGGGCGGAGGTTTGGTCTAATAGTAGCCATATTTGAGCTTATAGCCTATCATTTGATGGCCCATACCCTGCCCCAAATTTTTACCCATTTGAGAAGATATGGCGCGCATAATAGTTCGTGTTATTTAGCGTTCCTTTGATTGTATGTTTAGTGTTAAAAAACGAGAAAATACAAAAAAATGAGAATAAATGTTTGTATTAGTTGAAAGAAAAAAGAAAAGAAACAAAAAGAGTTGCAAGATGTCATAGTTAGTTAGTTTTATTGTTTAGATGTAATAATAAGGACGGGTTGGATCATTGCGCTCCTTTACCTATATCCCTTTATTTCCTACCTTAACACTTCGCCTTGTTACAACCTTATAAGTCCTTTTGCTTCATATGCATGCTTAAGCGTTTATCTTGGCGGAGGTTCGATTTTTGCACAAGCTTATTATTATAAGATCACACATATGCTTTGAGCGCATCATAGTATATTGTTGCTAGCTACCATATATCAATGAGATGAGTGTTTTGTGAGGGGTGTGTTGTGTGGGTAATAATGAACAGCTTGTAAAAGATGACGGTTACTTACATTAGGGGTGAGCAAGAAAACCGAAATAACCAAACCGTAACCGAATAACCGAAATAACCGAACCGAAAAAACCGAACCGAAACAAAAACCGACGGTTTGGTTTTCGGATTTTTAATAACCGAAAATTTCGGTTCGGTTTTCGAATAAACGTTTTCAATAACCGAAAAAACCGAACCGAACCGATAAGTTACAATCCATATATTTTTATGTTTAAGTTTAAAATGTTTAAGTGTTTAACCCAATGCTAGTAGAAAATGTTAATTTTAATCTTGAATGTAAAGTGTTTATAATAAAAACATTATAACTGAAATGATTTATTATTACCTATAAGATATAACAAAATTTAATATAAAAATTAAATTTAATAAAACTTTGAAGAAACATAAAAATATATTAGAAGGTTAGGCTTATGTAAACAATACTAATTAAAGAGGTGAACTATAATAACTTAAATATAAACATATAAAAAGATTGTTATAATATAAATTATACTTTTTATTTTTTGAATCTTACATAATTTTGTTCAAAAAACCGAAATAACCGAAAAACCGAACCGACGTAAAAACCGAAAAACCGAAACCGAAAAAAACCGAAACCGAACGGTTTTTAAAACCCAAAAACCGACATTTCGGTTTCGGTTTTGATTTTACCCAAAAACCGAACCGAACCGAACCGTGCACACCCCTAACTTACATGGTTTGTATTGTTTCGACATGGAAGTTATTTTTGTGCTAAGGGTAGTTGACGGATTGTTTTTGAAAGAGTTGCTTGGGGGCAAGCAACGGGTAAGTATGGGAATGTGATGGGTGGTCTGTAGGACAACCTTTAAATGATGTAAATGGTATAAAAATCGCATATTTGATTACATTATTTTAAGGAATTGGATGACTATTGTTTGCTTGTTATGTCAAGTACAAAAGGCATGAGAGACAAAGAAAAGAAAGCTTGGTTTGACGGGGCATTGGGGTGAGTTGATTGAAGAATCGAAGTAGGCAAGATTGGTTGTCACCGTAGTTTAGGGTGCCTACCGTAAGCTACGATAGGCTGTGATACCGTATAGGACTGTCGTAGCTCGGTGGAACCCTGTCGTAGCCTTTTCAAGACCACCGTAAGCTACGGTGGCCACCGTAGCTTACGGTGGAACAAGACGCTGAATTCTCTAGTTCCTTTAAAACAAACTTATGTTGAGACTTTTGATCATCCTTTTCACTACAATCGTTTCTAAACTTGTTTTGAGCGAAAATTAGGTTCCAAAACAGTATTTTGGGTGTTTTAATCATTACTACTTTGTCTTTGATCTTTATGAACAACAGATTGGATACTATGATGATTCACCAAACGATGAGCGGCTTGTTTTCTTGGTGATCATCCCGGATGTAAGGTTTTCTTGTGACAATTATGTTTTGTTCATGTATTTCTGGAATAGTAATCTATGCATTTTATGTGTAGAATTATTATGGTGTTTGTGCAAGTGCTTGTAGTTTGTTAACTTTGTTTAACCATACGTTCTTGGTGTCATTGGCGATCGAGATATAGTGGGAGGGATTAGGGTTGGATATGTTAATTGATCATCGGGTGACAACCTCGTGGCCTATACGTGGCATATATGGGGCATGAGTCATATACGAGACCTGTACGAGGGGTCCTATACGCCACGTATAGGCCTGTACGCGGTGTATAGGAGCAGCCAAACCAGAACTGACATGAGTCAGGCATTGAGTTTGATGTAACCATATACGCCCCGTATAGGCCTATACGAGGCATATACGAGACAGAAGGTATGCAAATAGGGAGATAGAGTGTGTGGATAGTTTGAGCCAAAAAAAATATATAATATAACTATTCGTTCCGGATTTTATGCTCCCGGAGTGGGATCACTCCGGCGGTTGGGAGGACCGTGCGCTACCCCCCCTGATTTTATGCGGTTTTACAATTTTAAAACCATAAACCAAACTGTTAGTTACGGTTTGAAATTACGGAAATCGACAAGACGAGCGAAAGTTAAATGAATCGTGAAAACATATAATGTTGAAGAGCAACTTAATTTTAAAAACTTTCG
Source organism: Helianthus tuberosus (assembly GCA_030545235.1). Taxonomy (NCBI): domain Eukaryota; kingdom Viridiplantae; phylum Streptophyta; class Magnoliopsida; order Asterales; family Asteraceae; genus Helianthus; species Helianthus tuberosus. Next base: position 108,802,394 of record CM060430.1, on the reverse strand, counting down.
TATACGTACAATATAGACACGATAGAACGAGATACACCGTTGGAGAAAAGAGTCGTTCAATATTTTCGCATTCAAAGCGACGTCGTATTGGGCAAACGAGATAAATATATATATATATCGAACTGAGCCAGCTAGCCCTCCACGTCATTCATCTTCTTCTTCCTTCTTTCTTTCTGTAAGAAGGAACACCGTAACAGTTTTCGAATTTGATTTTTTTGATAATGAGTGAAACTCGTATTGAAGTTTGTCTCTATTGCCGTTCAAGAGTTAAACGCGAAGAGATGCGTGATCATGAATTGATCTGCGAGTAGAAAAAATGGTGTGATGAAAATAAAAAAGCAATTGATGATGAGAACAGGCGAATAAGAGAATGGAACTTGAAGGCAATCATACAGAAACTGAACAATGAAATCCAAGAATTGCAATTGATGCCAAAGAAACCGGAAGTAAAGCCAAATGATGATGATCAAGAAGAGGTTTGGGTGGAATACGGTCGTTGGCCTTCTACCTCTTCTGCTCCTTGTCCATGCACATGGAAAGACACCGTTATGGAAATCGATCGATGTGCTCAGTATCTGCGTGATGTTCCTGTGGTTGATGAAAAAGATGGCAAGAACCCAACCAAGAAGAACAAGAAAAAGAAGAAGTAAAAACCAATGGCAGGTGGGTTTCTTTCAACTATTATTTTGATACTTTCATTTCTTGGAAGCATGCAGTTTGATATGATGTGATAGTTTAGTGGATGATGTTAACAACATTCTTGGTTTAGTCGTCATTCTTTACGATTTGTTTTGCTGTTTAGTGTTAACTGAACAAAAGAATATAATAGGGTTTACCGTACAAAAAATAGGGTTTGCTTTTACTGTTTTGAATTTGATATGAGATCAATTCACCAACTTGAATCTTGTAATTGAATGATGTTTGCATATAGCATTAATGACGGATATTGTTGTCACTGAGATGATTTCCTTCCTTTTTTGTTTTTAATATCAATCAGTTTTTGATGCATGGTTTCTAGATTTCATTTAGATACACATTAATCAGTTAATTGAATCAGCTACTACTTGATTGTTAAGTAATTTGTAGGGGAAACAAGTGCTTTGGAATAATAATAACCCATCATATCATATAAGGTTTTCTTAAGGAAGTTCGGGTTTCGCCAAACGGATCGCGAAACCGAATATTGTAGAATTCCTGGACCCATTTTTTGTGTTTCGGGTCGGTCCATAACCTTCCATTCCATGGGCCGGCTTTATACATAAGGCTCTCGAGCATGGGCGGAGGAGGATAATGGAGGCCCGGGGGTGCTCTAGCCCCCACTGTTTTTCACACATAGTGTTAGTTTCACCGAAAAATTGAGAAATTTTGTTTTTCCTAGTGTAAAATATTGGATTTTTAAGAGTGTGGCCCCCACCGATTTGAATTTTTAGAGTCCGGCCCTCACCAAGTTTCCGTTCAAGCTCTCGAGGCTAGCCTAGCTCTAGCTTTAGATACAAGTCACGAAAACTTGAAGCGAACCTAGCTCATGCTTAGGCCATTGTTATTCTTCTAAATTATCAAGTGATATCACTGTTGACTTTGCTTGTTTCACACTCCCTCGATCAGTCACGTTATCTATGAGCATAACTTTTAATTAGCCTTGGACAATCCTTTTGTTAGCATGTTGGCGAGTTGGTCTCGTTCTTCACATAAATCAGATACACTTCTTCACTTCTTCTTCTTCTTGTAATACCTTTTCTCGAACAAAGTGATAGTAAGATTTCAGTGTGCTTTGTCCGAGCGAGCATGCATATTCTCACCTTGTAGTCAACCCTTTGGCTCAAATCTTCTAGAAGTTGAACCAGCTAAACATGTTCCTGCCGAGGCCCTTTACTTAGCCTCAGTCGTTGATAATGACATGAAACAGTCGGTTGGCGCTTGTTGCACCAAGAAATAATACCACCCAGGGGCGGATTTAGAGCCTTTTTACGGGTTCCCAGGAACCCAGTCGATTTGGAAAAAAATGTTTTTTTGTAGTGTAAACCTTGTATGATTTGGAAAAAAACGTGTTTTTTGTAGTGTAAACCTTGTATGATTTGTAAAAAGGAACCCAGTGAAAAAACTGGCTGGATCCGCCACTGAATTACCACCTACCTACAAGCTCAATTAAACACATAACCAGTGGTTGAGCGTCTTCTGTCTAGATCTTATTAAGCAAAATAAGATCTTGTTTAGTTAAAAAGAATTATAAAAGAAAAACCGTTTACTTAGTTGAAAAGATCTTGTTTTTTTTTTTAATTATTAATTAACTGTATTTTTTAGTTATTAATGAAAACAATTTATTTAAGTTTTTAGCTTTTTTATTTAAAATATAAGAAAAAAAGGTGGTGATGATGTGACAGTGGATGGCCTTCGTCGCGCCTAATAGTAACATGCTGGTTGTTGAAAATAATGTGACGTAGTGGACGTTCATGGGACACAACTCATAGCCTTATTTGTATGCCCGTTGTAAATTCGCATCTTACCATTTATCTAAAAGATTTACGATTTTTAAAGAAATTAATCGTTCAAAAAAATTCATACATCATGCAGTGTTAAATAATTTCACACATATAAAGTTTGATGCTACAGTTTATTAAACCTCTTATTATTGTTTTTGGTCATTTCCGGCCAAATTCCGGCTTACTCCTTGTAGGTCCCTCGGAGGTTGAGGTTTAACCTATTCCTTGTTATGTCTAACACACTAGCGAGTGCGGAATCCAAGCTAGCATGCAAACCGAGATAGAACAAGCACAAAACACAACACACAATCTTCACCGATTAACACCACTTGTATTAATGCGTATGAAGGGTTCGGTTACAAGCACAAGGTTTACAAATCTGTTTTGCAAACTCTCTCTAACTCTCGTGTGTGTGTTCTGAACAGAATGCTCTCACTTTTGTCTATCTTGTCTAACTTTCGAACTCACGAACTCCTGAACTAGTGAACACACAACATGGGTATATATACCCAACACAGATCGTCTGGTCGAAGGATCAGACAGACTGATCGTAAGATCATCTGTCGACCAGAAACCCATCGAAGGATCACATATACCACGAAGGATGATATCCTTCGTGGTCTATCCTTCGAAGGTTATCTTTCGAGCTCATCGAAGGATCTAAACTATCCTTCGATGACACATCCTTCGACCCAAACATCTTTCAACCATTGTCTAACTGTTTGGCCAAGTCAAACCGGAGGATGGTTGACTTGGTCAAACTTACATCAATCTTACATCAAAGACATCGTTTTGTATCAAGACTAAATACAGACAAAGTACAGACACAAGTGCACCAACAAACTCCCCCTTGGCTGTAGCTTTGTCTCGATCTCGATCTTAATTCTTGTAAGTCCCTTGTGTCTTCAAGTCTTTGACGTCCTTTCAAGTTCTTCAATGTCGGAGGATCTTTAAAGTCTTCACGTCTTGAAAGCAGAAAGTGTACCAACAAACTCCCCGTTTTATGTAGGAAGTGTGTTGACAAACTCCCCCTTAACATAAGCTCCCCCTTGAGTTATGCTCGTGAAATACTTGTTCGTTATGAATTGATATCCTTGTGGTGTTGATGATGGTCAGCGGCAACTCGATCATATTTATCACTTGAGTGCATTCACGTCGTGTCTTCATTCCGAAGCTTGTCATTGACCATGTTCTCCTTGCCTTTAGAATCTGCACATGCAAGAAATCTAAACGCGTAATGAGAACAACTGCCTGGAATATCATAAGCAAACGACACACATGTGACCATTGTTTAAACAACACCGTCCGACAGTTTGAAAGTTTTAACAAATTTTATCAATTTCAAATTTTAACTTTCAACACTTGCAAATTTCGACCGTTTATGAAGATTCAGTCGTTTTCGGTTTTCGTTCAGGTTTCAGGTAACGAAGACTCGAGCTCCAACATCGTACGATCGAAAATAAAATAGAAATAAAATCTTTTTGGCTTTTATAAAGTTTATATTAAAACACACCTAAAATCTTTTTGGAATTTTTGAAAATTTCAAATGTAAAGACTGAAAGCTGTAAATAAATATATACAAAGATGCGAAAAAATGAAAGCATTAAATAAATATTTACAGACATTCTTTTTGCGAGTTTCGAGGGTAAGAGAATCATATCAGTGTACGGTCATGTCAAAACACTCTTGTTGTTCAATTAGATAACATTAAGATAAGCATCCTATAACAATTATCGGTATTGTTGTCCACATAAGCTCAACTTATCAGATGTAATCATGGCGAGGGGATACGTTAGAGTATGATTTATACTTACCGACCGGTGTTCATCCACATCACGACACATTCCCGTATCAAGGTATGCACGAGGGTTCATCTTACCGGTGAGTATACCGATTATCATCTGTTTGACCGTATATGATGTGAGATTCTCACTTATTTTGATTTGAAAACAAGCCCTATGTGATATAATCACTTATTGATGAGGAACTTGATTTTCGATGCATGAGGGCACAGGAGCAAGTCCGTGAACAGGTCAGTACTTTCGTACAGCAGAGAGACGAACTTGACTCCCGGAAAGAATTTGTGATATATTATCACTTATTTGTTTGGACATGTGATTGTTGATCACTTATTGAGGTCGAATGCAATATGTACACGTATGTATAGTATCATGGAAGATCTAGACTTGCGTCCCCGTGATTTTTCGGTAAAAGATACAACCATGATACCCAGATGATAAGCAGCATAAAGACCGAATATCTTAGAACCTCGGCAATCTCTCAAACGAAATTTCGGTACTAAGACCATATGCCAATGAATGGTTCCCACCTGGTCTTCAGTCGATTTAAGTTTATATCACCCTGCACACTTTAAAATGATTGTGAGCCTACCGATACATCTTATATAGAGCTGCTTATCGTTTTTCATTTAAGGTTTAAAGAGGTTTAGACAGACCACTGATGTACTATCATTTTCTCTTTTGCTCGCCAGGAAACTCATTTTTGTTTTTCTATTGTTTTTGTGTTTTTGAAATTTTTCGATGTTTTTGGATTTTTCAAATTTTGGATTTACTCCCCCTAAAATCAATAAACTAAGACAAATTTTAAACACAAAGGTATTTACAAAAATGATTTTCCGATGTTGGTTTTACTCTTGCTTGACCTTAATGCCGTTTACCAGTAATAAATAGTCAAATCTTGATTTGTCAAATGCTTTGGTAAAAAGGTCGGCACGTTGGTCATCGGTGTGGACGTAAGCAACATCGATTAGCCTTTTCTCAAAGCAATCACGTATGAAGTGATACTTAATTTCGATGTGCTTAGTCTTTGAATGCTGCACAGGATTTTTAGTGATCTGTAATGCAGCAGAATTATCAACGTAAATAGGAGTAGTTAGGAATTCAAAACCGTAGTCACGCATTTGTTGTTGGATCCATAGGACTTGGGAGCAACAACTTGAGGCAGCAATGTATTCAGCTTCGCATGTTGATGTCGCGACACACGTCTGCTTCTTGCACTGCCATGTGACTAGGCGATTTCCCAAAAACTGACATCCCGCCGTTGTGGATTTGCCGTCGATTTTGCATCCGCCAAAATCAGAATCACTGAATGCGATCAAGTCAAAGTTATTATCCCTAGGGTACCATAGACCGGTGTCAGGGCAGCCCTTCAAATAACGAAAGATCCTTTTTACAGCTGCAAGATGTGAGGCCTTCGGGTTGACTTGATATCTGGCAAGCAGGCACGTTGGGTACATTATATCTGGTCTTGATGCTGTGAGGTACATAAGTGATCCGATCATCGCGCGGTAGTATGAGGGGCTAGTAGCTTCACCCTTCAAGTCTGGAGTAATTCCATGATTTTGCGGCAGTGGGGTACCGATGGGCGTTGCATCAGACATCTGGAACCGGCTCAAGATGTCACCAACATATTTAGTCTGATGGATGAATATCCCAGACTCAGTTTGTTGTACTTGTAGGCCCAAAAAGAAAGTCATTTCCCCCATAGCACTCATCTCGAATTTATCCTGCATTACACGCTCGAAATCCCTACACAAAACATCATTAGTAGAACCAAAAATAATATCATCAACGTATACATGTACCAGTAGAAGATCTCCATCTTGTTCTTTGATGAAAAGAGTACAGTCGATAAGACCTCTGCGAAATCCATTCTCCAGCAGATAATTAGATAAGGTTGCGTACCAAGCTCGCGGTGCTTGATGTAGACCATATAGAGCTTTGTTGAGCAACCAAACCCGATCGGGATGGATAGGATCTTCAAAACCTGGAGGTTGTTCGACGTACACCTCTTCTTCCACCACACCATGTAAGAATGCACTTTTCACGTCCATCTGGTATACCTTGAAATCTTTGAATGAGGCATAAGCCAGAAAAATCCGAATTGCTTCTAGACGTGCAACAGGTGCATACACTTCGTTGTAGTCGATCCCTTCTATCTTACGAAAACCTTGAACGACTAGCCTTGCTTTGTTTCGAATAACGACTCCACGGTCATCCTTTTTGCATTTGAACACCCAACGGGTACCAATCTTCTTGTAACCAGCAGGTTTCTCTACGAGTTTCCAGACACCAAGCTTCTGGAATTGTTGCAGTTCTTCCTGCATTGCTTCAACCCAAGAGTTATCTTTCAAAGCTTCTTTCCAAGTTCTTGGCTCTTCCTGTGAGACATAACACGCGAAAGACCAATCATTTTGTTGACCAGATTCTCGGATATCTGCATACAAGCCTGCATTGTTGTTGTTTCGCAACATGTTTCTTGTTTGAACGCCACTTTGTACATTTCCGATGATGTTTTGTTAAGGATGGGTATTGTGAATCCTTGTTTCTGGATTATCTTGAACTGGAATATTTGTACCCAGATTGTTGAGATTGAGATCAACAATCAATTCAAGGCCCGGAATTGACGAAGAGGATGATGCAGTAGCTTCAGCTGTTCTAGGGACATCCACTGGAGGTGTACCCTCTGAAGTACCATGTACTGCTGTTATTGGAGCTTCTTGATCTACATCGAGAAATTCATCATCCTCTGAAGATTCGTTCAATTCGGAAGCATCGTGAAAATCCTCATTGTCGAGAGCATTATTGTTCACCGAAGATGGTTCTTGATTGACAAGAATTGGACGAACCAGCGGTGAATCTGTTGCATTGTCACTCTCGAAAAACATCCTTGCCGCAGCATTTTCTTCAACTGCTTCTACATTGATCGAATTGAAAAAGTCATCGTACTCAAACATCCAAGGCTGACCAGGATTTCTAACAGGCAAAGTGTGCCTTTGTACTCTGACTTCAGACCATTCCTCGACCCTTTTAGTCTCTAGATTCCAGACTCTTAAGTTCGGGGTGGAATACCCAAGAAAGTATCCATCAATTGCTCTTGCCCCAAACTTTCCATTAGGATCGATTATTGTGCACGGAGCTCCAAACGGTTCAAGATATGACAAATCTGGTTTCCGTTTGTTAATAAGCTCAAAACAGGTCTTGTTGTGCCTTTTGACTGTGAGGACTCGGTTCAACGTATAACATGCAGATGCCACAGCTTCAGTCCAAAATGGAATCGGCAATTGTGACTCTACCAACATAGTCCTAGCAGTCTCGATCAATGTGCGGTTCTTACGTTCAGCGACGCCATTCTGTTGAGGAGTATAAGCCGCACTAAATTCGTGAAGAATACCTTTTGAAGTGCAAAACTCCGCCATGGCATGATTTTTAAATTCAGTACCATTGTCGCTACGTATCCGCCTAACCTTCAACTTATAAAGATTCTCAATCTGAATGATCAAGTTTTTGATAATACCGAAGGTTTCACTCTTATCTGCCATGAACGCCACCCAAGAAAATCTTGAATAATCATCAGTTATCACGAGGCAATATTGATCATTCCTAATGCTTTTGTGCTTGACAGGACCGAACAAATCCATGTGCAAACGTTCAAGAAGAACAGCCACCGTGTTGACTTTCTTTATAGGGTGTCGCTTCTTCGTTTGTTTTCCTTTCTGGCACGAGACACAGACGTCTTGAAGATGGAAGTTTTTAAGAGGAACACCATTCACCAATTCATTTGACACCAAATAATTCATTTTGCGTAAGTGAATGTGACCCATTCGTCTGTGCCAAGAGATTGTGTCTTTTTCTGTGGCTTTGGAAACAAAACAAGTTGCTTGTGCAGACGTTGTGATAGCTTGGCTCATATCAAGGACATACAAATCATTTATCCTTGGAGCCGACAAGAGAATCCATTCTTTTGGAATTTTGAAGCCGGGTTTCAGAACATAACATCCATTTGCATCAAAGTGTACTGAGAACTGCTTATCACAAATTTGAGAAACACTAAGAAGATTGTGATCAAGTTGTTGTACGAAGTTGATCTTATCAAAACTAACAACCCCGTTGGAAATCATTCCTTCACCCGTAATATATCTGCCTTTATCTCCAGCAAAAGCAACATAACCTCCTCTAATAGATTTGACGTCGTAGAGAAGCTTCATGTCGCCTGTCATGTGCCTGGATGCCCCACTATCAACAATCCAATGACTACTGATAGTTCCTCCTGGAACACCCTGCACATGAACTCACATAATTAGTTGGAGATGGGGACCCAAGCCATTGTGGTCTTGGGTCTTCCATTTTCATCAACAACAATAACCTCTATTCTTTGATGATTTGAAAATTGTGATGGTCCCCCTGAATTTGTGGTTATTTTAGGCTTCCATGTCTGTTGAAATTTACCAGTTTGATTGTTTGAAAATTTAACTTCGTGATTGTTTGAAGTTTTTGAAAATTTTGAACTTTCTGGTTTAACTGGAACCGATTGTTTTTGAACCACTTCATGTTTAAGTGCCTTTTCAATCACCTTGACTTGTTGGCTTTTCTGTTTCTCTTCCCTTTCTCTTATAAGTCGGGGATCTTGTTTTACAGAAACAGATCGCTTTTGGTGATTGCGTTCACGGGGATCATCTTCTTTGGCTTTCAACTTATGAAGATACGGGCAATTTCTGACAATGTGCCCAATTGTACCACATTCAAAACATGATCTTCGTTCAACAAACCCCGAAGTATCATGTGATCGTCTTGCCGATGATGAACTTTGTGATCCCGAGGTACTAGGTTTTGAACTACTTGGTTCATTCCTTTTCATCACTGTTGCTTTCTTGACAAAAACTAAGTTAGATTGATTTTCAAACTTTGCAATTTTGTCCGTTCCCTTAGATTTCACAAAGTTCACATTCTTGTTCTTCTTCTTATTCGGCTTCCTTTGACCTTGAGCCGGTAATTTTCCTTTTGGCTTGGTATGGTTTTGTTGTTTTTGCACTGTTGGTAATTTCTGATTGCCAAATTGTTTTCTAACTTCAGCCTTTGGGATAGGAGGGCACTGTGTTACTGTAACACGTGATCCTGTCTTTCCCAAAAACTTACTTGTTGAATTTTCAAAGACTTTACTGATTAATGATTGATTAACATTCTTAATAGGAAAATCTTTGTCAGAATAAATTTTATCATCACCAACAAGAGTGTACAGCAAATCCACACTCTCCGACTCTTTTTCAGACAAGGACTCGATTGCAACAGTCTTAGCGGGTTTTGCAGGAGGATCACACAGAATATGATTCTCAAGAGGTATGTCCTCTTCGTTTATCACCGCATCAGACTTTGCTGAATTAGTATCATCAGATTCATCATCAGAAGAATCAGCATCCTCAATCACAACTGGAGGATCCTGATTCTGTTCAGCAGTTACAAAAGTATCTGCTGACACATCCGAATCTGATGATACTTCCTTCTTGTATCCGAGTCCTGTTGCAAATTCCTCAACATCCAAAGGAACAGATGGTTCAAAATGAGTTCTATACTCCTCATCAGGCAGAGCATCAAAATTGTTTCTCACGGGTGGTGGACATTTCTTGTAACCTATGCATGTGACATCCCGTTTCTCTTTCTGAACATCAATGATGTGATCCAACACATAGCTAGAGCTCAAATAACTGTCTAACTTGAGTCGGATCGCCTCACTTTCTGTTTTAACACAAGTCATTTCCTTTTGCATTACCTCAAGACGAGTTATATAAAGGTTAATGTCAGTTTGTTTTCTGGAAACCATTTTTGTCAGCTCTGTTTTATCTTTCTTTAACGTTTCAATCATTGACTTAAATTCCTTTTCATGGTTTTCATAAAACATGTTGGCTTCTGTGCACTTGGAAAGATCAACGGTCAACTTTTGATTGTGGATGAATGTCACATCATATTTCTCTTGCAAAGCCTCGTGTTTGCTTTGCAATTCACACCACTTATCACTCAAAGACACATGTTTGTCTTGCAAGTCAAACAAACTAGCTTGTAAAGCATCATGTTTGCCTTGCAACTCAGACATGTTTGCATCCAAATCAGCACATCTAACATGCAATCTATCACAATTATCACAAATAGCAGCAGTGGGTTCATCGACACATACCTGACTTGATGAACTGTCGACATTAGCCATAAAGGCTGAATGGAGAGAAGACGAAGAATAAGCAGCTTGATCCACCAAAATAGATCTTCTTTGAATTCCTGCTGCAGCTTCTTCCAATAGCTCATCAATATCTGCATTAAATGACGCAGTTGATGTCTCATCCACCTGATCATTGCCTGAAGTGGAGGATTCTTCATCTGAGCTTCCACTATAGCCAGAACTGTCTTCATCCTCAGAAGATTCATCACCATTGGTGGAAGATTCTCCACCACTGGCGTGATTTAAATCCTTAACGACTTCAGCAAAACACGCTGTTCCATCTGGAGCATCATTTCCCAACTGGATTGACCAATCACAACCTTCATCTACTTGAACCACAAGTGCCTGGTTGGCATTAGATGATCCCGCTTGACTCTGGTTGTTGACAGGCACCAATGTACGAACATTGTTCCTGTTCTGATTCTGCGGGTTGCCTTGACCTCTGAAGGGATTTTGGTTTCCATGTTGAGATGGCCTCGTACACTCACGTTTGAAATGACCACGTTCACCACAATTGAAGCACTTAACAGCCTGCTTATCAAACCCATACTTGGTGTCTTTCTTGCTTTCCAAGCTGGTTCTGCCAGTTCTTTCCATAAATCCTTTGCTCGCCTAACAGCACTGGCAAAGGCCCACTTGATGTCCATCATCTCCATCTCCTCTTTATCGATCTGCTGATAGTCTTCTTGTGTCAGATTAATGTTACCAATCTGACCTTCCACTAATCCACAGTATGCGCTCACCAAAGTGTTTAGCAGCTCCATGTGTTCCTTTGCTACTTCCACACTGACTTTCAAAAAGCTTGAGGTGTCGAGCCGTACTGTATTTGGCTTTGATTGTTGACCAGCAGATGATGTGCTTCCATAACATGCTTGCTGTTGTGGTACTGGTTGTGGTACTGGTTGAGGGACTGGATTAAGCGGATTTCCATACATGTCTGTTGTTGGAGGAGGAGTGCCATACAAGCTAGTGCTAGACACAAATGCTGTTTGAATTGGAGCGTGTGAAGAAGGTTTTGTAGAAGTGCTAGAAGTTCCATAATAAATTTCAGGATTTTGTGGCACTGGAACTCTTTTTGCCTTAAGAGTTTCTTCCTGATTCTTGTTTTCCAGGAGTTGAGCAAAGTCACTGAAGTTTGTTGTATCCAAGGTGCCATTGTACTTCATAATTTCTAAGAAATTATTCCATTGAGGTGGCAGTGCATCTGCAAACTTCTTCACTATCTCTGCTGAAGTTGTTACAACCCCGATATTTGCCAATTCAGTCAGCAAATGATTAAATCGACTTGTCAAATCTCCTAAAGATTCATTCTGCATACAAATAAAACCATCAAACTCTTTCCTTAGTAGATCTTTTCTTAATTGGCGTGTCGCTTCATTTCCTACGCCTCTTATCTTCAATGCGTCCCACAACTTCTTCGTTGTCTTGAAACTGACAAATTGATGATAAATGTCTTTGCTTAACGCCTGAGTAAGAATGGCATATGCTTTCTTTTCTAAGTCATAGACCTTCTTCTGATCTTCCGTAAGATCAGCAAACGTAGCAGCAGATGAAGCGGCAACCTCTATCGTTTGATCAAAATCTGTGATGAACCGCAACCACAATTCTGTATTTTGACCAGGGACGTATGTATGAAATCTATCAAACCATCCCGGATATTCACTTAAGTGCATCAACTTTGGAGGCCTATTCAAACTTCCCGTTTCACTTTCGCTTAGCAAAATGCTTTGAACACTTGGAGCTTGATTTGATACAAATGCCCATTGACCGGTAGATGTAGCATTAGCTTGCGAACCCGAATCCGGAGCCGGAGTACCAAAATACATCTCTGCATTTACCGGAACACCCCACATCGAATTCATTTTTGATCAAGAATAATAATACCTGAAAATCACAAACTTGTTAAACATAAACAACCTGGGATCGAAGGATCAACACTTGTTCGAAGGATCAACAGTGTTCGAAAGATCACTGTTGAGTTTCGAACAATGATTTCGAAAGACTCCCCTATCGAAGGATCCTGGTCTTTCGAATAAAAGCAATAAAACGAAAGATGTATCCTTCGAAATGATTCCTTGGTTCGAAGGATGATTATCTATCGAACCTCCACTGATCGAAAGATGATCTTTCGACTTCGAAGGATATCTTTCGAACTGCTCTGACACAGTTGACAAAGAGTGACAGGTTGGTGAAAAAGGTGATGGGTTGGTGAAATCTTTCGGCAGAGGTATGGTCAGACCATGATTTTCTGCCAAAATCAGATTTTGAACCAATAAAATATTGCTAAAAACAGAAGGTTCAACCCAGAAACCGGTTACCGGAGTAAGCCGGAATTTGGCCGGAAATGACCAAAACAACTTAAAAGCAAGTTTTCAAGTTACCCAACCCGTCTTTTAGCACACTCGGTAAGTTTAGAACCGTTTTAACGTCAAGAAAAGCGAGAAAATCAGTTAAAAACGGATGCTAAAACAGTGAGTTTTATCCAAACACTCCAAAGACTTGTATAAACCCGGTTTTTAACAAGGAAAAGAGCCACGGCTCTGATACCACTTGTAGGTCCCTCGGAGGTTGAGGTTTAACCTATTCCTTGTTATGTCTAACACACTAGCGAGTGCGGAATCCAAGCTAGCATGCAAACCGAGATAGAACAAGCACAAAACACAACACACAATCTTCACCGATTAACACCACTTGTATTAATGCGTATGAAGGGTTCGGTTACAAGCACAAGGTTTACAAATCTGTTTTGCAAACTCTCTCTAACTCTCGTGTGTGTGTTCTGAACAGAATGCTCTCACTTTTGTCTATCTTGTCTAACTTTCGAACTCACGAACTCCTGAACTAGTGAACACACAACATGGGTATATATACCCAACACAGATCGTCTGGTCGAAGGATCAGACAGACTGATCGTAAGATCATCTGTCGACCAGAAACCCATCGAAGGATCACATATACCACGAAGGATGATATCCTTCGTGGTCTATCCTTCGAAGGTTATCTTTCGAGCTCATCGAAGGATCTAAACTATCCTTCGATGACACATCCTTCGACCCAAACATCTTTCAACCATTGTCTAACTGTTTGGCCAAGTCAAACCGGAGGATGGTTGACTTGGTCAAACTTACATCAATCTTACATCAAAGACATCGTTTTGTATCAAGACTAAATACAGACAAAGTACAGACACAAGTGCACCAACAAAAGGGGACCTGGTCAAATTTTATAAATGTTTTGAAAGGAATTTGACTCTTATGGGACATTCCCCACATATTCCCTAGAGGTGCACATATCACGTATGTTCAATACCCGGTGTTGGGTATGGAGTCGGATTCAGGTATTGAATTGATGACAAAAAATCAGGTATTGCTATACCCGATTATGGTTCAAGTCCCGGTTATAGTCTAAAAATCGTACCTCGTGTACACAATTCCAGGTAGGGTATGAAACCGGTTCTTCAGGGCCGTGTATTGTAACACCCTATTTTCGGGTATTGAAAAATCCGGTCCAGAAACCTTCGGAAGCCATTTTCGAGTGCCTTGTGGAGTTCCTTTTTTTTGCGTTTTTTTTTTATCTTTTTCAAGTTTGGTGACGAAACCCAAACATCAGCCAACTATCTATACCAACTCTAGGGGGTGTAAAAATACATTAAAAACAACAAAAAAAGGGTCATATTGAAGTTTCTAACGGCTCTATAGCCGTTGGAAACTGTTAGATCATGAAAAACCACAATGAAAACGGTAATAACCGGTGGGGGTATTTTAATACTGGTCCGGGTATAGAAAAAAACTGGTTCCGGGTATAGAACTGGTTCCAGTTCAAGGTATGAATCGGGTATAAAGCGGGTATGGTTTCAAGTATCAAGGTTCAAACGTATGCTCTATGCGTACCTTATAGGTAGGGTCATATTGAAGGTTCTAACGGTCATATTGAAGGTTCTAACGGCTCTATAGCCGTTGGAAACTGTTAGATCTTGAAAAACCACAATGAAAACGGTAATAACCGGTGCGGGTATTTTAATACGACCGGGTATAGAAAAAAAACTGGTTCCGGGTATAGAACTGGTTCCAGTTCAAGGCATGAATCGGGTATAAAGCGGGTACGGTTTCAAGTATCAAGGTCCAAACGTATACTCTATGCGTACCTTAAGAACCGAGTACATAATAGCTGGGTATAAAAGAAAACCCAGTTTCGGTTATTTGGGCTGGGTACGGATCCGATTCGAGTTTTTTTGTGCACCTTGCCTCTAATAGTCCCTACTCCGTAGTCCGTAGATGCATATTGGGCTTACAAGAGGCCCAATGCTGAATACATGATCTAATACACGTTTTTATGCTCGCAATGCAAATTTTCTACGACCACTCCAAAATGATTTTCGTGTTGACTTAAGCTGATTCTTTGGACTTTGTTGACCAGGTTTTCCATATTGCCTTTTTGCCTCAACCGCCACTTGACACACAATGTCAATATACGTGTATCTCTCTTACTTGTCAGGCTATGTATTGTACGTTTAGAAAGTTTAGAAAAAGCGACTCTAAGACTACGGTGTGGCAGCATGGTTTTGACGTGAAGGCCTCCATCACATCGGTACACCGCCCCGTGTCATTAGGGGTGTGAATTTCCGACACGATCCGAAAACACGACACGAACCTAACACGGTATTCGTGGGTTTAGGTTTGGGATAAACGGGTTCGGGTCAGTTTCAGGTTGAACCCGCGAACCCGTTTAGCTAAACGGGTCGGGTTCGGGTCAACCTGGTCGGGTTGGCGGGTTAACCCGTTTAACCCTTTTATATTATATTATATTTTTTACAATATATTTTATGAAATAAATTAAATTGGGTATCTATTTTATGTCATAATTATAACTTAAAAAGAGAAATTCAAATAAGATTTGACAATTTAAATGTAATTGTGTTATATACGTTTGTATTTTTTTAAGTAAACTTTAAATTAAATATATTAATTTGTGGAAAAAGTTAAAAACTAAAAAGATTCGGGTTGAACGGGTCGTGTTCGGGTCAACCCACGAATATTCGGGTCGGGTTCGGGTTCATATGTAAGACACAATTTTCGGGTTCGGGTCGGGTTCGTATAAAATTTTCGGGTTCGGGTCGGGTTGAACCCGCCAACCCACGAACACGACCCGTTTAGCACCCCTACGTGTCATGGCGTGGAGATGAGGGTGGCAAGATTTCCACCAGAGTGGAGGGGAAGGGTGATGGTGTCGTGTCGCGATAGTATTGGTGGTGGTTGTTGTTTGAGTTGATTTTGATTGGTTGTTATTTAATTTAAAAAAAATGCAACTTTCAAGTCCCTTCCACCCTGTGGTTTTTTTACCACGCCCATGCTGACGTGGTTGCCACGTAGCGCTAAATGCCCGTTCACACCGTGCAGTCTAAAGTGGCTTTAAGATGAAAATTCATGTCATGTAGCGCCACAGAGTTGGTAAAAAGAGCTTTAGAAGGGGTGTTGTTAGACTATCCCCATTCACAACCCAACCCAACCCAACTTTCAATAAAAAATTAATTTCTCTCTCTTCCACCTACACAACCCAACCCAACCCAACCTTTCACACCCATTAACAACCCAACCTAACTAATTTTTTATTAAATAAATATGACTTAGGTTAATAATTTATTCTATAAAATTTATCATAAATGATAAAAATGTTTATTATTTAAACTTTAATATTTAAAATAAAAAAAGTTATTAAAAATTAAAAAAAGAAATATTACATAACAACTTAACAACTTAATGTAAAATTACAAGGACATAAAATAGAAATTACATAATCATTCCTCATTGGAAAATTTTTGCCATATATGCTCAATCAAATCGTTTTTTAGAGCGATATGAGTTTCTCTGTTGCGAAGTTGTGCCCTATTAGTCATATAACTAGATAGGTCTATAATTCGTTCAGTGGAGTATTGAAAAGATTGTCCTTCATCTTCAACAGAGCTTGTTCGTTCCTGGTTTGTAGGCGTATCATTTAGAAATTCAGATGGATCATAATAGTGAAGGTATGTGTCCCGTTCATCCTCAACGATCATATTATGAATGATTATGCATGCGATCATAATTTTACCCATCGTATCCTTGTCCCACACAAGACATGGGTGTCGAAGAAATGCAAACCGAGCTTGTAGAACTCCAAATGCTCGCTCAACATCTTTTCTAGTGGCCTCTTGATGTAGAGCGAATAACTTATGTTTTCGAAGTTGTGGAGAGGTTATGGACTTGACAAAGGCAGCCCATGAAGGATATATGCCGTCAGTGAGATAATATGTCCTATTATATTCCCGACCATTCACTATGTAACTCACATTTGGTGCTCGGCCTGACAATACATCATCAAAAACTGGAGATCGTTGGAGGACATTAATGTCATTGCATGTACCTGGTGTTCCAAAGAACGCTTGCCATATCCATAGGTCATATGATGCAACAGCTTCTAAAATAATTGTTGGTTTACCGCTTCTACCTGCATATTGCCCAGCCCAAGCGGTGGGACAATTTTTCCATTCCCAATGCATACAGTCAATGCTGCCTACCATTCCCGGGAATCCACGTTCTGCTCCAACATGTAGTAGTCTTGCTAAATCATCATCATTTGGCCTTCTAAGGTACTCTTGACCGAAGCATGAAATAACACCTTCTACAAACTTTATAAGAGAGTCCCTCGTTACAGTTTCACTCATTCTCAAATATTCATCTTGTGCATCTGCTGATGTTCCATACGCTAGCACCCGCATGACTCCAGTACATTTCTGCAATGGTGAAAGACCTTGTCTTCCTGTGGCATCACATCTTTGTTGAAAATAACTATCATTGGCCGTAATAGCAGCCACTATACGTAGGAATAGTGGTTTCTGCATTCGAAATCTACGCCGAAAAGTTGCTTGATCATACGTTGGGTTATCAACAAAGTAGTCTTGCATCAAACGTGTCTCGCCCTGCTCACGTTCCCGATTGCAATACCTCCTTCTTGTACGAGGATGATCTCTTATGATCATATCTGGCATGGTTGTGAGTAATTCAATCATAATGTCGTCAAGTTGGCGATTTGACTGAATCACTCGTTCATGCCATTCATCAAACTCATTCGAATCTGACGAATCAGAACTCTCTGATAAGCTTTCACTATATGACATTTTTAAAGAGATGAAATTGAAATATTCTGGTTGGATGTGAAAGCCTCTATGTGATACTCTATTTATAGAAGAATAATAATGAATTTTCCTACTAGATAATGTTAAATTATCTTATCTAAATAAAATCTTAGGATCCAAAAAAAATGCCAAGTGGAAGATTGAAGATAATGTTAAATTGATTGGATAATGTTAAATTATCTTATCTAAATAAAATCCTAGGATCCAAAGAAAAAATGCCAAGTGGAAGATTGAAGATAGTGTTAAATTGAAAGGATAATGTTTAATATATTTTATCTAAATAAAATCCAAGTATCGTATGAAAAGTTGCAAACGAGTGATTGAATATAATGTTAAATTGATTGGATAATGTTAAATTATCTTATATCCAAACATCCAATGAAAAGTTTCCAAATAGAAGATTAGATAAAAACATATAACTTGATAATCAAATATCTTACACACATGAAGATACAACACCTAACTTGATAATCAAATACCTTACACATACACTAAAAGCAAATTAAAGATAAAACACACAATATATCACATACATTAAATATGAAACTAGTTTTAGTTTCCATAAAACTTCGATATTAGAAAGTTTTTCATGTCTTCTTCTATAGGCGTCAAATACTCCTTTTTTAACAATGTGTTAAGATGCACGAGTTGCATTTTCTTTAGGTCTCTTTCTTCCTTTTGACGCACCTTTTCTTCCTCCAAGTCAAGTTTTCTTTTGAAGAGTTCATTCTCATTGTCTCTAGTAAGCTTCAGTGCATCAAGTTTTTCAGCAACTGCAACATGAACCTTACCTTTTCTTTTTGTTTTTGCCTCATCTCTACCTGTTGGACGTTGAATTGTTGAAGTGCCACTATTTGGCGTTTGTGGGTTGGAATAGTCCCCTTCTTCAGTAGTCCTTGATCTTTTAGTACTACCACCACTTTCTTCATTCTCAACTTCACATTCAGGACGAGCACGTGTTGTGTCATGATGTAGTTGTAGCTCCCACTTTGGGTGTTTACACATAACTTCATTAAAAACAACAGAATCAGTAAACTTGCTTTTAACTTCATTAAAATATATTTTATGAGCTTCAGCCTCAACATCTTTCTCGCTCATTCCACTTTTTATGCGACGATATGCTTCCCGGTATGCACCAACCCACTTATTCACACTTTCGTTAAGTCGTTTAAAACGACTTTTCATTTGTTCAACATTCCTCGCACCAAGTTTTTCTGGATTTTCTGCTTGAGCTGCATCATACAACTTCTTTGCTTCTGCCCATAATGCTGTAGATCTCTGGTTTTTGCCACAAATTTTATTTTCACTAGCAATACACCATGATGATACTAAAGCAACATCTTCAGCAACCTCCCATTTAGTACTTCGTGAAGTTTTAGTTTCAGTATTTTGTGAGGTTTGAAAGTTTTCAGGAACTTGACTCGGGTTTGAATAAAACGGAGTGTTTTCATAGGATTGAGTATTCGGGTAATCTCCAGAATCTCCAAGATTCAAACAAAAGTTTGGAAACGAAGAACTCATTGTAGGAAATACAAAAGAGATTAGAGATATGGAATTCAGAATGGATATGAAACTTTGTTATGTTTTGTACAATATTTATAATACATCTAAAAATCTTAGATATTTTTTTATAAATCCCTTTTAAACTGGATAATGTTAGATTTTTAGATAATAAATTTTATCAAGAAATCTAACAAACCAATAGAATGTTGACATGTGGCAAATAAGATAATGTTAGATAAAAAAAACAATTAAAAAATATATCATTTTTTTATAAAATTTATATCTGCATGTTCACAAAAAAAAAATAAACAAGACTGATATTTTAGATTTTTAAAAACAGTAAAATTTTATAAGTTATTAGATATAATCTAATTATACTTATAATTAATTATGTTAAAAGAAAAAAGGAAAAAAAATAATTATATCAACCATTGGAATGTTGACATGTGGCATGACAATTATGAGAAACAATGTCACAACCTTGGGTCGTGGGTTAGACCAGGTTGTTGATATTAATTGAATTTTTCTTTTTCTTTTTATTATTTTCACAACCTAGGTTGATAAAATGTCACCAATGGGGATAGTCTTAAGCTTTGTGTATTGCACTTTAGGTGACTAGATATAATTGGTTGTATAAGAAAAACAAAATGGTGGCCAACGCCCCAAGTTCGTCCCACACTAAAAGGGCTAAAGGATCTTTTAACGCTGTCTAAAAACACTTTTGTTAAGAAAAAAAATAAAAGTGTATTAAACAAACATATTTTAAAAAATATAAAAATAAGAACGTTTTATAAAAATAAGTTAATAATTTTCTTTTATAAAATAGACTTTTATCTAAAAACAGCTATATAAAACTTATATGTAAAGCTTTATATATTTAAAATACACTTTTTTATCACTCGATGGCAAACTGAAGCTCTACAAGTGCTTCAAGATGTACCAATTTAAATATCCAAAATTACGTCGTTTTGATGGGTTAGATGTGTAAGGTTAGACGTTTAACAGCGTTGTATTCACTTTCCCTTGTATTAATTGTAATTCGTGTCAAACATGTAGTATATATTTATGTTGTAGTATTTGAGGATTCAATGCTTGGGCGATTTGTTCCAAACATGTTGTACACATTTATATTGTAGTTGAAACATTCACTAATTCACTTTTTATCTCTCTCACGTTCACAAAGATTCTCTATCTACTTTATAAATCTAACCATCACAAAAATAAATTAAAATAAGAAAATAGTTGTTTGTGTTATGACCACACCCTTAAACCATCCGTAGTGTGGTTTTTTGACGTTTTTCCCAAAAAAAAACGCCAAACAACGCCCGGTAACCGCCCCCCGAGGCGTTTTCTTTGAATTTTTTTGCTGGAGCGTGCTTTTTTAAACGCCTTGAACTTTATCTTTGGCCAATAGCATTTTTTTGATAGTTTTTTATTTTTTATTTAATTCTATTAGAATATCTAATCATTGCAAGATTTCGAGTCTAACTACACCCCTTTTAACATAATGCCCCACAATGCTCACATGCTGACTGGACCGTCACATGACACAAAATGCCCAAGGGTCTTCCCCCTCTAACTACACATGGTCTTAGGGTAGTGGTTTTGAATAATGGATTAAAAGTGAGTGACATGACGCCGATGTGGAGGGTCATGGTGTTGCGATATTGAACCAACCCAAACCAGCCAGACTCTTCCTTTAACACACGACTCAGAACACAAGGGATTGAACACAACGTTCCAGAAACATAAGTAAGACCTCCTATTTATACTGCTAATAATACGTATTAAACTAGGACTAGGACACCTTCATACTTATCTAAACAACTTAACATTTATCTGAACAATTATTAATATAACTATACTAATAATACGACTAGAACCCTAAGGTTTAATAGATCTCCTCCAACCACCCCTCGAGATCAACCGTGCCTCCCCGTTTAGTCTAACATTGCCGATTTCAATACTCCCTCTCAATGTTGACTTCATTCAAACCAATCTCGCTTCGAAACTTCTTGAGCTTTTCACCTGGTAGACTTTTAGTAAACATATCAGCTACTTGTTGATGAGTGTTCACATACTTCAGATCAACTTTGCCTTCCAAAACCTTTTCACGGACAAAGTGGTAGTGAACTTCAATGTGCTTGGACCTTGCATGAAACATTGGATTTTCTGCTAAATATACTCTTGACAAATTATCACAATAAAGCACTACACCATCATCTACCTTTTGCTTTAGTTCCTCCAAAACAAGTCGTAGCCATACCACTTCTTGGGTTGCCATAGCAGCAGCCCGATACTCTGCTTCAGTAGTCGACAAGGACACCGTGGGTTGTCGTTTACTACACCAAGCAATAGCTCCCTGACCCAGTTTAAACACATACCCCGTTGTCGACCTTCTAGTGTCTAAGTCTCCTGCATAATCAGCATCGCAAAATCCAACCAGCTTTAACTCTTCGCCTTTATTAAACTTCACGCCTAGATTTATCGTGTGCTTTATATACCTTAGCACACGTCGTATCGCATCTAGATGTGGTTTTCGGGGTTTTTGCATAGAGCGACTTAACACACCTACTTCAAACGCTATGTCGGGTCTGGTTAATGTCAAGTATATCAAACTACCAACTATTTGTCGATACATAGTTGGGTCAGCCAGTTCCTTTCCACTTTCAGCGCTTAGTTTCACCACACTATCCATAGGAGTTTCAATAGGCTTGCAATCTATCATGCCAAAACGAGCTAACAAATCTGCACAATAGCGTTGCTGATGAAGAATTATCGCTCCTTCTTCATACTTTAGTTCTAAACCAAGGAAATGACTGAGTTTTCCCAAATCTTTCATATGGAACCGAATACACAAGTTTTGCTTCAACTGGTTGATGCCTTCATTATCGTTTCCGGTTATTATCAAGTTATCTACATATACCAGCACTACCACAAATTTTGACCCATTTGACTTGATAAACATGCTTGCATCAGACTTCGACATCTCATAGTCATTATGTTGTAAGAATTCTCCCATCTTCCCAAACCACGCCCTTGGGGATTGCTTTAAACCGTATATCGCCTTATTTAGCTTACACACATAATTAGGCGAAGTAACACTTACAAATCCTTTCGGTTGCTCCATATAGATAGTATGATCTAGATCGCCATAGAGAAACGCATTTTTACGTCCATCTGATGCAGTTTCCATCCGTTACTAGCCGCTACCGCTATTACTACCCGTATTGTAGTTATCTTGGCTACAGGACTGAACGTGTCTTCATAGTCAATACCATACTGTTGAGAGAATCCGCGTGCCACTAATCTTGCTTTATATCTCTCAACTGATCCGTCAGGCTTGTGCTTAATCTTGTATACCCACTTGCATGTTATCGTCCTTGCTTCTTCAGGCTTGGGTACTAAAGACCAAGTTTCATTCCGGTTCATTGCTTCAATCTCTTCTTGCATCGCAAGGTTCCATTTTATTTGATCACAGGCTTCTTCATAACTTTCAGGTTCTATTTCTTCCACTTCTGTGATTGCTACATTTGCCGCATACCTTGGGTTTGGTTTTGATACCCGAGTGGATCTTCTCGGACCAGGCGTTGCAGAACCTGAATCCACGCCATTACGCTGGTTAGACATACCAGTTTGCCATGGACTTTGACGTTCTTGACTCGGACTTGGATCTTGGCTTGTTTCGGCATCAACTTCAATGGCGGATTCATCATCATCAAATGTTAACTTCACCATATTTGCTTCCAGCCTTTCTTTTATTAATTCTGTGTCTGGTAGTGTTTCTTTGTTCTCTGACCACCATGACGAATTCTCAAAAAGACCACATTCCTTGAAACATAACACCGATGTGTTACTGGATCACAACACCTCCACCCTTTCCTTTCGGTATCATACCCAACAAAAATACACCGGATTGCCTTCTTTTCCATCTTATCTCTTAATGGATTTGGTACGAACACGTAACACACACACCCAAATACTCTAAAGTGTGTTACATTTGGTTTTCGTTTCAACAACCTTTCGTATGGAGATACATAGCCCTTATTTTGTGGCGGTAATCGGTTAATTACATGAGCCGAAGTTTGCATAGCTTCAGTCCAGAACCTCCCCGGTACATTCTTTGCATGCATAATGCTCCTGCACGTTTCTCCAAGATAGCGATTTTTTCTTTCAGAGACACCGTTTTGCTGCGGGGTGTTTGGACAAGTGAGTTGACGCCGAATCTGATTTTCTTTTAGATACTTGTCAAAAGTAGATGCTAAATACTCCCCTCCATTATCGGACCTTAAACACTTAACTCGATTTCCAGTTAATCGTTCAGCTTCTACTTTAAATAACTTGAATTTTTCTAATACTTCAGATTTTTCCTTTAGAAAATAAACCCAAGTAAATCTGGAGAAATCGTCAATAAATGTAACCATGTATCTTAACCCTTTGACTGATGCTTGTTTCACTGGACCGAACACGTCTGAGTGAACCAATTCGAGTGGCATTGTTGCTTTGTAATTTGAAGTTCATATGGTTGCTGATGTGCTTTGCCATACTGACACCCGGCACACACGATCTCTTTGCAAATTGGGAACTGAGGTAAACCGTAAACCAGCTCTCTTTTCATCATTACTTCAAGCCGATCATATCCGACATGGCTTAGACGAGCATGCCACAGTTCTGCAGTCTGATTATGACTTGCTTTATCGACATATGCCGATTCAGCATTTAGTACATAAACAGTATCATTACGTTTACCCGTTACAATAGGTACTGATTCAGTTTTAAACTTATCAAAGATACACACTTCGTTTGGTCCAAAGAGAACGTACCTCCCTGTTGCTGTGATCTGAGGGACGGAAAGTAAATTTTTCTTCATGCCGGGTACGTGAAAAACTTCTTCCATGGTGAACTCGTTTTCTCCCTCTGTCTTCGGAAACTTTACTTCTCCAATATTTGCAATTTGATGTCTTGACCCATCAGCGATCACGACCACATGATCTCCAACATACTTTTTTACTTTGGTTAGGCGTTCTTTCTCTCCGGTTAAATGATTCGAACACCCTGAATCAACAATCCAATCTCCGAGGTTGTTTGTCTTCGGTTCAGTTGAAACTGTAAGTGCCGTAACCTCTACTACTTGTGCAACCATGGCTTCAGCGTCCCATGTTTCTTCATCCTCGACTGTAGTTGCCGAGTTTCCTTCTACTTTCGGTTGTCTACAGTCTTTCGCCATGTGTCCACGTTTGTTACAATTATAACAATTGAAAGGGAACCTGCGATTACCTTTGCCCTTACGGTCTCCAGAGATTTCTCCATTGCCTTCCTTCTTTTTATTTGAATCAGATTTCTTAAACTTATCATTACTTTTGTTTTTATTCCATGGTTTATTACCTCCTCGACCTTTTCCTTTTTCTGTATAAAGGGCCTTGTCTTCATCAGATTTGATCTGGACACCTGCCATCTGTTTTGCAAGTGCTTCTTGACCTGCCAGAAGATTTTCAAATTCCACCAGACTCTGTTGAGTCGCCCAGCCTTGAACCGCAGCAACGAAGCTGCGGTATTCAGGTTTTAAACCATGAATTAGAATCCGTTTCAACCGTGATTCATTTATTCTTGATTGGGCATCGAGGTTTCCTATTTCTCTGCACAAGTTTTTTACCTTCCTGAAGTACTGGGCTACGGTTAAGTCACCTTGAGAGGCTGTGAACAATTCTCCTTCCAGTAGCTGCAGTTGAGCGTCATTCTTTTTCGAGAATAACGATTCGAGAGTATCCCAGGCTGTCTTTGGATGTTTAATATCTTGAAGATGATCAAGGATCTCCTCCTCTACGGTTGTCTTTATAGCAAACATCGCCCGACCCGCCTTAATCTGCCACTTCCCGACTGCTCCGTTTATGTCGTTGGTGGGTACCCGGGTCTCGGTTCCATTCGTGACTTGCCAGAGATCCTGTCCTTGCAGATAGGACTTCATACAGGTCATCCACGTCTTGTAGTTTGTCTGATTTAGCTTCTTGATTCCTCCACCCATCTGTAAATCAGCCATGCTTTCTGCCTTGTTTTCTTCCTACGAGTCTTGATCTGCGATCGGTCTTGTCCTGCGATCGGTCTTCTCCTTTGCAGCGGATTTGAGCCTTCGATCTTATAGGCTCTGATACCACTTTGTTGCGATATTGAACCAACCCGAACCAGCCAGACTCTTCCTTTAACACACGACTCAGAACACAAGGGATTGAACACAATGTTCGACTCTTTTTATTGATGATAAAACTGAATACAGAAACATAAATAAGACCTCCTATTTATACTGCTAATAATACGTATTAAACTAGGACTAGGACACCTTCATACTTATCTAAACAACTTAACATTTATCTGAACAATTATTAATATAACTATACTAATAATACGACTAGAACCCTAAGGTTTAATAGATCTCCTCCAACCACCCCTCGAGATCAACCGTGCCTCCCCGTTTAGTCTAACATTGCCGATTTCAATACATGGTGACCATGAGGCTCATGACCACACCCTATAGCCTAAGAGCATGTATATTGCAAACGTCTGCAGCTTGTCCGGATCTAGGTGGAAGGGGCATACCTAGGGGTGTTTATCGAATCGAATATCGAATTTTTGAATTATTCGAATAATTTTTATTTTTCTTTGAATTTGTATTCGATTCGAATTCGATTAAAACCTACCGAATTCGAATTCGTATTCGAATAAAACACCTAATTCGTATCCGATTCGTATTCAGTTAAAAATTCGAATAAATTCGATTTAATTCAGATTCTTTAAAAACATGTAAAAAACTTTCAAAATGAAACATAAATTTTAAAGGAGCCATAAAGCACGATATCACCTTAAAAAGTTCTAAATAAAGTAACACAAGTCTAAAATTCAAAACGAGAAGTCGGGAATAACCACCCCACGTTACAAGTTAATATTTTTACGCTTAGAAATCTATTGATAGATTTGTTACTTAGGTTTTAGTAATGTGCCATGTAGTGGGTTTGGTAATGGGTAATTTTAATACTTGGAAAAAAATTGAAAATAATTTATAGTATAGCCTAATAAAAGTTATATATGTATTATATATAAAAATAATAAATAAAAATGTATAATTTTTATTCGAATTTCGAATGGAATCGAATTTGAATTTATAAATTCATATTCGATTCGTATTCGATTTACTTGACTCGAATTGAATCGAATTCGAATTCTTATAATCAAAATAAACGAATTCTGCACACCCCTAGGCATACCTCCCCTCTACGTACTTGGCGATGTGGTTGTGGTTTGTGTCCGGATTCCGGGACCTTAAACGGACAAGTGACAGTGATATTATTATAATAAAGAACAATTTCAAAATTTTCAAAGTAATCGTTGCTAATTTATATAAGAAAAATAAAGATTATCCCAATAATTTACCTAGCCACCTCAATATATATCGAACCAACATTCTTAAAAAAGCAATTTCTTTGAATTTTTATTTCCTTGCCACAGTGGAAGATTATATCTTTCATATATATATATATATATATATAGGGGAAGGTTCATTTGAGAAGAAAATTTCATTGAGAAGAAAAAGAACAAAGGGTAATCTTGTAAAACATTAAATAGTTTTTTACTTATCTCATTTATTATCATTTTTTATTAATTAATTAGTCATAAAGACTATTATCCTCCACACTAACTTTTTTTACCTACACACATCAAAAGTTATCCTACATATTTCGAAATTCATCCTACACGTTGAAATTTATCATACACAACTCGTAATTTATCCTACACAACTCGTAATTTATCCTACACTTTAAATTATCTTATTTTTATTTTTTTGAAAAATATATATTTTGAAGATAAGTTACAAAAAATTTAATGTAGTTAGCTATTAAAGAGGAAGACTTCAAATTAATTACCTATGTAGATTTACCAATGTACCCTTATAGTAACATTAAATACTTATTTTAAATGAAGTAAAATTAAGCATTCTTATTTGGAATTTCTTCTTTTTTCTTCTTACAAAATTTTTTTTCTCATTTGAACTCTCCACTATATATATATATATACACACACGATCGACAATGCATGGTTATTTGCTAGTGTGGAAAGGAAGCTGTCGTAAGGACATCGTGAACTTCTAATAATCTTGGTCATCAGTTTTATGGCTACAATGAGAAATAAGTTTAAAAATTTTAATCACCATCTAATCTTAGTTTTTCTACATCTCCGTTTAAAACAAGTTTGGTTTGTAAATCAAAGATCAAATTGTGATTTTTTCTATGGGTTGAACCCAAAATTTGTCAGCCATCTATGGACAACCAGGTCTCAGTTGAAGTGTAAAAAAAGATTGAAGAAAAACTTATTAAACTTGAGATCGTTTACACAAATGAATCAATAATACAACTCTAGTTAAAAACTCTTGCTTAACACCCTTAAATTGTTCGATGGATCACCATTAGTGCTCTAGTGGTGGCCACGGGTATTTAAGTTCCACTTATGGTGGGCCCGGGTGAGTTTTCCCCTCAAGGTCTCAAGTTCGAGTCTTGGTGATAGGGGTTTCTCATTGAGGGGTTTAAATTGAGGGATCTATTGTGCGAGGGGGCTCTCTAGCGCGGACCCGGTTAAGACAACGTATGCTAGATCTCCCGACATTCGCGAATAATTCACACCTTTCAAAAAAAAAGATGGCTCCAAGACAAAAAGAAACAAACTATTTGTTTTTTATTTAATACCACACGTACGTACACACTTTTGTTTAAACTAAAACTCCCTTATACATATAAAAAGAAAATACATAGGACATATACAAGCCTAAGTCACCGTCCTATTGCAACTAGGAAACACTAAAATATACAAAATTCCTACTAAAATATACAAAATTAACCTACACCAATTTAGAACGTTACTTTTGATCTCTATCCGTTTCATAAAAAAAAATTAATAATTAAAGGAATAATGGATTTAAATAATTCTAACTATTGTTAATTGGTCGTCACCAGTCCCAACTACAAAAAGTCACCAATGACACTCCCAACTATAGATATATTGGACTCCAACGAACCCTGACTAACGAAACCCTAATGGCTACAATGAGAAGTAAGTTTAAAAATTTTAATCACCATCTAAGCTCAGTTTTTATACGTCTCCATTTAAAACAAGTTTGATTTGTAAATCAGAGATCAAATTGTGGTTTTTTTTTTCTATGGGATGAACCCAAAATTTGTCAAGCCATCCATGGGCATTATACCAAGTCTATTGAAGTGTAAAACAAGGTTGAAGAAAAACTTGTCCAGAGATCGTTTACACAAGTGAATCAACAACACAACTCTAATTAAAAACTCATGCTTAACACCCTTAAACAAACACTCTTCGATGGATCAGTATCACCAAATGGCATCAAGACAAACAGAAACAAACTGATTGTTTTTAGTTAAAACCACAAGTACATATTCCCTTTTTATTAACCTTAAACTATCTTGTACATTGAAAACGAAAATACATAGGATATATAAAGCCTAAGTCACCGTCTGCTGCAACTAGGAAACACTAGAAAAAACTAACCTACACCAATTTAGAACATTACTTTTGATCTCTATCCGTTTCATAAAAAAAACAATAATTAATAATTAATAATTAAAGAAATAATAGATTTAAATAATCTCAACTATTGTTAATTGGGTGTCCCAACTATTAACATATTGGCCTCCAATGGACCCTAACTAACGGAACCTTAAAATCGTTAGTCGCCGGAAAAATGTTTTTGGTAGGAAAAAGGTTCCCGTAGGTCCAATCTAATGTTACAGAGAGGTTTGGGATGAGAATGTTGAGTTTTCCAGCTAAAAAGGAGTTTTCCGACCAAAAAAAGAGTTTTTCGGGGACCTTAAAATTTCGGGCTTTTACTAGAAAAAGGTTCCTAAAGGTCCGATCTAAGGTTACAAAGATGTTTGGAATAAAAATGTTGAGTTTTCTAGAAAAAAAAAAACGTTTTTCCGGCGACCTTAATAATTGAGGCATTCATTAATAAAAAGGTTCTTAAAGTTCCAATCTAAGGTTATAAGGATGTTTGGGACGAAAAGGTTGAGTTTTTCGGCCAAAAGTGTTTTTTCGGCGACTGGCGTTTATCGGCGTTAGGTTTCGTTAGTCAGGGTCTATTGAATGCCAATATATTAATAGTTGAGACTGCTAGTGGTGATTTTTTTAATTAGGACAGGTTCCGAACTTTTGACTTCTATAACCAACTTAATAGATGTAGTAATGATACCAATGGGTGGTAGTCAATTGGTAAAGGCAAAGCTTTAAAACACCTAGGTTGGGAAGAGAAAGGTCTTGGGTTTAAGTCCTACAGACGATAAGGGATTAAAGAAATTAGCCGTTAAAAAAAATATAGTAATTATCTCATATTTGAGATTGGAATCGAATGAGAAGGAAATTTTAATTCTGATCCCCAAACAAAATTATTTTTTCTCCAATTTTATTGTTTTTTAATTTCAAATAGAGTCAATTTCTGATCCCCAAACAAAATTATTTTTTCTCCAATTTTATTGTTTTTTAATTTCAAATAGAGTCAATGTAATTTTAGTCCTGTGGTGTGGTTTGGGTCATTTTATCATTTTAGTCTAAAGGTTTAATTTTTTGTCTGTAGGTCCAAAAGGGTTTCATCGTTGCCATTTTAGTCCACTGGGTTAACTTCATCCATTAATTCTATTAACGAGAAAGGCAATTCGGTCATTTTATATGGCTGAATTGCCCTTGTAGTTCACAGAATTACATATAAAATGACCGAATTGTCTTTCTCGTTAACAGAAAAGATGGATGAAGTTACCCTAGTAGATTAAAATGACAACGATAAAACATTTTTAAACCTACAAACGAAAAATGAAACCTTTAAACTAAACTGATAAAACGATACAAGACTCAAAGAATAGAGTGGCATTTAACTCTCAAATATTTTCAATGAAAGACTCGAGTAGTCGAGTGTGATATATCAAGAGGTTTTTGACGTTCACAAAGGACAATAAACATATCAGTGGACATCCAAAAAACTCCAAGTGCCTTTTCATTGCCCGTCGCCGGAGGCTCGACGGAGTGGAGATCACCGGATTAGCGGTCGAGGTCGCCTCTCTCGGCTGGACCTCTATCTCTAAACTGATTTTCGAAGCTCCCATTCGCCGATCGGGACCGGCCTCGTCTTATTCTTCTGTTGGTTTCGTGTTCCGGATTCAGACTGCCGGTTGCTCGACGAGGAGGTGGTTGGTTGGATAGCGTGTGAGGTAAGACTCGAGGTGCATATCGGTTGCGGCTCAAACTTTACCTTCCATTCTATCTAATTACCCAGCGATTCCATTCGCTTCCGGGGCTGTTTCGGTGTTTCTTTGCTGCCCCCGGTGTTCATGGAAGCGGGGGACGACGGAGGAAGCTGGACCGAAGTGCCAGTTAAGAAGGTCACTAGGAACAAAGGTCGGGAAGGGGATAGGAGAACCAACGGGATAATCTCCAAGTTTTTCATCACAAATCTCCCGCAAGGCTGCAGACCTTGGGACGTTGCGGATTTTGTGAAAGTTTTCGGAGAAGTGTCAGGAGTCTACATAGCCAGAAAATCGGATAAAAAAGGCCGGAAGTTCGGCTTTGTTAGTTTTAGAAATGTTGTAGACGCGAAAGAGATGGAACGAGCTTTGAATGGCACGAAGATGGGGGGGTCGAAACTTATAGCTAATATTGCCAAGTTCGCAAAAGAAAATGAGGGGTTGTCTGAAGTAAAGCCTGGTATTGTGAATGGAAACAGGAAGGATTTCTCCTTTCCTCCTCTGGAGCCCAAGAGTCATCATCACACGTCAAGTTACCAAGAAAACGGGAAGCGGTTCTGCGATCTCTTCAAAAACGCTGAAGATTCAAAAGAAGGGAAGAGCACGATCTCAGAGAAAGCCGGAATAACCATTGATTTAGCTGACAACACCTTGGCTTTCAAAGACTTGATCGGTAGGGCCTTAGTGGGGAGATGCAAAGATCTTAGCACATTGAGAAAACTTAACACTATCTTAGCTGAGAATGATTGTTATGGGATCACTCTTAGCTACTTGGGAGGATTATCTATGCTCCTGAAGTTCGAGGAAGAAGAGCCTTGCATTAACTTCATGTTGGAGTTCCTTCTTTGGCAAGATTGGTTCAGTAGTCTTGAGCTTTGGGAGGGCCAGTCACTCCCTTTCGAACGTTTGGCATGGGTTAAGATCCAGGGTGTTCCTATTCACCTTGCGGACAACGATGTCTTGAACAATATTGCCGAACGCTTTGGAAAGATTGTGCACGGCTCTAATTTGGAAGTGGAGGACAATAACTTATCGGTTAGTTGGATCGGCTTGTTAGTCGGTGATGGGGGCAGGATCCATGAGCATGTTTCGCTGCGTTGGAAGAGCAAGCTTTACAGAATCTGGATAGTGGAGGAGACCAACGATTGGGCTCCGGATTCCGTGGGTAGGGTTGTATGTTCCGGGGCAAATCGGAAGACGCCGGATGTCCAGACCGGTCATGAAGAGATGGGGGATGCTGGAGAGTCGTTTCCGGCAAAGCATGAGATGGCTGCTCAGGAGCACGAGGAGCCAGGGGGGGCGCATGCGCAGCCGTCTCCAGGTGTTATCATTGTTGATGAAGTTCCCATGCAGGATAAGGAAGATTTTCAAGGTGGGGGCATTCCCGAGGCTGATTTCGAGTCACGAGGAGCCACTTCACACCCTGAACAGGATGTCGGTGGAGGTGGGTCCGTAGTTGGTGGGGCACTAGCCCAAGGGGTTTCTACTAATTCAACTGGGCCCAGTATTCGTGGCAGGCTTAGGAGGCCCAAACGCCATACCCAGAGTCGGAGAGTGGGAGCCCATTGTTCTCCTCCCTCTGATAACAGGCCCAAGAAACGCCAAAGAGACCAGACGGAGGAACCCTTTTGCTTTCCTCTGGGGGACTCGATCTTAGACAAGGGCAGTGGTGGCGATCCTCTACGAAATGGCTCTGCCGAGGCCGTTGGAGCGGTTACCGGGGAACCGGTCGTCAATTCAGGTACCAATTCCGATCCGTCTCCAAATACCGTTATCCAGGCCGGTTCGGAGGACCGAGGGGATGCGGAAGTGGCTCTGGACGAGGAGATTGATGCTTTGGTAAAGGTCGGCTCACAGGTGGGGGTGGATCTTAGGAACCATACGGAGTTAATCAACAACATTCTTGGGAGCTCAGGTATTAATGGAGTGGAACCATGAACTTCTTATCTTTTAATATTCGTGGGTTAGGGGGGTCGGAGAAACAAGGGTGGGTCAAGCGGCTGAAATCGGAATATAGCATCGGCTTTATGGCTTTTCAGGAGACAAAAAAGGGGTCTCTCTCTGTGCCAGACTTGGCGGGTTATTGGGGCAACAGAACTTTCGGTTTTGATTGGGTGGAGTCGGTTGGTCTTTCGGGCGGTCTTGCTTGTGTCTGGGACAAGTCTGTGTTTCAACAGACAGGAGTGAATAAGAATAGTAATTTCCTGCATATTAGAGGGAACCTTGTGGGCAACGGATCAGTTCTCAACGTGTTGAATGTTTATGCTCCCCAGGGAGTTCCGGCTAAAAAATCCCTCTGGGATCAGTTGACACAGGTTATAGCCGATAACGATGGGCAGTGGGTAGTTGCTGGTGATTTTAACGCAGTTCGCTCTCGTGATGAGAAAAGAAACTGCGTCTTCAAGCAGGCGTGTGCAAATAACTTTAATTCCTTCATTTTTGATGCTAGCCTGCTCGAGTACAGTATGAGAGGGAAAAAGTTCACTTGTTATTCCGGAAATGGTAGGAAACTTAGCAAGCTAGACAGGTTTCTTGTTAATTCGGATTTTTTCAACTCCTGGCCTGAGGCGAAGGTTGAAGCGGTGTCCTGCGTTTTGTCAGATCACTATCCGATTATCCTGTCCACTGTTTCTACTAACTTTGGGGCGAAACCCTTTAGGATTTTCAACTCTTGGTTAGGTAGGCCAGGTTTCGAAGAAGTGGTGAAGGAGGCCTTAAATAGTTCCAGTTTTAGCGGTCCGCCTGACATTGTTCTCATGAGGAAACTGGGGATGTTGAGACTCAAAGTGAAAGAGTGGAGGGACGAGATGATTAAGAACTGTTCTGAGCAGGTTGAGGCGGCCTTGATTGATCTTGAAGCGATGGAGGTAGCTATGGAGGATAGGGATTTAAGCGAAGAAGAAGAGTGGATCTTTTCGGAAAGCAAGAAAGTTATTCTTGAAGATGAAGAACGGAAGTGTAATGACCTCAAACAGAGGTCTAGGCTTCGGTGGGCGAAGGATGGAGACGAGAACTCAAAGTTCTTCCATGCAATGATTAATGGAAGGAAAGCCGCTAATGTGATTCATGGTCTTATTATCGAGGGGGAATGGGTTTCTAAGCCTTCTTTGGTTAAGAAGGAGGTCTTCGGGTTTTTTAAGAAAAAATTTGTAGAACCTCATGCGAGGCGGCCTCACTTGTCATGTCAGGATATTAAGAAAATATCGCCAGCGGCTGCGTCGGTGTTGGAGTCTCGGTTTTCTGTTTCGGAGATAAAGAAGGCAGTGTTCGAGTGTGGTGACGACAGGGCCCCGGGCCCCGACGGTATTAATTTCCGCTTTGTGAAACACTTTTGGTCTAGTCTTGAGGCCGATTTCTGCAACATTATGGCTGAGTTTTACGAGTCAGGAAAGATTAATATGGGCTGTGGATCGTCGTTTATCGCTTTAATCCCGAAAGTTAAAGATCCGCTTGGTTTGAAGGACTATCGCCCGATAAGTCTGGTTGGCATCATTAACAAAGTTATCTCTAAAATCTTGGCGAACCGGCTCAAGAACGTTTTGGACTCTATCATTTCGACTACACAGTCCGCTTTCATTAGTGGAAGGTATATTCTTGATGGTCCGCTCATTGTGAACGAGATTCTCAGGTGGGCCACAAAAGCGAAGAAGAAGGTCTTTTTCTTAAAGATTGATTTTGAGAAGGCGTTCGATAATGTAAATTGGCATTTTGTGGTTGATATTTTGAGTCAAATGGGCTTTCCCAGTAGATGGTGTAAGTGGATTCGGGGCATTATTTCTTCGGCTAGGGCGTCGGTTCTGGTTAATGGCGCTCCAACTTTCGAGTTTAAATGCCACAAAGGGATGCGCCAAGGGGATCCGATCTCTCCTTTCCTATTTGTGGTCGTTATGGAGGCCCTATCTTATATGATTAATAAGGCGTGTGGTCTCGGTATTGTCCGTGGTGTTGCTCTTCCGGAAGACGGCCCGTCGGTTTCGCACCTCTTCTTTGCGGATGATGCTATCATAATGGGGGAATGGAATGTCGAGAACATTAAAACCGTGGTTAGGATCCTGAACTGCTTTCATTTGTGCTCGGGTTTGAGTATCAACTTTGGGAAGTCCAACCTTTTTGGGGTGGGGGTGGACCCGGCTGAGATTGAGGCGATGGCGGCCACTGTTGGGTGCAAAGCGGAATCGTTCCCTTGCAAGTATCTTGGTCTCACTATTGGAGCTAACATGAATCGGATAGAAAGTTGGAGACCGGTTTTCAACGTCTTCGAGAAAAGACTTTCTCTATGGAAAGCCTCCTGCCTCTCCTTTGGTGGTAGAGTCACGTTAATCAGGTCCGTTCTCGAAAGTCTTCCTTCGTATTTTTTTTCGCTCTTTCGTGCCCCGGTGAAAGTAGTGGAGGATTTGGAAAGGCTGATTAGAAGATTTCTTTGGGGTGGCTCGGCTTTAGATAAAAAGCTTCACTGGGTAGCGTGGGAGAGGGTTGCTTCCCCTAGAGATATGGGAGGTTTGGGCATTAACAGTCTCAAGGATGTTAACACGGCGTTACTTTCAAAGTGGGGTTGGAGGTTTAAAACGGAAGTCGGAAATCTTTGGGTCAGAGTGATCAAGGCTATTCACTCAGGAGGTTCCGATTGGGATTTTTTACCTTCAAAAAAATCTATCGGAGGTACTTGGAATGGTATAGTTTCTGTCTTGAAGAAGCCGATTGTGGGAGAGTGTCATCTTCGCAGTCTTCTAAGAGGGGAGGTCGGTAAAGGGGACAAAATTCAGTTTTGGCTGGACTCGTGGTTGTTTGATGTCCCGTTGCGCGTGAAGTTTCCGGCCTTGTTTCAGCTCGAGGTAGTCAAGACATGCAGTGTTTTTGATAGATTAAATGGAGGGGGGTTGTGGCTGTGGAAGCACGACATAGAGTCTGGTTCGGAAATGGAAGAGTGGGGCGCTCTTCAGTCGGCTTTGTGTTCGGTTACGCTGTCGGCTGCTGAAGACAAGTGGAGGTGGGTCGGCAACGGATCGGATAGGTTTTCGGTGGCAGCGGTTAAAAGGCATATTATTCTCGAGAAAGACTATAGTAGCCGGTATGTTATAAAATGGTGCAAATGGGTTCCCCTTAAATGCAGCATCCTTGCTTGGAGGGCGGAAATGGACAAAATTCCCACGGTTGAGGCTTTAGCGAGGAGGGGGATTCTTGTCGAAGAAGATGGTTGCAGTTTCTGTAACGAAGGCCCAGACTCGGTTTCGCATATCTTCACGGCATGCCCGTTGGCATTGGGATTGTGGGAAAAGATTAGTTATTGGTGCCGCGTGAGGAATTTTTTTGTCTTTTCATTTAGAGACTTACTCGAGCTACACTTGCTCGGAGATAGAAGAAAATCGGAGAAAGAGGTGCTCTACGGGATTATAATCACCGCCTGCTGGATTCTATGGAAGGCTAGGAACAATCTTCGCTTTAATGGGATTAAGCGTAATGTCGAGGATATTTTTAGCGAGGTTAGGGCTACTAGTTTTCTCTGGTGTAAACATAGGCTCAAAAAAGGGATGCTAGCATGGACGGATTGGTGTAAATTTGTTGATATGTAGTTGTGTTGCTTGTGGTCGTCCCGGTCTTCGGGTTCGGCGTTTTTTATGAAGTTCACCTTTCAAAAAAAAAAAAAAAAAAAACAAAGGACAATAAACATTCCACACCAAGGGCAAAATAGGTATTGAACTATTCAATAAAAAGGAATAACAACACTTGGTAGCGAGTGATTCGCTGAAAGAACGGCAATGTTGCAGTTGCAATGCACCTGCATTTTTTTCTCAGTCACACACACTCTCTACTTTAAATACGTTGAATTTATTTTCTAGAGTTAAATGTAACTTTAGTACCTCAACTTTGGGTATTTTGTATTTTAGTCTAAAGGTTTCTTTTTTTTGTTTGTGGGTCTAAAAATGTTTTATCGTTATCATTTTAGTCCATTTGATTAATTTCATCTATTTTTTCTATTAACAAGAAGTGCAATTCTGTCATTTTATATGTAACTTTGTTAACTAAAAGAGCAATTCAATCATATAAAATAACCGAATAGCCCTTCTAGTTAACAAAAAAAAGGATGAAGTTAACCCAGTTGACTAAAATGATAACGGTAAAACTTTTTGGACTCACATGCGAAAAATGAAACATTTGAACCAAACTGTCAAAATGACCCAAACCACAGGGACTAAAATGGCATTTAAATCTATTTTCTATAAACGGAAGCCATTGAAATTTTTTTTAATGGTGACTTTCTTGTGTTTGGTCACCGCACTTCTCAAATTGGAGAGTCTCGTTGCCCTACTCCAGCCAGGCTATGTTGTCTTAAATGGGGCCACGCTGGCTAGTTTGGCTTGGACGTTCCCCTGGGAAACCATACTGCCGGCTGCCACTTGACAGTCGTTGCGCCACTACAAGAGCAGAACCCTCTGCTGTAACACACGATGGGACGCAAACCCAGGTGAGCTTGGGATTCGAACTGACAACCTCGCACAAGACCTAGCTCAAATCCTTCATTGCCTTAATCCATCAAAAGTGACACAAGTGAAGGTTATATACTCACAACATACCCGTCAATTTGTAAGTCCGTGAAGGTTTTCGTATGGACCATTTTTGTGGGCTAAAACAACAGAGAAAAACTTGGTGTTCCTTGTGAGAAGGAAATTCGGTCATTTTATATGTAATTTTGTTAACTAAAAGGGCAATTCGGCCATATAAAATGATCGAATTTCCGTTCTCGTTGACAGAAAAATTGATGAAGTTAACCCGTGGACTAAAATGTCAACAGTGAAACATTTTTGGACCCACAAGCGAAAAATGAAACATTTAGACTAAACTGACAAAATAACCCAAACCACAGAGACTAAAATGGCATTTAACTCTTAATTTTATTTACAAAATAAATTCTAAATAATACTAAAGGGGTGTTTGGCCTAGCTTTTATTTTTTGGCTTATGCTTATATTTTAAAGTAGCTTATATATTATTTTCTATCATTTGATAAGTTCTTTTTAAGTGTTTGGATTAGCTTATAACTTATTTTATATCATTTGCCCTTACATAAAGAAGCTTCTTCAAATAAGCTAAAAAACCATCTTCACATAAGCTTCTTCAAATTAGCTTATATAAGCTAATAAGCATAAGCTTAAAAAGCGAAACCAAACACCAAGTTAAGCTTATTTTGTAAAAAAAAAAGTTAAAGGGTAAATTACACTTTTCGTCCTTTATGTTTGTATCGGATTGCAACGGATAGCCTTTAACTTCAATAATTACAGTCACAATCCTTTATTTGCAAAACTCAATACAGTCTACGTCCTTTATCACTAACCTAGTTAAAAAGTTTTGTTAAGTTTATTCACTTAAGGGTATTAAGTTCAATTCATGTTTTTATTTAAATTTTTAATAAATAAAAAATAATAATTTAAATTTTTAACTCAACCTCAACATCCTTGTCACCGTCTTCTTCTTGAGAAACCATTGTGTCTGTAGTTTCTTCATTATACAATAGATAATCTTTTGCAGTTAAAACACCCGTATACTGGATCAGGTGATTCAACTCACATATTTAACAATTAACATCTCCAACACACAAACTCCGAAATCATATATTAAAACTCGTGAACACTGAACAATCAATTCAAATTTCTGTATGTGTAATCTTGACTTTTGTTCTTTAATCGCTTCGAGTTCCTTTTCACGTTTTCGCTCTGCAAGCTTCTCTAATCTCGCTTTTTCTCTCACTTTGTGCTCTTCTTCGCGTTCTCTGTCGCGATTTCGTTGTTCAGATTCTCGTTCTCTGTCTCTATCACGGCGGTCACGGTCGGAGCGGTGGTGGCGGGAGGAGTCGTCAGCCTAGGGTGAGGGGTTAGGGTTTGATTATTCGGATCGGTGCTTTTGTTGTTCGAATTCTTCTTGGCGACGTTTGAGGGCGAGTTGTTCTCGCTCTGTTTTGCTGAGGAAGACGAGCTTATTCTTCTCGCCGATTACGTAGCGATTCATGGTGTGGGGATTT
This sequence comes from Helianthus tuberosus, assembly GCA_030545235.1. Taxonomy (NCBI): domain Eukaryota; kingdom Viridiplantae; phylum Streptophyta; class Magnoliopsida; order Asterales; family Asteraceae; genus Helianthus; species Helianthus tuberosus. The sequence continues at coordinate 108,763,920 of CM060430.1, read as the reverse complement.
GGGTGGTGGATTTGGTTCGCTTGGTTGGTTGCAGGACAGGAGGGGAAGGGGATCGATGAAGGAGATTGGGGAGATGATGTCTATATGCAATTTTTTTGTTTTATTTATTAAATAGTTAAATAAAACATGAATTGACCTTAATACCCTTAAGTGAATAAACTTAACAAAAATTTTTAACCAGGTTAGTGCTAAAGGACGTAGAGTGTAATGAATTTTGCAAATAAAGGATTGTGACTGTAATTATTAAAGTTAAAGGCTATCTGTTGCAATTTGGTACAAAATAAAAGACGAAAAGTGTAATTTACCCAAAGTTAAAAAACCTAAAAACTTTGTTAAAAAAGCTAGGCCAAACACCCCCTTAGGCCACAGGGGGCACTCCGTGATATAACGAGTGATACATACTTCAATGCGTGGAACATCACAAAAATCTCACCCCCACATCCAAGTATAACGCGTTAATCTTCCACGGTTTGATGATTTCGTTATTTTCTTCACGGCGTTATTCTTTTGTTTTGTGAGGGTAGTTGTTGGTTGGGGGGAAATTGTTGGGTGTGGTGGTGAGTGATGACCACCTCCACTAAAAAAGGTTGTGAGTGATGGAAAAATTGTTGCTGACATGGCGGAACATGATTGGATATTGTGAGTGATTAGGGGGGGGGGGGCAATTCTGACCCAAATAGAATACAATGGGTCAATCTGGGTCTTTTTTTAATTACATTGGGTGAATTTGGGTGAGGAAATTTAGTTAAGGGGGTCAAATTGGGTTATTTAAAAAATAAAAAAATTTAATTACGGGTCGAATAGGGTTGAGAAATTAGAACGGGTCAGTTAGGGTTGAAAAAAAAAGCACGGGTTGAAGAATGGGTTATCTTCTTCGTTGAATCAAACCGACAACACCTCTCTCACTCTACAACAACAACAAGAACAACCGTTGCCAGATCAAGCTCTCATGGGTTAAATTCTGTAACACCCCAAAACCCGAATATTTATATTCGTTAAAATGTTATGATATGATACATCAAGAAATAAATAACTAGGCCACTTAACCTAGTTAAATGTATGGTTAAAATTATTAAAAGATTGAATGTGGTAAAATGTTTAGTAAAGCAAACAAGGGAAACAAACTTGAGGGACCAAAGATGAATAAGGGGGAAAGTTATGTTTTAATTAACAAAATACACACACAAACACACATGGTGTGTGCGTGAGAAAGAGCAGGAGCTCCCATGGAGCCAAGAACCCTAGTTTCATCAATTCCCTCAAATTGGAAGGCTAAACGAAGCTCAAATTCATAACCGAGCATAGATTAATGATCACCTTCTCAAGGGGATCGTAAGGTATGTCTTAAATTCTAGATTGGTGATGGTGCACGAAATGGGTTATGATGTAAATCACGAATTTGTATGAAATTGAGCATGAGAATGTGTTAGATTCATCATTTGGAACATGGATTATGCATGAATTAGGTTAATTTGATGTTTAAGGGTGAAACCCATTTGTTATGGTGAAGAAGATGACATGGGTAAATCATCTATGCTTAAGTTCTTGCTCAATATTGATGTATTTTGAGTTGTATGATGTATTCTTGTTAGAAGAATTGAAAGAAGTGTGATACTAGTATGTTGGATGTTATGCATGTATGAATCATGTTGATTAGGAGGAAGAAATTGATGAATTTTGTATGAGATTAGAATGATATGCATGAACTAGTTGTACACTATGCTTACAAGGTAGTACATATATCAAAAGTATGATGAATTATGAAGAATTTTAGATTAAATCACTTGTAGGTGATTAACAAGTAGTTATGAAGTGGGTTTTAGATGATGTAATGTAATTTGATAATTCACATATGTTAATAATGTTTGAAATCATACATGTGTGTGAATGTTTAAAGAAACGGGATAAGAAATGATGAATTGTTGTAGATGAAGTGAATGAAATGTGATGGTAACATGTTTGATGTTTAATTTAAATACCCCATGTTGGATTGTAGAAGCATTTGATGAACTATGTATGAATCTAGAAGATTGTGTATGAATTAGTTGTACGTTATGCTTAAAAGGTAGTACGTATATCAAGTGAATGATAAAATGTATATAGTGTCGTCCGTATAGTCGATTATGATGTTACGGGAATATGTTGATAAGTCGATAGATATGTATGGTTAATAGTTGACTTTTGAAAGTCAACTAAGTATAAGCAACATGAGTTGACTCGTGATGGTAAATATAGGTTAATGAGAAGTCGTATGGTACATGTAATGTCAATCCGTGTTAAATGTAATGACATGATGAGTTACATGAGTTAAACGTATGCGAACATGATTATATGAGTTATGTTTGTTAGAAATGATTGATGAAAGTTAAGTATGAAATATGGGATTGATACGATTGTTATCATGTACAAATGAGTATGCTAATGATAGCGTGATTTCTATGACATGAAAGTATAGGAATCATGTGGAGACGGACTCAAGTGCGAAAGGCTAACGGGTCAAGAAGAGGCTTGGAAACGGATGTGGATACGGATTCATGAGGTAAGTGATTCCGTAATCACTTCTTAGTTGTTTATGTAAAGTTATATGTATTTTAACTAAATGTGTTAATTGAGGTCAAATAGGAATGAGTTGAATGAAATCGATGAAGTATTAAACGGATCTTAGCTTTGATCCGAGTAAGGTATATGCGTTAGAATTGAAGTTAAGTGGTAGGATTGGTTAAATATGCAATGAGGTCCTTGGTTGTAAAGGATTGAGCAATGTTGACAAAAACGCCCTTGATAGGTATATCGGGCGAACGACCTTAAATGCCCATTTGGAAATAAGCTAATCGATTAGAATAATGTTATAGTCATGTGTGAAAGCGAAGAGTATGGTTTTGTATGTCATAGACCATTTAATGCGCAAATACCCATAACGGGTCAAATAATTAAAGAATGACAATAAGCCGAATGCATGCAAGTTAAGAATTTCCTTAATTCGTATGTGGGATTTTAAGTTTATATGATAGAATGTGAATTTACAAGCATGTAGGAAGAAACGGGAGGTTAAACGGGTAAACGGTTCGAAAGTTACGCGCGTTTTAGTGCGTTCGGACGTCGAAACGGAGCTGCAGAAAAATGCACTTTAGAGAGCCCGTCGCCGACGGGCAAGGAGGCCGTCGCCGACGGGCAAGGGAAAACCACTTTTTTTGCTGACGGGTTAACACACTGCCGACGGGTTAAATGGCCCGACGGGCATATCTACAACCCGTCGCCGACGGCTTGGAGCCCGTCGGCGACGGGCACTTGTTTGTAAGCTTTTATTTTTCGCGTCTGGTGTTTCCGGTTGACCCGTAACGTGTTCTGGTGCTCCGGTTTTCGACCCGGTAGCATGTAAAGCTCCCGAAAGGCTCCTTAACTTTGTCAAACCTGCATAAACGCAATACCTAATTAAAAGTAGGTCGTTCAAGATCTAAGACTCATATGAAATCATAAAGTTATATAATTACGAGCACCGGTTTTTAACCACGCATCAATCCTTAGATATTTATGGGCTATAAATCAAAGTTTAAGTCCCATGTAAATATCGTATGAGTATGTGAGAGGTATGCAAGATGTGTTACGTGTATGTAGATGCGTATTTATGTATATATGAAAATACGTATAATGGCATGTATGTACGTAAAGATGTAGGAAAGGTATGCACCTATGCAAATGTGTATGTATGTACGTATGTATGTAAGTATGTATGCAGGATTGTATAAAGCATGTATGAGTGTATGCACGCACGTAAGTTGTAGGAAAGATATGTACGTATTTATATAAAGATATATATGAATGTATGCATGTATTTAGAGATGTATGAATGTGGATACTTACGAAGCGTACTTATGTATATATGAAGATGCGTATGATAGTATGTATATATGTGAAGGCATAGGGATGTATGTACGTATGCAGGTGTGTATTTATGTTCATATGAAGACACGTATGAGTGTATGCATGCATGTGTTGAGGTATGGATGTATGCACGAGTATATACAAGTATGATTCTGGATACGTTAAGTGTTAATGGTATTAATCGTGTGCCTTTAAAACGAAGTGTTACGCAGGTATATTATTGAAGGCTCACAAGAGAATGAATACGCGAATGATATGCTTAAAAATGAGAGAGAAGCTGAATGGAAAGCGTACATGTATTGTATTCTTGTTTATGTCTTGTATACTAATGTGTTGAATGTATGTGGTAATGCAGGTTGTACGGATAATGAGCGTTTATCACGAAGATTAAGGATCGAAGACCGAGTCACTAGAGAGATTGTACGGGGACGTTGAATGTAAAATGTAGAAAACATAAGCTATGTCTTTAATTAGTAAATAAGAGGATGACAGATTTATAATAAGAGTTATGATAAAGTTAAAGTTTAAATAAGTTGAGGTATTTATAAAGAAAGAAATTTTATGGCACGAATTTCCGCTGCGACTTTTGTCAAATATGAGTTAGGGTGTAACAAGTTGGTATCAGAGCCCTGGTTTGAGAGAATCAAGTGTAAGAAGGTAAGTGCTTGAACTCAAACCTGTGTGCTCTTGTGTTAAGAAACCCGTACAATCCAAGACTCGGTCAAGATCCAAAGGTAAAAGAGAATGTAAGTATGTACTTGTGTATACGCAAAAAGAAACTGACTGTTTTGTATATGCAAGGTAAGTATAAGCGTTTGAAGAGGATGATTCGCGAGTGCGGTCAAGTACCGACACCAAGGCATGAAATAAGATAAAGTTGAACCCAGGTACGTAAATTCAATATGTCGGTATATGAAATGGTAAAATGCATTAAGGGAAGAAAAATGCTAAATGAAGGACCATAATGGTATAAGTAAACATGTTTTGAAAAATGATACACGTGCCGAAACCTAATTCTTCGGACATAAGGTGACAATTACACGAAGACACGAAACTAGTATGTGGATTGTGTACCTGGCCAGTACACGTGAAGCATATGACGTTCGTGAGACCGTGATAATTGATACAGGTATGTCCGCTAGGAGTAAGTAGTAGGTGGACGTGTGGGTGAGGAGATATGTAAAACTCTCAAGAATGAGAGTATGAAATGCTATGCTAGAATCCGCGAGACGGATTCGAAATACGATATGCTATGCTAGAATCCGCGAGACGGATTCGAAACATGATATGCTATACTAGAATCCGCGAGACGGATTCGAAGTATGATATGCTATACTAGAATCCGCGAGACGGATTCGAAGTATGATATGCTATGCTAGAATCCGCGAGACGGATTCGGAATATGATATGCTATACTAGAATCCGCGAGACGGATTCGAAGTATGATATGCTATGCTAGAATCCGCGAGACGGATTCGGAATATGATATGCTATACTAGAATCCGCAGGACGGATTCGAAGTATGATATGCTATGCTAGAATCCGCGAGACGGATTCGAAACATGAAATGCTATGCTAGAATCCGCGAGACGGATTCGAAACATGAAAGAGGTTAAAGTATGAATGCAATGCTTGAATCCGCTAGACGGATTCAAGGGATGAAAAGCGTATATGCAATGTTTGAATCCGCAAGACGGATTCAAGAAATGAAAGATATGAATGATGCAAATTCCTTGCGGATTTGGTTATGATAAGCGAAAGCTGTAATAAGCTAGGCACGTCGACCGGTTCAAGTTGAACAAGTCGAGTGAGGATAAGGTACCGTCCGTTTAGAACGAGTGGTCGCGAATGCAATAACGAATGTATGAAGTTCAATCCGTTATATGGATAGAACGGAAGATTTATGTTGAAGGTAATTAACCCGATGTTACCGGGTCGTAAGTGGTATGCTTAAATCTCATTATGAGAGTATATGCTATTACCCAATTAAGTGGGTAATAGAATGCGTGAAAGAAATGAAAGTATATAAACGGATCATATGAGTGTAAGCATTATTGTAAGTCTGAGTAAGTATGTATATTGACCTGTTATTAACGGGTCAAAAAGGAAATAAAAATGTTATGTGAAAGTATGCTATGGAAAGTATAGACTTGTTAGGAGGAATAAGTCAAGGGTATTAATAATTATGAAATAAGATAGGATGATTACTTATGGTTATGATGTGACTATGAAGTCAAACATAGATGTGTGTTTGTAAGATAAAATGAGACAGGTTTCGGGGACGAAACCTCCTTTAAGGGGGGTAGACTTGTAACACCCCAAAACCCGAATATTTATATTCGTTAAAATGTTATGATATGATACATCAAGAAATAAATAACTAGGCCACTTAACCTAGTTAAATGTATGGTTAAAATTATTAAAAGATGGAATGTGGTAAAATGTTTAGTAAAGCAAACAAGGGAAACAAACTTGAGGGACCAAAGATGAATAAGGGGGAAAGTTATGTTTTAATTAACAAAATACACACATGGTGTGTGCGTGAGAAAGAGCAGGAGCTCCCATGGAGCCAAGAACCCTAGTTTCATCAATTCCCTCAAATTGGAAGGCTAAACGAAGCTCAAATTCATAACCGAGCATAGATTAATGATCACCTTCTCAAGGGGATCGTAAGGTATGTCTTAAATTCTAGATTGGTGATGGTGCACGAAATGGGTTATGATGTAAATCACGAATTTGTATGAAATTGAGCATGAGAATGTGTTAGATTCATCATTTGGAACATGGATTATGCATGAATTAGGTTAATTTGATGTTTAAGGGTGAAACCCATTTGTTATGGTGAAGAAGATGACATGGGTAAATCATCTATGCTTAAGTTCTTGCTCAATATTGATGTATTTTGAGTTGTATGATGTATTCTTGTTAGAAGAATTGAAAGAAGTGTGATACTAGTATGTTGGATGTTATGCATGTATGAATCATGTTGATTAGGAGGAAGAAATTGATGAATTTTGTATGAGATTAGAATGATATGCATGAACTAGTTGTACACTATGCTTACAAGGTAGTACATATATCAAAAGTATGATGAATTATGAAGAATTTTAGATTAAATCACTTGTAGGTGATTAACAAGTAGTTATGAAGTGGGTTTTAGATGATGTAATGTAATTTGATAATTCACATATGTTAATAATGTTTGAAATCATACATGTGTGTGAATGTTTAAAGAAACGGGATAAGAAATGATGAATTGTTGTAGATGAAGTGAATGAAATGTGATGGTAACATGTTTGATGTTTAATTTAAATACCCCATGTTGGATTGTAGAAGCATTTGATGAACTATGTATGAATCTAGAAGATTGTGTATGAATTAGTTGTACGTTATGCTTAAAAGGTAGTACGTATATCAAGTGAATGATAAAATGTATATAGTGTCGTCCGTATAGTCGATTATGATGTTACGGGAATATGTTGATAAGTCGATAGATATGTATGGTTAATAGTTGACTTTTGAAAGTCAACTAAGTATAAGCAACATGAGTTGACTCGTGATGGTAAATATAGGTTAATGAGAAGTCGTATGGTACATGTAATGTCAATCCGTGTTAAATGTAATGACATGATGAGTTACATGAGTTAAACGTATGCGAACATGATTATATGAGTTATGTTTGTTAGAAATGATTGATGAAAGTTAAGTATGAAATATGGGATTGATACGATTGTTATCATGTACAAATGAGTATGCTAATGATAGCGTGATTTCTATGACATGAAAGTATAGGAATCATGTGGAGACGGACTCAAGCGCGAAAGGCTAACGGGTCAAGAAGAGGCTTGGAAACGGATGTGGATACGGATTCATGAGGTAAGTGATTCCGTAATCACTTCTTAGTTGTTTATGTAAAGTTATATGTATTTTAACTAAATGTGTTAATTGAGGTCAAATAGGAATGAGTTGAATGAAATCGATGAAGTATTAAACGGATCTTAGCTTTGATCCGAGTAAGGTATATGCGTTAGAATTGAAGTTAAGTGGTAGGATTGGTTAAATATGCAATGAGGTCCTTGGTTGTAAAGGATTGAGCAATGTTGACAAAAACGCCCTTGATAGGTATATCGGGCGAACGACCTTAAATGCCCATTTGGAAATAAGCTAATCGATTAGAATAATGTTATAGTCATGTGTGAAAGCGAAGAGTATGGTTTTGTATGTCATAGACCATTTAATGCGCAAATACCCATAACGGGTCAAATAATTAAAGAATGACAATAAGCCGAATGCATGCAAGTTAAGAATTTCCTTAATTCGTATGTGGGATTTTAAGTTTATATGATAGAATGTGAATTTACAAGCATGTAGGAAGAAACGGGAGGTTAAACGGGTAAACGGTTCGAAAGTTACGCGCGTTTTAGTGCGTTCGGACGTCGAAACGGAGCTGCAGAAAAATGCACTTTAGAGAGCCCGTCGCCGACGGGCAAGGAGGCCGTCGCCGACGGGCAAGGGAAAACCACTTTTTTTGCTGACGGGTTAACACACTGCCGACGGGTTAAATGGCCCGACGGGCATATCTACAACCCGTCGCCGACGGCTTGGAGCCCGTCGGCGACGGGCACTTGTTTGTAAGCTTTTATTTTTCGCGTCTGGTGTTTCCGGTTGACCCGTAACGTGTTCTGGTGCTCCGGTTTTCGACCCGGTAGCATGTAAAGCTCCCGAAAGGCTCCTTAACTTTGTCAAACCTGCATAAACGCAATACCTAATTAAAAGTAGGTCGTTCAAGATCTAAGACTCATATGAAATCATAAAGTTATATAATTACGAGCACCGGTTTTTAACCACGCATCAATCCTTAGATATTTATGTAGGTCCGGCTAGGGGAGGATCTAGTCGCCTAATCCTTGTATACGAACCACTCCGGTTGTGCGGAATCCAACCGAAATAGCAAACCGAGATAGAACACACAATAACACGACACGCAAAGTTCAACGATTAACACCACTTGTATTAAACGTATGAAAGGTCCAGTTACAGCTCAATGTTTACAAATCAGTCTTGCAAACTCTCTCTAGTGTGTGTGTGTGTTCCTTATCTGTCTGAGTGTCTAACTATCGAAATGAACACAACACACGGGTATTTATACCCAACACAGCTGGTCCGGTCGAAGGATCAGATAGGATGATCAAAGGATCATCTATCGACCAGAATTAGCTCGAACGATCCAGATGCACCACGAAAGATGTGATCTTTCGTGGTCCATCCATCGAAGGTCCATCTATCGAGCTCATCATCATCGAAGGATATAAGTGATCCTTCGATGACCATCCTTCGACCCAGCAACTAACAAACATAATGTTGACTGTTTGTCCAAGTCAAACTAGGAGGATAGTTGACTTGGTCAAACTTACAAGACTAACAAGACATCGTTTCGTATACAGACAAAATACAGACACAAGTGCACCAACAAACTCCCCCTTGGCTGTAGCTTTGTCGCTGTAGCTTTGTCTCGATCTCGTTTTTAAACCTTGTAGGTTCTTCGTGTCTTCAAGTCTTTGACGTCTCTTCACGTCTTCAATGTCGGAGGATCTTTAAAGTCTTCACGTCTTGAAAGCAGAAAGTGTATCAACAAACTCCCCGTATCACGTAGGAAGTGTGTTGACAAACTCCCCCTTAACATAAGCTCCCCCTTGAGTTATGCTCGTGAAAGTCTTTATCTTTATGAAGTGAGATCCTTGTGGTGTTGATGATGGTCAGCGGCAACTCGATCATCTTCATCATTTGAGTGCCTTCACGTCGTGTCTTCATTCCGAAGCTTGTCATCGACCATGTTCTCCTAGCCTTTAGAATCTGCACATGCAAGAAATCTAAACGCGTAATGAGAACAACCGCTTGGAATATCATAAGCAAACAACACACATGTGACCATTGTTTAATCAAACACCGTCCGACAGTTTGAAAGTTTAACAAATTTTATCAATTTCAATTTTAACTTTCAAAACTTGCAAATTTCGACCGTTTATGAAGATTTAGTCGTTTTGGTTTTCGTTCAGGTTTCAGGTAACGAAGACTCGAGCTCCAACATCGTACGATCTAAAATAAGATAGAAATAAAATCTTTTTGGCTTTTTGAAAGTTTATATTAAAACACACATAAAATCTTTTTGGTATTTTTGAATATTTCAAATGTAAAGACTGAAAGCAGTAAATAAATATTTACAGACATTCTTTTTGCGAGTTTTGAGGGTAAGAGAATCATATCAGTTTACGGTCATGTCAAAACACTCTCTTTGTTCAATTAGTTAACATTAAGATAAGCATCCTATAACAATTATCGGTATTGTTGTCCACTTAAGCTCAACTTATCAGATGTAATCATGGCGAGGGCATACGTTAAGGTATGATTTATACTTACCGACCGGTGTTCATCCACATCACGACACATTCCCGTATCAAGGTATGCACGAGGGTTCATCTTACCGGTGAGTATACCGATTATCATCTGTTTGACCGTATATGATGTGAGATTCTCACTTATTTTGAATTTGAAAACAAGCCCTATGTGATATAATCACTTATTGATGAGGAACTTGATTTTCGATGCATGAGGGCACAGGAGCAAGTCCGTGAACAGGTCAGTACTTTCGTACAGCAGAGAGACGAACTTGGCTCCCGGAAAGAATTTGTGATATTTTATCACTTATTTTGTTTGGACATGTGATTGTTGATCACTTATTGAGGTCGTATGCAGTATGTACACGTATGTATAGTATCATGGAAGATCTAGACTTGCGTCCCCGTTATTTTTCGGTAAAAGATACAACCATGATACCCAGATGATAAGCAGCATAAAGACCGAATATCTCAGAACCTCGGCAATCTCTCAAACGAAATTTCGGCACTAAGACCATATGCCAATGAATGGTTCCCACCCAGTCTTCAGTCGATTTAAGTTTATATCACCCTGCACACTTTAAAATGATTGTGAGCCTACCGATACATCTTATATAGAGCTGCTTATCGCTTTTCAGTTAAGGTTTAAAGAGGTTTAGACAGACCACCGATGTACTATCATTTTCTCTTTTTCTCGCCAGGAAACTCATTTTTGCTTTTCTATTGTTTTTGTGTTTTTGAAATTTTTTCGATGTTTTTGGATTTTTCAAATTTTGGATTTACTCCCCCTAAAATCAATAAACTAAGACAAATTTAAAACACAAAGATATTTACAAAAATGATTTTCTGATGTTGGTTTTACTCTTGCTTGACCTTAATGCCGTTTACCAGTAATAAGTAGTCAAATCTAGATTTGTCAAATGCTTTGGTAAACAGGTCGGCACGTTGGTCATCGGTGTGGACATAAGCAACATCGATTAGCCTTTTCTCAAAGCAATCACGTATGAAATGATACTTAATGTCGATGTGCTTAGTCTTTGAATGCTGCACAGGATTTTTAGTGATCTGTAATGCAGCAGAATTATCAACGTAAATAGGAGTAGTTAGGAATTCAAACGCATTTGTTGTTGGATCCATAGGACTTGGGAGCAACAACTTGAGGCAGCAATATATTCAGCTTCGCATGTTGATGTAGCGACGCATGTCTGCTTCTTGCACTGCCATGTGACTAGGCGATTTCCCAAAAACTGACATCCAGCCGTTGTGGATTTGCCGTCGATTTTGCATCCGCCAAAATCAGAATCACTGAATGCGATCAAGTCAAAGTTATTATCCCTAGGGTACCACAGACCGGTGTCAGGGTAACCCTTCAAATAACGAAAAATCCTTTTTACAGCTGCAAGATGTGAGGCCTTCGGGTTGACTTGGTATCTGGCAAGCAGGCACGTTGGGTACATTATATCTGGTCTTGATGCTGTGAGGTACATAAGAGATCCAATCATCGCGCGGTAGTAAGAGGGGCTAACATCTTGACCCTTCAAGTCTGGAGTAATTCCGTGATTTTGTGGCAATGGGGTACCGATGGGCGTTGCATCAGACATCTGGAACCGGCTCAAGATGTCACCAACATATTTAGTCTGATGGATGAATATCCCAGACTCTGTTTGTTGTACTTGTAGGCCCAAAAAGAAGGTCATTTCCCCCATAGCACTCATCTCGAATTTATCCTGCATAACACGCTCGAAATCCCTACACAAAACATCATTAGTAGAACCAAATATAATATCATCAACGTATACCTGTACCAGTAGAAGATCTCCATCTTGTTCTTTGATGAAGAGAGTACAATCGATAAGACCTCTTCGAAATCCATTCTCCAGCAGATAATTAGATAAGGTTGCGTACCAAGCTCGCGGTGCTTGATGAAGACCATAGAGAGCTTTGTTGAGCAACCAAACCCGATCGGGATGGATAGGATCTTCAAAACCAGGAGGCTGTTCGACGTACACCTCTTCTTCTACCACACCATGTAAGAAAGCACTCTTCACGTCCATCTGGTATACCTTGAAACCTTTGAATGAGGCATAAGCCAGAAAGATCCGAATGGCTTCTAGACGTGCAACAGGTGCATACACTTCGTTGTAGTCGATTCCTTCAATCTGACGAAAACCTTGAACGACTAGCCTTGCTTTGTTCCGGATAACGATCCCACGGTCATCCTTTTTGCATTTAAACACCCAACGGGTACCAATCTTCTTGTATCCAGCAGGTTTCTCTACGAGTTTCCAGACTCCAAGCTTCTGGAATTGTTGCAGTTCTTCCTGCATCGCTTCAACCCATGAGCTATCTTTCAAAGCATCTTTCCAAGTTCTTGGTTCTTCCTGTGAGACATAACACGCGAAAGACCAATCATTCTGTTGACCAGATTCTCGGATAGTTGCATACAAGCCTGCATTGTTGTTGTTTCGCAACATGTTTCTTGTTTGAACGCCACTTTGCACATTCCCGATGATGTTTTGTTGAGGATGGGTATTATGAATCCTTGTTTCTGGATTATCTTGAACTGGAATATTTGTGCCCAGATTGTTGAGATTGAGATCAACAATCAATTCAAGGCCCGGAATTGACGAAGAGGATGATGCAGAAGTTTCAGCTGTTCGAGGGACATCCACTGGAGGAGTACCCTCTGAAGTACCATGAACTGCTGTTGGAGCTTCTTGATCTGCATCTAGAAATTCGTCATCCTCTGAAGATTCGTTCAATTCGGAAGCATCTTGAAAATTCTCATTGTCGAGAGCATTATTGTTCACTGAAGATGGTTCTTGATTTACTATAATGGGACGAACCAACGGTGAATCTGTTGCATTGTCGCTCTCGAAAAACATCCTTGCCGCAGCACTTTCTTCAACGGCTTCAACATTGATCGAATTGAAAAAGTCATCGTACTCAAACATCCAAGGCTGACCAGGATTTCTGACTGGTAAAGTGTGCCTTTGTACTCTGACTTCAGACCATTCCTCGACCCTTTTAGTCTCTAGATTCCAGACTCTTAAGTTCGGGGTGGAATACCCAAGAAAGTATCCATCAATTGCTCTTGCCCCAAACTTTCCATTAGGATCGATTATTGTGCACGGAGCTCCAAACGGTTCAAGATATGACAAGTCTGGTTTCCGTTTGTTGATAAGCTCAAAGCAGGTCTTGTTGTGCCTTTTGACTGTAAGGACTCGGTTCAACGTATAGCATGCAGAGGACACAGCTTCAGTCCAGAATGGAATGGGTAGCTGCGACTCTACCAACATAGTCCTAGCAGTCTCGATCAATGTGCGGTTTTTACGTTCAGCGACGCCATTCTGTTGAGGAGTATAAGCTGCACTAAATTCGTGAAGAATACCTTTTGAAGTGCAAAACTCCGCCATGGCATGATTTTTGAATTCAGTACCATTGTCGCTACGTATCCGCCTAACCTTCAAGTTGTAAAGATTCTCAATCTGAATGATCAAGTTTTTAATAATACCGAAGGTTTCACTCTTGTGTGCCATGAACGCCACCCACGAAAATCTTGAATAATCATCAGTAATCACGAGGCAATATTGATCATTCCTAATGCTTTTGTGCTTGACAGGACCGAACAAATCCATGTGCAAACGTTCAAGAGGAACAGCCACCGTGTTGACTTTCTTTGTCGGGTGTCGCTTCTTCGTTTGTTTTCCTTTTTGGCACGAAACACAGACGTCTTGAAGATGGAAGTTTTTAAGAGGAACACCATTCACCAATTCATTTGACACCAAATGATTCATTTTGCGTAAGTGAATGTGACCCATTCGTCTGTGCCAAGAGATTGTGTCTTTTTCTGTGGCTTTGGAAACGAAACATGTTGCTTGTGCAGACGTTGTGATAGCTTGGCTCATATCAAGGACATACAGATCATTTAACCTTGGAGCCGACAAGAGAATCCATTCTTTTGGAATTTTGAAGCCGGGTTTCAGCACATAACATCCATTAGCATCAAAGTGTACTGAGAACTGCTTGTCACAAATTTGAGAAACACTAAGAAGATTGTGGTCAAGTTGTTGCACAAAGTTGATCTTGTCAAAGCTAACAACCCCGTTGGAAATCATTCCTTCACCCGTTATATATCCGCCTTTATCTCCAGCAAAAGCAACATAACCTCCTCTAATAGATTTGACGTCGTAGAGAAGCTTCATGTCGCCTGTCATGTGCCTGGATGCTCCACTATCAACAATCCAATGACTACTGATAGTTCCTCCTGGAACACCCTGCACATAAACTCAATCGATTAGTTGGAGATGGGGACCCAAGCCATTGTGGTCTTGGGTCTTCCATTTTTATCAACAACAATAACTTCGACTTTTTGATGATTTGGAAATTGTGATGGTCCCCCTGATTCAATAACCCTTTTTGGTTTCCAGGTCTGTTGAGTGTTACCAGTTTGATTGTTTGAAGTTTTTGAAAACTTTGAATTTTCTGGTTTAACTGAAACAGATGGTTTGTGAACCACATCGGTTTTAATTTCTTTTTCAAGTTTCTTGACCTGTTGGCGTTTCTGTTTCTTTTCCCTTTCTCTTATGAGTCGGGGATCTTGTTTTACAGAAACAGATCGCTTGCGGTCAGTTGGGCCACGGGGATCATCAACTATGCCTTTTTGTTTATGAAGATACGGGCAATTTCGAACAATATGCCCGATTGTTCCACATTCAAAACATGATCTTCGTTCAACAAACCCCGAAGTATCATGTGGTCGTCTTGCCGATGATGAACTTTGCGATCCCGAGGTACTAGATTTTGAACAACTTGGTTCATTCCTTTTCATCACAGTTGCTTTTTGGACAAAATCTAAATTAGATTGATTTGCAAACTTTTCAATTTTGTCCGTTCCCTTCGACTTCACAAAGTTCACATTCTTCTTCTTCTTCTGATTCGGCTTCTTTTGAGTTTGAGTCGGTGCCTTACCATTTGTTTTGGTATGGTTTTGCTGTTTTGGCACTGTTGGTAATTTCTTGTTCCCAAACTGTTTTCTAACTTCAGCCTTTGGGATAGGAGGACACTGTGTAACAGTAACATGTGGTCCTGTCTTTCCCAAAAACTTACTTGTTGAATTTTCAAAGATTTTACTAATTAATGATTGATTAACATTCTTAATAGGAAAATCTTTGTCTGAATAGATTTTATCATCACCAACAAGAGTGTACAGTAAATCCACACTCTCCGACTCTTTCTCAGACGAGGACTCAGTCGCAATAGTCTTAGCGGGTTTTGCTGGAGGATCACACAGGATGTGATTCTCAAGAGGTATGTCCTCATCCTTTATCACCGCATCAGACTTTGCTGAATCGGTATCATCAGACTCATCATCAGAAGAATCAGTATCCTCAATCACAACTGGAGGATCCTGATTCGGTTCAGCAGTTACAAAGGTATCTGCTGACACGTCTGAATCGGATGATACTTCTTTCTTGTATCCAAGTCCTGCAGCAAACTCAGTAACATCTAGAGGAACAGATGGTTCAAAGTGAGTCCTGTATTCCTCATCAGGCATGGCATCATAATTGTGTCTGACAGGTGGTGGACATTGCTTATAACCTATGCATGTGACATCCTTTTTCTCTTTCTGCACATCAATGATGTGATCCAACACATAGCTAGAACTCAAATAACTGTCTAACTTAAGTCGGATCGCCTCACTTTCGGTTTTAACACAAGCCATTTCCTTTTGCATCACCTCAAGACGAGATATATACAAATTAATGTCAGTTTGTTTTCTGGAAACCATTTTAGTCAGCTCTGTTTTATCCTTCTTCAATGTTTCAATCATTGATTTATAATTCTTTTCATGGTTTTCATAAAACATATTGGCTTCAGTGCACTTTGAAATATCAACTGTCAATTTCTGATTATGAATAAATGTCACATCATATTTCTCTTGCAAAGCCTCGTGTTCGCTTTGCAATTCACACCACCTATCATTCACCGAAACATGTTTGTCTTGCAATTCAAACAAACTAGCTTGTAAAGCATCGTGTTTGCCTTGCAACTCAGACATGTTTGCTTCCAACTCAGCACATCTAACATGCAAACTATCACAGTTATTACAGCTAACAGAAGTGGGTTCGTCGACACATACCTGACTTGATGAACTGTCGACATTCGCCATAAAGGCTGAATGGAGAGAAGACGAAGAATAAGCAGCTTGATCCACCAAAATAGATCTTCTTTGAATTCCTGCTGCAGCTTCCTCCAAAAGCTCATCAAAATCAGCAGCATCGACTGACGCACTTGTTGTGTCATCCGCCTGATCATTGCCTGAAGTTGAGGATTCTTCATCCGAGCTTCCACTATAACCGGAAGAGTCTTCATCCTCAGAAGATACATCACCATTGGTGGAAGATTCTCCACCACTGGCGTGTTTAAGATCATTAACCACTTCAGCAAAACAAGCGGTTCCATCTGGTGCATCGTTTCCCAACTGGATTGACCAATCACAGCCTTCGTCTACCTGAACCACTAGTGCCTGATTGGCATTTGATGGTCCCGCCTGAGTCTGATTGTTGACAGGCACCAATGTGCGAACATTGCTCCTGTTCTGGTTCTGCTGGTTGCCTTGACCTCTGAAGGGATTCTGGTTCCCATGTTGAGATGGCCTTGTACATTCACGCTTGAAATGGCCGCGCTCACCACAGTTGAAGCATTTAACAGCTTGTTTATCGAACCCATACTTGGTGTCTTTCTTGCTTTCGAAGCTGGTTCGGCCCGTTCTTTCCATGAAATCCTTTGCTCGCCTAACAGCACTGGCAAAGGCCCACTTAATATCCATCATCTCCATCTCTTCCTTGTCTATCTGCTGATAGTCTTCTTGAGTCAGATTAATGTTGCCAATCTGACCTTCTACTAAACCACAGTATGCGCTCACCAAAGTGTTTAGCAGCTCCATGTGTTCCTTAGCTACTTCCACACTAACTTTTGAGAAGCTTGAAGTATCGAGCCGTACTGTATTTGGCTTAGATTGCTGACTAGCAGATGATGTACTTCCATAACATGCTTGCTGTGGAGGATGAAGTGGATTCCCGTACATGTCTGTTGGTACGGTAGATTGAGCAGGAGGAGGAGGAAGTGGATTTCCATACATGTCGGTTGCTCTGATGATTTGTTGGCTTTGCTGTTGTGGTGCTGGTTGAGGAACTGGATCAAGCGGATTTCCATACATATCTGTTCGTGCAGGCTTGAGTGGAACTTGGATAGTATTCCCAAACATGTCTGTGGTAGACACAAACGCTGTTTGAATAGGAGCGTGTGAAGCAGGTTTTGCAGAAGTACCCAAAGTTCCATAATACATCTCAGGATTTTGTGGCACAGCAACTCTTTTCGCCTTGAGAGTTTCTTCCTGGTTCTTGTTTTCCAGGATTTGAACAAAGTCATTGAAACTCGTAGTAGCTAAAGTACCATTGTACTTCATGATCTCCAAGAATGTATTCCACTGAGGTGGCAACGCATCTGCAAACTTCTTTACAATTTCTGCTGGAGTTACAACAACTTCAAAATTCGACAATTCAGTCAGTAGATGATTAAACCTACTTGTCAAGTCTCCTAAAGACTCATTCTCCATACATATAAAGCCATCAAACTCTTTCTTCAGCAGCTCTTTTCTCAATTGGCGCGTTGCTTCATTTCCTACGCCTCTTGTTTTCAATGCATCCCACAACCTTTTAGTTGTCTTGTAACTGACAAACTGATGATAAATGTCCTTACTCAACGCCTGAGTAAGAATGGCATACGCCTTCTTTTCCAAATCATATATCTTCTTTTGATCTTCTGTGAGGTCTGCAAACGTAGCAGCAGATGATGCAGCAACCTCTATTGTTTGATCAAAATCTGTAATAAACCGCAACCACAACTCTGTATTCTGACCAAGAACGTATGTATGAAATCTATCAATCCATCCTGGATATTCATATAAATGCATCAACTTGGGAGGCCGATTCAAACTTCCCGTTTCACTCTCGCTTAAGAGAATGCTTTGAATACTTGGAGTTTGATTCGATACAAATGCCCATTGACCGGTAGACATTGCATTAGCTTGTGAAGATACCGATGCAGAAGAGGACGGAGCACCAAAATACATATCAGTATTTACCAAAGTACCCCATCTTGGATTCATTTTTGATTAGACGAAGGATACCTGTCGAAAGACACTAGAAAAACACAAACTGTTAAGCACAAACAGACTGATGATCGAAAGATCCACACCTGTTCGAAGGATCAACAGGGTTCGAAAGATCTCTATTGAATTTCGAACAATGTTTTTCGAAAGATTCTCCAAACGAAGGATCCTTATCTTTCGAAAAAGTACTGTAGACCGAAAGATACACTCGAAAGATGACTTCGAAAGACTCCCCAGTCGAAGGATCCTAGTCTTTCGAAAATGAACAGTAGACCGAAAGATGAATGTTTCGAAATGATTCCTTGGTTCGAAGGATGATGATCTATCGAACCTCCACTGATCGAAAGATGATCTTTCGAGTTCGAAGGATATCTTTCGAACGGTTCTGACACAGTTGACAAACGGTGACAAGTTGGTGAAAAAGTTGACGGGTTGGTGAGAACTTTCGGCAGAAAGTATGTTCAGACCATATCTTCTGAACATGCAGGTTTCACCAATCAAGTAAAGTCCAATATTTTAAACAAAATACAACTTCCAACACACAAACACTTGGAAATTTAAAAATTTTAAGATCAAAAGTGTAGTTTAACAAGAACACTATGAGTATCGGTTGAAGATAAGAAGAACAAACCCAGAAATATGAATATTTCTGCAAACTGGCAACAAACCGAAACCCGATTTTAACAAGTTTTTCCAGAAAATATAAACTTTTTAAACCCGAAAAACACCCGAAAACACTCGGTTTTAACAAGGAGAAGAGCCAAGGCTCTGATACCACTTGTAGGTCCGGCTAGGGGAGGATCTGGTCGCCTAATCCTTGTATACGAACCACTCCGGTTGTGCGGAATCCAACCGAAATAGCAAACCGAGATAGAACACACAATAACACGACACGCAAAGTTCAACGATTAACACCACTTGTATTAAACGTATGAAAGGTCCAGTTACAGCTCAATGTTTACAAATCAGTCTTGCAAACTCTCTCTAGTGTGTGTGTGTGTTCCTTATCTGTCTGAGTGTCTAACTATCGAAATGAACACAACACACGGGTATTTATACCCAACACAGCTGGTCCGGTCGAAGGATCAGATAGGATGATCGAAGGATCATCTATCGACCAGAATTAGCTCGAACGATCCAGATGCACCACGAAAGATGTGATCTTTCGTGGTCCATCCATCGAAGGTCCATCTATCGAGCTCATCATCATCGAAGGATATAAGTGATCCTTCGATGACCATCCTTCGACCCAGCAACTAACAAACATAATGTTGACTGTTTGTCCAAGTCAAACTAGGAGGATAGTTGACTTGGTCAAACTTACAAGACTAACAAGACATCGTTTCGTATACAGACAAAATACAGACAAAGTACAGACAAAAGTGCACCAACAATTTATGGGCTATAAATCAAAGTTTAAGTCCCATGTAAATATCGTATGAGTATGTGAGAGGTATGCAAGATGTGTTACGTGTATGTAGATGCGTATTTATGTATATATGAAAATACGTATAATGGCATGTATGTACGTAAAGATGTAGGAAAGGTATGCACCTATGCAAATGTGTATGTATGTACGTATGTATGTAAGTATGTATGCAGGATTGTATAAAGCATGTATGAGTGTATGCACGCACGTAAGTTGTAGGAAAGATATGTACGTATTTATATAAAGATATATATTAATGTATGCATGTATGTAGAGATGTATGAATGTGGATACTTACGAAGCGTACTTATGTATATATGAAGATGCGTATGATAGTATGTATATATGTGAAGGCATAGGGATGTATGTACGTATGCAGGTGTGTATTTATGTACATATGAAGACACGTATGAGTGTATGCATGCATGTGTTGAGGTATGGATGTATGCACGAGTATATACAAGTATGATTCTGGATACGTTAAGTGTTAATGGTATTAATCGTGTGCCTGTAAAACGAAGTGTTACGCAGGTATATTATTGAAGGCTCACAAGAGAATGAATACGCGAATGATATGCTTAAAAATGAGAGAGAAGCTGAATGGAAAGCGTACATGTATTGTATTCTTGTTTATGTCTTGTATACTAATGTGTTGAATGTATGTGGTAATGCAGGTTGTACGGATAATGAGCGTTTATCACGAAGATTAAGGATCGAAGACCGAGTCACTAGAGAGATTGTACGGGGACGTTGAATGTAAAATGTAGAAAACATAAGCTATGTCTTTAATTAGTAAATAAGAGGATGACAGATTTATAATAAGAGTTATGATAAAGTTAAAGTTTAAATAAGTTGAGGTATTTATAAAGAAAGAAATTTTATGGCACGAATTTCCGCTGCGACTTTTGTCAAATATGAGTTAGGGTGTAACAAGTTGGTATCAGAGCCCTGGTTTGAGAGAATCAAGTGTAAGAAGGTAAGTGCTTGAACTCAAACCTGTGTGCTCTTGTGTTAAGAAACCCGTACAATCCAAGACTCGGTCAAGATCCAAAGGTAAAAGAGAATGTAAGTATGTACTTGTGTATACGCAAAAAGAAACTGACTGTTTTGTATATGCAAGGTAAGTATAAGCGTTTGAAGAGGATGATTCGCGAGTGCGGTCAAGTACCGACACCAAGGCATGAAATAAGATAAAGTTGAACCCAGGTACGTAAATTCAATATGTCGGTATATGAAATGGTAAAATGCATTAAGGGAAGAAAAATGCTAAATGAAGGACCATAATGGTATAAGTAAACATGTTTTGAAAAATGATACACGTGCCGAAACCTAATTCTTCGGACATAAGGTGACAATTACACGAAGACACGAAACTAGTATGTGGATTGTGTACCTGGCCAGTACACGTGAAGCATATGACGTTCGTGAGACCGTGATAATTGATACAGGTATGTCCGCTAGGAGTAAGTAGTAGGTGGACGTGTGGGTGAGGAGATATGTAAAACTCTCAAGAATGAGAGTATGAAATGCTATGCTAGAATCCGCGAGACGGATTCGAAATACGATATGCTATGCTAGAATCCGCGAGACGGATTCGAAACATGATATGCTATACTAGAATCCGCGAGACGGATTCGAAGTATGATATGCTATACTAGAATCCGCGAGACGGATTCGAAGTATGATATGCTATGCTAGAATCCGCGAGACGGATTCGGAATATGATATGCTATACTAGAATCCGCGAGACGGATTCGAAGTATGATATGCTATGCTAGAATCCGCGAGACGGATTCGGAATATGATATGCTATACTAGAATCCGCAGGACGGATTCGAAGTATGATATGCTATGCTAGAATCCGCGAGACGGATTCGAAACATGAAATGCTATGCTAGAATCCGCGAGACGGATTCGAAACATGAAAGAGGTTAAAGTATGAATGCAATGCTTGAATCCGCTAGACGGATTCAAGGGATGAAAAGCGTATATGCAATGTTTGAATCCGCAAGACGGATTCAAGAAATGAAAGATATGAATGATGCAAATTCCTTGCGGATTTGGTTATGATAAGCGAAAGCTGTAATAAGCTAGGCACGTCGACCGGTTCAAGTTGAACAAGTCGAGTGAGGATAAGGTACCGTCCGTTTAGAACGAGTGGTCGCGAATGCAATAACGAATGTATGAAGTTCAATCCGTTATATGGATAGAACGGAAGATTTATGTTGAAGGTAATTAACCCGATGTTACCGGGTCGTAAGTGGTATGCTTAAATCTCATTATGAGAGTATATGTTATTACCCAATTAAGTGGGTAATAGAATGCGTGAAAGAAATGAAAGTATATAAACGGATCATATGAGTGTAAGCATTATTGTAAGTCTGAGTAAGTATGTATATTGACCTGTTATTAACGGGTCAAAAAGGAAATAAAAATGTTATGTGAAAGTATGCTATGGAAAGTATAGACTTGTTAGGAGGAATAAGTCAAGGGTATTAACAATTATGAAATAAGATAGGATGATTACTTATGGTTATGATGTGACTATGAAGTCAAACATAGATGTGTGTTTGTAAGATAAAATGAGACAGGTTTCGGGGACGAAACCTCCTTTAAGGGGGGGTAGACTTGTAACACCCCAAAACCCGAATATTTATATTCGTTAAAATGTTATGATATGATACATCAAGAAATAAATAACTAGGCCACTTAACCTAGTTAAATGTATGGTTAAAATTATTAAAAGATGGAATGTGGTAAAATGTTTAGTAAAGCAAACAAGGGAAACAAACTTGAGGGACCAAAGATGAATAAGGGGGAAAGTTATGTTTTAATTAACAAAATACACACACAAACACACATGGTGTGTGCGTGAGAAAGAGCAGGAGCTCCCATGGAGCCAAGAACCCTAGTTTCATCAATTCCCTCAAATTGGAAGGCTAAACGAAGCTCAAATTCATAACCGAGCATAGATTAATGATCACCTTCTCAAGGGGATCGTAAGGTATGTCTTAAATTCTAGATTGGTGATGGTGCACGAAATGGGTTATGATGTAAATCACGAATTTGTATGAAATTGAGCATGAGAATGTGTTAGATTCATCATTTGGAACATGGATTATGCATGAATTAGGTTAATTTGATGTTTAAGGGTGAAACCCATTTGTTATGGTGAAGAAGATGACATGGGTAAATCATCTATGCTTAAGTTCTTGCTCAATATTGATGTATTTTGAGTTGTATGATGTATTCTTGTTAGAAGAATTGAAAGAAGTGTGATACTAGTATGTTGGATGTTATGCATGTATGAATCATGTTGATTAGGAGGAAGAAATTGATGAATTTTGTATGAGATTAGAATGATATGCATGAACTAGTTGTACACTATGCTTACAAGGTAGTACATATATCAAAAGTATGATGAATTATGAAGAATTTTAGATTAAATCACTTGTAGGTGATTAACAAGTAGTTATGAAGTGGGTTTTAGATGATGTAATGTAATTTGATAATTCACATATGTTAATAATGTTTGAAATCATACATGTGTGTGAATGTTTAAAGAAACGGGATAAGAAATGATGAATTGTTGTAGATGAAGTGAATGAAATGTGATGGTAACATGTTTGATGTTTAATTTAAATACCCCATGTTGGATTGTAGAAGCATTTGATGAACTATGTATGAATCTAGAAGATTGTGTATGAATTAGTTGTACGTTATGCTTAAAAGGTAGTACGTATATCAAGTGAATGATAAAATGTATATAGTGTCGTCCGTATAGTCGATTATGATGTTACGGGAATATGTTGATAAGTCGATAGATATGTATGGTTAATAGTTGACTTTTGAAAGTCAACTAAGTATAAGCAACATGAGTTGACTCGTGATGGTAAATATAGGTTAATGAGAAGTCGTATGGTACATGTAATGTCAATCCGTGTTAAATGTAACGACATGATGAGTTACATGAGTTAAACGTATGCGAACATGATTATATGAGTTATGTTTGTTAGAAATGATTGATGAAAGTTAAGTATGAAATATGGGATTGATACGATTGTTATCATGTACAAATGAGTATGCTAATGATAGCGTGATTTCTATGACATGAAAGTATAGGAATCATGTGGAGACGGACTCAAGCGCGAAAGGCTAACGGGTCAAGAAGAGGCTTGGAAACGGATGTGGATACGGATTCATGAGGTAAGTGATTCCGTAATCACTTCTTAGTTGTTTATGTAAAGTTATATGTATTTTAACTAAATGTGTTAATTGAGGTCAAATAGGAATGAGTTGAATGAAATCGATGAAGTATTAAACGGATCTTAGCTTTGATCCGAGTAAGGTATATGCGTTAGAATTGAAGTTAAGTGGTAGGATTGGTTAAATATGCAATGAGGTCCTTGGTTGTAAAGGATTGAGCAATGTTGACAAAAACGCCCTTGATAGGTATATCGGGCGAACGACCTTAAATGCCCATTTGGAAATAAGCTAATCGATTAGAATAATGTTATAGTCATGTGTGAAAGCGAAGAGTATGGTTTTGTATGTCATAGACCATTTAATGCGCAAATACCCATAACGGGTCAAATAATTAAAGAATGACAATAAGCCGAATGCATGCAAGTTAAGAATTTCCTTAATTCGTATGTGGGATTTTAAGTTTATATGATAGAATGTGAATTTACAAGCATGTAGGAAGAAACGGGAGGTTAAACGGGTAAACGGTTCGAAAGTTACGCGCGTTTTAGTGCGTTCGGACGTCGAAACGGAGCTGCAGAAAAATGCACTTTAGAGAGCCCGTCGCCGACGGGCAAGGAGGCCGTCGCCGACGGGCAAGGGAAAACCACTTTTTTTGCTGACGGGTTAACACACTGCCGACGGGTTAAATGGCCCGACGGGCATATCTACAACCCGTCGCCGACGGCTTGGAGCCCGTCGGCGACGGGCACTTGTTTGTAAGCTTTTATTTTTCGCGTCTGGTGTTTCCGGTTGACCCGTAACGTGTTCTGGTGCTCCGGTTTTCGACCCGGTAGCATGTAAAGCTCCCGAAAGGCTCCTTAACTTTGTCAAACCTGCATAAACGCAATACCTAATTAAAAGTAGGTCGTTCAAGATCTAAGACTCATATGAAATCATAAAGTTATATAATTACGAGCACCGGTTTTTAACCACGCATCAATCCTTAGATATTTATGGGCTATAAATCAAAGTTTAAGTCCCATGTAAATATCGTATGAGTATGTGAGAGGTATGCAAGATGTGTTACGTGTATGTAGATGCGTATTTATGTATATATGAAAATACGTATAATGGCATGTATGTACGTAAAGATGTAGGAAAGGTATGCACCTATGCAAATGTGTATGTATGTACGTATGTATGTAAGTATGTATGCAGGATTGTATAAAGCATGTATGAGTGTATGCACGCACGTAAGTTGTAGGAAAGATATGTACGTATTTATATAAAGATATATATTAATGTATGCATGTATGTAGAGATGTATGAATGTGGATACTTACGAAGCGTACTTATGTATATATGAAGATGCGTATGATAGTATGTATATATGTGAAGGCATAGGGATGTATGTACGTATGCAGGTGTGTATTTATGTACATATGAAGACACGTATGAGTGTATGCATGCATGTGTTGAGGTATGGATGTATGCACGAGTATATACAAGTATGATTCTGGATACGTTAAGTGTTAATGGTATTAATCGTGTGCCTGTAAAACGAAGTGTTACGCAGGTATATTATTGAAGGCTCACAAGAGAATGAATACGCGAATGATATGCTTAAAAATGAGAGAGAAGCTGAATGGAAAGCGTACATGTATTGTATTCTTGTTTATGTCTTGTATACTAATGTGTTGAATGTATGTGGTAATGCAGGTTGTACGGATAATGAGCGTTTATCACGAAGATTAAGGATCGAAGACCGAGTCACTAGAGAGATTGTACGGGGACGTTGAATGTAAAATGTAGAAAACATAAGCTATGTCTTTAATTAGTAAATAAGAGGATGACAGATTTATAATAAGAGTTATGATAAAGTTAAAGTTTAAATAAGTTGAGGTATTTATAAAGAAAGAAATTTTATGGCACGAATTTCCGCTGCGACTTTTGTCAAATATGAGTTAGGGTGTAACAAATTCGAGGCCCCAATACCTCTTAATTCCGTATAATTCTGTTCATCCAGTTGCTGAATATCCAAATTACAACCGAATTTCAGTTTTCCGGTAAGTTTGTTCAATTGTTGATCACTCGTTTAGAGTTTTAGGTGCCGATCGGTGAAGAATTTATCTTTTTTTTAGGTTAATTGTGTTGTTATCATGATCGATCGGAGTAGAAGTTTTGGACTTGTGTTTTAGGGTTTGTAGTTTTTGGTTTTTGTTGATGTTGAGAGGCTGTACGGTTCAATCCGTAAAGGTTCGGGATCGTTTACGGTTAGCAAGGTTGAATATGGGGAGGATTTTGAGAGTTACAGGGAAGATGATGATGGAGGAAGTGCATATTAACATGATAGAGGTGTGAGTTTAGAAGGTGATGTTTATGTCGAGTTGGTTATTAGTGATGCAATTAAGGAGCTGAAAGCGATTGCGGATCGGATGATTCGGTCGGGATATGAGAAAGAGTGTTGTCAGGTGTAGTGATGTTTCAAGACGTCGTCGTGTTTCTGAAAACGACCACAAATGTGCACGTGTTTGGGAGTTTTTCGACGTTTTGTTATGGGGTGGCTTTGTTTTCGTTTGAAGGGATTGGAATGGCGTTGCCGCTTGAAGCGGAAGCTAGGGATAAGAAAAGGTTCGGTTTTGTTTTGGGTTGGGCTATGTTTTCCATTGCAGCTGTGTATGGGGTTTTTGGAGTGTTGGGTTACTTTGCTTTCGGTGAAAATACGCGAGATATTGTCACTGCGAACATGGGGAAAGGCGTGTTAAGTTTGTTAGTGCAGTAAAGAGCCTTCGATCAAACAATGAGGTTTGGTTGTTTTGGATTGTGTTGGTTCCTCATGGCTGGAGAGTTGTTTAATAGTTTGTGGCTGATGTTAATCTATTGGTTGTTGCTTATGTGCATTGTGTTGTGGAACTCTTTGAACAGTTTATTCGGTTATCGTTGTTAGAAGTTTGATCAGCAAGTCTTGAATTTTCTTTGATACATTGGTAATGTTAGAGAAGGTTGCGAGTATATTTGATTTATCGCGTGTTAACGTTTGGCGCATGTTCTCGTATACATGAGTAAGTTAAATTAATATTCTTGTATCACGTTTAGCTTTATGGTTTATGGGTATAAGTTGCTTACTGTTAAGGTCACCACTTACCACAAGCGTGTTACTCTGGTGAATGCAAACGAAGATTATAAAAATGGGAGATTTACTGAGGCTTTGGCACTCTATGATGCTGCGATTTCCATTCACAATCCAAATCAACCCTGACCCGTTTTAACAGCTCATGCACTTTTTTGACCCGAACCCGTCCCGACCCGAATTCATTCTCAACCCGAACCAACCTGGACCCGTTTTAACCCAACAAAATTGCCCCTTGATCTA
Organism: Helianthus tuberosus; assembly: GCA_030545235.1. NCBI lineage: Eukaryota > Viridiplantae > Streptophyta > Magnoliopsida > Asterales > Asteraceae > Helianthus > Helianthus tuberosus. Next base: position 108,736,480 of record CM060430.1, on the reverse strand, counting down.
CAATCTCTTAAAAAAAAAATTTTAACTAACCCGACCCGAACCCGTTTCGACCCGAACCCGTTTCGACCCGAACCAAAACAACCCGTTTTTTAACTGACCCGTTTTGACCCGAACCCATTTTGACCCGAACCCGTTTTGACCCATGACCCGACCCGACCCAACCCGACCCGTTTGCCAGGTCTATGAGTGATGAAATTTTATCTCTAGTGACCACCCCCTCTCGTTAGTATAAACAATATAAAAATGAAAATTACGATTGCTTTTACAACAAAAATCCCTTACAATTTGGAAATGACGAAAATGCCCTCTAACACTACATAGCTGATAGCTCCCAGCACCTGCAACCAATCGTTCATACAACCTTCTTCTTCACGTCTTCTCTCTCTCTCTCTACTCCATAGTTTCTCTCTCTAGAAAAATCTCTGATTCTCTACTCATCTTCGCCTTCAGGCAGGAAGATCTGTTTCTATATTTAGTTAGGTACGTCATCGTTTCGTCTTTCTATGTGTATATAAGAAATCACCACATTTTATGTGTTGGATTGTGTAATAATTGTTGTATATGCGTTAGATTGTGACTTTCATCTGCTCTTTTGGTTTTTTTACAATAATGTTGGTTTCTACTTATAGAAAATGGGGCTTTCATCAAAATGTTTGCACTACACGCAGTCACACACAAACACACACTACACACATTTACGTCAATCCTTTCGTTGTTCTCGGAAAAGTAAAAGCTATTATTACATTATGTCACTTTTTCTCTGCATATACATACATTATATTATACATACATACATACATACATACATGTCTCGCTTGTACGTACGGAATAACTTCTGATTTTTTTTTTGGTTTTTTTTTAAATACTCTGTGTATAAATTTATTATTATTTTGTTAACTTCGGATATTTTTATATTTTTGGGTTTTTTTTGTCATATCTTAGTGTGTGTATATATAGATTTATTATTGAGTTAAATGCCATTTTAGTCCCTGTGGTTTGGGTCATTTTGCCAGTTTAGTCTAAAGGTTTCATTTTTAACCAGTAGGTCCAAAAAGGTTTCACAGTTGCCATTTTAGTCCACTGGGTTAACTTCATCCATTTTTTCTGTTTACGAGAAGGCCAATTCGGTAATTTTGTATGTAATTCTGTCAACTAAAAGGGCAATTCAGCCATATAAAATGACCGAATTGGTCTTCTTGTTAACAGAAAAATTGGGTGGAGTTAACCTAGTGGACTAAAATGGCAACGGTGAAACCTTTTTGGACCCACATGTTAAAAATGAAACCTTTGGACTAAACTGGCAAAATAGCCCAAACCACAGGGACTAAAATGGCATTTAACTCTTTATTATTATTTTTTAGGGTTAACTTTGTACAATAGTAACCAAGTTTCAAGAGTATTCTAATTAGGTCACTTGTAATTTTTTTTGTTCCAATTAGGTCATTCAAGTTTCATTTGATGTTTCAATCCTATATATTTTACCTAATTCATCCTACATGACATTTATTTAGGTTTTTTATTTAAAAAATTTGTTGACATGGCACATAAAGGCCAAATGGATTAGGAAAAAATGTGAAATAGGTTTAAAAAAAAATTGTAGAGAAGTTAAAAAAAAATGCAAAAAAAATTAAAAAATTGTGATTTTTTTTCTAAATCTCTAAAAGGTTATCAAAATTTTTATAAAATCTAAATTGTTGTAACCAATGCTATAATCTTAATACTAAACAATAGTTGTATGTTCGGTATCATTAAAATAAATAAAAAGTGAAAGTGCCAAACAATTCACATGATAATTGATTTGCAACAGTGCCAAACAAATAGTGAAAGACACATAGTCAAAGCGATCACATACATCACTCGCTTGAAAAGAAAAATATAAACAATTCACATGATCATTGATTTGCAACAGTGCCAAACAATTAGTAAAGGACCTGTGACGTCAAACCATGAATCTGCTCCTCTGTATTATTTGCAGTCAGCTTGCTTGGTACTGAGTTGTTCGGTTGGTCGAAGGCTTGATCGATTGGTACTGAGTTGTTTGATTGTTCTTGATTCGCCATCATTGAAACCGGCAGTGCGTGAATGGATGGTAGGGTTTCAATTGTTATAGAAAGTTAAAATTGATCTACGATTTGTAATATTTGAATGTTTTGGGTTTTGATTTATTATATTTCTTTTATTTGATTCCATGTCATCATGTTTTAAAAACAAAAGTTAAATAAATGTCTATGACCTGCTATTCAGGTAAAATATCTAGCATTAGAACACCAAAATAAAGTAGAATGATCTAATTGAAACAATAAATTTTATTAGTGATCTAATTGGAACACTCCTAAAACTTCATTACTATTCTGTGGTATATTCCTTATTTTTTATGGTTTTTGATATACAAGCATATTTTATATTATTAATAATATATATACATGGATGAAATGTCTGTAAATTGTACGTACGGATGAGGTATCTTAACTTTGGATTTTATTTTTTGGGTTTTCTTTATCAGATATTAGTGTGTGTATGTATAGATTTATTATTATTATTATTATTTTTATTTTTTATTTTTTGCCTTTTGATATACAAGCATATATTATACACATGGATAAATTGTCTGCACTCTTGCACGTACGGACGTCTTTTTATATTCTTGTAACTTATAATTTTCTTTCATAATCATCATATAATTTGTTTTATGTTATTTGTTTGTGTTTAGAGTGTGTGTATATGTATTTAATATAATATTTTTGGATTTTTTGATCTAAACTTGTATTTAAGATGATCTTACAATAGTTGTATATTATATGGTGACAGAAATAACAAAATGAAACGTTCAGAAGAGGAAGCATCAGAGGCACTGCCATTGCCGCCGGTGGTTCCACCGGGTGTTGTTCCTGCTAAAGTCCATGGCTCGAACCGCACACCGATGGCTAGACGCGGGTCAGGCACCAGAGGCCAGAAGATCCCACTGTTGGCCAACCACTTTAATGTGAAATTGAGCAGCACCAGTGACCACTTCTATCAATACAGTGTATCTCTTTAGCTACTCTTATATATAGTTAGTTATATACTACTATTTTACCACCAACTGTTACATAACAAACTCAAACTAATATGTTCCTTTTCACATCAAATGTAATGTAATATATTACTGTGAAAATGAGACAATGTTGCCAACTTGTGTTGGAAGATTGACTAATTTTGACCATTTAGGAAATTATTAATTAAGATGACCAAAATGGATATTACTGTGAAAAGGAGACAATGTCTGACCCGAGTAATTTATCCCAAACTAGAAGTGAATTATTTTATATACATGCGCCTTTTTTGTTGTAAAATTGTAATATTAAAATATTAATATGAAAAAAAAGTCGCCGGGTAGTGTTTGTGTCAACCCAAAAAGCTTCTTGTCGTGTGTTTGGGTTCACGTCTCACACAAATTTGGGGTTAATATGTGTGACACGATTTTTGGGTTTGTGTCGGGTTAGACCAGCCAACCCGCAAAAACGACCCACCCTTTTAGCACCTCACACATGCAATTCATCCCAAATCAGAGTGTCAATTAAATTATCAGTGATATCTATATCAAACTTGTTGGTAAAAGATAGCTGATATCTTTGTATAATGATTCAGGTGGCTTTATTCTATGAAGACGGAAATCCTGTTGAGGCAAAAGGTGTAGGCAGAAGAGTACTCGACATGCTCTATAAGTTATATAAATCAGAGATGGGTGGTAAAGGGTTTGCATACGATGGTGAAAAAACTCTCTTTACTGTGGGCCCATTGCCAGGAACTAAGCTTGAGTTTCCTGTGCTGTTGGAGAATCTGTCATCAAACAGGTACACAATGTTTAGTTAATTCCCGTAAGAATCTTGCTGATAAAAGATAATGACCATGTGTTGTCTGTATAGAACTGTACGCGGCGGTGGCAGCCCGAGTGAAGGGGAAACCAAGAGATCAAGGCGTCAACCTCAGTCAAAGTCATACACTGTGAAGATTAATTACGCCACAAAAATACCGATTCAGGCCATTTTCAATGCACTCCGAGGACAGGACTCTGAACAGTTCCACGAAGCTGTAAGGGTGCTGGATGTTATGCTGAGGCAACATGCTGCTAAACAGTAAGCATACTTAAACTTAATACTAATGACTTATAGTTTACAATGTTTCTGTTCATTAATCTGAATCATGCATGTTTTGTTCTGTATGCAGAGGTTGTCTTCTTGTTAAGCAGTCTTTCTTTCACAATGATCCAAGAAACTCGATAAGTATTGGTGGTGGAGTTGTGGGCTGCAGGGGCTTTCATTCGAGTTTCCGGGGCACTCAAGCGGGTTTGAGTTTGAACATGGGTAATTGAGACTCGGCACTCCGTTTATCATACATTGTTGTGAATGATCTATTGGTTATACTATAATTGTTGTGATATTTGCAGACGTTTCTACTACGATGATAGTCAAGCCCGGGAAAGTTGCGGATTTTCTTATAGAGAATCAAAATGTCAGAAGCCTAAGGGAGATCGACTGGATGAAGGTAACAAACCCACTAGTCTGTTCTGTTTTATATCTTTTTAAGTAGCTTTATTAATCTCATAGGTTTATAAAAATATCAGGCTAAACGGTCGTTAAAGAATCTCCGAGTCAAGACCTTTCCCTCTAATCTCGAGTATAAAATCATCGGGTTGAGTGAGGAACCATGCAGGAAACAGACGTACGTGCTATTCGTTTTCCAATATTCTGAAAAAATGGAAAATGACATTTAACAAAATGGTTTAAAATTTAAATGATAATTTTTGTAGGTTTTTGATGAAACAAAGGAATGCTGACAGTCCTAGTGATCCCATAGAGATCACAGTCTCTGAGTACTACGCTAAGTACCGTAATCAAGAGCTCATCGCGTCTCACGATTATCCATGTCTAAACGTTGGGAAACCGAAGCGCCCGGTTTACATACCACTTGAAGTGAGCAATATTCATAGTGTATTTTAATTTAAATTTTGTTAACATTCATCATTAATGTTTTTGCATTGATTATAGCTCTGTGAATTGATCTCGCTTCAACGGTACACAAAGGCATTATCAAGTTTGCAAAGAGCGAAACTTGTTGAGCAATCCAGACAGAAACCACAAGATAGGATGAACTGCTTGACTGATGTAAAATATTGACTAATATGTTAAGCTAATCAAGATTAGTAAAAGATATATAGAACGCTAACATGTGCGTAATTTGTTGTTTTAGGAGCTAAAGAGAAGTAACTATGCTGCTGATCCTTTGATCAACTCAACTGGCATCACAATCAACACAATGTGTACTCAAGTTGAGGGCAGAGTCCTGGAACCACCGAAACTGAAGGTTGGAAACGGTGGAGACTTGTTTCCTCGTGGTGGCCGTTGGAGCTTAAGCAACAAAGTAAACGAATTCTTAAATTTTGGTTATTTGATTTTTTTAATAATTTAAAGTTCAAATTTTGTTAACTTTGGTTATTTAATGCAGACATTTGTAGAGCCGACACAGATCACACGTTGGGCTGTTGTGAATTTCTCTGCACGTTGTGACACCAATAGCCTATGCAGAGATCTAATGAGGTGTTGTAAAGCAAAAGGAATTGTGAGTTAATTAGTATATTAATTGCGTACTTTTTTGTGGTGAAAAATAGATAAAAAGGATACAATTCATAGTATTCTTTTGATACTTGCAGCATCTTGAAGAGCCACATTCGGTAATCCAAGAGGATCGACAGTCTAGCCGCAAACCTGCTCCTGCTCGTGTTGAATTAATGTTTGAAGCTATTAAACGAACACTTCCGGGCCGACCTCGGTTTCTTTTGTGCATCTTGCCAGAAAGAAAGAACCCTGAAATATATGGTTTTTAACTCTCTTTCTTCATCTTAATTTCTCTTTCTATTTTTGTTAACTTATAATTAACATGAAGTTGTCGTTAATCTTTATGATGACAGGTCCGTGGAAGCGAAGATGCCTCGTGGAAGATGGGATCGTTACACAGTGCATGGCACCTGCTAGAGTCACAGACGCGTATCTTGCAAGTCTGCTTCTAAAAATCAATGCAAAGGTCCTCATTTCAAATAAATACAGTTTAGTAATTTATTTACTTTTTTGTAATTTTCAGAACTCGAATCCAATTTATTTATCTTTTTGTAATTTTCAGATGGGTGGTTTAAACTCTCTGCTATCTGTTGAATGTTTGCAATCTATACCGTTGGTTTCAAAGATTTCGACCATAATCTTTGGAATGGATGTTTCGCATGGTTCACCTGGCCGTTCTGATGTTCCTTCCATTGCTGCTGTACGTTTTAAATTTTAGATTCTTAAATTTCTAAAACAAAATATGTGAAACAATAATTCTTGTTTTCGGGAATGTGTAGGTTGTTAGCTCGAGAAAATGGCCACTAATATCTCGGTACAGGGCCTCTGTCCGTTCACAATCTGCACGGGTCGAGATGATAGACGCTTTGTTTAAACCAGTATCTGCAGTAGAAGATGACGGGATGATCAGGTTTGACTTAATTCTACACACACACACACACATATATACACGCTACAATTATATAAGTATTTCAATAACTTTTGAATTGGTTTCAGGGAACTGTTAATGGATTTCTATCAAAGCACTCCGAAGCTGAAGCCGGAGCATATCATTATTTTCAGGTATGACAGTTTGACATATATACCCCTACAATTATGTACCGTTGATTAATGAATTATGATCTTATTGTAGGGACGGAGTTAGTGAGTCACAGTTTGAGCAGGTGCTGAACATAGAGCTTGAGCAAATCATGCAGGTTTGAACTTTGAACACATAATTTCTAGATTTTATCTGTTAAATTTGTAATTAAATTAAAATCAGTTAAAAATTTAAAATAATGTGTAATTCAGGCATGCAAGTTTTTGGATGATAAATGGAATCCAAAGTTTTTGGTAATGGTGGCCCAGAAAACTCATCACACCCGGTTTTTTCAACCCAGATCCGATGCTAATGTTCCTGCAGGTTACGTATCTGATTCTTGAAAGTGTTATGATCAGGAAGAACAAAAACTCAATATTTTTTCGTTTTTTTTTTTTTTTGTTGATTGTTTCAGGAACAATTATTGATACTAAAGTCTGTCATCCTAAGAACAATGATTTTTACCTTTGTGCTCAAAACGGACCAATTGTGAGTATAATCCGAACAGTTATATATTTATTTGTATACGTATTCGTGTTTGTCACTGAAGAATACATTGTGGTATATAGGGGACTACACGACCTACACATTATCATGTTCTTCTGGATCAAATTGGTTTCTCTGCTGATGATTTGCAAGAGCTGGTTCACTCATTATCCTATGTGTAAGTCAAATAAAGAATATTAACTATGGAAATTAGTTAACTAGTGACTGATTCGGGCGGTTATGGATTATGCAGGTACCAAAGGAGCACAACTGCCATATCAGTAGGTAACTCAATAAACTGTCCTCTTTTTTCATATGGTTTAGTTAAGTGTTGATTATATCATAAAGAACATGGGTAAAACATAAACCCTAATAATGTAAATTCAATCATGAACAATAAAATAAGAGGTGTGTACCTGATTAGCCAGTCACCACACCAGAGAGGGAAGTAGACGTCATGTTCGTCAGATTGATTCGGTTCCCCTTTAGGATGTATCTTCTTGATGGTAGTACCGAGTTCTTTAGGGTTGAAGAACTCGTAGTAATGGAGAGAGGGGAGGGGCGATATTGAGTGTGATGTTATGAATGTCTAACCTTAATCCCTCTCTAGTAATCTCCTTATATACACCCAAGGGGAAACCCAATTAGTTAATTAGGGTAATCTGGCCCATCAACAATTACCAACTAATTTATTATAGGTTTTAATATATTTTGATCCATATTATATAAATGATAATGATGGCTACTAGATTAAATATATCAATAAAATATTTAATCTTACATTCTCCCACTTAGCCGAATAATCATTTATCATGAGTATTAGATTAGTCTGATCAGAAGTTAATACTCATTTTAGCCTTAAACAAGTACTATAGCAGAGAAATACAGTCGTTGAATCATTATGCGACTCAGGACCCCCATTAGTCATACTATAGCCTTAATTTAAAACCTAACAGTTATGATCAAAATACAAACAAGCCCTTTAGCGTTTGATTTGTATTTATAGTTGTCTATATGTCATTACACCGGCAGAACATATGTAAGAGACATACAAAATCAAACTGATGAGGAATATTAAAAGTTAATCATTCTTAGTACGATATGCAGTTGTACATAGTCATCAATAAACCCGTGATTATTATAAGCGCTTACATAATAGTTATGGGTGATAGACTTTTAGTTATAGGATCCTTAAGCATATCATGAATGCATTCGATACAAAGATTTAGTTTCCTCAATTCGTTCATAAACGAATAATTAATTTCGTATCGAAATTTAATGCAGCACCTCTCGAACTGTTACTGTTCAAGGAGACATGGTAGCTGACTTTATCACAATAAATCTTCAATATATTAATTATATGGAGTTAATAAACTTATGAGTCCACTGATAAATTTCCAACAACATTTAGTGACTATATTATATCATTATAACTTAGGTTGTTGATATCAGTACATTATGACTCCTCCATGAGATAGGTTTTGTCTGCTGACATAAAGATATATCCGAAATTACATTTTTGTCATCTTTGAATATTACAAAGTTAGAGTAATCAACCGGTTTGAGTTCTCACTTCTTCTGTAAATTATAGCCTCTCATTTCTTTTAAAGATATTGTAATACTCTATTAGATGCTTCAAGTTTATCTAGACATATCTAGTGTGTTGCAATATGAGTAATATCTAAACGAGTATAGACTTGAACTTACATAAGGCTTCTAATTAATGAAGCGTAAGAAATAATCTTATTTATCCTATTATCCTCTAAAGGAGAGCAGTATTTTGTTACATATGTAAGGACCCATTTAATGTTAAACTTATGGAACGGAAGTAATGTCCCATTTGGTCTATCTCAACATGTTATGATATCTATTATGTAAGAGATATTTCTGAGATCTATTATATCAAAGTTTGTGACAACAATACTTTGACTTATGTAACATATACTTGTCATCTATATAGACAAGTGTATCTTAGTTGCTCCCACTCATTTTGAGGTAGGTACATTAATCCACTTGATTCTTGATGAAAATAATTACGTTAAGATTTCATCACATTATGATGTTTGCATTAACCCATACATGGATTTTATTGGCTTACAAATAAAGTGTTCTTTTAACCTTAAGTTTAGAACTTTCAGGTTTTTTTTTATGAACATGTAAATATGTCAGCCAGTTGTTAGGGAAAGTTGTTTTAATGTTCATGTAATGTAGCTCAAAATTATTATAAGCTACTAGAACAGTGATGATCCTAAAAGAAATCTTTTGTTAGATATGTAAGAAAGATTCTTTAATAATATATCTCTTCCTGAGTATAACTTTTCCAAAATCCATTTCAACTTCAGTTAGGGAGGTTATGTAATCATCAAAGTTAGTAAGCTTTTAAACCTAGATGACCTCCTGAGTTGATTATTGGGTTTGTTAGAAGTTTCAGTTTTTTGGTTAGCTCTTAGTTAAGTTGCTATCATTTTCAGGATTCTAAATCTATAAGAGTTGGTGATTATGGGGTACAAGAGGTGTAATCAGAGTTAAATTCGGAGTAAAATTTAATGACATTCTTCCCCCCGCCTCTTGTACTCCTTGCAAGTCATGATAAGGACTTTGACTACTCCCACTGACCTTAGGAACTCAGCATGCTTAGGGTCAATATGTAACGACCAACAAATTCTAATAGAGAAACACAAATTAATGACGTTAGTCGTTGTGATTTCTCTTGTTGAGGATTATGTTAGTTCAGGTAAGAAAACTAGCAATTCCAGCGACGGTTTCATTAGATATCTTACAACTAGAATCGCTCTTTTTTCCGATCCAGTCCCTCCACCACCGCGAACCCCAGTTAGATTCAGGCATGCTACACTTTTTAGTTATTGGGAGAACCCAAGTACTCTCTTTCGGATTCAAAGAGAAAGATCTCAAATATCTGGAGTTTGTCTTTGTATATTATAGGGATGATCCGATCCGCAAGGACCATGGTTGGGAATTTTTTGATCGTCTTTCTCTGAGGAAGAGGCAAAATAGAATCAACTTGAATTCGGGACCACTATTCGAAATCTTAGTGAAACACTGGATTTGTTATCTAATGTCTGCTTTTCGTGAAAAAATACCAATTGAAGTGGAGGGTTTTTTCAAACAACAAGGGGCTGGGTCAACTATTCAATCAAATGATATTGAGCATGTTTCCCATCACAATTAAGCAACAATGAAACTTTTGTAAGAGTAGCATTAGATGTTAAGGATACAAGTTATGATAGAACAGTATCAAGATGGAGCAGTGTCTTGTACAAGAGGTGTAAATTTAGGTAATGTAAAATTTTCACTCCCCACCTCTTGCAACTATTGCAAGTTATTATTAAGACACTTAATGCTCCCACTGATCTTTAATATCTCTAGAATGCTACAAGAGAAGTTTCAATGAGCTACGTGACGTGGGAACCTATCATATATACGTTAGACTTTATTTGATTTCTTTAATGTCCAGATATCATAAGAAACTTTAGGGACATATTTAATAGAAATCTTATTAAGTACATATATATGAATAGATTTCTTCTAAGACCGTGAGCCATATGCGACAAAATTTAGATACAAGTTGATAGTCTTTAATTGATAAATAAATTATGTCTGAATATTCCGTTTGGAATAAGTTCCATGAATGTCAATGAATGACTTATGATGGACCCATACTTATTCCTTAAGCCAAGTCATATTTTAGGGCTTTAATGTCATGATTTAAAATCACTTAGAATGAGATTGGACAAAAAATCATCATCATTAACCATGTCATGATTTCTCATGAATTTTTGGTTATAATGGATGAAATTTATAAATCTCATTTTCCTTTTGTCAAATTCTCATTTGCATGACGACAAAAGTTGTGAAAGTGTAAGGTATCATCTAGTTTTATCTTAGTAATGTTTCAATCCAGATATTTAGAACAAATAAAATGAGAGTTTAAGGTAAGTGTGACTTTATGTTGACTATGCAAACCTCACAACGTTCATAACTTTGCTTAATTATGATACTATATTCTGATTAATACTCAGAATATATGGACGGTATCTAAAAAACGTTGTTAGAAGACTGCTTATTATTGTTCTTATAGCCTTAACATTTAATTTTGTCACTAACTCTCATGTTAGTTATTTGTTAACTTCTGGTAAGGAAACATTTAAAAACTAGAGTCAACTAATCATGTATTAATAGGAATATTATAATTAGTAGACTTTAATATCTTTAATAAGTGACTATCTAATTAATTCATCCAACTGTTCTGTAGAATAATGGATAGTCTCGTTGCTTATGCCTAGTCTAAGGCAAAAATTATGCAGTGGGATTTTCCCTTGAAGAACCTTAGAGGTGGAATTAGCACTTGTAATTTGTCTATGGCCCTTAGAACAATCCTCTTTGAAGGTTTTAGTGGTTGTAAGGTAAATAACATCTTATTTTCCAGCTTCAAACATTTATTTCTTTGTACATATGTTGCTTATCAACACACTCATTATACTTTGGTATTTTTGAGTGTTATAGTTGATTTATAAGACATCAAATTGTACAAGTGAAAATCTTAGTATGTAATGTACTGAAAATTGTACTTATTTCCATGTGTAAGCCCTTAACTTTATGGGTCATGGCATTGTACATTATAATGTATTCACATATACCACTTAACTTTATAGTTTAGAATTTTAAAAGAATGCATGCATCTTAGGAGTTCTAGTGATTCTTCCATATATAAGAGATTAGCCTTAGGAAAGACTTAATCTGAAATAACTTTAGTGATAGCATTATGTTAGAGAGTTCTTGATTATTATAAGAGACATCATGTTCGATTTGTCCTAATCATCATGCTCTAATTTTCTTCCTTATAATCTTTATCAGAAGAGAGCAATAGGATTATCGTGTCTTAAGAAATAATCAAGGATTTAATTTAAGAGCTAATTCCAATAGAAACTTTAAATAAAGCAAACATTTTGGGTTTAGGAATTAGAGTGGATGAGATATATGTAGAAGTAAATTATAGTGAGTAAAATTATGGGTACTTAAAATAAGGCAGACGAAATGATCATAAAATTAAGTAAGGATCATTAATATAAGGATCATTATGTGAAGAGATTGTGGTATGTCTATTACTAACATCAAAATAATAGACTTAGTAAAGTCCTACTTAAACAAAGACAAATCAGCTTTGACCAGAAGTGTAATCATTTAAGTATGTGTGCAAAGTAATCGTGACAAATCAGCTTTGGCCAGAAATGAGACAATCACTTTAGTTATGCACTTGTCAAGCATGCTAAACATAAATGAATTAAATCAGCTTTGGCCAGAATTAAGACATTTCACGTTTGTAATGCATACTTAACATAGCTTTTATAATACTTGAACAATAAATAGATGCATCAAATCAGCTTTGGCCAGAAGTGATACATCAGAAGCTCATTCAAGTTAAGCCATTTTGGTTTTGTAAAAGATTATTTGATCCTTATTAATTAACTAAGTATTTACAAAACCAATCATTCAAGCTAAGTCTTAGTTCACATTAAACAGCCTAAAATAATGAGGTTTCGAGTGAGATCTCGACTCAGTTATGAGGTCTCGAGTGAGATCTCGAGTCAAGTCTCGACTCATCTATAACATTATGAGGTCTCGACTCATTAAGGTCTCGAGTCGCAACCTCGTTGTCCCGAGTCAGAAACATGGTCTCGACTACTGTATTTTATGAGATCTCGACTCATAATGAGGTCTCGAGTCGCAACCACGGTCTCGAGTTGTGATGATTGAAACCCTTAGTCGAAATCGTGGTCTCGAGTTATAAAGATTGAAACCCTTTATGATTTCGAGTCGCAACCTTGTGGTCTCGAAACTCCTGATTAGCAGCTAATTAGTGTGATAAGTATGAATCAGCTAATTTTAAGGGATTTTGATTATAATTTCAAAATATCTCATGTGTATCTATCCAAGTTAATTATTCGAGTACAAATTAAAATAATGTTTATTCAAAACTTGGAGATGAAGATACAAAATTTTAGAAAAGATAATCAAATCCTAATCTATCACAATATTAGGTGATATTGTAAAGAAAATTAATTAATATAATAATTAATTAAAAAAAATGAATGAATCACAATGATGGATACGGTCCATTCCACTTTATTCATTTATTATGTACATATTAAAATATAAATAAAATAAATCATCAATTGTATGTGAACACGTAAAGCAATCCACTGCAATTCTAAATTCATGAATTGCAAACAAAACATTAATGATTAGTGAGAAACCATGTGACTCCGAGTGGGGTTTCGACGGCATGAATAACAAGATAAATCGTTAATTGGAATATTAAGATTAATGATTCATAACCTTAGTGATTTTGATTTTCAACTGAATTGGCAGATCTATGATCGCAAAACAAGGAAAAAAACAATCTTTATGTTTTAATTCCTATAATACAATTCATTGAGTTCTATGATTGAATTGATATAATCAACATACGCTCTGATACCACATGTTGATTATATCATAAAGAACATGGGTAAAACATAAACCCTAATAATGTAAATTCAATCATGAACAATAAAATAAGAGGTGTGTACCTGATTAGCCAGTCACCACACCAGAGAGGGAAGTAGACGTCATGTTCGTCAGATTGATTCGGTTCCCCTTTAGGATGTATCTTCTTGATGGTAGTACCGAGTTCTTTAGGGTTGAAGAACTCGTAGTAATGGAGAGAGAGGAGGGGCGATATTGAGTGTGATGTTATGAATGTCTAACCCTAATCCCTCTCTAGTAATCTCCTTATATACACCCAAGGGGAAACCCAATTAGTTAATTAGGGTAATCTGGCCCATCAACAATTACCAACTAATTTATTATATGTTTTAATATATTTTGATCCATATTATATAAATGATAATGATGGCTACTAGATTAAATATATAAATAAAATATTTAATCTTACATTAAGAACTTAAAAACAACCTAATAAGATTTTATTTGTTGTTTAAAATGTGCAGTTGCTCCGGTCTATTATGCCCACCTGGCAGCATCACAGATGTCCACGTTCGTGAAGTTTGATGAAATGTCGGATACAGCATCCAGCCACAGTGGTGGTGGCGGTGGTAGTAGTAGTGGTGGTGGTGGTTTCACCCAAATTCCTAAGTTACATGAGAATGTATGCAGTTCGATGTTCTTCTGTTGAACACCCAAGTAATTAACAGACAGGGGATGATTTATGAAACTTTGTTGTTATGCATTTCTATCTGGTTTGAGAATTAGGAGTTAAGACAGATTGTGTGAACATTTTATCTACTATCAAGTTTATCTTATTTGGTTGGTATTTGTGTGCAAAACATATTCAAACTGTTTATATTATGGTTAGTCACCAGTTTGGATTATGGTTAAAAGACCATACTACCCTTAAGGGACCGAAACTGCGCTATACGAATAAGTCAAATCCCCTTTTAGCCCCTCTCCACACAACCACCACTAGTTTAAACTGAATTCCAAATCAAAGACAGCTGAACTTATGCAAAAAAAACTACACTGTAGTTGCAGTTCTGATCGCTACCATTGCTTTTGCTGTTGAGTATACTATACCAGGAGGTCCAAAAGTTTGAAGGAACATCATAACATATTCTAAAAGTTTGAGAAAATCAAGAACCAAAAAACCAGAGTCCACCTGACCCGACCCTACCCATTTGCCAATCTTGATATTTCTTTCACATTTATAAAAAAAAATCAACAAAATTGAACAACCAAAAAACAAGTTTGAGAACAAACTTGCCAGTTCCATTTCCCGATCTTGAAAGGATCGGATTTTCGATAAGTAAACGACACCAAATTGTGGATTCGCCATTGCGCAAGGCACAACGTCGTATCAACACGATAAGCGGACTCATTCATCCTCGTGCTTTCCCAGATTGCCAGCGCCACCGTGATTTCATGGAAGCAATCAAGAATTCCGTCGAAAAACTTTCCGTGCTTTCCCAGATTGTCACGCAGGAGTTATTAGACTGTTATCTCCCATAAGGGGTTGATTTTATGGCTTGTTTGATATAATTTATATGTTGCATTTTATACATATCAAATATCCTATTACGATGTCATGATTTTTACATGTTTTATCTTTTTATATATAGTTTCAACTAATATTAATGGTGCATATTAGTTATTTTAATCTACATTTCGACATTGTTGATTTTATGGCTTGTTTGATATAATTTATATGTTGCATTTTGTACATATCAAATATCCTATTACGATGTCATGATTTTGTACATGTTTTATCTTTTTATATATAGTTTCAACTAATATTAATGGTGCATATTAGTTATTTTAATCTACATTTCGACATTAATTTTCGTAATGTACTTTCAATCCAACCGGTTGTTTTAAATGGTTTCAAACCATTTGGTATTTTTAACTGACTGACGCTCATGTAAAAATATATTGTTATTACGTGTTTTTATCTACACTTAAACTGATCCGCTGCAACACGATATACTGTATATTAAAAAGAAATTATTGGTTGTTTGTTTGTTTAGAGGAAGTGTTGCTAACGATGAACATAGAATTCCTATGGGGGTGTGAATAGTTGGAGAACGGTTAACGATGGGAGGCGGTGACAGAGTTTGTAGGGTTTGAGATCTTGCTATTGAGTTAAAACTCAGAAAGATTGAGAAGAAAAAAAGTAGTAGTCTTCTTTCTAACATGAATTTGTTTCGTATTTCAATTAATGATTTAGTTTTTTAAGTAAAGTTGAGGGATCATGAGCTTTTTATTCTTCTCTATATGATATGTTTACAAGTTAATGTTATATAGACCAAATAACTAAAATAATCTAAGCCTTATTATTAGATTTTTATAGCAACATGTGATGATCATCAATTTATAATGTGAGATTATGAATGATATCACTCAAATATGTAAGGGTAAATAATTTAGGTTATTGTACTTGGAATCACTAACATAAAGTCAGAAACATAAATCGTTATCAATAACCAGGTTCTTAATTACTTTAGTTATCTTTGCTTTTCAAAACAGGTTGGTTCCCCGTCGCAACGCGTGGATGAAAACAACCTAGTTGTTATTATATATAGTTAGGAGTGGGACATGGGACCCATAGTTTTTAGTCATTCAAAGGTCACATATTTTTATAAAATAAATAATTAAGCTCTATGTATGAGCAATAATATAATACAAACTAAAACATATATGAAATACATCATATGAATAAATATAAGACTTAAAACTAGATTCTTCACAAGATCTTCGGCCGCAAGAATCAAACAATTTAAAATGTTAGAGTTGGTTGAGACCTTGTGTTTGCCATGGTTTCTTTGAATACAACTTTCACCTGCCACAAAACCCTTTAGTTGGATACATGCGTTATTGTTGAAAAAAATCAATCACCAACAAGCACATAACATGTTTGAATACTACAAATTGTAAACCTATGATCCAGTATTCACTCAAGTACTATTCCGAACTTTAACAAGGGTGTTCGATATTCGATTTCAAACTGATTTAACCGAAAATCGAACTGAATCAAAACGTTTAAACCGAATACATAGAAATGACAAATAAAGAGAATGTGAAAAAAAACGATGAAAACTGAATGTGAAAAAAAACGATGAAAACTGAATCAGAGCTTCTCGAGTTAAATGAGACACCCTCTATATTGCCCAAACTTACATCTTTTTTTTTTTGAACGACAAATTTGGATCACTGACGGACCACTGGAGTATCATCGTGCCACCAGCGGACCCACCCGATCATATCCATCTCCACTAGGCAATTATGCCCTACACCAATTCAGGAGGAAACCCAATAAATCTGGGAAAAACCCCCCTTGTGAGAATCGAACTCATGACCTAATGGTCATAAGCCTTATCCCACCACCAAGATACCACTAGGCTATAATGCCATGGGTCCAAACTTACATCTAAGTCATATCAACCGTACAAGTTCAACTCGTGACGAGATACCCGTATCCAAAGTTTAGCTAGAACCAAAAGCGAATACGCTATTGTACATGTTCAGTTGGTACCGACTTGGTACGGTACCATAAAATATCCTAAATCGGTACCCTACACATAGTACCAATACCGAAATCGAGTTAAAGTTCAAAATTGAAAACCCGTAATCCGAACAAGACATATTAACCGGACCACTTGGACCCGTAACGAGATACCCGTATCCGAAATAATATCAAACTGAGCGGGGAAACACACACAAAGTTAGTTTTCAAAATTAGGGCTTTTAGTTCCTCCATAACTGCTTCAAATCAACGCAACAATGGCGAGAAAAAAACAGCCTGCTAAACGAAGTTGGGGCACTCGAAGAGAAAGTTAGTTTCTCTCTCTCTCTCTCTCTTTCTTGCTCTCGCTCATCTACCTTTTTCATTTTTCATGTTTCAAACCCTAATTTGTTCACTCTTTTATTGCAGCTAGAGCATCTGCTTCAACGAGTACGGTAATGCTGTTTCTACTTGTCTATGGTTTCAATTTTTGTGTTGTTTTCATGCAATTTGTTGTTAGGAGTATCTGATTTGTTTGGTTTTGGTTACTTGTGGAAATTTGTAGCCGAGGAAAAGTCCGAGAAAGGAACCAGAGAGTGAGTGTTTGTATACATTTTGATTTGTGTGTGAATGTGTGTTTTTGGTTTTGATAGATTGGTGTAATTTGGGATTTAGGTTCAGCAGGTGGAGGGAAGAAGAAGCCGCATCGGTTTAAGCCGGGGACGCAGGCACTTCGTGAGATTAGGAAGTTGCAGAAGGGTGTTAATCTTCTTATTCCGGCTGCTCCGTTTATTCGAACTGTGAGATGTCTTTATCTGTTGACTTATGTTGATTTTTTCTATGTATGGTGTGTACATTGTAGGAAATAGGTTTTGAAAATGTTAGTTTATACTGCTACAATTGATTGAATTTTAGGTTTTTGTTTAATATACATATAAAGTAGCATATATGCCAGGGTATTTTGATATAATATACATATAAAAATATTCGCCATTAACAACCATGCTCCTCGTCTCTATATATAGAGGAGTTATCATTTGTACATGTATGATATTGTTTACTTTGACTTTCCTGGCTCATAGCTAATATAGCTTACACCTCTAGAATTCCTTTAAAGAAATTGCTCAACTGCTCAGTCACTTCTCAATTTCTCATTAGTTTGCACTAAATTACGCATCCACTCTTCATAAACGAAACTTCACTGCATCTACTCTTTTCATCTTTGGTGTACCAGCTTTCATTAGTCTTGCTACGAAAATTTTCTTCTGGCTTGTTTTGCACACGACCTCCTTAAACGATTTTTTTTTTTTTGCATGGCCTCCTTTTTTGATCTGCCGGAGTCTGAGGTATGAATTTATAACAGGATTGTTCAATAAACAATGTCAATAGGTCAACTAAGTAACTGGTGGGAAGTAGAATATGATGAGATTTTGATTAGAAACTTTTTTTGATCATGCTAGTTGATCGATAGATAGTATTAGTCACGGGTATTTCATAGTATCACCATACATAGTATGAAATACCGGTGACTTATACTATCTATCAATCAACTAGCATTATCGAAAGAGTTTCTAATCAAAATCTCATCATATTCTACTTCCCACCAGTTACTTAGTTGGACCTATTGTTTATCGATTTCAGATTTACTAAGAAATCTCAGACTTCTAAAAGATGTGTGATGAATACATTAGTGCTAACTGCGTTTTAGTTTTATATTTACTAACAACTTTTCTACTAAAGTGTTCATTTCTTTCTTCTATTACTTGTAGTGTTTTTTTCTTCTTCTTATATTCTATCAATTTGCTTGCATTCTGATTCTTTAAAAATGAATGTTATATGCAGTTAATTTTTTGTAATAAAGGGTCCCATTAGTTACATTTTGACAAGAAATATATTACATATCCAAAATCTTTTGTAAAAAATAACACGTAACAACACATCAACTTTAGGTGAATCTTCCTCTGTGCATTGGAACTGCCAAAATTTTAAGCTGATGATTGTTTAATAAAAGTTGTATCTTATGCACTAAATTTGACGATTAGAAGATGACGTACACTAGACTTTATGGTAAGAAATCTTAGTAACGTAATGAGCGTCTTGTCAAGTTACTACTTGTAAGTTGTATAATCAATAACAACTGGTATAATCTTGCGTTACTGTCACCTCTTATTAAATAATCTTTTGTGCTACTTTTTGTATATTGTGACGTTAACTATGAGTTGAACAGGTAAGAGAGATAAGCAACTACATGTCCCCTGAAATCACTCGCTGGCAAGCTGAAGCTCTACAAGCCCTTCAAGAGGTATCCTAATTTTTTTCACTTTAGACTTATTATCCGAGTTACTTAGGCTTCGTATCTTGTTACAAGCATTACAATTTTATCATCCAAAATTTGTAGCATTCTTAATTTTTCTAAACCGTCTCTTATATCAAATTTTGGTATATATTTATAATAATGTAGTCCCCATATATTTCAGGCAGCAGAAGATTACATAATCCAGTTGTTTGAAGATTCAATGCTATGTGCAATTCATGCTAAACGTGTTACCCTCAGTAAGTTTTCACAGAACTCTATTGTTTTATCTCAGTTCTCAACGGGTCAAATAATTATTTTTAGCTAAAATGGTAGCAGGCTTGAGGGTCAACCCGACCCGTACTGACCTTTTTTATATGCATTTTGGTCAGTGAAAAAGGATTGGGAATTGGCAAGACGGCTTGGGAAGAAAGGGCAGCCATGGTAGTTAGATGAAGCAGAGAATTGTTGTACGCTGTAACAACTAACGAGACACATCTAGAGTGGTTTAGCGTGTTTATCATAGGCATATCTTTATGATGAGAATAGGTTATTGAGTGCAAATTTATAGCTGTAGAAAACAGCTACATTGGTGGCATATTGAATGCAAAGTTGGAATGTCAATTATTTTGTAGATGTCTCCCAATTATTTTAGGGATTTATTATGGTTTCATTTTCATGGTGTGTTTGCTAATATAAGAAGGATGAATATGAATGATAGATGGTGTTTGGTTTGAGAGTTGGGTTGTGTTTGGTAGAGGGTTTTGAAATGGAAGCGTGAATGAGTATGAAAATGATGATGTTTGTTGAGGCGATACGTTTTGTAAAACTATACTCCAGTATTGTAGTGTTTTAGCAAGCCCAACACTTGTTTTTTCAAACTTGTATCTCACCTCCTCTCTTTCTCTCCCTCTTTATTTGATTAAAAAAAACTATTTTGAGTACCAATTTCGAGTCTAATCTAACTAATGAAACAAACATTATTGAAAATACCCGTGTTTTAGCAAAGCCCAACACTTGTTTTTTCAAACTTGTATCTCACTAGTCACCTCCTCTCTCTCCCTCTTTATTTGATTAAAAAAAAACTATTTTAAGTACCAATTTCGAGTCTAATCTAACTAATGAAACAAACATTATTGAAAATACCCGTGTTTTAGCAAGCCCAACACTTGTTTTTTCAAACTTGTATCTCACCTCCTCTCTTTCTCTCCCTCTTTATTTGATTAAAAAAAACTATTTTAAGTACCAATTTCGAGTCTAATCTAACTAATGAAACAAACATTATTGGAAATACCCGTGTTTTTTCAAGTCCAACGCTTGTTTTTTCAAACTTGTATGAGTTGTATCTCACCTCCTAATTTCTTTCAAATATAAGAATTTCAATTTCTTGGTAAGGTGATGTTTTTTTTTGGTTCCTTCAAGGAAATAAAAGAAACTTATTTTTTTTTTGAGCTAATTATATTTTTGTCGTTTTTAATAAATTGTGTTCCGTTACTTCGTCTATCAAATTGTACAAATTAATGATTCATTCTATTTACATATGAGTAACCGAACATCACAATGGAACGGAATGATCCATTTCATTCAATTGTCAATTCCATTACTTTGTTCATTTCATTCTCTCGTTCATTCCATTACCTCATACCAAACAAATCCTTAATCATATTTTGTGGGGAGTTCTTTTGAAACTGAATTTGTCGATTAAATTGAAATTTGAATGAGTTGGATTTTGAATTGAATTTTTTTAAAGGATTTGAAATATGAAGGCATTGGCCATCGACTCCTCAATTGCCTCTCGTCAATAGTGCCACTCCTTTGTTTTTTTTAACAAGATTTCTATATAAAATATAGAAAAAAGGCAGCAAGAAACTAGAACCCAAAGTCACACAATTATATCTCGCATATTTAAATCTACTAGAAATCAATAAAAAGTATTCTCTTTAATAGTGTTCGCCGTTCTGTTGAAATAGAGATGATTGTTGTTGAAAGTCGCTTCATTCCTCACCATCCATATTTCCATATTGCATTTCCCATGCCACTCAAGTGATTGTAGATTCCGATTCATTTGGTGGAATTTCTTCACAATTTAGAAGGAAAAGTTAAATTAATTTACATGAAGAAATTCAGGTGAATCCATCCGGTTCTATTAATTTCTCAACAAATAAGTTATCCATGAAATTCAAATTACAATTCCAACATATTTTGTGTAGATTTCATATTGCAATTCCAATAAATTCCGCAACTAAAGACACTCTAAAGGGTTAAAAGTTTGTCTTAAACCCGTTGTTGGTATGGAAAACTCATTTTCGTCATTCCGTCCTCTCATTACCAATGGAAATATCATAACAACTCCCAAAATACATAGACAAAACATCTAATTGTTTTGTCTACTCATTCATACCTTAACTTATGAATCATTTCTATCTGTACAAGAAGACAATTGAATTAAAGCACTATCTCAATATAGGGCTTTAATATAGGGAAATCTAATAGTTTCAAATCCAAAAAGGCTAGATCGGTATCCTTTAAAGGTATTAGGACCGAAATCGTCTCTGCTGGATCTGAGCCCATTGCTGAGGATTTAAGACCTAAAAAAGAACCAGATCTTTTATGGAGAACAGGGGAAGTGATAATACGATTACAGAGGGCAATAGAGGTAATAAGACTTCGTCAGGCTTTGAACAGTTTACCTTCGATTTAAATCATGTATCTCCGACCGAGGTTCCGGATGTTCGTCAGTCGGTGGATACCCAAGTGGAGGATACCCAGAAGGATGGTGGGGATGAAGGCGACAACGACAAAAGCAATGGAGGATTGCCTTCAACAGATATCGAGAAGGAAGTCGATAAAACTATCGATATTGGATCGAAGATCGGAATTGAAGGAAACAGTCTCCCGGAGCTAGTCAGGAACTCGATCATTTCAGGTATTAATGGAGTTAAGAAATGAATTTGTTGTCTTTAAACATAAGAGGTATTGGGGGTTCTAATCAGTCTAACTGGGTTAGAAATTTGATATCTGAGCACGGTATTTCGTTCCTTTCTTTTCAAGAGTCGAAGTCGTCCAGTGTGTCTCGGTCTGAGATCGCTAAGTTCTGGGGTAACAATGATTTCGGGTTGGATTTTGTGGAGTCTGTTGGGCTTTCGGGAGGTTTGATATGTGTTTGGGATGACAAATTATTTCGCCAGACAGGTAGTTCGAGGAACAGGAATTATCTTCATATCAGAGGCTCGTTGGCGGGTTGCCCATCTACCGTCAACGTCCTCAATGTTTACGCCCCACAAGGTATCGCGGCCAAAAAGATTTTATGGGAGGAATTAAAACAGGTCATCGAGTCTTTTGAGGGTTTTTGGATTATCTCGGGCGATTTTAACGTAGTTCGATTTCGAGAGGAGAAAAGGAATTGTTCCTTCAAACAGAATTGTGCCAATAACTTTAATGATTTTATTTTCGAATCGGGCTTGATTGAGTATAATATGAGAGGTCGGGTGTTCACTTTCTGCTCGGACAACGGTAATAAGCTTAGTAAGCTTGACCGCTTCCTAGCCAACTCGGAGTTTTTCAATGCTTGGCCGACGGCATGTTGCCGAGTTCTTCCTAGATTATGGTCGGACCACAACCCCATTATTTTGGTTTGTCAAAGCAAGAACTTTGGACCCCGTCCGTTTAGAAATTTTAACTCATGGTTTGGAAAAGAAGGGTTTGAGGAGGTTGTGGCGAAGGCGGTGAGCGAATTCAATTCGGTTGAGATCAGTCCTGACTTGTCCTTTATTAAAAAGCTGAGTTTCATTAGGGACCGATTGAGAGAATGGAAAAAAGTTATGAGCAAAAAAGAAGGAGAGGAGGTGGAGACTGCGAAAAAAGATAACGAAAAATTAGAAGAAATTCTTAAGTCTAGAGATTTTTCGGAGGAGGAGGAGTGGATTTTTAATGAAAATAAAAAGATAATAAGCGAGGTGGAAGAAGCTATAAATATGGATTTGAGGCAAAAATCTCGCATCAGATGGGCGAAGGAAGGAGACGAAAACTCCAAATTTTTTCACGCTATGATTAACTGCAGGAAAGCGAGTAACTCTATTCACGGCCTCGAGGTGAATGGGGTTTGGATCTCCAAACCGTCTCTGGTGAAAAAGGAGGTTTTCCGATTTTTCAGAGACAAATTTGTGGAGGATTGTGGTACTCGGCCTCGTTTGATCTGCCACCAGTTGAGTCAGGTTCCGTCGGATATGGCCTCCGGGATTGAGTCCCGTTTTTCGAAGGAGGAGATTAAAATGGCGGTCTTCGAATGTGGTAAAGATCGGGCTCCTGGTCCCGATGGCTTCAATTTCCGGTTTTTTACACACTGCTGGGATCTTTTTGAGAACGATTTTTACTCTATTTTGGACGCGTTTTCTGAGTCGGGCAAGTTGAGTAAAGGGTGCGGTTCTGCTTTTATCGCTCTTATCCCTAAGGTTAGAGAGCCTTTGGGTTTGGGTGATTATCGCCCAATTAGCCTCGTAGGTGTTGTCAACAAAGTGATATCCAAAGTTCTTGCCAATAGGATGAAACCGGTTCTGAACAAGGTGATCTCTAACTCTCAATCGGTTTTTCTCAGGGGCAGATTCATTTTAGATGGGCCTTTAATCATCAACGAGCTTCTTTCATGGTCCAGGAAAGCTAAAAAACAAGTTTTCTTCCTTAAAATAGATTTTGAAAAGGCTTATGATAACGTGAATTGGGGTTTCGTCATTGACATTCTTCAGCAGATGGGCTTTGGGGAGAAATGGTGCGGGTGGATCTCGGGTATTTTAGCTTCCGCCAGAGCGTCTGTTCTAGTGAATGGTTCCCCTACCTTTGAATTCGGATGCAGCAAAGGAATGAGACAGGGGGATCCTATTTCTCCGTTTCTGTTTGTGGTGGTGATGGAGGCGCTCTCATGTTTGCTCAACAAAGCATGCGATGCTGATGTATTTCGTGGTATCCCTCTTCCTGACAATGATTTACGTGTTTCTCACTTATTTTTCGCAGACGACGCTATGATAATGGGGGAGTGGAACAAAGACAATATTGTCAATGTTATTAGAATTTTGAGGTGCTTTCATGCTTGCTTAGGCCTTAAAATTAATCTCAATAAATCAAGCATCTTCGGTTTTGGTGTTAGCAGCGAGGAGGTCGAAGAGATGGCTAACTGGATTGGTTGTAAGATCGGATCGATCCCTTTTAATTATTTGGGTCTGTCTGTTGGTGCTAATATGAATCACATAAGTAATTGGAGGCCGATTTATGATATCTTCGAAAAAAGACTTTCTCTTTGGAAGGCGGCTTTGCTTTCAATTAGTGGTAGGGTTACGTTAATACGTTCTGTTCTTGAAAGTCTCCCAACCTACTTCATGTCGTTGTACAAAGCGCCGGTGAAGGTTGTCAAAGATTTGGGAAGCATAATTAAAAAGTTTTTATGGGGTGGCTCGAGCAATATAAGGAAAACCCATTGGGTGGCGTGGGAAAAGGTCTCGGTTCCGAAGATAGCGGGAGGATTGGGTTTGTGTAAGTTAAAGAACGCAAATGTGGCTCTTCTTAGCAAATGGGGATGGAGATACAAAACTGATCCTAATAATTTATGGGTTAAAGTTGTCAACTCCATTCACTCGGGTCGGTCGGGGTGGGAGTTCCTCCCTTGTAATAAAGCGGTGAGGGGTGTTTGGGTAATATCTGTAATTCATTGAACAAGCCGATTTGCGACAACCAAAGTATTCGGAGTTTCTTTAGAGGAGAGGTTAACTCGGGTTGTGGCATCCTTTTCTGGCTTGACCCTTGGTTAGTTGATGTTCCCCTAAAAGAGAGGTTCCCGAATCTTTTTCATCTTGAGGTCGTGAAGAACTGTTCTGTATATGATCGTTTGGCCGGCGACGGCCTGTGGTTGTGGCGGCATGACCTCGGAACAGCGGCTGAGGTTCAGGAGTGGGCTGCTCTTTCAGGTTTGGTTTCAACAGTCGTGCTCAGGCCGGGTAATGACAAATGGAAATGGTTGAAGGATGCAGCGGGTCAGTTCTCGGTTAGGTCAGTGAAGAAGCTTCTGAATTGCGAGGTCGGTGAGCCGAATGCTTTTGTTATGGACTGGTGCAAATGGATTCCCCTGAAGTGTAATATTTTCATCTGGAGACTTGAATTGAATCGTATCCCGACGTTGGACGCTCTATTCTCGCGGGGCATTATCAATCAGATCGGTTCCTGCTCTCTTTGCGGCATCGAAGACGAATCCGTGAACCACTTGTTTATCTCATGTCAGTTTGCTTCTGAATTATGGCATAAGGTTAGTAGATGGTGTCGTATCCCGCCAATTTTTGCGTTTTAGATTAGAGACCTATTGGAAGTTCATAAATTCAGCAATCTGAGTAGCTTGGAGTCGAATATCGTTCACGGTATCATTGTTATTACGTGTTGGTGCATCTGGTTATCCAGGAATAAGTTCATCTTTTCAGGAGTCCGTCGAACCGTGGAGGATGTCTTCGGAGAAATCAGATCTACCGGTTTCTTTTGGCTCAAGCACAGGTCATCTCTTCGTTCGATTTCATGGAGTAATTGGTGTAAATTTGTAATTATGTAAGTTTGTTTTGTTTTGTTTTGTTGTTCGTTGTTTGCCGGCTCGGTTTTCGGGTTCGGTGGTAGGGCTGTAAACGAACCGAACGAACACGAACGAGGCCTTGTTCGTGTTCGTTCGTTAAGGAAATAAATGTGTTCACGAACGGTTCACGAACACTTACCGAACGAGATTTTATATTCGTGTTCGTTCATTAAGGAAATGAGCGTGTTCACGAACGGTTCACGAACACAAGCAAACACGATGACGGATAAAGGTGGATGGCCCAGAGAGTAGCACTAGAACTTGAATCCCTTATTGTGGAACGGAGGTAGATCATATTCGTCGATGTAAATAATGAGAAAAGAAAGGAAAATTGTGCATAAACAAGGTGAAAGAGGGTTTCCTAGTTTAATTGTTAGGGTAATGATATAAATAAAAGTTTAATAGTATAAAAGGTATAGATAAAATATATGAAAGTATAAAAATCTTTAATTAAAACACGAACATACGAACATAAACGAACGCAAATGAACGAATGTTCACGAACACCTTACCGAATGTTCACGAACACAATTGAACGAACGAGACCTTTGTTCATGTTCGTTCATTTAACTAATCGAACGGAATTTCTTGTTCATGTTCGTTCGTTTATTAAACAAACGAACATAAACGAACTTCCCGCCGAACGGTTCACGAACTGTTCGCTGAACGTTCGGTTCGTTTACAGCCCTAGGTGTTAATGAAAGTTTATTTAAAAAAAAAAAAAAACACTATCTCAATAATTGAAGTACAACTCTAGAACATACCAAACTTTAATTAAAATAAACTTTTTCGGAAATAATTGGCGCCAAAGTCAAACCACTTGGAAATGGGAGGTATTTACAAAAAGCACCCTCGGGTTTTTTTACTTTATTCAGTTTGTTCCGATAATAATAAATTGCTTCTTGTGTTTCCTTCTTGTTAAATTATATCAGTTTTTAGCTTATAAATAAATAAAAAAAATTCAAAAAAGTTGTACATACTGATAAAAGATATATAAAAACTTAGGTTGTTGACGATAATATAAAACTGATTCAACGGTTTTCTGGATTGTTGATTAAGTAGAGTTCGATCGATATGAAAAACAAATACGTATTTGTAACAAGAGTTGATTATTTAAAATCAATGCGCACAGCAGATGAATATAAAGATACAACCACACCACAACTTTGCTGGTGTATAAATCAACAAATGCATATAAGGAAATTTTACTCAAATGTTCTAGCTTATTTTATATGTGTTGTAATTTAGATCTAGATAATTTTCATGAATATGTTTAAAATTTAAAAATACACTTAATAGTGAAAATACAACCCATGGGGGTCTTTAGCTTAGGGGCGGTTTGTTTACCTCTTAATGAGGCTCTTAATGGTTCAGACCTCTTACTGGTTCAGCACTTAATGGTTCAGACTGTTTGTTTCACGAGCAGATGTCTGAATGGTTCAGACATTTGCCTCTGAATGGTTAAGATTTATACAGAGTCTGGATGATTAAGACCTCTAATCTGAATTGGTCAGACATTTGCCTCTTTACAGTTAAGCATTATACAGGCTCTTAATGGTTCGGACGTCTTACTGGTTCAGCACTTAATGGTTCAGACCTCTTACTGGTTCAACACTTAACCATTCAAATGTTGCAAAACAACCCCTTAGTAGTTTTAATGTTAGATTTTTTTATTAAGTGACTCTTATAAATTAGTAACCTTGTTAATCCAATCTTGTTTATTTTATTTCACAAAGTCAACTTGTTTATATATATTTTAAACTCAATAATCAAGTTAGGATACTTTAGAATGAATCATGTTTTAATCGTTTTATATATAGTCAAGATTAAGATCCTATACAAACCATAAGTTTGCAGAGATTATATGGATAACCTATCTTTTTCTCAAAACAAGATCCAATAACTATGAGACATCAAGATGATGATCCTAAAAGCATTCCAATCCCTTTCCCTATATTATGTGAGAGGGGTTTTTATATTATAAAAATTGGTTGCAAGTGGTTGTGAGTGGAGGAAAGAGAAAATATTACTGTTTATTTGTATATTTGGGGGAACACTGTTCACCCTATGTATTTTTTTTAATATAGAGTAAATTGCCATTTTAGTCCCTGTGGTTTGGCCATTTTGTCAGTTTAGTAAAAAAGTTTCATTTTTAACATCTGGATCCAAAAGGTTTCATCGTTGCCATTTTGGTCCAACTGACTTAACTCCATCCATACCTGTTAAAGCTACCAAGGGCATTTTTGTCATTTCATTTTTCTTTTTTATTAACCCTTTTTCTTTAATTGCTTTTCCCTCTCATTTTGACGCCCTTTCACCCTGTATATAACCAGACCTCCTGAAACCCTAAAATCCTAATTAAGTTCGAGCAAAACAAACCATCTCTCCTACCTACCTTCAATCTTCAACAAT
Organism: Helianthus tuberosus; assembly: GCA_030545235.1. Classification (NCBI taxonomy): domain Eukaryota; kingdom Viridiplantae; phylum Streptophyta; class Magnoliopsida; order Asterales; family Asteraceae; genus Helianthus; species Helianthus tuberosus. The sequence goes on along the minus strand of CM060430.1, from coordinate 108,708,001 downwards.
GGTGCAATGTCCATGTGGTGTCCATGCAGATGCTGAACTCCCTCTGCATTGTTGTAAAGCTTGTTTCTGGATGATTTGACACAACAAGTTAATAGAAGATGTAAATTTGATCGTTTATATTTTGATCATTGTGGAACGTATTATAAATAAAATCATATCCAAGTATAGTTTAAGTCAATAAATGCTTTTTTTACATGAATCATAATGTCTATTCTGCATATCAGCTGAACAAGTTATTCAAGGCTGCTGGCAAATAAAGTTATATTATGTAACAAATTTGATTTGTTTGGAAATCAAACATATTTGGTAATTTCCATCGTGCATATCAAAACAAAATCGGATCGATACCCTAGTCTGGAAAACAAGCATCAGGTCAAAAAGTATTTCTGATCATAAAACAAGCTAAGAAATCTGTACAACAGAAATCACAAGTTACATATCAGCAAATATGTGATAAGTATTGGAGTGAACAACAATAAGCCTCAACGCAACAATGCTTGCTGCAACAGCCATGAGACGAAAGAAAGAAACATTGAGCCAATGCCATGACTTTTGTAAAGAATTTATCTTCTGTTTCTTACCTGTATTTCTGGGAGCATTCCTGTGTTGAATGCAAACACAAGACTTGTAGAAGCACCAATGGTTGTAAAGATCTTGCTTGTGTGTGTTCCTGGAATGCTATAGTCCCTTGGTGGAGCTTTAATTCCTGTATTTCAATATTTCAATCATAAAAAATAGTTCTAACCGAAGGAAATCATTAAAGGTCAGGGAATAATTGATTATACCATCACGTAGAGAGAGGGAAACTACTGTAACAATATATACTAGACTCAACAATGTCGAAACGCCAAGCCATATTCTTAAAGCCGACAGATGAGGGATACAAATTGCAAAGAGGCCACAAGTGAACCCTGCAATTGCAATGAAGTATGGGAGCTTCATGGCATTGTTATCCCTGAAAGTTATATAAATTGCCTGCAAGATCATACCAACAAAGTTAACAGATAAAGAACAATTAAAGATGCGGATGGTACCTACCGACCATTGTTGAAGATTGAAGGTAGGTAGGAGAGATGGTTTGCTTTGCTCGAACTTAATTAGGATTTTAGGGTTTCAGGAGGTCTGGTTATATACAGGGTGAAAGGGCGCCAAAATGAGAGGGAAAAGCAATTAAGGAAAAAGGGTTAATAAAAAGAAAAATGAAATGACAAAAATACCCTTGGCAGCTTTAACAGATATGGATGGAGTTAAGTCAGTTGGACCAAAATGGCAACGATGAAACCTTTTTGGATCCAGATGTTAAAAATGAAACCTTTGGACTAAATTGCCATTTATTTTGAAAGTAATTGTTAGTGTAGGAGAGAGAAAGAGTAATAATAAAAGTATAAAAAAATTATTATTTAATTGAAAGGAGAAAAAAATCTAGTTGTTTTTAGTGATAATTATATGGTAGATTTGATGAAAGGGATGTGAATGCTCTAACACCATGTTCCTACTATAAAAAACCAATTTTTAATATCTTTTTTTTAATGGCTAACGTTGCACAACATGGGAATTGAACCCCTGACCTCTCTCCTATCATAAGCTCTATCTAAACTCACCAACACCACTGGGCTATTCCCAAGTGGATAATTTTTAATATCTAAAATTGTGAGTTTAAGTTTCTGCATTGTCAACCATATTTTTTTTCTTTATTAAAAAGCCTTTTAAATCTACCTATTTGGTTATAATAGATGATTATCATACCAAAAAAATGTTCCCTACATCATGACATGATACAAATTACTAAAATATGCAACTTAAACTGAGGGGAGTGGGGCGACTCCTCCCTTTGAGATGCCCCAAGATGCCTCAAACACCGCCTCCCTTAGGCAACTTCCATAGCAACTCTTTCTTGGGCGTCTTGCAGAGGATGCCATCCTCCTTTTTCATCCACCAATCACAACCAATCATAAAAACTTCACTTTAATAACAACCAATTATAACTCTTTCTTGGGCATCTTGAGTTGCCATGAACACCACCCCCATTTTTTTACCCAACTACTCTATGATGACGTGGCGACACATGACGCAAGTCGCCCCTCAAAAGGATGCCTCACTCCCTTCAGTCTTATATATGAAATAGTTTCTTTCCTATAAAAATTAGATACCTATAAATGTTGCTAATGCTTTGTTATCAAAGGCCACACTTGTCATTAAAATATTTATTACCCAATACATTAAACAAAAATTGAAATGTACTTTAAGTTTGTAAATACCAAAAAGTCAAGGGTAACATTGTAGCAATTTAGACTTGCTAAAGCCGCAATATATTAAAGAAAAAGCAACTCATTTATGTTTATTTAATTATTCTAAGCACCATGATAACAATGATTACCAATTATTTTGTTGCACCTATAATCATCCATCATCCATCATCCATAATAAAATAAATAAAAAAAAGTCACAACTTGCTGTTCAATTCCATTTCCATATGACAGTCTGACTAGTAAACACCACCCAGATTCCTTTCATAACCATTTTAATCCTTATTTTAGGTTTTATTTATATTTATTCACAAGACACATTCAACAGTAATGTCAGATTAGGGTTCTTGGAGACATGCTGCTCAGAATTCCCTGCTGTGATTCAGATCAAAAGATAATTCATTTACTGAAATTTGACCAAACCCAGTTGAATCGGTATCGAACCTTCACTTTCTTCATCCTTTATTCTTTAATTTATTTAATTTTTTTTTTCTTTTTCTGCACTTTTTTGTACTTTAATTGTTTAATTTCTAGGGTTCATGTACCATCATAGTTTTTGTTAATTATTGACTGTCTTTTGAAACCCACTTATTAAGTTGGATTTGATTCATGGGTTTGGGTTCAAGTTCATATTTTGATAGATGGGTTTTGGGTTTTGAAGCATTTGTAGTTCTTTTTTTTTGAATTTCTTGAAATATGTTTTGATTTTGGGGTCTGAATTTATGATTTAAATTATGGGTTTTGGATTATCTGATCTGGGTTTTGATGGGATTTGTAAAAAGATAATATTTTGATGTTAAATTGGTTGAATTTATGCTTATTTCAATGGTTTTTTTTTTTGTTAAATTGACACACAGTGTAAATTGATATACAAGCTCTCATCATTTAAAATTGGGGAAATATTGAAAGAAGTGTTGTAATGGAATTGAAGTTTGAAGACGACGAAGATGAGTTTAGAAGCTGTTGTGCGGATGAGGAGGAACTCGATAGGGAAGGAATAATCAAACAAGGTGTGAAGAATGACAGTGATGATGATGATGTTCTTGAGATACATTCGGTGCGAATGTTCTTCAAGGGCGTATCGATTGAAGATCCTCGAGATACTGGTTTCAACGTTTCTGGTATTGGGGTGGTAATGGAAAGAACTAACAAGATTCCCATGATTCAAGTGCAAAAAAAGCTGGACTTTTTTGTAGATGAATCGGTTGCTGAATATTTGGCGTTGATGGATGGTATAACCGAAGCTGCACGTAATGACATCAAAAGGGTATTTGCATTCACCGACTCCACGACCTTATTTGATCAGGTAACAGAGTTACTCGAAGTCTTTTAAATTTTTAATTTGATTTTGTAATCTTTATGCACCGTTTATTGATTCCGAATAAGTGATTTTCTGTCAGATTACAACCAAGGAAACACTCGAGAATCCACTTTTAATGGCATTGAAGCAAAGAATATTAGAACACGTCGAAAATTTTGAACATTTCGTTCTAAAATGTGTTCCAAACATCGATCTTGACGAGCCATTGCAGTTAGCTCAAGTGGCAATTGGAGTCGTTAATCCTCCTATTAAAGGCGACTCATCGGTCCAAAAATGCTTAATATGTTGTGAAGACAAACCGACACTCATGACCATTAACATGAAATGCTCACACAAATTCTGTTCATGTTGCATCAAAGATTACGTTGATGAACAAGTTCAGTCCTCTCAAGTCCCCATCAAATGCCCTCATTCAAATTGCAGATATTACATTTCTACCCCTGAGTGCAAATCATTTCTTCTGGTTGCGTCTTACGTATTATTACAGGATGCCCTTTTAGAACCGAAAATGATAGCCGCAGATAAATTCTACTGCCCGTTTTCCGATTGCTCGGTTTTGCTTGATCCTTGTTGCGATTCAAACCAATCAGATAATAACTGTGTGGAGTGCCCTGTGTGTCGACGATTTATATGTGTGAAATGTGGGGTCCCTTGGCATTCGTCTATGAGTTGCGACCAGTTTCAAGACTGCCCGCCACAGAGGCGGGTCCACGATGACCCTGTCGAAAACCGAAAATGGAGGCGTTGCCAGATGTGTGAAAGAATGATCGAATCAACACGTGGTTGCTATCACATGACATGCTGGTATGGTTACAGAAACAATACTGTTTTATGCATTTATTTATTTTAAACGTATGCGACTTTCGACCTGTTTGACCTGTTATCTTTCTTCTTGTTGTGTAGGTGTGGGCATGAGTTCTGTTACTCTTGTGGTGCCGAATACGTTAATAGTGAACAGGCATGTAGATGTGTGTTATCGGATACTGATGCAAGAGGAGAAAATGACGATTTTACCCTGACCCAGAACTTTGGTTCGAGCGCTGCGTTAGAGGAATGGGCGTGGGACTCATGTGGGTCGCTTTCAAACTTGATGGATGCTTATTCGGATCAAGAAAGATCTCAACTTGCACTAATACAACGGTTTCTTGCGGGTGGGTTTAGCCTCGGTGACCACCATACGTACCCGTATCAACCGCAGTCCCCCCCACCCCCATGTGCAGACTCAGGATCATCGTATCTTGAAAACACCATGAAAGACCTTCATCAGCTTCCATGGCTTGAGAGGTTTGTTTCTGTCATTAGTGACAATTACTACGAGCAGTATACAGAGTGAAAGCATATCAGCATTCTGTTTCTTTGTAGTCGGTATTCTAATGTGGCCAGTCGAGCTTTTAGTTAATTTCGTGATTCTGATCTTCGTCTTGAAGATTATATTGACTTAATGTATACAACATTGTTAAGTATGATCTCTTTTCTTTCTATAAAAAAAGATCAGATTATTACCAAGGAAGTGAAATGTTTCAGTTGTCTTATTTTAACCAAAGCTATTTAGGATCAAAACAGAAACATGCACACAAATACTACATAAGATAAACTTCACACAGAGTATCTTAATTCTAAAACATCACAGAAATGCATACAAACACAAACACAAACACACGAGTGTCTTAAAACATCAACTGCCTATTAACTACCTAGTTGTTCAACAAAAGAACATAGAACTACGTACATTCTCATGAAGCTCGGGAAGTTGGGCGGAACCACCACCACCTCCACCGCTACTACTATCGCCACCACCACTGAGGCTGGATGTCGTGTCAGACATGTCATCAAACTTCCCAAATAGCGACATCTGGGCTGCCGCCTGGTGGGCATAGCAGACTGGAGCAACTGCACATATAATGAATGATACAATCCATCACATAAAAATCTTATTGGGTTGTTTTTAACCAAACCATACGCAAAAGAGAACGGTTTGTTTATTCGTTTACCTACAGCTTTGGCATATGTGCTTTTCTGGTACCTGCATACTCCATAACCCCCCAAAATCAGTCGCTAAATAAATATTTTTCCATAGTGAATCATTATTTAACTTACACGTAGGACAATGAATGAACGAGCTCTTGCAAGTCATCAACCGAGAAACCAATTTGATCAAGAAGAACATGATAATGCGTAGGCCGTGTTGTCCCCTAAATACAAATGTACTTTTCATTGACAAACAGTGATATGTATAGAAATATATATATATAGTTGTTTGGATTATACTCACAATCGGTCCGCTGTGAGCGCACAAATAAAAATCATTGTTCTTAGGATGACAGACTTTAGTATCAATGATTGTTCCTGAAATAAATAACAAAAAGAAAAAAGAAAAGTATTGAGTTTTTGTTCTTCCTGATCGTAACATTTTCAAGAATCGGATACGTAACCTGCGGGAACATTGGCTTCAGATCTGGGTTGAAAAAACCTGGTGTGATGTCTTTTCTGTGCCACAACCACCAAAAACTTTGGATCCCATTCATCATCCAAAAACTTGCATGCCTACATTACACAATATTTAAATTTTCATTTCATTTTAATTACTAAGTTAACAGATATAATCTTGAAATGAAGTGTTCAAAGTTCAAACCTGCATGATCTGCTTGAGTTCGATATTCAGCACCATGTCAAACATAGACTCACTAACTCCATCTCTGCAATAAGATCATAATTTTTATATATTAATGGTGTATAACTAAATCTAGCATGTTGCTCAAGGCACTTAACTGTCATACCTGAAAATAATAATATGCTTCGGCTTCAGCTTATGAGTACTTTGATAGAAATCTACTAACAGTTCCCTGAAATCACAACAGTTCATAAAAACGATTTAAGAAGTCGAAGTAAATATTTTGAAATGTTTATGCAACTAAATCAAACCTGATCATCCCTTCATCCTTTTTCGGTGATACAGGTTTAAACAAAGCATCTATCATCTCGACGCGTGAAGATTGTGCACGTACAGAAGCCCTGTACCGAGATATTAGTGGCCATTTTCTCGAGCTAACAACCTACACATTCCCAAAAACAATAATTATTGTTTCACATATAGATTTTGTTTTAAAGATTTAAGAATCCGAAGTTGAAAATTTACAGCGGCAATGGAAGGAATATCAGAACGGCCAGGTGGAGCATGATATACATCCATTCCAAAGATTATCGTTGGAATCCTTGAAACTAATGGTATAGAATGCAAATGCTCAACTGATAGCACAGAGTTTAAACCACCCATCTGAAAATTATAAAAAAAATAAATCAAGAAACTAAAACTTTATTAATTTGAAATGATTCCAATGAAGACCTTCGCATTGATTTTTAGAAGTAAATGTGTGAGATAGAGATCGTTGATCGTAATGGGTGCCATGCATTGTGTAACAATCCCATCTTCCACGAGGCACTTTCGCTTCCACGGACCTATCATCATAAAGACCCTTCATGTTAATCATAAGTTAACAAAAATAGAGCGAAATTAAGATGAAGAAAGAGAGTTAAAAACCATATATTTCATGGTTCTTTCTTTCTGGCAGGATGCACAAAAGAAACCGAGGTCGGCCCGGAAGTGTTCGTTTCATAGCTTCAAACATGAGTTCAACACGAATGGGAGCAGGATTGCGGCTAGAATTCACATCCTCTTGGATCACAGAATGTGGCTCTTCAAGATGCTGCAAGTACAAAAAGAATATTTTGAATTATATCTTTTGATATATTTTTTCGACAGTCAATATACGAATCAACTCACCATTCCTTTTGCTTTACCACACCTAAGTAGATCTCTGCATAGGCTATTGGTGTCGCACCGTGCAGAGAAGTTCACAACAGCCCAACGCGTGATCTGCGTCGGCTCAACAAGTGTCTGCATTCAGTTTATCAACCCCTTTGAGCGTCAAATCATTTAAAATTTTAAATAACCAAAATTTAAGAATTTATTTACTTTGTTGTTGAAGCTCCAATAACCACCACGAGGAAGCATGACTCCACCATTTCCAACCGTTAGTTTTGGTGGTTCCAAAACTCTGCCCTCAACTTGAGTACACATCGTGTTGATTGTGATGCCAGTTGAGTTAATCAAAGGATCAGCAGCATAGTTACTTCTCTTGAGTTCCTAAAACAACAAATTATGGACCGGTTAGTGTTCTATATATCTTTTACTAATATTGATTAGCATAATAGTCAATATTTTATTGGTTAAACAAGTTTAGCTAGCTTACATTCACCACGCAGTTCATCCTATCGTGTGGTTTCAGTGTGGATTGCTCAGCAAGTTTAGCTCTTTGCAAAGCCGACAATGGCTTTGTGTAGCGTTGAAGAGAGATCAATTCACACAGCTATAATAAATGCAGAAAGATTACATGTAAATTATCCTATATATTAAAAAACAAAGCTAATGAATAGTAGTTGTCACATCATAATGAATAGTAAACTTTTCTTATTGGTTGTCATGAATAGTAAATATACATAACTACAAGTCATCTTTTGTTGATTTTTTTCCCCTATACCCTTTTTTAAGTGTGTGTATATATCCATTTTCTTCAAAGTTAGATAGATTATTCATCATGGTGGAGTGGTTTTGTGGTTGTATGTGTTTTAAAGAGACTCAAGTTCAAATCATGGGTTTTTTTTTTTCCATTTTATCCTTACATAACTTCACGTCATCTTCCTTTTTCTCCTCTTTCACACGTTTTTCTGATTGTATTTATACAATTCTTATTCCTTATTTGTTGGGTTAGTGGATGCTTAGACATCGCAATAGTCGCCATCGCAAGGAGTTACTAACTCGCTTGCTACCAACGGCTCTGTTGTATGAAAACTCCACTTGTCAACTTAAAAATAAGACACTAAATAGCACAACTTTAATAACAACCAAGTATTTAGTCACAATAAATAGTTTTACAAGCATTAAAACCTAGTTTGATTTAATTAACGATGAATGTTAACATAGATTATGGTTATAGATTACCTCTATTGGGATGTAAATTGGGCGCTTTGGCTTCCCAACGTCTAGACATGGATAATCTTGAGATGCGAAGACTTCTTGATTATGGTACTTCGCATAGTAGTTAGAGACTGTGATCTCTATGGGATCACTAGGACTATCTGCACCTTTTTTATTGATAAAGAACCTACAAAAATGATCATTTTAACAATTTTGTTACATACTATTCCTAATTTTGCAGCATAATATTAACAAATAGGATGTACGTCTGTTGTCTGCATGATTTCTCACTCAACCCAATGATTTTTTGCGTGAAATTCGAGGGAAAGGTCTTGACACGAAGATTCTTTAACATCATTTTAGCCTGTTATTTTTACAAATATATGAGTCTAATAATTCTTTATAAAAAAATATAAAACAGAACAGACTAGTGGGTTGATTACCTTCATCCAGTCAATCTCTCTTATGTTTTTAACGTTCTGATTCTCCAAAAGAAAATCTACAACTTTCCCGGGCTTGAGTATCAGTGTAGTCGAAATATCTGCAAATTAAATAATATTTATAGCATATTTGAAGAAACCAATCAAGATAAGTGGAGTGTTGAGTGTTAATCACCCATGTTCAAACTCAATCCAGCTTGAGTGGACCGGAAACTTGAATAAAAGCCCTGCAAACCGACAACTCCACCCCCAATGCTCATCGAGTTTCTTGGATCATTGTGAAAGAAAGACTGCCTAACAAGAAGACATCCTCTGCAAACAAAACAAAACAAAAGATGCATGATTTAGATTAATGAACAAGAACATTGTAAATCGAAAGTCATCAGTATTAAGTTTAAGTATGCTTACTGTTTTGCAGCATGTTGCCTCAGCATAACATCCAAAACCCTTAGAGCTTCATGGAAATGCTCAGAATCTTGTCCTCGAAGTGCGTTGAAAATGGATTGAATTTGTATTGTTGTAGAGTAATTAAGCTTCACAGTATATGACTTTGATTGAGGTGGACGCCTAGACCTCTTGGTTTCCCCTTCACTTGGGCTGCCACCGCGTACAGTTCTATACAAACAACACATGATCATTCGCAACATGAATATTAAATGCGTCAAAAGAGGACATAAACATCAAACATTGTCTACCTATTTGATGACAAATTCTCCAACAACACAGGGAACTCAAGCGTAGTCCCTGGCAATGGGCCCATAGTATACAGAGTCTTTTCACCATCATATGCAAACTCTTTACCGCCCATCTCTGATTTATATAATTTATAGAGCATTTCGAGTACTCTTCTCCCTACACCTTTTGCCTCAACAGGATTTCCATCTTCGTAGAATAAAGCCACCTACAAAGATACCAATAAGTTAAATATTGATTTCTCTACTTTCTCATATCTAAAAAGTTCTTATTAACATAATTCTAATCCGAATGAATTGCATGTGTTCCAAATAGGTATGCTAAATGGGTCATGTTCACGGGTCTACCAGACACGAACCTGAAAATCGTGTCAAACATAAGAGCCCAAACACAATACAAATATATGCGAGTTGACACAAACACAACCTATTTAACCAGATTTTTATTTTTTGCATATCAGGATTTTAAACTTAAAATTTTACAACACAAAATGCAAAATGTATATACAACAATTGTATTTAACTATAAAATCATATGTCAATTTATGTTTTAAGCTATACAATTCAGGATATAATACTCATTTTTTTTACATAGAACACAATTTTTTAAAACAAAAAATAATTGGGTTAAACGGACCAACCTGCTTACTTGTCCGTTTAGCTAAACATGTTTGACCTGATAATTGACGCTCTAATCACAATAAATTGCATTACAACATATTACTTTGAGCAGAATGTTATGCAACAGGTAGTAAAATAATAAGAGTAGCTAGAGAGATACATTGTATTGATAGAAGTGGTCAGTGGTGCTGCTCAACTTCACATTAAAGTGGTTGGTTAATAGAGGGATCCTCTGGCCTCTGGTGCCAAACCCGCGTCTAGCCATCAGTGTGCGTCTTGAGCCAGGTACTTTAACAGGAACAACACCTGGTGGAACCACCGGAGGCGGCCCTGGCAGTGCCTTTGATGCTTCATGCTTCATTTTGGTTTTTCTGTCCAGTGTCATGAAAGCCAGATACATACAAATAACAATTTAACTAATAGCTTTATTTGACTTTTAAAAGAAAATCATAAGTTACAAGAAGTTAAATAACATGTCCGTACGTACAACACACACATATTGTGTGTCCTTTCGGGTACCAGTTTCTTGCTGGGCCGGTTTCTATATTTTATGTAAAGTTTTGTCGTTTGGAAAAAAAACATATTGTGTGTCCGTGTATATATATGTGTATATGTATGTACATAGATGTATATACAGAAAAAACGTTACATGAACGTGATTATATAGCTTTTAATTAGTTTTCCAATAAACAGATTTAGAAAGAATTAACATAAATGATAAAGGAAAACAACATTCAGACTGATCAAGAGAAAATCATGCATTATTCAACCAGTTTAATATAAAATAAAGTTTTAGTGTGTGTAGTTTGTGTACAAACCAGTTTGATCAAGAGAAAATCATGCATTATTCAACCAAAACAAATCCAATTCAGTAGCTCATTTGGAGGATTCGTTGGCCGTTAAAAAAAAAAACATTAATAAAAACAAAAAAATAGATACATGCACTTAATCAAACCTAGAAAATTTGAAATTGTAGAATCATTTGTGAACACATTAATCCAACACATTCATGAAAATATAAGTACAGAGAAAAGATGATGATGATTTACCTAGCTAGCTAGCTTGAAATTTCTTTCTTAGAGAAGAAATTGAGAACAAGTACTAGGAAGAAAACACTATATGTGGAGATTCGAGAAATGGATACATTCTTACTTATTGTCGTTTTTTTACCTTTTATAATAGTTATATGAAGATAGTACATGATAAATTAAAAGATCATAGTACTAACTGTCAAAAGAGTTAGTGGAAAGGGAGATAAAAGAAAGAGTAAAATGCCAAAAAATGAAACTTTTATTTTTGTTGTCAAAATAGTCCTTACTTACTTTAGTCCTTACTTTGCCAAAAATGCCAAAATAGTCCTTACTTACTTTAGTCCAAAAAATAAAACTTTTTGTATCTGAGTAACTGAGATTTTTTTTGTCATTTCCATCAAAATCATGAACTCTGTTAGACTAAATTGTTTAGATAGACAAGATTATTATTATTGAGGGTGCTAAACTGTAATTAGTTTATCTATATATATAGGGTCTTGTATTCTCTATTCATAATCAATAAAAAACCAATTACAATTACAACCAAATATACGCTTTGATTTGGTATCAGAGCTGGTCCATCCTAACCCTAATATACAAACCCTAGCTGCCGTCACTGTTCAACAGTACTGTTCAGGATTACTGTTCACGTTTACTGTTCACGTTTTTTTTTTCCGGCTGCAGCTTTTTTGATCAATCAACCCTAACTGATTCCTATGGCTGCCATTACACTCTTTACAAATCAAGAAAAGGCTACCCACAACTCTCACAAATTCAGTTTCACTCTAAAACCTACAAACTATGGCTACTGGAAACAGATAGTCGAACCCTTTCTTGCCTCGCATAACCTTTTCGGTTATGTGGATGGTACCATCCCATGCCCGTCACAGAATGTAACAACTGGAACTACCACTACTGTCAACCCTAGCTATGCTCCATGGATTGCTAATGATGCCCATGTACGTATGCTTATTGTCAACACAGTCTCTGAAGAATCTTTTTAGCATGTTCAAGGTCAAACTTCTCGTGAGGTATGGTTATCACTAGAACGCGCTTATGCACCTGTTTCTTCCTCTCATGAATTTACCCTCAAAAGTCAGTTACTGAGAATCACCATGAAAGGTGATGAAAAACCAGCCAACTACTTGGCACGGGCCCAAGAGTATGCTACTGCTCTAGCCAACATAGGTGAACCAATGAAGGATAAAGACCTAGTCATGTTAACTGTTACAGGGCTCCGTGAAGAATACAATGGCCTCAAGGCTAACTTATTGGCTCGTTCCCCTCCTGTTACCTTTAACGAGCTCCATGGGTTACTAAGTGACCATGATTTTATGATCACAAAGATCTTGGCTGCAAATCAGCAGGTCCCACATGCTCTTTTTGCGGCTGCCACACCAGCACAGCAGCCCCTTACGGCTGCTGTCACACCCACTCAGCAGCCCAATATTGATACCATACAACAGCAACTTCATACCCTTCAACTCATGGCCTCTCAGTTGGGTTATCAGCTCAATCCTGCACCTTCATTACAACCCCAGGCTTACTTTGGGTCTCGGTCATTTAACAACAACCGTGGCAACCGTGGCTCTCGCGGTCCTTCGCGTGGTAACTCTCGTGCTAACCCAAATAACCGCAATCGGGATACTAGTGGCACACGTCAATTTTCTTGGGCTTCAACCCAAAACACTGTTTATGGCCACTGTAACCGTTGTGGCATTGGTCATCTCCCGTCTCAGTGCCCTAATCAGCCCAATCAGTCACGTGCAGCGCCACAGGCAAATTATGCTACTTCCTCAGATGCTGGCTCACAATCAGGACTTACTTGGAAGCCCGATACTGGAGCTAATGGACATGCTACCCCAGACTTATCTGGCATTGACAACCCTGAAGCCTACTTTGGTAATGATTCTTTACTTATTGGTGACGGTAACCCACTACCCATTTTTCACATTGGATCCTCAACCATTTACTCACCTAACAAAACCTTTAAATTATCCGATATACTTCATGTTCCTGAACTACAACAAAATCTTTTGTCTGTTCAAAAATTTTGTGTTGATAATGATGTTTTCTTTGAATTTCACTCATCTTATTTTGTTGTGAAGGACGAGTCTACACACACTACCCTCCTAACGGGTCCCAGTGAACAGGGCTTGTACTCCATTCGTCTGCCACAGCTCAAGTCTATTCCCAAGGTGGCATTCACTGTTGTCAAAGTATCTTCCACCACTTGGCATCAACGCTTAGGACATCCTCATGCTCAAGTTTTTCGTTCCATTGTTTCACGTTTTTCTTTACCCATTTCGGACAAGTTTTCTAATAATTTATGTACTTCGTGTCAATTAGGCAAGTCTTCCAAATTATCTTTGTCAGACTCAACTTTTTGGAGTACCAATTTTTTAGACCTTGTTTATTGTGATGTTTGGGGGCCTTCGCCCGATTTATCATTTGATGGTTGTCGTTACTTTTTATTATGTGTAGATCATCATTCTAGATATATGTGGTTTTATCCATTAGTTCAAAAATCAGATGTCTACAACGTGCTAACAAACTTTATTAAATTGGCAGAACGACAATTTAACACCAAACTAAAAAGTATACAATCTGATTGGGGAGGGGAGTTTCGTCCTCTTACGTCCTTTTGCACTAGTCTTGGTATCATTCATCGACGCTCTTGCCCTCACACAAGTGAGCAAAATGGGATTGTCGAGCGCCGTCATCGCCATGTTGTGGAAACTGGACTTACTCTTCTTGCACATTCCAGTCTTCCCCAACGTTTCTGGCAATTTGCCTTTGAAACAGCCGTTTACTTAATTAACCGTCTTCCCTCTCGTGTCTCCTCCAACAAATCTCCGTATGAACATGTTTTTAAACGGAAACCTGATTACTCCTTTCTTCGTGTTTTCGGATGCCAATGTTTTCCTTATCTTCGTCCGTACAATCGTCATAAGATTGAATTTCGATCCACCCCGTGTGTCTTTCTTGGCTACAGCCCTGTTCACCATGGCTACCGATGCTTTGACCCATCCACCGAACGACTCTACATTGCCCGACATGTTCGCTTCAATGAACACATCTTTCCATACCATACACCCATACCTACCCAATCCTCACCACAGCCCGAACCATCGTATGTATCCATCTTTCCTGAACCACCACCCGGTTTTCCAACCGAACCCATCCCACCCCCACCATCCTCCACGGATCCTCTACCAACCGCCACCATCTCACTTGAAACTGTAACCACTTCACCACCCACTAACTCGTCTCCCGGATCCTCAACCGAACCCACCATGCACACGGCCCAATCAATCCCAACCCCTAGACCACGGCCTCCCAACCTACGTCCCCATCCCAAGCCACCCACTCGCTATGATCCCGCTGCCTACACTGCCACCACCACCCCCACCTTACCCATTGAGCCCACCTCTTTTACCGTTGCTAATAAGTCTATAGAATGGCGCCAAGCCATGGCTGACGAGTTGGATGCGCTACATAGGAATGGGACATGGACATTAGTTCCCCCTGCCCCTCATACTAATGTCGTTGATTGTAAATGGGTTTACAGGTTGAAAACGGATCAAAATGGAAAGATTAGCAGGTACAAGGCACGACTTGTGGCAAAAGGATTTCACCAGCAACATGGGGTCGATTATCATGAGACTTTCAGCCCAGTAATCAAACCTGCTACTATTAGGACTATCTTATCACTTGCTGTTACAAATAAGTGGTCTCTCGGACAGTTAGATGTCCAAAACGTCTTTCTGCATGGTGATCTTCAAGAGACAGTTTATATGCGACAACCTCCTGGCTTCGTTGATCAAACCAGGCCAGATCATGTGTGCTTATTACACAAGTCCTTATATGGGCTCAAGCAAGCCCCTCGTGCCTGGTTTACAAAACTGTCAATTGCTCTTCTTCAGTTGGGCTTTCACGGGTCCAAAACTGACCCGTCCCTATTCATTCTCAATTCAAGTGGCACGCTTGTCTATCTTCTTGTGTATGTAGACGACATTATCATTACAGGTAATCACTCTAGGGCTGTTAATGATGTTATTAAAGATCTCAGCTCTATGTTTGCACTCAAAGATTTGGGTCAGTTACATTATTTCTTGGGCATTGAAGTGGTGCATCATGGTTCTGATCTGGTTCTGTCTCAACGCAAATATATTCTTGATATTCTTCACCGAGCAGGTCTTGCAGACTGCAAACCCGTATCATCCCCTATGAGTACCTCTCATGTCTTCTTACCTGATGATAGTCCTTTACTTGATGATCCTTCCAGATACAGGCAGACGGTAGGTGCTCTTCAATATGCAACCTTAACTCGCCCGGACATTGCCTTTGCAGTTAATAAGGTGTGCCAATTTATGCATGCTCCTACTGAGAATCATTGGGCTGGTGTGAAGCGCATATTGCGTTATCTGAAGGGCACGACTCATTTTGGCCTACTATTTCGTCACAACACAGGGTCCAGGCTACAAGCCTTTTCTGACTCCCATTGGGCTACTAATCTTCAGGCATTCTCGGATTCTGACTGGGCTGGTTGCCCTCTTGATCGTCGATCCACGGGGGGATATGCTATCTATCTGGGTTCCAACCTTATTTCTTGGTCTGCTCGCAAACAACGAACTGTCTTTCGATCTTCAACAGAGTCCGAATATAAGGCTATTGCTGATACTGTCGCAGAACTGATCTGGTTAAAATCTCTACTTCATGAACTCGGTCTAGTTAGCAAGGCACCAACGCTTTGGTGTGATAATCTTGGTGCAACCTATCTCTCTGCCAATCCAGTGTTTCATGCCCGCACAAAGCATGTTGAAGTAGATTACCACTTTGTTCGTGAACAAGTTATTCAAGAAAAGCTGAATGTCAAGTTCATCTCAACTGATGATCAAATTGCTGATGTGTTTACAAAGCCCTTATCTTCACAAAGATTTGAGTTTCTACGGTCCAAGTTGCAGGTCGTTCCCCGCCCTCAACTTGCGGGGGAATGCTAGACTAAATTGTTTAGATAGACAAGATTATTATTATTGAGGGTACTAAACTGTAATTAGTTTATCTATATATATAGGGCCTTGTATTCTCTATTCATAATCAATAAAAAACCAATTACAATTACAACCAAATATACGCTTTGATTAACTCGGTTAAAATGTATCATTAACTCATAGACAATTCTGAAAATTCCCAAACCTCAGGGACAATTTTTGCAATTTACCTATTTATTATTTTATTTTTTAATTTTCTTTTTTATTTTTAAATAAAAGACGATATATTTATAAATATAATATATATACATACACACGTTTATATATACGCACGTATTTTTTATTTTCTTTTTACCTTAAAAATAAAAAAATTAACCATACATAAATATGGGTGGGAGTTGGCTACAAAGTCCATTTTTCCTACAAAGTATACAAAGTCATAAAACATGACAATTTCAGCCATAAAACACACTCAAACCCCACATATAACAAAGTGAAGATTACTAAAATGCAATATTTGTGGGTTTTGTGTTGTGTTTTGGATGATAAGGCTTTGATTTTCAAATGACTAACATTAGTGTGTTTTATGATGATTATCATGTTGTGCTTTATATTCATAGTTCTACGATGGTATGTTTGAAGTTTTTATGGAATGTTAGGGTTTGGATATTGTGTTTTAGTGATATTCACTCTGTTATTTCTGGGTTTTGAGTGTGTTTTATGGCTGAAATTGTGGTGTTTTATAAATATATACACACATACAATTATAATTTTATATATATACACACATCGGCGAAGCTTTATTGGGGCGAATCGTTGCATAGAAATTGATTTGATTTATCTAAGTTCATACAATTTATTATTTATTAATGTTTTCATTTGGTCAATCAGTGAATAAAATCAACTAAGAAGGGGAATCATTCTATAGAATATCATTTTTTTTATTTAATAACACGTCGTAATACCACAAGACTTTTTCGTCAAATTACGACTCTGAATAGTGAATATTCGGATTCGATGACCAATCTATCATTGAGGGGAAGGTATGATTATGATATAAATGGACCAAACGGGAATTTTAAGAAAAAGATCTTTGAGATCTCTTTCCCTTTTTTTCAGTTCTCTACTCTAATATCAATATTGTAATAATATCGATATTGTAATCTTTATTTCTATTAATCTAGATCGTATATAGTGTAGTTGTATATATCGGGTAACCCTGTCATATATTTAATCCCACTCAAATATATTTGCAAATGAGATAATTGTCTTTTCAACATAGCCGCATCGGGTAACCCTGTCATATATTTAATCCCACTCAAATATATTTGCAAATGAGATAATTGTCTTTTCAACATAGCCGCATCTCTTTTCGGAAGATGGCTAAGCCCCCCTATTTTTTGTTCAGTTATCAAGTCTCTAAACTTATGAAGTCTCGTTTCTGTAGTGGACAAATTCGTTAACATACCACCGAGCCATTTTTTTATTAACATAATGACACCAAGCTCTTATTGCAGCCCATGCTACTGAATCAACTTCTTTATTTTTAGTGCCAACAATTAAGAATTGTTTTCCCCTACTTGCTGCATCAAAAACCAAATCACAAGCTTCTGATAAAAAACGAGCAGCTCTAGATATAGATAAGATCCATCTGTATAGATATCACCGTCTACATCCAGAATGCCGTATGTTGATCAATTCTGTTTAAACATAATGGAAAACATGTGAACATACCTTTGATTGCATCAGTACAGTGTAACACCTCAAAATTTCGGGTTTAATATTAAAACGACACGTGTCATGTCAGACAAAAACGCGTTGAAAACCCGGATTTAATAAAGTTGTTTTCGGTAGGATTTAAAGTGGCGTCATGTTAAATCGTTACCTCTGAACGACCTCAATTGTAAATCCCAAGACCCGATATAATATTTTACACATCTATTATACCCTCACTTCAGAGAATCATTGCCAATAATGGAATTGATAATGCATGACTTGATCCCACGAAGAAAAGCAATGGTAAACCGATGTTTTCGGGTCTTGTTTATGCATTCATTTGAAACATTGGTTAATGGTAGGGTAGGAAATGTTCAAGACATGTTTTAGGGGTCCCAAAGTGTTGATATAAAGTCCCAAAAATCGTGCAAGTTGATGCCCTTTCGAAACACCAACAAACAACAACAAAAGACTGATCTGCAGGGCGTCGCGTAGCGCGACGGCCCCTCGCGCTACGCGAGGGGTGCCCAGCGACAGGTTAACCTGCTGTTGGCTGTTGTGCGCGAATGTGACCCTCTAATCCGGTTTTTCTTGCATGTGCATGGCCCCTAGACATCCCTAGGCACTAGCAACAAGTGTTGGAAGGTTGTGGATGGATCCTAGAGTTAGTTGTCAACAAATCATGGTGACTTGAACACTATATAACCCACATATGTTGCAACTCTTTGATCACTTCATTCTTGCACACATTCTGATCATTGGGGAGCTTGCAATCAGATCAAAGGCCTTCCAAATCATTCATTAATCATCTAGTAAGTTGCTAAACCCTTCTAAATAAATTCTAGCTTGGTAAATAGCTTAAAAGTCAATGTATCGTAACTTACGGTTGACTTCACAATTAATTATCGATAGCTCAGTCGTAACCCGAATTAAAAGTACCATTAGATAGGTAATTATATGGGTATTAAACCCTTATAAGGGCATGGATCGATTCCGGACCTAACCAGGTCATTTGTCGAGTCAAAGGTTGACCGAAAAAGTCAACAGAAGTGAAAAATATGATTTAATGCACGAAATGCAATCCGAGAGGCGTGTAACCTATTTTAATCTTAATATAACTTGGTAATAAGTATAAAAACTTGTTTACGCTTGTCCGACTCGACAAATTTCTGTTTAAACCCGGTTCGGAACCGAAAGGCGCAAAACCTTGACTTTTGCTTTGACTTCGGTTCTGACCCGTTTTAGTTTGATTCGAAGATGCCTTAGTGCTTCATTAGAGTAGGGTTGCATGATAGTATAAGTCTCTGTACTTGTTTCGTTGATTATCCGATGCATACACACGTTTCCGTTAATCGCTTAAATTGGACCATAATGCCCTTATGACCATACAACGAGAATTTTGAAAATGTGGAAGTACAATAATCTTAGTTACTGATTATTAAACATGTACGTAAATTTTCACGTCAATCGGAGGTCTAGATTAGGAGATATGCGCATTAGCGTAAATAATAAACTTTTTATTAATTAAACGGCGCGATTAGCGCATAGCCTATCTAAACCCGATTTTCGGCACCAAACCTTTTACCCACTGATGTTAAATAATATTTTGGGATTTTTGAAGATTTTTAATTATTTTTAAACTGATCTTAAGCTAGGCTTATCGCCTTAATTCGGTTAATACCGAATTTACCCTTTTCGGTCATAAAATGATTTCTACAAGGAATTTTGACGCGAATCCAATTGCTACTGATTTTAAATAATAAATATAATGTTTTGAGCCTGTTTAACTAATCAGAAAACCCAGAATCGTATTTTTAATCGTACGTCGCTTAAAACGGGTTTATACGCGTAGTTTAGGCTTAAAACCATTTTGACACATAAGGATTATTACCAACTAATATAATCTGTTAAAAATAAGCTGTTTACTGATTACTTCAGTCCCGAACATCGGGGTTACGTTAAATCCCTTTTATAATCTCTAAAATGATCAAAATACCCCTACGGGGCATAGTTAATGATTAAACTCGTTTTGGGCATTATGGAAGGTATCATTATGATATCACAACATAATTTAAGCATATTAACTTAGGAAACCTGTTCGCGACCTATTCGGTTACCCGTTACGCGTTATTCGCGTTCGGATCGATTTATATAACTAGTTTATATAAGTTAGCCGAAACGGGTCAAACCTTATCGGTTTTATCTCAAAATTCAGAGTGTGTATCAAATACCCATATTAGACAAGTCTTCAAACTTGTAGGGTCTAAAACACATTCTATTCCGGTCTTCGCTTAATCATGCGTTTGAACCGTATAATTCCTTAAGACTAATCGGTCTAAGCTTAGGCTTAATTAAAGACCCGTTAGCATTCTAATTGGTTATTTACACCATCATTCCAGACTAGAGCCTTCCGGTAAATTGTACCTACGCATACTTAAGTGAATACGGCTGAGTTATTATATTCTTGCTATTTAAGACAGGAGCTAGCTCAGGTAAATACTCTTAACTTATTTTCCCTATTACGGGCTTGGGATACGGTAATATAAATACCGCATGGTCAGGTATGGGATTCAAAGACCAATAAGTCGGGAAATCCAAATAACCTGTTTTAATTCGTATTGCTTGACTGAAACATTGGGGATTAATGCGACCGTGTCCTGGATATCCTTGACTCATTAAATTGCAATGGCCACGACCTAAGCACGGGGTGTAGGCATACACCCGACAGATGCTATATGCTAATTAATGAATTATACCCAATAAGGGATTCCCAATAAGGGAATAGTGGTGTGTCGGTTAATCTTGAACCGGCATAGAACCGGGCCCCGTATGTAGAGCAAGTTATGTAAAACTGATAACATGAAATATAGTTTGTTCCAAGGTATAAAAGGTTAATTCTGCCTTTGTGCATTTTAATCAAGTATAAAAGATTAATTTTGCCTTGTGCATTTTAATCAAAGGGTCAAAATATTTTGTGCCTGGTGCATTTAAATCATTTTTCTTAAACTCTTTTCAAATGAGTCGGTTGAGTGTATTTACCAGTGAAAACTGACGTATTTTCAAAAGTCTAAGTGACAGGTACAAGTACGTAAATAGGCTGGAAGCTGCTCAGGACGTTAATAAGGAACCTTGCAAGTTCTAGGCGTCTAAAGTCTGTTGAGTAGAATTTATGTTTTTAAGATCCGCCTGTGGATCCGTTACTTTCCGTTGTAATACTGGATATTACTTACATTCGGAATGTAATAATAATTATCTTTTGCTTCCGCTGTGCATTTATATATTGTGTTGTTTGACTATTATGTTGCCAACCATGACGTCACGATACTCCCCACCGGGCCCACCGGTGACACGTGGAAATTTGGGGTGTGACAGGTTGGTATCAGAGCCAACACTGAGTGAATTAAACACTAGTCTTTTGTGTTTAATCTCAGTTACACAATTGCACATTCTTGAGTCTAGACAAGAACATAGGAAAAATCCAAATTTGTTTCATTTTACCTTATTTGGTTCCTTAGTTGTTTTTCTGATTAGCCCTTGCATGGGCAAGTCAATTGCTATAGAAGTCCCGTTTAGGGCAACCATATACTTGTTAAATTTTAAAGGAACGATTATATTTAAAGTATCATTCCTATATTATAAGATCTACCATTATAATAAAATGGCAAAATTTAAAAAGGACAAAACCTAGCCATGTGTCACATTAAGACAGGGCCAAGATGGTAGTTCCATAATTAGATTCAGATCCTTGTTAACAATTCAATTTAGGATTGCTCTGTGTTAATTATTAAAAGAATCTTAAAGGAAAAACCTAGCCTAAATGTCACGGCATACAAGGCCAAGATGGTAGAACCTATTCAAGAGATTCAAATCCTTATTAAACATATGAAAGCATATTAACATGCTCGACAAAATGTGATATGATAAAATCACATAAGTCATTTTGGGATATACTAAAATTCCTTATTTATATAATCATCCCTTATGGATGAAGTGCCCACGGGCTATAACTAACGTCCTCTGGGACTAAAGACAGTGGTAGCCTACAACTCCCTGTCAAGAAAAAGGTAATGAACTTTGATTCAAACCTTGAAGCCTCGATTCTATAAAATCAAGGCCTATAAATTAAACTTGTCTAAGTGACTAAGCCTTATGTGCTAATATATATTGTTATTATTTATAATTAGGATAAATTATTATTGAAATCCTAATTTAATACGATTATTAAGTTAACCAAATATGGTCTCCATTTACCAGGGTTAACGACTTACCCTAAGGGGTAATTCCATAATAAACTCCCAAATAAAATATTGTCCTGGTTTTCTGCAACAGTTCAATTCAAATGGCTGATTCAGACGAAATAAATAGCCATCCAGTGGAGCCAAATGATAACGCCCAGATTACGTTAACGGGTGCTGAATTAAAAGCTATAGTAGATGGCGCCGTTACACAGGAACTAGAGCGACAATATGAGGAGTATAGTGGGACCCGGAGTAGGACCCTATCTATACCACGCTCAAAGCCTAGAGTTCAATCAGAAGCTCACAGCAAGCCTCCCTCCAAGAAGGAGGACCCCAAGAAAGTGGATGACGATCGTCAGTCCACCAACCACCACAGTGTACCCTCTCAGATAGACATGCCGAAGCAAAACCATATTAAGGGTTGCTCGTATAAGTATTTTGTATCTTGCAAACCCCGAGACTTCACAGGAGAAAAAGGGGCCATCGACTGCATGACATGGCTCGATGAGATGGACACTGTTGTTGATATTAGTGGATGTGCAGAGCCAGACATTGTGAAGTTTGTTTCACAATCTTTTAAAGGAGAAGCTCTAGCATGGTGGAAGTCTCTCATTCAAGCTACGGGTAAGATCCCTTTGTACGAGATGACTTGGGATCAGTTCGTTGCTCTTATCAAAGAAAATTACTGTCCTCAACATGAAGTTGAGAAGATTGAGACTGAATTCTTGACATTAGTCATGGAGAACTTAGATTGTCAAGCATACCTTACAAATTTCAATACCAAGTCTCGATTGGTCCCTTATTTGGTCACACCGGAACCAAAGCGAATTGCTCGCTTCATTGGGGGTTTAGCCCCAGAAATAAAGGCAAGTGTGAAAGCATCGAGACCTACTACCTTCAGGTCAACAGCAGAATTGTCGCTATCTCTCACACTAGATGTGGTTAGAAACAAGGCTGCCAAGGCCTCTGAAGATGGGAAGCGAAAAAGGGAGGAGAATAACTCCCAGAATCCTAAGAAGAACAAATCCGAGTTCAACAATGACCAACAGGATTCCTACAAGAAGCCTACATGCAAAACCTGCAAAAGAAGACACTGGGGACAGTGTCGATCAAATCAAAAGATAAAGCAATGTGGCATCTGCAAAAGAACTGGCCACCAGTCCCACGAATGTAGGGACATAAAGAATGCAAACTGTTACAGCTGTGGCGAAAAGGGGCACATCAGTACGAATTGCCCTGAGGCTGCCAAGGAAGGAGCAGCTAAGTCTGGGAAGGATAAGAAAGCAAACGCATGAGTCTTCCATACGAACGCCAAGAAGATGATGCAGAATGATAACTATATAGCAGATGCCTTTTCATATCAAACAGTTTATGCATGAATTTTATTTGATACTGACACATATGAGTCTGTAATGAATGATAAATGTTAAGAACTGTTGCCTCCCTCTGATTAAGACTCCGGTCATTTAATGCGAGGTAGAAATTGACCGATGATACTTTAGAAAATGCTCCAACAAATCCGATATTGATATTTAATATCTATTAGAAACCATTTTTATCCTTATAGCAAACTTTTATATTATCCCCAAGGTATAACTTACCAAGGAAACCATAGTAACCAATTCTTATAGTATCGGCAAAGAATCCTTCTGAAAAATCTAAGAGTACTCTTTCTTCGCATAGAGTACGACAACATATGTTATTTTAATTATTTTTCTCATTGTTTTCTATCGCCTGCGAATGCCAAACTATGTTTGATAAAAGTGTCATATGAGGATTGGCGTATCCTAGTGTGTCCCATAGATTATTTCCATGTCTGATCAGCATGGAGGTTTAATACATGGAACCCCTGAGATATCCCAATGGTCAGATTGTACTAATGTCGACTAGTAGTATTCAAAGGAGATATCCGTAATAGAATTGTCCAAATAAATATTCCTTGGTAACGGAATATGTGGACTCATAACATGAATGTGTCACTTATTAGACACAAGCGTTGATGAGTGAACTGGAGCCTGAGATATGGAAATCTCTGTAACCTCCTTGTACTTCGATTATCTTCTTCTAAGTTTACCCTGTTTACCCCTGGGAGGCAGGTAGAGTTAAGTTTAATATCCCATTTAGGGCTGCATTATTATGAAATCTCCAAGATAACTAGTACCATTATTGGTAGAATCGAAAACCCTAGTTAAGTAAGTTTTAAGATATAGATTCATAAAGCCAAACTCAATATCCTGAGAATTCGGTATAGTAAATTATGAAAGACGGTTCATTTTGCTTATGCATTGATTACCGCAACCCTAATTAGGCAACAATTAAGAATTGCCATCAACTACCCAGGATCGTCGATTTACTCGACTAACTGCAAAGATTAGCTATTTCTTAATGTTAATCATGAGCAATGGTTGGAATAACCAACTCACCTTAAGATAGGCTTTTCTGTAATAGCTGTTATATAAGTATCAAGGCTGCTCCCTTGAAGACCTGGTACAGATAGAACATTAAACGTCTACTGAAAGGACAATAGATTGGTAAGTCCAATTACCAGAATCTGAAAGTTGCATTAGAAGCAACACATAAGATCACACGAATACATAATCATCTGTAAATTGCCAGTATTGGCAGAAAATAAAGGATTAATGAAAATAGCAACCCTCCTAAATTCTTGTTAAGGAATAAGGTTTAACAATAGATATCACCCTGGAAGGGTGTGCTAAATTTGTTAAATTATCGGGCTAATTAAGCTCCGAGTATATAGAACCATTCGAAGGAAATCGAGTGTATCAAAGCCAAATAGCAAATGAGCTAAGACCTGATTAAGGGGCTTGATGAAACGCGCAATGTGACCCGCACTAATGATTTAGCGACGTGTCACCAATAAGTCAAAAAGCACTATCACATAATGATATGCAGAACTATGATAGTATGAGCAACCTGCGTCGATTAAGGACCGACAGGATTAGAAGCTCCAAACAGATACACGTGCCTATTATAAAAGGTCAAGTGGGATGCCCGAAGAGGTCCCGAATTCACGTGGAAGGTTGAATCCACCATGAAAGAAAAATACCCTTATTTATTTCAGTAAATCTCGGGTCGAGATTTATTTTAAGGGGGTGAGGATGTAACACCTCAAAATTTCGGGTTTAATATTAAAACGACACGTGTCATGTCAGACAAAAACGCGTTGAAAACCCGGATTTAATAAAGTTGTTTTCGGTAGGATTTAAAGTGGCGTCATGTTAAATCGTTACCTCTGAACGACCTCAATTGTAAATCCCAAGACCCGATATAATATTTTACACATCTATTATACCCTCACTTCAGAGAATCATTGCCAATAATGGAATTGATAATGCATGACTTGATCCCACGAAGAAAAGCAATGGTAAACCGATGTTTTCGGGTCTTGTTTATGCATTCATTTGAAACATTGGTTAATGGTAGGGTAGGAAATGTTCAAGACATGTTTTAGGGGTCCCAAAGTGTTGATATAAAGTCCCAAAAATCGTGCAAGTTGATGCCCTTTCGAAACACCAACAAACAACAACAAAAGACTGATCTGCAGGGCGTCGCGTAGCGCGACGGCCCCTCGCGCTACGCGAGGGGTGCCCAGCGACAGGTTAACCTGCTGTTGGCTGTTGTGCGCGAATGTGACCCTCTAATCCGGTTTTTCTTGCATGTGCATGGCCCCTAGACATCCCTAGGCACTAGCAACAAGTGTTGGAAGGTTGTGGATGGATCCTAGAGTTAGTTGTCAACAAATCATGGTGACTTGAACACTATATAACCCACATATGTTGCAACTCTTTGATCACTTCATTCTTGCACACATTCTGATCATTGGGGAGCTTGCAATCAGATCAAAGGCCTTCCAAATCATTCATTAATCATCTAGTAAGTTGCTAAACCCTTCTAAATAAATTCTAGCTTGGTAAATAGCTTAAAAGTCAATGTATCGTAACTTACGGTTGACTTCACAATTAATTATCGATAGCTCAGTCATAACCCGAATTAAAAGTACCATTAGATAGGTAATTATATGGGTATTAAACCCTTATAAGGGCATGGATCGATTCCGGACCTAACCAGGTCATTTGTCGAGTCAAAGGTTGACCGAAAAAGTCAACAGAAGTGAAAAATATGATTTAATGCACGAAATGCAATCCGAGAGGCGTGTAACCTATTTTAATCTTAATATAACTTGGTAATAAGTATAAAAACTTGTTTACGCTTGTCCGACTCGACAAATTTCTGTTTAAACCCGGTTCGGAACCGAAAGGCGCAAAACCTTGACTTTTGCTTTGACTTCGGTTCTGACCCGTTTTAGTTTGATTCGAAGATGCCTTAGTGCTTCATTAGAGTAGGGTTGCATGATAGTATAAGTCTCTGTACTTGTTTCGTTGATTATCCGATGCATGCACACGTTTCCGTTAATCGCTTAAATTGGACCATAATGCCCTTATGACCATACAACGAGAATTTTGAAAATGTGGAAGTACAATAATCTTAGTTACTGATTATTAAACATGTACGTAAATTTTCACGTCAATCGGAGGTCTAGATTAGGAGATATGCGCATTAGCGTAAATAATAAACTTTTTATTAATTAAACGGCGCGATTAGCGCATAGCCTATCTAAACCCGATTTTCGGCACCAAACCTTTTACCCACTGATGTTAAATAATATTTTGGGATTTTTGAAGATTTTTAATTATTTTTAAACTGATCTTAAGCTAGGCTTATCGCCTTAATTCGGTTAATACCGAATTTACCCTTTTCGGTCATAAAATGATTTCTACAAGGAATTTTGACGCGAATCCAATTGCTACTGATTTTAAATAATAAATATAATGTTTTGAGCCTGTTTAACTAATCAGAAAACCCAGAATCGTATTTTTAATCGTACGTCGCTTAAAACGGGTTTATACGCGTAGTTTAGGCTTAAAACCATTTTGACACATAAGGATTATTACCAACTAATATAATCTGTTAAAAATAAGCTGTTTACTGATTACTTCAGTCCCGAACATCGGGGTTACGTTAAATCCCTTTTATAATCTCTAAAATGATCAAAATACCCCTACGGGGCATAGTTAATGATTAAACTCGTTTTGGGCATTATGGAAGGTATCATTATGA
Source organism: Helianthus tuberosus (assembly GCA_030545235.1). Lineage (NCBI taxonomy): Eukaryota > Viridiplantae > Streptophyta > Magnoliopsida > Asterales > Asteraceae > Helianthus > Helianthus tuberosus. The sequence goes on along the minus strand of CM060430.1, from coordinate 108,680,588 downwards.
TATCACAACATAATTTAAGCATATTAACTTAGGAAACCTGTTCGTGACCTATTCGGTTACCCGTTACGCGTTATTCGCGTTCGGATCGGTTTATATAACTAGTTTATATAAGTTAGCCGAAACGGGTCAAACCTTATCGGTTTTATCTCAAAATTCAGAGTGTGTATCAAATACCCATATTAGACAAGTCTTCAAACTTGTCGGGTCTAAAACACATTCTATTCCGGTCTTCGCTTAATCATGCGTTTGAACCGTATAATTCCTTAAGACTAATCGGTCTAAGCTTAGGCTTAATTAAAGACCCGTTAGCATTCTAATTGGTTATTTACACCATCATTCCAGACTAGAGCCTTCCGGTAAATTGTACCTACGCATACTTAAGTGAATACGGCTGAGTTATTATATTCTTGCTATTTAAGACAGGAGCTAGCTCAGGTAAATACTCTTAACTTATTTTCCCTATTACGGGCTTGGGATACGGTAATATAAATACCGCATGGTCAGGTATGGGATTCAAAGACCAATAAGTCGGGAAATCCAAATAACCTGTTTTAATTCGTATTGCTTGACTGAAACATTGGGGATTAATGCGACCGTGTCCTGGATATCCTTGACTCATTAAATTGCAATGGCCACGACCTAAGCACGGGGTGTAGGCATACACCCGACAGATGCTATATGCTAATTAATGAATTATACCCAATAAGGGATTCCCAATAAGGGAATAGTGGTGTGTCGGTTAATCTTGAACCGGCATAGAACCGGGCCCCGTATGTAGAGCAAGTTATGTAAAACTGATAACATGAAATATAGTTTGTTCCAAGGTATAAAAGGTTAATTCTGCCTTTGTGCATTTTAATCAAGTATAAAAGATTAATTTTGCCTTGTGCATTTTAATCAAAGGGTCAAAATATTTTGTGCCTGGTGCATTTAAATCATTTTTCTTAAACTCTTTTCAAATGAGTCGGTTGAGTGTATTTACCAGTGAAAACTGACGTATTTTCAAAAGTCTAAGTGACAGGTACAAGTACGTAAATAGGCTGGAAGCTGCTCAGGACGTTAATAAGGAACCTTGCAAGTTCTAGGCGTCTAAAGTCTGTTGAGTAGAATTTATGTTTTTAAGATCCGCCTGTGGATCCGTTACTTTCCGTTGTAATACTGGATATTACTTACATTCGGAATGTAATAATAATTATCTTTTGCTTCCGCTGTGCATTTATATATTGTGTTGTTTGACTATTATGTTGCCAACCATGACGTCACGATACTCCCCACCGGGCCCACCGGTGACACGTGGAAATTTGGGGTGTGACAGGTTGGTATCAGAGCCAACACTGAGTGAATTAAACACTAGTCTTTTGTGTTTAATCTCAGTTACACAATTGCACATTCTTGAGTCTAGACAAGAACATAGGAAAAATCCAAATTTGTTTCATTTTACCTTATTTGGTTCCTTAGTTGTTTTTCTGATTAGCCCTTGCATGGGCAAGTCAATTGCTATAGAAGTCCCGTTTAGGGCAACCATATACTTGTTAAATTTTAAAGGAACGATTATATTTAAAGTATCATTCCTATATTATAAGATCTACCATTATAATAAAATGGCAAAATTTAAAAAGGACAAAACCTAGCCATGTGTCACATTAAGACAGGGCCAAGATGGTAGTTCCATAATTAGATTCAGATCCTTGTTAACAATTCAATTTAGGATTGCTCTGTGTTAATTATTAAAAGAATCTTAAAGGAAAAACCTAGCCTAAATGTCACGGCATACAAGGCCAAGATGGTAGAACCTATTCAAGAGATTCAAATCCTTATTAAACATATGAAAGCATATTAACATGCTCGACAAAATGTGATATGATAAAATCACATAAGTCATTTTGGGATATACTAAAATTCCTTATTTATATAATCATCCCTTATGGATGAAGTGCCCACGGGCTATAACTAACGTCCTCTGGGACTAAAGACAGTGGTAGCCTACAACTCCCTGTCAAGAAAAAGGTAATGAACTTTGATTCAAACCTTGAAGCCTCGATTCTATAAAATCAAGGCCTATAAATTAAACTTGTCTAAGTGACTAAGCCTTATGTGCTAATATATATTGTTATTATTTATAATTAGGATAAATTATTATTGAAATCCTAATTTAATACGATTATTAAGTTAACCAAATATGGTCTCCATTTACCAGGGTTAACGACTTACCCTAAGGGGTAATTCCATAATAAACTCCCAAATAAAATATTGTCCTGGTTTTCTGCAACAGTTCAATTCAAATGGCTGATTCAGACGAAATAAATAGCCATCCAGTGGAGCCAAATGATAACGCCCAGATTACGTTAACGGGTGCTGAATTAAAAGCTATAGTAGATGGCGCCGTTACACAGGAACTAGAGCGACAATATGAGGAGTATAGTGGGACCCGGAGTAGGACCCTATCTATACCACGCTCAAAGCCTAGAGTTCAATCAGAAGCTCACAGCAAGCCTCCCTCCAAGAAGGAGGACCCCAAGAAAGTGGATGACGATCGTCAGTCCACCAACCACCACAGTGTACCCTCTCAGATAGACATGCCGAAGCAAAACCATATTAAGGGTTGCTCGTATAAGTATTTTGTATCTTGCAAACCCCGAGACTTCACAGGAGAAAAAGGGGCCATCGACTGCATGACATGGCTCGATGAGATGGACACTGTTGTTGATATTAGTGGATGTGCAGAGCCAGACATTGTGAAGTTTGTTTCACAATCTTTTAAAGGAGAAGCTCTAGCATGGTGGAAGTCTCTCATTCAAGCTACGGGTAAGATCCCTTTGTACGAGATGACTTGGGATCAGTTCGTTGCTCTTATCAAAGAAAATTACTGTCCTCAACATGAAGTTGAGAAGATTGAGACTGAATTCTTGACATTAGTCATGGAGAACTTAGATTGTCAAGCATACCTTACAAATTTCAATACCAAGTCTCGATTGGTCCCTTATTTGGTCACACCGGAACCAAAGCGAATTGCTCGCTTCATTGGGGGTTTAGCCCCAGAAATAAAGGCAAGTGTGAAAGCATCGAGACCTACTACCTTCAGGTCAACAGCAGAATTGTCGCTATCTCTCACACTAGATGTGGTTAGAAACAAGGCTGCCAAGGCCTCTGAAGATGGGAAGCGAAAAAGGGAGGAGAATAACTCCCAGAATCCTAAGAAGAACAAATCCGAGTTCAACAATGACCAACAGGATTCCGACAAGAAGCCTACATGCAAAACCTGCAAAAGAAGACACTGGGGACAGTGTCGATCAAATCAAAAGATAAAGCAATGTGGCATCTGCAAAAGAACTGGCCACCAGTCCCACGAATGTAGGGACATAAAGAATGCAAACTGTTACAGCTGTGGCGAAAAGGGGCACATCAGTACGAATTGCCCTGAGGCTGCCAAGGAAGGAGCAGCTAAGTCTGGGAAGGATAAGAAAGCAAACGCATGAGTCTTCCATACGAACGCCAAGAAGATGATGCAGAATGATAACTATATAGCAGATGCCTTTTCATATCAAACAGTTTATGCATGAATTTTATTTGATACTGACACATATGAGTCTGTAATGAATGATAAATGTTAAGAACTGTTGCCTCCCTCTGATTAAGACTCCGGTCATTTAATGCGAGGTAGAAATTGACCGATGATACTTTAGAAAATGCTCCAACAAATCCGATATTGATATTTAATATCTATTAGAAACCATTTTTATCCTTATAGCAAACTTTTATATTATCCCCAAGGTATAACTTACCAAGGAAACCATAGTAACCAATTCTTATAGTATCGGCAAAGAATCCTTCTGAAAAATCTAAGAGTACTCTTTCTTCGCATAGAGTACGACAACATATGTTATTTTAATTATTTTTCTCATTGTTTTCTATCGCCTGCGAATGCCAAACTATGTTTGATAAAAGTGTCATATGAGGATTGGCGTATCCTAGTGTGTCCCATAGATTATTTCCATGTCTGATCAGCATGGAGGTTTAATACATGGAACCCCTGAGATATCCCAATGGTCAGATTGTACTAATGTCGACTAGTAGTATTCAAAGGAGATATCCGTAATAGAATTGTCCAAATAAATATTCCTTGGTAACGGAATATGTGGACTCATAACATGAATGTGTCACTTATTAGACACAAGCGTTGATGAGTGAACTGGAGCCTGAGATATGGAAATCTCTGTAACCTCCTTGTACTTCGATTATCTTCTTCTAAGTTTACCCTGTTTACCCCTGGGAGGCAGGTAGAGTTAAGTTTAATATCCCATTTAGGGCTGCATTATTATGAAATCTCCAAGATAACTAGTACCATTATTGGTAGAATCGAAAACCCTAGTTAAGTAAGTTTTAAGATATAGATTCATAAAGCCAAACTCAATATCCTGAGAATTCGGTATAGTAAATTATGAAAGACGGTTCATTTTGCTTATGCATTGATTACCGCAACCCTAATTAGGCAACAATTAAGAATTGCCATCAACTACCCAGGATCGTCGATTTACTCGACTAACTGCAAAGATTAGCTATTTCTTAATGTTAATCATGAGCAATGGTTGGAATAACCAACTCACCTTAAGATAGGCTTTTCTGTAATAGCTGTTATATAAGTATCAAGGCTGCTCCCTTGAAGACCTGGTACAGATAGAACATTAAACGTCTACTGAAAGGACAATAGATTGGTAAGTCCAATTACCAGAATCTGAAAGTTGCATTAGAAGCAACACATAAGATCACACGAATACATAATCATCTGTAAATTGCCAGTATTGGCAGAAAATAAAGGATTAATGAAAATAGCAACCCTCCTAAATTCTTGTTAAGGAATAAGGTTTAACAATAGATATCACCCTGGAAGGGTGTGCTAAATTTGTTAAATTATCGGGCTAATTAAGCTCCGAGTATATAGAACCATTCGAAGGAAATCGAGTGTATCAAAGCCAAATAGCAAATGAGCTAAGACCTGATTAAGGGGCTTGATGAAACGCGCAATGTGACCCGCACTAATGATTTAGCGACGTGTCACCAATAAGTCAAAAAGCACTATCACATAATGATATGCAGAACTATGATAGTATGAGCAACCTGCGTCGATTAAGGACCGACAGGATTAGAAGCTCCAAACAGATACACGTGCCTATTATAAAAGGTCAAGTGGGATGCCCGAAGAGGTCCCGAATTCACGTGGAAGGTTGAATCCACCATGAAAGAAAAATACCCTTATTTATTTCAGTAAATCTCGGGTCGAGATTTATTTTAAGGGGGTGAGGATGTAACACCTCAAAATTTCGGGTTTAATATTAAAACGACACGTGTCATGTCAGACAAAAACGCGTTGAAAACCCGGATTTAATAAAGTTGTTTTCGGTAGGATTTAAAGTGGCGTCATGTTAAATCGTTACCTCTGAACGACCTCAATTGTAAATCCCAAGACCCGATATAATATTTTACACATCTATTATACCCTCACTTCAGAGAATCATTGCCAATAATGGAATTGATAATGCATGACTTGATCCCACGAAGAAAAGCAATGGTAAACCGATGTTTTCGGGTCTTGTTTATGCATTCATTTGAAACATTGGTTAATGGTAGGGTAGGAAATGTTCAAGACATGTTTTAGGGGTCCCAAAGTGTTGATATAAAGTCCCAAAAATCGTGCAAGTTGATGCCCTTTCGAAACACCAACAAACAACAACAAAAGACTGATCTGCAGGGCGTCGCGTAGCGCGACGGCCCCTCGCGCTACGCGAGGGGTGCCCAGCGACAGGTTAACCTGCTGTTGGCTGTTGTGCGCGAATGTGACCCTCTAATCCGGTTTTTCTTGCATGTGCATGGCCCCTAGACATCCCTAGGCACTAGCAACAAGTGTTGGAAGGTTGTGGATGGATCCTAGAGTTAGTTGTCAACAAATCATGGTGACTTGAACACTATATAACCCACATATGTTGCAACTCTTTGATCACTTCATTCTTGCACACATTCTGATCATTGGGGAGCTTGCAATCAGATCAAAGGCCTTCCAAATCATTCATTAATCATCTAGTAAGTTGCTAAACCCTTCTAAATAAATTCTAGCTTGGTAAATAGCTTAAAAGTCAATGTATCGTAACTTACGGTTGACTTCACAATTAATTATCGATAGCTCAGTCATAACCCGAATTAAAAGTACCATTAGATAGGTAATTATATGGGTATTAAACCCTTATAAGGGCATGGATCGATTCCGGACCTAACCAGGTCATTTGTCGAGTCAAAGGTTGACCGAAAAAGTCAACAGAAGTGAAAAATATGATTTAATGCACGAAATGCAATCCGAGAGGCGTGTAACCTATTTTAATCTTAATATAACTTGGTAATAAGTATAAAAACTTGTTTACGCTTGTCCGACTCGACAAATTTCTGTTTAAACCCGGTTCGGAACCGAAAGGCGCAAAACCTTGACTTTTGCTTTGACTTCGGTTCTGACCCGTTTTAGTTTGATTCGAAGATGCCTTAGTGCTTCATTAGAGTAGGGTTGCATGATAGTATAAGTCTCTGTACTTGTTTCGTTGATTATCCGATGCATGCACACGTTTCCGTTAATCGCTTAAATTGGACCATAATGCCCTTATGACCATACAACGAGAATTTTGAAAATGTGGAAGTACAATAATCTTAGTTACTGATTATTAAACATGTACGTAAATTTTCACGTCAATCGGAGGTCTAGATTAGGAGATATGCGCATTAGCGTAAATAATAAACTTTTTATTAATTAAACGGCGCGATTAGCGCATAGCCTATCTAAACCCGATTTTCGGCACCAAACCTTTTACCCACTGATGTTAAATAATATTTTGGGATTTTTGAAGATTTTTAATTATTTTTAAACTGATCTTAAGCTAGGCTTATCGCCTTAATTCGGTTAATACCGAATTTACCCTTTTCGGTCATAAAATGATTTCTACAAGGAATTTTGACGCGAATCCAATTGCTACTGATTTTAAATAATAAATATAATGTTTTGAGCCTGTTTAACTAATCAGAAAACCCAGAATCGTATTTTTAATCGTACGTCGCTTAAAACGGGTTTATACGCGTAGTTTAGGCTTAAAACCATTTTGACACATAAGGATTATTACCAACTAATATAATCTGTTAAAAATAAGCTGTTTACTGATTACTTCAGTCCCGAACATCGGGGTTACGTTAAATCCCTTTTATAATCTCTAAAATGATCAAAATACCCCTACGGGGCATAGTTAATGATTAAACTCGTTTTGGGCATTATGGAAGGTATCATTATGATATCACAACATAATTTAAGCATATTAACTTAGGAAACCTGTTCGTGACCTATTCGGTTACCCGTTACGCGTTATTCGCGTTCGGATCGGTTTATATAACTAGTTTATATAAGTTAGCCGAAACGGGTCAAACCTTATCGGTTTTATCTCAAAATTCAGAGTGTGTATCAAATACCCATATTAGACAAGTCTTCAAACTTGTCGGGTCTAAAACACATTCTATTCCGGTCTTCGCTTAATCATGCGTTTGAACCGTATAATTCCTTAAGACTAATCGGTCTAAGCTTAGGCTTAATTAAAGACCCGTTAGCATTCTAATTGGTTATTTACACCATCATTCCAGACTAGAGCCTTCCGGTAAATTGTACCTACGCATACTTAAGTGAATACGGCTGAGTTATTATATTCTTGCTATTTAAGACAGGAGCTAGCTCAGGTAAATACTCTTAACTTATTTTCCCTATTACGGGCTTGGGATACGGTAATATAAATACCGCATGGTCAGGTATGGGATTCAAAGACCAATAAGTCGGGAAATCCAAATAACCTGTTTTAATTCGTATTGCTTGACTGAAACATTGGGGATTAATGCGACCGTGTCCTGGATATCCTTGACTCATTAAATTGCAATGGCCACGACCTAAGCACGGGGTGTAGGCATACACCCGACAGATGCTATATGCTAATTAATGAATTATACCCAATAAGGGATTCCCAATAAGGGAATAGTGGTGTGTCGGTTAATCTTGAACCGGCATAGAACCGGGCCCCGTATGTAGAGCAAGTTATGTAAAACTGATAACATGAAATATAGTTTGTTCCAAGGTATAAAAGGTTAATTCTGCCTTTGTGCATTTTAATCAAGTATAAAAGATTAATTTTGCCTTGTGCATTTTAATCAAAGGGTCAAAATATTTTGTGCCTGGTGCATTTAAATCATTTTTCTTAAACTCTTTTCAAATGAGTCGGTTGAGTGTATTTACCAGTGAAAACTGACGTATTTTCAAAAGTCTAAGTGACAGGTACAAGTACGTAAATAGGCTGGAAGCTGCTCAGGACGTTAATAAGGAACCTTGCAAGTTCTAGGCGTCTAAAGTCTGTTGAGTAGAATTTATGTTTTTAAGATCCGCCTGTGGATCCGTTACTTTCCGTTGTAATACTGGATATTACTTACATTCGGAATGTAATAATAATTATCTTTTGCTTCCGCTGTGCATTTATATATTGTGTTGTTTGACTATTATGTTGCCAACCATGACGTCACGATACTCCCCACCGGGCCCACCGGTGACACGTGGAAATTTGGGGTGTGACAGGTTGGTATCAGAGCCAACACTGAGTGAATTAAACACTAGTCTTTTGTGTTTAATCTCAGTTACACAATTGCACATTTGTGTTTAATCTCTGAGTGAATTAAACACTAGTCTCAGTGACACGTGGAAATTTGGGGTGTGACATACAGGCCAGCAGAGAATCCAGATGGAGATGCAGCAACAGTGTTTGACATAGTTGTCAGTTTGGTCTGGTTCCTCCTTTGGGTGCAATCTAATGATGGTGGTAAGAGAAACCGAATAAGGGAGTTCGGCTAGGAGAGAGGGGGCGATTTCATGAGTGATGTTATTGTGATTAGAGTCTAACCCTTTAACCCTCTAATTATCTCCTTATATATGCACCCAAGAGGAAACCCTAATTAGTTAATAAGGGTAATTTGGCCCATCAACAATTACCAACTAATTATTTAATAGGTTGTTATATATTTTGAACCATATAATGTAAATGATTATAATGGCTACTAGATTAAATATAAAATAATATATATTTAATCTTACATTCTCCCACTTAGCCGAGTAATCATTTACTATGAGTATTAGATAAGCCTGATCAGGAGTTAACACTCATTTTAGCCTTAAACAAGTACTATAGCAGAGAAATACAACCGTTGAATCATTATGCAACTCAGGACCCCCATTAATCATACTATAGCCTTAATTTAAAACCTAATCGTTATGATCAAAATACGCATAAGCCCTTTGTTTGATTTGTAACTTTATTTGTCTATATGCCATTATGTCAACTTGACATATTCTTAGAGACATACAAAATCAAACTGATGAGGAAAATTAACTAATACTTTGTCATTCATAGTACGATATGCAATTGCGCACGACCATTAATTAATACCCGTCTATGAGCTCTCTTAATAAGACTTATGGGTAATAGCCCTTCAGTTATAGGATCCTTAAGCATATCATGAATGTATTCGATACAAAACTTAGTTTCCTCAATTCGTTCATAAACGAATAATTAATTGCGTATCGAAATTTAATGCAGCACCTCTTGAACTGTTACTGTTCAAGGAGTCATGGTAGCTAACTTTATCACACTAAGTCTTCAAAACATTAATTATATGGAGTTAATAAACTTATGAGTCCACTGATAAATTTCCAATAACATTTAGTGACTATATTATGTCGTTATAACTTAGGTTGTTGATATCAGTGCATTATGACTCCTCCATGAGATATGTTTTGTCTGCTGACATAAAGATATACCCGAAATTACATTTTGTCATCTTTGAATATCACAAAGTTAAAGTAATAAACCGGTTTTTAGTTCTCACCTTTTCTTCAAATTATAGCCTCTCGTTTCCTTTAAAGATATCGTAATACTCTATTAGATGTTTCACATTAATCTAGACATATCTAGTGTGTTGCAATGTGAGTAATATCTAAACGAGTATAGACTTGGATTTACATAAGGCTTCTAATTAATGAAGCGAAAAGAAATAATCTCATTTATCTTATTACCCTCTAAAGGAGAGCAGTATTGTTTGTTACATATGTATGGACCCATTTAAGGTTAAACTTATGGAACAAAACCAATGTCCCATTGGGTCTATCTCGGTATGTTATGATATCAATCACGTAAGAGATATCTCTGAGATCTATTATATCAAAGTTTGTGTTAACAATGCTTTGACTTATGTAACATATACTTGTCAAAAGAATATCATCTATATAGACAAGTTTAATTTAGTTGCTCCCACTCATTTTGAGGTAGGTACATTAATCCACTTGATTGTTGATGAAAATAATTACGTTAAGATTTCATCACATTATGATGTTTGCATTGACCCATACATGGATTTTATTGGCTTACAAACAAAGTGTTCTTTAACCTTTAGTTTGGAACTTTCAGGTTGTTTTATGAACATGTAAATGTGTCAGCCAATTTTTAGGGAAAATTGTTTTTAATGTTCATCTAATGTAGCTAAACTATTATAAGCTACTAGAACAGTGATGATGCACAAAGAAATCTTTGATAATTTATCTCTTCCTAAGTATAGCCTCTGACAATCAATCATGCCTCTTCGTGTCTTAACGCTTATATCAGGATTTGGTTTAGTTATGAACACTCTTAGGTAATTCAATCAAATCCCAAATGTTATACGAACACATAAAATCAGTTTTACTAGAAAACAGTTTTATTCCATTCAGAGGATTGATTGACGCTAATGGTTTAATTAGAAGAGATTGGATCAGTAAACTTTTCCATAATCCATTTCAACTTCAGTTAGGGAGGTTATGTAATCATCAAAGTTAGTAGGATTTTAAACCTAGATGACCTCCTGAATTGATTATTGGGTTTGTTAGAAGTTTCAGTTTTATGGATTAGCTCTTGGTTAGGTTGCTATCATTTTCAGGATTCTAAGTTTGTAAGAGTTGGTGCAGTATGGTGTACAAGAGGTGTAATCGGAGTTAAATTTGGAGTGAAATTTAATGACACTCTTCCCCCCGCCTCTTGTATTCCTTGCAAGTCATGATAAGGACTTTGAATGCTCCCACTGACCTTAGAAATCTTTAGGAACTCATCATGCTTAGGGTTAATATTTAACGACCAACAAATTCTAATAAAGAAACAAGTTAATGACGTCAGTCGTTGTAGTTTCTCTTGTTGAGGATTATGTTAGTTTAGGTAAGAAATCTAAGTGTGCCCACAATTAAGCAACAATGAAACTTTTGTAAGAGTAGCTTTAGATTTAAGGAGACAAGTTTTGATAGAACAGTGTCATAATGGAGCAGTGTCTTGTACAAGAGGTGTAAATTGAAGTAATATAAAGTTTTCACTCCCCCACCTCTTGCAACTATTGCAAGTTATTATTAAGACGCTTAATGCTCCCATTGATCTTTAATATCTCTAGAAAAGCTACAAGAGAAGTTTCAATGAGGTACGTGACGTGGGAACCTATCACATATACGTTAGACTTTATTTGATTTCTTTAATGTCCAGATGTCATAAGAAAACTCAGGGACATATTTAATAGAAATCTTAGTAAGTACATATATGAATAGATTTCTTCTAAGACCGTGGGCCATATGCGACAAAATTTAGATACAAGTTGATAGCCTTTTAAATGATAAATGAATTATGTCTGAATATTCCATTTGGAATAAGTTCCACGAATGTCAATGAATGACTTATGATGGACCCATGCTTATTCCTTAAGCCAAGTAATATTTAGGGCTGTAACGTCATGATTTAAAATCACTTAGAATGAGATTAGATGAAAAAATCATCCTCATAACCATGTCATGATTTCTCATGAATTTTGGTTGTAATGGATGAAATTTATAAGTCTCATTTTCCTTTTGTCAAATTCTCATTTACATGATGACAAAAGTTGTGAAAAAATGTAAGGTATTATCTAGTTTTATCTTAGTAATGTTTCAATCCAGATATTTAGAACAAATAAAATGAGAGTTTAAGGTAAGTATGACTTTATGTTGACTATGCAAACCTCACAACCTTCATAACATTGCTTAATTATGATACTATATTCTGATTAATCTTCAGAATATTTAAGGTATCGAAAAGCGTTGTTAGAAGACTGCTTATTATGGTTCTTATAGTCTTAACATTTAATTTTGTCACTAACTCTCATGTTAGTTATTTGTTGACTTCTGGTAAGGAAACGTTTAAAACTAGAGTAAACTAATCATGTATTAATAGGAATATTATAATTAGTAGACTTAAATATCTTTAATAAGTGACTATCTAATTAATTTATCCAACTGTTCTTTAGAATAATGGATAGTCTCGTTGCTTATGTCTAGTCTAATGACATAATTATGCAGTGAGATTTTCCCTTGAAGAACCTTAGAGTTGGGATTTTGTACTTGTATTTTGTCTATGGACCTTAGAACAATCCTCTTTTTAAGTTTAAGTGGTTGTAAGGTGAGTAACAACTTATTTTCCAGCTTCAAACATTTATTTCTTTGTACATATATTGCTTATCAACACACTCATTGTACTTTGGTACTTTTGAGTGTTATAGTTGATTTATAAGACATCAAATTGTACAAGTGAAAATCTTAATATGTAATGTACTGAAAATATGTACTTATTTCCATGCGTAAGCCCTTAACTTTATGGGTCATGGTATTGTACATTATTATGTATTCACATATACCACTTAGCTTTATAGTTTAGAATTTTAAATGAGGGCATGCATCTTAGGAGTTCTAGTGATTATTCCGCAAATAATAGGTTTGTCTTAGGAAAGACTTAATTTGGAATGACCTTTTAGTGATAGCATTTATGTTAGAGAGTTCTTGATTATCATAAGAGACATCATGTTCGATTTATCCTAATCATCATGCTCTACTTTTCTTCTGTAGTGCTTTATCAGAAGAGAGCAATAGGATTATCGTGTCTTAAGAGATAATCCAGGATTTAATTTAAGAGCTAATTCTTATAGAAACTTTAAATAAAGCAAAACATATTAGATTTAGGAATTAGAGTGGATGAGATATATTTATAAAAGAAAATTATAGTGAGTAAAATTATGGGTACTAAAAAAATAAGGCAGACGAAATGATCATAAAATAAAAATAAAGGATCATTAATCTAAGGATCATTATGTGAAGAGTTTGTGATATGTCTATTACTAACATCAAAATAATAGACTTCTTTAGAGTTCTACTTAAACGAAGACAAATCAGCTTTGGCCAGAAGTGTAATCATTTAAGCATGTGTGCAAAGTATTTGTGACAAATCAGCTTTGGCCAGAATTGAAACAATCACTTTAGTTATGCACTCGTTAAGTATGCCATCTATGAAGGAATTAAATCAGCTTTGAGCAGATATTAAGACATTCATGTTTATGATGCACACTTAACATAGCTTTCGTAATACTTGAACAATAAGTAGATGCATCAAATCAGCTTTGGCCAGAAGTGATACATCAGAAGCTCATTCAAGTTAAGCCATTTTGGTTTTGTGAAACATTATTTGATCCTTATTAATTAACTAAGTATTTACAAAACCAATCATTTAATAGCAAACCACCTGTTAGCGCGGATCGAACTCCACGGTGAGTTCGCTGGGGTTTGCTGGGGGACAGCGTGCCCCCGCACGGGGTTCGGGGCGGAGCCCCGAGCTAAATCTTAGTTCACATTAAACAGCCTAAAACAATGAGGTTTCGAGTGAGATCTCGACTCAGTTATGAGGTCTCGAGTGAGATCTCGAGTCAAGTCTCAACTCATCTTGCAACATTATGAGGTCTCGACTCATTAATGGTCTCGAGTCGCAACCTCAGTGTCTCGAGTCGTAATCATGGTCTCGACTACTGAGTTTTATGAGATCTCGAGTGCTTGATGAGATCTCGAGTCGCAACCATGGTCTCGAGTTGTGAAGATTGAAGCCCTTAGTCGAAACCTCAGTGGTCTCGAGTCGAAACCTTATGGTCTCGAGTCGAAATCGTTGTCTCGAGTTGTAAACATTTGAGAACACTTATGATTTCGAGTTGAGGCCTTGTGGTCTCGAGTCGAGATCTTGGTCTCGAGTCCACTGCTACAACTGTTAATGTAAAAGCATAACTGAAAATTCGAATTCTAAGGGATTTTGAGATATGGTTTCCTGTTTTAATGATGATCTAATTTTGTCAAATATTTCGAATTTTTTATCTGATTATCAATTAACAGTTTTCGAATAAACTTAAAAGATAAAATTGGATCAAATAGGAAAAACACTCATCGATCCTAATTACATTCCAAAACATAAAGGAATTTTCGAATTTTCTAAGAACACATGATGAACCCTAAAATAAAAAAAAACATGATTCTGGAACCCGAAACCTGAATTTTAAGGCTTTTTATAAACAGATTTCGGACTTGATTTTAACCATTATGATTTCGAGTCATTTATATAACATTCTTTTTCCGAAAAAAAAAATTGATCTCGGCACATCAGACTCGAAACCAGCCTTGATGTTCATTAAATTTTCAAAACTTATGTTTTCCAGATTTCAATCCCAGAATAATGGATACGAAAACAGAACTGATTAATCAACATATGCTCTGATACCACATGTTGATCAATTCTTTTTAAACATAATGGAAAACATGTGAACATACCTTTGATTGCATCAGTACAGGCCAGCAGAGAATCCAGATGGAGATGCAGCAACAGTGTTTGACATAGTTGCCAGTTTGGTCTGGTTCCTCCTTTGGGTGCAATCTAATGATGGTGGTAAGAGAAACCGAATAAGGGAGTTCGGCTAGGAGAGAGGGGGCGATTTCATGAGTGATGTTATTGTGATTAGAGGCTAACCCTTTAACCCTCTAATTATCTCCTTATATATGCACCCAAGAGGAAACCCTAATTAGTTAATAAGGGTAATTTGGCCCATCAACAATTACCAACTAATTATTTAATAGGTTGTTATATATTTTGATCCATATAATGTAAATGATTATAATGGCTACTAGATTAAATATAAAATAATATATATTTAATCTTACACCGTATTCTTTGGAAGAAGCTTGTACTGTTTGGGAAGGGGTTTGATTGATAAAAAAGAAGAACCTACTTCAACCGATATGCCCTTAGGCATAGCCAACATAACATAGAAATCAAACTTGGAAATGGTGGACAATTAGCTAGAGCAGCGTGTGCTGTAGCGAAATTAATTGCAAAAGAAGGGAAACCGGCCACATTAAAATAACCTTCTGGGAAGGTCCATTTGATATCCAAAAACTTTACCTTCCATCAAATAAAGAAAAAAATAGGATCAATCAAACCGCGATCGGTAATACTCATGGTAATCATTCAAGCCAACGAAATTAGTAATGTTATCCATGAACGTTGAGCTACTGAGGAACAACGGGAAATTCAATCTCATAGAGTTCCATTCCCGTTCTCAACCCATGACCAATATGAGCTCGAAGCTTCCTTCATAACTCCCGGAACTTCTTCGTAGTGACTCCCCTCCATGCCTCATTTCACAGGGAACCCCAAAGTGGCTCTATTTAATTATATTCCATCCATATCCCAATTCCATCAATTTACTATCATTTTGGTGTCATTAACATAAGAGATGTCATTTCTAGTCTATCTCTTTTATTATATTTTTTATATATGGTAAGTTTCAAAATCATCGTATAATAATCCAGAAATTGTAATAGAAAAGAAAAAAAGGAGGTTTGTGATTATGACAATTAATAATTCGTTTCATTTTCAATTAGGCCTAGATACAAAAGTTTTATTTTTTAACTGAAGTGACCAAAATGACTTAAACTTCGGGACAATTTTGTCATTTTACTCTAAAAGAAAAGCGTGAACATTGTATTAAAGGAATGTTAGGAAGATGACAAAAACATAAGAAAAGTGTGATATATATATATATATATATATATATATATATATATATATTATGTACTTCTGAATTAAAAGCTTTTGAAAAAAAAAATATACTTCCAACAAACTTTCAAAACCAACTAAACATGGGAAACTAATTTACACATGCATGGTTTTGGGTAGGATAAAAAAGAATAAAAATGGTAGGAAAGGTACAAAAAGGTTTTGGTCATTAGATATTTAATTTAATTTAATATATATAATTGAAAAGTGAGTTTAAATTGTAATTTTATTTTTATAATAATATTGAGTTTTTTTTCTACATATTTTTATTGTTTAATACTACAATAGATTCTATTATACATATTATTATTTACATTTAATTGTACCGATATCGTACAAAAAAGAATCGGAAGACTAAATCAGTACCAGTATTTATTTATATTGTTTTTGCTTTCGACAAACCAATATTTATTTATATTGTTTTTGCTTTCAATAAACTGACATTGTATCGCTACTATACCGTACCGAACAACATCGGTACTTGTACCTATACTCATTTGTATGGTTCATGTCTGGTAATGAATGTTGTGCCGCAACAGTAGTCAACCGAACAACATCAGTATTGGTACCGATACTTATTTTTAGTGTTTTAACTTTTGATAAACTGACGTATCCTACCGAACAACATTGTTATATGTACCTGTATTCATTTTTATTATATCAAGTTTTGATAATTTCATTTATACAAACTCTGTCTGCGATGATAAACGAATATTACTACCAGTATCGTGACAATCTGAACTAATCGATACCATTTGGACAACATCGTTGACGGAACTAGTGGTCGTTATTTTTGTTTTCAATTGATGTAAAACATGTATTGATTTCTATACCGAGTGCATGTATTGTACTAGTACTATAAAGAACCTAACCGATACCGATCGAATGCCCGCAATAACATACCGCGTAATGTGCAGGAAAATAACCTAGCATATATTAAATTATAACTTGGTGGTACAACACATACTTATTTTGATTTTAGTTATAAGAATGTCATTAACACTTACATAATTAGCTATTCATTTATGACACCTTATGTTTTATGTTTTAGCCACACAAGTTTTGGTTTTTACACTTTTGCCCCCTCAATTTTGTTAGTTTTTTAATTTATTCTTATTTTAATATTTATGGTTAGTTTTACATGGATTTTATTTTTTCATTATAACTTTTAAATTATTATGTTTTCATACACTCCAAATATACCATTGTGATATGCATGCTCATTTTTATATACGTATCGGTATAATTGTATTCAAAATCAAGTCTGTCTACGTTTTAACGTAAATTTTATTAAAAACCACACCAGTTCAAATATGATATGTTTTTACTTCTTCTTTTAAATACATTTTTGTGTTTCCTAATGCTTATTTTTACAATGAGGTAATGTTTTCTTAATTTTTCGAATATACGGTTGCAACATCTTCTTTTAACTACGTTTTTTACTTCTTTTTATGTACTATCAACGTTTCGAAGTAAATTATATTCAAAAGAGAGTTGGGTTAATATAGGAATATTGGATTTTAATAATCCTAACTATTCGCCGTTGGCCGCCAACAGTCCAAACTTTAAAAATAACCACTGGCAGTCCTAACTTTTAACATATTGGCATCCATAGACCCTGACTAACAGAACCCTAACACCGTTAGTCTCCGGTTGCCGGAAAAACATTTTTTGGCCGGAAAACTCAACATTTTTGTCTCGAACCTCTTTGTAACTTTATTATGGACCTTTGGGAACCCTTTTCTAGTAAAAACCCCAATTATTAAAGTCGCTAAAAAACTCCTTTTTCGCAGGAAAACTCCCTTTTCGCCGGAAAACTCAACATTTTCGTCCCAAACCTCTTTGTAACCTTAGATCGGACCTTTAGAAACCTTTTTCTGGACAAAAACGGTTTTCTGGAGACCGGAGACTAACGACATTAGGGTTATGTTGGTTATGGTCCATTGGTGGCCAATATGTCAATAGTTGGGACTGCCAGTGGTTATTTTTGAAGTTGGAACTGTTGGCGGCCAATGGCGAATAGTTGGGATTGTTAAAATCCAATATTCTTTTAATATTATATAATTTTTCTATTTTATTTATAAATACACTTGTGTGTTTCTTAATATTCATTTGTACGATGTAACCTTTTTCGTGATTTTTACGTGCACCGTCTAAGTGATCTTTTATCTACATTTCAAAGTTTAGCAGTGATCGCCGCAACGCCTGCTATATCCCACTAGTTAATCTTAAAAATGAATGGTTGTAAGTGCGTAAGATCACATGGACCAAATTAAAAAAAGGGGAAAAGAAGGGAAGAATATAAAAGAAATAGCCTTTATGTGTTAATTTTCTAAGAGCACATGCAAGATACATGTTATTTTTTTAAGTTGGGACCGTTGCCCGCCAACAGCTAATAGTTGAGATTATTAAAATCCATTTTTCCTTTTTTTAAACATTCATGATTTTTTATACGCTATTAATGTTTTTTTTTAAATTACACCATAATAATGATCTTCTTTAATCTTTAACTAGGGGAGTTTTCAAGTGCGATGAGAATTGAATTTAGTATTTGAACAATGCACAAAACATAAGATATTGTTTACAACAATATCATACCCAATAAAATAAAAGATATAAACATAAAGTTGCAAGTTACAAAGTTACGTTGTGATACGGTACCGCTTCGGTACGGTAGTGAAAAAGGGAGAAGTGTAGGGTGTAAATGATATGTTTAAGAGGTGTAAGGTGTAATTTTAAGTGCTTCAAACACCTATAACCAATGATGTAACATGATAAATGGTAAAATATGAACGGCATCCTAGTTGCTTTCTTATCAAATATAACTAGCTTACAACCCCGTGTAATACACGGGTTTAAGTTAATAAAATATTAAATTAAAGAAAAAAATAGAAACATTGGAAAAAGAAATAGTAAATAAATGAAATAATCATAAAGTAAATATTAATAAAGAATAATAAATAGCTAAGAAACAATAAGCGGAAATAATTTCATTTAGTTACTATCAACATTTCTTATTTTAAAATCTTTACCTTAATATTCGACCTTTAAATATATATGTTAAACTAATCAATATTCTTTGTTAGATTAGGTCTTTTAAACCTTCTCACAAAATCAACCCATACCTCAAATATATTTTTATTTATAACTTATAATGTTATTTTTTGTTTAAACCTTACCAAAAAAAAATAGATTTTACGAAAGCGTTTTTATATTAGATTTATAATGATGACCATTATTTCATATATAAGCTAATTTTAAGCCTTTAATGATGGAAATTTATTTAAATTCAGTCCAGGACTATTTAAACATGATTATTTGTTGTTATTCAAAAAAATATAAATAAGCAGTTTTCATTATTAAAACCATTGGATCCATATAATACACAAGACTATAACTTAATATTTAATAAAATGACAAAAAAAATTAAAAACCTAACTATATATACAATTTTCTTAAAATAAACTAACAAACTATAAGTAAAAAACCTTAATTTAATTATGCCCTCTAGTCATACCGTCCTGTGCGATAGTGTTAATTAATAATAACTAGATGTAAGACCCGCCGCGTTGCGGCTAGGGTCTTACATATTACGACACAATGAATCAACTTTATACGGCTAGGCCCTTACAAATTACGGCGCAATGAATCTATTTTATACTTCTCTATCGACCCGCTCGTTGCGTTTTAAAACCACAAGCCTAAGGATTAACTACACACCTTTGTATCAAGTTAGATATCCAAACGATCACATTGTGTTTCCAAATGTCTTGTGGACGGAGATACAAATACTTGATGTTGATTAGGGATGAGCACGGTACATGTTCAGTATTGAACCTGTACCGGTACCGAAAAAACGGAAAAAGTGGGTACCGATACCGAATATACCGGTTCGGTACCAGTACCGGTATTTTACCTGTAAATACCGGTACCGTTCCGATATTGGTACCAAAAAGCGGGGATAATGGGTACCCACACAATTAAAGAGAGTTGGCCCAAAACAATAACCCACACCACCTAGTTGTTTTGTAAAAAAAACCAATGTCCAAGAATATATGCTTAAAGTACAACTTCTAATGCACCATAATGTAAAAAAATAATAGTATATAAATAATTTAACAAATGTGTACAGCCCTAACACATAAATGTACAACAAAACTAAGCATGAAACACCATTAATGCAAAAGTTACAACCATTTAAAGCCTAAGTATATTACAATTGATATTATATTATATAAATAACAAATTAATATATATATAATTTGTCTTTAGTAGTACAAGCCACTAAGCATCATGTTACAAGTAACTATGCCAACAATTGTTGCAAATTAATATATATATAATATGAGTATAGTCTTGCTATATAAAGTTTTTAATTAAAAAAATATGTTTTAGATGGGTGAATCTATACATGGTGTTATTGTTTGCATATATTCATGTTGTTTTTAGGTCACGGTGTTACTAGTTTATACATGGTTTTTTAGTCGGTACATAGTGTTATTAGTCTATAAATGGTGTTTTTTTAGGTTTTGTACATAGTGGTTTTTAGGTTTTAGGTTTTGTACATGGTGGTTTTTAGGTTTTGTACCTGGTGTCATTAGTTTATATATACATGGCATTTCTGTTTTATTCTTTTTCAGATTCTGTACATAGCGGTTTAGGTGTTAGAACATGGTGTTACTAGTTTTGGCCATGGTATTTTACCATATGGCGTCTATTTTCAACGTGCATTTTAGCTTAAACATGGTTTTTAACATTTCCACATGGTCTCCTTACATTTATATGCAATGTTTTAAATACCGTATGTATCGGCCGGTTATACCACTAGTACTGGATACCGAACACGGACCCGGTATGAAAATGGCCGGTAATAGTAGAATACGACATTTGTTATATACCGCCGGTGAATCCGGTTCTACCGGTTCGAACCGTTGAACCGGTTTGAAAAATCTTCAAATTTGACTTTTATATTTTATTCAAATCTTATATTAAGGCAATAACCGGTCTTCCATGTTTCCGGTAATTACCCTAGTGTTTCAAGTTCCTGCATATGCTACTCACGACCTTCCAATCTTCCCTATTCCATGCTGACTTGATGAATATAACACTCTAATGCCATAAACGTATTGTACACTTTTATTTAAAAAAAATGTTGTTGGAAAATTAACTACTTTTTGATTATTTTTTTATTATGGAATGCTGTATTTTTGGATTATTTTTTAAGTCAAAGTTACATTTTAATGGAATTATATGGTTAACTAAAACTGGCTGAACCGTCCGATACAACCCGGTATAACCAGTTCAACAATTTCTAAGCCTAACCCGGTATAATTTAAATACCGGTTTTTAAAACATTGTTTATACGTCATTTTACTCATAGTGCTTTACATTTTGGGCCACAAATTACACATGGTGTTTAAACCTGAGCGTAAATTTACACATGATATTTTATGTTCTGCCTATAGTGTTTTACACACCTAGAGATTTTTGGCTAGTCCAGGAACAACAAGGTGTTCTAGTAAAAGAGAACGACTAGACAAGCAAAGTAAAGCATAACCAACGTTAAAAATAGTGAGTGATGTACCATTGCGAACAACAACTCTCGCCAAACCCATGTATGGGGTGTTAGGGGTATCAGATCAGAGTAGGATCCAGTGGAAGCGAATAAACACACACACACACTTGCAGAAAATAAAGAACACGAGAATTAACGTGGTTCGGTCAAGGTGACATACGTCCACGGGTTGCAACTAGGGTTTCACTTTTATTAGATGCTCACAACTGTTTTCAGAATGACACAGACTACAATTACATCATATGTATTTATATAACAAGATTAGGGTTTCCTACTTGCCCAACAAGTTAACTAAGTGGGCCTAATAACTAGGGTCGGCTAACCCTAATTAGGGTCGGCTACCCTAAAGCCTACGAACCCAATAATCTCCCACTCGGAGGCTTTGCATAGTCCACAAAGAGTATCCAAGAAACCCATCACCAATAACTTAAGTAATCTTTACGTTCAAGTCTTCCAAGCCTCCAGTTTCAAGAACACGCTAAGACTTCAGTCCTCCAAGCCTCCAGTTCCGAAGAACAAGCTAAGACTCTAGTCACATCCAAGCCACCTAGTTGCAACCACGCCTCTCATTAAGTACCTGAGAGACCAGTTGAAGCTCCCACAAGCTCCAACCCAATAGTCTTATCAGACCCATTCTCAATCTCAACCAGCTTGCACTCCAGAGATACACCAAGAATTAATACCACTCTTCACATTTTGCAAACTATTTCCAGGAGAACATTTTTCTTCCATTGAAATCTTCGACTTCAAAACCCAACGGCTCTTTGTGATTGTACCCGGAACACAACCTGTGCTCCCATTATCACCAAATCCCCTGAGTGGCTTAAACTTAGACCCCCGACCACATTCAACTGACATCCCCAAAGCACCAGGATTCAAGTCTGCTGAGGGAGTAGCTGTGCATGGCGTGAAACGAAGAACCAGAATCCATAGCCCAAAAGTCTGTAGACTCTTCACAGCAAACCAGTACGTCACCGTCAGATTCATCTGACACAACCCTGTTTACATGCTGTTTACCATCCTCATTCTTAGGATCAAGACACTCGTTTTTAACATGCCCCTTTTCACCACAGTTCCAGCACCTCACATTCTTCCCAGCTTTAGACAAGCTTTTCCCACGACTCCCACTGCTTCTGTTATTACCTCTTCCCCTACTAACACTGAACATACTAGAAGTAGATCCTCCACAAGAGTTCCTCCGGTGAACGTGTTCACCCAAAACACTATCCCGGACCCGATCAAACTTCAAATTTCCAGTTCCAGTAGTTTCAGTGACCGTTGTTACGAATCCTGACCAACTATCAGGTAAGGAAGATATCAAAACCACAGCTTGAGTGTCATCATCCAACTTTATGCCCACAGTTGCTAACCTAGACAAAATTGAATTGACTTCGTTAATGTGATCAGCAACTGAACTACCCTCGTTCATTCTCATATTAAACAATTCCCACATCAAGAACACCCTATTACCGGCAGACAGCTTCTCATACATATTTGACAGAGCTGTTAACATACCATGAGCAGTTGTTTCTTTCATGGTATTAAAAGCAACGCTCCTCATCAAAGTCAATGTAATTTTACCTCGTGCCTTTTTGTCCTTTGAGTTCCAAATTGCTTCAGCAGCTTTCTCCATTCCAGCAGGTTCTTCTTCCAATACCACATCCAAAACGCATTCACCAAGCAATGCCTCTATTTGCATTCTCCACCATGCAAAATCAGTACCGTTGAACTTCTTGATTCGGAACTTCCCGTCTTCAGCCATAGGAAGCTAGAAAACCAGAAAAAACTACAAGGAACCAAGCAACCTTCAATAATCCAGAAACCCGAAGTACCCGAACCAACGACTTCTCCTGCAAACCCAAGCGTAAAATCAGAGAATAACCAGGGTTCAAGAACCGAAACCCTAATCGCCAAACACCCCAAAACGACCAGATCTGCAACAACAAACCCTACGGCGCAAACCCTAGACCTTATGACCTGTAACCAGAGAATAGGTACGGGCCGTAAACAAGTCAGTGGCGACGGCAGCAACAACAGATCAAGATCTCTCGTCCAGCTCTCTCCCTCTCCTGCGATAACCGTGTGAACTATGTGTTTAACTGAACCTATGGCTCTGATACCACTTGTTAGGGGTATTGGATCAGAGAGGCTCAAGCGGAAGCGAACAAACACACACACACACTTGCAGAAAATAAAGAACACGAGAATTTACATGGTTCGTCTAGGTGACCTACGTACACGGGTTGCAACTAGGGTTTCACTTTTATTAGATGCTAACAACTGTTTTCAGAATGACACAGACTACAATTACATTATATGTATTTATAGAACAAGATTAGGGTTTCCTACTTGGTCAACAAGTTAACTAAGTGAGCCTAATAACGGGGGCTGGCTAACCCTAATTAGGGCCAGCTACCCTATAGCATACGAACCCAACATGGGGAAGCATAAAAACAATGGAAGGGTTCAACAGTCATATGACCGGGTGGCACCGGAATCAGGGATCCACGAATCTACTTGCTCATAATTTTTTGATAGATCAACGGTCAAACCGAAATGTGGAAACCCATGTTGACCATCCCATCTAGAAAAGTGTTGAGGCCCAAATCCATCTGAGGCCTTGACCAAAGATACGCAGGTCAAACCCAGACCTGGTAAGAAAAACTCACACATCCTGGGTGAATTAATCCGGGTCCAATCATACCGTAACCACCAACAAAACTTCGGACAAAACCCCGAAGTTGCAATATACCAAATACATATATACACTAATAACTCATTAGTTATATGGTTATTAAAATTAAAATAATAACATTTTGTAATATGTATGTTACTGTTCTTCATATGAGCAATTTGAAATAGTAGCATCTGTTTGCTGCTATGTTAAGTCTTCTGTTGAGGTCTTGTGCATATATGCCTTAAGTTTAGTTTCATGACTTTAAATAACCAAATGCATCCACTAATAGTTGCCAATATTTTCTATTTTCTGAAATAAGTACATAGTAGCTTTGTCATTTATTAATACACATATCTTATCCTACACTTAATGATATTTGATAATACTATTACAACTTTACCGTACATTAAACGTCATGACAGACACGAAGATTCACCTGCTTAGCATCAATAACAAGCTTCGTTCAAGGCTGGTATTATAAAGGATGTGTTCGCTGCAATAGAAAACTAACAACGAGATTGATAACCCTCGAAGGGATTTGCAGCGGACTTATCAAATGGTTTTGATTCCATGATGACAGCGAATTGATGACAAAGTGTGAATATTGTGAACGAATGGACAATTGGACAGTTATTGTTAATTGTCTTGGTACCGAGAAATGTTCCCGGCAACCGACATATATACATGATGAAGATGAACAGTTGTGAGGGTGGTTGAAATTGGCGGGAATAACCGCTATTCGAAATGAGATCAACAACCGACACACCCATTCATCTATACCGTTACATACATACATAATTAAACAATAATGTACCTAAGTTTAATACATAAGAATATATAAATTATGTTTATCATTGTCTAATACTCTCCCCTAAACATAATTGTGTTTAAGAGAGTCCTTGAGAACACTATCGTTGGCATCATCAACAGCAGCCTTTGCCCTGTTAAAATCAAATCTTCTCCTTGAGTTGAGTCTCTTGATTTTCTTCCAGCTATCTCCGGCGAAGAGTGCATAATGACCCGATGGATTTTCAGCGATCACTTGACTGACTTCATTCCTCTTATCCTGACCTGCAACTTGTTCTGCATCATCTCCTTCACTCCGGCAGCCTCTTGGATCCAACTTTCTTCCCAGCACATCCTTTTCGTCTGTCATTTCTTTATCTTGAACGTTTGATTGAATGGTTTTAAACTTGTGGTAATAAACAAGAACATCTAAGTACATTGCGTACATTAGACGCATTAATTCACCATCACTATACTCGAAACCTATTTCTTTGGCTATCATTGGCCAGAGGTTATTATCTGTTACTTGTCGATGTCCCCCTTCTCGTTCTATTACCAGATACAGATCTAACAGACACACTTTACGATTGTTTGAGGCATAGGCCGGAATTGGCATCGTCGTCACCCCCAGTTTCTTGGTTATAAACCAATTCACCATCTCCTCAAACTTAACTTGTTGTATAGACTTATACTTTCCGACATATTCATCGTCGTCCATCATGTCGAGTAAAACCTTACAATCTAAAAATTATTTGAATTTCATCGTTTGAAGTATCATCACATTCCAGTCCGGTTCGTCGGATGATATATCCAGTTCTTCAAAGTATTCATTCAAGAATTTTGTTTTGAACTTCATAAATTCAGGCTCTTTTTCCATCATCTTTTGTTTTTCCATTACACCAATTTCTTCTTCTTTTGTCATTCCCGATGTTACACTTCTGATATTGTTTAGGGGAACACTAAACGTCGGAAACAGTTTGCACTTGTCTCCGGTGAATTTCACCGTGAATCCTTGTGTTATTAATTGATCGAAACTTAAAACGTTTCTGTCTATGTCTTGTGTATAAAACACGCTTTGTATACGGATTTTCTCCGTCCCAGAAACAATATCTACAACCCCTATCCCCCTAATGAAGTAAAACTGATTTTCACCAGTTTTAGTTTCAACATCGGTCATGCACTTAATACGCTTAAACATATCTAGATTTCCAGAAAAATGATGTTTTAGAGTTTTGCTTACCTACCACATGTCCGACCAAAAACCTCCATCGGTTCCGACCACGAGATACTCTGATTTCTGACCATTACTGTGATCTTCATCTTCGTCATATTGTTGTTGAGTCCCCTTGTTTATTGCGAGACGTATTAACTGAGAATCTTCATCGTCTTCCTTCTTCTTGCAGTTTGAAATTTGGTGTCCCGGATTGTTACAGTAGTAACACCGCCTTATCAGCCACTTCCGTTCCCGTCTTTCGTCTGAGCAATGTTGGCATGGTAATGTTGTGGAACTTGCCCTGAGATCAGAATTTCCTGGCGCTCTGATACCACTTTGATAACCCTCGAAGGGATTTGCAGCGGACTTATCAAATGGTTTTGATTCCATGATGACAGCGAATTGATGACAAAGTGTGAATATTGTGAATGAATGGACAATTGGACAGTTATTGTTAATTGTCTTGGTACCGAGAAATGTTCCCGGCAACCGGCATATATACATGATGAAGATGAACAGTTGTGAGGGTGGTTGAAATTGGCGGGAATAACCGCTATTCGAAATGAGATCAACAACCGACACACCCATTCATCTATACCGTTACATACATACATAATTAAACAATAATGTACCTAAGTTTAATACATAAGAATATATAAATTATGTTTATCATTGTCTAATAGAGATCTTCTGCCTTGGTTTGCATCGACCATTCATTCGAAGAGCAGCCGAAGTTTATGTAAAACTATATACGTATATGGACATAATTTAAATAATATAATTCGCATATTACTAACAGTTAGCATACCTGCATCCAACAGCTATTGCACAACTGCAACAATAAAGGAAGAACCGAGACACAGCAACAGTTATTTTATTTGATGACGCAGTTGTCTCGCTTGTGCAAAGTGAATGCAAAGAAATGGTTATACAAGAAGGATACACTGATCCACACGCTATAGCCGACCCAATACAAGCGATAGGGCATGTCACCAAGCTTTTCCAGCTTCAGTTGAACAACCGGTACAACCAGTGGCGGATCCAGGAATTTTTCCCAGTGGGTTACTACATAGGTTTTCACAAAAAATTCTAATAAATTTATATATGTTCTCACTAAAAATTCCAAACTAAATGGGTTCAACACAGTTTGTTGTAAATCAAGTCTTTGGTGCAAATGATGTCTCACACGATACAACCATAGTGGCTGATGATACCCCACGTAAAGTTAGGGAAATCACTGCACCCACATTCAAGTTAAATCATACATAGCTTTTCTAACTTCATCTCTAATTCGATTTAAAACATAGCAGGAACGTAACAAGTGCCCGGACACCAACTTTTCAGATCCCCTGGTATACTATTACATACTGTTTTTATGAACTTCCTTTCAGGTTACATATTACATATTGCTTAAATATGTTCAGCATTTTATAAATTTGCTACGTATATGTTACCGATAATTATGTTAAAGTTGACTTTGTCCATCCATGTACACTTTGATTGGAATCTCAAAGCTACTAGATATCTCCCAAAAATGATTCCATTTATTAGATTTTGGTTTGATTTTTGGATAGACTAGACTATAAATTATAGCAAATCATTCCAGTATAATCAATAATTTATAGCAGATCATTCCGGTATAAGCAATAACTATAAATTCTCTAACATTCATGACCAATAGTCAAATATGTAATTATCAAGGCGAAGGTCAGTTCCCGTTCGCGGCCGGGGCCCAATAGAACATCGCGTCCGCAACGGCCTGACGGGGGATTGTCTTTGACAAGAACCCGGTGACCGATAGGTCCTATACATAGAAAGTCACCCTTCAAAAAAAAAACAGCCAAAGTTGTTATCATATATACAAACACAAAAAAAAACAGCCAAAGTTGTTATCATATATACAAACACAAAAATAACAATTTTTTTTTCTAATCAGATGAAGGAGGACCACCCAAGAAACGTAGAACCGAAGAGCAGCACCAGCACGAATAGAAGCTATGTTCAGTTGGGGCACATTTTTTTGGGCCAGCATATAAAAAAGATGCAGACATCAGTGGCTTAAAACAGTCATTATTTTGCTAATTTTAGTTGCATATGTACCTAAACATCTTTATAAAGATGCATGATACGTAGGTATATGTATGCCAACAATGCTTTCCAAACTGTAACCATAACAGTACGCACTTTTGCATATGTATATACATACAATCTCTGTTGTCAAGGCTCACCCAGGCGCGCACGCCTATCCCACTTTTTAGGCCCAGATCTGCCTTTTCGCTTTACTTCAAAAGCCCCACTCTCAGGCCCTCAAGCGCAATTTCTAGGCCAAGCTTTGTAGGTCCGGCTAGGGGAGGATCTAGTCGCCTAATCCTTGTGTACAAACCAACCCGGTTGTGCGGAATCCAACCGAGATAGCAAACCGAGATAGAACACGCAAATAATCAACACACAAGACTCAACGATTAACACCACTTGTATTAAACGTATGAAAGGTTCGGTTACAGCTCAATGTTTACAAATCAGTCCTGTAAACTCTCTAAGTGTGTGTGTGTTCTCTGTGTTCCTTATCTGTCTATCTCTCTGGTCTCTCTTTCTGTCTTCTACCGAAGTGAACACAACACACGGGTATTTATACCCAAACACAGCAGGTCTGGTCGAAGGATCAGACAGATGATCGAAGGATCATCTATCGACTAGAAACAGCTCGAAGGATCAGCATGTACCACGAAGGATATGATCTTTCGTGGTCCATCCATCGAAGGTCCATCTTTCGAGCTCATCATCATCGAAGGATATAAGTGATCCTTCGATGACCATCCTTCGACTCAAACACATTACAACCAAAGTGTTGACTGTTTGGCCAAGTCAAACCAGGAGGATGGTTGACTTGGTCAAACTTACAAGACTAACAAAGACATCGTTTTGTATACAGACAAAGTACAGACACAAGTGCACCAACAAACTCCCCCTTGGCTGTAGCTTTGTCTTGATCTTCATTCTTGTAAGTCTCTCGTGTCTTCAAGTCTTTGACGTCTCTTCACGTCTTCAATGACGGAGGATCTTTAAAGTCTTCACGTCTTGAAAGCAGAAAGTGTATCAACAAACTCCCCGTATCATGTAGGAAGTGTGTTGACAAACTCCCCCTTAACATAAGCTCCCCCTTGAGTTATGCTCGTGAATGACTTGATCTTTATGAAGTGAGATCCTTGTGGTGTTGATGATGGTCAGCGGCAACTCGATCATCTTCATCATTTGAGTGCCTTCACGTCGTGTCTTCATTCCGAAGCTTGTCATCGACCATGTTCTCCTAGCCTTTAGAATCTGCACATGCAAGAAATCTAAACGCGTAATGAGAACAACCGCTTGGAATATCATAAGCAAACAACACACATGTGACCATTGTTTAAGCAAACACCGTCCGACAGTTTGAAAGTTTAACAAATTTTATCAATTTCAATTTTAACTTTCAAAACTTGCAGATATCGACCGTTTATGAAGTTTTAGTCATTTTCGGTTTTCGTTCAGGTTTCAGGTAACGAAGACTCGAGCTCCAACATCGTACGATCGAAAATAAAATAGAAATAAAATCTTTTTGGCTTTTATGAAGTTTATATTAAAACACACATAAAATCTTTTTGGTATTTTTGAATATTTCAAAAGTAAAGACTGAAAGCAGTAAATAAATATTTACAGACATTCTTTTTGCGAGTTTCGAGGGTAAGAGAATCATATCAGTGTATGGTCATGCCAAAACACTCTCTTTGTTCAATTAGTTAACATTAAGATAAGCATCCTATAACAATTATCGGTATTGTTGTCCACATAAGCTCAACTTATCAGATGTAATCATGGCAAGGGGATACGTTAAGGTATGATTTATACTTACCGACCGGTGTTCATCCACATCACGACACATTCCCGTATCAAGGTATGCACGAGGGTTCATCTTACCGGTGAGTATACCGATTATCATCTGTTTGACCGTATATGATGTGAGATTCTCACTTATTTTGAATTTGAAAACAAGCCCTATGTGATATAATCACTTATTGATGAGGAACTTGATTTTCGATGCATGAGGGCACAGGAGCAAGTCCGTGAACAGGTCAGTACTTTCGTACAGCAGAGAGACGAACTTGACTCCCGGAAAGAATTTGTGATATTATATCACTTATTTGTTTGGACATGTGATTGTTGATCACTTATTGAGGTCGAATGCAGTATGTACACGTATGTATAGTATCATGGAAGATCTAGACTTGCGTCCCCGTTATTTTTCGGTAAAAGATACAACCATGATACCCAGATGATAAGCAGCATAAAGACCGAATATCTCAGAACCTCGGCAATCTCTCAAACGAAATTTCGGTACTAAGACCATATGCCAATGAATGGTTCCCACCTGGTCTTCAGTCGATTTAAGTTTATATCACCCTGCACACTTTAAAATGATTGTGAGCCTACTGATACATCTTATATAGAGCTGCTTATCGCTTTTCAGTTTAGGTTTAAAGAGGTTTAGACAGACCACTGATGTACTATCATTTTCTCTTTTGCTCGCCAGGAAACTCATTTTTGCTTTTCTATTGTTTTTGTGTTTTTGAAATTTTTCAATGTTTTTGGATTTTCAAATATTTGGATTTACTCCCCCTAAAATCAATAAACTAAGACAAATTTAAAACACAAAGGTATTTACAAAAATGATTTTCCGATGTTGGTTTTACTCTTGCTTGACCTTAATGCCGTTTACCAGTAATAAATAGTCAAATCTTGATTTGTCAAAAGCTTTGGTAAAAAGGTCGGCACGTTGGTCATCGGTGTGGACGTAAGCAACATCGATTAGCCTTTTCTCAAAGCAATCACGTATGAAGTGATACTTAATGTCGATGTGCTTAGTCTTTGAATGCTGCACAGGATTTTTAGTGATCTGTAATGCAGCAGAATTATCAACGTAAATAGGAGTAGTTAGGAATTCAAAACCGTAGTCACGCATTTGCTGTTGTATCCACAGGACTTGGGAGCAACAACTTGAGGCAGCAATGTATTCAGCTTCGCATGTTGATGTAGCTACACACGTCTGCTTCTTGCATTGCCATGTGACTAGGCGATTTCCCAAAAACTGACATCCAGCCGTTGTGGATTTGCCGTCGATTTTGCATCCGCCAAAATCAGAATCACTGAATGCGATCAAGTCAAAGTTATTATCCCTAGGGTACCACAGACCGGTGTCAGGGTAACCCTTCAAATAACGAAAAATCCTTTTTACAGCTGCAAGATGTGAGGCCTTCGGGTTGACTTGATATCTGGCAAGCAGGCACGTTGGGTACATTATATCTGGTCTTGATGCTGTGAGGTACATAAGAGATCCGATCATCGCGCGGTAGTATGAGGGGCTAACATCTTGACCCTTCAAGTCTGGAGTAATTCCGTGATTTTGTGGCAATGGGGTACCAATGGGCGTTGCATCAGACATCTGGAACCGGCTCAAGATGTCACCAACATATTTAGTCTGATGGATGAATATCCCAGACTCGGTTTGTTGTACTTGTAGGCCCAAAAAGAAAGTCATTTCCCCCATAGCACTCATCTCGAATTTATCCTGCATGATGCGCTCGAAATTCCTACACAAAACATCGTTAGTAGAACCAAATATAATATCATCAACGTATACCTGTACCAGTAGAAGATCTCCATCTTGTTCTTTGATGAAAAGAGTACAGTCGATAAGACCTCTGCGAAATCCATTCTCCAGCAGATAATTAGATAAGGTTGCGTACCAAGCTCGCGGTGCTTGATGTAGACCATATAGAGCTTTGTTGAGCAACCAAACCCGATCGGGATGGATAGGATCTTCAAAACCTGGAGGCTGTTCGACGTACACCTCTTCTTCTACCACACCATGTAAGAATGCACTTTTCACGTCCATCTGGTATACCTTGAAACCTTTGAATGAGGCATAAGCCAGAAAGATCCGAATGGCTTCTAGACGTGCAACAGGTGCATACACTTCGTTGTAGTCGATTCCTTCAATCTGACGAAAACCTTGAACGACTAATCGTGCTTTGTTTCGGATAACGATCCCACGGTCATCCTTTTTGCATTTAAACACCCAACGGGTACCAATCTTCTTGTAACCAGCAGGTTTCTCTACGAGTTTCCAGACACCAAGCTTCTGGAATTGTTGCAGTTCTTCCTGCATCGCTTCAACCCATGAGCTATCTTTCAATGCATCTTTCCAAGTTCTTGGCTCTTCCTGTGAGACATAACACGCGAAAGACCAATCATTCTGTTGACCAGATTCTCGGATAGTTGCATACAAGCCTGCATTGTTGTTGTTTCGCAACATGTTTCTTGTTTGAACGCCACTTTGTACATTCCCGATGATGTTTTGTTGAGGATGGGTATTATGAATCCTTGTTTCTGTATTATCTTGAACTGGAATATTTGTACCCAGATTGTTGAGATTGAGATCAACAATCAATTCAAGGCCCGGAATTGACGAAGAGGATGATGCAGTAGCTTCAGCTGTTCGAGGGACATCCACTGGAGGTGTACCTTCTGAAGTACCATGTACTGCTGTTGGAGCTTCTTGATCTGCATCGAGAAATTCATCATCCTCTGAAGATTCGTTCAATTCGGTAGCATCATGAAAATCCTCATTGTCGAGAGCATTATTGTTCACTGAAGATGGTTCTTGATTGACAATAATGGGACGAACCAACGGTGAATCTGTTGCGTTGTCACTCTCGAAAAAACATCCTTGCCGCAGCATTTTCTTCAACGGCTTCAACATTGATCGAATTGAAAAAGTCATCGTACTCAAACATCCAAGGCTGACCAGGATTTCTAACTGGTAAAGTGTGCCTTTGTACTCTGACTTCAGACCATTCCTCGACCCTTTTTGTCTCTAGATTCCAGACTCTTAAGTTTGGGGTGGAATACCCAAGAAAGTATCCCTCAATGGCTCTAGCCCCAAACTTTCCATTTGGATCGATTATTGTGCAAGGAGCTCCAAACGGTTCAAGATAAGACAAGTCTGGTTTTCGTTTGTTGATAAGCTCAAAGCAGGTCTTGTTGTGCCTTTTGACTGTAAGGACTCGGTTCAACGTATAGCATGCAGAGGACACAGCTTCAGTCCAGAATGGAATGGGCAGCTGCGATTCTACCAACATAGTCCTAGCAGTCTCGATCAATGTGCGGTTTTTACGTTCAGCGACGCCATTCTGCTGAGGAGTATAAGCTGCACTAAATTCGTGAAGAATACCTTTTGAAGTGCAAAACTCCGCCATGGCATGATTTTTGAATTCAGTACCATTGTCGCTACGTATCCGCCTAACCTTCAAGTTCTAAAGATTCTCAATCTGAATGATCAAGTTTTTGATAATACCGAAGGTTTCACTCTTGTGTGCCATGAACGCCACCCAAGAAAATCTTGAATAATCATCAGTAATCACGAGGCAATATTGATCATTCCTAATGCTTTTGTGCTTGACAGGACCGAACAAATCCATGTGCAAACGTTCAAGAGGAACAGCCACCGTGTTGACTTTCTTTGTAGGGTGTCGCTTCTTCGTTTGTTTTCCTTTTTGGCACGAAACACAGACGTCTTGAAGATGGAAGTTTTTAAGAGGAACACCATTCACCAATTCATTTGACACCAAATGATTCATTTTGCGTAAGTGAATGTGACCCATTCGTCTGTGCCAAGAGATTGTGTCTTTTTCTGTGGCTTTTGAAACGAAACAAGTTGCTTGTGCAGACGTTGTGATAGCTTGGCTCATATCAAGGACATACAGATCATTTATCCTTGGAGCCGACAAGAGAATCCATTCTTTTGGAATTTTGAAGCCGGGTTTCAGCACATAACATCCATTAGCATCAAAGTGTACTGAGAACTGCTTGTCACAAATTTGAGAAACACTAAGAAGATTGTGATCAAGTTGTTGCACAAAGTTGATCTTGTCAAAGCTAACAACCCCGTTGGAAATCATTCCTTCACCAGTAATGTATCCGCCCTTATCTCCAGCAAAAGCAACATAACCTCCTCTAATAGATTTGACGTCGTAGAGAAGCTTCATGTCGCCTGTCATGTGCCTGGATGCCCCACTATCAACAATCCAATGACTACTGATAGTTCCTCCTGGAACACCCTGCACATAAACTCAATTGATTAGTTGGAGATGGGGACCCAAGCCATTGTGGTCTTGGGTCTTCCATTTTTATCAACAACAATAACTTCCACCTTTTGATGATTCGGAAATTGTGATGGTCCCCCTGATTCAATAACAGATTTTGGTTTCCAGGTCTGTTGAGTTTTACCAGTTTGATTGTTTGAAAATTTAACTTCGTGATTGTTTGAAGTTTTTGAACTTTCTGGTTTAACTGGAACAGATTGTTTTTGAACCACATCACTTTTAATCGCCTTTTCAATTTTCTTGACCTGTTGGCGTTTCTGTTTCTTTTCCCTTTCTCTTATGAGTCGAGGATCTTGCTTTACAGAAACAGATTGCTTGCGGTCAGTTGGGCCACGGGGATCATCAACCTTTGCTTTCAACTTATGAAGATACGGGCAGTTTCGAATAATATGCCCGATTGTACCACATTCAAAACATGATCTTCGTTCAACAAACCCCGAAGTATCATGTGATCGTCTTGCCGATGATGAACTTTGTGATCTCGAGGTACTAGGTTTTGAACTATTCGGTTCATTCCTTTTCATTACTGTTACTTTCTGGACAAAATCTAAGTTAGATTGATTTGCAAACTTTTCAATTTTGTCCGTTCCCTTCGACTTCACAAAGTTCACATTCTTCTTCTTCTTCTGATTCGGCTTCTTTTGATTTTGAGTCGGTGCCTTACCATTTGTTTTGGTATGGTTTTGCTGTTTTGGCACTGTTGGTAATTTCTTGTTCCCAAACTGTTTTCTAACTTCAGCCTTTGGGATAGGAGGACACTGTGTGACTGTAACATGTGGTCCTGTCTTTCCCAAAAACTTACTTGTAGAATTTTCAAAGACTTTACTGATTAAAGATTGATTAACATTTTTAATAGGAAAATCTTTGTCTGAATAGATTTTATCATCACCAACAAGAGTGTACAGCAAATCCACACTCTCCGACTCTTTCTCAGACGAGGACTCAGTTGCAATAGTCTTAGCGGGTTTTGCTGGAGGATCACACAGAATGTGATTCTCAAGAGGTATGTCCTCATCTTTTATCACCGCATCAGACTTTGCTGAATCAGTATCATCGGATTCATCATCAGAAGAATCAGTATCCTCAATCACAACTGGAGGATCCTGATTTGGTTCAGCAGCTACAAAGGTATCTGCTGACACATCTGAATCTGACGATACTTCTTTCTTGTATCCGAGTCCTGTAGCAAATTCCTCAACGTCCAAAGGAACAGAGGGTTCAAAATGAGTTCTATACTCCTCATCAGGCAGTGCATCAAAGTTGTTTCTCACGGGTGGTGGACATTTCTTATAACCTATGCATGTGACATCCTTTTTCTCTTTCTGTACATCAATGATGTGATCCAACATATAGCTAGAACTCAAATAACTGTCTAACTTGAGTCGGATCGCCTCACTTTCTGTTTTAACACAAGCCATTTCTTTTTGCATTACCTCAAGACGAGTTATATACA
Source organism: Helianthus tuberosus (assembly GCA_030545235.1). Taxonomy (NCBI): domain Eukaryota; kingdom Viridiplantae; phylum Streptophyta; class Magnoliopsida; order Asterales; family Asteraceae; genus Helianthus; species Helianthus tuberosus. Next base: position 108,644,670 of record CM060430.1, on the reverse strand, counting down.
AATTAATGTCAGTTTGTTTTCTGGAAACCATTTTAGTCAACTCTGTTTTATCTTTCTTTAACGTTTCAATCATTGACTTAAATCCTTTTTCATGGTTTTCATAAAACATGTTGGCTTCAGTGCACTTAGAAAGATCAACTGTCAATTTCTGATTGTGAATAAATGTCACATCATATTTCTCTTGCAAAGCCTCGTGCTTGCTTTGCAATTCACACCACTTATCATTCACTAAAACATGTTTGTCTTGCAATTCAAACAAACTAGCTTGTAAAGCATCGTGTTTGCCTTGCAACTCAGACATGTTTGCTTCCAAATCAGCACATCTAGCATGCAATCTATCACAGTTATCACAGCTAACAGAAGTGGGTTCATCGACACATACCTGACTTGATGAACTGTCGACATTAGCCATAAAGGCTGAATGGAGAGAAGACGAAGAATAAGCAGCTTGATCCACCAAAATAGATCTTCTTTGAATTCCTGCTGCAGCTTCCTCCAATAGCTCATCAATATTAGCATCGACTGACGCAGCTGATGTGTCATCTTCCTGATCATTCCCTGAAGCGGATGACTCTTCATCTGAACTTCCACTATAACCGGAGGAGTCTTCATCTTCAGAAGATTCACTACCATTGGTGGAAGATTCTCCACCACTGGCGTGTTTAAGATCATTAACCACTTCAGCAAAACAAGCTGTTCCATCAGGTGCATCATTTCCCAACTGGATTGACCAATCACAACCTTCATCTACCTGAACCACAAGTGCCTGGTTGGCATTAGATGGTCCTGCTTGACTCTGGTTGTTGACAGGCACCAGTGTTCGTTCGTTGTTCCTTCCTTGGTTCTGATTTGTCCTGTTGCCTTGACCTCGGAAAGGATTCTGGTTCCCATGCTGAGATGGCCTTGTACATTCCCTTTTAAAATGACCACGTTCACCACAATTGAAGCACTTGACGGCCTGCTTATCAAACCCATACTTGGTGTCTTTCTTGCTTTCCAAGCTGGTTCGGCCTGTTCTTTCCATGAAATCCTTTGCTCGCCTAACAGCACTGGCAAAGGCCCACTTAATATCCATCATCTCCATCTCCTCTTTATCTATCTGCTGATAGTCTTCTTGTGTCAGTTTAATATTACCAATCTGACCCTCCACTAATCCACAGTATGCGCTCACCACAGTGTTTAGCAGCTCCATATGTTCTTTTGCTACTTCAACACTGACTTTAGAAAAGCTTGAGGTGTCGAGCCGTACTGTATTTGGCTTTGATTGTTGACCAGCAGATGATGTACTTCCATAACAAGCTTGCTGTTGCTGTTGAGCAGGAAGTGGATTTCCGAATATATCAGTTGTTCTGATTTGCTGTTGCTGTTGTGGTGCTGGTTGAGGAGCTGGATTAAGCAGATTTCCAAACATACCTGTTGTTGGAGGAGGAGTGCCATACAAGCTCGTGCTAGACACAAATGCTGTTTGAATTGGAGCGTGTGAAGATGGTTTTGTAGAAGTGCTAGAAGTTCCATAATAAATCTCAGGATTTTGTGGCACTGCAACTCTTTTGGCCTTGAGAGTTTCTTCCTGATTCTTGTTTTCCAGGAGTTGAGCAAAATCACTGAAGCTTGTTGTATCCAAAGTGCCATTGTACCTCATGATTTCTAAGAAATTATTCCATTGAGGTGGCAGTGCATCTGCAAACTTCTTCACTATCTCTGCTGAAGTCGTTACCACCCCAGTATTTGCCAATTCAGTTAGCAAATGAGTAAATCGACTTGTCAAATCTCCTAGAGATTCATTCTGCATACAAATAAAACCATCAAACTCTTTCTTCAGCAGTTCTTTTCTCAATTGTCGTGTCGCTTCATTTCCTACGCCCCTTGTCTTCAATGCGTCCCACAACCTCTTTGTCGTCTTGTAACTGACAAATTGATGATATATATCCTTACTTAAAGCCTGAGTGAGAATGGCGTATGCCTTCTTTTCTAGATCATAGACTTTCTTCTGATCTTTCGTAAGATCTGCAAACGTGGCAGCAGATGATGCGGCAACCTCTATTGTTTGATCGAAATCTGTAATGAACTGCAACCACAATTCTGTATTTTGACCAAGAACGTATGTATGAAATCTACCAAACCATCCCGGATATTCACTTAAGTGCATCAACTTTGGAGGCCTATTCAAACTTCCTGTTTCACTTTCGCTTAGCAAAATGCTTTGAACACTTGGAGCTTGATTTGATACAAATGCCCATTGACCGGTAGATGTAGCATTAGCTTGCGAACCCGAATCCGGAGCTGGAGTACCAAAATACATCTCTGCATTTACCGGAACACCCCACATCAAATTCATTTTTGATCAGCCGAAGGATACCTGTCGAAAGACTTGAAAAACACAAACTGTTAAACACAAACAGACTAATGATCGAAAGATCAACACCTGTTCGAAAGATCAACAGGGTTCGAAAGATCACTGTTGAGTTTCGAACAATGTTTTTCGAAAGATTCTCCAACCGAAGGATCCTTATCTTTCGAAAAAGTACTGTAGACCGAAAGATGAACACGAAAGATGACTTCGAAAGACTCCCCAGTCGAAGGATCCTTGTCTTTCGAAAATTAGCAGTAGACCGAAAGATGTATGTTTCGAAAATATTCCTTGGAACGAAAGATAAGTCTCACACTTCGAAGGATGCTCGAAGGATGACTATCTATTGAACCTCCTTTGGTCGAAAGATGATCTTTCGACTTCGAAGGATATCCTTCGATCTTACTGACACGGTTGACAAATGTGACAGGTTGGTGAAAAGTTGACGGGTTGGTAAGAACTTTCGGCAGAAAGTATGTTCAGACCATATCTTTCAGGTCTGAACATGCAGGTTTTTCACCAACCGGGTAATGTCCAATATTATAATCAAAATACAACTTCCAACACACAAACACTTGGTAATTCAAAATTTTTTTTTTAAAGATCAAAAAGGTGAAAACTACCAAGAACACTTAAGATATCGGTTGAAGACAAGAAGAACAAACCCAGAAATATGAATATTTCTGCAAACCGACAACAAACCGAAACCCGATTTTAACAAGTTTTTCCAGAAAATATAAACTTCAATCTCGATAAACAGCAAGAACACCTCGGTTTTAACAAGGATAAGAGCCAAGGCTCTGATACCACTTGTAGGTCCGGCTAGGGGAGGATCTAGTCGCCTAATCCTTGTGTACAAACCAACCCGGTTGTGCGGAATCCAACCGAGATAGCAAACCGAGATAGAACACGCAAATAATCAACACACAAGACTCAACGATTAACACCACTTGTATTAAACGTATGAAAGGTTCGGTTACAGCTCAATGTTTACAAATCAGTCCTGTAAACTCTCTAAGTGTGTGTGTGTTCTCTGTGTTCCTTATCTGTCTATCTCTCTGGTCTCTCTTTCTGTCTTCTACCGAAGTGAACACAACACACGGGTATTTATACCCAAACACAGCAGGTCTGGTCGAAGGATCAGACAGATGATCGAAGGATCATCTATCGACTAGAAACAGCTCGAAGGATCAGCATGTACCACGAAGGATATGATCTTTCGTGGTCCATCCATCGAAGGTCCATCTTTCGAGCTCATCATCATCGAAGGATATAAGTGATCCTTCGATGACCATCCTTCGACTCAAACACATTACAACCAAAGTGTTGACTGTTTGGCCAAGTCAAACCAGGAGGATGGTTGACTTGGTCAAACTTACAAGACTAACAAAGACATCGTTTTGTATACAGACAAAGTACAGACACAAGTGCACCAACAAGCTTTGACGAAATTTTGGCCAAAAATCATCTGAAAAAGTCTCAAATAATTATACAAACACTAAACAAGCCTCAAATCAACCTTAAACAACCTAAACTAGCCCCAAAGAAACCCCAAGACATGTCTAAAAATAGTAATTTCTATACTATACCCCTCGTCTAAAAGGCCCTCGCTGTTGGCCCCAAAGTGGATCTTTGATCTCTAGACAATCGAATAACTTTTGAATATATAAAATGAGAGTTTGAATACAATAGAATTCAATTGATGAGAGTTATGAACGAATTACAAATGAAACTATCTATCCCTATTTATAGTTTTCTAAGGGTACGAGTGAATAGACGCGTCTCTTCGCGAACGGTTGCGTCTCTTGAATTGTGTGGATGTGATTGAATGTGAGGAGGTGTGTCCATTCGATCTTAAAAGTTGCGTCCCTTCCTTCTCCTTGTGTGTGGCTGGTCGCGAATAGGCATGTCCCTTTGGACATGTCGATTAGTTATAGGAAGTTGGTTATCAACTTCTGTTTTGGCATAACCAGTCCCCATGCTTTGTAACCGCCACTCTTCTAATTAATTACCATAAAACCCTTGTAGTTTAGGATGTGTAGGGATTATCACTTTCATTCACCCCCCTAATCACGAACATCCTTGAGTTGCAGATCTTGAATTCTGAGTAGCTTTATCATCTCAAGTCTCCTCTGTATCTAACACTTCACATGTATCTTCTTATTTACGAACCTTGCTCCTCACGAACCATGTTTCACTCGAACTTGCGTCACACGAACTTGCTTCTCACTAACCATGTTCTTCACGAACCTTGCTTCACACGAATACTTTGCTTCACACTTGCCTTGACCGCACTTGATTTGTATCACACGGACCTTTTCTTGTGTAGTTGTCTCAACACGAACTCCAACGGTCTTGATTAACTTGCCCACCATCATATCACATGATTTAAATCCATCTCGCATAGATTCAAACAATCTAACTCACTTAGATTTGTCTTGCGGTTGTATCACACAACAGTCTTTCTTCTGACCCAGTCACAGGATTACTTGTTTCATTCACACGCGTGCCTTCTTCTTGGTCTATCACAGATTTAATCTCGTCTTCACGGTTGTCTCTCACAACGGGCTCTGATACCAATTGTTGGCCCCAAAATGGATCTTTGATCTCTAGAACGTGATAAAATAAACTTGCATAAACAATAACTTGAATAACTTGATGATAACCGAATGTATACAATATCGAATTGAGAGTATATACAATTGATTTCGAATGTAATGAACAAGTACAAATGAATATAACTATCCCTATTTATAGTTTCCTACGGGTACGAGTGAATAGACGCGTCTCTTCGTGAAAAGTCATGTCTCTTGGATGTGTGGTTGAGATTGGATCTTGAAGAGGTGTGTTGATTCTCGTCCGCATGATCAACAGTCGCGTCCCTTGATGTTTTGCCTTGTATTGATTCGAAATGGTGTGTGTGTAGAGACACACCCATTCGGTTAGTGAGGGTAGTTTCAAACTTCCATCTTGTCAACTTTGGTCCTCGTACTTTGTAACCGCTATGTAACCGCCACTCTTCTCTTTAATTACCATAACACCCTTGTAGTTTAGGATGTGTAGTGATTATAACTTTCATTCACCCTCCTAATCACGAACATCCTTAAGTTGCAGATCTCGAACTTTGATCTTCTTGAAATTCCTCGGTATCCGGCGTTTCACACGGATCTTCTTATTCACCAACCTTGCTCCTCATGAACTTGCTTCACGCCAACTTGCTTCATACGAACATTTTTGCTTCACACTTGTCTTGACCGCACTTGATTTGTATCACACGAATCTTTTCTTGTGTAGTTGTCTCAACACGAACTCCACCGGTCTTGATTGACTTGCCCACTATCATATCACATGACTTGCATCCATCTCGCATAGATTTGGATAATCTAACTCACTTAGATTTCTCTTGCGGTTGTATCACACAACAATTCCTTTTTTCTGACCCAGTCACAGGATACTTCTTTCTTTCACACGCGTGCCTTCTTCTTGGTCTATCACAGATTTAATCTTGTCATCACGATTGTCTCTCACAACGGGTTCTTCATCATTGATTGCTTTCCTTATGGGTTATCTCCGCATCACACGATTCTTCTTTCCTTCGACTCCTCACAAATCGACTACACTTTTCCCCACAGTTTCGAATCACACAAACCTTTTTTTTTTTTTTTGATGTCTCACCAGTAGTATTCATTGTTTCAATAACTTCAACTTTTTCTGCATTCACTGCACTTTTTTTCTTCTTGTTTCCTGTATTCACTACATTTTTCCCTTTTCTGCATTCGCTGCATCATTGTGTTTCTTTGCATTTACTGCATCTACAATTGTCTATTCCGCTTTGTTTCTGATTGAAAAAACCTTCGAGCCTTCACTTGGTTATTCTAGATTCTTCGAACATACTTCGAATCACTCACTCGAATGATTCCGTCTTTACTCGCTTCTTCTTCACGATCGACTCACTTGATTTTTTTCCCAATTGATTCACTCAATTTTCTTTTCTATACTATGAATTTGGCCTTCAAACCTTCACCCGCGAATAAAACTGATCGCGCATAACCACCGAGTTAAATTTTATTTCTTCCAAATGAAATAAAAATAACCCTGTTCTGCTCTCCTGTACTCGGTTCGATACACTCACGAACCCTAGTCTGATTGCTAACTTAGAATTCTCACAACTCTTACTTTCTTGTTTCTAAAATTTCCTGACCACTAATACGAACCACTGTACCGGTAAATTCAATTCCCTTGAATTCAACAAACTCTCAAATCTTTAACCCGCGTATAACCACAACGCCTAATAATCAAACAATCTAATTCGCACTAAAACCCCGGAATCAACAAACCCTAGATTCCTAACCAACCCTTCGGTTCAACCGATTATACTTGAACCGAAAATAAAATTCTGAATTGAACTTGCGAATTTAAGAAACGAAATTGAAACCTGATCGCGAATGACTTCCCGCCGATTCGTTGCCTTGCGATTCCCACGCCTAGAGCCTGATGCTCTGATACCAATTGTTGGCCCCAAAGTGGATCTTTGATCTCTAGACAATCGAATAACTTTTGAATATATAAAATGAGAGTTTGAATACAATAGAATTCAATTGATGAGAGTTATGAACGAATTACAAATGAAACTATCTATCCCTATTTATAGTTTTCTAAGGGTACGAGTGAATAGACGCGTCTCTTCGCGAACGGTTGCGTCTCTTGAATTGTGTGGATGTGATTGAATGTGAGGAGGTGTGTCCATTCGATCTTAAAAGTTGCGTCCCTTCCTTCTCCTTGTGTGTGGCTGGTCGCGAATAGGCATGTCCCTTTGGACATGTCGATTAGTTATAGGAAGTTGGTTATCAACTTCTGTTTTGGCATAACCAGTCCCCATGCTTTGTAACCGCCACTCTTCTAATTAATTACCATAAAACCCTTGTAGTTTAGGATGTGTAGGGATTATCACTTTCACTCGCTTAGTAAGCGCCTTGCATTGAGGCCAAAGGCTCACCCTCTGAGCCTTTAGTGCACCTTGCGCCTTTGACAACTATACATATAAGATTACACGGATCATCATTACACCTTACGCTATTGTCCAACACAAGAGAAATTAAACCATTGTTGTACCACAGTAAAATCAAATCATGCAATCATATGTAACATCTGTCTCACTTATGCGAACAAACCAATTCAAGCAAAGATATGTATAAGCTACAACTTATATTAAAAAGACTGATTTGGACACGTCAGGTTTTTTGATGGAATAAGCTTTGATGCCATGGATTGAAAGCAGGCTACTTGGATATATAAAGGCATCTGCAAAATCTAAATCAACCGGCTTTGTAATGAGCTTGACTTCTTTCAAAAGGCCGCTTTTCGGAGAGTAGACGAACAACTGTGGCCCTACACCACCGGTGGCTGCTCTTATTAATATGTCCCCGTCTTTGTTCCAACTACCTAAAACCGTTACTACAGCAGAAGCAGGAAGAGGCGGTTTATTATAGAACCGACAGTGAATCACCCATTCTCTTTCTTTCAGTACCCACACCTCCAAGCTGCCTAAGAAGCGACAGTATACATATCCAACTTCACCATGCAGATCAACCAATCTATCAGGTACCATTTTATCACGTAACGATACATGTCTTTGTGTCTTCGGAAGATCAATCAACCCAAATTCCTCCGTCCTCATATCTAGCCTTATTATTTTGCCATTACCAATCAACCAATGCAAACATCCGCAAACGAACACAGCTTTATTATTAATATTGAAACGGTCTAGCCTAGTAGTTATCGGATTCAAGGGGATCACTCGCCATGATCTTGTGCCGAAGACATGCACCATGGCGCGTACACTAGGCGAAAGGACCACCATCTTGAAAGTGTTAGTGGAATCATCAAAGCCAAGCCCATGGAGCTCGAAATGTTTTAGATCGAACAGGTGATCCGCAGGTGGCAACTCATAATATTCTTTCCTTACAGGATTAACCACACTCAAATCTTCAGGACGAAGCGACCCGTAAGTTTCTGAATAATAGACCAGACCGTTGCAAGAACCCAGAATAAAGTGTCTACGTAAAAACAAACCTTCATTACTGTTAAACTCCAAAAACGGGATCGTTTTGGCCTCCAAGACCCGTGCATCACGTTTCATTAATTCAGTGGCGTAGAAACGTATGGATGGGTACGGGGGCACCGGAAATATTATCGTGGGTTCTTCTGGATATTGCTGATCATGAATGATCTTAAGGTATGGATCGTCAATATAATCGCACCATAGCTTCGAAACAGACCGGAAACGGGCCAAAGATTTGACGGGCATTCTTGACAAGATGTTGAAGATTATTTCTGAAGGTAATGAATCCTTGAATCTCAGTTTGGCTTTGTGTTTCATTTTGAGTGTATCAATGTCTTAGGATTCTCATGGTGGTTGTGTTTATAGGTTAAGATTCACGTGGGCGTAACGGAATAGGGTTCGATAAACCAGGAAAGTGACGAACATAAGGGGATTCGAATGTATCCTATAGCAAATTTATATAAGTAATTGATTTTATAAAAAAAATACAATAAATTAATACATACATGTATTTGTGTTATATTATAATAAATGATAGAGGGACATTTAAAATACCAAAAAAAAAATTGCAATTAATTTATAAATATACCCCTAAAATAAGTGTAAATTGGTATTTTAAATAATAAATATATTTTAGTCCCTCATCTTATTACAATTAAATCCCTAACTTTTAACATAATTATGGATAACTGGAAGGTTCAAATAAGAATAATTTTTTTGTAAGAAGAAAAAAAGAAGTTTCAACCAATAAGAATGCTTCATTTTACTTCATTTAATATTTGTATTTAATTTTAATATAAGGATACTAGGTTAGAACCCCGTGTATTACACGGGTTGAATAAATGTAATTTTATACATTAGATAATAAAAAGTTATATTTTTATGAACTCCGTATATTGTACGAGTTAAATAAATGTAATTTTATATATCAAATAATAAAAAAAAATTACATCTGTAAAAACCATGTGTATTAGACAGATTAAATAAATGTAATTTTGTATACTAAATACTAAAAACGTCATATCTTTAAAAAAAACTCGTGTATAATCGTATTGAATAAATCTACCAAATAATAAAAAATTACATCCTTAAAAATCTCGTATATTACACGTGTTGAATAGATCTAAAAAAAGTTATATCTTTAAAAACCATGTGTATTACACAGATTAAATAAATGTAATTTTGTATATTAAATACTAAAAACGCCGTATCTTTAAAAAACCCGTGTATAGTCGGGTTGAAAAACCTACCAAATAATAAAAAAATATATATCCTTAAAAACCCCGTGTATTATACGTGTTGAATAAATTTAATTTTACATTGCAAATGATAAAAAGTTATATCTTTAAAAACTTTGTGTATTACACGGGTTATATAAATGTAACTTTGTATAGTAAATAATAAAAAAAATTATATTTTTTTAAAACCCCGCGTTTTATACCAGTTGAATAAATATAATTTTGTATACCAAAAATAAAAAAAATTTATATTTTTAATAAATTAGGATAACATTTAATATTAATTTATTATTTATATATTTAATATAAGATAAGTAGGAAAGATAGGTATTTGTTTTAAAATATATTAAACTAACAATTTAGATTTGAAGATAATATTTTATTAAAGTATGAAATATTAATTAATTATTTATTTAGTTAATATAAGATAAGTATAGATTTGAGGATACCTTCAATGAATGACACATGTCTAAAAATTTGTTTCTTTTATTATAGTAGATAGATATAGATATTGGTAAAGTTACATAAATCATTAATTTGTATTCTTCACCTTTAATAACTAATTAAATTAAATTTGTAACTCCTTTTCAAAATATATACTTTTTTCAAATTAAAAAAATAACAACTTAATTTAAAGTGTGGAATAAATTATTAGTTGTGTAGGATAAATTACGAGTTGTGTAGGATATATTTCGAGGTGCGTAGGATAAATTTTGACTGTGTATGATAAAATTGTATAATGTGTAGGGTATATGTAGGAGAATTTTGATATGTGTAGGTTATGTAGATTATATGTAGGATAATTAATGATTAGTTGACTAATTAATTAAAGAGAGAAAAATTAATGATATGAGTTATAAATGAAATACTATTTTACTAATATGTCCGTTCTTCTTTTTCTTCTCACATTAAATTTATTCTCAAATGAACCTTCCCCTTATTGATAATTAGTTACACTTTATTTCATACACACCAAAGGTATAATTCTTTTATGTATTTTTGAAATATCTTATAAACTATAATGTTTTAAAAAAGTCTAAAAGTACCTTGACGACCTCCTCATTTTTGTCGACGTTTCGTTAATTGCCTTGATTAGTATTGACGTGTGGATTAAAAGGTACAACTAGATGATGCCATAGTTTACAAGTGATTAAAGCTTAACGTACTTAGTTATTATCCCAGAATGTTTAATAGCTACAAAATGTCAAGTGATTAAACACTCATTTTTAACAAAATTATAGAAAATTAGTTAGTAGTTACATTTTATCTCCTTACAAAAAAAAAAAAAAAAACTAACACCACCCTCTACTCCCACGGTTTTTAAACGGTCATAACTTTTTGGTACGTTTATATATATATATATTACACCATATAAACGAGTATTTTTTTTGTAAAGGGTTACCTCGGTGATTATATATATGCACAACCAATTAAAACAAGTAGTGTGGAGAACCCACACTAGTTCAGACAAGAGACAGGCCCCATGTCTGTGAAACCAAAAGAAAAAACAACATCCAAAATAAAGAATAAAATGACTAGACTATCATCTAGACATAGCAAACTAAAACCAAGCCTCAATCAGCCATCCCCATCGACAAGAATATCACCGTGGAAGTCCCAATCGTCTAACAGCCTTCTCACGTTAGGCGGATTCTTGAATGTTGCTCCCATCAACTTATATCTGACCATGTTTAAAATGGTTGCACTAATTGTGTCTGGTGGTATCGAATGGTTCTTGAACAGACGCTTGTTCCTCTCCTGCAAAATAACATAAGCCGTGGCCGCTACAACCAGCCTGCTAACATAGTATTGCTATAGTTTTTATAATTAAAAATTTAACATTTTACGTGATTAACAATGTCTAAAGATGAGTAATAACTGAATCGTTAACCGAAACCAAATTGAAATCAATCAAAAATTGAGTTAACTAAAAACTGATTAACCAAAACCCAAATGAACCAAAAACGGTTATCAAATTTTTTGTACCCTCATTTAACCAAAATTAACTGAACCGAACCATTTATATTTTCCTACATTTCTAGATTTTATACCTCTGGTTCATGTATTTCATATTTATACCCCCATTTTATGTATTTATACATCCATTTCATATGTCTATACATCGATTTCATGTATTTCTAATCAAAAGTTTTAGCCCAAGTTTTGTTTTGGCTATTAACCGGAATTAAATTAATCAAGCCAAAAACCAACAATCTAACTGAATAAACCAAACCGATTAACTGAAAACAGATTGGTTAATAAAATAGACTAATCAATGACCTCGATTTCGGTTGAGAATAATAATCTAACCAACCAAACAATGCACATTGTGACAATGTCTATGTTTCCCACCGCATTGCGTGCACATCTATCGGTTATTAACCAAAAGCGGTTATCGATGAGCAATAACTAAATCGTTAACCTAAACCAAACTGAAAACAGACGAAACTGAACTGAAATCAACTAAAAACTGAATTACTTGAAAACTGAAAACCGAATTAATAAAAAACCGATTATCAATTTTTTTGTTCTTCTGTTTAGCCAAAATTAGTTGAACCGAATCGAATCATTCATATTTTCATATATTTCTAGCTTTTATACCTTCAGTACATATATTTCATATTTTATATATCCATTCCATATATTTATACTTTCATTTCATGTATTCATGTATTCATACCTCAATTTCATATATTTCTAAGCAAAAGTTTTAGCCCAAGTTTGGTTTTTGCTATTAATTGAAATTAGGAAAAATTACAAGTTTTGTCCTTTATCTTTAGGGTACTTTACAGGCGGTATCCTTTTTTTTCAAATGTTGACAGGCGGTGTCCTTTAGTAGGTATTTTGTTACAAGTTTTGTCCTTTCCACCCAACCTGGTTAAAAAACTCAGTTAATTTGTGGCACATGATAAGCACATGAGGGTAATTATGTCTTTTTACATATTTAAAGGACAAAAGTTGTAATTTATTCTTTAAAAAATATTCCAAAAAAAATTTATATACATATATATGTGTATAACAATAAACACAGATATTTATCCCCCTCCCCCTCTCTCTCCCTCCACCAGTTCACCTACCACCACCACCATATGTTGCCACCACCACCACCACCGTCTTCATCAACACCACCATATGCCGCCGCCACCACCGTCTTCATAAACATAAGTGTAACTTGATATTTATCTCTCCCCCTTCCCTCCCCCCTCTCTCTCTCTCTCTCTCCCTTCACCTACCACCAGTCCACCACCTCTGCAACTCATCAGAAATCAGAATACTACTATGTGTGCTCTAAAAGCTGGAAGCAGGCCACAGTGGGTCGGTCTGGCAGCTGCAGTTTGGGTTCAGATCGCATCCGGCAAGCCTCGGTGTTGCTAATGACCCAATTCGCCTGCTGCAACAACCACTCAATTGTCTTCCGTCTGACTTATGACCCAATTCGAATTCCACGATCGCATCCGGCAAGCCTCGGTGTTGCTAATGACCCAACTTTGGTGTGGCGGTCTTTCGTTGACCTTTTTGAAGGTACGGTAGTCATAATCAACAAATCTGTTTTGCATTTCTAGGGTTTGTAACAAAATTACCAAATTTATGTAAAAACATAATCAACAATCCAGTAAAAGGGTATTACAATTAACCCCATTAGAGATGAACAAACATACCAGATTAAAGATTGGAGGATTGAAATCAAGAATCGGGCAGCAAATTGGGAGAAAATTGGAGAATTGAAATCAAGAATCGGAAATTAGTTGTGGAGATATATCGACAGTTATTCAGGTTAGGGTTTGCAGAAGATATTAGTTGTGGAGATGACGGAGGTGATCCTCCACATATACGATGTGACCAACAGTGATTCTGAGAGATGACATTAGGTGGATTAAGTAGGTCTATGGTACACAGGGGCGGCGGCAGATGACTGTGGTGGGAGGTGGTGGTGGATGACGGTTGATGGTGGTGTTGATGAAGACGGTGGTGGTGGTGGCAACATATGGTGGTGGTATGTGAACTGGTGGAGGGAGAGAGAGGGGGAGGGGGAAGGGGGATAAATATCTGTGTTTATTGTTATACACATATATATGTATATAATTTTTTTTGGAATATTTTTTAAAGAATAAATTACAACTTTTGTCCTTTAAATATGTAAAAAGACATAATTACCCTCATGTGCTTATCATGTGCCACAAATTAACTGAGTTTTTTAACCAGGTTGGGTGGAAAGGACAAAACTTGTAACAAAATACCTATTAAAGGACACCGCCTGTCAACATTTGAAAAAAAGGACACCGCCTGTAAAGTACCCTAAAGATAAAGGACAAAACTTGTAATTTTTCCTTGAAATTAAATGAATCAAACTGAAAACCGTCAATCTAACCGAATAAACCGAAGTGATTAACTGAAAACCGACTAGTTAATAAAATAGACTAACCGATGACTTTATTTCGGCTTCGGTTGTGGATAATAACTGAACCGACCGAACCATGCACAACACAATGAAATGGGTTACCCGATTACTTCGCTTTTGATGTATATCTATCACAATAATGCTACAATAAATATTATATGAATAAGAAAACTATCAAAAACGAGTATCGCAGTGCGATGTGTCACTCTCTCCGCATCGCGCAGGCATACTGCTAGTGTGTGTATATATATTTTTAAAAACCACTGAATAATATATGTAAACTTTCAACTTTTTTATAAATATAAAAAGTTTTACCAGATAACCAATAATGTAATAATGTATATTTTCTTTCTTCTTTATATCTTATTATATCATATTTTCTAAAGTATGATAAATCTTATTGCAAAGAGTAAACTACCAAAATAGTCCCTGAGGTTTGGTCACTTTTGTCACTTTAGTCCAAAACTCAAACCTTTTAAATCTGGGTCCCTGTGGTTTCAATTTTGTTGCCATTTCATCCAAAAGCAAAATCTAGTCAGATGTTTCAGTTAACATCCAGCATGTTGTTATGGAAACCCAAATTCGCATCTACAGAAAAGCTATAGTGATTTGACTTTGGAAGAAATGTGAAGATCATTGTTAGGTATTACTTTGCTCTCACACGCGTGACCCGAAAGGAAAGGAGTCGGTATAGGGTTAAAGTATATTAAAATAATATGTGAAACCACACTAAGTGATTACGTAATTACTTAATAATAGTTGACTATGTATTATTACGTGACTACGTGATTTTAAATTATCGTTTCATGATACGTGATTTCATTGTATTGTTTTATGTGAAACCACACTGAGTTATTACGTAATTACACAAAAAAACAAAAACATGTAATACATGATATTTCATATGAATATCTAATATTTCAAGTCTAATCACGTATTAATGATAAATTATATACAAAACATTAGCCAAATCAACCTATAATAACCACATAATATCGTATATTAGATATTTAATCACATAATAAAGCATAAACAATCAAGTTCTTATTATTGAATGTGTAATCATGCAATAAGTATAATTGTAATAACATCAGTTATAACAAATCATATTGAATGTGTAATCAAGTAATGGATTTATATTGAATGTGTAATCCATGGTCTGGATCACTTCCACCTTTTCCCTTATCTTATCCATCAATACCAGAGGACCCCCAAATTAGTGGACCTTCTAACACTACTCATATCACTGAGCCACCATCAACGAGTTATAATAACCCTATTCCCACATATCTGAATTTGACCGGATATGATACTACCTATACTGCAGCCGCTACCGATTACAACTATCTGGTTCCATCTTATGACCCCTATATGCAGGCGTTCATTCAAAATGACTTATACCCACCTCCTTTTCCACCTAGTTATCAAAATTCGGGTTATCCAAACCCCGGATATCCGTACCCAGTTATACCTCAACCACCACCACCACCTCAACAACAATTACCTCTTAAAGTTATCAACCAGCGTTGGAACATACTGAACAAATCCAACAACAAGTCGAAAAGAATGAATGGAGGACAAGCAAAATATTCAAGAAACTATCCAAGATAGTAAAAGGAAGGAGAGATGATTTAAGAATTTGAATTTGAATTTCATCGTAATTTATGTTTCCAAAAGTCCCTTGAGGACATAGTATTGTAATTTTCATTTCCAAAGTCCATTATTGGACATTATGCTGTATTTCCTTCCAAAAGTCCATTATTGGACAAGTATTGTAAATTACGAATTTATGAAATTTTGAAATTTCTTTGAATTTTTCTTCGCAATTATCCAAGCGTTTATCTCAATATTTAAAATTCAATATTTTATTGGTCTGAATGAACGATAAATCTATTGTTGGCTTGTAGCTCAATTATTGATATAATGGCAAGCCGAGATTCTGGTGGTGCCGACGGTGGGCGTGAAAATGTGGAGCACGTCGACCGAGAGGGCGGGTGATGTGTGAAATATGTTACAAATTAAATTCAACAAGTTTTAAAGTTGGAAGAACCCGTAAACCACACACTACCGGAAATTGTACCGGTTGTAAGTAGTAAAACAAGTAAGTCCGAGTATCGAACCATGGACACAATCTGGTAACTTTTGATACTAGACCTCTATCGACCCCTAGCCTAATAATTTGGTTTTGTTTTGAGAAAAATATTTTTTAAACTAAAAAGCAATTTAACTAAATAGACGCCGAAACAGCAGCAAGCGCAGACAACTAGAGACTGGACTGAAACTCAAGTATGAGAAAAAATAGGTTACCTAGGTAATAATTCCTAGACTCGTGAATAAAATCATAACCTTGGTTTTGAATGAAGACTCTGCCTAACCCGATAAACCCCCGAAAGGTAAACCGAACCTAACAGTATGACAAGTGATGAAATGCTAAAATGGCTTACTCGAGCTATCGACCACCAAGTCCCACAACTATCAGGTATAAAGTAATTTATGTCCTAAAACCCTCAAGTTTTGAAGCTGAAATAACTGAGAATACTGAATCCCTAGGAAACTCTAGAGGCGAATAAACAGATGAACCCAAGTGATCGGCCACCCAAACTACCAAACAACACCCAGCTAATAATCTAGCAGTTCTAGATTAGATTTCTCACATTCAAGATGAGATTGCACGTTTAAAGTAATTGGTTTTAATAATTATTAAACTTAAATTAAATTTCTCACCTTCAACGTCTAGACTGAAAGATTACAAACCTAGACTGACTCCCGGATCTAAAGTATATTTCTAAGTATCTAGAGCAGTGGAACCAACAAACTTAAGTACGTAGTTGTGCTTGATTCTTCCCCGACATTCTGTTATAAGTTTTATTAAAAACGAAGTTGCACTCTAAATAAAGTACTTATTTGGTATCATAGAACGATACGGTGATAAACTAAACTGTTCTAATGGTTTGGCTTTCTAAACAACATATTTTATTTTCAAATCACGTTTGTTTTACACTATCATTTGCTCGATTTCTCCGCAACGCACGACCTAAAAAAACTAGTTGTTATTAAGTTTTATTTTAGTAGTATTATTTAGTTTAAGAGAAAAGTGCCCAGATAGTCCCTATGGTTTGCTCCGATTTCACCTTTAGTCCCTACATTTTCAAAATTACAGCTATAGTCTCCAACTTTGGCAAATTCATTCTCGGATAGTCTCCGAAGCGGATGGAGGTTTTTGGTGTTAAGTGGGCGTGAAATGACTAGAATAACCTTTTTATTAAAATAATATTTATAACATTAATAAATATCTAACCCACCCACCCCACCCCGCCCCACTTGTAACACCCCAACCCGGATGGGTTGACGTGTCACTATAACAGTGGATCAGAACAGAAGTCATAATTCCATTAATTAAAGCTAGGCTTACATTTCAAAATAAGGTTCATAGCCCTAAGGCCCAAAATACATATTTCTTTTATAAAAGTGACAAACATCTTCGGTTAGCATCTTAGGGTTTATTCTTCACTCTTCACCCCGCCCAAAGTAACCTGTGAACCTGTAGTGAAATGAAATATACGGAATGAGCCAAATGCCCAGTACGGAATAATAGGCCCAAATAGCAAATAGATAAACGACTGAAATGATATCACTGACAAGAAGCACAACACAGCAAAACATAACATATAACTGAACTGAACTGAATCATAACATACGGATGTACCCAAAAACTAAATATAGGTGACAGCCACAAAGTCTGTCACATGAGACGGAGCGGGTTGGCCTACCCGACATCCATCTCGAGAAACATATGCCACCTAGTCGCTATGTACCATACTTGTACCTAGGGACGCCGTGAACTGATAACTCCGTCACGGGAGGAGCCGGAGAGCTTAGGGTAGCAGATCTCAGATAATCAGAAATAATTATAACACTAACATTAACATATATATAAGTATCGGAACATGCGATAATGAGCACAATATAATCATAAACTTATCGCATGTTGTCAAGTTGAATAATAATTTTAATCGGAGTAAGAAATGAACGGGCGGTCAATTGCATCGAGGCTCAAAGACGTTGGAGTTTTCGAGATATATATATATACATACATATATTATAAATAAGGGTTTATAGGGAACGAACCAGATAACAAAGGGAGAGGGTTAAGGATCCGTACCTTGTTTCTTGATTGTTGTCTTAAAATATATAAACTTGTCAAGCGTGTTCATATAAACCTACATCGTGTCCGTATATTTTATAAGGTTGTGCCCGTACATAAAAAGTATTTATGTAATTTGTTTGTTTAATTCATGTCTAGTTTAAAACCTCAAGTTTGTCTTAAGTAATCATGAATTAGTTTTGCATAGATTAAATAATAATGTTTAAATAAAATAGAAGTTAATTAAAAATCAATGTTAGTTGCAAGGTTTGAACTTGTGACTTAAAGGTTGTAAGAAAAAGGTTTTAACGAGTGAGCCACTTTATCATTAATATTACTTTTATAAAATCTGGTTATTTAAACAAGTAATCTGATGTCATTAATTAAAATATGATTCATAAAACATAAAATCTAATAACAAAATATAATGTCACCAGCAAGGTTTGAACCCAAGACCTCTAGTTTTTAAGTCCTAAGCCTTATCCAGCTAGGTTATACCACTTTCTGTTGTATATGTTGTAATCTGATTTATTTAACAAGAATTATGGTGCATTTAAATATGATTCTGATGTAATAAAAAGAATATCTCTTGCAAGATTTGAACTCAAGACCTCTAGGTTATAAGTTAGAGCCTTAACCAGTGGACCACTTAGTTATTTATGCTTGATTTACGATTTATGATGTTTTATATAAGAATTCTGGTGCATTTAACTGAAATTATGATGTTTTTATAAAATTCTGATGTTTCATTAGAAAATCTGATATTGCATCAGATCTCATCAGAAAATCTGATATTGCATCAGATCTGGTGCATTATATCAGAATCTGGTAAAAATATATGTCTCCAACGGGATTCGAACTAGAGACCTCTGGGTTAACCAGCTACTGAACCAACTGGGCTACAGGAGCCCTTGTGAACAAACAGCTTCATTATTTATTTATTTACTCAGTTCACTGGTTTATCTTCTTCATCATCTTTTATAGAAAACTAACATTTACATAATAAATTCTAGATTCCATTTTCATTATAGTTTAACCTTAAGTATCAAAAATAAAAATTTAGCTTATAGTTACCTTGGTCAAAAATACGTTTCGGTTACGAAAGACGTCGTCGGAAAGTACGTAAGTATCGCCGGAATTAGTATTTCTTCACCAGAAATGGTTTCGGGTAGTATGTTTTCCGTGGTAAAGCTTCGAGTGGTTTAGTAGAGATAGTTAAGTGGTTTAGTAGGCATAGTGGTGAATGAGAAGTGGTGTCTGTATGGTGTTGGGTTTCGGTTACGGTTACCGGAACCGGGTTTTCTTCACTAAAACAAAATAAGGAAGGAATAGTTTAGAGAGGAAACTAATCATGGAAGATGGGATGGAGATAAATGGATGATCGATCTTCAATTTATAGAGGTGAAGAGGTTCTACGTATATGCAAGTTGTAAGAATGAATAATTCATGTTTAATAAATATTTTATACAAAAATAATTCTCATCCATTCCATTCAATTCAATCTAGTTGTCTGACAAGAGCTTTATCCTTGAATTTTACCTTCTGTATATTTTCCCACTTGCAAATATGTATTTCAATTATTGTTGTTATTTTCTAGTTTTATTTAAATAGAAAAAAAAATTATTATTATTATCATTATTATTATTATTATTATTATTATTATTATTATTATTATTATTATTATTATTATTATTATTATTATTGGTTATTACACCACTCCTCTTCAACTCTCTGTTTTCCCTCAACCCCCACCCAACTCCGACCACCTCAACCCCCATCGCTGTAACTCCGGCCAGCCACCTAACTCCGAGCTCCAAAACCACCCACCAAAACACGCGCTGCGGTTAAAGATCTGTACAGTCGGATCTTGGTTGCCATTCGAAGTGTAGAATCAATTTCAGAAAGAATTGAGAAACTTAGAGGTGAGGAGTTGCAGCTGTTGGTGCATACATCTGTCGTCTTCGTCTTGTATCGAGTCTTGTAAAGACTTGTTTAGATTAGGGTACGAAATATTGATTTCCCACGAAATGGACATGACATTTTCGTGGGGAATTAGAAAATAGTCATTTCGTGGGGAACTAGAAAATAGTCATTTCGTGGGGAATTAGAAAATAGTCATTTCGTGGGGAATTAGAAAATAGTCATTTCGTGGGGAATTAGAAACACTATAAATACCATAGTTGTGTTGTCATTTGGTAGTGAATCAGAAAATCATACCGAGGTGCTGCCGGTTTGATTCTTGAATGTACAAGTTGTAATATCAATCAGAGAAGTGATTTAAGTGAATTGCTAGCTGTTTCTTCATCAGTTACTTGTTTTCCGCACCTGTAACTGATTAAAACTCCTCTGAACGACTTGTTCGGGTCTACAAACGATCCTACAAGTGGTATCAGAGCTCAGGAGGAAGAGTTCTGTGTTTTACAGCCTGTTTTCATTGGATTTTCTATCTTCTACACCTTCTTTCATCAATTCAGGAAGATTTCACGGTCAAAATCGTTCCAATTTTTTACAGCTTGTGTAAAAATACATGTTAACAAACCCTTGAAAGTTACAAGTTAAAATTCGGACTAAAAGTGGGTAAAATGGACTCGAGAAGTGATTCCGCTCGAAAGAACTTTTTCTGATTCAGCTTGAAATTGTTGATTCCGCTCCAAATGCCTTCATGCCTTCAACAATTGGATAAATCCTGTCAATGACATAAGAAGTACATGAGTAACTTTTCAACAAATGATTAACTCTTTCAGTTTCTATTCTTTGAGTTTCAAGTTTCTGCTCAAGCACAGCACACTTCTCGATGTAGTTGTTCACCACTTTTTGTTTCGTCATAAAAGCACCCTGAAGTGTCTTCATTGCTGTTGCTTGTTCTTCACTTGTTTGATTGTATTGGTTCATTGCTTTGTTCAGTACATCGTAAGATTCCTTCAAACTATTCAAGTTATAGATCAATGTACTGTTCTGCTTCTTCACAGCTTCACAGTTTTCACACTTCACTGGAATCTTCTTTGCATCGACTTCTTCATCAACTTTGAACTTTGGAACTTCAATCTTTACTTTCCTTTTGATCACTGGAATTTCTTCATCATCACTGCTCACTGGAGTCTTGACCTTTTTCTTTTTCTTTTTAATCTTTTCATCTTCACTATCACTTTCAGCAATCAATTTCATATCAACATCAAATTTTCTCGCCCAATACTCACGATCATCATCACTATCTTCTTCAACTTGGGCTACAAAAGCTTTTTGATTTGAAATCTCTTTATCCGGACAATAATCATCCCAGTTGAAATTTGCCCAGCTAAAGCCTTTAGGTAACTTTTCGTCATCTTGATCTATTATCAATGCACTACCATCAGCTCTCTTTGAAGAATATTGATTAACTGCACAAGCTCTCTTTCCAGAGTCTTCAATAATGTGCATTCCATGTGCAGTTTGTTCTTGATGTTGATGTTGTTGAGATGGTTGTTGAGCAACTTGATGGTAGATGGCCTTTCGATAGTAATCATTGTTGTTGTTGAAAGGATTCTAAGCTCCACTTGCTTCGCGGTTTTTGCACTCCCTCTTGAAGTGTCCTTTTTCCCTGCAACGAAAACAAGTGACTTTAGATTTGTCAAAACCTAAAGTAGAAGTACCAGCCTCACGAAGATCATCTCTTCTAGTGATTTGCTTGAATTTCTCAGCTCTCCTCAACACGCTGGCCAAGCACCATTTTATGTCCATCAGTTCCATCTCTTCAGCATCTATCTGGTCATAATCTTCCTTTGTCAGCATTGGATTCCCGATTCGACCTGCAACAAAACTACCATAAGATTCAAGAACAGTTCCCAATAAAGACATATGGAATTTTGCTAACTCTTCAGAATATTCCTGATCATTTTCAATGTTCAACACAATGTTGCATTGAATCTTTTTGCCATTTCTTGTTGTTGAAACGTTCGGATCAAAAGATGGAAATGATGTAAAACTTGTTTTGCTGTTTGATCCTGATGATGAACTTCCAGAAGAATTCTTGGCATTGTAAGCAGTTTCTATTTTTGGAGATAAATTTGTAGACTTCTCATTCACCCCTGCTTTGTAATGCAACCCAATATCCTGTTCACCATCAAAGTCTTTCATTCGAATAATCTTTCATTGCTCCATCTCTTGAGCTTCCAACTTCTCAATGAACTTGATGAGTGTCAAACTTCTAAAACCTTTCTTGTTTCTAAGCATCATGAGATATGTGCCCCAAGTATCGTGTGGCAATGAATCAACAAGCTTTTCGATCAACTCTTCATTGTCTTTCTCAATACTCAATCTCTTCATGTTTGCTAGCAGATTGCAATATCTTTCAATAATCTGCCTTGTGCTTTCATTCTTCAAACCACGAAACAGATCGAACTCTTTCTTCAGAAGTGACTTCTTGTTCTTTATCATTTCTTGACTACCAACAAACTTTGATCTTAAAGCTTTCCAAATCGAGTATGAAGTTCCATTATGTTGCAATAGAACCAAAATATATTCTTTCACAGCTTGTTGCAATAAACTCAGCATCATTTTCTCATCTTTGTACTTCTTTCTAGCATCGGCACTCAGATCTTTAATCGGAACCACTTCTTCATCATCATTCATCGGTCGAATGTATTTTGTCTCGACACATTCCCACGCATCCAAGTAGTTAGCTTGTACCCAATTCTCGAAACGGCCTTCCCAACCCTTATATTCTTCGATGTTCATTAGTTTGGGCGGTTTTTGCATTGTTCCCATTTCGTTTTCCAACATCGTATTTTGTGCAAGAGAAATTGGAGTAACAGGAGTAGCGAACGCGTTGTAGAATTCCTCGTCCATGATTCGGTTTTTTCAAATGAAATGTATCACCTTGTAAGAATACCTGTCGAACAAACAAACAACAATCAGTTTAAAAATTTATCGATTAACAAAATAAGACTGGTACTCGAACTGATAATTATTTTGTGCAGACTGAAGATAGACAGACTGTGCCGACTGAAGATTGACACACTGTGCGGACTGCTATGGTCTTTTCCAATGACCTGGCTAAAACACACGACCTTGAACGAATCTGAATTCAAACTGACTGAACCACCTTTTAAGAACTGATTTGATATGATCTTTCAATTTAACTTTGGATGTGAACTGACCACTTGATTGTAATTACTTTACGACAAAAACAACTTTGATTCTCTTTAACAACACATGAGCCAACAACAACAATCTAGAAAATGATTTTATTGAACCGTTTCTAATGGATATACTTGTAAAATGAGACAAACAACTTTGAAACTTGGGCCGAGACTTTCATATATCCTCAAACATTCATCATGGGCTAACAACTTAACACACCTATGATTGGACCTCAACCTACTAGTCACATGCACATTGTTACCCTTTTCAACTTAACCGACAACATATCTGAACATGCAATCTTGAACCAATAATTTGCTTTGACCACACTTTGTTTCTTTAATCAACACAATATTATCAATTTTAATGATTGGGCCGCAACTTTTCAGTTTTTATCCAAAACTTGGGCCGACAAAGTTTACAATTCTGTTTGAGCCTCTATGTGTAACACATGGACCTGATTAACTCTTGCTGACACAAACTCACATGCACAACTTTGAATTACTTAATCCAACCGATGTAATCGAGACCAACTGACACACTAAAGCTGTCAACACCACATTTAATAATCACATGCAACCTGAAATAATTCTGATCACCTAAACACTTTTGAGCTGAATTCCTAAGTGTCACTAAAACACCAACTTGTTGTCACAAGTTGTCCAAATGAGCGGAACCACCAAATGTCACAAGAGCGAAACCTAAGTTGTCCAAATGAGCGGAACCACCAAATGTCACAAGAGCGAAACCTAAGTTGTCCAAATGAGAGGAACCAACTTGTTCTGTAACACCCGTTCTTATAATTCAAGGTTTAACGTATATTTTACGAAAACAATCATGTAATTAAGATTACATATACATTGGAAATATGGGTTTATTAAAACTTTTCGCAAATCAAAGTTATTTGACATAACGTAATCAGATTCGTCATTTAAGATTTATGACGAGGCCAAGTGCGGAAGCATGTATCTTATTCGTGTTCGGTTCTTCGTTGAGCTTGATCTTCTTCCGGCATCCACAAAGTACCTACATTTCATAAAAACATGAAATGCTTTAGTCATACGGGATTTAAAACGTATCTAAACAAGTCCGGGAAACAAAACTGACCAAAAATACATTTCTGTACAGGGTCCACCGTAAATTACGGTGGACACCGTAATTTACGGTAGCCCTGTTATAACATGTCCCCACCGTAAGGCAGTGGAGAACTGCCGTAAAGAATTCAGCCTCCACCGTAACTTACGGTACCCACTGTAAGTTACGGGGGCCCCTGCATCAACTTCTTCCATTTTGCCGTTTTTAGACACGAAAACTTTCGTATCTTTCAATCCGATCGTCCGTTTGACCTACCGTTTCTTCCTACGTGATTGTAATTTGATTCCCCACCTTATGAAGTTAAAATCCAACATCCGGTTTAACAAAATTTCAGACTTTTAAGTCTTCGGCTTATTGCCCTTTTTACCAAGTTTTTGACCCATTCGACTTTTATCAAACAAACATGTTTATTTGCTCTTTAAACTAATGAAATTCCTAGATTCCACATCTCCTATCATATTAATCTCAAATCACGGGTTTAATAATCTGTCAACACCACATTTAATAATCACATGCAACCTGAAATAATTCTGATCACCTAAACACTTTTGAGCTGAATTCCTAAGTGTCACTAAAACACCAACTTGTTGTCACAAGTTGTCCAAATGAGCGGAACCACCAAATGTCACAAGAGCGAAACCTAAGTTGTCCAAATGAGCGGAACCACCAAATGTCACAAGAGCGAAACCTAAGTTGTCCAAATGAGCGAAACCAACTTGTTCATATGAGCGAAACTAGCTGATGACATCATCATTTTCACGAGTCCATAAAAGCGAAACCTTGAAAATCCTAAGTTCTAGGTCGATTTTAGCTTTGAAATTTTCAAGGGTTTGTTAATTTCTAATTCCGAGCACACTGTGAAAGTTTGAACCGATTCTGACCGTAAAAAAATTTAATTTTCGTAAAAGAATAGTGTAGAAACAGAATTATCGGCTGAATTGTGTAGAACTCTTCTTAACCTGCTCTGATACCAATTGTAGGATCGAATTCGGACCTAAACGAGTCGCTTAGAAGAGTTTATCTCAGTTTGAACGGCGGAAACAGACAAACCGAGTACAATTCAGCAAGTATTCACTATAAACTGTCGATATTATTGATCTGGATAACGTTTACAACCTGTCGACACTTCGGCAGCACTTCGTGGCTCACCGGAAGACAACACCTAGAACTATATGTAAGGTTTCGCTCAAATGACCTATATATAGAGCATGAGGTTTCGCTCCAAGGGACATGCCGTATGAGCGAAACCATCAACTGACATATAAGCGAAACCTCTTTGGTACATATGAGCGAAATCATGTGAATGACACAAAACGAAATCAGTATCTACATTACATAAATGATTTTGTCTTTTGTGTAGTGATGTTATGATGACTTCACCATTATGATGTCATCATTAAAGATGATGACATCATCTTCTTTCAGATCCGTAACGAGACTGAGACTCGACATAAGACGAAGACGACAGATGTGTGCACTAACATGTCGGCTAAGTGAAGTGTGTTGTCGGCTTGTTATACTCATCGGTCAAAGGAAATATTGCATGTGTTAGTTCACGTGATCAGTAGTATCAGCCCAAGACATTTGAAACACATCTCGGTCCAATCAACATTTTGATTAGTGGGTTTTTAGTCCAATTATAAATTGATTGCTTTAAAAATTGACAGCTCATTAAAGTAAACATGTGAAGTGTTTGAATTCCGATTGTCAAGTCACCCATACCTTGGCAGTTTATTAAAAGCTCATCAGAGGAGAGAGACTAGAACATGTTTTAGATGCAATGAAGTTGGTCACATTGCATGGAACTGTCCCAGAGCAACTAAGACAAAACAGGGAGTCTCAGAAAAACTAAAAGAAGTAGTTGTTGATAAAACCGAACCACCAACTGAGAAATTTAAAGTGTTTAAAAATTCTACATATGAAGTTGGTGAATGTTCTAAAAGTTTTTACAGGCGAAGTGTGAAGCTTGACAACCAGAAGTGGGTTGTTAAGAAGTCAAGTGTAAAATCTGGTGATGAATCTGATTCCACAAAATCAGATGAGCCAAATGTTGTTAAAAAGAGTGAAAATTCAGTTCCTTCAATGGATGATGAGAACTTTCCACCATTGAGGACTGAAAATTTTAAACGAAAAATTGGGAATTTGAAATCTCAAATCATTTTTATTCTGAGAAAGATAATTCTGATGTTGAGAAAGCATTTAATGGGAATGTAAAGAAAATTTTCGGGAAGATGGTCGATAGGAAGGTTAAAGGGGTAAAAGATTTTTACGCTACAAAGAAAGCAACTTATACCCCAACTGAATCTAAATTGAAATCACCCAAGGCTGGTCAGGCTTGGGTGGACATTTTCTTTGCTTGAAAAACCTTACTTGCCGGAGATCCCAAGTTTGTAATCGTGGATCAGGAATCGACATCTTTCTTAAAAATTGATTGTGTAAATGAATCTTAAAGTTTGTTAAATTTTACAGATTGTGAATTGCCGGAGCTTCCAGGTAGGTAAGCGTGAAGCAGGAATCGGCATCTTGATTGGTAACATGTATTTGTGTAGATGTTTATTCCTACATGTGATTAAATGTTTTGGATATACTTACAAGTGGTAAGCGATTGATTCTGACAAAGTGATTACTCAAGGTCATTAGTTTGAATTTGATGTAATCCTTATACGAATGATTGAATGGACAAGATGATGAACCAATCCCTACAAGTGGTTTTCTTTCAAACTTACAAGTGGTAAAAACAAACTTATTTTCCGGAAAAATCATTTTGATTAAAACAAACTTAAGTGTTTTGAAATCATAATGAGAAAATAGTTTGTTGGAAGGGGGAGTTCTGATTGTTTATGCCAAGTGAATGGCGATTTGATATCGGTTGTCAATTTTCTTGTATAGTTTGTTTTCAAATTTCCTTTAATGTGTTTGCATTTTAGGGGGAGTAGAAAATTTCAGAAAATTCAAAAACATTAGAAAATTTGAAAAAAGTCAAAAACATGATAAAATTCAAAATGAGTTTTGTTGTAAAGAAGAGGAAATGATAGTACATCAGTAGACAGTTACAGTATGCTAAAGAATTGTTTTGTTTAAATAGCGTTAAACGGTCTCACTGATGATATGCCGATAGGTTTTTACACATTTAGTAAGCTTTTTCGGGATATAAACTTAAATTCAAACTTGCTTATTTCGTGGGGAACACTACTTGGATATATAGGTAACCCCTGAAATCTCGTTTGAAATGTCCCTCTTTCTGAGATACTAGGTCTTTATGCTCAGTGATATCTGGGGTATTGTCCCGGGACTTCTGATTTTGCTGAAGCAATGGCCTAGTCCCCGGAGAATACTTTACTGCTTGCTTGAAATATAGCGCCGCCCTCAGCAAATTGATGAAACAATAAAATAGATAATCATTGCTGTTGAAGAAAAGATCCTCTAAAGGGGACACACCAAAAGTCGAAGCCGTCATCTCTCTGCGTATACGGAAGTATCGACCTGAGCTCTCACGGCCCTCGCAATTAACCCCTTACAGATATCATCTAGGTATACTCACCTGTAAGACTGAATATTGGGATCTGGATACGGGAGTATATTCAAGAGGTGGGACACATGAATGAGTTTAAGTTCTTAATACACCTAACTCATATCCTGAATCAGTTGAAATTTGTGTGAGAATTTAAGTGGATCAGTATATTGGCAATCTAAGTGAATTGTTTAATTCTTAATGTGTAACTAAGCTCAACGGTACTTGTGACTTGTAAAAAACTGATATGATCCTCTTACACAAACTCACAAAAATATTGTCTGTAAATATTTCTTTATTGCATTTCTTAATATTTCAAAATCCAAAAAGATTTTCAGTGTGTTTTAGCATAAAATTTTGAAAAAGTAAAAAAGATTTCGACAACTGGTATTGGAGAGCTGATTTTCAAAATTCCAAGTGCTAGACATGATGACCATGTTGTGAAGGGGAGTCTATATTTTTAATCAAATGTGTTAATCTAATTTACAAGTGGTTCATCAGTATTATCATTGATAAAATTTTCTGTTTGATTTGAGGGAGAGTTTAAGTTGAGGTATTCATGTTAATGTTTAAAAATTGTAAAATTTACTTTGAGGTAGA
Organism: Helianthus tuberosus; assembly: GCA_030545235.1. Taxonomy (NCBI): domain Eukaryota; kingdom Viridiplantae; phylum Streptophyta; class Magnoliopsida; order Asterales; family Asteraceae; genus Helianthus; species Helianthus tuberosus. Next base: position 108,616,154 of record CM060430.1, on the reverse strand, counting down.
GATGGTGCAGGTTTGAGGAAAAGCATGAGCCAGGAAACGATTTTGAACCTGTGAACGCCAGACTACGATCCTGAAGCAAATGATGCTGATGAACTTAAGGAATACCAGCACATTGTTAAGGGGAGTCTGTTAATGTTGAGTGAAAGAGAAAAGCTCAAAGACTGAAGATGAAAAGACTCGACACTGAAGACTCGTCAACATCTGAGGGGGAGTCTGTTGGTGCATACATCTGTCGTCTTCGTCTTGTATCGAGTCTTGTATAGACTTGTTTAGATTAGGGCACGAAATATTGATTTCCCATGAAATGGACATGACATTTTCGTGGGGAATTAGAAAATAGTCATTTCGTGGGGAATTAGAAAATAGTCATTTCGTGGGGAATTAGAAACACTATAAATACCATAGTTGTGTTGTCATTTGGTGGTGAATCAGAAAATCATACCGAGGTGCTGCCGGTTTGATTCTTGAATGTACAAGTTGTAATATCAATCAGAGAAGTGATTTAAGTGAATTGCTAGCTGTTTCTTCATCAGTTACTTGTTTTCCGCACCTGTAACTGATTAAAACTCCTCTGAACGACTCGTTCGGGTCTACAAACGATCCTACAGCAGCCTCAAATCATTGTACAGTAGAGGCCTTTGTTGTGCCGGTGGTGTTGTTTTGGGGTTAACTAAGTCAGGAGTGGTGCAGTCCGGTGGTTGTTGTTGTCATCTAGAATGGATATTCGTGGTGGTGGTGATGCGGTAGTTTGTGGGTGGCGGCAGGTTTGTGGGTGAGGGTGGCGGCTGGTTTGTGGGTGGTGGTGGTTTATGGATGATGGTGGGTTGTGGGTGGCAGTGGTTTATGGATGATGGTGGTTTGTGGGTGGCGGCAAGTTTGTGGGTGGTAATGGTGGTGGTTTGTTACAGCGGTGGTTTGTTGCAGGGATGTTGACTTTGACCAGCAATATCGTTATTTTAAATAAGAAACGTGGGCCCTACCTTAACTTATTTTGTTTTATATTAAGTGCATTTAGGTAATTTCAGTATTTCACACACACTTAACTGAGAAAACTAACATCCATCAGTTTCAGGGACTATCCAATAATGAATTTGCCAAAGTTAAGGACTATAGCTGTAATTTGAAAATGTAGAGACTAAAGGTGAAAACACTCTTCTCTTAGTTTAATGATTTAGTATTATTATTATAGTTGAGGGACCATTTATAAAGCTATAAAACGGAAATCACAGAGTGTGACCTCCTTTGCAATAGTCCGGCGACATTTTCTCTCCGGCAACTCACAACAGGTAATCGCCCCGTTACTTCAAAATCATTTCTAATCGATTTCCTGCTTATTCTTCACAACATTTGAACCCAATCGCAGCTCAGTAGTCACATATTCAAATCATGACTAGAATGATTATAAAACCCTTCTTCAAATGCCCATTAACCCACTACCCTTGTACTCTCTCTAAACTCTTTCATTCATCATCTCTTATACATATAAATCATACATACAATAATAATGCAATACATAACCTAGACTCTCAAATTAGACCCCTTCTAGAAAACCCTAATCCCCAATTTGAAGCTGCCGTCATACTTTTCGAAAAGTCTGCTGCTTTAAGCATGATCCCTTCTTCTTCCACTTGCAATTTCATTCTGGAAAAGTTAGGTAGAAGCAAACACTACAATTTCGTTTTGAAAGTTTACAGAACAATGAGTAACATTGGTGTAAGGTCTTGGTTTCTTTCATATGGTGCTGTGGTTGAGAGTTTGGTTCACTTTGAGTGCCCAGAGTATGCTGTTTCGGTCTTCGGGTTGATTTTGAAAAGTGGGTTTAGTGTTAACACATACCTTGTTAATCTTGTGTTGAAGGGTTTGTGTCATAAGAACAAGATTGATGATGCTTTGAGTTTGTTTCGTCAAGGTTCCGGGTACGGGGTGGTTCCGGATGAAGTGACGCTTAATACGCTTATGAATTGGCTTTGTAAGAGCGGTAAGTTTGATGAGGCGTTAGCTTTGAAGGATGAAATGGAGGGGTTAGGTTGTAATCCTAATTTGGCTACTTACAGTGTGATGATGTATAATCTTTGTAGAAGCGGAGAGATTGAAAAGGGAAAAGCGGTTTTCGATGATATGATGAAAAAAGGGATCATTCCGTCCATTGATATTTATAACTTTTTGGTGCACCGCCTTTCGAAAAAAGGAAAGTTTAAAGAAGCTATGGATATCTTAACGGATATGATGGAACGAGGGATCGAACCTGACGTTGTTACGTATACAGGTTTAATCGACGGGCTTTGTCATAACGGGAAGGTTAAGAAAGCTTTAGATTTGTTTAATGTGATGATAGAAAGGGGTCAAGAGCCGAACAACATAACATACACGCATTTAGTTCTCGGGTTATGCAAAGAAGGGTCAGTGGTTGACGGTTTTAGATTATTGAAGACGATGATCCAGAAGGGTAAGAAGCGGAGCAAGAAGTTTTACGACGACTTAATTAAAGAATTATGTGATCAGCGAAAGGTTGATGACGCATTAATGCTTTATAATATGATGATTCACGAGAGTGACGTTGAGCCAGATGTTAAAACGCATAATTTTATTGTTCAAGGTCTTTGCAAAGAAAACCGTATTAGTAAAGCGGAAGAGATTCATCAGAAGATGCTGTACGGTAATGTGGTGACTTATAATTTACTTTTAGATGCCTACTTGAGGAATGCGGAAATCGAAAAGGGTATGGCGATATGGAAGAAAATGATGGAACTGAAATTAAGTCCAAACGCGTACACTTATAGTCTCTTAATTAACGGATTCTGCAAATTAGGTATGATCAACATTGCAAAAGGGCTTTTTATAAAAATACGAAAACATGATCTACCTCTGAGTGTGTGTGACTACAATGCATTGATGTTGGCGTTGTGCACAGAGGGTAGCATGGAACAAGCAACCAACTTGTTTAAAGAAATGGAAGCCAATAACTGCAAGCCAGATGTCGCCTCGTTTAATATCATAATCGATTCATCGTTTAAGTCGGGAAACGTGGAGTACACGGGCGAATTACTGTTGATGATGCGTGAGAAACGTGTGGATCCCGATGCATACACTTTCTCCATATTAATAAACCGGTATTGCAAACTAGGGGACTGTAAGGAGGCTAAAAACATGTTGAAAACGATGGTTTCTAGTGGTTTTGTTCCGGATAAATTCGTATATGATTCTTTGTTAAAAGCTTTATGTGAAAAGGGTGAAACAGATGAAATCTTTATGTTACTTCGTGAAATGGCTAAAAAGGGGATTGCACTCGACTCGAAGTTAACTTCTACTATCGTGACATGCCTTTGTAATGCTTCTGAAGACATTGATATTACGGAGCTTTTACCAAATTTTTCTCAAGAAATTTCAGAAAAAACGAGCATTTCTTGCGGTGATTTACTGGAAAAGCTTCAAAGTTCTGATTCTGACCCGCTGTTGGTGGCTTGATATGCTTCGTTTTTAGAAGTGGCAACAGGAAGATTATGATTTTCTGTAAGCGTTCTCGCTTTTATCCTACCTTATGTGTACTTATATTAGAAAAATGGTAATGATTTGTCTCAGTTGGTTTTGTTTTTTGACCATGAGTAAAGTCAAACTAGAATTCAATTAAATTAGATTAGATTACAGAGGGACTTTGAATATAGAATCGGGTGCAGGCAGTGATATTTTGAAATTTTATACAATACTCATTTCTTCTCGTTGGTAATGTTGTCGAGACCCGCATAAATTGGGAATTACGAGAACTGGATAAATATTTGTAACTTTTGATATAACCATGATACGTAAGGATGGTGGGTGTCATCCCTGAGACACACTCTTTCTTCCACGTTTGCGCCACGTAGGGCTGAGCGGTTTACGGGTCGGAACCTTGAAACTTGTGGAACCGACTCACGAACAATGTGTAACAAGTGAGGTTCGGTTCTCGGTCATAAACATGTGACTTAATCGGTTTCGGTCTCGGTACGGGTCTTTAGAATCCAGAACCGTGAAACCTGAAATACTTTTAAACCAAAAAACCTTAACTTTTCAGGAGCCTTTTTCCGATACATAGGTGCGATAAACCAACAGTCATTGATCTGTTCTACTACTCAACTTTGGTACATTGTCTTTTTCATCTATTTTTTTTGTTAACCATGAGTTTTATCTGATTCATTATCGTAATTGACATCATCGACATGTATGTATGTATAGATGATTAGAAGCCATTCGTGTCTTGTCTCCTCTTTTTAAAATCTTGGTTTTGAAAGCTCTAGAGAGTAGAGAGTGTGCGACTTTATAGAATAAGAAAATCAACAAACAATAAAAGCAGCAGCCGATTTCATGTAATGCTAAAAATATCAGTTTTCACAAATCGTACATATATTTAATATGGTGGGATCTATCTTGATTCTAATGTTATAGTGATGAAACCCCTTTATTCGCTATCTTATATGGTGGGCCTAAAGGAAGAATCATCTGCAAGTGATTTAAATGGAGCTGTGATGTGATAGTCAAGGGCGGAGGTTAGTGTAAAGTGGGGGGTGCACCCGCCCCCACGAATGTTTCGGTTAGAAGTGTAAATATTTCTATTTTTCATCCGAAAATTTTAAAATTATATAGGATTGTCCCCCCAATTATTTTGCCTAAATATTTATACAATATATAAATTGGGTCTCATGACTTTCCGCCCCCTCGGAACTTTTGGTCAAGCTCCGCCACTGGTGATAGTGATGAAACCGCTTTATTCGCTTTTTAACTAGCATTTGCGTCTGCAGCGTGTTGGTTACTCTTGTTCATTTTATAAGGATTTATAAATTCTGCACAGCCCGTTTATAATGGAGTGCTTAAAGGAGTTTTATACAAGTTATGATGAGATACAAACTTAAGGTGGAATGGGGCTGATCTTTTGACTCAAGTTGGAAGTAAGTTTCTGCATGAAGAAAACGGGTTTGAGAACCAGATGGAACTGAAACTGCATCCCTTCTTTGCTTTCTTCCCTATGAGTCATAAGAATATCACACGGTATGAACTACTTGCACTCATTCTTTTTTATTTTGTTCATTTTACAAGTGCCTTGATACCTGTATATTTTTTTGAAAAATATAGATATTTCACCCAACCTGCAACGGATGATGAAAATCAAAAGATTATTGATGAGGCAAGATAAATGCAAAGTTTTTGTTCAGTCTTGAGTTATGTATGTGTGAAACATGATTAAAATCTTTGCTCGTGAATATTTCTGGAAATTTTATTTTGTGCAGATAGGTTAAATCAAAAGAATCAAATTCGTGTTATGGGTCAAATGGTTAAAAATGCATTGCATCCAGTTTAATCCCTAAAGGGTTAAGTGACTAAAACGGATATGTTATATCTCTAACACGTCAAGCAAGTATGTTTTATCTCTAACATGTCAAAATGTGTATATTAATATGAAACTTACGTGTTTGGTAATTTACTTGAAATTCTCTTGGCGTTTCCGCTTTTGGTTTTCATATATTGTGGTTTATTGTGTTAATATCTCTGAATTGAAATATTTTAAACAAAAATGAGCCACCTCACTGAGCTACAAGCTAACTCAAGGCGAGACGCATACGAGCTTAGTTTTTAGGTCAGTTGAAAACACCGAGTCAGGCCATGTTACTGCTGGCTCGAGTTGGAGGCGAGCTACATATGAGCTCAGTTTCTGTCTTGGCTGGAAATAACAAGTCAATCTGCCTTGGCTCGACCCCGAGTTGGTGCTTTCAACATGTAATATGTCTATTAAGTTGCTACTATTGTATTCATTTAGTTATATAATTACTTGGTATTAATATACCCGGCAACGTCGGCGGAATGGGCTCAGCTGGGGCTTCTGATGACTTTGTTGCAGGCTTATAGTGCAACTATTTAGTTGAAAGTAACATGTGGTTATTTTGATATCAATATTATTTCTATTTATCTTGCCTTTTATCTATATTTTTCTTCAAGTGCCCATGTCGTATTGATCATATAGTTCACAAACACAAAACCAGATCATTCATAGAACTTTATTTCATTTTATTCAGATTTTTGAACCTCATTAAACATATGTTAGTACTTAGTATTAGTAAAATATGGTTACAGTGATGCATCGGTTATATAAACATTCTTTGAGAATCGGTTAATCACATACTATAGAATAGTAAATTCATAAAAAAGGTCTTATGATCATTTACTTTGTAACATAAAGTCTCATGAGATAGGATAAAAATTATATGACATAACCATATATGTTTTATTTATTTATGAGTAAACTGCCATTTTGGTCCCTGTGGTTTAGGCACTTTTGTCATTTTAGTTCAAATCTCAAACTTTTTAAATCTGGGTCCCTGTGGTTTCACTTTTATTGCCATTTTAGTCCAAAATTAAGAGTAAACTGTCATTTTGGTCCCTGTGGTTTCACTTTTATTGTCATTTTAGTCCAAATCTCAAACTTTTTGGAACAGTCAAAAAAAAGGGGATTTTGAATTTTGGACTAAAATGGCAATAAAGATGAAACCACAGGGACCCAGATTTAAAAAGTTTGAGATTTGGACTAAAATGACAAAAATGCCCAAACCACAGGGACCAAAATGGCAGTTTACTCTTTATTTATTTATTTTATTTTTTTTGAACGTCGACACCCTGAAGACCCCTCAGATAAGAAGAGCAACATCAAGGAATTAACTAGGCAAACCCCATATTCGCGCAGTAAAAATAATTCTGCATCCACAAACTTAATTTTTTGTTGGACATCTTGTTCACATAGTTGTGTAGGCGATGGATATACATGTTCACGGTTCGTATTGTAAAGAAATGATTTTCATACAAAATTTTAGAGTAATTATTTGAGATTTCTAGAGAAAAAAAAACCATGGATGTTAATTGTGAGGAATGATATATTATTCCCTTTTGGATGAGTTGAAGAGAGAGGGGGGCGGGAGGCAGTGGCGGAGACAGAAATTTTTTCTTATGGTGTCTTTTTTTTATGGATACCCCGGTTTATAGTAACCCAGAGTCGAACTTTTTGGATCGGTTCGGATCTAGTCGGGTCAAATCACATAATAAAAGCAAATATCACATTAAAAGTACAATTTCATTAAATAAAAACACATAATAAAATTACAAAGTCATTTGAAATATATTAAAAAATGCATTTAATAGTTGCTCTGTACGCATTTTAATATTTTGAAAACGATTCATAATGTTTTCAATGACAATTTGCAAAAAAAACCTATTTTTCATTATAACAAACAAGTGCACGCATCATTCAAATGATCATTAAACATCATGTTAGGTTAAACCTGTTAGGTTAAACAATTGAAACAAAACCAATTAGACATAGGGCTATAATGCTTACTGGATTAGAAAAAATAAAAATTAAGGATGTACCTTTAATGATTTAAAGTATACTAATTAAATTCAAGTAACTGGGCTTAATTTTTGAAATATAAATTTGTTTGTTATGTAATTCTTTTAGAAGAAAACAAAACAATGGTGTCGTTTGTAAAAAGACAATGATGTCGCTCGTAAAAAAACAATGGTGCCGCTCGAATTTTTCCTATTATATGTTATATTTGTTACACAAAATTCAATGGTGTCGGACGACACGTTGTTCAAAGTGTGGCTCCGCCACTGAAGGGAGGGAGGAAGAGAGAGAAAGAGCGAGCGAGCTTGGGTTGGACCACGCTCATGGGCTCCAATAGTCAAGTAAATCATGTAAATGTGAGGTGAGATGAGTTGCACAAACAAGTTTTTGAGCCCAAACCAATTCACTTTCGCTCAAAGGTGATCAAAACCGATTTTTGCCAAAACAGGTTTTAACAGGGGAGTTCTCAAACCAATATCAAACTGGCAGTATGGAATAATTGGTTAATTTTGGCTTGGGTTAAAGTTGGTTCAAGTTTGCAAACTGGTTCTTTTGTTTACCTCTCGGTGGGATGTCATACATATCATCATTTTTAGATTAAACTGTCATTTTCATCTTCGTGGTTCAGTCATTTCCGTCACTTTCATACAAAAAGTTAGAAATTAAAAAAAAAAAAAAAAAACCTTAAACAAAGGCTTTATTAGACCTTTGTACCATTCATTATTCGTTCACTTATGGGGTTTGATTTAAGCTAAGACACAAAATTATATATGACAATTGAGGTAGAGGATCCTGTAAAAAGTGTGAGAAGTGTGAGAAGTGTATTATAATACTATATAACACCATATAAACACCGTATAACAATATGTAACACCATATAATACCATATAACACTTTCTAACACTATATATTATTATATAACAAATATAACACTATAAGTTGTCTGATAGCATGTCTATGATAGATGTATAGTGTTATATTTGTTATATAATGATATATAGTGTTACATAGTGTTATATGGTATTATATGGTGTTACATGGTATTATATGGTGTTACATATTGTTATACGGTGTTTATATAGTATTATATATAGTGTTATAATACATTTCTCACACTTTAGCCTCTTTTTACACTATCCTTACCCTGGCCATTGAATCTATGATTTTATTTATTTATTTTTTTTTATTTTTTATTTTTTGTTAAAATTCAAGTTTCTAATACAAAACATCTTTAGTCGAGTCCAACACGTATGTCAATCAAAAACTTAAAACTGAAAATTGAGTCCAACACGTATGTCAATTATTCAATTTATAACTGAAAATGTTTAGAGTCAAAATGCGACTTTAATTTTTTTCCTTTTATATGGGAAAATGGCCAACCAACTATTGAAAAGTATTCGATTTAGTGTTAGCAATCATTGTATCCATTCCCCCTTTTTAAATCATAAATTATTATATTATATTATAGAATCTTAATTTACGAACACATGTTTTAATTTCTATAATTCATGTGTAACACTGTTTTCATCTTTTGATTGTAAAAAGATAATACACTTAAAAAATATTTAAATTTTTAAATCACATCTCCGTCAAATAGGGAAAAAAAACGTATTGAGATGTTTTTGACTGATAAATATTAGAGTTTGGATAAAACTAGAACATTGACCTGCACGCATTGCATCGCGGCCAACGAAATTGACACGCTGTTGATCAGATTCACATTTACAATGTGTTAAAGATGTTTTTGTCGGTTAAGTCTGTATAACTATCTTATACAAATAAGTAATTCACCAAATAAGCTCAATACAATTAATGGTATCATAATTACTATGTTACATGACTTGTATCCATATAAATAACCTATCTTGTTAGGCCCCTGCGTTGCGGCGGGGGCATAAGACCGTGACAAATAGCACCAACGCCACACTATAGCCAACGACCACCAACATTGAAGTTGTGGCTTTTTTATGTGGAGAAATTAAACCGACGTATAAAATATAGAAAATAATAATTAACTCGATTTAGGACTCGCGCGTTGTGACGAACTTATTAAACGGGAAAAAATAGACGGCGTAAATTCACTGAACCACACACGTACGCTACGCCATGTTCACTCGCAAAATTTAGAACGAAGTGTATAACAAAACGTAAAATCGTTGATCCACACACAAATTGTGCCGTGTTAACTCATAAAATTATTATATATATCAATTAATAACATTACTTTGCGCCAGTTTACTTTCGTTTTAATGATTTTCTCCACAACAATTTCTTGCTTTTCACTTTTGACAACATTTTTAGACAACTGTTTGTCTCTTATATTGCCATCAAATGATATTCCATCTATCAATCACAGTCAAATATAATCACTACATATGTATTAAAATGATTCATAAGATGTGTTTGGTAATTTACATAAGGGTGTAGGGAGTGGTTAAACACTTTGGAGTGGCAAACCAAAAAACCGACCAATCAGAGCGCGCCATGTCAATCAGTCAAAAATTTTTAAACTTTGGTGAAAAGTGTTGGCAATGGTTTAGACACTTGGTGAAGTGGTAAACTAATTTTTTTAAAAGGAAAAATGTGTGATTGGTTGAGATAGGAATGGACCCCACCCCACCACACACACACTCCCTTCACCGCATCGGCATCACACCACCGATTTGGTAAACTTGGAAGCGGCAAACTTTGTTGGCACCGGTGTTTGCCGATCGGCAAACACATTTGCCGCATGTTACCGATCACCACACCGTACACCCTAAGGGTGTAGGGAGTGGTTAAACACTTTGGAGTGGCAAACCAAAAAACCGACCAATCAGAGCGTGCCATGTCAATCAGTCAAAAGTGTTTAAACTTTGGTAAAAAGTGTTGCCAATGGTTTAAACACTTGGTGAAGTGGTAAACTATTTTTTTTAAAGGAAAAAGTTGTGATTGGTTGAGATAGGAATGGACCCCACCCACAATACCCCCTCTCTCTCTTCTTCCTCCCTTCCCCGAATCGGCTAACCTTCACACCGATTCCCCCCCCCCCCCCCCCCCATTTCGTCAAACACCCACGCGGCAAAGTGTTGGCATTGGTTTGCCATAGGTTTGCCGATCGGTGACTTGGGTTTGCCGCATCCCACACCTTACACCCTAAGAAAATAACCTGCTTCATGTCATGTTAATTAGTAACTTTTTTATGGGTTTTTAAAAAAATAATTAAATTTTACTTCAAATCCAAAGCTTACCATTTACAAAATTGTTTTTTTTTTTACTTTTTTTATCTTTTACAATTTAAGGTCTAATATACTTTCCATCTTTGGCAAATTTAGTTTTACGTTTTATTCAAATGCAAGTTAACACGACGCAACGTGCGTGTGTGGTTCAACATTTTTACGTTTCCTTCAAAATTTTGTAAGTTAACATGGCGCAACGCGCATGTGTGGTTCAACGTTTTTTCGTCTATTTTTTCGCGTTTAGCAGATTCGTCGCAACGCACGGGTTCTAGATAGACTTAGTTATTCGTTTCTATATTTTACGTTTCGGTCTGATTTTTTCGCATTGACACGCCGCAACTTAAGTGTTGGTGGTCGTTGGCGACGGTGTGGTATTTGTGCTATTTGATACGGTTTTACGCTCCCGCCGCAACGCGGGGGCCTTGATTCTAGTTTAGAACAAAATGTAAAATCGAAAATTTTGCAAAATATGAAAAAATAGGGGATCAAAGTTGAAAGTAAAACAGTTGTGAGGTTAAATTGGAAAAACAAAAAACTTTGGATTAAACCTACAATATCAAGTACTTTTGGGTTTAAAGTGAAATATCAACAATTTTTATTTTTTTTTGAAAAACCCCCAAAACATAGGGTACAACACCTAATGACTTCATTTGTTGCTAATTTATATGATGTAAATATCTAGCATGTTTTTTTACAGGGAAACATCCACTAAAAAGTGAGTTTTATCTGAGTAGCCTAATAAGGAGTGTGATGACGATGTGGCACTTTTTATAACTAGGAAGGAGGGTATTTTGGTACTATAAAATTTTAGTCCTTGTAGTAGTATGAAGATGACATGTTACACCCCTTTGTTTTCTCAAAAATATAACAAAAAAATCTAATAAAAAATTGAACACAAAAAATCAAGTACAAAAAATTATGGCGTAAAAAAATCTGGTACGAAAAAAATATACAACAAAAAATTAAGCACAAAAAAATCAAGTACGAAAAATGCAGCAAAAAAATTTAAGACAGAAAATCGAGCACAAAAATAATTCAGCACAAAAAATGTTATACAATGTCGAAATACAACACACTTTTTAGTTTTTTTAGTTGTCGTATTTTATACGACAATATGGTACTCAAATTAAAGATAAAAAGACGCTCGATTTTATTGTGAAATTTTTATGAAAAATGAATTTCGTATAAAAAAATTATGAACGTTTAAAAAACAATGGTAGAATATGCATGTGCCTTGAGAGAGAAAGTAAAAAGTTAAATGCTTGGTTGGTCACTGTGGTTTGCAAAAATTGCAGATTTGATCCTAGTGGTTTACTAATTACACGCGTGGTACAAAAACTTGTCAAAAATAAACTCGCTTAGTCCCCAACCCTAACATCAGTTAAATATCTCTGTTAAAACACCTCATGTGTTTGGCATGTGAGGATAATATGGTCTTTTTAGGTGCTGTTTGTTTTTTCAGAGGTAAAACGTCTGCAGTCTGCGGACCACATCTGCAGACATCTGTAGCAGAAGAGGTGGACCAAACCTCTGCAGTCTGCAAGAAGAAGACTGTTTGTTTTTTTAACATCTGAAAGCTAGGCGCGAATCAATTAAGCATAATCAGAATTTAAAAACCAATAATTAACTTATTAACATAATCATAATCAAAAGCAACAATTATATTATAATCAAATTTAAACACCAATTCTCTACATAATAATCTGATAACACAAATTCAGATTCACCATCATAATCTCTCCAATTCATTCATCAAGTTACACAAACACCTTAATCAAACTCATTACCTGAATCCACTTACATCATACACGTAGATACCTAAATAGATACATATTTGTATATCTACATTTGAGGTGTAAGAACCATTACACCGACCTGGGTAATCGCTGCTCAACAACAACCTCGATCTCAATCTCCGGTTCAAAACCTTCAGAATTCCGATAATATTCCGGCGATACACCCCCGCAAACGGAACCAATCTGATCGTCTTGGTACCGATCGTCTTCTTCGTCCTCGTTCCGCGGCGGCGGCGTAGGAGAATGAGCGGCATGGAAGAGGAGCGGCGTGGAGGAGGAGGAGTGGCGGAGAGGAGAGATGTGGTGGGAGGCGGCGGTTTCGGTGACGAGGGAGGAGGGAGGCGACGTGGAGGGGTGGAGAAGGTGGAGAAGGAGAAAATGGAGAAGGAGCTAGGGTTTTGTGTGTTTGATATATGGGAAAAAAAGGAGAAGAGGTCTGCAGACATTGATCCAAGTCTGTATCACAAAGAGGTCTCGCAGACCTTTTTTAATGAAAGGTCTTCAAGAAACCAAACACTCTGCAGGCTCAAACGTCTGCGCATGGTCTGCGTGGCGCAGACATAAGAGGTCCAGAAGCTCTTTTAACAAAAAAACAAACACCCCCTTAGTCTAGCCCATTATAAAAAGAGTTAAATACCTGGTAGGTCCCACCCCACCCCCTTCTTCTTCCCCAAACGACCACCACCATCTCAACTCCTCCACCAAATATCCACCACTGAACTCCCACACACCACCGTCATTTTGTTTTGCTTCCGTAGCCAAGTCTTGCAACTCTGAAGAACACACGAACATTTTGATATTTTATAATTTGTAAGGACTAATAATATGTTTGATACTCTGTTGATATTCGACTAACAATATATCAATACCAACAGAAAAAAAGTAAAATAATAGCATTTGGAACAAATAAATTCAGCAATAGGGGTGGTATGAGGAGTTTCAGTGGTGGTGGGTATTTGGTGGAGGAGATGAGATGGTAGTGGTGGTTTGGGGAAGAGGAAGGTGGGTGGGGTGGGACCTACCAGGTATTTAACTCTTTTTATAATAGGTTAGACTGAAAAGACCAAATTACCCTCACATGCCAAGCACATGGGGTGTTTTAACAGAGATATTTAACTGATGTTAGGGCTTGGGACCAAACGAGTTCATTTTTGATAAGTTTTGGTACTACGCGTGTAATTAGTAAACCACTAGGACCAACTCTGCAATTTTTTCAAACCACAGGGACTAAAAGTATATTTACACTCCTCATTTTTCCTACATTTTCATCCTAACCTGAAAAATAAATTGTTAAGATTCCTTATCATCTTATTTAGGCAAAACAAACTTTTTATTTGATCTTACCCTTATTTTTTTACGATAGAAGTGTAACTAAAGTTAGGTTTTTTAATAAAAAAAAAATTAATGGTTAGGTTAGTGTGTTTTTTACTATAGAAGTGTAACAAAATTTAGGTTTTTTCATTAAAAAATAATTTAATGGTTAGGCTGACGTAGTTACAACCATTTACTTGGATTGGATGATTTTTTTAACAAGCTAATTTCTTTAATCCTTTGTCGTTTGTGCGACTTGAACTTAACATCTTTCACTTCTCAATCTAGATGTTTATGAAATGTTGAATCCCCAAATCCCTGAAGTTGTTCAAAGGGCTTGGCGGTACTAACCTTAGATTCGGTGAGCTCCGATTCAGGTTCGTCATCTCGTCGCCACGGGGGCAGTTCCTCTTGCGGGGTGTTGGGTCTCAGGCTGCATCCACATGAAACTCTAGTTAGAGGGCCCGAGGGGGTTCACCCCGTGGGCACTCCGACGCTCAAGTCAGTATCTTGTGTGGTAAGATAGTTATAAGTGCAAATGTAAGTATATTTTAGAGAGAGGGAGAAAAGCATCAGCCTTAAGGGAGAAGGAAGGAATGGATAACCTGATGTTTTGTGAGAGATTGGCTGCCCCTTTTTAGATGAAAGAGCTCTTCCTTTTATAATAACATATTTGGGCCATAACCCTAATGGGCTGGTCCAAGAGTGGGCTTATCAGGACATGGCCCACTCAAACCAGCTAAACATACCGAGAAAGACACAAGTGGGCTCGAGCCCAGCCACTAATCTAGGGCGATGAGCCCAAGCGGGGATCCTCGTCGTCAAGTCATCCTTAGTCCCAGTCTATTCACTCATGAATGGGCGCAAGGCTTGTTCCAGTCCCTGATAATCTAGGCGGGTCGTTATCCGCCCTTCAACCGTTCTCCTTATCCATCGGGTAAGCATAGCCTAAGGCACGTCATGCCAAACCAATCTACTTTGTTGTCCTTGGGGTGACCTTGCATTTAGTACTTAAAATAGCCAGGTGACCCCTTAAGTAGGGTAGCACAATACCTTACTTCAATCTATGCATCCTTGACGGCTTTTTTCCAATGCACTTGTTCGATGGTGCTTTTTTTATAGCGTTTATGCTATTTAGACCGTCTTTGCATGTACTTCTTAGATGCATTTCAATCAAAGTACTCGTTCGAGAGTAATTTCTCAAAGGGCATCGACCGGGATGCCTTATTTACCGTGTTGTACTCTTTGTATTGTGTTCCTCTAATGAGGGTTTTTGTATTGCTTGAACTGTTAAAACTTTCTCATGAATTTTCTTTGTACCATGTTTAAGCCGTTAAGACTTTCTATGGGTCGCTTTGTAACTTTTTAAGTTGTTAAATCTTTATATAAGTCTGCTTTGTAACTGGTTTAAGTAGTTAAAGCTTTGTACAAGTTTGCTTCGTAGCCTGCTTGGGTTGTTGAAGCTTTCTGTAGTTTGCTTTGTCACTTGTTTAAGTTGTTAAAGCTTTATATAAGTTTGCTTCGTAGCCTGCTTGGGTCGTTGAAGCTTTATATAAGTTTGCTTCGTAACTTGCTTGAGTTGTTCAAGCTTTATATAAGTTTGCTTCCTAACCTTCTTGGGTTGTTAAAGCTTTGTACAAGTTTGCTTCGTAACCTGCTTGGGTTGTTAAAGCTTTATATAAGTTTGCTTTGTCACTTGTTTAAGTTGTTAAAGCTTTATATAAGTTTGCTTCATAACTTGCTTGAGTTGTTCAAGCTTTATATAAATTTGCTTCGTAACCTGCTTGGGTTGTTAAAGCGCGATTGTCTGTTCGAGGCCAACCGCTGGACAAGTTGATAATGTGATATTATGTTTTTGACTTGTTTTGTCCGCTTTCTTTGGGTTAGCTAGACCCTGTTTTGCCCCACAGCCGGGCTTTTGGTATGTTTGATATACCCTATACACGTGTGTTCATTTGTTGGCTAGGTTTATAGCGTTCCTGGGCACGTCTGCCAGGTTATAATACCTGTTATTTTGCCAAAAGAGGACATATTAGTTGTCCATTTGTCATTTACTTCTTGGGAGTTAAACTTCCCAGCATAAGTTGTTACAAAAGATCTGTTCTTGGGGGAGCCCCCAGATTAATAGTTTGAATATTAAAAAAGTGGCTCTTGGCCTTTTTCCTGGGGATAAACCCCTCATATGTAATACTTCCTAAGTTGCATGAGGTTCCATGTCCTGGGGACCTCCTTGCCCTGGAGAGTTGTTGTAATTCTCTAAAGATGGGTGCCCATGGAATGTGCAACCCTCTCCTCTTGGAGAGACTTCTTCAAACGTATGCGACCCCGAGATGAGGCTCCTCTTCTTTGGAGAGATACTTTCTAAAACACAGACCTGTGGCGGAGATCTTTTCTTTTCAAGGAAGGGATTCTTCAGATTCGAAGTCCCTTGTCAAGGGGGCTCTCCCCCCTCCTTTTTTTTTTTGAATAAGTTGTTCGGGTGCGAAATCTCAAGAAGGATTTTTCTCAGATATTAAATCCCAGGGACAGGAGTACTTTCCCGTCCTTAGAAGGAACTTCATCAACACTTGATCCCGTAGCTGGGTGCACTTCTGTTCGTTGAATAGGCTTCTGCAATACTTAATCCCACGGGAGGGGACACCCTCCTTTTCTTGGGAGAAACTTGTTACTGTTTGTTGAAAAGACTTACGAGACCCCTAATCACATAGGGTGGGACATCTTTATTTTTTCAGAGGCGGCTCCTCCAAGACTTAATCCCCAGAAATACTAATCCTCATTGTGAAACTCCCACTTTAGTTACTTCCCACATTTAAGTTTCAAATAATGACACATTGGACCCCAAACTCATTTACTTCATATTCGTCTTGTATCTTCATTCAATTCAACTTTTGATTAATGACCGAACGGCCCTTGTACTTCATCATTTCATATTCTTGGAAGGAGTTTCTTCAAGACTGAATCCCGAGTGAGGGATATGTTCCTTCCTATTCTAGGAAGGGGTTTGCTTAGGACTGGATCCCGAGGGAAGGATATGTTTCTTCCTATTCTTGGAAGGGATTTCTTCAAGACTTAGTCCCGAGGAAGGGGTATATTCCTGTTTATGAGAGGGACTTCTAAAACACTTGATCCCAGGGAATGGGATATTCTTCATAATCTTGGAAGGAACTTTTCCTGGACGTAATTCCATGGAAAGTATATGTTCCTGTTCTTGTAAGCGACTGCTGAGGTACCTTATCCGCAAGAGAAGGGATTTTCTTGTTAATGGAAGGGACTTCTAGAATGCTTTAGCCTTTAGGAGAGAATATTGTTTTGTTCCGGCAGATAAGGGTTTCTTGAGCACTACAGATCGTAGGAGGATTTCACTTTCCTCTTAGAGCGAAAATGCTCTTATTAAGGTTTCACCCTCTTTCTTTTTCCTTGTAGTATCTTTGTAGATGGGAGCTGATGGAGGGAGCTTATTTCCATCTAAAGTTCAGAATATGAGTGTTGGGAACTTACCTCTCGTATTGTCCTGCTCAGGTTCTTTCCTTCTTCAAGAGGGGAACTAATCCTTTGTCAAGGAAGGACCGTCCAGGGTTTCTTCAAGGACTAACAGCGTAGTCCAAGAAGTCTTCTGAGCGTTTGGATTTTCCTTAAGGACTAGTAACGTAGCCCGACGATTCTTTCGCCTTCAGGAGGGGAGCCAACTACGTAGCCCAGACTCCTCATTTTTTCAAGTGAAGGATTGATAACGTGATCCTCTGATTCTTTTTTCTTCAGGGGAGGAGCCAAATACACAACCCAGACTTTTCCTTCCTTCCAGTGGAGGATGAGTAATGTAGTCCATGTCCCTTCCCTCTTTTTTTTTCTTTTGTTGTTCAGATCTTCGAACATGAGAACTTATGGAGGGTTTTAATCCTTTTTGGAGGAGGTAATACAAAAATAAAGATCCTTTCGAGAAGTCTTCAATGTGGGATCCCATGGTGTTATACCATGCTAGCTCCCCAGTTCAGTGTTGTCAAGCGTAGTTGGTCATACTGAATCTTATAAAATAGGCTGTCCTTGAGCCCGTCTGTCTAGACCATCGGTTGTGAATGAAGAATATAGTCACTTTCGATGAGTATCGAAAGTCTTCTAAATTATGATCACATCTAATGAGTGACGTATTTATCCGAGACGCGATAGCACGCAAGGATATAGCTGATAGATGTATCCGGCAGATTAGCATACGATTCCTTGTTGAATGAGAGTAGCCCGAGGTTAGCAAAGACTCTGTCCCACAATATCCCCCTAGACATATTAGTCCCTCAGTTCAATGTTGCACAAAGGTGTTTCTTGCTTTCGCTAATGTTGTGTTGCTTTCTTCAAAGCTATATCCATGTTTAAGGATATTTTAGGTGACCGCTATCCTTTAGCGTCTTTTCGAAGATCATGCCCTGTTTCTTGGATGCACCTCATCCAGTCCAATACTAGCCTTCATTGACCTGTCCCGTAGGTCATGACTAATAGCTTCTTGTGTTGTTCATGTTCATGCTTCGATACTTGCCACGAAATGTAACACTCTAAATCGTACATAGCAAAAGTCGCAGCGGAAACACGAACCATAAAATTTCTTTCATTATAAATACCTCACCTTATTTAAAATTTAACTTTAACATAATTCTTATTCATAAATCCGTCATCCTCTTATTTACTAATTAAAAACATAGCTTACGTTTACTACATTTTACATTCAACGTCCCCGTACAATCTCTCTTGTGACTCGGTCTTCGATCTCTAATCCTTGTGATAATCGCCTGTTATCCGTACAACCTGCACTCACCACATACATTCATAACATTAGCACACATTTTATAAACAAGATTCATTCGCGTACACTTCACATTTCGTCATCTTTCAAACTCTAAGCATTTCATCTGTGTATCCATTTCCTGGTGAGGCGTCAATAATGTACCTGCATTACTTTTCATTCTCAAGGTACACCATTAAAATCATTAACCCTCAACGTGTCTAAATCATGCATACATACGTACTTACATACATACATACATTCACATCTACATACGTACATATCTTTCCTACCACTTTACATACATGCATACACTCATGCTGGTCTTTATACATACATACATACACATCTGCATACATACAAACCCTTCCTACATCATTTCATACCTGCATATAATCATACATATCTTTATACATACATACATACATACATACACATCTACATACGTACATACCTTTCCTACATCGTTACATACATGCATACACTCATACATGTCTTTATACATACATACATACACATCTACATGCATTCAAACCCTTCCTACATCATTACATCCCCGTATATACTCATACATACATACATACTTGCTTATCCACATAGGGGCGATTGCCAATGAGAATTAAATTAATAATTCTTACCTGGGGTACGGGATCCCACTTTAAGGTTCCTAAATGGAACCTAAGGTGGGATTCTTGCCTGGGCTATGGGATCCCACTTTAAGGTTCAGGAACCTAAGGTGGGATTCTTACCTGGGGTATGGGATCCCAAGGGGAACCAACATACCTATATCGTCACGCACGATCATGTCATCCCACCTTTATACATTCACACATACGCTTACCCTAATGGTCATAAAACATGAGTTAAACTAGTTATACGCGACTTAAAACGCGTTTAAACGAGTTCCCGATACAAAACGGAGCTAACAAGCAACTTTCGACAAACAGCCACCCCGTCGCGTAGCGCGACGGGCCGTCGCGTAGCGCGACGCCATCAAACAAACAGAATGTTTGTTGCTGCAGTGCTGCAGATTTCAGCACGTCCGCGTTTCACGGAAACGGTCATAACTTCTTCGTTATTGGTCCGTTTTACCCGATTCTTTTTCCTACGCGTCCGTAATTTAATTCTCCATCTTTTGGAGTTAAGATCCGACATTCGGATTAACAAAATTTCAGACTTTTATCTCTTCGGCTTATTACCCCTTTTCCCAACCTTGACCCGTTCATGCATTCGTCAACGTAACTTGTTCGTTTTACCATATCCTCTTATACACATAATGATATCCATGACGTCTATCATAAATTACTGAACTCTTGGATATCTTGCATCCTTTTAACACATTATCATTCATATGCTCATTTCGACCCGTTAAGGGTATTCACGCATTAATTTGGTCTATGACTAACCAAACCATCATCCCTACTACCATACTTGTCCAAAACGTTACACTAATCGAAAACTTGTTTCTAAGCTACTTTTAAGATCGTTTACCCCAAAATACCCATCAAGGGCATTTTGGTCAACATTAACCCATCATTTACGACGAAAGACCTTAAACACATATTTGACCTCGAACATCATGTTTAATTCATTACAACACTTCATTACTTACTTGTACTACGAAGTGATTACAGAAATCACTTACGTCGTGCGTCCGAGTTCGTGTCCGTTATCTTGCCTCCTTTTGACCCGTTAGCCTTTCATGCTTGAGTCCTTCTCGACATGATTCCTATACTTTCATGTCACCAAATCATATTCACATTAGCATACACAATTGTACATGTTAACGATCATAGTAATCGCATATTTCACATTTGACTTTCTTTAGTCACAACTAACAAGCATAATACATGTAACCAAATTCATATCATTTCCAACTCGTGGAGTCCGTAATGTCATCGCATTAGACACACATACGTCTAACACGCATCATATAACTTACTTTAGTCTTACAATTATGACAACATGACAGTTGGCTTTTAGAAGTCAACGGTCCATTTACTTTAACTTTTGACTTTTCATTATATACCCGTAACATTATAATCGACTATACGGACATCACTATATACATATCATCTTTTACTTACATACAATTTCATCTATTAAGCTCACCTAGGCATTTCATCAAACACTTGGTGTGCGTACCACTATCTTAGCACCATGTACAACTAATTTATGCATATTCTTCTAATCTTATACATAATTCATCAATTTCTTCCTTCTAACCAACATGGATCATACATGCATGAACATCAAACATACTAGTATCACATTTCTTTTAATTCCTCTAACAAGAATCCATCATACAAATAAAAATACATCAACATTCCACAAGAATTAGACATGGATGATGATTCAAATCATCATTCTTACCATAACTAATGGGTTTCACCCTTAAACATCAAATTAACCTAATTCATGCATAATCCATGTTCCAAATGATGAATCTAACACATACTCATGCTCAATTTCATACAAATTCGTGATTTACAACATAACCCATTTCGTGCATCATCACCAATCTCGAATCTAAGACATACCTTACGATCCCCTTGTGAAGGTGATCATTAATCCGTGTTTGGTTATGAATTTGAGCTTCGTTTAGCCTTCCAATTTGAGGGAATAGATGAAGTTAGGGTTCTTGGCTCCATGGGAGCTTCCTGCTCTTTCACGAACACACTATGTGTGTTTGTGTGTGTGTTTTGTTATTTAGTAACCAAACTTTCACCCTATTCCATTTAACCCCTCAATGTTTGCCACTTAAACATGTTTGGCACGACTTTCATCTTCTAAATAGTTTTTATCATACACTTTATTAGGTTAAATAACCTAGTCATTTATTTCTTAATGTACCATAGCATAACATTTAACGAATATAAACATTCGGGTTTTGGGGTGTTACAAGTCTACCCCCCTTAAATAAGGTTTCGTCCCCGAAACCTTTCTCATTTCCTCTTACACACACACATTCTTGTTTAACTTTATAGTCGCATCATAATCATAAGTAACCATCCTATCTCATTTCGTATTTATTCATGCAATTGGCTTTTTCTTCTTAACAAGGTTGTACTTTCCATGGCATACTTTCATATAACATTCTCATTTCCTTTGACCCGTTAAAACAGGTTAATATACATTCTTATTCAAACTTATAATAATACTTACACTCATATGATCATTTTATAACAGATTAAATACCTTCATCTCATCCTTTAAGATTTCATTCTATAGACGCATTGCATAACATTTAACCCTTGTTTTGTTATCACAACAAAACTACCATTTCATAGTCA
Source organism: Helianthus tuberosus (assembly GCA_030545235.1). NCBI lineage: Eukaryota > Viridiplantae > Streptophyta > Magnoliopsida > Asterales > Asteraceae > Helianthus > Helianthus tuberosus. Next base: position 108,594,405 of record CM060430.1, on the reverse strand, counting down.
CACCTACGTGCTTAACTCCGTAGCTAACATCATTCTACGTTTCTATAATCTTTTGTACCATACATATCCTCACGTTACTTGGACATTCGGATATTTTCATTCCTATCATTCTTTTGTTCTTTTGCTTTACATTACTTTTATGACTTGTTTGACGTATACATGGTCAAGCTATTGACTTCTTCTTATGTAGACTAGTTCCGTCTTTTATATCTTAAATCCGTTTCGCGGATTCGAACACATTATTCATACCTTTCGTACCTTCTATGTTTTGAATCCGTCTCGCGGATTCAAACATTGCATTTACGCCTTTCATTCTTTGAATCCGTCTTGCGGATTCAAACATTGCATATACGCTTTTCATCCTTTGAATCCGTCTCGCGGATTCAAGCATTGCATTCATATCTTTCATTCTTTGAATCCGTCTTGCGGATTCAAACATTGCATATACGCTTTTCATCCCTTGAATCCGTCTCGCGGATTCAAGCATTGCATTCATATCTTTCATTCTTTGAATCCGTCTCGCGGATTCAAACATTGCATATACGCTTTTCATCCCTTGAATCCGTCTCGCGGGTTCAAGCATTGCATTTCATGTTTCGAATCCGTCTCGCGGATTCTAGCATAGCATTTCATGTTTCGAATCCGTCTCGCGGATTCTAACATAGCATTTCATGTTTCGAATCCGTCTCGCGGATTCTAGCATAGCATTTCATGTTTCGAATCCGTCTCGCGGATTCTAACATAGCATTTCATATTTCGAATCCGTCTCGCGGATTCTAGCATAGCATTTCATGTTTCGAATCCGTCTCGCGGATTCTAGCATAGCATTTCATACTCTCATTCTTGAGAGTCTTACATTTCTCTTCACCCTCACGTCCACCTACTACTTAATTCTAACGGACATACCTGTATTAATTATCACGGTCCCACGAACGTCATATGCTTCACGTGTACTGGCCAGGTACACAATCCACATACTAGTTTCGTGTCTTCATGTAATTGTCACCTTATGTCCGAAGAATTAGGTTTCGGCACGTGTATCATTTTTCAAAACATGTTTACTATACCATCATGGTCCTTCATTTAACATTTTTCTTCCCTTAATGCATTTTACCATTGCATATACCGACATATTGAATTTACGTACCTGGGTTCAACTTTATCTTATTTCATGCCTTGGTGTCGGTACTTGACCGCACTCGCGGATCATCCTCTTCAAACGCTTATACTTACCTTGCATATACAAAACCGTCAGTTTCTTTATGCGTATACATAAGTGCATACTTACATTCTCTTTTACCTTTGGATCTTGACCGAGTCTTGGATTGTACGGGTTTCTTATCACAAGAGCACACAGGTTTGAGTTCAAGCACTTACCTTCTTACACTTGATTCTCTCAAACCAGGGCTCTGATACCAACTTGTAACACTCTAAATCGTACATAGCAAAAGTCGCAGCGGAAACACGAACCATAAAATTTCTTTCATTATAAATACCTCACCTTATTTAAAATTTAACTTTAACATAATTCTTATTCATAAATCCGTCATCCTCTTATTTACTAATTAAAAACATAGCTTACGTTTACTACATTTTACATTCAACGTCCCCGTACAATCTCTCTTGTGACTCGGTCTTCGATCTCTAATCCTTGTGATAATCGCCTGTTATCCGTACAACCTGCACTCACCACATACATTCATAACATTAGCACACATTTTATAAACAAGATTCATTCGCGTACACTTCACATTTCGTCATCTTTCAAACTCTAAGCATTTCATCTGTGTATCCATTTCCTGGTGAGGCGTCAATAATGTACCTGCATTACTTTTCATTCTCAAGGTACACCATTAAAATCATTAACCCTCAACGTGTCTAAATCATGCATACATACGTACTTACATACATACATACATTCACATCTACATACGTACATATCTTTCCTACCACTTTACATACATGCATACACTCATGCTGGTCTTTATACATACATACATACACATCTGCATACATACAAACCCTTCCTACATCATTTCATACCTGCATATAATCATACATATCTTTATACATACATACATACATACATACATACATACATACATACACATCTACATACGTACATACCTTTCCTACATCATTACATACATGCATACACTCATACATGTCTTTATACATACATACATACATACATACATACATACATACATACATACACATCTACATGCATTCAAACCCTTCCTACATCATTACATCCCCGTATATACTCATACATACATACATACTTGCTTATCCACATAGGGGCGATTGCCAATGAGAATTAAATTAATAATTCTTACCTGGGGTACGGGATCCCACTTTAAGGTTCCTAAATGGAACCTAAGGTGGGATTCTTGCCTGGGCTATGGGATCCCACTTTAAGGTTCAGGAACCTAAGGTGGGATTCTTACCTGGGGTATGGGATCCCAAGGGGAACCAACATACCTATATCGTCACGCACGATCATGTCATCCCACCTTTATACATTCACACATACGCTTACCCTAATGGTCATAAAACATGAGTTAAACTAGTTATACGCGACTTAAAACGCGTTTAAACGAATCTAAGACATACCTTACGATCTAAGACATACCTTACGATCCCCTTGTGAAGGTGATCATTAATCCGTGTTTGGTTATGAATTTGAGCTTCGTTTAGCCTTCCAATTTGAGGGAATAGATGAAGTTAGGGTTCTTGGCTCCATGGGAGCTTCCTGCTCTTTCACGAACACACTATGTGTGTTTGTGTGTGTGTTTTGTTATTTAGTAACCAAACTTTCACCCTATTCCATTTAACCCCTCAATGTTTGCCACTTAAACATGTTTGGCACGACTTTCATCTTCTAAATAGTTTTTATCATACACTTTATTAGGTTAAATAACCTAGTCATTTATTTCTTAATGTACCATAGCATAACATTTAACGAATATAAACATTCGGGTTTTGGGGTGTTACACGAAAACACTTTCAAAGAGGTAAGTCATACCAAAGATCAATTTACTTATATGTTCATCATGTTGTGTTGTGTGTAGAAGTACTTGTGCCTCATGTTTTATTTTGTGAAGACATGTGATCATCATATCGTTAAATGGGGGTAGCCCACGTATCCTAACAACGTTGTAATGGGAACAATAAATCTGTGTCTAGAAGTGGTGTACGATGCAAGACTTCGGAGAAAGGCCTTGCGTAAATGTTTTGTGTTAAGGTCTAGAAAAGGACCTGGCAGAAGGGCCTGAGGAAAGACCTTGTGAAAAGACCTGAGGAAGGGGCCAGTGGAAGGGACCCCGTGAAAGGGCCTGGAGAAGGGCCGTGTAGAAGGGCCTGAGGAAGTGCTCTGTGAAAGGACTCGGGAAGACCCGAGGAAGGACCCCATGGAAGGACCTGGGGAAAGGCCAGGTGGGAGGGCCTGAGGAAGGACACGGGGAAGGACCCTGTGGTAGGACCTGGGGAAAGGCCAGGTGGAAGGGCCTGAGGAAGGACCCGGGGAAGGACCCTGTGGAAGGACCTGGGGAAGGGCCAGGTGGAAGGGCCTGAGGAAGGACCCTGTGGAAGGACCTGGGGAAGGGCCAGGTGGAAGGGCCTGAGGAAGGACCCGGGGAAGGACCCTGTGGAAGGACCTGGGGAAGGGCCAGGTGGAAGGGCCTGAGGAAGGACCCGGGGAAGGACCCTGTGGAAGGACCTGGGGAAGGGCCAGGTGGAAGGGCCTTGTACTAGTAAAATATTATTATTTTACTTTGGTAAGAGTGTAGCATCATTACCCCTTTTTTTTCTTTTCTTTTTTTTCAAAAGATAAGTCACATCACCTTGGGAAAATAAGAGCTTAACCTTTTTCCTTTATCTTTTTTAGTTGTCAATAGCAAAAGTCAAATGAAGACAAAGTAATTAATGACTTTCTAATCAACTGTATTTTTAATTTGTATAAAAAATTAAAAGAGCTGTTGACAGCTCATGTCCAGCTTTTCCACATTACTTTTTTGTATTTTCAAAATGTAGGCAAGAGGTTTTTCCTTTGGACTAATACTTAGGATCCAAGTGAGTGTTTACAATGCTTGTACGTTAAGCATCTGTTAATGAATATCACAATAATAATTTTTTTTTGTATAATCCTGTCGAAAGTAGGCGAGAAGTTTTACCCCTTTTTTTTGTTTTAGATAACGGGATATGCCTCATGCACTTGTACAATTCACATAAACATTTGCACATCCTAATTTTCTAACAGTATCACATACCCTGTGTTTTAGCATTTTATCAAACTTGAAGGGTGTTAGTGGGCAAATCCAAAAGATGATTTGATAATTCCTTTTTTGCCTATCTGTAGTGTACATGTCAACATGTGTACCTAACTTTCATATGCATTTTATATGAATTCATTATATATCATTTTATATGAGCTCATAATTATACAGGAGCATATAGATGAAAATGCACAGTTCTACGAATCTATGTTTTTCCTTTTTTCTTGGAAAGGAGATGAAAAGTTTGAATACAAAACATGTGTTGTTTTCCGACAATTCCCAGATCCGTACGTTATATCGATTCAAATGTCTTTAACAGATAGATGGAGGAAGTTTAGAGATTTAGAACCTGATGACCGGAGTCGAGATGCAGATCTAACCATCGCGGGGAGGGCAGATCCAGCCGTTTGTATGAAGAGACCGAGACACGTTTGTACTCGGTCCCACGGATGGCGCCAATGTCGAATCCCCAAATCCCTGAAGTTGTTCAAAGGGCTTGGCGGTACTAACCTTAGATTCGGTGAGCTCCGATTCAGGTTCGTCATCTCGTCGCCACGGGGGCAGTTCCTCTTGCGGGGTGTTGGGTCTCAGGCTGCATCCACATGAAACTCTAGTTAGAGGGCCCGAGGGGGTTCACCCCGTGGGCACTCCGACGCTCAAGTCAGTATCTTGTGTGGTAAGATAGTTATAAGTGCAAATGTAAGTATATTTTAGAGAGAGGGAGAAAAGCATCAGCCTTAAGGGAGAAGGAAGGAATGGATAACCTGATGTTTTGTGAGAGATTGGCTGCCCCTTTTTAGATGAAAGAGCTCTTCCTTTTATAATAACATATTTGGGCCATAACCCTAATGGGCTGGTCCAAGAGTGGGCTTATCAGGACATGGCCCACTCAAACCAGCTAAACATACCGAGAAAGACACAAGTGGGCTCGAGCCCAGCCACTAATCTAGGGCGATGAGCCCGGACGAGGAGCCCAAGCGGGGATCCTCGTCGTCAAGTCATCCTTAGTCCCAGTCTATTCACTCATGAATGGGCGCAAGGCTTGTTCCAGTCCCTGATAATCTAGGCGGGTCGTTATCCGCCCTTCAACCGTTCTCCTTATCCATCGGGTAAGCATAGCCTAAGGCACGTCATGCCAAACCAATCTACTTTGTTGTCCTTGGGGTGACCTTGCATTTAGTACTTAAAATAGCCAGGTGACCCCTTAAGTAGGGTAGCACAATACCTTACTTCAATCTATGCATCCTTGACGGCTTTTTTCCAATGCACTTGTTCGATGGTGTTTTTTTTATAGCGTTTATGCTATTTAGACCGTCTTTGCATGTACTTCTTAGATGCATTTCAATCAAAGTACTCGTTCGAGAGTAATTTCTCAAAGGGCATCGACCGGGATGCCTTATTTACCGTGTTGTACTCTTTGTATTGTGTTCCTCTAATGAGGGTTTTTGTATCTTGTGTGGTAAGATAGTTATAAGTGCAAATGTAATATTTTAGAGAGAGGGAGAAAAGCATCAGCCTTAAGGGAGAAGGAAGGAATGGATAACCTGATGTTTTGTGAGAGATTGGCTGCCCCTTTTTAGATGAAAGAGCTCTTCCTTTTATAATAACATATTTGGGCCATAACCCTAATGGGCTGGTCCAAGAGTGGGCTTATCAGGACATGGCCCACTCAAACCAGCTAAACATACCGAGAAAGACACAAGTGGGCTCGAGCCCAGCCACTAATCTAGGGCGATGAGCCCGGACGAGGAGCCCAAGCGGGGATCCTCGTCGTCAATGAGTTTTTTTATGAATTGAAGTTTATATGGATGAAGAGAGTAAAAGAGAAAATATTCATCTTTTAGTGTGTATTTTTTTAGTGGCAAACGCAACCGAAATAATCCTAATTAATCTCCTTTGCCCAAATAACATCTATGTTTATTATTTGTTAAATTATACCATAAAATAGAGAATTGTATTTTATTTTATTTTACGTAATTGCGGTATTGCTATATATGTTTTTTAAATGGAGTTTTTTTAGAGATGTAACACACCACCGTGTGACGGTGGTCCTACCCATTTACACAGTTCGCTTAACCCATTTATACGTGTTCAACCCATTTACATAGTGTATATGTGTGTTATTATTTGTATGAATTTTCATTATGCATTACATGGTGTGGATGTGTGTGCGTCAAAGATCTACGTACATGTTGATGCAACAGATATTAGACCAAGGATAATAGTTGGGTCGGTTAGGCAAAAAGGTTGAAGGGTTCAGCTTTGCCTAACGCAGGTCGTGGGGTCCCCCCACGTTTGCAAGACGTGGAAAGAGAGGTTCACTAGTTTGATTTTGTTGTTTGCTCGAGATCCTCCACTAAAATGTGTTCAGCTTCGGATGTAGGAGTAAAAGGAATGTGTGTGTGTTGAATGTGAAAGAAAGTGACTTGCATGAAGCAAGTACTCAAGAATAATGACCAGAGATTCGCCAGGAATCAGAGCTGATCTTAGAATGTTTCTCCACACTTAATGAAGTGTCACATTTATAGGGAAAGCCTTAGCTCAAAGAGGAAGCTGTTTGACTAGTGAACATGCTTGCAGTGGGGGACTTACCCTTTTGGGGGTTAAAGCCTTTTGACCTGCGGATAAAAGACTGCATTTTGTGGTCTTGTATTACTTTTGCGGCTGGGCGAGTTGGTGAAGCAATCAGAGATGTGACTACTTACTGTTCACGTGTCGATTTATCTCAACTCCCGGGTTTTTAACCTTTTAACTTTCAACCTTTTAAGAGTTCATGTGTTTTAGTCATTTTATTTGGTCTTGGGCTACCCCCGTCATCAGCCCCCCAAGTCAGATGTTTTTGGGAATGAGCTCAAAGACTTCGGACTTTTACACATTTATTTTCATTGCTCGTAGGCTTCAAGGTTTGAAGGCTTGAAGGGTTGTGGACAGTTGAGAGTTTTTTGAATTTCAAAACTGACAACTGATTTGATTGATGTGTGGCAGTTTATTGGTCGGCGGTTTTTGCAGTGCAATTAACTGCTGTGTAATGATAACTCCTATTTTAGATTTATTTTCATTTTTTATCATCATAATCACAAAGTTCCTTCACTTTCTCTCAAGTTTTCTTCATATCTTCCCTTCTCTTCGCCCAGGTTAGTTCTTTATTTTCACTTTTCTTTCTTTCGGTCATAACTTATGGGTGCTCGTAAAGATTTATCCGTAAGTTATTCGTGTTTAACCCAAGAGGAGGTTGAAACATTTTGTATGGACTGGGGAATCGGGCTAAAGTTTAAACCAGTTGCTCCGAGGATGGATGTTTCGATCGATCAGTGTCCGGCTGGTTCGATTGCTCTTTATTGCCGACACTTTGAGTTTTCTAATCTTCGTCATCCGTTTTCACTCATTGTTTTAAATGTATTAGAGTATTATCGCGTCTCTTTTGGTCAAATTCATCCGAAGGGCATGGCTAGGGTTTTACACTTTGAGGTTTTATGTCGTGCCTGCGGTTATGACCCCTCATTGTTGTTATTCCGCCGGTTTTTTCGTTTGGCAAAAAATGGTGATTGGTTCACCTTTGAAACATCCAAGTTTGATACTTACCTGATTTCTTTCATGGTTACCACGCTTGGTGCTTGGAAGGATCGGTTTTTCTGGGTCTCGGATGAGATTATTCCATTTAAAATGGTTTGGAGGCGACCTGAGGCCATTCTTAACGATCCTGAACCTTCTGCTTCTGAGATAAATTCTCGTTTTCTCGAAATTATTTGGGAATGTTACTCAAGGGTTCGTCCTTTTCCCGAGGAACTTTTGGTGTTACTGGGTATTAGTAAGTTTTGAGATAAACCGAATCGAGACCCGATTCTTATGAGGGATGGACAGGGTATGTTTTTGCACATTTATTTTTCCCTTTTACTTGTATTTTATGATCCTTATGTATGTTTGTTCAATTTTTTGCAGTCATGTCTGCTTTGGAATTCATTAAGAGTGATGACACATCGGATGTTGCATTTGGGGATGTCCAGGCTACTCCTGGTGAGAATGTTGTGGTTAAGGGTTCAGAACAAAGGTTCGAGGGTTCGGGTTATGTAGGTGTGCCTGATGTTAAGGGTTTTAAGAAGGCTATTGTTCCCAAGGTTGTCCGACGTTCAAATCGTCGTCAAAATACTTCTTGTACACCATCTACTCTGGAACATGTGGACTTGAGTGATGATATTGGTGTTTCTATTGATCATGCCCTGGATGAAGGTGTTAACAAGGAGAAAGAGTTGGTTATTGTTGGGGAGAAGTCTGTTGGTAAAGGGGTTGTTGTGGCAGGTTCTTCTGGTAAAAGTGTTAGTGGTTCTGAAGGTCTTGACCCACATCAGGTTTATGTGCCTGATTGGGGTGTGAAGTTGGATGATAGTTTCAAGGATGCTGCTGTTTGTGAGGATGTGTTGATCCATATTGCTCCTCCTTCGGTTCATGGTACTCTTGCTGAGATGGATGATGACATGATGCTATCTCGTATGATTTTAAGTACTTGCAACCTTGCCGCCATGCTTCCTCAAGGAGTTGCTCGTTTTCGTTAGAGGATGCATGAGTATGAGGAATTTTCGAAGAAAAAGGACAAGATGAAGGCTACTGTGAGCACTTTGAAGAAAGAAAATGAAGGCTTGGTGAAAAAGGCGGAAACTTTGTCCAAGAAGGTTGAAGAGTTAACCCAAAAGCATGAGGCAGAGGTTGGTGGGTTAAAGAAGCAGGTGGAAGCCTTGGAGGCTTCGAGGGTTCAACTTTCTGATGACAACAAATGGCTGATTGAGCACGGGTTTCACCAAGTTGTCACTTACCTTCTACATTCGGCTGAGTTTAACAGTGTTTTGGGTGGTTTTTATGGTAAGCTTTTGGAGCATGGGAGGCATCAGGGTTATGTTGCCGGTTACAAAGCTTGCCAATCTGGTGATCCTCAAGACAAATCTTCCTTCTACCGCCCCGAAGCTTTCAATGTTTTTGAAGATTCAGTCCGAGAGATGGAACGCTTGACTTATCCCTACGATGGTGAGGTCTCAAAATGCTTTGGCAAGCACATATCTGTTTTGCAGGATTTGAAACCACGTGGGCTTGATGAGGTTGTCTGCAAGGAAGTGCTTGGATCTTTGTCAAAGAAGCGTTCCTGCTCAGGTGATAGTGAAGATACCTTTTCTGGTGATGGTGAGTGTCGCAACCCCCGATCCCTGATCCCCGGGAACGGGCGGACGCGAGCTCAGAGTTTGGTGGTATCAGGTTTATTTAATCTCGCAGCGGAAATTACATCAGGACCGTAGTTAGGAAATATTTATCAGAGTAAAAACCACCTCATTTAATATTAATAATCACATGGGTAAAACCCAAGTCTCTTATTACAATACATTTATAGGGACAAACCCTATTTTATTGAATTTAAAACATCGTTTATTAGGTAACTTTTATAGCCACAATTTTCCCAAGCCTTCAGTGCTCTCCAGCTGGCTTTTTACTAATTGGCTTTCACATTGGGTTACCTGAAACGCGTTTTAAAAACATTTGTCAGTCGGAAATACTGGTGAGTGAATCCCAGTTTAATCAAGAAAACATTTTCTTAATTAAAACAGTATCGAGGACGATTACAATGTTTATGTCTACACAATTACTCCATTTGGTACTATCAATCCACTGACTTGTGGGTCATATTACACATTGGCTAACTCATTGTCCAATGGTAACGTACTATCATACTCGACTTACTACTCGCAGGTAGTACAAATTTTGTATACAAAACCCCAACATACCGGCAGTAATTGAAGACTACAAAGACTCAATCACTGCTTAATTACATTGTAAAACATTTAAGGTTTTGTAAATTATTCCAAAAACATTAACAAAAAGAGGATAAACTCACATGGCTGTCTTAGGCTTTTCGTAAGGGTTTCCTGGGTATAATCTATAATTTATACAAATGTACATTGGTTAGTACCATAACCCTTTTAAAATATTAATGATACCCTCCCCGAGACGGCATTCCAACAACTACGTCGGGCAGAACCACGACAGTTGTTACGGAATCCTAAATCAATCGGGCAGCGTAACTATTATGAAACTAGGGTTATAATACTTACAACGGAGCAGAATCTCGCTAATTAGGGGTATAATAACCGTCTATAATGTCTAATACTTTCAAATTTCGAGTTTGAGAAGTGTGAATGAGCGACGGAAAACGAAAACTGATGGCCTTCTTATATAAGGCTGGATTCTGGTCTCCACGCGGCCCGCGTAAAGCACAGGCCAAGGTTACGCGGCCCGCGTCAACCTTGGTCAACACTATAGCTTAGTCCGGTCATCCAATAGACTCGACACGATGTCGACACGTGTCGGCTTAGGATGTCTCCGCGATTCATGATCTGTCGCGGCCCGCGTCAACTTAGACGAGGTCTTACGCAGCCCGCTTGAACTAAAGAAGTCAGCGGAGTCAAAGTCTGGTCTTGATACGGCCCGCGTGAGCTTGAGGTGGGATCTTATGCGGCCCGCCTCAGCTTACTATTTCTTGTTTTTGATTTATTTTATAAACTATAACATAATTTGGGCTCGGTTTTCACATACGGGGTGTAATATAAGACATATTGGGACATTTTAAGATATAATAGGGTATTGGAAATATACTGAGGGTGTCCGTTTTACCGAGGGTTGTTACATTCTCCCCACCTTACTTTAGAGCTCGTCCTCGAGATCTACTGAAACAAATGCGGATATTTCTTTTACATTTCTGACTCTAGTTCCCATGTATATTCAGGTCCTCTTTTGGAGTCCCACTTCACTTTGACTAGAACTAGTCTCTTATGCTTGAGATTCTTGACTTTCCTGTCTTCAATCTGTAGAGGTCTTTCTACAAACTTGAGTTGTTCGTTTAAATCTATATTCTTAAGAGGTACTATCAATGATTCATCAGCTAAACACTTTTTAAGATTAGATACATGAAACACATTATGTATTCCTGCAATTTCCTCTGGCAGTTGTAGCTGATAGGCTACAGGTCCTATTCTTCTAATAATCTTAAAAGGTCCAATATACATGGGACTTAGCTTTCCCCGTTTGATGAATCTTACCACTCCTTTCCAAGGAGAGACTTTTAACAACACTTTATCTCCTACCTGAAATTCCAATGGCTTGCGTCGGTTATTAGCATAACTCTTTTGTCGATCACGTGCTGCTTTCAGTCGTTCCTTGACTTGAATAATTTTGTCGGTTGTTTCTTGCACTATCTCAGGTCCAGATAGTTGCTTTTCCCCAATTTCTGCCTAACAGACTGGGGTTCGGCACTTTCGTCCATAAAGTGCTTCGAATGGTGCAGCATTGATACTTGTGTGATAACTATTATTATAAAAAAAATTCTATTAAAGGTAAGTGATCGTCCCAATTACCTCCAAAATCTATTACACAAGCTCTAAGCATGTCTTCCATTGTCTGAATTGTTCTTTCGCTTTGTCCATCTGTTTGTGGATGATAAGCCGTACTTAGCTTTAACTTGGTTCCCATTGCCTTTTGGAAACTTGACCAAAAAATGAGATGTAAAACGACTATCTCTATCAGAAACAATCGATAAAGGAATACCATGTAAAGAAACAATTTCATTTACATACAATTTAGATAATTGTTCCATACTAATTGTTTCCTTCATTGGTAGAAAATGAGCTGACTTGGTTAGTCTATCTACAATCACCCAGATTGTATCATTTCCTTTCTTAGTTTTGGGTAATTTAGTAACAAAATCCATTGTTATTAATTCTCATTTCCATACTGGCATTTCTAATTGCTGTAACAAACCTGAGGGTTTCTGATGTTCAGCTTTAACTTGTGAACAAGTTAAACATTTAGAAACATAGGCTGCTATGTCCTTCTTCATTCCTATCCACCAGAAATTTTTCCTTAAATGCTGGTACATTTTATCACTTCCTGGATGCATCGTGTATTTAGACTTATGGGCTTCTTCTAGTATACGATTACGCAGGTTTTCTAATTTAGGTATCCACATTCTCTTTTCATGGAATCTCCATATTCCATCTGTTCCTTGTTTTAATTCTTTTAGCATACCTTTTAATTTTTCAGAATCATCCTTGATTACTGATTCTTGTGCTTCTTTTATTTGATCATTTAAATCTACTTGCAGATTTAATTTAAGAGAACGTACCCTTTTTGGCTTTTCATAATATTTTCGACTTAAAGCATCTGCCACTATATTTGCTTTTCCTTCATGATACTGGATATTACAATCATAATCACTAAGAAACTCCATCCAACGTCTTTGTCTCATATTTAACTCTTTCTGCTTGAAGATATACCTTAAACTCTTATGATCAGTGAATATGGTAAACTTACTACCATAAAGGTAATGTCTCCAAATCTTAAGAGCAAAAATTATAGCTTCTAACTCTAAATCATGGGTTGAATAATTCTATTCATGATTCTTAAGTTGTCTAGATGCGTAAGCTATAACCTTTTGTCTTTGCATCAATACACATCCATAACCTAATTTAGAAGCATCACAGTAGACTATAAAGTCTTTAGTTCCTTCTGGTAATGCTAGTATAGGTGTATGGGTCAATCTTTGCTTAAGAATTCTAAAGGCTTCTTCTTGATTTACTCCCCATTCAAACTTAACAGATTTACAGGTTAACTTAGTTAAAGGAATGGCTATTCTAGAGAAATCTTTAATAAATCTTCTATAATAACCAGCCAATCCTAAGAAACTTCTAACCTCAGTTGGTGATTCAGGGGTTTTCCATTTCGTAATTGCCTCAATCTTGGTTGGATCTACATGAATTCCTTCATGATTAACTAGATGTCCAAGGAATTGCACCTGTTCTAACCAAAATTCACATTTAGAAAACTTAGCATAAAGTTTTTCCTTTCTTAACAGACTTAAAAGTGCGTGCAAATGTTTCGCATGATCCTCTTTACTCTTAGAATAAATTAGAATATCATCTATGAATACAATTATGAATTTATCCAAATATGGCTTACATATTCGGTTCATCATGTCCATAAATGCAGCTGGGGCATTGGTTAAACCAAATGGCATGACAGTAAATTTGTGACAACCCACAAAATTACAGGTACTGTACAAGTAATTAATTTTAATTACGTGCTTAATGACTGTGCTTGATTACAACTGACAATTTAAACTGCTCTATGATTTTTATATCGTACATACACATGCATCATATTTTATACAGTCACTCCATTTATTACACACAAGCTTTAGTGATAAATTTGATGCACAAAACACAGTTAGCACAGTGAACGGATAATTCAGAAACATGCTGACAATGCTAACACATAGACAAACAATAGGTTGAGGGACCTATTCGACATTCTTTAAAACTTGCTTGAAATTATCACTTTTAATTTCGAGGACTAAAACCACCATTTTAAACTTATATAAACTTATTTATTGTTATCTTAATCATTTTAATTCATTTTATTTATTTAAAATGATTCCAAGGCCATAATAATTATTTTAAATCTGTAATACTAAAGTTCAATAATTAAAAATGTTATTTTTAATTATTCAGATTTAATATAATTATTTTGATAATTAATCATATAATTATCATATGTATTCTTTTAAACAAAATATTTATTATTTATCAAATAATATATATTTCAACCATCTAAATTAATTTATAATTTTTATAAATTAATTATATCACTTGGACAATATTTTACCAATAATCATTATATTTAATTATGTTATTTAATTACACTAGTTAAATATATTTGATTTATTATTACAAATGTTTTTATTAAATCATTTGTACAATTTGTGTAATTTTATTATTTATGATAAATAAATACTTTTCATAAATAATTTTGTTACCTCATATTCACTTTCCGAGTTCTCGCTAGGTTATCCTAACCACATAAGTACCATTTAAACAAAACACTACCGAATCCTATAGATTTAGGATTTCCAATTATCCAATTAAACATTATTGTTGATACATATCCCATATTGTTGCATGTTCAATCAATTAGAGTGACGTGGAATCTTATTTCCAAGAACTCTCACATTTGCTTACTCGTTAGGAATTACTCGTAATCAAGGTGAGTTCATGTCCCCTTTTTCTCTTAACTATTTTCAGTTTTATACTTCGGGGGTGGAATACATGTTACAAATATTACAATTTTTACAAATGGTATAATTACAAGACGCACACTTGGTGAGAACGAGTACCAAGTATGTTACAACTATTACAGACATTTTTATAAAACACTTAAGGCCATTAATCCTCGGACCAAGGGACATGAGTGATAGATTAGATCTATTTGGGTGTAGCGAGCCCACACCCGTGAGGTCAGGGTGACCCATAGAGGTGACTATGTCTTCCAGCCGGAAGCCCGGTACAAATTTGCTAGGTTTGAGTTTTCCTGCACCTTATCACATTTACCTTTGGCTTTGCAACCCATTGGTGACTTCTTTTTTTCTTATTGCTACATACCAGGGACATTTATACATACAAGACATATTACAAAGGTTTATACTCACAGACTTACACATGAACTCGCTCAACCTTTTGTTGATTTTTCAAACTACATGTATTTCAGGGAACTAGCAGGATCTGGCAGGGTATGCATGTGTCTAGCTGCGTTGGATAAATAGATGTCATCCAAAGTTGTGAAGTTTGAGAAGTGTAACCTATTCCTGGACGGGTTACATATCTCTAAACCTCGTCTTATTTAAAGTCTTTTGGTGTCCTATGAAAATGTTTTAAATAATTTGTGGTTTGTAACTTATTTCAAATGTCGATGTTTCTAAACAATGATATTGTGGTATTTTCTCACTATTTTTAATGGATGAACATCTCGTATTTTTATCATATAGCATTGTTGTGATTGTTGCTATGGTATTAAGAAGTCACACCAAATAAACCCACGCTTCCGCAAAAGCCAGGGTGTGACAGCTTGGTATCAGAGCCTCGATCATAGCGAACTAGGATTCATTCTCGAGTCTAGACTATGATCACTAGGGCTCTCACGAAAATGTTTTCAAACATTTTTACAATTGCATACACGAAACGTCCAGATCCAGGGTACAAACATTTTTACAAACAAAAGGCACAAATACACCGTTCAAAAATTTATATTTCAGTCTTAGAGACTGAAAGGTTTGGTCTTAGAGACCAGGGAGTTAGTTTGAGAAACTAAGGAGTTCAGTCTAGGAGACTGGGTGGGATAGTCTGGGGAAGACTAGCATGATTACTTGCTTACATTGATTGTGACTTACATGCGTTGTTGCATAATTTATTTTGCGTTATGACATGAGATATTATGAGTTATTGTGTTATTACATACGCATATTACTTACTATACTTATTATGAACGGACCAATATGATCTTTCTTTTAGAAGATGCCTCCGCGACGCGACCCAGGCATGCCTACTACTCAGGCAGAACTCCAAGGGATAATTACCGCAGCCATAGCATAATATGCGGCCTCCCAAGGAGGAACTAGCGGGAACAATTCGAACAACAACGGCAACAACAATCCACACCATGGGTGCACCTACAAACAATTCCTTGACTGTAAGCCAGTAAATTTCAATGGCACTGGAGGTGCTGTTGCGTTTGTTAGGTGGGCTGAAAAGACAGATTCGGTTTTGAGAATGAGCAAATGCGCTCCCGATCAACAAGTCACTTACATTTTAGGGCTGTTTCTGGATGGTGCTCTATCGTGGAGGAATCTGCAAGTGCAAACTTTAGGAGAAGCCGCTGCTTATGCATTAACTTGGGCTAAGTTAAAAGAGTTAATGAGGAAAAAGTACTGCTCGCGTGCTGAAATACAGAAGCTAGAAACTGAGTTCTGGCACCTAAAAATGGAAGGTCCTAAGATTGCAGAATATGTTCAAAGGTTTCATGATTTGTCCCATGTAGTGCCATACATGGTCACGCCAGAATTTAAACGCGTTGAGCGCTTCATCTGGGGATTGGCACCCCAGATCATGAGCATGGTAACCACGTCCAAGCCTGCAACCATTACTGAAGCCATCGACCTGAGCGTGTCACTTACTGAGGAAGCTATCCGTCTAAACAAGTTTCCAAACTCTGACCCCAAGAAGAAAGAAATTCACGAGGAATCCTCAGGAGAAAACAAAAGGAAATTCTCCAATTTTAAAAAGAGTACCGGCAGCGCAAGGAAGAAGAACGGGAACCCACCAGAGGAAGCTAAAACTGGTGCTGAAGCAAGAGGGAAGGGATACATGGGCACTTTTCCCAAGTGCGATGTATGCCAATATCATCACCCCGGACCATGCCGATTCAGGAAATGTGAGTCATCTGGGAAGAATGGCCACACAAAAGAAACATGTTGGGCTGGTAATGGTGCTGGTAGCGGTGGTCAGCAAGAATATGGATATGGGAATGGAAACCGCCAACAGGGAAGAAATGGTGGGAATGGAAATCGAGGACACCGTGGGACTCAAGCTGGTAACCAGGGAGCAGGCAATAATCGAGCTGGTAATGGGAACTCTTGAGATGGGTGTCCACTTATAGGCAAAAGTATGACTTCACTAAGTTATAAGAACCCAACTACTTTGACTTGTCATTGATGTCGTTTATTCGATATCCATCTTATTATGTGTTTTCTATCCACGTCGTTGATTTTTATGAAACTATTCTACCAACAACATTTCATTCCGATTCCTATGACCTTATGTTTTCCCCTACTGCTTGTAGATACTTAATTGGTCCAATGACTCTCTTGCCCATGATTTTCCTATTTAACATAGCCATTAAAAACCACGATCACACTACATCATTTTTACTAAAGATGTCCACTATCAAGCAAAAACCAAACCAACTTTTATCGTATGTCTACAAGATCTTATAAATAATAGAAGATTGTTTTTACCAAAAACTCTTTTCAAATTCAAATTATTTTCGGGTTTTACACCTAACTTACCAAGACACTAACCATTCCACCACTTGATCCCTATTCCTTTCTCTCTCACTAAATTATCGTGCCGACAAAATTGCTTGTTTCCTTCCATTTCATTTCTTCCTTTTCATCATGTCGCCAAAACACGACTAAACTTTCACCCTGATTTTTAGGGATTAAACCAACACACGCGTTTCTTTTTGGTAATTGAAACATGCTACGCTCATACTTGCATGTAATTTATCACAAGTTTACCCTCAACATTCAAGAGACTCGAACTCTATAAAATCTTGTCATTCATATAGTATTTTCTCACACCATCATCATTTCTTTCACTCCCGGACTTTCCTCTGTATCGATCTAGCCCACCGCCGTCGCCTGAAGTACCCAAAGTAACCCATACTCAAACTTTTCTTAGTTCAACAGAACCCAACATTCAAATGGCAAATTTCCAAATAGCACATACTAAATCCTCAAATACAGCAGGAATTCATCCATTCCTTCGGTTTGCTGAGTTACCCATTCGTGAGAAGTATCAGAAACTCAAGGACCTTGAAGTTTTTACCATCGGCAGTATTGATTGGCATCGAATAGGAATGGTTGACCCCAGTGGTTCACTGTCAATATTACTATCACACAATACACCTTGGCGTCGTTTCTTCGACATCCTAGAGCCATCATATGATGAACTGGTATATGAATTCTTGTCCACTTTCTATTACAAACCTAAAAGAAGTTTTGCCGATGAATCCATTCACTTTCGGCTTTGTGGACAACTTTATAACATGTCATTAACAGAATTCGCAGTTCGTCTGGGTATATATACCTATGAAGAAGTTAGACAACCCATTTTTACGAGGGCATCAACCTCCTATACCTATGTGAAAATGAAAGAATATTGGCAACGCCATGCATCAAAAGCATGGTGCGGCAACAATAATTCTATAAACTTCAAAGACCCTCGTTATCGGTATATGCACCTTGTTTTAGCCAACACTATCACGGGGGGGCGCCAAATTTGTCAACAAAGGGTTAGTTCAACCGGACTCTTCTATCTGCATAGTATTTTTGAGCAAGTTCCTTGTAATATTGCCCACGAGCTTGCTAAATATTTTTCTAGTCAACAATCAAATCCTCTGAGAAGTCTCATGGGAGGATCCTACATTACAAAAATAGCACAATCATTAGGTGTCTTAAGTGATTAGATTATCCAGGGATTATCTCCACCAAAGGCACCTGGGATTGTAAATCCTTACACCATGAGGCTAACTCCTGTTCATATTGGTACACTAACACAACCATCATAGTCGGAGGGAGCTCCAGTTATCTTAGAGAATACCTTTCCACAAAATTTACAACAATCATTTTTGCAGTTTCCTCAACCGTCTTTTTATCGGTTTGATATGCAACCACTGCTTCCATACATACAAGAACCTATTACAACTAACTCACCCCAACCTTTAATACCGAACGTCTTACCAAGCTTCCCACCGTTACCTTTCGAGGAAAATTCAATGATGCAAGGAACTTGGTTTGATGAAAACATGATGACTCAAGAACAGTTAGCATCAGAACTTATTTTGCAAGTACCATTAGTGCCACATTCTTTCCAGTCACTGATGAACGAAGTAGAACAACTGCCACCAACTGATATAGCAGGCCCAAGTACGGTGCCTCAAATAGATCCACATCCAGATCAAATGGTAGTTGAAATGGCTAGGTTAAGTAATCAGGTCCAAGACTTGTCACGGCAAGTACAATGGCTGACAGAAAGGAATCAATGGCTGGAAAGTATGCTAGCTGCTCGTATACAACTGGATCCACTACCTCCACTACCTGATAACTTTGGACTTGAAATTGATCCATTGCATGACTTGTTTCAAATGTAACTTGTTCACTACATATTAGACTGTCAAACAAACAATGCTATGTTTTGATTCAATAAATGTTGTGTTGCATTGATGCTTATTTGATTTAAACAATCCCTTAATCTTATTGTTTCTCACTTAACTAGAAGTGCTGTGTGGACCATGCAACGAAACACGTAATTTTGGGTGCACACTTAATTACGGGGTTCGATGCATGAGAATCATAGTAAGCCTTGTTAAGTAAGGTGGCATACAAAAACATTATGTGATTATGTGTGTTAGAGTATACGTCTGTAGCTTCCGTCAACACCTAGTCATGTTTTGTGTATTTGTTTGCATAATGTTTACATTACAAATCCAGCATAACATAGTGCCATGCAAAATAATTTCTATACAATGATAATTCCTCAAAATTATCAGCACCAAACAATGACTTGCTTATATTTTTAATCATTACAATTTCATTCTACGATCTCTTTCGAATAAATTTCGGGACGAAATTTTTTTAACGGGGGAGAATGTGACAACCCTCAAAATTACAGGTACTGTACAAGTAATTAATTTTAATTACGTGCTTAATGACTGTGCTTGATTACAACTGACAATTTAAACTGCTCTATGATTTTTATATCGTACATACACATGCATCATATTTTATACAGTCACTCCATTTATTACACACAAGCTTTAGTGATAAATTTGATGCACAAAACACAGTTAGCACAGTGAACGGATAATTCAGAAACATGCTGACAATGCTAACACATAGACAAACAATAGGTTGAGGGACCTATTTGACATTCTTTAAAACTTGCTTGAAATTATCACTTTTAATTTCGAGGACTAAAACCACCATTTTTAGAAAGTACAAAAGTCCAGGGACTAAATTGTCATTTTTAAAACTTATATTTTAAATAAACTATATATATATATATTTGGTTTAAAAGTACAAGGACCATTGGGTCATTTTCTCAAACTAGTAGTTCAGGGACCATTATGGCCACTTTTAAAACTATTTTAACTGAATTTCCTAACCAGGTTAGTTATTATATAAAGAATTTCAAAATAAAAGTTAACCTAGTTAACTATATGAGTTAACTGTTATAAGGACCATTTTTGTAGAAATGAAACTACAGGGACCAAAGTGTAAATTATCACTAAATCGGGTAAAAACGTTTGAATCGGTCAGAAGTCGGATTCGAACTCGCGCCTCTCCCAAACCAAACACGCGCACAAACCAGCTGGTCTATCAGCTGGTATGTGGTAGATATTAGGATATATTATATATATATATATTAGTTAAAAATCATGCTGAATTATATACCCAGCATACCAGCTCGCGGATCCGACCGGAATCAACCAAAAATCCACCAAAACGAATTTTTAACACTTCTTTTGAGTTGTCCCACTGATCTATATGATCTACAACCCATACCCAACTAGTTTTAATCATTCAATCGACACATTTTAGTGCCCTTGTGGCTATAATTGAACTTTTATTTAAAAATATAAAGTGGATTAAAAACACTAGGATATGTCGGATCTGAGATCGAATTGGACTTGTATTTAAGTCCCTTAGACTCCCATGAACATCCTACACCTCTCACATTACTCAATAACATTGAAACAAGCCGGAATTTAGAACCTGAAACCTCGCCGGAGCCGGAGTCGCCGGAATCCTTTGATACGCCACTTCCGACCAATACCGGAGCCGTTTTACTCGTCCAATCGGTATATCTACGATTTTTTTAATGATTCTGCAAGCTTAATTTGATTATAAATACGTATAGATCGAGTAATCGGGCCTGTTGACTTCTGTTGACTTTTTGGGGAAGAAGATGATAAATAGTGATTTCTTTATTATTTTCTTTTATTTAACAATTATTCAATAATTCATAATAAATCGAGACTAACAAGTTAAAGTCCGAAAATTTTAACATATATACTTTATCTACTGATTCATTTATTAAAAATATTATGTTAGTCAAAATATTTATCAAACTAATTTTTACAATATTAAAACGGTTTATTACTAAATAATTCCTAATAAATCGATTTTTAGGAATTAAAATCTGAAATTTTCAGATAAATTACTTCGAATACTGATCTTTACATAAATAATATTGTTACTGACATTTTATGTAAATTTGATATTTATATAAATAAATCAGTATTTATACTTATTTATATAGTTTAATTTAGTGTAATTAAATTATATAACTATATAATTTTGATCCAAAATTATTTTTATGACAAAATATACATTATCCTGAGTTTATATAAATTAAGAATCTGAATTTTTATTATATTTAATTATTTAGATAATTAAACTTATATAAACTTATTTATTGTTATCTTAATCATTTTAATTCATTTTATTTATTTAAAATGATTCCAAGGCCATAATAATTATTTTAAATCTGTAATACTAAAGTTCAATAATTAAAAATGTTATTTTTAATTATTCAGATTTAATATAATTATTTTGATAATTAATCATATAATTATCATATGTATTCTTTTAAACAAAATATTTATTATTTATTAAATAATATATATTTCAACCATCTAAATTAATTTATAATTTTTATAAATTAATTATATCACTTGGACAATATTTTACCAATAATCATTATATTTAATTATGTTATTTAATTACACTAGTTAAATATATTTGATTTATTATTACAAATGTTTTTATTAAATCATTTGTACAATTTGTGTAATTTTATTATTTATGATAAATAAATGCTTTTCATAAATAATTTTGTTACCTCATATTCACTTTCCGAGTTCTCGCTAGGTTATCCTAACCACATAAGTACCATTTAAACAAAACACTCCCGAATCCTATAGATTTAGGATTTCCAATTATCCAATTAAACATTATTGTTGATACATATCCCATATTGTTGCATGTTCAATCAATTAGAGTGACGTGGAATCTTATTTCCAAGAACTCTCACATTTGCTTACTCGTTAGGAATTACTCGTAATCAAGGTGAGTTCATGTCCCCCTTTTCTCTTAACTGTTTTCAGTTTTATACTTCGGGGGTGGAATACATGTTACAAATATTACAATTTTTACAAATGGTATAATTACAAGACGCACACTTGGTGAGAACGAGTACCAAGTATGTTACAACTATTACAGACATTTTTATAAAACACTTAAGGCCATTAATCCTCGGACCAAGGGACATGAGTGATAGATTAGATCTATTTGGGTGTAGCGAGCCCACACCCGTGAGGTCAGGGTGACCCATAGAGGTGACTATGTCTTCCAGCCGGAAGCCCGGTACAAATTTGCTAGGTTTGAGTTTTCCTGCACCTTATCACATTTACCTTTGGCTTTGCAACCCATTGGTGACTTCTTTTTTTCTTATTGCTACATACCAGGGACATTTATACATACAAGACATATTACAAAGGTTTATACTCACATACTTACACATGAACTCGCTCAACCTTTTGTTGATTTTTCAAACTACATGTATTTCAGGGAACTAGCAGGATCTGGCAGGGTATGCATGTGTCTAGCTGCGTTGGATAAATAGATGTCATCCAAAGTTGTGAAGTTTGAGAAGTGTAACCTATTCCTGGACGGGTTACATATCTCTAAACCTCGTCCCTCAGCAACTCGTTCGTTGATCAAAGCCGTCAACTGGGCTTGAGTGAGGTTGATACGTCCTTCGCGTCCGCTCATGATCTTCATAACGAAGCAACGTAAGTGAGAAAAGTGTCGCGAAAGTGCGTAAGTGTGGGACAACGTTAGAGAGTAAGCACACAAGGTTCAAATAGCAATTATCACATTATCTAATGCACAGTGAGAACTATCTAACCGACAATATAACATAAATCATACCACTTATGGTGTCGAGTCTTGCACGTGGAGCGAAGCGTCGTTGTGGATCGTTGAGCACTGTACAGGTTATAGTCTGGTTTTATCAAAAAGCCTTTCCCTTTTTAAAACCAAGTTCACTATAACCAATGGCTCTGATACCAATCTGTCACACCCCCAAAATCCACCATGCGGAGTATCACCGCTTGGAGGCGTGACGTGACCAGGATCGAGCCACCAATCATATTGAACAACATAATTAAGTAAATAAAACCAAACACAATACGATTGGTGACCAAAGGAAGTAAACCGATTTTAGGTTAACAGCGGAAGCATAAAACATAAGTTCATAGCTCATAAGTTTAAAGTCCAGAACGTAGGTTAAATAAGTTCATAAAGTTTATTCATTAAGTACGGGACATATCAGTTCGCATCCCACAACGACCACCTCCATATGCAAGCTCCATAGCATCTAATGACCTGCAAAGCATGTAATAACGAGTCAACAACAAAGTTGAGTGAGTTCACGGTTGGTTGTCCATTTTAGTGCTGTTTCCAAAAACATAGTTTAATCTCATCCGGCCGTCCAGCCGTGGGGGTTACCCCATAGTTCGAAAACGTTTATTAGTTAACCATCCCATGTCCACCTTCCCTGGCTATCCAGCCCGGCACTTTGGTCGTGGGGAGCTGCCCCATTATTTTAAACTACCAGACTCGTTTATCATATCGACTACTAACAAAAATCAATTGTGCCCTAGCGTCGGTGTTCTATCACCACCGACGTGCCATAGTCCATTAGTACACGCCCGTCCGACTGGCACGGTGTGAGGTTTGTTAAACCTAATAGCGCTATTAACTAATGACCCGCTCGCCATAGCCTCTGCGATTAAGTCGATACAAAAAGGGAGGGACTTCGCTGATAGAGTTCTAGTCCAGTAAGTCTAACACATCTCAACAGGACGAGGAATCTACATTCCTGAACACGTCTCAAGGACGAGGAATCCCTATTCCTGAACCCATTCCCATTCCCACCGGGAATTTACCATGCTTTGTAGAAAAGTGTGAACTCACCTCGGTTTGCTCGGTTAGATTCTCAAATATAGTTAACAGTCAAGGTCGGTCAATCACGTCCTAATAAGGTACGGATAACAATCAGTTTCTCATGCATAACACGTATCCTACGTATGGTTTATTTGCACATTACTTCTACCACATAACAGGTACACACTTTAACGATTTATGCCCATATAAACTTCCCATCCATTCCCCACTCATAAACAAACATACGATATTGCACGTAACACATATAACACGTTAGATCATTCACCGATAGCATACTCGACATTTAGACACGCAAGTCACAACTTATGTCAATTCAGCATTAATATTCAAAACCGGCTGTTTTCGGACATTTTAATAAAATAGTTAAATTATTCCAAAAATTCCCAAATTTTTACAGGATGTCTTAAACGTTCCAAATTTTATTGTGTAAAAATATCGGGCTCCGGTTCCTTACCAATATTTTATAAAAATTCATATTCCGGACTGAACTCAGATTTATATATTTCTGACCACAGTCCACGGAACAATTCATTAAAAATTCATCGAGCGTCCGATTTATGAAATTCCAGTGGAGTAATTACAAATGCATCGGTTGTCACCTACTGTACAAATTTCATGGTCCGATTCATCACAAAACTCAGGTTATGACTGAAAGTATGACACCCATTTATTGCTGTCAAAATTCAGCTTAAGTTGCTGTTACAAATTAACACTTTAAAAATAGTAAACAGAGTCCAAAAATTACGATTCCGGTGCCATTAGAACCGTATTTCATAATAACATATTTTAAATTCAGAATATCGGTTTTTCGTTAAGTTTATGACCTGTTTACAGCCAACTGAAGTTGGCTGTAAAAGTTGGACAGATTCTGATTTTCAGTGTTTAACCTTCTAAATCGTGTTCGATCGATTCCGTTAACAAGTTTAGTGACCATAACAACATGACACATTAATATTAATCAGTAAAACATCAGATAATCAACCAATAATCATAATCACACAAGATCTACATGATTTACACTAATATTCATCAATTAACCACCTTGTTCATCACTTTAGTAGACTTTTAGACTTTGATCTTATATGTTCATAATTTTTAACCGACAAATCTCTTATTAACCACTCTAGACAAGATCAAGAAGGCGTTTAGAGTCACTTACTACTAGCTCGAGGCTAGGGAAGAAAATAGACGAAAAACGAGTGGTTAATAGCAACGTAGTGAGGTCCTTCGAGTTCCAAGCACACCGGGCTTCCTACTTCACCTCCTAGCACCTTGCTATCACCTTGGATTGGATTGAAGTTGCAAGAAAATGGGTGGTGTGTGGGTGGAGAGGGTTGCCGAGAACACAAGAGAGGGGAAGAGGAAAATGAAATGTTGATGGTGTGAAGATGATAGAAGTGAAGGTCTAGTGGTTATTTATATAATTCTGCAACATTCAATTGTCCATTAGTTCTTATGTTTACTAGATACTAGACACAAGGATTAAAATAATCACCAAGGACAAAGGTGTGTCACCCTTGTGGTGACCATTCGGTTAGGGGGGGGGGTATATAGTTGGTTTGTAATGAGATAGTTAGTGTTTAGTTGAAATCAAAATGTTTAGTTATGATACTTGTGTGTGTTATTTAATGTAACGGGTGTTAGGGTATTCGGGGACCCTAACTAGTTCAGAAAAGTATAAACAATGTGTTTAACAATATTTTTGTGTTCCGGGTAAAGTCCGGTTGTTCGGTTCGATACTGTTCCGTTAAACTGCTTAATTAATCCGCAAAGCGTCCTATATGTATATTTTTGTAACGTTTTTAATTTCTAACACTTAGGAAATCATAACGGACTATTTAATGACTTTTCTGTACATTACTAGTGTGTTAACAGGCGCATGTAAATATAACACAGATATCAGAAAGCAGTTAAGTAATTCCACACAGTCGTCAAGCACTTTCATTATCAATAATAAATTGTACGGAATACATGGGATTTTGAGGGTTGTCACATTCTCCCCCTGTTAAGAGAATTTCGTCCCGAAATTTAGCGCGTGGTTACTGAGGAAGCTAGTTAAGTTGCGTTGTTTTCCTGATTTTCCTGGGGTGTCACATCATCCCCCCGTTGATTTGGAATTTCGTCCCAAAATTCTGCAGTAGCTTCAGGCTCAGTAGTGGTTGCGTTTTTCTTAAACAGTTGGGGATACTTGAGTTTCATTTGGTCTTCTCGTTCCCAGGTATACTCTGGGCCACGACGAGCATTCCAACGAACTCGAACAAGAGGTATTCTTGTGTGCTTGAGAATCTTAACATCTCGATCAGTAATCTCTACTGGTTCCTCGACGAATCGCAGCTGGTCGTCGATTGTGAGTTCCTTGAGAGGAACCATGAGGGTCTCGTCTGACAGACACTTCTTCAGATTTGACACGTGGAATACGTTGTGAACTCCGCTGAGTTTTTCAGGTAGATCCAACCTGTAGGCGACTTTGCCAATTTTCTCAATGACTTCGAATGGTCCGACATAACGCGGATTGAGTTTGCCTCGTTTGCCAAAGCGGACTACACCTTTCCAAGGTGAGACTTTGAGTAGCACTCGATCCCCAACCTGGAGCTCGAGTGGTTTTCTTCCCTTGTCAGCATAGCTTTTCTGACGGTCACGAGCTGCCGCCATTCGCTGTCGTATCTGAGCAATTCTCCCGGTGGTATCTACCACAAGTTCTGGGCCTGTGATTTGGCTGTCACCAACTTCTGCCCAACAGAGAGGTGATCGGCATTTGCGTCCGTACAATGCCTTGAACGGAGCGGCCTGAATGCTGGTGTGGTAGCTGTTGTTATATGAGAACTCCACTAGCGGGAGGTGCTTTTCCCAGCCATTACCAAAATCGATTACACATGCCCTAAGCATGTCTTCAAGGGTTTGGATGGTGCGTTCAGATTGCCCATCCGTCTGTGGGTGATAAGCGGTGCTCATATCTAAACGTGAGCCAAAGGACTTGTGCATTGCTTGCCACAGTTCTGAAGTAAAACGCGCGTCACGATCAGATATAATAGAGGTTGGCACTCCGTGCCTTGATACCACTTCCTTTAGGTAAATGTCTGCAAGAGTAGAAAACTTATCCGTTTCCTTGATAGCCAGAAAATGTGCAGACTTGGTCAGTCGATCTACGATCACCCAAATGGTATCGTTTCCGTGTTGAGATCTGGGCAGGCCGGTAACGAAATCCACGGAAATTTGCTCCCATTTCCATTTAGGTATCTCTGGTTGTTGAAGTAGGCCTGATGGTTTCTGATATTCAGACTTGACTCTCGCACAAGTCAAGCACTTGCTGACGTAGGTTGCTATGTGGGCTTTCATGCCAGGCCACCAATACGTAGTCTTGAGGTCGTGGTACATCTTGTCCGAACCAGGGTGTATCGAATAACGAGACTTGTGTGCTTCATCCATCACAAGTTCGCGTAAGTTGCCATAAAGTGGGACCCAGATGCGTCCGTTTACATAGTAGGCACTGTCTTCCTTTTGTTCTAGTCGCTGCCTTGATCCTCGTAGGGACTCAGCCCTGATGTTCTCTGCTTTCAATGCTTCAACCTGAGCATCACGAATCTGAGCGGGAAGGTTAGACTGGATGGTAAGCTGTAGAGCACGTACACGCCTAGGTATGGTATCCTTTCGACTGAGGGCGTCGGCCACAACATTGGCTTTGCCTGGATGATACTTGATTGCACATTCATAATCGTTCAAGAGCTCAACCCATCGGCGTTGACGCATGTTTAACTCCTTTTGCTTGAAGATATGCTCGAGACTCATGTGATCGGTGTAAATGGTGCACTTGGTACCGTACAGGTAATGTCTCCATATCTTAAGCGCGAATACAACTGCTCCCAGCTCCAGATCGTGAGTAGTGTAATTTCTTTCGTGAACCTTGAGTTGGCGTGATGCGTAGGCAATGACCTTGTCACGTTGCATCAACACGCAACCAAGTCCTTGGATGGAAGCATCGTAGTAAACCACAAAATCTTCTGTGCCTTCAGGTAATGAGAGGATAGGCGCGCTACAAAGTCTATCTTTCAAGTGCTGAAACGCAGATTCCTGTGCATCACCCCAGCGATAAGTGACACCCTTCTGAGTCAGTGAAGTGAGAGGCTGCGCAATCTTGGAGAAATCTTTGATAAATCTTCTGTAGTATCCTGCCAAACCCAAAATTTGGCGGATCTCTGTTGGTGTTCGGGGTGCAGGCCAGTTCTTGATCGATTCAACCTTAGATGGATCCACGTGAATTCCATCCTTGTTTACCACATGGCCTAGAAAGTGGACTTCGCGAAGCCAGAAGTCACATTTTGAAAACTTGGCATACAACTGTTCTTTTCGAAGAAGTTCCAGCATAAGTCGTAGATGCTGCTCGTGTTCCTCCTGACTCTTAGAATAGATCAGGATATCGTCGATGAACACAATAACGAACTTATCCAGGTAAGGCTTGCACACTCAGTTCATGAGATCCATGAAGACCGCTGGTGCATTCGTCAGCCCGAATGGCATAACCAGGAACTCATAATGGCCGTAACGGGTTCTGAATGCTGTTTTGGAGACGTCCTCATCTCGGACTCTCAGCTGATGGTATCTCGATCTCAAATCAATCTTGGAGTAATAGCTCGACCCTTGCAACTGGTCGAACAAGTCGTCAATGCGTGGGAGAGGATAACGATTCTTCACGGTCACCTTGTTAAGTTCGCGGTAGTCAATACACATTCTGAAGGTACCGTCTTTCTTCTTCACGAATAGTACTGGAGCTCCCCAGGGCGAAGAGCTAGGACGTATGAAACCCTTTTCCAAGAGTTCTTGTAGTTGTGTGGACAGTTCTTCGAGTTCTGATGGAGCTAGACGATAAGGTGCTCGAGCTACTGGCGCTGCTCCAGGAGCTAGCTCGATTTGAAACTCGACATGGCGATGAGGCGGAAGACCAGGTAATTCCTCAGGAAATACCTCGGGAAAGTCGCGTACAATAGGAATGTCCTCAATTCTCTTCTCTTCCGCTGATGTGTCAGTAACGAGTGCTAAAATGGCAGTGTGGCCCTTTCACAAACACTTCTGGGCCTTAAGGAAAGAGATGATGCCTTCGACAGCACCACTCTTGTCGCCACGAATCATGAGAGGTTCTTCACCAGAACGAGGAATGCGGATGATTTTCTCCTTGCAAACAATCTCCGCTTGATGATGAGATAGCCAATCCATCCCAATAACAACATCGAAACTACCAAGTGTGATAGGAATAAGATCGATAGAGAAAGTCTGACCAGCTAAGACGAGGTTACAACCTTTAACTATGTGTGTGGCTTCAAGACTTTTACCGTTAGCTAGTTCTACCGCGTGTTTGGTGTTCAAAAGTGTTGGAGTGCGCTTAAGCATTTGGCTAACTTTTAAGGACACATAACTAGTATCGGCACCTGAATCGAATAAAACAGTAACGAAGAAGTCGTCCAGAAGAAACTTACCCATCACAACGTTGGGATCGTTCCTTGCATCACCCTGACCAATCACAAAGGCACGACCTCGGGCGCCATTGCCATTATTGTTACCCCCATTGTTGCCTCCATTGTTTCCTCCATTATTGTTGTTGTTCTGGTTCTGATTTAACTGGGGGGCAGTCTTTCTTGAAATGGCCCTCAGCACCACATTGAAAGCACCCTTTGTTGTTACCTTGTTGTTGCCGCTGCTGGCGTTGATTGGATGGGGCTTGCTGTTGCTGCCGGTTCTGATTCGCCGGATGCTGACTCCTGCAGTCCCTTGCCATGTGACCAGGCTTGTTGCATCGATGACAGTTGCCTTTACCACATGGCCCACCGTGGTGCAAGTTACAGCGATTACATTTGGGGTGATTTCCCTTGTATCCACCCTGACCTTGATTTCCAGAAGACCGCTGACTGGGGCTCCTGTACTCATCTATCTTTCGCTGCTGGGACTGAGCTGAAGTAGAACCTTTGCCTGAATTCCCATCCCATTTTCGCTTGTTATCATTGGGTGCGTCAGCAGTATCAGCACCAAAACGCTTGGGCAGTTTGTTTTGTTCCACAGCTTGATCGGTGAGATGATGGGCTAACTTAATGATCTGCTGAATGGTACCCAGGTTAGCCGAAGTCACGTGACTCTGAATCTCGGGTACAAGGCCCTTGAGGTAAAGCTCAATACGTTTGATGGGAGGGTCCACCATAGTTGGGCACAGGATGGCCAGTTCATTCGACCTCTTGGTATACGCCTCAATCTCAGACCCCGTCATCTTCAGATTGAAAAATTCCACCTCCAGCTTGTGGATGTCATCCCGAGTACAGTATTCCTCTTTGATCAGTTCCTTGAAATCGTTCCATGGGGTGGCATTAGCAGCAACTAACCCCAGCAGCTGAACCTGAGCGTTCCACCGTGTGAGCGCTACCCCTTCAAGTGTTCCGGTAGCATATTTCACCCTATGGTCTTCGGGGCATTCGCACATCTCGAAAACCGACTCAAGCTTTTCAAACCAGTGAAGAAGGCCCACTGCTCCTTCAGTGCCGCTGAAAGTGGTAGGTCGGCAGTCCATGAACGTCTTGAACGTGCGCACAGGAGGTTGAGCATGTTGGCCTGTTGCGCGAGAATAAAGGACAAGGTTAAGCACGAGGGTTGGTTTGCGAAGGTAGGATCTAAACGTCCTAAGATGGGTTGATATAGCAGGTTATACCTCCTGCAGGAACAGCTGTGAGTGCCTCAGCAACTCGTTCGTTGATCAAAGCCGTCAACTGGGCTTGAGTGAGGTTGATACGTCCTTCGCGTCCGCTCATGATCTTCATAACGAAGCAACGTAAGTGAGAAAAGTGTCGCGAAAGTGCGTAAGTGTGGGACGACGTTAGAGAGTAAGCACACAAGGTTCAAATAGCAATTATCACATTATCTAATGCACAGCGAGAACTATCTAACCGACAATATAACATAAATCATACCACTTATGGTCTCGAGTCTTGCACGTGGAGCGAAGCGTCGTTGTGGATCGTTGAGCACTGTACAGGTTATAGTCTGGTTTTATCAAAAAGCCTTTCCCTTTTTAAAACCAAGTTCACTATAACCAATGGCTCTGATACCAATCTGTCACACCCCCAAAATCCACCATGCGGAGTATCACCGCTTGGAGGCGTGACGTGACCAGGATCGAGCCACCAATCATATTGAACAACATAATTAAGTAAATAAAACCAAACACAATACGATTGGTGACCAAAGGAAGTAAACCGATTTTAGGTTAACAGCGGAAGCATAAAACATAAGTTCATAGTTCATAAGTTTAAAGTCCAGAACGTAGGTTAAATAAGTTCATAAAGTTTATTCATTAAGTACGGGACATATCAGTTCGCATCCCACAACGACCACCTCCATATGCAAGCTCCATAGCATCTAATGACCTGTAAAGCATGTAATAACGAGTCAACAACAAAGTTGAGTGAGTTCACGGTTGGTTGTCCATTTTAGTGTTGTTTCCAAAAACATAGTTTAATCTCTTTCGGCCGTCCAGCCGTGGGGGTTACCCCATAGTTCGAAAACGTTTATTAGTTAACCATCCCATGTCCACCTTCCCTGGCTATCCAGCCCGGCACTTTGGTCGTGGGGAGCTGCCCCAGTATTTTAAACTACCAGACTCGTTTATCATATCGACTACTAACAAAAATCAATTGTGCCCTAGCGTCGGTGTTCTATCACCACCGACGTGCCATAGTCCATTAGTACACGCCCGTCCGACTGGCACGGTGTGAGGTTTGTTAAACCTAATAGCGATATTAACTAATGACCCGCCCGCCATAGCCTCTGCGATTAAGTCGATACAAAAAGGGAGGGACTTCGCTGATAGAGTTCTAGTCCAGTAAGTCTAACACATCTCAACAGGACGAGGAATCTACATTCCTGAACACGTCTCAAGGACGAGGAATCCCTATTCCTGAACCCATTCCCATTCCCACCGGGAATTTACCATGCTTTGTAGAAAAGTGTGAACTCACCTCGGTTTGCTCGGTTAGATTCTCAAATATAGTTAACAGTCAAGGTCGGTCAATCACGTCCTAATAAGGTACGGATAACAATCAGTTTCTCAATTCACATGCATAACACGTATCCTACGTATCGTTTATTTGCACATTACTTCTACCACATAACAGGTACACGCTTTAACGATTTATGCCCATATAAACTTCCCATCCATTCCCCACTCATAAACAAACATACGATATTGCACGTAACACATATAACACGTTAGATCATTCACCGATAGCATACTCGACATTTAGACACGCAAGTCACAACTTATGTCAATTCAGCATTAATATTCAAAACCGGCTGTTTTCGGACATTTTAATAAAATATTTAAATTATTCCAAAAATTCCCAAATTTTTACAGGATGTCTTAAACGTTCCAAATTTTATTTTGTAAAAATATCGGGCTCCGGTTCCTTACCAGTATTTTATAAAAATTCATATTCCGGACTGAACTCAGATTTATATATTTCTGACCACAGTCCACGGAACAATTCATTAAAAATTCATCGAGCGTCTGATTTATGAAATTCCAGTGGGGTAATTACAAATGCATCGGTTGTCACCTACTGTACAAATTTCATGGTCCAATTCATCACAAAACTCAGGTTATGACTGAAAGTATGACACCCATTTATTGCTGTCAAAATTCAGCTTAAGTTGCTGTTACAAATTAACACTTTAAAAATAGTAAACAGAGTCCAAAAATTACGATTCCGGTGCCATTAGAACCGTATTTCATAATAACATATTTTAGATTCAGAATATCGGTTTTTCGTTAAGTTTATGACCTGTTTACAGCCAACTGAAGTTGGATGTAAAAGTTGGACAGATTCTGATTTTCAGTGTTTAACCTTCTAAATCGTGTTCGATCGATTCCGTTAACAAGTTTAGTGACCATAACAACATGACACATTAATATTAATCAGTAAAACATCAGATAATCAACCAATAATCATAATCACACAAGATCTACATGATTTACACTAATATTCATCCATTAACCACCTTGTTCATCACTTTAGTAGACTTTTAGACTTTGATCTTATATGTTCATAATTTTTAACCGACAAATCTCTTATTAACCACTCTAGACAAGATCAAGAAGGCGTTTAGAGTCACTTACTACTAGCTCGAGGCTAGGGAAGAAAATAGACGAAAAACGAGTGGTTAATAGCAACGTAGTGAGGTCCTTCGAGTTCCAAGCACACCGGGCTTCCTACTTCACCTCCTAGCACCTTGCTATCACCTTGGATTGGATTGAAGTTGCAAGAAAATGGGTGGTGTGTGGGTGGAGAGGGTTGCCGAGAACACAAGAGAGGGGAAGAGGAAAATGAAATGTTGATGGTGTGAAGATGATAGAAGTGAAGGTCTAGTGGTTATTTATATAATTCTGCAACATTCAATTGTCCATTAGTTCTTATGTTTACTAGATACTAGACACAAGGATTAAAATAATCACCAAGGACAAAGGTGTGTCACCCTTGTGGTGACCATTCAGTTAGGGGGGGGGGGGGGGGTATATAGTTGGTTTGTAATGAGATAGTTAGTGTTTAGTTGAAATCAAAATGTTTAGTTATGATACTTGTGTGTGTTATTTAATGTAACGGGTGTTAGGGTATTCGGGGACCCTAACTAGTTCAGAAAAGTATAAACAATGTGTTTAACAATATTTTTGTGTTCCGGGTAAAGTCCGGTTGTTCGGTTCGATACTGTTCCGTTAAACTGCTTAATTAATCCGCAAAGCGTCCTATATGTATATTTTTGTAACGTTTTTAATTTCTAACACTTAGGAAATCATAACGGACTATTTAATGACTTTTCTGTACATTACTAGTGTGTTAACAGGCGCATGTAAATATAACACAGATATCAGAAAGCAGTTAAGTAATTCCACACAGTCGTCAAGCACTTTCATTATCAATAATAAATTGTACGGAATACATGGGATTTTGAGGGTTGTCACATACTATTTCTTGTTTTTGATTTATTTTATAAACTATAACATAATTTGGGCTCGGTTTTCACATACGGGGTGTAATATAAGACATATTGAGACATTTTAAGATATAACAGGGTATTAGAAATATACTGAGGGTGTCGGTTTTACCGAGGGTTGTTACAGTGAGGGCTCGAAGGATCCAAGTCTTGAACCTTCTGGGACGGCTGTTGAGGAAGTTAAGAAGAAGAAGAAGAAGAAGAAGAAGAAGAAGAAGAAGAAAAAGGCTAAGAAAGCTAAGGGTGATGAAGCTGGTGCATCGAAGCCTGTGGCAAGTGATGCAAAGTTAAAACTTTTGGAATTTATTCGTAGCTTTGTTAGCATCCTTTTAAACAATGTTATGTATCTTTGTTGAACACTTTTAGGTTTTGCAGAAAACCCTTAAGGTTTCTGCTTTATGGTTGTGTTTTGACCTCGGCGGTCGTTTGAACAATTTCTTAGGTTTACAAGCCACTAAGGCTTGCTTTAACTTTGTTTGGATGTTTGGGAGTCTGTTAAGACTTTCTTTATTATGCTATTAACTTTCCACTACTGGCCTTGTTATATTTTTGTGTTTGTGTTTGTGTTTGTTTGGTAAGGAAGCTTGGTTGGCTTCAAGCCTTCAAGGCTTCTGGCTGTTTTGCATGTGTGTAGCTTGAAGCCTTCGAGGCTTCCGGTTACTACTTTAGTCTCGTGACTTAGTTTGTATGTTTGCGTTGTTTGCAACTTTTTTACTTGTGTTGTTGCATTGTTACTTGAATTATTTCTTTATGGTATTTGTCTTTGTTGTGTTCGTGTTGTCTTTATGTTTTTCATACCTTGAAGGGTTCAGTGCTGAAGTCACTTAGCCTTGGTATTTTTAACAAAAAGACATAGCACCTATCCTATTCATCATCATTCTTAGTTTGGTTTTATTTCGTAAGCCTATTTTTTGATATCTTTCTAAGGCTTAAGGAACATTTGATGTGGGCTGTTCAAACCCGTCTATGATACAACTTTGTTTTCAATAATAAGTCTTATGGAGTTGTATTGATTTAGGAACTCACCCCTTATATAGGTTCGTTTAACCCTTGAACCTATTGAGCGATATGGCCTGGGAGCTCATCCCCTTACATTGCCCTTACCATGGAGTTTCTTGCTAGGTTCTCAACCTGGTTTTAGGATAGAAAGACAAATTTAATAAAACATCATCATTCATTTAAGAGATATTGTGTTACAAAAGGTGATCAACTCTTGAAATATAACTTTGTGAAATACAAACCAATCTTTCTTGATTACACATGGAACCTCTTAAGGGTTTTTCCATTCCAGTGTCGTGGAAGCCTTTTGCCTTCTGAGTCTGCTAGTTTATAGGATCCACCTTGTGTGCTTCAAGGATTGTATATGGCCCCTCCCATTTTGGGCCAAGTTTTCCTTGGTTCTCTTTCTTACTAGCTTCATTATTTCTAAGCACCAGGTCTCCTGGCTTGAAACGTTCATATTTGACTCTTTTGTTGTAATAGGCTTCCATCGTTTACTTGTACTTGGCTTCTTGGATTGCAGTTTGGTCTCGTGCTTCCTCTAAGAGTTGTAAGTTCAACATGGTCTCTTTTTGGTTTGCTTCGGGATCCATGTTGACCGTTCTTTGTGTTACAACTTCTACTTCAGTTGGAATCACGGCCTCAGATCCAAACACCAAGCTGTAAGGTGTTCTTTTGTGGCTTGTTTTTTCTGTTGTTCTTATGGCCCATAGAACACTTGCCAATTCTTCAAGCCAATTGCTTTCATATCTTCCCAATCTGGCTTTGATTCCTTCAACTATGCTTCGGTTCATCCTTTCAACCTGACCGTTTGATTGTGGATATGCCACTGAGCTGAAAACCTGAGCTATTCTGAATTCTTTGCACCAAACGCTGAAAGGCTTCTCAACGAATTATTTTCCATTATCGGTAACAAGCACTCCTGGAACCCATAGCGACAGATGATGTTCTCCCAAACAAAGTCAATGACTTGCTTGCCCGTGATTTTTGCAAGTGGTTTAACCTCAGGCCACTTGGTGAAGTAGTCTATGGCTACTAACAAGAACTTCACTCCACCTTTGGCTGGTGGGAATGGGCCAACGATGTCCATCCCCCATTTATAAAATGGCCATGCTGAGGTTATCGGGACAAGATCATGCTTGGGACTTTTCGGGACTGGTGCATGAATTTGGCAGGAATCACACTTCCTTAGTTACTCAGTGGTGTCTCGGTGCATGGAGGGCCAAAAATACCCAAGATTCATTAGTTTAGCAACCACCGTTCTTACTCCAAAATGGGCTCCACATATCCCTTCATGAACCTCTTTGACCAAATACTAGCTTTGTTCGGGACCAACACATCTCAGCAAGGGTGCAAGGTAACCCTTCTTGTAGAAGATTTCGCCTTGCAACACGTACTGCCTAGATTTGATTTTAACCCTTTCAGCCTCTGTTTGATCAGCAGGTAATTCACCATTTTAAAGGGATTTCTTGATTGGAGTCATCCAATTGGGACCTTCTTCGATGATTACATCTTGAACCTCCAATTCTTCAATTGATGGAGTTTTCAGTACTTCTACCAACACCTTTTTAGTGAGGTGGGCAAAAGTGAGGGAAGCGAGTTTACTCAAAAGATCAGCTTTCTTGTTTTGAGACTTGGGAATTTGCTTGATGGTGCACGTTTGAAATGTGTTCATCAGTTCCTTGGCTTTTTCCTTGTACCTCTTCATGTTAGGTTCCTTTGCAACATAACTGTCATTCACTTGACTTGTCACCAACAACGAGTCCATGAAGACTTCAAGCTTTTGGACCCTCATTTCCTTAGCCAACCTTAAGCCAGCTATTAGTGCTTCGTATTCAGCTTCGTTATTAGTGGTCTGAAAATCAAATCAAAGAGCATACATGAATTCTAACCCTTCCGGGTTAATTAGAATAAGGCCTACCCATGATCCTTCAATGCTTGAAGCCCCCTCGGTGAAAAGCTTCCAGGCTTCAAGGTCTGAAGGTTCAGTGGCAGTTGTGTTTACTTCAGCAGTTGTTTGTTTTGGGACTTCCACAATAAAATCAGCCAAGACATGGGCTTTAATGGCTTTTCTGGGAACATAGATGATGTTATGTTCATCGAGTTCAACAGCCCACTTGGCTAATCGCCCTGAATTCTCCGGTTTTTCAAGCACATTTTTTTATTGGTTGGTCGGTGACTACTTGTATAGGGTGTGCTTGGAAATACCTTCGAAGCCTCCTAGCCGTTTGGACTAGGGCTAAAGCAAGTTTTTTTTCCAAAGGAGTATATTTGATTTCTGCCAATTTTAGAGTTTTGCTGAAGAAATAAATGGGTACCTGAACTTTGTCTCGTTCAATGGTGAGTACCGCACTTATTGCTTCTTCAGCAATTGAAAGGTACACCGAGATCAATTCTCCCGTTTCCGGGGCTGCGATATTACGTAGAGAAACTAGGTGTTTCTTCATCTGGTTGAAGGCTTCCTCAGTCTCATCAGTCCATTTGAAGTCTTTCTTGTCGGAGCATCCCTTGAGTGTTTTGAAGAAAGGTAAAGACCTTTCAGCCAACTTTGAGGTGAAACACTTCAGGGCTGCAAGCTTCCCATTTAGATTTCCCACCTCTTTCTTGCTTCTTGGTGGCTTGGTTTCAAGGACAGCTTTCACCTTGTTTGGATTTGCTTTTATACTTTGTTTTCCCATAATGTGTCCCAAAAACTTTCCTTCCTCGAACCCAAATGAACATTTTTCGGGGTTGAGCTTCATGTTGACCTTCCTTAGGTTCTTGACGGTTTCTTGGATGTCATCAAGCATTTGGTATTCCGTTTTGCTTTTGATGACCAAATCATCAACATACGCTTCCATGTTCCTGCCAATTTGACTATCAAAAGCCTTGTCAACTAGGCGTTGGTAGGTTGCACCCACGTTTTTAAGACCAAAAGGCATCTTTTGGTAGCAAAAGATTCCTTTATCCGTGTGGAAGGAGGTTTTCTCTTCATCTTCTTCCTTCATGAGAATTTGGTGGTAACCCTTGTAAGCGTCTAGGAAACACTTGAAAGGGTAACCAGTGAGGGAGTCAACCTTGAGATCAATTTCTGGCAACGGGTAACAATCTTTGGGACAAGCCTTATTCAAGTCTTTGAAGTCTATGTACATTCTCTAAGAGTTGTCGGGCTTTCGAACCATGACTGGATTTGCATCCCAGGATTGATACTTGACTTCTCGGAGAATACCGGTTGATACAAGTTTTTCAACCTCTTGGCCTGCAGCTAAGCTTCTTTCGGGTGCTAGACTTCGCTTCTTTTGGACAACAGGC
The DNA here is from genome assembly GCA_030545235.1 of Helianthus tuberosus. Taxonomy (NCBI): domain Eukaryota; kingdom Viridiplantae; phylum Streptophyta; class Magnoliopsida; order Asterales; family Asteraceae; genus Helianthus; species Helianthus tuberosus. The sequence continues at coordinate 108,556,143 of CM060430.1, read as the reverse complement.
TTGACATTAGGTGGTATTCTTAACTCATGCTCAGCAATGCTTCGATGGATACCCGTCATATCTTCCGGGCACCAAGCAAAGACATCACTATAGTGTACCAAAAGCTTTTCGATATATGAGAGGGTTTCTTGTGAAAGGCTTGGATTTACCCTTATCCTTTGCTCAGGATACTTGGGATTTATGATCAGCCTTTGCTTGTCTTCTTCATTCTTGGAGCTTTCATGTAACACCTCGTAAATTCATGTCCAATATTATATTGACACGTGTCATGGACTTTAAACGTGTAAAAGATTACTTATGAGGGACTAAAATTGACAAAAGAAGAATCTACGTGTGTAAAAGGATTCAAAGTGTCAACAATGGCTAAATATACTTTTCAACAACCCTACACGATGTTCATACCCTTAAACGGATGAATTATGGATCATACGAAGTCAATTGTGGAAGAAAGTGAGAGATTACAAACTACAGGGGTTAAATGTGTCAACATGTTTAATTTATACCTCTGAGTGACCTTTTAGCAAACCCGAAGATTTGTAACGATTAATTATGCTCACTAGAATAAGTGATAAAAATTTCACAAGGTTTCGATTCCGTATGAGAAAGTTATGCTAATATTCGTATGTAAAGGGTTAAAAGCGTCAACGTTGAAATTTAAGGCTTTTCGGGTGATCAAAAAGATAACCGAGGACTTAACGAAGTTTGGTTAAGTCTTGGAGCCCTTAAAAGTCAAGTTAGAGGGCTAAATATGCAAATTTGGAAGTTAAAACCACCCTTAGGAGGACCAGGGACCTAAAATGCAAATAATGAAACTTGTTTAACCTAATCCGGGGAACCATACCGGCCGCGTAACTCCCTAAGGACTCTTACGCGGGCCGCCTGGGACTGCCAGCGATAGAAAAAGTTTGGCAGCTGCCAGTTCAGCCTGTGTAACCGACTTATGAGCCTTGTTTTGCATACCAGGAGCTGCACCAACGGGTTTTCATGCATAGGGGGCACCTGTAAGCATCATATAACACCTGTAGACTTGCTTGGCATCATCCTATGAGATTAAATTCACTATATAAGCACCCTCTTTGTTGCAACATTTCACACACTCACTTGAAAACTTTCACAACTCATTTTCTGGAGATCCCTGGAGCTCAAGAGCACTTCCTAGAGGTCATTAGTCGTTCATAGGACTATTTTAAGCTTCCTTAACCTTCCTTAATTCAGTTTTACTTAGTTTATTAGCCCAAAGTCAAACCGTCGTAATTAAGGTTTGACTTCGTGATTGATTAAAATTTGTCCAGTCAAATCTCGAATTGAAAGTACCTATGAGTTGGTAATTATGTGAGTAATAACCCCTTAAAAGGGCACTCTCTGATTCCCACTCTAACTAGGTCAATTGTCGGGTCAAACTTAATCATAAAAAGTCAACAAAAAGCTAATTTTCAAATAAATGCATAATTAACAATGTAGAAGCCATGCAACCTGTTTTATCACTAATATAACTTGGTAATTAATGTAAGAACATGTCTAAACATGTTCAACCCGACAATTTTCAGTTTAGGCTCGGTTCGGAACCGAAAGTCGCATAATTAGACTTTTGCTTTGACTTTCAGTTCTGACCCAATGTAGCATGTTTTAGAAATGCCTTAGAGCTTTATTAGGACCAGGTTACATGTTAGTATAACCCTCTATGATTATACAACTTGGTTCATTAGTCATCTGATTCATATGCATGTTTCCGTTATATGCCTAAATGTTGACCAATATGCCCATTTGACCTTAAAACAAGAATTTTGAAAATGTGAGAGGACAATAATCTTTATTACTGATTTATAAACATGTCCCTAAATTTTCACATCAGTTGGAGGTCTAGATTAAGAGTTATGCTCGATAGCGTAATTAGAAAGCTTTTATTAATTAAACGACGTAATTAGCATAAAGCCTATCTAAACCAAATTTTTGATACCAAACTTTTTACCTAATGATGTAAAATAATATTTTGGGATTTTTGAAGATTTTTATTTATTTTTAGGTTGAGCATAAGATAGGGTTATAACTTTGATTCGGTAATTGTCGGTTTTGCCCTTTTGGCCTATAAAATGAGTTTTACATATTATTTTGATACCAAACCTTTTGCTACCGATTTTATATAATAAATAAAATATTTTGAGTCTTCTGAAATGATAAAAATATCAGCTTTTCTTTAAAAACCCGGAAATCACTTAAAACCGTCTTTTTACGCGTTTAAAACGCATAGTATGTATTAAAACCATTTTTCTCATATAAGACTTAATACCTACTGATGTTTTAATAAAATTTTTATATATTAACAATGAGCAAATGTTTTAAACTCAGATTCCCTATTTTAACCTTTAAAGCTTATGTAAAATTACCGAAATGCCCCTACGGTGCATAGTTTAGTTATAAAAGGTAAATTTCACCTATATACCATACCCTACTGTTATGACTTATAAAAATAAGTATTTTTATTGAATATATCAGACCTGAAACTCAGATTAATATTTAAACTCTTTTATAACCTTTTAAATGACCAAAATACCCCTACGAGGCATAGTTTGAGTTTAAATTCATTTTGAGCATAATAGAAGGTATCCTACTGATATCACAACATATTTAAGGTATATTAAATTAGGAAATCTGTTCATGAATCATTTGGTTACCTGTTACGCACTTTTCGCGTTCGGATCGGTTTATGTAACTAGTTTGCATAAATTAGCCGAAACGGGTCAAACCTTATCATTTTTGTCTCAAAATCCAGAATGTGTTTAGTTTACCCATATTATACAAGTATACAAACTTTTAGGGTCTAAACCACATTATAATCCGGTCTTCGCTTAATCGTGCGTATGAACCGTATCTTCCTTTAAAACTAACCGGTCTAAGTTTAGGCTTAATTAAGACCCGTTAGGAATCTAATAGGTTATTAAAACCTTCGTTCCAGATTAGGAGCCCAGTAAAAGCTACTTGCACTCGCTGTTTGTGAATTATACTTGCTCAGGTAAATACTTTTAACTTATTTTCCCTATACGGGCTTGGGATACGGTATTATAATAATACCGCTTGGTTGGGTATGTAGTTGTTTAAATCGGATTATGATTAATATATTTACATAACCCGTTTTAATCTGTTTTATTTGGTATATGGCCCTTGGGGGGTTAATGACCATGTCCCGAATATCCTTGACATCATTCAAAGAAACTGCCACGACCTAAGCACGGGGTGTAGGCATACACCTGACAGTTGCATTATGTAAAAACTGGTAATCCACTTAAAGGAATCAACCTTGTGGGCATTATACCTGTGGCATGTCAGTTAATCTTGTCCGGCTCTTCTAACCGGCCCTGACATATGACAAATAAGTAAAACTGTATACAAGATTATTTTTAAATAATTGTCCCAAGTTATAAAAGATATTTTGTGCCGTGTGCATTCAAACTAATTTTCTTAAACTCTTTTCAAAATGAGTCAGTTAATTGTATTTACCAGTGTAAAATGACGTATTTTCCAAAAAGGCTAAGTGCAGGTACTAGACGAAATACGCTGGCTACTCCTGGCATCATTAATCTAGTCTTGCAAGCTCTAGATGTTAAAGTCTGTTGAACAATGATCTTTTTATCTTTTGATCCACCTGTGGATCCTTTATAGTCTGTTTGTAATACTTTGATATTACTTTCTATTTGGTTTGTAATGTGATTCATCTTTTGCTTCCGCTGTGCATTTAAATTGTGTTGTTTGACTATGATGATATCAACTATGTCACGATACTCCCCACCGGGCCCACCGGTAATACGTGGAAATTCGGGGTGTGACATTTCACCTTCAACCATGTAGGCCTCTTGAGTAGGTTGAAGGGTTGCGTTCCCCCTCTCGGTAGGAAATTTGAAAGTGCCATGACCGACAGAAACAGCCATGTAGAAAGCACACTGCCCTGGTCTTCCTATGATTACATCATAGTTTGAAGGTATGTTGATGACCACAAAAGTGAGAGGTTGAACTCTTTCCATCTTGCCTTCGCTGAAACGGACATCGAGGGTTATTTGCCCTAAAGGCTTGAGGGGTATGTCTGCAATACCCGTTATGGAGGTTCCAGAGGGTTGAAGCTTCGAACGTTCCTCATTGCTCAAACGGTTGAAGAACTTTTCAAACATGATTTCAGTGGCTGCTCCAGTGTCTATGTATGCTTTGTTTGTTTGTAGTGTGCCCACGGTTGCTTCAACCACAAGAGGGTTTGCAAGTGGGTTCTTTTCCGTTGGAGGGAAACAAACACACTGAAGCTCCCAAGCTTCCAACCTCTGTCATTTGTGAGGAACCTTTCCATCAAAATCCACCATGTTAACTTCCTTGCCCTTTCCTTCGGCCATCTTGTCCCTCACCCCCTTGACCAAGTGAGCGAGTTCCCCGGACTTAACGGCCTCTTCAATCCTCTTCTTAAGCTGGAAGCAATCATTAGTGTGGTGGCCCTTTTCTTCATGAAATTCACAGTATTGGGTGGAGCTTTTGTTCTTCTTGCTTTTGGGGAGAGGTCTGGGAGGTCGAAAGCTTTGCTTCACTTCCTCTGTGGCAAGAATCTCTTGAGGGGTTTTGGTAAGGGGTGTGAAGTGTATAGCCTTATCCCTGCTTGGAGGGTTTCGGCTTTCAGACCTTCGTTGCTCTGAACCCCTTTGGCGTCTGTCATAGGAGTTGAAGTTTCCCTTTTTTCTAGCTGGGTTGTTGCCTCGCCAGCTTGATCCCCTTTTTCTTTGCTCTTTAATATCTACAGCCTCCTCTCCCTGGATGTGGGCTTCAGCCCTTTCGAGAGCTTATTCCAAGGTCTTGGGCAGGGATTTGTTGAAATCTCTTGTGAGATATTTGGATGTAATAGCGTTCATAAAACCAGCCACTCTCATTTTTTTGTCTGCCCCTACATATGTGAGACCTTCCTTTTTGTACATTTCAATGAACTCTCGAAGGCTTTCGCCATCCCTTTGTTTTATCTGAAAGATTATTGTAGCATCTTTAACGTATCGCCTTTGCTGTGAGAAATTGGCCAGAAACCCTTTACTTAGGTCATCGAAGCTTCGAACGCTTCTGGCAGGCAAATCGTTGAACCATATCCTGGCTGAACCAACGAGAGTTTGCATAAACATAAGGTAGCATTCAGCATTCAGCATTTGACCATTTCTCGATTCTGGCGGCACCAGTGAAGATCTGAAGGTGATCTTCCGGATCCTCAGTCCCATCATACGTTTTGATATGGGATGGCATCTTGATCTTCGTTTGAAAATCATAATCGGCTATTTGCTGTGAGAAGCATGAGAGAATACTTGGCTTGTAAGGCTTGGCCAAATCTTCCTCAACCCTTGCACCCATGTTGTTGTTGTTATTATTATTCCCTTGAGTGGCCAACACTTGATTAATAAAGTGTTGCCACGGGAAGCTGACCATCATCTGGGTCATCATCTAGGGCATAAGGTTGAAGCCTTAAAGGCTTCCAGGTGCAACTGGGCAACTAACTCCCAAAGGAGTGCTCATAACGGCACTTCGTGCCAAGGGGAGTACAGACAAAGCTTGTTCCCATGTAGTTGTTGTTAAGGGTGGAAGGCTTGCTACTGGAGATTGTAGGAGCTGGTCCAAAGTCAGCTCGTGCCCTAGTGGAGCATCGGCTGTAGCTGGTTGGGAAGAGAAAAGAGGAAATGTTGTTGGATTTGGCCTCGTGTACAGGTATGGGTTAGGATTAGGAGGAGGATTACTGGGACCAGCCTCATCCCTAGATGCAGAAGGTTGTGAGTTTGCAAAAGGAGGGATGGGGGGTCCAGGAGATAGAGTTGGTTCTGGTTCGTCATAGTCCAAACGAATCCTCACTCCCTTATCTCTCTCCCTACTCACATATTGGTTGAGGAGAGATCTCAACTCCAGGAAATTTTTGGCGACCCCTTCAGGGGTAAGTTCGACATGTGAGGGGGTGTTTGAGACACCGGCATTAGGGGAAGGGACCCTGATCTAGATGGAGTTGGAGTGTGGAAAGTGAGAAACTCGGGAGTGCTCCCCGGTGTCGAGAAAGACGATGGTATAGCCACATGAGCTTGGCCAGTACTTGGGGTAGAGGTATTTGGAACTTGGTTTACCTCTCTCGGAGACTCACTTTCTGACATGATGATTTCAAGAAGATGGAGCTACACTACTAGGTCCTTTTGAAGAAAATTAGTGGCGTAGCCCCACGGTGGGCGCCAACTTGTTGATGCAACATATATTAGAACAAGGATAGTAGCTGGGTCGGTTAGGCAAAAGGGTTGAAGGGTTCAGTTTTGCCTAACGCAGGTCGTGGGGTCCCCCCACGTTTGCAAGACGTGGAGAGAGGTTCACTAGTTTGATTTTGTTGTTTACTCGAGATCCTCCACTGAAATGTGTTCAGCTTTGGATATAGGAGCAAAAGGAATGTGTGTGTGTTGAATGTGAAAGAAAGTGACTTGCATGAAGCAAGTACTCAAGAACAATGACCAGAGATTCGCCAGGAATCAGAGCTGATCTTAGAATGTTTCTCCACACTTAATGAAGTGTCACATTTATAGGGAAAGCCTTAGCTCAAAGAGGAAGCTGTTTGACTAGTGAACATGCTTGCAGTGGGGGACTTACCCTTTTGGGGGGTTAAAGCCTTTTGACCTGCGGATAAAAGACTGCATTATGTGGTCTTGTATTACTTTTGCGGCTGGGCGAGTTGGTGAAGCAATCAGAGATGTGACTACTTACTGTTCACGTGTCGCTTTATCTCAACTCCCGGGTTTTTAACCTTTTAACATTTCAACCTTTTAAGCGTTTATGTGTTTTAGTCATTTTATTTGGTCTTGAGCTATTCCCGTCATCAGTACACAAATGACGGTGAATACTTCTCACTCATATACACGTGTCGTCTCCTGGTATCTTCCTTTTTGTTATTTGTTAATTGACACAACTTTAAAAAAAAGTTACTAATTCATCACCTTTTAAATCATCTTTTAATCTTTTTTATTGTATCACATGAAAAAAAATACTTCTTATCTTGTCATATTTCCAGCGTTATAAGCATATTAGTTGGTTATCCATAATTAATACTAATATTTATTAAAAGTTCTTTACCTTTTAATGATCAAAGATAAAAATTTATTACTCTTTAATGATCATTTTCAAAAAGTTATTACTATTTACATGTCTCTAAATCAGTTCATAACCGTAAGTCTAAATTCCTTTTAAATTAATGAGCATCAGTACATGTCTCTAAATCAGATTATAACCATAAGTCTAATTTTCTTTTTAAATAATAAGAGTAAACTGCCATTTTGGTCCCTGTGGTTTGGCCAGTTTTGCCACTTTAGTCCAAATCTCAAACTTATTACATCCAGGGCCCTGTGGTTTGCATTTTGTTGCCATTTTAGTCCAAAATCCAAAAAACCTCATTTTTGACTGTTGAGAGCTGCCTATTTTGTCCTTTAGTGCAGGGGTATTTTGGTCATTTTGCTTTTCATTTAACATTTTCTTAATTCAAAAATTAATATATATATATATATTAATATACAGTCTTCTCTCTCTCTTCAGTTCATCATCCCCAATATACAGTCTTCTTTCCCTCTCTCGATTACACACAAACTAGCAAACACCGGGAATTCATCCTCTTCACATGATAAAAAACCCCAGACCAAGCACCCTCTCGGTCCGGTGATTCTGTGAAGCCGGCGGCTGCCGGTGGGCTCCTCCGACGAGCCAGACACACCCCCCTCGCATCCCCTCTTCATCACTTTCATGTACCCGTTCACGCACACATCGGAATTTAGAGAGAGACTGTTCGGAAGAGAGAGAGAGAGAGATCAGGCGGCGACGGCACATGTTGTATCAGATCTGTAAAGTTGCAGGTTTTGTATTTTTTGTATCAGATCTGTTGTATCACATGTTTTGTATCAGATCTGTTGATTTGGTGCATATAGGGTGGTGTTTGTGACGATTTAGATCATGAGATCGTGCTAAAGAGAGGAGAGAGAGAGAGAGATGAGCACGACAGCGGCGGCAGACGAAGGTGCCGTCTCCGACAACGCCAAGAACGGCGGCGGTGGTGGTGGTGCTTTGAGTCAGTTAGGGTTTTGAGCTTTGAGTTTCATATCTGAATCGAAATCAGGGGTTTGAGTTCCTTGTGTTAGTTCTTGATCTGGGTTTTTACTTTGAGTTCTTAATTTGGGTTTTTTTTTTTGTTCAAAGCACTATAATTAATTTGTTCAAATCTCATTTAATTTAATGCTGTTTTGATTGGATTTGTTTAGGTGATGATGATTCAAGTAAACAAACTGAAAATCTGAAAATTACCTTTGGATGCACGAAAATTAATTCGTTTAATATTAAAATCTCGCTGAATTAATCAAATGCTGTTTTGATCTGTTCTTGATTTTCTGGGTTTTGATGATGATGTTCTTGATTTTCTAGGTTTTGATGATGATGATGTTCTTGATGATGATGTTCTAATAATCTGCTGCTGTTTTGATCTGTTCTTGATTCTACATGTTCTTGATATTCTGCTGCTGATGATGATTATTTGGGAGAAGAGAGATGACCAAAATTTTAATTAATAAAATGTTAAATGAAAAACAAAATGACCAAAATGCCCCTGCACTACAGGACAAAATAGGAGGTTGCAACAGTAAAAAAATGGGGTTTTGGAGTTTTGGACTAAAATGACAACAAAATGCAAACCACAGGGCCCTGGATGTAATAAGTTTGAGATTTGGACTAAAGTGGCAAAACTGGCCAAACCACAGGGACCAAAATGGCAGTTTACTCAAATAATAAAGTTATACACCTCGGAGAAATATGAGCTCAATGGTGCATGCATTTGACTTTACAAATAAAAACTAGAACTAAATCAAATCAAATCTTGCCCCTTTGTATTATTGAAATTATTAATATACGGTCAAACAGTTATACCACAAAATGTATTTTTTTTTCTTTTGTAAAGCTAAATATTAATAATTTACTATTATATTTTCTTGTTTGAACAATTATAGTTGTCGATTCTTTTTTTTTTATTATAAAAAATTGTTGTACGTTTCAGTATAAGTGTTAGTTGGGTATGTTTAATAATGTGTACTTTTAAAGTATTCAAATGTGTATATATATATATATATATATAGGATAAGGATCATGTGAGAAGTGATAGGCTAGTTGAGAAACTTGAGAAGCATTCTGGACCACACATTTTTCTAAGCCTTTCGTAATATACACATATGTATAGTTTAAAATTGACTATATACATATGTGTATAACTCAATATACATATATGTATATAGTCATTTTTAAACTATACATATGTGTATATTACGAAAGGCTTAGAAAAATGTGTGGTCCAGAATGCTTCTCAAGTTTCTCATATAGGGTGGACTTCTCTTAGGATCCCTACCCTATATATATATATATATATATATATATATATATATTGTTACAGAGTGAATACCAGTGTATTTGTGAATTGAATGAACAAATCTTGGCCATTGATTTACTTCATCAAATCGTGAAATACACTATTGTATTTTCATCGTCAAATACTGATCAAATCTTGGTAATTGATTTACATTTGTGTATTGATAATCAATAGCTAAGATTAGTTTACACAGTTCACTATCAAAGGGGTTGTTCGCAAATGAACCTAACCCTATATATATATTGAAGACCCTGTATATTAATTCAGAAGTGTGGGAAATATTGTGGAGATGATATGTGTCCTCAATCTAAATTAATTCAAAAGGCTAAACAAGTAATTTTCTTATTGATTTAATTAATTGATAACTTTCCATAACCGCCACCCTTAATTATAGAATACGAATTAAGAATTAATCTATGAATTTGTGTCATCTCGTTCAGAACTGTATAGTGTTATATATTTTTATATAGTGTTATATAGTGTTACACAGTGTTATATGGTGTTTTTTGGTGTTATATAGTTTATATGATGGATGTATAGTGTTGTATAGTGTTATTTAGAGTTATATAATGTTATATAGTGTTATAGTGTTATATTTTTCTGATAGCATGTCTATGATAGATGTATAGTGTTATATAGTGTTACATAGTGTTATATGGTGTTACATAGTGTTATACGGTGTTATATGGTATTATATGGTGTTATATAGTGTTATATGATGGATGTATAGTGTTATATATTTCTTGTAGCAGTTACATATTTCTGGATTTTTTAGAATGTCCGGATTTTAGAATAAGTTTAAAATTGAATCGCTATAATTTAGGAGTGAATCGCTAAAATTTAGGAGACGTTACCTAATCTAAAACATATACAAAGACACTATTACCCCTACAATTTTCAAATCAGTCCAAATAATTAAAACACAATTTATATTTTGGTCCCTATTGATCTCAACAATTAGATCAAAGATCTAATGGTTTAAAACACTTCTCACACTTTATACACTATGTACATTATATATATATATATATATATATATATATATATATATATAGGGGATGGCTAAAATGAGAACCACCTCCAGTTGTAAGAACCATGAGAACCACTTTCTGGCCTTTAGATCAAGGAGATGGATGGATGAGATTAAAAGTACTTAAAAAATAATATTAAGTATTTTTTGTCTTATTATATCTTTAATATTTTATTGTTAAATGGTATTTTAGTAAAATTACTTTGTTTTGTCTTTTTATATATATTAGTTTTTAATTACCTTTTTTGTCTTATTCATTAATTATATTTTTTATTTAATTGTTTTTTATTTATAAACTGATTTTTTTTATTAAACATTTTCTAATTCAGATTTTTATTATATTAGATTTTTATTTTTTAAACTTAGTTTTTTTATTAAACATTTTCAAATTCAGATTTATTTACATATTTTTACGTTTAACGTCCGGCCTTTTCACGCCTCGTTTTTTGACGCGCCGTTTTTACGCCCGGCTTTCTCACGCCTCGTTTTTTCAATGCGTCGGTTTTTACGTTTTACGCCCCGATTTTTTACGTTTTACGCGTCGGTTTTATACGTTTTACGCGTCGGTTTTTTACGTTTTACGAGCCAGTTTTTTACGTTAACGTTTTTTTACGTTTTACGCGCCGGTTTTTTACGTTAACGTTATTTACGATTTACGCGCCGGTTTTTTACGTTTTACGGCCCGGTTTTTTACGTTAACGTTTTTTTACGTTTTACGCGCCGGTTTTTTTTCGTTAACGTTTTTTACTTTTTTTCGCGCCGGTTTTTTACGTTTTACGTAAAACTTTTTACGTTTTCCTAAAAAAAAATTACGTTTTACGTAAAACTTTTTACGTTTTGCGGTATAAGTTTTTACTTTTTACTTTTTACCTTTTACGTTTTACGTAGAAATTTTTACTTTTTACGTTTTACGTTTTGCGTTAAAACTTTTTACGTTAAAACTGTTTACGTTTTACATAAAACGTTTTACGTTTTACGTAAAACTTTTTACGCTTCACGTTTTTACGTTTTATGTTAAAAAAGTTTACGGTTTACGTTAAAAAAGTTTACGGTTTAATTTTTTTTTTTTAATTTTACGTTAAAAAGTTTTACGGTCCACGTTAAAAAGTTTTACGTTTTACGTTTGACGTAAAACTTTTTACGTTTTACGTTTCACGTAAAAACTTTTTACGTTTTACGTTTTATCTAAAAGTTTTTTACACAAAACGAACGCATCCAGAAAATCGCTACTCGGTAGGTGTCTCAGATAGATTTATCATCATCGACGCCTCAAAAAAAATATAAAAACCCAACAAACATCAAAACCAAAGGGTATCTCGAAAAAAAAACGGGGTTTGGCTCAGATTATCCGATAATCAAGAGGCTGCAAAGGTGGGGTTGCAGGATCAAAAACCCTATCCTCCGCCGTCCTTGCCGCGCCATCGTCATCAAAATCTACGCTTTTTTTTTTCATCATCGCCACCCCATCGATCGTATTCAACATGAACAACATTCAAACCCAGATTCAACATGAACACAGAAAGGTCCCAGATTCAACATGAACACAGATTCTCAACTAAACCCAGATTCAACATGAACACAGAAAGGTCCTAGATTCAACATGAACACAGAAAATCAACTAAACCCAGAAAAACCCACATATCAAGAACACATATCATGAACACAGGCCAGATTCAACATCAAACCCCAGATTCAACATCAAGAACACAGGCCAAAAGATTCAACAGATCATGAACACAGGCCAGGTTTCAAAAGATCAAAACCGACAAAATCAAACATTCAAAACCTAGATTAAACCGATTCAATCATTCAAAAAACCCACATATCAAGAACACATATCAAGAACACATGCCAAAGAAATCACTAGAAAAATCAAGTTCATCAAACCCACAAATCAAAGTTCATCAAAAAAGCCCCAGATTCAAACCACAAGATTCAAACCCAACAAGAACCCAGATTCAAACCCAACAAGATATTCAAACAGATTCAAACCCAAACAAAAACACTTACCAAACAGATTCAAACCCAAAACAACCACAAGATTCAAACTCGGTGACACATCAACCGCCACCACCCCCCTTCACCCCATCATTCGCCGCCACCACCCGCCGTCGACACACCGCCACCACCGTCGTCGACACATCAGCCGCCGCCACCACCGTCGTCGACCACCCACCACAAACCCACCTTCACCAACCAAATCACAAACCCACCTTCACCAACCACCCACCACAAACAACCACAGAATCAACGGAATCAAAAAAGATCCTACCCCAAAACATAATCAGAATCAAAAAAAATCCCAAACCAACATAATCAGAATCAAAGAAACCCCAAACCCAAGCAACCCCCAACATACCAAATTAAACCCAGCAATGTCACAAAAGGGTGACCGGAGAGATGGTGGCCATGACGGTTCGTTTTCAGGCGATGGTGGCCGGCCAACCACCTCGCACAACCGTCTTCCGCCACCGATCAACCACCGCCCCACTACCGCCTTCCGCCGCTGCTGCCGTTGTTTGTGGTGCACCGCCGCCGAAAAGTGTAGGTCGGATCTCTCTGTGATGAGGGTGGGTTGCAGGTTTTTGTGAGGGGTGGGTTGCAGGTTTTGTGTGAAGGGTGGGTTGCAGGTTTTTGTGTGTCGGATGAAGATGGAGTGGATAAATTGATTTTAGAAAATGGGTTTTTTATGTGCAGTGACCTAAAAATGATCTTAGAAATGGTTTTAAAACAAAAGAGAGGAGAGAGGAGAGATATATATTAAATGAAGAGAGAGGGAACATATGACACTTGGGGTAAAAGACCAAAATGCCCTTTCTGTTGGCATAACCTGATTGGTTGAGATGGTTCTCATGGTTCTTACAACTGGGAGTGGTTCTCATTTTAACTCAATCCTATATATATAGGGTTGGGCTAGACAAAAAACCCTATCTTTCTTAGAAAACTCTGGAAACTCAAAGCTCCCGACATTTTTTTTTTGAAAAAAATAACACATGTAATATACATGTTTTTAAGACTTTTGGGCCAAAAAAATCAAAAAAGCGGCGAGTACTTTTTTTTTAAAAAAATAAACAAGTTCCAGAAACTTCGTTAACTAACATGTGTTAGACAACAAATGCTGAAAGTTGCTGAAATTTGTTTTTTTTTTTTAAAAAAACCCTTCGGCGCTTTTTTGATTTTTTTGGCCCAAAACTCTTAAAACATGTATATTACATGTGTTATTTTTTTCAAAAAAAAAATGTCGGGAGCTTTGAGTTTCCCGGGTTTTCTACCTAAAGAGGGTTTTCTACCTAGCCTTATCCTATATATATATATATATATATACATATACATATAGGGGATCGCTAGAATGAGAACCACCACGAGTTATGAGAACCACGAGAACCGCGCCCCGCGGGTGGCCGTCGGCGACGAAATTTTTTTTACACCTAGATCCGTATATTTTAGTGGGGGGTTTAAATTTTCGGTTCAAACGGCGCGCCCGAGGGGGTAGTTTTTTACGCCCAAAGTTTGAGTTTTTTTAATTTTTTTAATTTTTCTTTTTTTTTTTACCAAACTTTGGGCGTAAAAAACTACCCCCTCGGGCGCGCCGTTTGAACCGAAAATTTAAACCCCCCACTAAAATATACGGATCTAGGTGTAAAAAAAATTTCGTCGCCGACGGCCACCCGCGGGACGCGGTTCTCGTGGTTCTCATAACTCGTGGTGGTTCTCATTCTAGCGGCTCCCATATATATATATATATATATATATATATATATATATATATATATATATATATATATATATCACATCCTCAAGTTGTATGGAAAAAATAAGATTTGAGTTAAAAGTTGCTATATCAAATTCAATAAACCTTATCCTTATTCACAAAACTATATGGAAATGAAAAGTAAAACCTTAGGGGAGTCGGTATGGGCCGAGCTCGGGGAATGGTTTCATCGATCGGTGAATCACCCTTAGTGTTTGAATGGTGAGTGGGGAGTAGGAGAGAGAAAGAGAAATCGGTGACTATTCACCGAAGGTAGAGAAGGAATGATAGAGGAGAGAGAGAGGAGAGAAGAACCAATCAAAATGTTTTATTTTTTAATTGAGTGGGTGTTTGAACTATACCTAGTGTTTGAGTAAAAAATGGGGAATGAAGAGGGGGGTTGACATGGCTTTATATCATTGGGTAGAGAAAACTCAAACACCGTAACTCACCCCAACCATACCGTACACCCTTAAGGTTGTGCGGTATGGGGTACGTCCCCAAGGCGTCGAGGACCGGCGCCGCCCAAGCCGTCCTCGTCCTCTCCATCGACCTTGAGACGTTTGAGACGATCCAAATAAAGACAAAAAATGATGGGGTCCCTTTGCTTTATGACCGTTTAAAAAAATTCCAAATTCAAAAAATATCCAACGGTTACTTTCACCAAATATATAAAAATTCAACTTTTTTTCACCTCCATTCACCATTTTTAACCCCTTTTCTCATCTCTCCCCCTTTATTTTTTATAAAACATCTTCCACTTTTATAAACTTATATTCTACCATGGATTCCTTCAACAACCCGAACGTCCCCAACAACCCGAACAATCCCAACAACCCGACCCAACCGAATGTTTTCTCGGTTCCGGGATATTATCCGACGATCGAACCGAACCAATTCTTTCAATATTCGCCAAACGCCTTTTCCGCATTCCAACACTCACCGAACCAATTCTCTCAAAATCAAGCTCTTCAACAATTGATGATGCAGGGTGCTTTTAATCTCCAACCGATCCCGACGCAACCCGTTCAACCCCAACCGAACCCGAACGATCCGAACCCGACGAGGATGTGGAAGTTGTTCCCGAAACCCAACCGCAAAAAGAAAAAGGCAAACGAAGAAAAGGCAAGCAAGTGGTGGGTGAGCAACCGTCCAAAGCAAAGGCGAAACCGTGGACGCCAATCGAGCAAGAAGCCTTAGCTAAGGCTTACATAGGCACGTCTACACACCCGACAAAAGATTGGTAAAACTAACTTTTTTTTAAGTTTATATTTTTTAGAATTAGTTTTTTATTTTTTGTAACATATTTTATAGGTAATAATCAAACGGGTGACGGGTTTTGGAAGGCGGTTTTGGCGAAGTTCCTTGGGCTAATGGACCAAGGCCCGTATCGAGATGTCGTCTCGGTGTCATCAAAGTAGCGAAAAATGAACGGGTCCGTCAATAAGTTTTGCGATGAATATAATAAAATATATTCAAGTGGGCGTCGTAGCGGTATGAGCGACGAGGATGTGTTTAAAAAGGCGTTGGAGATGTACAAGTCGAACAATAATAATACCTCGTTCGCACACGTTCGCGCGTGGGAAGTTTTGCGAACGCACAAAAAATGGGCGCCGATTCCCAACGAGGCGGAGATGGCGAAGTGGCAAAGGACATCGGAATCGGGTAGTTTTAGCGCCGGTGGATCGGACGCGAGTTGTCATATAAACTTAAACGATGACACCGAGTTCGACGAAGAAGAATACGCCGTACATGAAGCGGAGTGTCCCCCGGGCCGGGACAAATCAAAGAAGGAGCGGGCGAAGGAGAAAGAAAAGCAAAAGGTGGACCCGAAGATGGACGAGTTTATGACACAATTTAAAACGTACACCGAGGTCACGGCCCAAAAGGTGAAGGCGAAGGAGCGGGCCATCGAAGAAAAGTCACGCCTAGCGGGAGAAAAGTTACGCGAAAAGGTCCGATTGTCCGATGAAAAGATTCGGCTCAAGGAATGTGAAATATTAACGATGGATGTCGATAATTATCCCGATCCGAAACGTTCGACTTTGATAAAACTACAAAACGACATCATGAAGAAGCATCAAAGTGGTTGATTTTTTTAAGTTTATGTTTTTTTTAAGTTTATGTAATGTTTTTTAATATTAATGAAAATATTTTGTTAATTTATTTGTTAAATGTTAAAAAAAGTAGAAGATTAAAAAAATAAAAAATATAAAAGTGGTGGGGTAGGATCATCTAGGACCATCCTCTCATTTCCACTAGTTTTGTGGGATGGACCATCCTTGGGAGAACTATGATGTGACGCATACGTTACAGATCATTCTCCAAGTAAGGATGAACACCATACCATGTAGCCTAAGAGCATTTACATTTGACTCTTTATTCGTACCTTATCGTTAAGGAAAATATACAAAAATGTTCACTTTTACTTTTATATCAGATTTCATCTTTATTTCACATCCAAATTTTTTTTAAGAAAAGCTACAATTAATTCATATATTTACAACTCACTATTTATTGCTTATATATATATTGTGAGTGGAAAAAGAGAAAGAATAGTAAAAAAAAGAACATTATTTAACTTAATATAAATAGATATAAGAAATCGGATGTTGGAGGTTTGTTAAAAATCTTTAAATTGACAAGTTAAATTTGTGAAAACTCGATGTGAAAGCTCTTAATATAATAATTTCTTAACCATTTCCCATAAAATTAATTAGGCTGATTCTAAACACACCCCCTCCCCTCGTGATTATACCCCCCTTGTGAGAGGAAAACTGCCGGTCCCACGTGAGCCCCACCTGTAAGTATGTGAGAGAAGGGAGGTGTAAAAAGTAATTAGGGGGGGTGTAGAAAGTAGCACCCTAAAATTATTAGGCTCGGATGTAAAATCTTTTAATATACTAATTTCTTAACCATTTCTCACAGATGTAAAAGCTTTTAATATAGTAATTTCTTAACCATTTCTCGTAAAATTATAAGGATAAGGAAGAAGATGTACGAGACTTCTAGAAAATAAACATTTTTTTTTGGAATGATTGTTTTCATTTAAATTATACAGAAAAGAAAAAGAAACATAATGTGAATGCTCTTATATGAGTAATATTTTTTTCCAGTGTAATGTTTTTAAAATATAACTCAGAATTTATATAGTTTGTGATTTTATCCACCAAAAAACTTATCCTTTTTTATATAAAACAACTATTACACTTTGTAAAGTTTTGAAGAAAAGTACACAAATTGAAAACTCAATTTCTATTTTCTATTTGTATTTTAACTATTGTATATATAAGTTTGTAAATAAGTGTGAAACAAGTCGAGCTACTCATGAGCTGCTCAAGATCGGCTTGTAAAAAGTCAAATCAAGCCTAACCCAGGCTTATTTAATAAACGAGCTCGAGCCCGAGTTTCACATATCGAGCTCGAGTAGACTCGTGAATCTAAACGAGCTTTTTGATTTTATAAATTTTATTTAGTATATAAGAGGGAGGTTCATTGGCGAGTAGTTTAGGATTATTAATGTAAAAGTAAAGTATAAATAACATTTTTTGTTAAATGTGTTTATATGCAAAAGCTTCGAAAAATATTATGTATAAATGACTCTTTTACATGTAAAACTGATTTTTTATGATTTTTATACGTAAAACCCATGGTTTCCCGATTCCACATTTTTTGATGGAATTGGTGTCCAATTATCGATTATATAATATTACTATCAAGGTATCGATTATATAATATTACTATCAAGGAACGATCCAAATAGTTATACTTTGGACGACGAACAAAGTATAATATTTAAGTGTTAAATATTATCACAAAAGCAAACTAATTATGGGGAACATGTATTTAGTAAAAAAACTAGAGATGTTAATTGTTTGCGAGACAATTAATTTGGTGGTATGAGTAGTAATTTATTATTAGATAATAAATTAAAAGATTATTTTATTAAAAATAAAATGTCGTAAAAGGGTTTTGACTAGTAAGCGGAGAATAATGGTTATTTGATATGAACAAGGATTGATTATTATTAGATAATAATTATGAAGGAATTTTTTGTAGGAGTAGGTGTTTTGTACTAGGATAGATTACTTCTAGGTGGGCATGAATATCAAAGTGTTTATGGGTAAGTCCATGTTCCAAACAATGACTTTCAAGCCCATGTTCCTGCAAACCTGCTAACATTCTGATTGTCTCTGAACATCGTTGTATTGAACCAAGACATCCAGAAGTCGTTGTTTCAATTATATACCTTCAATCAAAGTTGTTTCATACTTATACCTTCGGAAAGTCGTTTCAGTCTCATACCTTAAACAAAAGTCGTTGTTTCATTCCCAGACCTTGTAAAAGTCGCTGATTTGAATTAATACCTTCATAAAATCGTTGTTTGAATTAATACCTTCACCCTATAAGCTTATTTAGGCATTAGATAAGATAGCCTACTACTCATTATTCCAATATTAGAACGATAGCCTCCTCCTTGAATTTTTCTGCGTATGAACTATTCAACCTATTAATTCTAGCATTTTACTTTTTGAGCCATCACATGGGTTCTTCAGAACCACAAAGGGTCTTCAAAGGCTTTGAATGAAGTTCACTAAACGAAACAAAAACTTTCTTTATGTTCACTAAACAAAACAACGACTTTCATAAGGTCTTCGAACAGATCAGCGACTTTCATTTATGTTTGCATGTTGAAACAACGATGTTCATTAGGTATGCATTTCATTCAGTGACTTTAATTTATGTATGCAGGTTGAAACAACGACTTTAATAAGTTATTGGTATCATACAGTGACTTTCTTAATATTTTCATTTCATTTAGCGATGTTCAAAGACAATCAGAATGTTGGCAGGTTTGCAGGAGCATGGGCTTGAAAGTCGTTGTTTGGAACATGGACTTACCCATAAACACTTTGATATTTCATGACCATCTAGAAGTAATCTTTCCTTGTCCAAACCACCTACTCTTGAAAAAAATCAATTATGAAGTAGGTAAAATGTTGTTGATACAACATTTTTTCCTGTCCCTTTCATCGTCATCATCTCGTTCAACCTCTTCAAGAAGATGGTGAAGGTAGATGTCCCAAACTTATGTTTTTTTCCATGTATTTCGATTGACTTGTGTTAGATTTGAAAGTGTGTAGGGTTGGCACTGGTCCTTACCACAAAAACTACTAGTGATCTCCTTATCGTCTCCTTTATGGCGTTAAGTCAAGTTAGATCTTTATATGCAGGTGGAATTAAACAAGCTAATTGTATATTGATTGTTGGTATAAACTAGTTACATGATGATTCTATACATTTTTAATGGAAACGAAGCTTTTTATACATAGAGTTGAATTATTCGTAAATACCTTTGAGACTGTGATAATTACAAATATGCATAGGGTCCTAATAGACATCTCCATCAGCTAAGAAAGTGGATCAACTGATCTTAAGAAGAGAAATATAGATGTTGGCAATGACTATGCAAGATAGCAACAATTCATTTGCTTATATAAAGTGCACACAAAAATGTTCCCGCAAAAGACTTTGTTAGAGCGATGAGGAACATGCATAACACCAAAAAGTAGTGTCAAGATATTGAAGGACTTGATGAGAGCGATAGAGTCGTTCCAAATGAAGATCACGCCATTAATTTAAACGATAATGTATAAGTGAGCGTGTGCATATGGATACATAAATAATTAAGGACGTTTATCAGAAACCATGACACCAAGTGTACTAAAGGCCTTGGAAACGCATTAAAGCCATAGCATGGGGGCGTGTTTGAGATTGCAAAGGAACTTCTAAAGAAGGTAAACATGACCTTAATTTTATTGCTTATATATATATATATATGATTTTCGTGAGACTATCGTAAATAAAGGAATTTTGAAGATCTAGTTAGTTGAGTGACATTTATGAGCTACCGCAAGAAAGATAACAACTCTAATACGTGTTAATTTAGGTTAGTCATTATGTGTTATGTAATTGAGATTAGGGTAAGATTTGGTACCAATTTAGCTATGATACGTAATCAATAAGTTCGATATTACACATATGTATTTTCAAGACTATGATTATTACAATTAAAAAATAACTAGCTTAATACATTTGAGGTCATTCTGTCGGGAAATTACGTGTAAAGTGTTTTAAAGGTGTAAGAGGTGTCCTGCATCAATGAAAAATTATGGCATTCAGGTTTTGATGAGTCTCGCATTTAAGGTTCATACGAAAAAGTTAGGTTTAGGTTAAAAAGGTGTAAATCACACCTCAATATTGTATCTATAGTAAACTACTTGCATTTTAGTTTAGTTTTGTTTTAGATATGAGATTAAGGGAAAATATTTACTTGCATGTAGTGTTTTATGGATCAAGCTATGAAATTGGATCAAACAAACCTCAATCCATGTAATGTAATAAGAAAGTTATATATTTAAGGCAAATTGGAAAATAATAGTCTCATCTTTCTGAAATTGGCCGATAATAATCCCAAGTCAGTTATTAGCCAATAATAATCCGATCTCGTCCATTTTTTTGTAAAATAGTCCGCCGTTAAAATAGCTTAACGGAGTTAAATTTTTTTCCGAATTACAAACCAATGTTTTAGGGCTTTTGATCAGAACGAGGATACGAGTCGACTGATGTAAAACTTACCTCAAAATACTGCCCCAACCAACGAAAACGGTGCTTCAATTCGGGTGTTTAACTTCCAATTAACAAAATTCAAGCATTTCGAACACAATTTCGAGGTAAGTTTTACATCACTCGACTCGTATCCTCGTTCTGATCAAAAGCCCTAAAACATCGGTTTGTAATTCGGAAAAAAACTTAACTCCGTTAAGCTTATTTTAACGGCGTTCTATTTTACAAAAAAATTGGACGAGGTCGGATTATTAGTGGCTAATAACTGACTTCGGATTATTATCAGCCAATTTCAGAAAGATGAGATTATTATTTTCTAATTTGCCTATATTTAAAGATTTTCAATGTTATGTTAAAATACTAGATGTTGGTGTTGTTCTGAACTATCAATATGTAGTTTGGAAATGTTCGCTTGAAAATAGGTATAAAGGCCGACTCTCGACATTATCAGGTGATAACAGGCCAACATAATTTGTGTAAAATTGCGAACATGGGTCTTATGGTGCCTCATGTACACAAGTCGTATACCATTCCATCTACCTACTACACCATCTTGCAAATCACATAAAATCAATTATAACTCAAAATTAAGATGGGTGTTAAGCGTCTTTATAAAGCTTGAAGAATCTAGTTCGAATTTTACTAACATAACAAACGAATTTCGATCCTGATTAAGCAAACAGATGAATTAGCATAAATAAATCAATATTAATATATCGTTTTCAGTCAAACATTTTAAGTAGGTCGATTATAGAATTATGATACGATGTGACCGCTACCATAACATGTTCTTCCTAACTAGTGCAATGACTCTTTCTATAAATCATGTGACATTGATATTTATCATATTTTTTTTTTCCATTTCATGGGGAGAATTCATTTTCTTTTATGGTAAAACATTTTTCTTTGGGTTGAAAGTTAGCATAAAGCTTGAAAATATTTATATATTTCTTTCCTTAAAGTTTAAAGTAGAAAGAAGACTAATGATACGTGTATTAGCCTTAGGTTATGGGGTATACTTTCACGCCCCTTAACTACACGTAGGCTCCACATCAACTACTTGACTCTCTTTCACTTCACATCACACCAAGAAAATGGTTTAACCCCATTAACGCCACTTAAATTAATTAAAATACATATATATATATAGCATGTTGTTGTGTGTGTGCAAATTTTGCAATGCTTGATTCTCTCCCTCTCTCTCCTAGTTAACTTCTTAACATGTAAAGATTTTAATGTCTCTTAACACCCTTCAGAAACGGTTTAACAGGTGTTAACGGATGCCAACTAGGATTAACACCTATAGATGTTAGAGTATACCAGGTGGCCTTATTGCATAATACGATACACATTAATTGCATCAACCCCTTTGTCATATTCATTCTCGTTTTCCCCCCTCTCTCTCTCCTCCAGCCACCACAAAAGCAGCCGAAGACGACCTTTCTTTCATTTTTCAGATGCCACAACAAGATCAACAAAAGTCTTGAAAAACAACAGTCAGGTGAGTTCATTCGTTCAAAGATTCAATCTTTATTGATTTTTAATGAATACCCAATTCAGCTTTTGGATTAAACTCAAAACCCTTTTGATGGGTTTTGATAATTTTGTGAAGTTGATCTGGGTATTGTTATTGTTAGTCGATCTGTACAGAATCCGATTAGGGTTTGATGTTGAATTTGAATCGGGGGTAGTCTTTTTTTGTTTGTTTGATTGTTGATTAAACCCTTTATGACAGATTTTTAAATTTGCAAGTTGTTATGCTGTTATGGATTGTTTATTTTTTCTACTTTTGTTTATTTTTTCTACTTTTTGATGAGATCTGTGAATATAAAGCGTAAACTTTTATGTATCTGCTCTGTTGTAGATCATAAACCTACTTTTGATTGGGGTTATATATTCCAAACAGTTGATCTGACTGCTCTTTTTATGTTTGTGTGTGTGTTTAGGTGTGTTTATGTGTGTTCTTTTTGTTTCAAGTTGCTTAAGTTCTCTGTTAAGTTTGTATAACAGAAAGAATCTTTTGATCATAATCGAAACAAATAAATCTTTAAAAGACCAGTTTTAAGATAAAGTTTGATACTTTAATGTTCTTTATGTTTAGTTTAGTTGTCTGCTGTTCATAAATCTATAGTTTAGTCTCATGGTGTTTGTTTCATCGTTTTCGGGCCTTAAAGCTGAAAATTTCGAGCATAAGAAGATTAGATATGATTTTGATTATTACTCTTATCAGAACTAATCTTGTTCTGTTAAATAAATCATGAATGATGTGATTTCTAAGTTGATTTTGTGTTTTTTTTTTCAGGATAGAAGGTATATTTGCTTGACGGTTTATGATCTTGTGAGTAATTAAGGTGGTATTAATTGTATACTTTCTTGATTTGGGTTCATTGTGATCAATGGGGATCTTCGAAGAAATGGGATTTTACGGAAATCTTGATTTCCTTTCGGCTCCCAACTGCGAGGGAGAACGTGCTCCTGAAACCGAACAAGACGCACCCGTGGAGGAAGATTACAGTGATGAAGAAATGGACGTTGATGAGCTCGAAAGGAGGATGTGGCGAGACCGGATGCTTTTAAGGCGGCTCAAAGATCAAAGCAAAGGTAAAGACGTCGATAACACCAAACAACGTCAGTCTCAAGAACAAGCGAGACGCAAGAAGATGTCGCGGGCCCAAGACGGGATCTTGAAGTACATGCTTAAAATGATGGAAGTTTGCAAGGCTCAAGGGTTTGTTTACGGAATCATTCCGGAAAACGGGAAGCCCGTTAGCGGGGCGTCTGATAATCTCCGGGCCTGGTGGAAGGAAAAGGTCCGGTTTGATCGAAACGGGCCGGCCGCAATTTCAAAATACCAATCGGAACACTCGATTCCGGGAAAAGATGAGGATAATCTTTCCCCGGTTTCCACCCCGCACACGTTGCAAGAGCTTCAAGACACCACTCTCGGTTCTCTTCTGTCGGCTTTAATGCAGCACTGTGACCCGCCACAGAGGCGGTTCCCATTGGAAAAGGGTGTCGCACCACCGTGGTGGCCCACCGGAAACGAGGAATGGTGGTCGCAACTCGGGTTACCGAAAGAACAAGGGACCCCACCGTATAAGAAGCCTCATGATCTGAAAAAGGCGTGGAAAGTCGGTGTTTTAACAGCCGTCATTAAACATATGTCGCCGGATATCGCAAAGATTCGCAAGCTTGTTAGGCAATCTAAATGCTTGCAAGACAAAATGACGGCTAAAGAAAGCGCCACGTGGCTCGCTATAATTAACCAAGAAGAAGCTATATCGCGGAAACTGTATCCTGATATCTGTCCCCCTATATCAACAGGTGGGTCCGGGTCGTATCTTGTAACTGACGCCGGTGATTATGACGTGGAGGGTGTAGACGATGATCAGACAGCTGAAGTAGAAGAATGTAAGCCGCAGCCTGTTGATGTCACTAATCTCTATAATCTCGGGCTCATGGGCCCGCAACTGGCCCAAGTGAAGGGTGAGCTCGTTGAAATCCCGAGCTCGGATAATTTCGTTCAGAAAAGGAAGCAATTATCTGATGACCAGCAGCCACCGAAGGTGTACACTTGTGAGTTTTCTCAATGCCCTTATAGCGACATTCGTGTAGGTTTTGCTGACCGACTTTCAAGAAACAATCACCAGATGAATTGTCCGTATCGCCCTTCTCCTAATCCGAATCATAATCCGCCTCGTAGTTCCACCCTAAGCTTCCAAATGAAAGAACCACAACCACCCGTGTTCACAATGCCGTCGTTTGGTCAACCCAAGATGACCACGGGTCAACCCATGAACCAGGATGCTGCATTTGGTGCGTCACAGTTTGGACTTCCGGGAGATGGTCAACGGGCGATTTCTGATCTTATGTCGTTTTACGATACGAATCATCAAAACACCAACCGAAATCTCAATACCGCGAATCTTGATGTCATCGCTAATCACCAAAACACCAACAGAAACCTCAATGTTGCGAATCTCGACGTTATCACTGACCTCCAGAAGCAAAAATTCCCCATGCAACTCGACGATGACTTTTTTAGTCAAGGCGTAGTCGAGTCAAACATCAGTTCCAGCCAGTCAACTTTCTTGTCAACAGGTTTCCAGTTCGACAACAAAGCACCATACACCCCTCCTTTCGACGCACACAATAATTTGGATTTCAGATTCGTTTCGCAGTCTCCGTTCAATCTAGGAGGCGTTGACTTTTCCGGCGAGTCAAACCCGACCCCGGATATGTCCATGTGGTACCTCTAAAACCACCATCATAATCATCATCAAAATCATCTCCCTTTAAGAGGTGAAAAAGTCTTTTATAATCCATAGTTATAGTAGTATCAAGTTAGTTATTTGAACTCATTATGCTTGTTACTATTACAAAACTTTCATGTTTTTCATGTTTCTTGTGACAAAATACTATGTGGTGGATTATATGAATTATTGGTGGCTAGCTTTTGTTTGTTTATGGTGTTTTGTCTGCATTTTGACAAAGTAAAAGGTGAAGAAGGCATGTGGGAGGGTGGTTGGGTTGGGACCAATTGAGTAAAAGATGGAGAACATCAACATGTGAGCTTGTTTGGGTCCATACCATACCATAGGTTTGGGACCCAGATATGGATAGGATTTAGGAAGATGATGCTAAATAGCTGGCTGGCTGGCTAGATGGTGTCAAAACATAACTTCATGGGTGGATAATAAAGTCATCAATGGCTGTTTTGACTTTTGCTATTATGGTGTTTGTGGAATGTTATGCTTGGTTTCTACCAAATTCATCTTACTATTATTGGTTGGTTGATTAGGAAAATGATTATTCTATTGTCAAATCAGTTTGATCTTTGTGAGTTTCTTTCATTGTGTCGTGGTCGAATTGAATGAGCGGGTCAGAACGGGTTAAAATAATTACGTTGAATGGAAAAAAAAAAGAACGTAACGCTTATTAAAGGTGTGAACCTCATTAAATATGATAAAACTAGGTTATGCATGTGTTCTTTTTCATTTGTAACACTCGCACTCGCGCGTGCATATCTATACATATAATAAAAGAAACCAATTTTTGGACACGTGTCATTCATTGAAGGTATCCTCAAATCTATACTTATCTTATATTAATTAAATAAATAATAAATTAATATTAAATCTTATCATACTTTAATAAAATATTATCCTTAAATCTAAATTGTTAATTTAATATATTTTTAAAACAAATACATCTCTTTCTTACTTATCTTATATTAAATATATAAATAATAATTTAATATTAAATGTTATCCAAATTTACTAAATATAACTTTTTTTTATTATTTGGTATACAAAATTATATTTATTCAACTCGTGTAAAATGCGGGGGGTTTTAAATATATAACTTTTTTTTTATTATTTACTATATAAAGTTACATTTATATAACCCGTGTAATACTCGAAGTTTTAAGGATATAACTTTTTATCATTTGCTACGTAAAATTAGATTTGTTCAACACGTGTAATACACGAGGTTTTTAAGGATATATATATTTTTTTATTTGGTAGATTTTTCAACCCGACTACACACGGGTTTTTAAAGATACGACGCTTTTAGTATTTAATATACAAAATTACATTTATTTAATTTGTGTAATACACATGTTTTTAAAGATATAACTCTTTTTTAGATCTATTCAACACGTGTAATATACGGGGTTTTAAGGATGTAATTTTTTTTTTATTATTTGGTAGATTTATTCAACCTGATTATACACGGGGTTTTTTAAAGATACGACGTTTTTACTATTTAGTATACAAAATTACATTTATTTAATCTGTATAATACGCATGGTTTTTAAAAATATAACTTTTTTTATTATTTGATATATAAAATTATATTTGTTTAACCCATACAATATACGGGGTTTATAAAGATATAACTTTTTATTATTTAATATATAAAATTACATTTATTCAACCCGTGTAATACACGGGGTTCTAACCTAGTATATATATATATATATATATATATATATATATATATATATATATATTCTATCAATCTTTTAAGGAAGTCGTGTCCGCGAGGTTGTTTAACCTAGTATATGTCTTGTATAATCTCTTTGATTTAAGGTGATAATCTAAAATTCTTATGTGTCGCGATGAAGATTGGCTAAATCGTAGGGGTGAGCATAAAACCGAAATAACCGAACCGTAACCGAAATAACTGAAAAATCCAGACCGAAAAAACCGAACCGAAACAAAAACCGACGGTTCGGTTTTCGGATTTTTAATAACCGAAAATTTCGGTTCGGTTTTCGGATAATCATTTTCAATAACCGAAAATAACCGAACCGAACCGATAAGTTTTAATAGTATACCAAATCTATATATTTTTATGTTTAAGTGTTTACCCATACTACTAAGAATTGTTAATTTTATTCTTGTTTGTTAAATATTTATAATAAGAACATTACCATGTTTATCCATCATTGGGGAAGGTTCTGTGCACAACATTAAATATTGTGAGAACACGAAGAACAAAAAAATCACTCATTTTTTCAATACTAAAAACCTAAAAAGTAAATGAAAATGTTATAAATGTAAGATTTATTGTTTCTCACAATAGAATTTAAAAAAAATATGAAAAATCTTCAGTTTTTAAATAACCTATACATATGTAGGTTATGTGTAGGCTAAATTACCTACATGTATGTAGACTATGTGTAGGGAAAAATATATGATTTTTTTAGGTACATATAATACACATATGAATGTAAGAAACATAAAATTTAAGAAATATGTACCTTAAATCCCAAAATTTAGTGATTTAGAGTTGTTCTTTTTGTTCTCGCAATAATTAGTGTTCTGTAATGATCCTTATCCATCATTCAAATTAACCATTATTTACAAGAACTAACAAAGTTTAATATAAAAATTAAATGTTTTTCAAAGTATTGTAAAAGAAAACGTCTTAACAAAAACTTTGGAGGAACATTAAAATAGATTAAAAGGTTAGGTTTATGTGAATAATATTAATTTAAAGACTAAATATATTAACTTAAATGTAAACATTTAAGAAAAATTCTTAAACTATGAATTATATTTTTAAGTTTTGAATCTTACATAATTTGTTTCAAAAACCGAAAAACCGAACCAAACCGTTGCTAAAACCGAAATAACCGAAAAAACCGAAACCGAACGGTTTTTAAAAACCAAAAACCGAACCGAACCATGCACACCCCTACTAAATCGGCTAATTTAGGCGATCGTTTTAAAATGATGTTTTTCATTTAAAAAATATTTCTATTGCCCCTAACAGGCAACTATTGAATAGTTGTAGAAAAAATAATATAAAAAATATAACAAATCAATAATAAACACTTTTGAACTTGTATTCATTGCTAAACAAAAATAGTCAATACTATGCACAAAGGAACTAAATACTAATGAGTCAACTTTGATAAAATATACAACCAAAACCAGTGAACAACAAATATAGTCTTATACTCAATGCAATTATATAGCTCAAAATATAAAGTAGCTCAGCCTAAAGTGAACTAATAAGACAAGAACAAAGATAGAAATTAAAGAATGGAACTAGGGTTTTGCACAAACCGGGTTTTTTGCCCAAACTAATTCGAGTTGGAATCGGTTCCAGTTTAGGTCAACAGAAGTCATAATCTGCTTTTGTTAAAAGTGGTGCAAAGAAAGTCAAAGGAATGGGTTTGACCAGTTTGAAAGCCGGTTTTGACCAATTCGGTTCGGGTTTGGCTGGGTTCCAACCAGTTTTAAAGTATAGGGTAACAACCCGATTTCAAGCATGTGGTTCGGGTCGGTTTATAATCGGTTCTTGCCAAACTAGTTCCAGGTTTTTTGTGCACCTATACTCACGACTAGCTGTTGTTGACCTGATGAAATTTACCCACGACTAGGTGACGCCACTACTGGCACACGGTTGCTCAATTGAGACATGAGCATTCACAATGGAATCATCATTTCCATCCATATAATTTAACTGAAATACACATTTATCCATAAAACTTGTTATTTTTTAGAAACACTTCACATCTAATTCCTTATGTATATTCATAATCATATAATTGCCACTCACAACACTAAAATAATGATATAGGGGAAGAATGTCACCCCTAAATTAGGGGTGTGCATGGGTCGGTTTGGGTTGGTTTTGATCTAAAACCATAATCATAACCACAATGTCGGTTGATGGATAATCATAATCATAACCGATCGGTTATGATGGTTATGGTTATTCGGTTTTGATGGTTATTGTGACAACTGGCACTTTTTCATGTAATTCCGTACGATGCGAACAATAATTTGTAATATATGGTTTTGCATGATGAACGTTTGATATGAATGATTTCATGATTTACTTTCAAAGACTTACAAATACATTACATGATGCATGCTACTCATTGTTGTGAAATGCAATCCAGAACAGTTCAATTAGTGCACAGAACAAAGCTAGCACAATTATCAGATAAACAAGTAGTACTGACGGGAGTTCAATACTCAGACAGACATCCTGTTAGGACACAGATTGAGGCTTAGAACCAAAATTTATACTAGAACACTATGTAGGAAAGTATGGGTTATGAAACTGCCTTCCGAGTGACGAATAAACACTAAAAAGTACCCGAAACACACCCTAAATGCAGAATTCTGCAAAATTCAGCAAAAATCAGCAAATGAACATCAAAATATTGTGCAGAAATAAGGTTTAGAGGTCCATAATAACTTGTAAAGTGTCGGGAATGAAAACTGTCATAAAAGGTATCTCATAACTCACTAAACTGCGCAATTTAGCACCTTAACGAACCGATAACCAAACGAATAACCGGACACTACCTGAAACACCAAAATTAAACTAGAAGCATTGTTTCAACATCATAAGACTAGTTGTTAACACTAAACACCATATTACACATCAAAACATTTAAACACATTAAACCCCTAACTGAATCACTTAAATCCTAACTAATACCTAACTTATCATTCAAAACCAACTATACCCCCCCCCCCCCCAATGAGGACGGTCAACAAGGGGCCCCACCACCCCACCATTTCTTGAATATTAAAATAGATGATGTTGGGAGATATTAAGCATAATATCTCTTGTGTAATGAATTGTTGTAGGATAAAAGAACAAGAACACTTAAACATCACCACACTTTCTCTTCATCAAAATTCAAACATAAAACACTTCTCCTCTGTAACGACTCACACAAAAATGTCCTAAAACGACCCGTATGTGAACACCCGGACCCCTAAAACCCTAATGTGCATGAAAAACCAAGAAATTCAGATTTTCTAGTCGCTCGCGGGCCGCGTAAGATTTAAGCTATGCTTACGCGGGCCGCGACAGCTTGAAGATCTCCGGATAAGTTTTAAGACACGTGTCGTCCACGTGTCACGACCTCGCCATGACTCAGCAACCCTCAAACCGTCCTATCATCTCTCGCGGGCCGCGAAGGATTTCCTTCAGGCTTACGCGGGCCGCGAAGAACTCAAAAATCAGCCTATATATAGCAGTCGATAGTTTCAGTTCAATTCCCTCAATTCTTTTCTTCTTTTAGCCTCTATTATAGCAAAGTAATAGCTCAGGAATAACACCTTCTAAATCCCGAAACCCTGCCCGTATTAGGGTAATAACTCTAATCACTGGTACGATACCCTATCCGATCGATTGAAACTAATCCAATGGATGTTTAAGTGCTGCCAATATTTGGCTATACTTTGTCATTCGTTGTGAGTTTTGATCTCGTGATTATCGTTAAAGTTGAAGTGAGTAATACACTAATACGAGTTCCATTGTATCTAGAAATTTGAACTCGTAATCAGGGAGCTGCTAGAATACTTAGCAACTAAGTAAACTTAATAGTTAGGTAAACTTAGTAATTAAATAAACTTATTAAACTTACTAATTACGTACACTTAGTTGTTAAGGAAACTCAGCAGTTAAGCTAATTGAGTAGATTAAATTAATCTGCTAATTAAGTTAAGTAATCGACTAAGCAAATTATAAGAGTTAAGATAAATTAATTAGTTAAGTAATTAATTAAGAAAAGATTAAGATTAATTAAGTTAAGTATGATTAATTAATCAGTTAAGCAAGATTAATTAAGCTAAGCGAGATTAATTAAGCTAAGCGAGAATAATTAAGCTAAACAAGATTTAATTAAGCTAAGCAAGATTAATTAATCAGCTAAGATTTATTAAACACCTAAGTAGATATACATGAAAAATAGATATATGTGGGGTAGATATTATCTAAGATCTAAGGAATGTTTTATCTAGGGAAGATTCAACTAAGGAAGATAACACCTAGGAAAATTATATATAGGGATAAAACTTATCCCTTGACTATAAATAGGAAGCCTAGGAATTCATTTCCTTTGCTCATTTCTTTTCTTCTTCTCTCTATACGTTGGTGTTCTAACCAATAATCACCAAAGCGATGTTCTGTCCGATCGATTCAGGAACCAACTAACGAATGCCAAAGTGCTGTACTTTGTGAATTTCGTTAAACGGATGCCAAAGTGCTATACTTTGTGAATTTCGTTAAACGGATGCTAAAGTGCTATACTTTGTGAATTTCGTTAAACGAATGCCAAAGTGCTGTCTAAACAAGACTATACTTTGTGAATTTTGTTAAGGTTCTGATCTCGTGACCATCGTTAGGTTTGATGTGGTTTTACACTAATACGTATTCCACTCTGTTAAACTAAATGTTTAACTACCCGAAACTCTACACCATACTCTTACAATCAAAATGGATGCTTAATCATCAGAAATTCAAAACAATAAAGTATATGCTTAATTATCAGAAGGAGTAGAATCAAGAAGCTTGTTAAATCAATACTGCATGCTTATAAGGTGAGTCATTCTCTTTTTATCAATAATATTTTACAATACTCCAATCATTTTCAAAAGTTATAATTACAGGGATTAAGTCGTGGTTATCTTGAATCACTGGCTAGTGGGGTATTGTGCACATTACTAATTTCTCACGGTTAGGCTAATAAATCCTAACAGTGATAATCATCACTACTTGGGTGAAAGGACCCAATAGTGGTATGACCATCGTCACCAGGAGGTGACACGGCGCCAGATAAAAATAAGATAGAAGCCATTGTAATCGCTCTTAGCTGTAATTTATAACTATGTGTCATTTTTGTACAAACTGAATGAACTCACTAGTATTTCCTGCTGACCAAGTCTTTTTAAAACGCGTTTCAGGTAATTACAGTAGATCGGAATAAGAGTTGGATGCGGCACCAACAAGGCTTATAGAAGTGGCTCATTTTATTAATTAAATTAAATTAAGAAAAGTTGTTTTATATATTCGGGTTTATCCCATATTAAAGCTACCTTTTAAAACATGGTTTTATCCCATCTATTTAATAAATAAAATCTGGTGTTTTCTAAACTCTGATATTTTTCCTAACTCACGGTCCTGATGAAATTTTCGCTGCACTACTTTTCTAAATAACCACCGGTACCACTGAACTGGTTCGCGGCTCCCGATTCCGTCCAGGGTGGGGTCGGGGGTCGCGACATCCTCCCTCCCCAAACCTACGGCCCAACACCCCCTTCTCATCTCCATCTTTCTAGTCCATTTCAAGGCAATCCAAGAGTGTTATAAGGAGAATCAAGCATAGTTAAGAAGGTTGCAAGCAAGGGAACTTGAAGGAGCATCTTGAGGAGCTATTAACCATCTCTTTTCTTCTTCATCTTTCATCTTGTTCTTACCTAGCCTTTGTGCTAGTAGTAAGTCTTCTTGATCTTGTTTTTACACCTTATTTTAGTGGTTAAAGCATACATGTAACTAAAAATCTAAAGATCACACTAAAACAAGAAGATGAATGTCACACCCCAACCGATGGCGGAAACATCGGGGCATGGCACTGAGCGAAACAGATTATCCATGAGTATCCATAACAACTATTCATTACCAGATAATTAAAACGTCATGTCCCATACCACAACATATCCAAATAAAAACAGTTATTACAAATAATTGTCTCATAAATGAATACTGCTCCGACGACTCAGATTTAAGCGTGACATAACTAGACCCCTAGCTTGATTCATCAAAGCACAGCAATCCCTAGCATCTTAAGCACCTGCCACATACGTTAAAATATAGGTCAATACACATAGTGTAAAGGTGAGCACACAAGTTTGATAATAGCATAATAGAGTTCAAAATCGTTTACGCATAACCAGCATGTACAACGTATAATGTGAAGCATGTAAGTTATCGAAAATGATCCTATCAATACCAATGACTGCGAGTTGACTGCGAAAAGCGAGTGCGCATCACATGTTCGCCACTACGAACACGTGAAGTAATTGTCCTTAACAACCCCTGAGTGAATAGGTGCTGAGTCCAAACTATAGTACTATCGTTACTAAGGCAGGTAGACAGCAATCAATGTGTTAACATAACAAACAGGCATTCATCGAGTCACGTATAACATGCATTAATGGTCAGCGTATAAATAGTGTTTGCGTTGTGTGTTCGATGTAATTTAGAATAAGTAACGTATGTAACACCCAAAAGTGCATAAAGCAAAAAGGGATCGAGTATACTCACATATAGCATTTAACTTAATAAACACTGCCTTGGATTGAAGGGAGCGCTGAGAGAAATTAGCCTGAACAGTTAACGATAGCATAACGATGAGCGGCGCGTAAAACGATGCAAGTGTACCAAGGATCGGATGGCAATCCGATCAGATGGCCAGTCGATCGGGTGGCAATCCGTTCGGATGGCCATTCGATTGGATTGACACCTCGTTTGGTGAGGATGTGTTTGTGTATGATGGTTTGTCCTTTGAGGTTTTCGTTGTGGCATTTTGAAAATAGAGAAGTATCTCTACCCTTCAGGTCGGTCGATCGGACGGCTGTCCGATCGGACGGCGATCCGTTTGGCGAGGCTTCTCAGTTTGAGAACAAGTTCACAGCAGGACGGTCACTCGATCGGATGGCTATCCGATCGGGTGGCAATCCGTTAGTTACTGATGGTCTTTTGAATATTGAAAATGATTAAGAGTCGAAGCTCCAAAACGTCACACGATCGGATGGCCGTTCGATCGGATGGTGTCACACCCCGATATTTCGACGTATTACCTGTGGGCCCGGTGGGGAGTATCGTGACGTAGTTGATATCATCATAGTAAAACAACACAATATATAAATGCACAGTGGAAGCAAAAGATAAATATATTACATTCCGAATATAAGGTAATGTTAAAGTATTACAACGGAAAGTAAAGGATCCACAGGCGGATCAAATAAAAGGAAACTGTTCAACAGACTTTAGGCATCTAGAACTTGCAAGATTCCCTAATGACGCCCTGAGCTCCCAGCCAATTACGTACAATACCTGCCACTTAACCTTTTTGGAAAATACGTCAGTTTACACTGGTAAATACAATAAACTGACTCATTTTGAAAATGTTTAAGAAAATTGGTTTGAATGCACAAGGCACAAACATTCTTTTATAACCTGGGACAATTTTATTAATAAAAATCTTGTATCCGATTTACATGGTTGTCCAACATTTAGGGCCGGTTATTATACAATACAAGCCGGTCAAGATTAATCGACACACCATAAATATAACTCACAAGAAGACATCCTTACGAGTGAGTATAT
Source organism: Helianthus tuberosus (assembly GCA_030545235.1). Taxonomy (NCBI): domain Eukaryota; kingdom Viridiplantae; phylum Streptophyta; class Magnoliopsida; order Asterales; family Asteraceae; genus Helianthus; species Helianthus tuberosus. The sequence continues at coordinate 108,521,658 of CM060430.1, read as the reverse complement.
CTTTTACATACGCAACAGGAGGTGTTATGCCTACACCTTGTGCTTAAGTTATGGCCATTCACTTTTTTAAATGAGCCAAGGATATCCAGGACATGGTCATTAACCCCCAATGTTATTTGTTATCAATCAATACAGATTAAAACGGTATTTTTATAATACCGTATCCCAAGCCTGTATAAGGGAAAATAAGTTAAAAGTATTTACCTGAGCTAGCAATGCAATTTATACTCAGCCGTATATTCTAATCAGCAAGCACAAGTACTTCTACCGGGGCTCTTAATCTGGAACGAAGGTTTTATTTACCTATTAGATTCCTAACGGGTCTTATTTAAGTCGTAACTTAGACCGGTTAGTTTTAAGGAACGGTTCACGGTTCAAAACGCATGATTAAGCGAAGACCAGAATAGAATGTGTTTTAGACCCGACAAGTTTGGAGACTTGTATAATATGAGTAAACTAAACACATTATGGATTTTGAGATAAAAACGATATGGTTTGACCCGCTTCGGCTAATATATGCAAACTAGTTTTCATAAGCCGATCCGAACGCGAAAAGTGCGTAACGAGTAACCAAATGAATCATATACAGGTTTCCTAAGTTAATATGCCTTAAATATGTTGTGATATCAGTAGGATACCTTCCATTATGCCCAAAACGAGTTTAATCTCAATTTATGCCCCGTAGGGGTATTTTGGTCATTTAAAAGATTATAAAAGAGGTTAATTAAAATTCTAAGATTCAGGTCCGAATACATCAGTAGAATAACTTATTTTATTAGGTCATATCAGTTGGTAATAGGTCTTATATGCTAAAATGGTTTCAAACCCAAACTATGCGTTTAATACGCTTAAAAAGCCATTTTAAGCGATTTCCGGGTTATACAGGAAATCTGAGTTTTCTGATCACGTTATAAAGTTCAAAATACTTTATTTATTATATAAAATCAGTAGCAATTGGATTGGTGTCAAAATAATATGTAAAACTCATTTTATACACAAAAAGGGTATAATCGGTATTTACCGAATTAAGGCGATAGCCTTAGGTTATGATCAGTTTAAAAATAATTAAAAATCTTTAAAAATCTCAAAATATTATATTACATCAGTGGGTAAAAGGTTTGGTGTCAAAAAATGGGTTTAGATAGGCTTTATGCTAATTGCGTCGTTTAATTACTAAAAGGCGTTATAATTACGCTAATGAGCATAACTCCTAATCTAGACCTCCAACTGATGTGAAAATTTAGGGACAACTTTATAAATCAGTAATAAGGATTATTTTCCTTTCACATTTCCAAAATTCTCATTTTATGGTCAAAAGGGCATATTGGTCAACATTAGGCAATTAACGGAAACGCGTAAACGAATGGGGCAAGCAACGAACCAAGCACAGAGGGTTATACCAACATGTAACCTGGTCCTAAGGAAGCCCTAAGGCATTTCTAAACCTATCTAATTCGGGTCAGAACTAAAGTCAAAGCAAAAGTCAAAGTTTTGCGACTTTCGGTTCCGAACCGGGTCTAAACAGAAAATTGTCGGATCAAACAAGCTTAGATCAGTTCTTATACTTATTACCAAGTTATATGAGTGATAAAATAGGTTACATGCCTTCTATATTGCTAATTACATGTTAATTTGCAAATTAAGCTTCTGTTGACTTTTTCTAAACAACTTTGACCCGACATTTGATCTAGTTAGAGTGGGAATATGAGGGTGCCCTTTTAAGGGTTTATTGCCCACATAATTACCAACTTATAACTACCTTCAATTTGACTAATCACTGGACCATTAGTGATTAATTGATAAGTCAAACCTTAATTACAATGGTTTGACTTTTAAGCTAATAACTAGGTAAAACTCAATTAAGGAAGATCAAGGATGCTTATCAAGGTCTAATGCACGACCAGGAATGCTTAGAGAATGGCCTTGAGCTCCAGAAATGATCAGATGTTGAGTTGGAAATGAATGATCAAAATAGCAAACAAAGGGGGCTTTATATAGTGTTCTTGATCCATCAAGATCATGACAAACAAGGCTATACATGATCCTTGATGATTAACAAGTGTCCCTAAGGCCTAAGAATCAGTTTAGGCAACTCTTGGAAGTGATAAAGGGCCATATAAGTCGTTACATGGGCTGAACAACCATTTTTTTCTGAGTTTCTGCATCTAGGAAAGGCTTACGGACCATAAGGTCTAGGTCTTACGGTCCGTAAGGACCTGGTCAGCATTCAGAAACTTTCATTTGTTGACAGTTTTAGCCCCTGCACCTCCAAATGCCATTTCCGACACATCCAAGGCCCGTTAAACCATTTTTAAGGCTCTACAATGATGCCTAAGTATGGGGAACATGAAACATGCTCAAAAATATGCCAGATGTCGGTTCGTTTGGTCGTACGGTCACGTTGTTCGGTTAATTACGACGAAACACGGACGGACGCGAAAAACGAACCAATTGACGCGAGGAATGGAATTTTATCAATCCAAACACTAAAATAACATATTTTAGTGCTTAAATAAATTTTTGGGTGTCCGGGGATATTCAGAATGTAAGATATGTGCGTAAACGCAAACTTGTGCGCTTTTTGACACTTTTAGTCCCTGCATGACTTAAAAGCTTATTTTTGCGCACCAAACACCTCTAAGCCTATATCTAAGCTATATTAGGGATAATTATGGTATTTTATCTCATGGTCATATTCCGGAAGGTCCGATAACATACGAATCGGTATACTTTAGCAGTTTGATGCTTTAGGTCCCTCAAATGCGCAAACTTGCGTAAATCATCATTTAATAGCATTGAAGCCTCATCTAATCTATATTAGGCATTCTTGAAGGTATTATTAAACATCATAATGCTTCGGGCTCGATAAAAGGTCATTCAGAGGTATAATTAAACATATTGACACTTTTAGTCCCTTATACTAGCAAAGTTGCACGTAACTTCACTTTTGGGCATAAAAGCCTTGGGTGGCCAATGATTGGCAATCCAGAGAGTATAATAAAATATCATGAGGCTCTTGGTTTGTTAAAAGGTCACTCAGAGGTAAGAATTAACATGTTGACGCTTTTAACCCTTTTCTGCGCAAACTTTCAATTAGTTACATAAACGACTACACTTGATTAACAAGTGGCTCATTTGTGAATATAAACCGTAAAAGGTTATTTAGAAACCTATTTTAGGTATGATAATACTTCCAGTTCTTTCATAATCAAAGTTTTTGATTTTTCAAAAAATTAGTCCCTTAAATTCAATGTTTGACTTCATTAGGGTTTATTACACGTGTCAATACTTCATAGGATGTGATTTTACGAGGTGTTACAGATGGCTATCCGATCGGGCGGAAATCCGTTCAACATTCAGGTTCTTGAAAAGTTGAATAAATAGTTTAAGTGTGGAACCAAGTGCAACCCGATTGGATGGCCGGTCGATCGGATGGCAATCCGATCGGACGGCAATCCGTCCCAACGATCTTGATCGTCTTGACACTTGATTTTGTATGAAGTTTTGTAGTTTTGAATGAGACGTTATGATAACTTGCTTAAACAACAGGAACCCCATCTCGACCCAAGTGACCCGATCGAACATGAATCACCCTAGTCCGACCGGTTCACGGTTCGAGACGGTTTTTCATGTTCAAACCCGAATTCAGTAGTCTCTCGGATAGAACTCAGATCTTGAACTAACCCATCACTAAGAAAGATTAGAAGATCAGAACGAGCTCCGATTCTATCGGGTTTGAGTGCATTGAGTGTAAAAGGGTTGAAAGAAGGTTAGAAAACCTTCTTTCAATCCTTTTAACCATGAATTTGTGTAGATCTACGCGAAAATATTGATTATTCATGTGGAAATCCTTCAGATCTAAGTTGTTCTTGGTGGAATGAAGCCAAACTTTGAAGTTCATAAGAACTCCATGATGACATCACCCTAGAACACCTCAAATCCGGTGATTTCACGGTTAAAAGTTGAGATTCAAAGGTGAAGATGATGTAGAAGTGTGTGTAGATCATAGAAGTACAAGATTTAGGTTGGAAACTTACAAGAATCGAGAGAAATCGAGAGAAATGAGGGCTTGAAGTCGGCTGATCGAACAAGGGAGCTGTCACATCACAGATGATGTGACAGGTGGGTATTTATAGGGTTTCCCAAAAAGGAAAGTGGGGAAAGTGGCTGGCCGATCGATTGGCAACTCGATCAGGTGGTAGCCCGATCGGGTGGCAACTCGATCGGATGACAACTCAATCGGATGGCAATCCGATCGGATGGCCATTCGATCCTAGTGTTCGAAGCGACGAGTTTTGTTGTTTCGATTCGCGTGTTGAGCGTTGCGATGCGATTTGAGAGAGCGATGCGATAGTATTACCCATTAGTTCCACAAATAACATAACTACTATATCTAACATACAATCACTAAAATCAATTTGCGTTTAGCGTTTGCGATTCGATTGCGATAGATTGCGATTAACACCTCAACATAAACATAACATGCACAAGTAACACATAAATAGCACACACACGTAAAACAATATCCAGAACACACAATTCGAGTTGCGATTGCGATAGCGATTAGCGATAAATCGATCAAACATGCGATTAAATAGCGATTAAACCTCGATTATTAATAGATACTCCACATAATACAACTAAAGCAAATAATTAAATAGATTCGATTACAAGTCAAAGAAGTCAAAACAGTAGTTGAGCAAGGAGTGACAGATCTAAAGATCTAAGCATAAAGCTCAAAATCATAAAGATCTAAGTTGTTTAGTGTATGTGATGAACTTGTTTGTTGATTTCTTGAGTGTATGGTGTAGATCACCACATAAAAGCTTGCTAGATGATGATTTAAAACATGATCTAGCAAGTATGAGGATGGATCTTGAAAGATCCATGATGATCATCCTTTATGTTAAGTATGAACTTGAATATAAACTTGATTTTGGGAAGAATGATGATTCCTACAAGTTGTACATTTCAAAAGTGAAAGATTTCAAACCTAAAAGTTTCAAGAAAAACAAGTTTATTTCAAGATTAACATGATTTGGTTTTTAAAAGAAAATAAGCATGTTTTAAGTGTAAAAATGGAACCCTTGATGTATAGAAGACATGAAAACTCAAGAATATATTTTTTTGTAAAAGTAAGTTACAAGTTGTGAAGATGGAAATTTTTTAAAAAAGATTTTTATGAAATGAAAATCATGTTTTTAGTGTTAGTAAACCATGTTAAACACCATGTTAAAATACTACAAGATTCTACAAAAATTCAAGTTCATGACTTTATGAGAAATGCACTTTTGGGCTTATGGTAAGTTGTAGTATGATTGTTGATGAGTTTTTGAAAAAGAAAATGATATGCTATAAGCATGGACACCTCCATTTTCAAAGGAAACTATGGCAAAATTTTTGTAAAAATTCAACACTTAAGAAAAATATTTTTAAACAAGTGTTCACAAGTGATTTTGGATCATGTTTTAAATATAAAAAATTTGTCATAATTTTTGTTATAAAAACTACAAGTATTGGAGGTTGATTTTCAAGAATAAAAATCACTAAGTATATATATTAGGAAAATATATATTTAGAAATCACAAAAATTATGTGCTACACGTATATTACTTGTTTTAGTTATATTAAAAATTAGGAACTTCAAAAATAATATACTACACCAAAATACCAAAAGTTGTAACTTAAAGAATTACAAAAGTCACAAGAAAATAAATATATAACTTACACACAAATATTGGACGATTTGGACAATGGACACTTTGGACTATATATATATATATATATATATATATATATCGGAAATTTAATTCCTATCTTGACAAATTTGGTAAACGGTATTTTCGAAACCGAACAAACAACAAAGTATAAATTTTTACCATTATTATAAAAATATATCATATTTTGTCAGATTTGAAAATATATTATTTTTGAAGTGGAAGAAAATATATATTTCCATAAACAACTAAAAAATATATTATTTTGGTGAAAACTATAAATATATACTTTCCTAACTTTGATCTTAAAAATATATTATTTTTAAGATATATGTGGATGTATACATATTTTTACCAAATATAATTTATAGATATTTTTCTTTAAAATTCTCTTAAAATATATATATTTTAAGAATATAAATTTGGTAATGTTTAAATTATGCAAAAACAATATTCCGGAAATTATACATAAATTAAGTATAAAATACTTAATAAATACAAGAAAATACGTATTCCTATACGTATAAATACGTACCGACATACACTACCAACAGTTGGTTAAATACGCATATACAATTATTATGCACAAATATGAAAATACAAAGTAACATACACATAATACAAGTATACCTATACTTGAAAATATGTATGTGAGAACCATATGACAAAACAAGTTAAAAATATATTATTTTTAACAAGTACCCCCGAATAATTATATGGAAATAATGTAAGTTAAAATATCCTTATTTTAACTAATATATACAAACTTGGAATTATATAATTACTTATACAACATACACCAAGCGTGAACTCAAAGTATACCAAAATTCCAAAACAAGTCTTAATAAATAACTAAGGCTAAGAGTCGTTACACGACCTAACTGTCTAATAAAACTTAGCTCGTATGTAGGTAGTAGTACGACTTGAGGACATCCACTTTGAGTTCACGAGGCTTCAAACGCAAATCTGTGAGTTCATGTCCCCCTTTTCTCTTAACTGTTTTCGGATTTATAACTCTTGGGGGGGTGAAATACATGTTTCAATGGTATGGTTTAACTAAGGAATGAACTGTTAGATCATGTGGATGGGTAGACGCACTCTTAAGTACCATTAATCTAGTTAAGACCGAGGGGCAGGAGTGGTAGATCTATCGGATGTAGCAAGTCCCACTCATGGGTCCTTGTGTGGCCGCATGTAGTGACTATGTCGTTCCAGCCGGGTGGACCGGAGGAAATTCGCTAGGTTTGGATGCTTCCTACGAAATTCGCTAGGTTTGGATGCTTCCTACGCCGTCACACACATATTAACGTCCTTGCAAAACATTAATGATCTGTTCATAGACGCTTTACATACCAGTTATCAAAAGTATCTCTCAAATGTTTACAAGTTTATTGGAGCTCACATAAAAACACATGAACTCGCTCAACTTTTGTTGATGTTTTCAAATTACCTGTATTTCAGGAAACTAGATGGATCTTCGGCGTTGGGATCGTTTTCAAGAAGTTAATTTCAAGAATTTGATGTCATCCACTTTTGAAGGGTTTGATTTTTATATCTTATCGTGGATGAGATATATGAAGCAAAGCCTTAGTTAAACTAGCTTTTTGTTGAAAAGTCCATTCATGGAACTTAATCTCTTTTGATGGGTTGTAACTTAACTAAAATTTGTGTTGGTTGAACTTAAACAACTTATGCTTGTAATATTTTTAAAACTTATGAATGGATGAACATCATTTTAGTCATATAGTTGTTTATTATAATCGAATGCAATGAAAGCTGATCAAGTTACACGCACACGCTTCCGCAAAAGTCAGGGTGTGACAGTTATAGCGGGTCAGTTGTGGGTGGTTAACCGTGTATTTAGCTTAGCTAATAATAGCTTAATTTTTTAACATGGAATAAATTGTTTTTGCATATTTGTATATATTAATATATTACATAGTATTAAAATATACATATAATCTATAATGTTAATACCAATTATTATCGAATATTTAAATAAAGTGATATGACACATTCCATAAATTCAAATAAACATTCAACCAAAACCATAAAACGATATGAAGAACCCCATAAATACTAAAAACCTTTAGTCAAAAACATCAGATATTAAAAATATAGTGAAAAGTCCTAAATCCTACAAAGATTTATTACATGTTGGTTTGGTTCGGTTATGGTGGGTATGGAAAAATTGATAACCATAACCGACCAGCTACTTTTGGTTTTCAGAAAACCATTAACTGATCCACCGGTTTTTTATTTGTTTCGGTTTTTTCGGTTTGGTTTTATCGATTAATTCGGTTGTGGTTTGGTTAATTCGGTTTTTTGGCCCACCCCTATCCCAAATATGAGGGTTTACATTTGGTTTTCCACAATTTGTGGATGAGAATATGGGGGTAGGGACTCTAGTGTAGAAGTGAAGGTGATTAAAATATTATATTTTTCTTATGATTTAAGTGTGAGGAATGTGATGGGGCCTCCATTGGTTATTCAACAATTCGGCTATGGGCTTGAATGAATCTGCATTTGGGTTGTGTAGGGCCATGCTAATTTATTATAAGATGCCTAATCTATTGTGTTGTTTTAAATATTGGATTTCTTACACTATTAGACCAGATGCGACTAGGTCCCAAATATACTTAATTACATAATAAGTTACTATTTTTTGACTTTGGGGTAGGGTGAAGATATTGAATTCCTTTGGATGTTGATGTTTATTTATAGTTTAAGTTATTGATGATGTTAAAGTAAGATTATTTAATAACATATTTTGTTCTTAATCTTTTGTTTAGATTAAAAGAATTGATAGGTTCAAATAACTTTTTGAATAATCATATATTTTATACGGCACATTAACCATCTAGAATGTTTTAATATCTAGAATAAGGGTTCAGTTATTTTACAAAGGAGTATGAAAATAAGAAGTGTAAGGCTAAAGGGTGTGGGGGTCATGGTTGAGATATGATTTGCTATCTAGGAACATGAATGAAATGCTACACCATCCCCTTGCTTGATCCACCATGGTTTGCATGGATTAAACCATGGCAACCATGGTCCTCCTTTCCATTTTTCGACAAATCATTTCATTTTTCTTTAGACAAAGATAAATTAAAATAAATAAGAGGCTAGTGGCTTGGGTCATGACCACACCCTTATGGTAGTGGTTTTGGATGGTGGATTAGAAGTGGGTTACATGACACTGACGTGGAGGGTCATGGTGGTCATGAGGGTCATGACTACATCCTATAGCCTAAGAAGCCATTATAGAATGACAAGTGTCCCAAAAGAAATCAAGTGGGAAGAGAATAAAAGGATTATGCACATGCAAGTCACATGCTATTTCCCCTCTATTTTTTAAACGTCCATAATTTTTTTTATACGGCATTTGTTTTTTTTTAAATCTACCATAAAATCGAGCGTCTTTTTATCTTTAATATGAGTACCATATTGTTATATTTAGGAAAAAAATCGAAAACCTAGTTGCGTATTACACAATGGACGTAACGTAAAACACAATGAGAAAACGCAGTTGCGTATTACACAATGTACATAACATACAACACAATGAGTATCAAACTAAAAATACAATGGAAACTAGACCAAAAACACAATCGATAACAACAGATAAAAGAAACAATGGACAGCAGACTAAACACAATGAGTATCAAACTAAAAACACAATTAATGACAGCAGATAAAAGACACAATGGACAGCAAACTAAAACACAAATGGACAACTGAATAAAACACATTGAACAATGGATTAAAACACAATGCACAAAAAACAAAAAAACACAACGGACAACAGATTAAAACAGAATCGATAGCATAATAAACACAATTACTAGAACCTATAACATAATGTATAGAAACCCCAAATATAACACTATCTTCATTGTGTCATACATGGTGTTATAAGTTCTTATAAGAACGCAATGGACATAACCTAAATTAACATTATGTTATAAGTTTTGATAATAATACAATGTATAGAAACCTTAATAAAAATGTAAAGACCAAAACCCAGTTGAAAAACACAATGACCAGAACATTTAACACAATACAAAGAAGAACCTAGTAAAATGAAAATTTTTATTTTATTTTTATATAACAATATCATACTCATATTAAAGATAAAAAACGCTCGTTATTATGGTGAATTTAAAAAAAAAAAACAAATGTCGTATGAATAAGTTATGGACGTTTTAAATTAATGGAGGAATTGTCATGTGCTTTGCATGTGGAGAGAGAGTCAATAATATTAGATTCCTTTTATGCCTTTCCATTCTTTTCTCTGAAATTAATCTCAACCCTTGAAATCTAAGATCAATGAACTGAAATCCTTCTTACACTTCTTATTTATGTTTTCCTTTGTATTTGATTCTAATCCAATAAGTCATGTGCCCTTTTTGTGACGAATTCGAGGAAACGGTGGAGCATTTGTTCACTGCTTGCTCGGTGGCTAATAGGGTATGGTCGGCTTTCAGCGTTTGATGCAACATTCTACCGCTATTCTTTTTTGAGTTTAAAGACATTTTAGAAATCCACAAGTTCATTAAGGTGCTGTTTGTTTTTGCTTATAACATCTGCAAAATGCTTATGTCTGCAGGCGGGCAGACATAAGATGTTAAAGACTGTTTGTTTTTTTTTTTTTTAAAGATCTACAAATAGCTTCTTTCATCTTAAAAAAAAAGCTCAGAACCTTTGCTTCAAACATCTTCACAAAACCTAATCCAAACACCTCACACCACAAAAACTTCTCCCCTGCCGCCACCACCTCCACCACCACCATCGTCAAAACCCACCACCACCAAACCCATCTGTGAGAGAGAGAGAGCGTAGAGAGAGAGAGACCTGTAGAGAGAGACATGTGAGAGAGAGAGACCGTAGAGAGAGAGACCTGTGAGAGAGAGAGAGAGAGATCTGTGAGAGAGAGAGACCTGTGAGAGAGAGAGACCTGTGAGAGAGAGAGAGACCTGTGAGAGAGAGAGAGAGAGACCTGTGTGATGGCGGAGGTGGTGCGGTGGTGGTGGCGGAGGTGGTGCGGTGGTGGTGGTGGTTGTAGAGAGAGAGAGAGAGTTCTGTGAGAGAGAGAACCCGTAGAGAGAGAGAGAGGCGGTGGTGTGATGGCGGTGGTGCGATGGCGGAGGTGGTGCGGTGGTGGTGGCAGAGGTGGTGCGGTGGTGGTGGTGGTTGTAGAGAGAGAGTTTTTCTAGAGAGAGAGAGAGAGCTTGTGTTTTGTGTGGTTGAAGTTGTTTTTGAAGAAAAAAAAAACAAACCCTCTTCTCCTTGCAGACTGCAGACATTTGGGCCACATCTTCTCTTGCAGATGCCTGCAGATGTGGTTCGCAGACTACAGACATTTTACATCTGAAAAAACAAACAGCACCTAAGAGTGGTAAGGCAGAAAAAAATCATTCATGGGATGGCTATGATAGCTTGCTGGTGTTTGTGGAAAGAAAGTAACGATCTGGTTTTTAACCAGAAAAAATACAGTCCGCAAGATATTATAGAGGAGATAAAGTCGAGAGGTTATGCTTGGGCTAAAAGTAGAACTGCTTGTAATTATATTAGTTGGACGGAATGGTGTAAATACTCATTGTATATGTTGTAATTGCTTTGCCCTTTGCCCGTTTGGGTCGGGGGTGTTTGTTTGTTTGGCCTTTTATCTGTTTGGGTCGGAGGTTTTTTTTAATGAAGTTTATTTTTCAAAAAAAAAAAAAATTGATCCTAATCCTCTAGAATAAAAGCAACAGTTGGCAAGTAACAAAATAAAGGCATCATTAATTGAATAAAACTAAAATTCACCACCTTGTTCATTCAACTTAGACACTGGCATGAGGATAGCACATACATGAATTTGTATTACAACAATGGCTCTATTTGTAAGATATGGGACCCGATCTTGAAACAGCAAATCTTGGCAACGGACTGGGACCTCGGCTGCCAGATGTCGAGCCCTCGACAGACTTCACTTTTTGGCTGGAACTATAATCCAACGGACCAGACCGTCTCCCATTTCTATGTTTGTGATCTTGACGCGCATGCCCGTCATACGGCTGATCTTGACCGTGTGCTGATCCAGGCTTGAAGTAACCTGAATCATGGCTCGATTGTGGCGTTGAGTCACCATAAGGATGCCTAATGGCAGGTGAAGCATGACCCACCGACACAGCTGGCGAACTGCGTGGTGATATACTTAGAAGTGCCAGAGGGTTAGAAGGGGAATTTCCATAGTATTGACTGTATATGGACCGGAGAATCGCATAAGGAACGTGCATTTCAAGTGTAGTTCGTGGTAGGTATGGAGAGATTTCACATAACTGGTCCAGAAATATTAACTTTGCCACCATATGAGACCTGCATAGATGAATATACTAGACTTTAGGTGTATATTTAATGTGTAAAACCTCCTAAATTATTTTATAAAAAATAGATTATTCTTGAAAACAACATAATGTAATCATATTTGATGGTTATAAAACATGGACAAAAGGTGTTTTATTGGCCTGTAAATGAACCGAACGAACACGAACGAGGGCATGTTCGTGTTTGTTTATTTAACTTTAACCGAACACGGACATGAACATATAATCGAACAAATGTTTTCGTGTTCGTTCATTCAGAAAATGGGCATGTTCGCTCGTTTAAAACCTAAACGAGCATTTCACGAACGTAAACGAACATAATCAAACAAACTTAAACGAACATAATTTAACAAACATAAAACAACACAAGTGAACATAAATGATCAAACATAAACGGACATAAAGTAGCTTTTTTTATATAAATTATTGATTAATTACGATAACTTCTATTGGAAAGCTTATTTTTATTACTGGAATACCCAATTATCAATTAGTTATTTGTATATCCGTAGCTAACAAGCCTCTTTTATGCTTATATTTGTATAAAAATAACTCGGTATGTATTTATAAAAATATAAATGAACATAAACAAACATAAATGAACATAAACGAACATTCACGAACATAAATGAACGAACAACACGTGTGTTCACGTTCGTTCATTTGAATAAAATGAACAAATAATTTTGTTCATGTTCGTTCGTTTATTAAATAAACGAACATAAACGAACTTCCCGCCGAACAAGTTCACGAACAGTTCATGAACATTTGGTTCGTTTACAGGCCTATGTTTTTAGATCTCGAACCAGCCCGTTATAATCCACACAAAGGAATTACCATTTTGACACTGACACGATATTCGCCCATTATGCCAGGTCTAGTTTCATTTTGTAGCCAAATTATGCTGATCGATATTTGTGTTAAGGAACATTAATAATTACCTGTCGATTTCATTCCAAGAATCCAGTGCAATCCCTGCAGATATTTTGACAAAAAGGTGTATAGTTGACTTTATGTTTGACTCAACAGAAGCGTAATCCGGCATTTCAGGCTCCGCAGTATCGCCAGCATGGCCGTTTGAATACAACCGTCGCTGTCGATATTCTCTTTCAACTCTAACTAGCTCACTTCCAGCAATCACAGCAGAAATACACCTGTCAATCAAAATGTAATTAAAAACTTTAACTCAATTTTCAATCTATAGGTCATCAAAATATATAAATATAAAAATAGATATAAATATAAATATATATATATATATATATAAGCACCTTACCTTGCCAAACAGTGAATATTAGTGTTGAACCCACCCGTATCGACATTAAAGGCCGTAGTATTCCATATGTTAGAAGTCATAAACGTCGCAAATAAGTACGGCAACAACCCCCATGAATTATCACTTGCGCCGCCAACGTCTTCCAATATTTCTCTAACCCACTGAGAATCATGATCGGCCACCACCCCGACACCGTTAGCCACCCGTCTCATCCTCCGAATTTCTTTTTTCTCCGGTATTTCAACGGGTAAATGTGTTGAAACGGCAATTAATAACGAGTGTATCAACGGTGCACCTTCAGCAAGAACGGCTCCGCCAGCTTCTGCTAAAAGAGAGTCAAAAGCAATAGCTTGACCCGCTTGAATACAGAACCCGATAACCGTTTCCACATCGATTATCTGTCGTACATTCGCTTCTCGTTCTATACGGTCACCTGAGTGAATGCTGCCCAAAACCGCCTCTAACGCTTCCCGATTTGCCCTCAGTGACGTGTCGATGCAGTTCAAAAGGGCGGCGGTATGTTCTTTCATCATCCGGTCAAGTCGATCAACTCCGTAGCCGCCAAACGTACGGACAAAAGCTTGTAGTTCCTTAAGGTCGGTTACCGCCTCTGCGAAATAACCGCCAACGGGCCTCGTACTTTTAAAGCATTTATGAAGTGGTGCAAAGAGGATCCCGGCTCCCGAAACGTCTTTCACGATGTTTTCAACGTACCAGTTGCATACAGCCTCAATGGCAGACCCGGTGTGTTGGTCAGCGGGTTTATCAAATGTGTGTAAAGATGAAACGGGTCCACAGAAGGACTCGGTCAATAGGACTTCACGCATACCCTGTGTGAGGTCCATGCTGATGTGTTGCTCTGCCAGGTGGATTATGCTTACGTGTCTACGGATTAGCGATTCGAGAACGGTGGGACGTTGAAGATCAGTATCTGATTTTAATACAGCGTGCAGCCTTCTCCTGAAGTTCCCGAGAATGCATTCTCTCATGTACTGCATTGAAATAAACAAAGTGGAAATATTAGTTGCAGGAGAATATTGATAATTGTAATGAACTAGTGGGATTTCCCGCGCTACACGGCGGGAATTCGATAGGTATCGATTCAATTAGTTATTTTATCGGCATTCGCTATAGCAACTGAAAACGAAAACCAAAAAAATATAAAGTTGTGATACGCCCAAATAGATGTCACATGTGTTTTACATCGATCAAAAATTGAATACCGAAACCGCTTCCAATAACACTGATACCAGTCCCAACGTTGTTCTGTCGGTATCAGGCCGCTTTGTCTCGGTAATGGCAATCGGTATCGTCTACGACACAAAGAAAGACATTACTCTGAACACAAATTGTACGATACAACAAAAAAAACAAAGTCGTGTTTTACATCGATCAAAGACTATAAAAATGAATACCCATACGGGTTCCGTTGATACTAACACCAGTACCGATGTATATATTATTTAAGAGTTAGATGTGTATATATTATATATAATATAGGGTTGAAAACAAAAATTGAAAAAAGAATTAATTTCACTACTGATTCGGTTGATAAAGTACATATTATATATAATGTGAAAGTGTATCGTACAATTTGCCTTAACGTACGAGCGTACGCTATGACAAATTCGCACGTTATAAACCCAGAAAGGGAAATCTCGCATGTTGATAAAAACCAAAATCGCATGTTGTAAAAAACCAAAATCGCATGTTTAAAAAAATACAAATTTCGCATGTTGTAAAGAAGTCGCATGTTGTTTTTCAAAAACCAAAATCGCATGTTCAAAACCAAAATCGCACGTTGATACTGCATATCGTACGCATCGTACGTTAAGGCAATTTTGTACAATAACCGGCCTCTATATATAATATAGGGTGGGAAATAAAAATAAAAAAATTGATTTCAAAATTGATTTCACTGTTGATGTCTTTGGCAATTGTTATATAGTAAATAAATGAAACTAAAAAAAGGGCAAAGTACTATTCACACAAGTTGATAATTGTTATATATATATATATATATAGGGAGAAGATCATGCGAGAACCACCTCTTATTGCGAGAACCGCGAGAACCAATGTGAACACAACCAAAAATGCCTAAAAATAGCTAAAAATCACACAAAATTTTTTTTTTTTTAATATTTTTTATAAAAAAATCGCTACTTTTCGAAGCCAAAAAAAAAAAATTTTTTTTTTTGTTTTTGGCTTCTAAAAGTAGCGATTTTAACATAAAAATATTAAAAAAAAAAAATTAGATTTTTTTTTTATTTTTTTAGGTTTTTTTAAGTTTTTTGGGGGTTTAGCTTTGGGGGGGGGGGGGGGGGGGGGGGTTAGGTTTTTTTAGCTATTTTAGGTTGTGTTCACATTGGTTCTCTCTCACAATAAAGGTGGTTCTCGCATGAGCTCCTCCCATATATATATATATATATATAATGAGTAGAATCGGGTAAAAATTATTTTACCTCTCTCAAGACGAATACGTGATTTAAAACACATATAGGCTCCATATCATTCAAAACCGAGCAAAGATTTGTTAGCCTTTGCATGGCAGCTTCTAACCTGCAAACAGACACGAATTGTATACAAGAATGCGTGTACGACTACTCAGAATATAGAAAACATATAACAGAAGGAGAGGTGGCTTACATCTTAATGGAGTTATTATTTTCGGGATAACTTTCATAGCCTGGCAAATGCATACCGGATACGCCCCTTGGAGATTTTGCAGAAGGAATTGAAAGTCTAGATGTCATGTTCATGAGAATCGCCGCCTGCTCTGGCAGAAGCTGATAATTAAGTTGTTCATAGTCAGTATTACGAACTAATGCAGGAATATTCAATAATTAATACTATTTCCACTAACTTGTAATGGGTAATAAAGTAATTAACCTGCATCTCCAAAGAACCAAAACCTCCTTCTGAATCAAGGATGTTGATTAAACCTTCCAACCCTCCCATAATGGACTCGATTAGGGACTCGACGTATAAAACAGCATCTCGGCCGATTCTAGTTAGCTGCATTCAACCACTTAACATTCATTACATCCGAGTGGATCGGGTAACGGGTCAAAATTCAAAACAACTTGAACTTATCTGGACATACCTCTTCGGGAATAATCGTAGAGGCACATTCCGGAAAGCTGCTGGCCACACCGAGCCATGCACAGCAATGTTGGGGGCGCCCTTCGGGTCCAAACATCGTATTCCTGAAAACCTGTATGATTGAATAAATCGTAATTTTGGAGTAGCATAAGTAGAATATTATATATGATAACATGTGTTGTTGTTATTTTTTAATAGAGTAAAATGCCATTTTTGTCCCTGAGGTTGACCACTTTTGTGACTTTCGTCCAAAGGTTTGTTTTTCCGCACCTGGATACAAAAGGTTTGAAATCTTGCCATTTTCATCCGGCTCGTTAACTCCATCCATTTTTCTCCGTTAAATGAGGGGCATTTCCGTCTTTTTAGACATTTTTTTTTATGAAAATAAAAGAAAAACTACAAGAAATAAAGATCCACCTCTGTTGACTTTCTCCCCACCCAAACCCTTTAATCATCACAAAAAAGTCTAAAAAGACAAAAATACCTGACTTAACGTTAAAAAATGGATGTAACATGTAAGGTTTCAAACCTTTTGGATCCAGATGCGGAAAAACAAACCTTTGGACGAAAGTCACAAAAGTAGCCAAACCTCATGGACAAAAATGGCATTTTACTCTTTTTAATATAATTATTACTATTAGTATTATTATTACAGTTATAATTCAAGCAGAAGGCGAAAACATACAGTTGTAAGATGTTGATGGTAGAAGTAGAGCTTTTTCAGACTCCCGTGTTTCAAAAGCTGAGATTCAAGTTCATCAACACATCTGGCTCGACCCATCGAAACGGCATAATATAAGATTCGACATAGTTATATTAAATAAATTCAAATTCAAACTATAGAGCACCTGGACCAATTGTATAGAGCATTCCCTTCGGATAACAATCCTTCTTTTCCAGTAGACACTGTCGCTTTCTCCAAATGTCTAATGTTAATAGACGAACGGGCGGATGTAACAATCATCAGAATTGATAACCAGTCTTTACGTAATTCCTGCTTGTTGCAAGTAAAATATGTAATAACCATTACCAATAAAAAATATCATTCATGATTAAAATGAATCACTCACCGATAGATCACATGTAATAGCAGAGATATTTTCACCCTGTGGTTTTGGAATATTCTCAAGATGTTCAACGATTTTTTGAAAAAGTCCTTTCAGAGTGGAGTCGAGGTCAAGTGCCACCATGCCAGGCGTGTTGAGCAAAAACCGAATCCGACCCGCTGATGATGATAGATAAGATAAAGCATATCCTCTAACCGCTGCAAAATCATCGTCAATATTGTAAAATAAAATGTAAATCTCACAAGGAAAAAAGGCTAAAAAAGAACAGATTGACAGCTATATATTTGCATCCTAACCTGCGATATATTTGCGTACAAGACAGCAAAGGCGGTCCATTCCATCTAGCAAGAACCCTATAGTAGGATCGCTTGCATTCTGCATCAAGAAGTTGCCAGATGAAAGCGGTGGTCACAAAAATAAAGAAAAAGCATATAGCATAAAGTATGATGTCATACTATTTTAACTATGCTATTTAAACTTACTATTTCTACTGCTACTATACGATTGGTCTTTGATTTTGATGAACTAATTCCAACATGTTGAAAGTACCATAACACTTCACTTTGTGCCAATGCCAATGCAGAAAATACCATCTGTGAAAACAAGCAATTTGCAACAGTTCATAAAATTTATACAACTCTCGGAATATATATAGGGTTAGGATCATGTGAGAATCACTAGGCTAATTGAGAACCTTGAGAACAATTCTGGTCCACACATTGTTCCTAAGCAAAAACGCAAACAAAAAAAGGCAAAAAAAAATTTGCAAAGGTCGCAGCTTAAACTTTCAGGTTTTTTTGAATCTTGGTTTTAAAATGCGCGCATAATGCGTGATGCGCACGTTGCGGTGGAAATAGCGCATCAGGTGTAACGATGCGAGACTATTACGTGATGCGGCAGTGATGCAGTGATATCGCATGATGCGAGGCATTGCAATATGCGGTCTGATGCGTGCAACATGTAAAATGAAGGGATTTTTTATTTTGGCTTTGGAGGGAAAATGAAGAGTCACCCTTTTTTTATTTTTTTTATTTTACACAGCTTTACACAGCTGGAAAAAGATACTTTTCTGGAAAATAAGCCTTGGAAATTGGAATTTTGACTTTTTGAGTTATGTTAGGTAATAAAATGGCTATTAACGACATGCTCTATATGATGAAAATGAGATTGAAGAAGATATCGGGGAGTATGATGATGAAAGAGATGGACGTTTGGGTGGTACTTCTGATGATTTAATGATAATTGATTAGAAACTAGTAGTTAAGAGTATGTTTACCTTTTAAGTGTTTTGTTATGTCTAAGACTAAGTATGTTTTATTAATGTTTTGTTATTTTACAGACTAAGTATGTTTATTAATGTTTTGTTATTTGATTAAGTATGTTTTATAAGTTTGTTATAAGTAGTTTTTATATGTATGATTATTTTATGGTACTTTTATACTAAGAGACGTCCAGTATACGTGATGCGTGCGCATCACGCATCACGCATCAGATTTTTGGACCAAAACGCATCAGAGCGCATTACGCAATTTAAAACCAAGTTTTGAATATATACATATTTGTATATTGTCAATCTTTAACTATACATATATGTATATACGTGTGTATAATTAAAAAAATGACAATATACACATACGTATATATCCAAAAAAGCTCTTAAAAACGGGTATTAGAAGTTAAAAGAAATTGCTTTTTGTTTTTTTTTTTTTTTTTTTTTTTTTTTTTGGCTTAGAGAAAATGTATGGTTCAGAATAGTTCTCACGGTTCTTAATTAGCATGTGTTTCTCTTAAGATCCCTACCCTATATATTGTAGCATGTAGAATTTAGGGACTAGAACATACCTGAATATTAGGAGCCAATAAACTAGGTTGGTCAGTAAAGAAGAGAACCATCCTTCCAATCTCTTGCTTTAATAATATTCTCCTCTCATGATGAATCGCATCACAGGATATAACTGCTTGCTCATGCACTTCACTGCAGGAAATAAATAATCATACAAACAATAATTATTAATTACATCTTATCATACACAAAGCGCAAGCTATTATCATTCACATGCAATACTTCTTTAATACCTTATCATTTTCTCAACTTGCTTTGCGACACTATATTCCAAATCTGCTTCCTTTTGCTTCGTACGCCCAGATTTTGCCATTTTCTTTGATTCCAATATTCGTGGCAATACATATAACAGATAGTCCTCATGCAACGATATATACTGTATTTCAAGAATAATACAATCGTTAATATACTCAAAAACAACAAAAAAAGTCAAAATCAGCTATAATCTAGTGCTTACCTCATCCCTATACAAAGTAACAACTAAATTTTCCTTTAGTACAACCTGTAAATATCACAAGCAAACGATGTTAGAAAGAAGGTTGCGAAGTATAGCCAGGAAACATACAACTATGGATACTTCAACTACACATAGTTGATAACACTATGACAAGAAGGTTGTGAACAAAACTTTATGCAAGACTTCTACACAAATAAAAAAAGAGTAAAATGGCATTTTCGTCCCTGAGGTTTGACCAGTTTTGCGACTTTCGTCCGAAGGTTTGTTTTTTCGCATACGGATCCCAAAGGTTTGAAATCTTGCCATTTTCATCCGGCTTGTTAACTCCATTCATTTTCTCCGTTAAGTCAGGGATATTTTCGTTTTTTTTGTTAATTTAAATGGCTTTTAGGCCTTTTGCATACTTGTACATTATGCTAAATGCTTTTACATAAAGTGTAAAAGACCAAATTGCCCTTTAAGTTAACAAAAAAGACGGAAATACCCCTGACTTAACGGAGAAAAATGAATGGAGTTAACGAGCCAGATGAAAATGGCAAGATTTCAAACCTTTTGGATCCATATGCGAAAAAACAAACCTCCGGACGAAAGTCGGAAAACTGGTCAAACCTCAGGGACGAAAATGGCATTTTACTCCAAAAAAGAACAATTTTTTTAAGAGTAGAAAGTGTACCATAGCAATATCAATGCTGGTTACTCTAAGAAGCTCATCAGGACAGACAAGATAGCCAAATAGTGCCCATTCCCTATAAGAAGTTACATTTGCTAAATCTTGAGCCCTCTGCCAACAGAACAAAAACAAGATAAGCAATACACACAAGATACATGTGTGTCAGAGTGAGTGAATAACTGTATCTTTTTGTAAGTAAATCCATATGTGATGATATTACACTGATAATTATGATCTCATAATTGTCTGTTATTTATCTTAATGTTATGCGAAAAATGCATACCATCGGATGTGCAGAGTTTGTGAGGATGTCGGGATAACGAGGATGAAAAGGACTAAGAAAACCCTCATTTCTAAGCTTTCGTGTATCTGTAGACAGAAATATAATGGGACCCACAGCCTCCAAGACCTGTAATAAATGTGTTTTAACACATTGCAAATTAGTTCAAAGGGAATTATTTTAAAGTAAGATTAAATCAGCATCTAGAAAGACTAATTACCTCACCAATGCGAGGACTAACAAAATTCAGGTCTTCATGCAACCCCTTTAAAGGTGGATCATATGCATCTATAAACTGAACCAACCTATTAAATGCATAGGAAGTACACATCATGAATGTAAAGTTAATGATCAGACGATGATAGTTAAATGATTCTAAACAATAAGAAAGCATTTTTGCCGTAACGATACCTGTAATAAAAATCACAGTCTCGGTCATTTCTCAACATGGCATGGAAGAGGTTATACATCTGGAGCAACATTTTTCTTGGCAACTGTAATCGAACATTCAAACAGTAAAACAGAATTTTCAGTCGATAAAAACAAGCATGTGTTCTGTAATTTTTTTTATACCTAGAAGATGTCGAACGGAAAATAAAATACGTAAACGATAAGAAAACAGTCAAACACCAATCATACATGGCCTATAGACTTGCCTTCTCAGCAAAGAGATTAACACGGACAAATGAACAAAAGAGATCCATAAACGCGTGTAAGATAAGAGAGTTCTGATGGGGCTGCAAATAGAGTAAAAAATATAATTAGATATTGTATTCAGAAACCAATTTTACAAAATATTAATGGTTATAGGTTGATGAGCAAATAATATATTTGAGTTAGTCTTTTTCGTTTTTTGGTTTCCATGGTTGATATTAAAATTATGTTTCTTTATTTTGTGATTACCACAAAATATGTATACTTTAAATAATTCTAGCAGAAATATTTTGTAACTCACCAAAAGGGTAATGACAGTGCTGCTGAGATCCAATATGAGTCGCAGAGCTTGTTCTCGAAATGCCATCATATCAAGAAGTAGCTACAAAATTTGATATTTTAGCAAAGGATGTAGTTAGCAAAGGATGTAGAATTAGTTTGAATAAATTCATACCCACAGTACATTAACAACCTAAAGCAAACAAAGAAGCGAGTACAAAATCATAGAAGTTTACATTACAAAATAAGAAAAGCAAGTACAAAACTATAACATAATACCATAAACATTTTCGGAAAAAGCCTTAAAGTTGTGTTGGGGTACGTGGCAAGATTACCAAGTACTTACAAACGATCATTTATATCCATGACTGATATGACCAAAATGAAGAAAAACATCGTAACTTGCAAACACAGATGATTATAAAATGTAAACTCCAAACCTGAATCCATGGTTCCAAGCTTTGTAAGTGAACTTCAGCCTGATCATTTAAGGCATCCAAAGCAACTTTATCAACCTAAGAAAAGTTATTATCGGGTTCAGTTTTTCCAGCAGTAAAAACAAACATCAAACAAATCTTTATACATAATTATATACTTACACGTTCAAGCTGCAATTTACTATGATGTTCCGGAAACTTCTTCGAAAGCAATATACATATCTTTGGACAATTCGGGAACACACCTGCTTTCCAAAATGCTTCAGAATATACATGACCTACTGCATCCGGATAATCCAAGATTTGGTTCAATCTGTAGATTTTAGCCATGAGTCCTTGTGCGACTTGTGTAAGCTGATATACCCATTGCATGTTCAGCCCCTTGTGTGATACTCCAGGCAGCTGAAATGATACTTCTGATCCGTTGTTCCGGGAGGTTCTAGAAGGCATTGGAGTTCCCATTTCTTGACTCAAGTATTTGCTCCATCTTGAAGGACCTTCAACCTCCCTTGCTCTAGGGGACGTTGATAACGCCTCTTGTGCTGATACGTTTAGTCTAGATTTTGGCATTTGCATGGCTTTTGTATTATCCAAATTCCAGTATATCTGATATATGATAGCTCACTTTCAGAAAACCGTTGAAAAAGTGAACGCCAAATGTTACTATCACAATATTACCATCTATCAAAAGTTACTAATTTTCCTCCTAAAATCTTTATTTCTTTTCGGGCATGTTTGGCTAAGCTTTTTGAAATAACTTATTGACTTATTGGCTTTTTGGAAAAGCCAGTATGGAGTGACTTATTGACTTATTGGCTTTTTCCCCTCACATACACCCTCATTGCCAAACATCATTTCGGAGCTTATGACTTTTCAAAAAGACAATAAGTTGTTTCAAAAAGCTTAGCCAAACATCCTTTTTCGAACTCTGAAACACGAAATTAAATTAGGCCTTTTCGTTCCCCTCACTTGCTTTTCTCTCCTTTACCTTCTTTTCTTTCGTTTATTAAACTCGGGAACACATCACAAGTCATGTTTACAATGCAGTTTCTAAACATTAAACAATAAGCAAACAACATAGAAACCCTAAACTTAAACATGAGCAGGCAGGCCCCTCCTTTTCCCTCAGTCCATAAAGTCAACATCTAGGGTTTAGACATATGTAACGTGCATTTCATACAATCATCAAATTCACAACAAAACAATCAAACAATCACACTAACTCACGCCCTAGATCTTAATCCTTACAAAACTAACAATTAACACAGCAATTTCATTACAATTTGGTCATGAAAAACATCTATACTTGCAGCAGAGCATCGAAGCAGCTAAATAAGTGTGGCGATCCGTGACCTATAATGATGAAATTTAAGTAAAGAGGAAAGTGAGATAGTACCTTGAAAGATGAGAATTCAGATCTGGTTTTGTGAGGATGATTGTAGTGATTTAGGCTGGAGAGTTGATAATGAGTTTGTTGAGGTAATGATGAATTGCGCTGTGCGTAGCACTCACTTGGATTTTGAGGAGGTGGCTTGATGATGCCGACCAGCCGAGTGCCATAACCACCCTACACTACTCTGCCTTTCATATCAAGTCAACAAACTATTTCTATTTTTTTATGTTTATATATTTATAAAAAAATTATAAAAAAAATTATAGTTAGAGAACAACTAACTCATACACCCACTAATTATATCTGTATATTTATATATTTGTTTATTAGGGTGAATGAGCGCCTTCGGGATGGGGTTCGGGTTCATTGGGTTGGACGAGAACACTGTCGCAAATGGCTTGGGATGGGATTCAATTTGGGAATTCTTGCTTGTGAAACCGATGTTGAAGCTGGAAAGATGACCGTTACAATTTGGGAAAAATGAAATTTGGGTTCATCTGGTTTATTTTTTTACTACCTCTTACTATTTGGGTTCATCGGGATTAATGTGTATAAATCAGGTGACACTTCCTCATTGACTGGTTTATTTAAATTCATTGGGTTTAATTAAGACTTAAACTGTTCTTCACACCCTGATGACTAAAACCATTAACCATTGAAGAAGAATCACTTTTTATACACCTTACCTTGATACAAAAAACATACATTAAATTTATTGGTTTGGATTTAGTCTACATTCGTTTAGATCAGTTTCGTATTGAACCTAGAAATATTCAAGTTAAGCCTTAAACTTTTAAAGATTTTTAATAATATGTATGTTTTATCTCTAATCTAAACATTTTATTACAAAAAAAAAAATAAAAGATAAAACGAAAATAAACATGATATTTATGTTTAAACGTAATTAGTTTACATAAATTTGTATTTTGTTTGTTGTAAATATCTAATTTTTGGAGTATTAATATATCTATATCTCTAATAAAGCAAACCATTGGGGGACACATGTCACCCAATGGTGCAAGCCAACTAAGCATCCACCTAAGCAATGATGTGGCAAAACTCAAATATTTTGACAAGTGGCATTGGTCTCTGATGCGGATTACATTGGCTTCAATCATGCGCCTCTTCTATACTCTCTCTCTCTCATTATCTCATACCGTTCAAAGAAACCCTAATAGGCGATTTTGGTTCCTGCGTTCTTAATCGATCCTTTGCAACGAGGTTTATTCAGTCTTCAAATATTCAACAGTCATCGTCATCGACGGTAATGATTCCGATATCTTATTCATCATCTTATTGATCGATTATGTTTGAATGCTTTGTTGTACTTTGATTTGTGATGTATTGTCTGTTATGTGATGATGTATGAATTTATTGTACATGATTTGAAGATCGATTAGCTTATTCCTTTTTTCTTAGGGTTTTAAAACCCGATATCATGTTGTTTGTTTATATGATTTGAATATCGATTTCTTATACGGATTTGCTGGTCTGTTAAGGTTTATAATCGCCGATTTTTAAGTTGGTGTATATATGTTTTGTGTATTAGGGTTTTTCATTTGAATATGTTGATTTTTCAATTCTGTTCCTCAGATTACCAAGATTTTATATTATGTTAATTAGTAACCGTAACAGATATTTGCAGTTTTATTCGATGAAGTTTGATGTATTTTTTTAGTTTTTATGTTCTTGAAAAATTGTGATCTACTGTTATTTAAGTAATTAAGTTATTGTACGTTTTAAGTTTTTTGTGTATTAGGGTTCTAATTACTGTTTTCATCTACTGTTATTTGTTGTTTGCCATCTGCTGAATTCATCTATTTGATGTTGAATTTCTCAACACCTTGCTGATAAATATAGTCGTACGATCCATAGTTAGAAAATTGCTTAGTAATTGAAAATATGTAAGATGATCCCAGCACTTCATACCTGATCAATGTATATTGATGAATAAGTACGTTATGGGTTTTCATATCGGATTGTTAAATCTGTGATTTGATTATTATAGTGCACATTCTATTTCAAGCCTCTTATTTGAACTCTATATTTGTTACATGTACCTGTTATGATATACAATTTGGGGTTGTGAAAGACAACAACTTTGGAAGCGATATGGTGTACGGATTCGCTGCGCGTGTGTGGAAGTGCGACAGAAAATCGTTGGTGAGTGTTGAAATTATAATCATTTAAAGAAAAAAAATTAAGATGTTTTAATATAACTCTTTGTGATTACTGTTATTATAATTGCATTTAACGATACTTATATTTTCCGTTGCAGAAACTTCCTGCTGACTATGGTGACTGGATTACGAAGTTTGGTTATCCAGAGAAAAATGCAATCATCAGGACCCTTGATGGGAGGACCTTTCAAGTCAAAGTGTTCAAACTTGCAGGCGACTTTTTTTTTTTTACAATGGCGGGTTTGATGTTGTCACATCTTTGAAATTACCGGACGATTCGTGGGTTGTTTGTCAGTATGAAGAAGCTTTATCTTTGTTCCGCCTATTCCACTTTTATCAAGACATTTCTCTAGCACCATCTAACTACTTCTACTACAAACCTAAAAATGATTTTAAAGACCGAGACGACTGCATGGTAATTGAACTTATACGTTTTTAAATTATTTAATATTTGCGTTCATTCATTTTTTCTATTTCGCCTATACCATTGATCCTGATACTGTTTTATTCTTTGTGTAGTATGTGAACAAGTTGTTTGTTCATCACTCTATGCTGAATATCTGTCCTTCAAATCCGGTTTTGATTCGTTCTGCTAGAAATCGTAAATGGGTTGTTCGGATGGAAATTTTAGACCATAACATTTACATTACCACAGGTTGGAGTCGGATCAAGGAGGATATGTCGATAACTGATGATCATTTGTTGGTATTTGAAATGATTGATCGTAATACGTTTGATTTGAGTGTTTTTTGTTGTAAGCCTGCCCTTCTAACTTACCCGCCTGAACTTTCTGTTATCAAAAAACAACCAAGTGATGGCGTTATTGAAGTGTCTGATGATGAGGTGCCTGATGCGGTTGCTGCACCTGTATTTGAAGAGAGTGTTGATGACGAAGTACCAGTTACTTTTGTTGTTGATAATCATTACGTAAGTTTGTATTGTTTACTTCTTCATACCATTAATGTATGTTAAGTGAATCCAGTTTAAATCATTAGTTGTAGGAAAAGCAGTTTTAATGGTATGTATTATTAACATTTATATTATCATCTGTAGCGTTTGAAGAAGAAGTGGGCTCAAACTCGTGGTTTAGATCGAAAGATGGATTTGATCATCAAGGACAGCGCTGGTCGAACTTGGGATGTAGCTATTGGTAAGGAGTTCTCGCAAGGTTGTCCGCGATTCAATGTGACCGGTATGAGGGAGTTTGTTAGAGACAAACGGTTGGTATACGGTTTTTCGTTTCATATGGTATTTGTTAAAAGTAAAGGTATGTTGCTTTATAACTGACTTGGTGAAGGTACATGGTATGTTTTGGTAGTATTTTCAAGGTGTGTCGTTAGTATACATTTAATGGTAGGTTTTTGTTGTGGTTGTTACGTTAAACATATGTGATGGTAGATGTTGCTGACACTTTTTTTGGGCCGTTTATATGTGTGGCCGAAGAACTTAGTTTTTGAACATATTTGATTATAGATTGGTAGACGTTAATGTTATTGGTATTGCTACATGTTTGTGGTTAATATTATATCCTTTTGTGAAATAATTAGTGCTTCAAAATTGTATGTATCTTAATTTAGGAATCAAGTAAAGTATTCATCATATTAAACATCATTTAAGTACATTGTTTGATTAGTGCCAACTCTATTATTTTATTAAATATTATTATAATAAACCGTCAGTTTTTTAAAGATTTACGTAAAACAAAATTTTAATATGATTTTGTTTCCTTTTTAAATTGTATAACTGACTATAATTAATTTTTTAATAAAACCGTTTCATTTTAATCAATTTAGAGTTTTCTTAACCTTCATTGAATATCTACACTTGGAAATTTTATTTTAAGTATGGTACTATTTTATACATAAAAAGGTTTGGTTAGTGAAATAAAAATTTATAAAGGAAATAAAATAAAGTTTGTACACTGAAATAATTGAACTATTTTTTGACATACAGTTTAATTAATTATTTATATCAAATTGGTTTTTTTTTATTTTAATGAACATTATTAAGGTTGTTTTATTTAAATTTGGAAATTAAAAACAAATTTTCAAACTTATATATATAAATTTTTTAAAATCGTTGCTGACATATAATATTTTGTATTTAAACAATTAAGTTTAGTAAAAAAAAATCCTAAATTAACTACATATATATTACCAAAAAAACTAAACAACCGTATGCTAAATTATATGGCATTTTTTAATTTTCTTTGGTTGGTCAAAAACCTGAATTTTCAACCGTTTAACAGTTTGAGTTTACCTTTTTAATATTAAATTTTATGTATAAGATGTGGTAATTTTTTAGGGTGGTATTTCATTTTGTGTTGTTTTTCATGCATTCCTTTTAGGTATACGAAAAAGTTGGTGCCTAATCTTTTTGACATTTGTATTTTTTTTAGAAATGTCAATCCATTTCTAAAAATATTAATTTGTTAACTTAGGTAACATATTTTTATATTACTCAACTGATATTTCAACTTGAAAAAAATAATTAAACGAAGTTTGTATATATATTCACTTAATTCATTCAATTTATTCACTTATAAATCATTTTTTAACTTCAATCATCTATAGTTGGTTTTGAATCTTTTGAATGACTGATATCTTGAATTAGGCCTGAATGTGGCTATTTAGTGTCTTTTTGCCTTGATATGTTTTATATAATTTTATTACATTTTTGTAGTAATTTGCTTAATTTTAGAAATTACAGATCTAATTCGTGTATTTTGATTACATGTAGTGTTTTCAGAATCTATACTATATATTAAGGGAGATTACAGGATGACCTCTATTTGCCTACGTGTCATTTTTTAGCTATTAATGAAGAGAGGAAGACACAAAGGATGTGTCAAAGACAGTTTAGATGATACATGTTCAAGGTAATAAGGAGAAACCCTCTGTTGAAGAAGCAACCAGTGAGAGTCTTTTGCTTGAAACATGGAGGGGTCGGTGATGTTGTCGAGGAGTGTCAGGAAATGCTAAGTGATAGCATTTCCTTACACTCCTCGACAATATCACCGACCCCTTTAAAAAATTCCATCAAAACTCTATCACTGGTTGCTTCTACAACAGAGGGTTTCTTTTTGTTACCTGAACCTGTATCATCTCAACTGTGTTGACTGACCCTGTATGTGTTGTTACATCAATATTCAATTAGGATTTACTCATCTGAGGCTAAGTTTTGAAAATTGATCTATTCATTTTTTATCAGGACAGATGTTTTTGTAATCGATGTTTGGTTGATGATAATTAGATCGATGTCACCTAAGGGATATTTAGTCAATGATGTTGATGAGATGCTTCTCACCTGAGACTAAAACTATGATGAAGCAAACGTCTGTCCGAATAAGTGAGGTTTGACATTTTGAAATCATTTGAAATACTTGAGCAAATCATTTAGTGTTGACTGTGAAGGTGAATAAAAATGAATTCAAAGTGCATTGGACTTGTCCTTTGAACATAAGGCTATGATGATTTTGTAGATCTGAGTAAAAATTGAATGAAGATAGCATTATGGTATGGCAAGGTTGTAGGATGGCAGTTGTTCATGCAACCTCTCTTGCAGCCATGGTGTTGTCATCTTTTTCATAATCTGAGCCTGACAGTCTGACAATATAAATGTTTTGCAACTTCACCATGAATATAGAAGAAAGAGAGAGTTGGATCTTTGTGATATTGAATAGAGAAGAAAAAGAGAGTTGGATGGAGATATGAATACTTCTGGATGGAGATATGATTTTTGTTTCAAACAAAATAAAGTTTTTGATTTTTATTGATTTCTGTAGATCCGACCATATTTATCGCAGTTACTAATTTTTGTTGATTTTTTTTTCATGTGAATCCCTAACTGTCATAACGAGCGGAATCCCACCATTCGTCAAGCAACAGAGGTTAGTTAAATCTTATACTTTTTTTTTTTTTTTTAAAGTTTATCATATATAATTTTATTTATGCTTTTTGTTCACTTTTTTTAATTAATAATATATTTTGAATGTTTTTTGTGTTATGTTTTTTTTAATTAATAACTAGTGGGATTCACCCGCGCTACGCGGCGAGAATTTAGTTTGTATCGGCTCGAATTGGTACCGTACCATCACTTGTTATGCCAAACTAAAGAGAAAAACCAAAAAAATAATGTCGTGGAATGACCATAAGGATATCGTCGCATCTTTTACATAAATCGAAAACCATAAAACCAAATACTGGTACCGATTTCGATAATACACATACATGTACCGATGTTGTTGGGTCATAATCGGTTCGCTTTATCACAATATCTATCTATACCAAAGAAATATTCTATTTGAATACAACACCGTTTTCAAAAAATTAAAAAAAAATTGATACCAGAAACTCCAGAAAAAAAATAGTTTAAATAGGACTACTTATTCAACTTTTTTTTTTTGAAAAGCTTAAAGAACAGAAGTTGATAAAAAATACAATCGTTTATCAATATTAATAAAATAATATCAATAAATGTTCATCACTTAATGCAATAATAAAAAAATTTCGTAGCGCGAATTCAATTGGTATTTGCTCGACTTGGTACGGTGTAGTCACTTGTTATACCAAACGAAAGAGAAAAACAAAAAAATAATAATAATAAAGTCGTGGAATGACCAAAAGGATATTGTCGCATGTTTTACATAAATCAAAAACCATAAAGCCAAACACTGGTACCGATTCCGATAATACACATACATGTACCGATGTTGTTGGGTCATAATTGGTTCACTTTATCACAATACCTATATCAAAGAAATATTTTATTTGAATACAAAACCGTTTTCAAAAAATAGAAAAAAAAACTTATATTAGAAAGTCAAGAAAAAAAAAAGTTTAAATACAGCTACTTATTTAACTTTTCTAAAAACCTTAAAAGAACAAAAGTTTATAAAAAAATATAACTATTTAACAATATTCAAAAAATAATATCAAGAATTAATTTAATTTAATATACTAAATGTTCATCTCATATGATTTTAATAACAGCCAATGATCTCTAGATCAAGTGGTGGAGGGCTTGCATTTCTTTTGAGAGATGCAGGTTCGACTCTCACTTGGTGTAGAGTGAGGCACTGGTGGACAATGATAGGAGACCCTGGAAAACCTGGGTTGGATCTTTGAGCCAAACATGTTTTACCGGTAATTTCACCGCCGTGCCTACAGGCGGGTGGGTTACCGGGTTTTCCCCGGAATTGGTGGTGGACTCGGGTTACTCTCGGAGTACTCCGTTTGTCCAGTGGGTGCCCCAAGAGTGCTCGGGATTGAGTTTGTTGGGCGTTCAAAAAAAATAACAATTATTAAATGTTCATCACTTAATATAATAATAATAATAAATTTTTGAAACACTATTCATGGCAAGTTTATGTTAATATATATAATATATTTAATTGATATTGTTTGTTTTTTTATATATGTAGTCTGCCTTATGCCTTATTCTTATTCTTATTAAATTAACAGTGTTTTGAAAAATAGTATAATTTGATTTTTCAGTTATCATTTTTTCAATTTTGCTTTAAAGATATGTTTAATTTTTTTTTTAAAACGTCCTTTTTCTATAAACAGGTTAATGTTTTTAAGCTTAATTTATGAATTTTAAATTCTAAGTACATTTCTGTAATTAGGCATTGTTTCTATAATTATGTTGTCGTTATATTTTTTAAAAAATTTGCTTATTTCCTTTGCAGTTATGGTTAAGTTATTGTTCTTTGTTGATCAGAGGTTTTTGTTGATTTTTGTTTCAAACAAAATCAAGTTTTTGAGTTTTATTGATTTTTGTAGTTCCGACCATATTTATTGTAGTTTACTTAATTTATGAAATTTAATTTCTTTTTAAAAACGTTTTTTTTTCTATAAACAGAGTAATGTTTTTATGCTTAATTTATCAATTTGATATTATAAGTATGTTTCTGTAATTAGACATTTTTTCTATAATTAGGTTGCCGTTATATTTTTAAAAAAATTTAGTTACTTCCTTTGTAGTTATGGTTCCAAACAACTTTTCAACTTCACTCCAATCTTCTTCCAAGAATACCTTCGGTTTCCATATAACAATAAAGTTCTTCAGTGGATCTACATATATAGATGCTTTTACATTCTTCACCGTCTTTATCTACATCTACTTTTTCTTGAATCGATTTCTGAATTTCACATATCCCTCTACAAATTTGTAAGTTGTTTTTCTTAAATTCCTTCTTTATTCATTATTCATTATTCATTATTCATTATTCATTATTCATTATTCATTATTCATTATTCATGTGTTTCTCCTTTTATTTAATGTGTTTAAAGTTTTTTTTTATTTAACCCTAAATCCAATTGGTATTTAAAAATATGTTCATTTTTGCGTTTTAAGATTATGGTTTTCTTAACGAATACGTTGTTTCTGCAAAACCCAAAACCGATTTTCATTCAGAATACTTTTTATTTATAATGTATATTTATTCTATAAAGTTTACCCGAAACCCATGATCCGATTGTTATGAATATCTTTCTTAAGTTCTATTTGAATTTATGTAAAATAACTTTTATTGGATTGGAATTGTTAATAAGTTTGTGAATGTCATTCAAAAGCATAAATCTCATTGGCATTTTAAAATATGTTGATTAAGGGGTTTTAAGATTATGGTTTTCTTATACAATATGATGTTTATGCGAAACCCTAAAACTGATTTTGATGCAGATTATGATGTATATAAGAAACCCTGATTCCGATTGTTATTGAATATTTTTTTTATGAATTTTTTATTTTGATATGATTCCGTTTATATGATTTTTTTAGTCTGATTTATTGATTAAGTTTATGTTATACAAAGCTTGATTCTGATTGTCATGGAAATTCTTATGATTTTGTTTTTATATCACATGTTTATGTAATATATCAACTTTTGAGGTCACTTTATCTATATTTGATTATAGGATAATAGTATTATATATTTTAAGGGGTTTTAAATTTTCTTAATTGTCAGTGTAAATTAGTTGGCTACACGATTTTTTATTATGATGTATCATAATGGTTATATCATCGGTTGCCTCCATTTATTATAGATTTTGGAATAAAAGATACGTTTGATGAGGTTTGTTATATATGGATTGTTATTATAACATGTCGTTCACATTGTTTTTTATGTTGTTATTTATAATTTTTTTAATAATTCATCTAATGTGGTTTGTTTATGTAACCTGTTTTTGTAGGTATTTCATATGGCAGAAAGTTCATCAAGGTATTTTTTTGTTTATTTTGTTAGTTTATTTTACATTTCATATGTAGTATCTGTGTTTTTTTTTCATGTTTTTGTTTTTTTTCTCACACTAACATTAACATGTTACACTTTATTAACCTCGAAATTTTTAAATCAGTTTCAGAGGACCCTGGTTCTGTAGGCTAATGAATGTAGCAGATGAAGTTATTCTGGTAAATGATAAATTATTACATAAGTTATTTTTGTTCTTTTATTTTCTTATTATTAAATACAGTTTATTATTATTGCATAGTTTATATATTTTCATTGTAATTATAATTAATTTTGCAATTGTTTGTTTTATTAGTCCATTCTAGATGACGCTGCGGTCAAACTATGGGGTGTAGATAAAGGCCCTACAAATGTTATTATACACATTGAAGATGGCCGACTATTTAATGTTTCTTTAAGCGCTGATAAAGGAAAGTTATTCTTTTTTCATGGTTGGTCCAATGTTGTAGAACATTTGCAACTAACCAAAGGCTGTTTGGTAGTATTTAATCCTGTAGATTCTACTACGTTTAAATTAACATATTTCGTTGATGGGGTTAGTCGTGGCTCTTTCTGGACGTATCTGCTCCCTCCATCATCTCATTTTTATGTAAGATAAATTCTATTTTTTATTTTTCTTAATGTGTTGATGTATTACTTTACTTATATTAAAACTAATTTGTTTTTTTCTTTTTTTATCATTCCCACAGGTCATTCCTGAATGTATCCTGCCAAAAAATTATGATTATTCATTAAATGATGTAATCTCTACTGTAATTATAGATAACAAAACGTTTAACGTTGCCATTGAAACGTCTGATGGTAAAGTCGGTTTTACCGTTGGTATTGACGTAATTGTCAGTCAGTTGCAGTTGAAGGCTGGTTGTTTTTTGTTATTTACAAAAGCTTTTGGTAATTTTTTCCATTTAATTTTTTTTGGAAAAAACGGTGTTGAAATGAATTTTCCTGATGTAGATGTCGATGAGGTAAGTTACATTTTGGTACTTAAATATATATTTTATATATGTTAATGGAATACATGTTATATATTTAATTTGCAGGCTGACGTTGCACCTATCGATGCTGAAAATGAAGTTGATGAACAAATACCTGGTGGTGTTCGTCGTTTTGTTCGTATGGCTTGTGAACGTTATTTTGTAAGTTTTAATGTCATTTTATAAACCGCTAAAAAACAAGTGTTACAATTTTTTGTTACTTAATAAACATTCTTCTTTTAGTTTCATATTTATTATTAATTTTATTTTTACAACAATACAGAGGATTCCTGATCCTGTATCACGGATGGCTAGACTTGATGAAGGTTTAAAAGATATCACCGTTAGGCTTATGCATCTAGATCCCCCACAACAATTTACTAACGGTACCAGACGTGAAAAAAAAGCGACGGAGGTTTTCGATACGCGTTAACCAGGTGGAAGAAGTTTATGAAAGCAACTCGAATTAACGTCCGTGACAGGGTTCATTATTCTTTTGATGAAAATGACCAGGTGTTGAGTGTTGAACTGGTTGTACCTTACGTTAGGCGTAGTCATTAGTTATATGACATTTAGGTCATGTTTTTTGCCTTTCATATGGTAGATATTAACTTTTTATATGGTTTTGTTGGTTTTTGACATTCGTTATGGTTTTCAATTTCAAGTTATTACATTTTTTGCATTAGAGGAAGTTATTTCCGGCATTTGAAAAGTTTTCTGTTTTTTTCTTCCAATGTATGTATTTGTACACAACATTTGTATTCAAAGTAAATAATATGGTTTTGGTGGAAGTCCGCGTATTACGCGGGCATTAACCTAGTTAAAAGATAAATAAAATTGAATTAAATGATCGTGTTTATGTGAAACCGGAGCAATAGAAACTCTCCGAAGGGTTTATGATCATCAATACTGATTTTGCAAAAACTTTTTAACATTATTTGATCAAACTTTTAACATTATTCGATCAAATATGATAAAAAATATGTATATATTGATCGAAAATTTGACACCATTTACACATCATATAGTTTGATTACTTACTTAATAGTAAAAAGTTTTGACTACACTTGGTAGTCATCGTTTCCTATATAAACACACTAGTCTAAGTTCCCGTGTGTTACACGGGTGGCTAAACAGGAAAACTAAGTCCTTTAAAACTGTAAAGTAAAAATTGTAATATTATATATGTTGAATTATTAACGAAAATGTTAGAGAGTGCAATAAATAATTGAAATACATGAATACGACAAAAAAAAAATCACAACTCATTGAAAATTTCTTTATAAACAACTCGTTGAATTATTAACCATGTTGTGTTTTAATACTATTTATAATGTGTTATTGAACAACTTGTAGATTCAAAAACAGTTTTATAAAAAAAAAGTTTAAAGAAAATCAAGGTGTGTGTATGCATAAGCAGTTTAAAACATAATATTAAACTATTGGTCTAAGTACCCTTGTGTTACACGGGTTACTCAAAGTAAATTATGTCATTTAACAGACATTGATAAAGCGATATACAACAGGCCATAGGTGAAAACTAATTATTTATCTTTTTTTGAGAATAATCATGTTAACTCAATATATAAAAAGAGAAAAAGGATTGTATAAAGTAAATGCTTCTTGTAATTGAAATTACATACATGTAATAATAATGAAAAATTGAAAGTTGCTATTATAGTACACAACAAAATTTCAAAGTGTTTTATAAGGGGAAAAACTTGGTTGTTAAAAAAAGAAATTTCAATTATTAAAAGTTCAATATTATTACTATTATTATTACTGCGTTATAGATCAAGCATACCCACTCTTAATGGAATATGATCCCAACCAAAAACATATTTCTCATACAAGCCTTGAAAAAAAAAGCCGATATAGAAGAACAAAAGACACTGCAAAATAAATAGAACTCCAAATATAAGTACAAATATTATAATTTTTTTTGCAAGGCTGTCTGTCTTTATTTAACCAAAAAAAGGGAAACTTGGGGAGACCGAGCAAGCAAGCAACTGAGACTCGCCCCAAGCTACATACAGCAAAAAGAAAAAAACTAAGGTACCGAAAAAACAATAAATAACATTATTTATGATGTAATCTCATTGAACTGCTATTTCTTTCAAAGTGCTAATACCCGCGAACTTCACGGTTGGACAAAATAATATATTTTCGAGGTATAGATTCAAAGAATATTATACGTTTATGAAGATCATAACGAAATTCTCCGAAGGAAATTATTATGAAATTCTCAGGTTCATAAAGTAAATAAAACAACGAATGTATTATTGATATAAATAAAACAAAAAGATACATAAATGACTGAAAAGAAACAAATAAAAAAAGTATCCCTAAATCGCTTGCCTGGCCTGTTGAGTTTTGTAGTATAAAGAAAGGAATAGTGTATTATTATATAGAGATCCTGGAGTTAATGAGATAGTGCCGCTTTGGCCAGAACCCGTTTAACTTTGATTGACCCAACTCAACCTCCCACATAACTGTCATAACCACTGCCATAATCATTATACCCTCTCTGATTTTCCGCCATAACCACCAACCCCTACCAAATCCACCACCGTATGACTTGATAGCACTACCACAACGTGAATGGTTGTCGTATGAGAAATCGACACCAACCTTTTCGGCTCAGCCATCTTTATCTCAACCTAATATAATTAACTTATCAACTATTTCATTCCTTGAAAATACTAAATATTTTTCACAACAAAAAAAAAAAAAGAAATTTAAAAATTTTACTCACTTGTTTGCCTCTCCTAGTTCATGTAGTTGACCATCAACAAATAACTTATCCAAAACTTCTTTGTTGTCAAATGTGACAAAGCCAAAGCCTGGTGATCGACCCGTGAAATGATTTACCACCATATATGGAAAACTATTCCCCCAATTCATCTACAAATTAAAGTTACAAAGTTTATTATCCATACATGATTTAATTAATCCATAGACTGTAACACAAGAAACCGTATGATATACCACCAACAAATATTTTCTTTGTTCTTGATACACCTCAACTTCCCTGTGTATCCTCTCTGGGAAGTATCCTTTTCACTTCAACCTAAATCAACCACACATTAGTATGCATAAAAAGTTGCTAATCAATTATAACTAAAATCAGCTACAGCCTACAGGTAGCAACTATGGCCAGTTTTCCTAAAAAAAATTAGTCGACGATAACAGATGAAAATAACTGAGAGCAAGTAAATAAAAAGAAAACGGTTAAATCTCATTAGTCGTCAAAAGTTTTTTTAAATTCTTATAACCAAAATTGTTTTATTCAAAATTTGGATTACATTGATAATATAGCTTTTGTAATCATATTTAATACAGTAATACCTAATAGCATCCAAAAAATGCTGGCAAGTCAGCCCAATCTGACCCAACCCGGTCCATTTCTGTCTTACCGAAAGTTACCAGCTTAGAGTCAGAGTCAGTGACCATTACCTGTCCCACCCGTTTTGGCAACTCAAGAGCAGATAAAATACAATATATCATAACTCACCTGCACTGAAATAAGATTCTTATCAGCAAACTGATTCTTTAGGAGAGGTTGGCGAAGCATATATCTTTAACAGGAAACACTATCAAACGCATACCCTTCATTGCATGCCTCAACGATTCATCAAGTTGCTTGAAGCCAAGCACTTTGGTCCATGTTTTGTAAAGTTCAGGTATTGTAGGAATCACCAGCTCATTAACACCAAGAGAATTAGATATCGTTATGTCTTTTATGTGAAATTATGACAATATACATAATTCATTATACATACTCAAGCATGAAAGAATAAAGATAGGTGCAGAGGCCATAGCCTAGGAAAAATATAACATATTTTTCACATGATACTTTGTAAGCTTCTAAAACCTGTTATAAAATAGTTATTCTTAAACTAAAATAATAAATTGAAGAAGGAATTCATAAAGAATAAAGAATGATTGACATTTTAGATGCATATATAAACTAAAGCAATAAATCGATTAACCCACATTGACATTTTAAATGCGTATAAAATGATCATCATGATCATCATACTTAGTAAATCCCACCAATAGCAAATCTAAGGTAGGGTATGGGAAGGGTAAGATGTAGACCGCCTTACATCTACCCCATAGGAATAAAGCGGCTGCTTCCAGTGAGACCCCTGGCTAAATAGTAGTTTTGCGTCAAGCTTTGGACATAAGGCACATAACACTCAACAATTGAGACAAAGGCCGATTAGTGCATGTACCCCCTTGTCTTTCGGCTATCAACGCCACCACATGATGCATAATTAACCATCTCCCTTTTTAACGTTACTTTCACGAAATTAGTAAAATAATGTTAAAATTAGTGTACTTTCACTTTTGCACCCCGAACGCCCACACATATATACATTATAGGCGCATACCGCAAACGGGCCGTTAAATGCTTATAAAACAAAGTCCAAATAAAAGGTTTGAGATCCAAATTTTGAAAAAGAGATTAATGGCATGTGGATAAAGGTTGTCTCAGTGATATAGAGTCACCTTGTTCCAAAAAAATATATAAGTAGTAAATTATTATATCTATTTGATTATTATTGTGAAATGTTACCTCATCATATGAGGCCAATCCAATCGTGACTGTAGTTCCATTTCTTTAAGCTCCTTCTTGGCATTTATTCTTATTAATTCACTCTGTCTTAGTAGACCCACATGCTCATGCAACTGTTGTTCCATTTCTTTCATGTTGATATCCTTCTCCCATGATTGCCACCCTTTTTAAAAGCATAAAAGTCAGTAATTTATTCGTTTTATTGATAAGATGAAGTAATAAATGAGCAATTAGCCAATGAAGATAATGTATGGTTGGCGAACCAAGTTACTCACACTTAGAACAAAGTTACCACCTGCAAGCTGAAGCTGATAATGTATGGTTGCCTTGCCCTTTGGTTTCTCATCGGATAACTCTAGAAAAAAGAATGCATAAAATACTTAGTTTCAACTCTTGCTTAATAAAAATCATTTACTAAAAGTAAGAGAACTAACTGATACATGAGAAAGCACCTTTTACCTAATGCCTATGCTATACGGCAAGATGTAGCAAAAGGCCATATAATTTGACTTTTGCAACACAGGTGTAAACCTTTACAATTAAAACTCCACCTACAACAGCAATATCAGATCTTCAAACTTAGTATTTATGTACACACATCTTATGAATTATATAGGTATATAATTCGAATAAATTTTCAAAATTCATATTGATTTCAAAAGTATTGACCAAGCTTACAATCTATACAGAATGCAATGTGCCTGCAACTCTTTCATCTTCAAGGTCGATTTCCTGACGAAGTGCAGGATCCTCGTTCCAAATCATTGAATTCTTGGACATTATTTCGAAAAGCCTAACGAAAACTATAAAAGTGAACGTCTAACATGGTGGTAATTAAATCTTGAAAAAAAATTATTTGAAAATTAGCTTCACAAACTTTTTACTACCAGTAGTCGTTAATAGAAACTCATATAACTACAAAACCAATAAAGCAAAATGATTAAATTACATCTGAAGAAAAAGGGATAAAATGCTTACCCATGAAAATTTAACCATTTACCCGTTTGTGGCAAAGTGTGACCAAGTCGAATCACCAAAGTTGATTAAAAATCATTAGCATATGCGATATAGGATCTGAGAGAGATGATTCAGATTGCTTCTTTCAAACAATGCATCTCAAACTTTACCAATCAACTTTATCTAAACAAAACTCATATAAGATCATCCCAAATTACAAATCATCAGCCCAAAAAAACAACACATAACACACTAAAAGTAACGAAAACATTAAGAACCTTATTCTTTCCATCCGGGAATACTTGTATGATCAATAAAATTAAAATCTCTCTGTAATGAAGAAAATGTATGAATCAGATCTGAAACACACACAAAAATATAAACGCAATGTTGCAAATTAAGAAAAACTCAAAACAAAATAACAAAACTTCAAAACAAAATAACAAATTAGTTAATTACTTTCTTGCGTGATAAGAGGATAATCAAAGGCACCAAGATTAATAAGGCAGTCCCAATGACCACCATCTCGCAAAAACATCGACACACCACAACATCCCCCCACACCACAACAAACTTTTGTAACAGTTGGAAAGGCAGCTTTTTATTGTGAAAAAACTCAAATTTAGAAAAAAAAATTATTTGGAGAGCAAGATAAATGCAATCTTTAAACATGGGAAAAAACAATAAATCATCTATCTTTTTAAAAGAAGGTCCCAACCCTAAGTACTTTATCTCTATGTATACCTCAAAAGCATAAAGATGATCAGAAAACCTCCAGCTTGAACTATGGCCAACCTAATATAGGCCACTATCATATCAATGTTCGCCCGGTTCTATAGATTTTGGGTTCTTAGCACTGAATTCAATGAAAGCTGCAAAACAAAAGGACTAATCAAAAATCCAACGAACAATTATATTTTTCATTAGTAATGAACGTAACTCCTCTATCCCTAAATCCAAACACACATGATGATTTTTCCATTACTAATGATGTTTCAATAAACATATAAAATAGAGATTTAACATCACCACAACCTAAAAAACCCAGCAAGCCGTTCAGTCGGCCGATGCTCTAATCGGATTACATCATAAATATCAAAGAAAACATACCTAGATGAAAGTTCAAATGATTGAGTTTTAGGGATTTCTGAAGTGGGTATTGCCAAGTACAATCGCTAAAGATGAAGCCGTAGATGAGATTTAGGGTTTGTAAAATTGAATGTGGGTGAAAGATGATAGCCTGCAGAAATCAATTTGATTAGGTTTTGAGATTTAAAGAGAAATCAATTTGTCTTCAATTGATTGAGAGAATTGATTAGGTTACCAAATTGAAGAAAAGCGTATATAGGAAGAAGGAAAATGGCGCCCAAATCACAATTCTCTGGCTAAAGAGATATGCCACATCAAGGTCAAAAAGTCAACCTTTATTTTGCTTTAGTATAATAGATACCTACACAAAAGAAAATATGAAGGGTCGTGCATAGAACAAAAAAGTTACAAAGAAAACATGTAAATATGCATCATGTTATGATGTAATCAAATCTGGCCTGAAGCAAATTGCATATGTGATGAATGAACCCAGTAGTGTAACAAAAAGGTACATGATCAGTTAATCACTAAAATATATGTTCAGCTGTTCAACGTTCACCATTGAGTACCGACCAAATATATAAGGAAAAGAATGTAAAGTTATAAGTCATATCTTGTTAGTGATTAATGAAGATATAAAATCAATATATATGACTTGTCAACTAAATTTTGAGCATTATATATGACTTGTCAACTAAATTTAATTAAACAGTGTAAACCTGGAAACAAACCTAGTTATTGAACAATCAGAACCAGTACTAAATGCAGCAGCCTCCCCTTGGAAACAACAATCCAGAAGCTCAGCATTTCCGGAAGCTTCAAAAGTCAGCCTAGATCCATCCACATCATACAATCTAAGATTCTGTGCACACAATATTTGATAATTCAATAGTACTGAGTACGTAGTATAAAGAATTGCTCGCACACAGTAACAAACCTACAATAATAATGGTTACTTACGGTATCCCAAGATGAGATGAGGAGATTGTTGGATGCTGGAGCGAAGCGAATTCTGGAAATAGCATCTTGAATCGGGTTTCCGTCAAACTTTAAACATCGTCCATTCATCTTTGTAAACTGGAAAATCTTGAAGCTGTTGAGCCCTGAGGTACAAATGTACAATAAATATATAGATAATAGCTAAACTTCCTACTAATTCAGGATGAATCTCCGATTAATCAGTAGCTTACCAATTGAATTTCACCTAGTCGAACCTAAAAAAAGTAAGCGGCAGTCAAAATTGGTAAAATTTCGCATAAAATTGATCAAAATCTTTAAAGTATTTTAAAAATTATACTTCCTAAACCAATCCGTTTAATTAATTTGAAAAATTAAATATATAATTTTGAAAAGTTTTGTATGTATATAAGTTTGAAAAATTACATACAAAATTCTAACCCAATTAATCGAGACTAACGCCTAGCAACTTTTACGACCATGTATATCGATGATATGTAACACTGCATAATTAATAAGAACCTGAACTTCAAATTCATCTCCCAACAACAAGAAAGCTAACATAAACACCAAAAGCATATAAAACAAATTCAACAATGTTTATTCAAAATCGTATGCAGCCCTAATTTCAAGATATTAAGTTTCCAACAATTAACCACATGCATCTAAGTATTTCAGTTAATTGAACAAACATGTTACATCCTTAATTGATGAAGATCGAACTAAATTAGCAAAGTTAGGGTTCCGGCTAGTGAATCCGACTATGAATTTAAAATTTTTGTTGTTAATGAAAACCCGAAGGCCTAAACTAAAATCAGAAACCCTAAATCAATGAGAAGATGAGCAAGTTATGGAGAATTTTGCAGAGATGAGAGAATATTACACTGACCTAGGGTTTGTTGATACAAATAACTGCAGATCGGTTGCAGATTCGTACGGTTGAAAGATCAGCTGCTATGTGGCCCAAGCTTCTTGACGTCGTATTCGACGGTGCCGGTAGCAAGGTGGCGGAGGAGCGGCGGCTGGTGGTGTTGCGACGGGAGGTTTAGGGTTTGTAAAATTGAATGTGGGTGAAAGATGATAGCCTGCAGAAATCAATTTGATTAGGTTTTGAGATTTAAAGAGAAATCAATTTGTCTTCAATTGATTGAGAGAATTGATTAGGTTAACAAATTAAAGAAAAGCGTATATAGGAAGAAGGAAAATGGCGCCCAAATCACAATTCTCTGGCTAAAGAGATATGCCACATCAAGGTCAAAAAGTCAACCTTTATTTTGCTTTAGTATAATAGATAGATATCGTATCATCTTGGTTTACTATTTTTTTCCTTCTTTATATTAATACTTAAAAAGTTTTGACTACACTTGGTAGTCATCGTTTACTATATAAACACATATCGTATCATCTTGGTTTACTATTTTTTTTTCTTTCTTTATATAAAATTGTTTACGAAGACAAATAGAAGAAACGTCATGTAAGTATTTATTTCAATATTTGAACAACTCATACCTATCGTCCAACTTACAAATTATCCTCATTCAACAACAAACGCATCATCTTCTTTGTCATATCCGTCCTCTTTATGTAACTTACAAATTATCCTTATTCAACAACAACCGCATCATCTTCTTTATCATAATACAAGGAGGCATTACTGTAAAGATTGTGACTATATGAGTCAAATCCATTTTAACATTCTAACATTATTCATACTACAAAAATAAATATAGAAAAAAAGAGAATCCAAATGGAAGAAGTAATAACATAGAAAAAAAGAAGAAGTTATATGAGAAGATTGTCGGCATTTAGCGGAGAATCCTTTTTTGATTCCAGCCGAGAAGACTAGTAAAAGGAAGGATCAAGAATGTTATTTTAAAGACTTTCGAGATTTGCTTTTCTAGGTTTTCATCTTTTTCACGTTTTGCACTATTGTTATACGTCCGTCACAACATAAAATGCACAAGGTACAAGCCCATTAAGTTGAAATTGATAAATCTGAAACAACCTATATATTTATGTGTCTTAAATACATCAACGCTAACATAGACACACTTAATCATATGACTTTATTTAACTCGTTTATTTAAACAAGTCAAACAAGTTGGTAAGAAAATCAAGATGTGTTTATCTACGTGTGTCATAACTCATAACTTTCATTTTCTCTCCAAAATATTTTATAAAATGAGACTTAATGTTTTAAATACATTTAACTTTTATACTTTTTTACAAAATGTAGATCTTATTATTTAACATATTTTATCATTTTAGTTGGCGTATGCTTATAACATAAGTAAGCACAAATGAAACCCAATAATTAAATGATAGTAAGAAAAAGATGGTGATATAACAAGTGATTGGAATATTTTTTTACTCTCCTAAAATTGTATAATTTTCATATTTACCCTTACATAGTCTTTAGAATGTAATTTAACTACTCCTGCGTTGCGGGCTGGAAGATTGTAAACCTATGCTAAGTAGGACGTAAACGACGACCAATATAAAAGACCAAAGGTGACAATTTTAAAACTTAAGAAAATAGTGAAATAATTTTTATGTAAAAGACAAAAAAAAAAAAAAAAAAAAAACTTGAGGGAGTTTGGGCATACAACACAACCTGCTTTTTATGGTTTCACTTTTCACAAATAAATCAACATGGTATGAGAAAATATAGTCTAATAATATGGAAATAGGTTCCATCGCACCATGAGTAACTAGTTTAATACCCGTCCGTTGGACGGGTTACGCTAAGGTAACAAACAAATACAATGTATATTGATGGTGTTTCGGTTTGCTTCTCCTTTTCCTCTATTCCATCTCCTATTTGAAAATACTACAACCATTGAACTTTTCTTTTTCTTCTTTTCAAACCAGTGAAACGCATTCTCAAAACACATTATCCAAACACTACAAAAATGACATATTAACTTTTAAGAAGTCAAAAACTTAAAAGCAGCTCAAAATAAACAATCCCAAACACCCACGTTAAGTGAACACAATTCTAAAGAACATTATAAACAAAAGCACCATTTTTAATTTATAAAAGGAAAACCTACGTGAACGGTGTACAACAAATAGTATAAAATAAAACTGATAGAGAGATAAAACATGAAATACTGTCATTTTAATGTAAAAGTAAATGGTAGGCAGCACTGGGGAAAAGTGTTATAACAATCAAACCAACATCACGGCATTAATAAGGCAACATAATGACTAAATTCATCTACTTGATTTAATGAATGAGGATAAAATACATGTAAATACCTGATTC
The DNA here is from genome assembly GCA_030545235.1 of Helianthus tuberosus. Classification (NCBI taxonomy): domain Eukaryota; kingdom Viridiplantae; phylum Streptophyta; class Magnoliopsida; order Asterales; family Asteraceae; genus Helianthus; species Helianthus tuberosus. The sequence goes on along the minus strand of CM060430.1, from coordinate 108,476,853 downwards.
TTTACGCAAGTCTCATCATCATTAAGTCAATTGTTCATCGAAGTGTTAAACGCAATTGTTCAAATCTTAAAATTAAACTCAGTTTTTTTTTTGTTGACTAACTTGATAGTAACAGTCATACCATTTAACTAAACTTTGACATTCAAATGTTACAATTTTTGTTTTATAATATTTTCAAGTGTGTCTCAGTTTTACTTGTATTGTTATTCCATGCTCCTTGATATATCTAGCTTAGTAATAACAATAGAAATAATAGTATGGACCCATTTAGTAGAATAAACCCATTCGACCCTTTAGAAGAAAATAACAGTTCTACCTATTTAATAAACGTGACCTGCTTGACCCGTTGTTTAAAGCTCATTCGTTTGACCCATCAAGTATGCACCTAAACTACATGACTCGTTTAAACCCGTAAAGCTTCAACTTCCCGCTTCCAACTTGACTCCCAATAATTCCTAGTCTTGAAAAACTGCTCCTCCAATTCGTCCAAGTATGATACGTGCGTCTAATGTCGATTGTATATGGATAGATGTGCTGTTGGATGTCTTTTTTCGTTCATAAAATTGCGCACACCCCCCACTTCAATTCAAGTTTCTTAGGGTTAAGAAAATAATGTCTATATATGCACTAAAAGGTCCAATGCATCACCCGTTCGATTCCTTGCTCGGTTAAAACCGAGCACAAGCATAGGTACACTCTCTTGTCGCTCGTTCGGTTTCGATGGAATTTATTTTTATTAATATGTATATATATATATATATATATATATATATTATATTATATTTATTAAATATAAACATAAAACAATATCCATCCCTAAATCCTCAATTCCTCATTTCCACATAACCCATCTTCAGTTCAAAAAAAAAAAAAAAACCCTAGTCTCTCTCAACTCTCAACACATCCAGTCCAGCCGACATCATCCAGTTCCACCGTCACATCCCTCATCCGCCGACATCACCGTCCGCCGCAGGCCGCCACTCCACCGGCATCACCGTCCGCCGTATAGCCGCTCCACCGTAGTGTCGTACAGCCGCTCCACCGTAGTGCCGTACAGCCGCTCCACCGGTTAGTTTATAATATGCATTTCATATGAGAGTTTTGTTGGTTCTCAAAGTTCAAACATGTTCTGTTTGTTTACCTTTGAATTTGACAAATATGTTCTGTTTGAATTTGACAAATATGTTCTAGTTTGAATGGTTGTGTAGGGGTACTAAAAAAACTGAGCAAAAGTGAACCGAACCGAGCAGCTCGGTTCCAAACCGAACCGAGCACGACCATACCTCCCTTCGGTTCGGCTCATGAACACCCCTAATTCTACTTCATTTTAATGGAAGCAATTTTTCATATATTTCAGGGTTTGACCCTGTACAAGCGATAAGTGAATGGGCTGGATTTGACCCTGTACAAGGTTTGGTCTACCAAGCTAGTTATGGACCTTTCATATATTTTAGTGGGCTACTGATAAGCGAATGGGCTGGATTTAACCCTGTACAGGGTTTGTTCTACCGAGCCAGGTATGAACCTTTCATCTATTATTTATGTATAATTTGTGTTGTATTTTGTTTACAGGTCTAAAAGGTTGGAATGAACCGAAAATAGTTTTTAAAATTGAACCGAAAATCCATTTCGTGATTAGAGTCTTGTGGTGAAGTGTTATTAAACAAAGTAGGATTTTTCATAGGCATGTTTAACGATTAGGATTATTTAAGATAATATTTGAGCTTTTAAGAAATATCATTTTTTTATAAAATATTCAAATAAGTATTAAGATACCTAATAACAGCTTGCTAATATAATAATGCTCTATTGAAGGATAAAACAATAATGAACGAAAAAGGAATAGAACTTTAAAACTTGAAAGATAATAGGTAGAGAGGATCATACAGATCTTTAAATCCGTGTAATTTTTCCAACGTATTTAAAACAATTTCAAACACAATAAACAAAAGAAGTATTAGTACCTTGTCTGATCCGAGGACAAAAATTTAAAGATTTCAAACACAATAAACAAAAGAAGTATTAGTACCTTGCTAATACAATAATGCTCTATTGAAGGATAAAACAATAATGAACAAAAATGTTTTCATTATTTTAACTTAATTGAGACGTCACATGTGTTAAAATATGTTTTGCAGGTTGAGCTTGAATATTGTTGTGTGAAATCAGTAAACCGTCATAAACATAAGACTATGCACCGGGTGTGGGTTCATGGGAAGTTCCAAAAACCCATGTAAGTTCGTTTTGTACTAAATTCTAGATGATAGAAACGCATAAAAAACATCATTAAAAAACTCAAAAAGAGAACACATCTCTGTTTATTAGCTTTATTTTGGCTTTGCCTTTTCGCAAATCTTATTCTTACGACGAACATGTCATAACACATAACACAATCTGCAGTTAACTAGTCGTGTACTCTAAACTCCTTATCGTAGAGTAAGAACGTACATTTTACAAGCGTGAGATTCTACAGTTGCCGAGATTTGTCCCTTCACTGATCTTTGAGTCTTGTACTGCAAAAAAAAAAAAAAAAAAAAAAAATCCAAGTGAGACATTTAAGTTGCTGCAAGTAGACATATACAAAAAAACAGGTTCGAAAAAAAACGACCCCGTTTGAAAAAAAAACCGGTTTCAACCCGATTCGGCCCGAGGGTTTGGATACCATTTCGTATTATAATCCGAACCAGTTAAAAAACGATTTAAACCGGTTTTTTTTGTCCCAGACCGGTTTATAACCCGGACCGAACCGGTTTAATAGGTTTGCGGTTTGATCCTCAGAAACCGGTTTTAAACCTGAACTGGTTTGAAAAAAAAAACCTACTTTGTTTACCACTTGAAAAACCGGTTCGGTTGGTAAAAAAACCTATTTGTACACCTCTAACTGCAAGTGCATGCTAGAATGACAAAAAAAATTAATTCAAAATAATAAAATATTTTTTGATAGTCTTACCGCCCACAAGTCACGAGCTTTAACGACTGTGGTCGAGTTGAGTCCTATGTTGGACCAATATGCTGTAATTTCGGCTGTTGGGCTTCCTCTGTTCCATATAATCACAGCAACTCTGTTATGTGCAAGTGGGCTAGCCCAGACCTCCAAATCACCATTTTTCTTAACCTTCTTTCCTTGGACTCCAAGGCTCTCTGTATCAACACGAGGCTGGTGAGTAAATATCCAAAAAAATATAAAAAGAAAATAATTATAAATTGTCTTAACCGACCTTGATTAACTGCTATAACTTCTCTATTACTAAGTATGTAGTATGTTTCTTTGCTCATTGATCGCACATCGCAACCAACCAATATAGGCGCCTAAAATGTCTTGTCAGTCTCTTGGTTTTTTTATGAAATTATGATAAAAGTAACTATTTTGAAACATTGTAACACCCCGTGTTTCGGAAGTCAAAGTCAAGGTCAAAGTCAATGACCGATCGCGCGACTTGACTGTTAGCGAATTTCTTTTGTGCGTTTAACTTTAGTTGTATTATGTGGAGTAAGTGTCAATAATCACAATAATCGACGTGTGTTATTCGCTATTTAATCGATGTACGACTGTGAACTATAGGAAGTAACAATGCGATAAAGCCAACTAAACGCTAATCAATCTAATTTAATCAACATCGAATCGCAATCGAACTCGCAACTCGAATTACGCATTTTGGTTATTGTTATACGCGTGTGTGTGCCTTATGTGTTACTCGTGCATGTTTATTTATGTTATGTGTGGTAATCGATTGAAATGCAATCGAAACTCAATCGCAATCGAACTCACTCGCAGCTTGAAACAGTATGATAATTGGTAGAGAAGAGACAGTGCAAGATATGAGTAATTGGGATTAAAAGTAAATTGACTAGGAAAATCTATCGCATCGAAACGCTCGCAATTGCAATCGAAACATCAAAAATCGTCGCGCCAAGCACTCGAGCCAGGTGCCAGCCGACCGAACAGCCACCCGAGCGAGGTGCCATCCGACCGAGGAGCCACTCGGCTGGGCTGTCACCCGGGCGAGATGCTATCCGACCGACCAGCCCTTTCCACTTTGGGAATCCTATAAATACCCCTTGTCACTTTCATTCTTTCCACTTTTGGCAACTGACGTCCGACCAGCTCGTTTTCCTCACTTTTCTTCAGATTTCTCACGATTCCGGTAAGATCTCGTCCTAAATCTTGTACTTTCTTAACCTATACGCACTCCTACACCTTTCTATCTTTTGAATCTTAACTTCTAACCGTGAAATCATCAAGATTCAAGGTGTTCTAGGATGACGTCATCATGTGTTCTTGAAGAACTTCATGTTTTGGCCTCAATCCACCAAGAACAACTTAGATCTAACCGATTTCCACATAAACAAACAAAGATCTTTCATAGATCTAAACAGACTCACAATGAAAAGTGGTGAAAGAATGGTTTTTCAACTTTCTTTCAACTCTTTTACACTCAATGCACTCAAACCCTGTGGGAATCGGAACTACTCCTGAACATCTACTTGTTCGTAGTAATGTATCAGTGCTAGATCCGGGTTCCATCTGAAGGATAGTGATTTCGGGTTTGGACATGAACAATCGTCTCGGATCGTGCACCGTCGAACTAGGGTGATTCCTGCTCGGACAGGTCATTGGGACGAGATAGGGTTCCCATTGTTTAAACTAGTCATCACAACGTCTCGCTCAAATTACTACACTTCGGGCAAGATCAAGTAACAGCACGATCAAGTCGTTGGAACGAGTTGTCATCCGACCGGACTGTCAGTCCGACCGGGTTGCCATCCGCTCGACCCATCGTCCGATCGGGTTGTATCTTGATTCATCTAAAACTTAAACAACTTTCAACATGTTCAGTAACAGGGTTGCCACCCGGTCGAATGGACATCCGACCGAGTGACCGCCCTGCTGTGGATTTGTTCTCACTGAGTAACCTCGCCACTCGAGTCGCCGTCCGATCGGACGACCGTCCGATCGACCGACCTGAAAGGTAGAGACACTTCAATGTTTTCAAAATACTACAACGAAAACTTCAAAAGTCAGGCCATCATACACAAACACGTCTTTTCCCAAAGGAAGGAACAATCCACTCGAACAGTCATCCAACCGGATGACCGTCCGAACGGACTACCACCCGCACAACTGGTCGTCCGATCGGATTACCATCCGATCGAACTGCTGTCCGACTCACTTGTACTTTGCATCGTTTTACGCGTCATTTATCATTGTGCTATCAATCTGTTAAGACTAAACCTACTCTCTAGCGCTCCCTTCAATCCATCAATCGCTGTGAGTATATTCGATCCCTTTTTGCTTTACGCACATTTGGGTGTTACATACGTTACGAATATTGAAATCACATCGAACACACTACTCAATACTATTTAAACGCTAACCAATCCTGCATGTTATACGTGGCTTAATGAATGCTTGTTTGTTATGTTTACACATGGAATGTTGTCTACCTGCCTTAGCAACGATAGTACTATAGTTTGGACTCAGCACCCGTTCACTCGGGGGTTGTTAAGGACAATTATTTGCATGGATTACAGTGGTGATCATGTATTACGAACTACCTCGGGCAGTCAACCCGCAGTCGTTGGTATCGATAGATCTATGTCGATAACTAACGTGCTTCATTTCACTATACGTACGTGCTGGTTATGGTTAAACGATTTCGAACTTTATTATGCTATTATCAAACTTGTATGCTTACCTTTACACTATGTGTATTGATTGTTATTTTAACGTATGTGATAGGTGCTTAGGATGTGTATCTGCTAGGAAATCGAGTCTAGAATAAGGTCTTAGAGGCCAACAAATAGTTGTCTGTACAAATGAAATCTGAGTTGTCGAAGCAGAACTATTTGCCTAGATTTTGTCTGTAATAATTTGTTTACCTTTTGAGACATGGTATGGGACATGTTACTTTAAATTGATTGGTAATGATAATTGTTATGGAAACTTCTGGACAATCTGTTTCGCTCAGTGCCATGCCCCGATGTTTCTGCCATCGGTTGGGGTGTGACAGATTGGTATCAGAGCCATAACTATAGGGAATTAGGCAAGACTCGACCTAGTCCGGGTCGATGTCTTAGAGACCTAGTCTATGGTTAGGAACCAACAGACCGACTCGTACATGTCCAGTAGGGATTATGTATGAGCTTACTGCCATATCTCGCTATCCTCGCCTATGCTGCACTATCACTACACTCGAATTTTCGACTATGAATAAGCAATTAAGTCGAGATTAGGTGTGAAAACCGCAAACTCTCGACTGAATTGCTTGATCAACCCACATTTTTATCTTTAAACACAAGAATTTGCGTTGAACCAAGAGTGAAATCCATACTTTGACGCATAATTCTCCTTTATTTCATCAAAACAGGAACGAAGTTGTTAAGCTTGGGGTGAAACCCTAACCTTGACGACTTGGTTCCGACTTTTACTTGGATTTACAAAACTCTCACCAAGGTCTTGACGGACTCCAACGACCTGAAGTCACGGTATGACTAACGGGATATGTGCCAAAAGCCCAAGAATCGAGGCAAAGGCACAGTCCTGAGGGTCAAAATGTGTACAACAAGTCCTTATGAATAGTTGAACCACTTTGGATAGTCAATGTCTACTAGCCAAAGACGACCTACTTCTCGATTTTTATGTGTTTCGATTCTGAGCCCGCAACTGCTGACTCTGATGATTCGTCGATTTTATGTGTTTATATGTGTGTTTAAATTTTGGAGACTTATTCGATTCTTGCTTTCACTTCGATCGACGCGCACGACTCGCACTTCATTTTTATCTCAAAACGCCGACAAATCGCTAAATTATGGACAACCCTATGCTATGTCATACGCTTATACTATACTACTCGACAAGTTATTCGCAATCGCCATTCTTGAACGCGCACGGACTTTGAATGATAGGTTTCTATATTCTGACTGCCTCTGTGATTACATGCGTATGTGCTTCTGTGCTCTACGTGTTTACGCGATTATGTGCTTCTGTGCCTATGTGAATCGGTGCTTATGTGCCTATGTGTTTACGTGACTGTACGTGTTCTTGAGCTTTAGTTGTATTAGGCATGTGAGGTGAGATTCAATTTTATTGTGTTGAGTCCTGTGGCGATGTCTGATACAGACAATGTCATCATCTGGATCTCACACTTCCCAAGATGCTCGCCGAAAGCAAGCTGACAAACGTCTCGCCACTATGATTACTAAACAAATGGCGAAAGTTGTTCCCCAAGTCATCAGCGAACTGTACGAAAACATGAGCAAATCGTCTAAGGAATCCCGAACTGAGAATCCCAAAGCTGCTTTCAGCTTCAAACAGTTCAAGGCATGTGGACCGAAAGAGTTCACCGGAGAAGAAGGCCCTACAGCTTTGTTCCAATGGTTTGACTCCATTGAGGTCACACTGCGACAGAGCAGTTGCCCCGATAACCTACGCACTCTCAACGCGACTGGCGTCTTCCAGTCCTGCGCCTTAAACTGGTGGACGGCTGAGAGGAACAAATGTGGGAACGATGCAGCCTACGGTCTGTTGTGGGACGAGCTCAAGGAAGTCATGCTGGAAGAATTCTGCCCTCCTCATGAGCACCAAAAGTTAGAAGATGAATTCTTGCACATAAAGCAGAAGGATGGAGAAAACGTTGCTCTCACTGCTCGCTTCAAACAACTCAGCATTATCTGTCCTGATCAAGTCAAAACTCTGGAGATCGCAATCAAGAAGTATATCCGAGCCCTGCCTGACTGTGTTGCAGATTTCGTGCAAGCGGCTAAGACTACAACGATCGAAGAAACTTACCTACTGGCCGCTGAAATCAACGACAAACGGGTCAAGGCTGGTGTCTGGGATAAAACTTCAAAGCACCTGCACCAAGTCACCGCCGCACCAACCGCTGAAACCGCCGCTGCTCAATCATCAAAGTCCTCACGCCGAAAGAAGAAGAACAACAACAACAGCTCCAGCAACAAGAACTGTGCTGTCACTACCACTGCTGCTCCGCTTCAAGCCGTACCGGCCCAGCAGCAACCTCACCACCGTCCAGCGCCAGTCACTTATGCACCGCCTGCAAAGCGTGCATACACAAACCCCACCCGGCTTGCCCGACATGCTCTTACCATCACCCGGTGGGTCTCGCCTGTCGTTTTTGCGCTCACTGCAATATGTACGGCCACTTCACTGTCAATTGCCGTACTGGTCCCCGTCAAGCACCAGTTCAAGCCACTGCTCATTAAGCTCTGCTCCCAGCCCCGCAAGGCCAACAAGCGGCTCAGGCACCCGCGGTCAACGCCCGAGTCTGCTTCGCATGTGGTGATCCCAACCACTTTGCGAACATGTGCCCGAACAGGGTTGTGAAACAAGAACCCCAGCAGCAGCAGCCTCACTAGCAGCAACAGCAACAACAAGCCGCACGTGCCAGAACTTTCAACATCAATGTGCGCCAAGCCCAGGCTGACAACAACGTGGTCAATGGTACGTTCCATATGAATGGTGTTTATGCATCATGTTTGTTTGATACTTGAGCCGATAATTGATTTGTGTCGTTCGAATTCGAGAAACTCCTTAGTCGTAAGCGCTCCCAACTCTCCTCGACGTTTGATGTTGAAGTCGCCAATAGAAGAACTGTCGCCGTTAATTCTGTTCTTCTCGATTATACTCTTGAGCTCAACAATCACATTTTCCCGATCGACCTTATTCCGATGCAACTCGGAAGTTTTGACGTCATAGTAGGCATGGACTTTCTTCGCGAAAACCATGTTGAAATTGTGTGCTTCGATAAGATGATTCGATTCTCGCTCGCGAATGGTGATTTCTTGTGTGTCTATGGTGAGACTGCTTCGAAAGGCCTCAAACTGTAACACCCCGAAAACGGGCTTGGTAATTAAACTCTGTTAATACTAAAAGACGGGTAACGTACCGTTATTAGTAAAAATAACCCGGCAAATATTTGGATTTAAATAAGAAATCCTAATATTAAATAAAAACGAATCAAAGTTTTAAGTAATTAAGTTTATGAGAGCCTGAGTTAACGGGACTTAAAATAAAACGGGTTATGACTTCCCGAACCCAGTAAGCTAACTAGGAATAATTAACCTAGTTAATAAGTGGGGAATATTGTTAGAAATAAGTAGGTTGTGCCCTACTTAATTAACTAACCAAATTAGAGGGGCCAATATTGTTAAAATCGAAACTTGATTTTTATTAAACAAATAAAAACTAAACCAAACACCCCATTTTGGGGGTCTGGTCGATCAGAGCAAGCAGGGGGCGACCCCCACTCCTTCAAAACCCTAGAACTTCAGAAATCTTGCAAATTGAAGGTTCAATCCAAGTTCAAATCGAATTCTAAACATAGATTCCTGATCCTCATCACAAGGGGATTACAAGGTATGTAAAATTTTGAGAAATCTTTCAACTTGAAATTCTCATGAATTGGGAATAATTTGAGATTCTAGTTGCATGTGTATGTTATGATGAATTAGGAACTACTATAGTGTTTAGGGACAAACCCTAGACAAACACAAGCTGAAATCATGTGAAAATTTTAGTGAAAACTATGATCACCATTGTAGGTGATTAGTGAGTCATGTGAAATTTGATGAACACTAGGAAATAGATTGTTGATCTAGTGTAAATTGACAATTTTGAAGTGATTTCAGAAATTATAGAAGTTAACCACTTTGTAAGATGGTTGATTTATGTGAAATTTGGGCTAAGAGATAAGCTAGAGACTTGATAAATAAACATGTAAAATTCTGCCATTAAAGTGTTTGTTAAAATGCCTAAGTGAATGTTTAAATGTTGAGAAAAATGATTAAATTAGTCGCCTAAAAATAAAGACTACATAATAGTCGAAGAAATGCTTATGTGTGTTCGTGGAACTCAAATTATGCATTTCATACATAAAAAGGAACAGTTGACTTTTGAAAAGTCAAACTGACCGTTAACTAGAGTGAATGATAATCTTGATAGAAAAACGCGAGGTGGAATAGTCGTGACTAACAATGACTAAACTAACCATCTTGCGAATTGTTATGCTAGTTTGATGCTTAACAAGCTAGGTGAAGCTTCGGGAGGAAGCGGGTCAAACAAATCAAGTATGAAGAGAAACGAGTGGCTTGGATGCAATGTAAGTAAAGCTTACGCCCCTTTACATTATGTACAAAATTACATAAATGCAAGTATTGTATTTAAATGTTACTAAGTGGTTGGTATAGAATGTTTCGACACGATTCAATGAGAGTCGGAACGAGAGAAATTGGTAAGAAATCATGAGTTATGGAAAAAGGGATAAATGGTAAATTGGTCATGTAATGACTAATAACTAATGAGTTTTCGTTAAGATCACTTTAAAGTGCCACCAATAACGAGAAAATAAGTAGAGATGGAAATTTAGTCAAGTACCGACTAAAGTAAATGGTAGTTAAAAAAAAGGGTCTAGTGGCAAAAATCCGAAATGGGTCGGATGGACAAATTGGTAATTATTAACCATGTTTTGCTACTTATGAAGATGCTTGGTCATATAGGCCAAACGGGTCAAATGGCGTGATAACACCATTTGACTGTATCGACTGATGTGGTTGTCAAGTCTTGTGTTAACAGGAGCGATTAGCGATTCGGATACTTCCGTCGCCATAGAAAATGTGATAATAAAAGGGAGGTATAAATCGGGTCTATTTGTTGATCCGAGCCAGGTACGCATATTTATGTTGTAGTTAAAAGTAATATTTTGGTCGAATACTTGGTGAGAGTCCTTCATTGTAAAAGAAGGACCAAAATCGACCAAAACGCCCTTGTAGGCTAAATTGAACAAACAACCCTTAGAGGTTGTTTAGAAACGAGTCTTATGATTAAACAAAAGCTTAGAACGAGTATGAGTAGTGAAAGATGTATTTCTTGGGCCGAAAGACTCCATATGAGTCTTTGCCGTAAAATGATATTCCAAGGGGTATAATTCGGAACACATAGATATCTACTTTAAATCCAACACATAATTAGTTGTGATGGAAGGATACTAGATAAGAAATATAGGTTACAATGCTAGAATAGAAAGAAAGCGATTTTGAGCCTAAAAGTGCTTAAATACTCTTCATGGGTCAAAATAAGCATTTAAGCGTAAACGGGTTTTTATTATGCAAGAAACCCGTGATTTGAGAGTAATATGATAGGAGATATGGATATAATGAACTTCATGAGTTTAAAGATCAAATAAACAAGTTGGTGTGATAAAATGCATAAACGGGTCAAAATTGGGTAAAAGGGCGATAAGCCGAAGACCTAAAAATCTGAAATTTTATTATGTAGGATGTTGGATCTTAACTTCATAAGATGGAGAATTAAATTACGGACGCGTAGGAAAAAGAATCGGGTAAAACGGATCAATAACGAAGAAGTTATGGCCGTTTCCGTGAAATCATGACGTGCTGGGAATCTGCAGCAACTGATAAGCAACATTCTGCTGAAAAGAGGGCCTAGCGTCACGCGACGCCCCTTGGCGTCACGCGACGCCCCCAAACTTGGAAAAATGTTAATTTTTGTCATATTTAACCCCTGTACTTGTTTGAAACTTCATATTTAACCCCTGTACTTCGTTTGAACTTCATATTTGACTATCAAAACTAACTTTTAAGTTGGTTTTGATCATAGGTCATTGCCATGAGTGCCCGGATGAAGATCAAGTGACGAGCAAGAACCGAACACGATCACGAAATAAGCTTCCGCACTATGTATCGTTATTATGTTAAATGACGAATGTCGTTTCATTGTTTCTTTTAAGTGACGAACTTAATTACATCATGTTTTAAACTTTTAAATTGTAAAAGGTTTTAGTAAACCCGTTTTTCCAATGGATATGTAATCTTAATTACATGATTGTTTTCGTAAATAATACGCTAAACCTTGATTTATAAGAACGGGTGTTACAAGTTGGTATCAGAGCCTTGGTTTAAGAGATTCAAGTATGGTGGGGAAAACTATGCTTGGACTTAAACCTTATGCTCTTAATAAAGTTTGGTGTTCGGTTCGAGGCTTGATCGCAAATCCGGTAAGTACGAGTATGTTAATGGCTTAGCATGCTAAAGTGTTGTAAACAACACATAGGGCTATCGTGTGATACACGTTACCCCAATTAAAACGATTGATATAGTTGGCGAAAATACGCGCGTTGACGCGTATAGTAGAAAAAGCCTTGTATTATAATACGGGCGATTATTGAAGTTGACGTTACTAACTTTTGGTGAATGTTTTAATTGAAGGACACTCGCGTTTGAAGACGACGAGAGTCAAACGAATTGTGGATATGATGATGGAACGGTCCGAAGTATGACAAGAGGAGCATGCTCACTGAGGACTAAATCGCGTAACGACCGCGAACAAGGTTAATGGCAAAGAACGCCCGTCGGGGCAAACATTACCAGGTGCACATTTTAAATAATCGCACAAATAGTAACATGCAACAAATAAGTAGAAATTAAAAGTTGCATATGTAGATTAAAAACTTGGAAAAACCCGAATAGAAAATGTATTCGGGATATTGTTTCCAAGAGAAACAATTAGAGGCGTTACTTACATAGGGCGTGATGTGAAAACTATAAAAAGATCATGTGTGTCATGTGTTAATCGCTTACTCTGGCCAAGTAAGTAGTGGCATATGATACCATGAACTTCTTATGGCGGACACGTTTACGTCCGATGTAGTAAGGTCAAGATGAATGAAAATTTAAAGGATCCTTAGGGTCAAGAAATCTTATGGGCATACTCGTATAAATGGTTTTCGCGGGAACCATAAAAATGATGTATGGCGCACATAGAAATAAAAGACCCAAGGAAATTCGTGACATAAGTCATTTTGGACGAAACAACCATGGTAGACAAAAAGGGCATTGTAAAACCAAAGTATAAATGACCCGCGGGGTTATAGAAACAAAGGTATTGCCCACAGGGGAAAACGATCAAAAACCATGGTAGACGAAAAGGGCATTGTAAAACCAAAGTATAAATGACCCGCGGGGTCATAGAAACAAAGGTATTGCCCACATGAGAAAAACGATCAAAGTCGTTGACTTTGGTCGTAGTAAAGAAATGATGATGATGATAACCATCATTCATAGATTATAAGACTGTCAAGGATGGTCAAATAAAGAATAAAGGTTTGGTTGAATAAAAGCGATGGATTTCGCTAAGGCAACCAAACAATTTAAAACGAAATCTTAATGTATACCGGAATGCTTGCACTAATAATGACTTCGGTAAAGTACCCGGTTGATGGGTAAGGATTTAAACACATGCATAAACCGAGAAACGGGAACATGAATTTAAAGTCAAAAGACTCGGATTACGAGTTATGACTATAAAATCTCGTATATAGAAATTGTGAGTAAATATGTTCAACAATTCGAAGTCGAATGGGTTGAATAAAGAATAAAGTTGATTGTTTATAAGTGATGGATTTCACATTAATAGGTCAAACAGGTTGAATACAATATAACGCCGAATAGCACAAGTGAGCGCTAGCCAGATAAAGGTAGCGTTAAATGCAAGAGAATAATGAGCCCGGTAATGGGATATAACCAAATAAGAATATATGCAAATCAAATAACAGTAAGCATAAGAAGAGCTGACGCATAAATGACGTGAGAAGTCATAAAATCGGAAAATCGTCCGAAAGAAAACAATTATAACCATGAAACTACAATTAAGGTTAACGGGACCTAAGCTTGAAACCAAATGATTTTTCGAACAAAAACAGGGTGCCTTGACACCAAACATGTATTTTAAGAATGACATGAGTAAGGAGTGATCTACGGGATCAACATAACCTTTAGGGTTATAAACAAATGAAAGATCTACGGGACTAAAACGACCCACGGGTCATGATTAGAAAGAAGTTATAAGGACTTCGCCCTAAAGAGGTGAAAGTCTAATCAAAATAGCCCATAAGGCTAAGTGATAAAAAAAAAAGAAAAAAAAAAACCTACGGGTTAATTAGATAAAGCGAGGGAATTGGTTGAGAATCCCCGCATAAAACTAAGACTGTAATAGAATAAATTATGGACTGTCAATATCCTGGTATGGATAATTGACAAAAGTTAAAGAGAAGATCCTAAAACTAAAACTTCGGTTTTAGTAAGAAATAGCGTTTTTACAAACATAAATTCTGATAGGAATTTATATAGTAAGCATGAAAGATACAAGTCTTGACACTGTTAGGCGCAAGACGATATATTCGAAAAGTGATATTTTCGAAAATGAAAGGTTGATACAAACTAAACACGATGTGACACGATCACGGTTAGGAAATGTAATGTGAAGTAAAATCACGTTATAACCAAGCGAGCGATGAAAAGTAACGGGACTAATAAGTCTAGTTAGTAAGACCGGTTAAGGCCAGTAATTCAAATCAATAAAAATTGGTTTGCTTGTAAGCGGTGGATTCGGTAGGTATAAATGAACCGAATAAATAAATCTGAAAACAAAAGAAGTTATTGCTAAAAGTGAAATATTTCACTAAAGACCTTTAAACGGGCCAAGGTAACGGATTCACCAAGAGTTCGATAATATATAAAAGCGATGGAAATCGCTAAGTTAACTAAACTAGTAGAAATTACGGAATTACGTTATTTCAAGTTACATTATGTCGTATGAGGTACGTAGAGGTTCTGTAACCAAAAAGATATTACCAAAATTTTTCTAGTAATACTAACAATTGGTTAAAATATGAATAATGCTTAAGAGATTACTCAGGTTAAACGTATTGAATTTAGAACTCAATGAACTATGTAAGCAAGGTTTCGAGGACGAAACCTCTTTAAGGGGGGTAGACTTGTAACACCCCGAAAACGGGCTTGGTAATTAAACTTTGTTAATACTAAAAGACGGGTAACGTACCGTTATTAGTAAAAATAACCCGGCAAATATTTGGATTTAAATAAGAAATCCTAATATTAAATAAAAACGAATCAAAGTTTTAAGTAATTAAGTTTATAAGAGCCTGAGTTAACGGGACTTAAAATAAAACGGGTTATGACTTCCCGAACCCAGTAAGCTAACTAGGAATAATTAACCTAGTTAATAAGTGGGGAATATTGTTAGAAATAAGTAGGTTGTGCCCTACTTAATTAACTAACCAAATTAGAGGGGCCAATATTGTTAAAATCGAAACTTGATTTTTATTAAACAAATAAAAACTAAACCAAACACCCCATTTTGGGGGTCTGGTCGATCAGAGCAAGCAGGGGGCGACCCCCACTCCTTCAAAACCCTAGAACTTCAGAAATCTTGCAAATTGAAGGTTCAATCCAAGTTCAAATCGAATTCTAAACATAGATTCCTGATCCTCATCACAAGGGGATTACAAGGTATGTAAAATTTTGAGAAATCTTTCAACTTGAAATTCTCATGAATTGGGAATAATTTGAGATTCTAGTTGCATGTGTATGTTATGATGAATTAGGAACTACTATAGTGTTTAGGGACAAACCCTAGACAAACACAAGCTGAAATCATGTGAAAATTTTAGTGAAAACTATGATCACCATTGTAGGTGATTAGTGAGTCATGTGAAATTTGATGAACACTAGGAAATAGATTGTTGATCTAGTGTAAATTGACAATTTTGAAGTGATTTCAGAAATTATAGAAGTTAACCACTTTGTAAGATGGTTGATTTATGTGAAATTTGGGCTAAGAGATAAGCTAGAGACTTGATAAATAAACATGTAAAATTCTGCCATTAAAGTGTTTGTTAAAATGCCTAAGTGAATGTTTAAATGTTGAGAAAAATGATTAAATTAGTCGCCTAAAAATAAAGACTACATAATAGTCGAAGAAATGCTTATGTGTGTTCGTGGAACTCAAATTATGCATTTCATACATAAAAAGGAACAGTTGACTTTTGAAAAGTCAAACTGACCGTTAACTAGAGTGAATGATAATCTTGATAGAAAAACGCGAGGTGGAATAGTCGTGACTAACAATGACTAAACTAACCATCTTGCGAATTGTTATGCTAGTTTGATGCTTAACAAGCTAGGTGAAGCTTCGGGAGGAAGCGGGTCAAACAAATCAAGTATGAAGAGAAACGAGTGGCTTGGATGCAATGTAAGTAAAGCTTACGCCCCTTTACATTATGTACAAAATTACATAAATGCAAGTATTGTATTTAAATGTTACTAAGTGGTTGGTATAGAATGTTTCGACACGATTCAATGAGAGTCGGAACGAGAGAAATTGGTAAGAAATCATGAGTTATGGAAAAAGGGATAAATGGTAAATTGGTCATGTAATGACTAATAACTAATGAGTTTTCGTTAAGATCACTTTAAAGTGCCACCAATAACGAGAAAATAAGTAGAGATGGAAATTTAGTCAAGTACCGACTAAAGTAAATGGTAGTTAAAAAAAAGGGTCTAGTGGCAAAAATCCGAAATGGGTCGGATGGACAAATTGGTAATTATTAACCATGTTTTGCTACTTATGAAGATGCTTGGTCATATAGGCCAAACGGGTCAAATGGCGTGATAACACCATTTGACTGTATCGACTGATGTGGTTGTCAAGTCTTGTGTTAACAGGAGCGATTAGCGATTCGGATACTTCCGTCGCCATAGAAAATGTGATAATAAAAGGGAGGTATAAATCGGGTCTATTTGTTGATCCGAGCCAGGTACGCATATTTATGTTGTAGTTAAAAGTAATATTTTGGTCGAATACTTGGTGAGAGTCCTTCATTGTAAAAGAAGGACCAAAATCGACCAAAACGCCCTTGTAGGCTAAATTGAACAAACAACCCTTAGAGGTTGTTTAGAAACGAGTCTTATGATTAAACAAAAGCTTAGAACGAGTATGAGTAGTGAAAGATGTATTTCTTGGGCCGAAAGACTCCATATGAGTCTTTGCCGTAAAATGATATTCCAAGGGGTATAATTCGGAACACATAGATATCTACTTTAAATCCAACACATAATTAGTTGTGATGGAAGGATACTAGATAAGAAATATAGGTTACAATGCTAGAATAGAAAGAAAGCGATTTTGAGCCTAAAAGTGCTTAAATACTCTTCATGGGTCAAAATAAGCATTTAAGCGTAAACGGGTTTTTATTATGCAAGAAACCCGTGATTTGAGAGTAATATGATAGGAGATATGGATATAATGAACTTCATGAGTTTAAAGATCAAATAAACAAGTTGGTGTGATAAAATGCATAAACGGGTCAAAATTGGGTAAAAGGGCGATAAGCCGAAGACCTAAAAATCTGAAATTTTATTATGTAGGATGTTGGATCTGAACTCCATAATATGGAGAATTAAATTACGGACGCGTAGGAAAAAGAATCGGGTAAAACGGATCAATAACGAAGAAGTTATGGCCGTTTCCGTGAAATCAGGACGTGCTGGGAATCTGCAGCAACTGATAAGCAACATTCTGCTGAAAAGAGGGCCTAGCGTCACGCGACGCCCCCAAACTTGGAAAAATGTTAATTTTTGTCATATTTAACCCCTGTACTTGTTTGAAACTTCATATTTAACCCCTGTACTTGTTTGAACTTCATATTTGACTATCAAAACTAACTTTTAAGTTGGTTTTGATCATAGGTCATTGCCATGAGTGCCCGGATGAAGATCAAGTGACGAGCAAGAACCGAACACGATCACGAAATAAGCTTCCGCACTATGTATCGTTATTATGTTAAATGACGAATGTCGTTTCATTGTTTCTTTTAAGTGACGAACTTAATTACATCATGTTTTAAACTTTTAAATTGTAAAAGGTTTTAGTAAACCCGTTTTTCCGATGGATATGTAATCTTAATTACATGATTGTTTTCGTAAATAATACGCTAAACCTTGATTTATAAGAACGGGTGTTACACAAACTCATGTCATGTGTCCAAGCTAGCAAGTATCTCCACAAGGAATACAGAGCTTTCTTGGCTAACATTGTAGTAGCGGAGAAGGAAAAGAAAGGAAAGACAGAAGTGAAAGACGTTCCTGTGGTTCGTGAATTTCCTAATGTGTTCCCTGACGACCTTCCCGGCCTACCGCCAAGTCGTGATATCGACTTTCGTATCGACCTCATTCCTGGAGCCAACCCCGTTGCCAAAGCTCCCTACCGACTCGCACCGTCCAAAATGCGTGAACTCTCAAACCAACTCCAGGAATTACTTAAGAAAGGCTTCATTCGCCCGAGCACCTCTCCTTGGGGCGCGCCAGTCCTTTTCGTCAAAAAGAAGGATGGGTCGTTCAGGATGTGCATCGATTATCAGGAACTGAATAAGTTGATTATCAAGAACCGCTATCCCCTACCCCGCGTTGACGATTTGTTTGATCAACTACAAGGTGCTACGTGTTTCTCAAAGATCGATCTACGCTCAGGCTATCATCAGTTACGCATTCAAGAGGAGGATATATCCAAAACCGCTTTTCGCACTCGATACGGCCACTACGAATTCGTTGTTATGCCTTTTGGTTTAACCAACGCACCCGCGGTTTTCATGGATCTGATGAATCGCGTGTGTAAACCATATCTCGACCGTTTCGTCATCGTGTTCATAGACGATGTCTTGATCTATTCCAAGTCGAAGACCGAACACGCGCAACATCTATGTTTGGTTCTCGAGCTACTCCAGGGGAATCGACTCTATGCCAAGTTCTCCAAGTGTGAATTTTGGCTGGAGGAGGTTCAATTTCTGGGTCACATTGTCAATAGTCAGGGTATTCACGTCGATCCCGCGAAGATTGAAGCCGTTAAGAGTTGGGTTACACCTAAGAACCCGTCTGAAGTCCGTTCTTTTCTCGGACTAGCGGGCTATTATCGATGATTTATCGAAGGATTCTCAAAGATCACTGTGCCGCTTACCGCTCTCACGCATAAAGACAAGCCTTTTGTTTGGGGAACCGAACAAGAGTCTGCTTTCCGAACCCTCAAGCACATGCTCTGCAATGCTCCTGTTCTCACTCTACCAGCCGGAAACGACGACTTCATTGTCTATTGTGATGCTTCTAACCTTGGTCTTGGTTGTGTTCTTATGCAGCGAGACAAGGTTGTAGCTTACGCATCTCGTCAGCTCAAAATCCACGAGAAGAACTATACAACCCATGATCTCGAGCTAGGCGCAATTGTTTTTGCGTTAAAGATTTGGCGACACTACCTGTATGGTACCAAGTGTACGATCTTCACCGATCATAGGAGCCTACAACATATCTTTGATCAGAAAGAACTTAATACGCGTCAACGCCGATGGGTAGAACTACTCAACAATTACGACTGTGAGATTCGTTATCACCCAGGCAAAGCGAATGTCATTGCTGATGCTCTCAGCAGACGGAGTTATTTGCTCAGCATTCGTAACGTCCAAGCCCTGTACGATCTCGAAACTCTCATCCGCGAAGCCCAACATGCTTGTTTTAATGAACGCACTCTGAAGAAGGAACGAATCTACCACGATGGAGCCCAGCTTGTAAATAAGCCCAATGGGATATTCCATTATCTGGATCGAATTTGGATCCCTAAGCGGACCGAATTGCGAAAGATATTGATGGACGAAGCCCACAAATTCCGGTATTCTATTTATCTCGGTGCCGACAAGATGTACCAGGATCTTCGCTCCAAATACTGGTGGCCGGGCATGAAAAGGGACATTGCTCTCTACGTTGGGAAATGCCTGACTTGTGCAAGGGTCAAGGCTGAACGCCAAAGACCCTCTGGCTTACTCGAACAACCGCCGATCCCTATGTGGAAGTGGGAAAGTATAGCCATGGACTTCATAACAAAGCTTCCGCACACGTCATCAGTTCACGACAGCATCTGGGTTGTTATTGACCGTCTAACCAAATCAGCTCACTGTTTACCAATACGGGAAGACTACAAGGTAGAACGATTAGTCCGAAGCTACACCAACGAGATCATTTGTAATCATGGGACGCCTCGCGACATCATCTCTGACCGTGATGCTCGGTTTACCTCGTGACTGTGGGAAACGTTTCAAGCGGCTCTCGGTACTATGCTTAATCTGAGTACCGCATTCCACCCTCAAACCGACGGTCAGACTGAAAGAACGATCTGTACTCTTGAAGACATGCTCCGTTCGTGTGTCGTAGATTTCGGTGGTAATTGGGACGCATACCTGCCATTGATCGAATTCTCGTACAACAACAGTTATCATTCCAGCATTCAAATGGCACCATTCGAGGCGTTATACGGAAGAAAATGTCGATCGCCTATTGTATGGCACGAGATCGGTCACTCGCAATTAACCGGTCCTGAGCTACTGCAAGAAACGACTGACAAAGTCCTCCAAATCCGAGACAACTTGTTGAAAGCTCGAAGTCGACAGAAAAGTTACGCCAATAAATGACGCAAGCCCCTTGAATTTGACGTTGGCGACTACGTACTCCTAAAGGTATCACCTTGGAAGGGTGTGGTCAGATTCAGCAAGAAAGGGAAACTAGCACCACGATATGTTGGACCTTTTAAGATTCTAGAAAGGATCGGAAAAGTCGCCTACAGACTTGAACTACCGGAGGAACTTAGTAACGACCACCCGACTATCCATGTGTCAAACCTCCGAAAGTGCCTGGCTGAGCATGATTTAATTGTACCTCTCGATGACCTTCAAGTAAACGAAACACTACACTTCATGGAGAAGCCTGTCGAAATCATGGATCGCCAAACCAAGCAGCTCAGACGCTCGCGCATTCCTATTGTAAAAGTCCGATGGGAAGGCAAACGAGGCGCAGAGTTCACTTGGGAACTCGAAAGCGACATGAAGGCGAAGTATCCGCAGTTGTTTGTTACGGCTTCAGCCTAATTTCGGGACGAAATTCCCTCAACTTGGGGAGGCTGTAACACCCCGTGTTTCGGAAGTTAAAGTCAAAGTCAAAGTCAACGACCGATCGCGCGACTTGACAGTTAGCGAATTTCTTTTGTGTGTTTAACTTTAGTTGTATTATGTGGAGTAAGTGTCAATAATCACAATAATCGACGTGTGTTATTCGCTATTTAATCGATGTACGACTATGAACTATAGGAAGTAACAATGCGATAAAGCCAACTAAACGCTAGTCAATATAATTTAATCAACATCGAATCACAATCGAACTCGCAACTCGAATTACGCATTTTGGTTATTGTTATACGTGTGTGTGTGCCTTATGTGTTACTTGTGCGCATGTTTATTTATGTTATGTGTGGTAATCGATCGAAACGCAATCGAAACTCAATCGCAATCGAACTCACTCGCAGCTCGAAACAGTATGATAATTGGTAGAGAAGAGACAGTGCAAGATATGAGTAGTTGGGATTAAAAGTAAATTGACTAGGAAAATCTATCGCATCGAAACGCTAGCAATCACAATCGAAACATCAAAAATCATCGCGCCAAGCACTTGAGCCAGGTGCCAGCCGACCGAACAGCCACCCGACCGGACATCCACCCGAGCGAGGTGCCATCGACCGAGGAGCCACTCGGCCGGGCTGTCACTCGGGCGAGATGCTATCCGACCGACCAGCCCTTTCACTTTGGGAATCCTATAAATACCCCTTGTCACTTTCATTCTTTCCACTTTTGGCAACTGACGTCCGACCAGCTCGTTTTCCTTACTTTTCTTCAGATTTCTCACGATTCCGGTAAGATCTCGTCCTAAATCTTGTACTTTCTTAACCTACACGCACTCCTACACCTTTCTATCTTTTGAATCTTAACTTGTAACCGTGAAATCATCAAGATTCAAGGTGTTCTAGGATGACTTCATCATGTGTTCTTGAAGAACTTCATGTTTTGGCCTCAATCCACCAAGAACAACTTAGATCTAGCCGATTTCCACTTAAACAAACAAAGATCTTTCATATATCTAAACAGACTCACAATGAAAAGTGGTGAAAGAATGGTTTTTCAACTTTCTTTCAACTCTTTTACACTCAATGCACTCAAACCTGGTGGGAATCGAAACTACTACCGAACATCTACTCGTTCGTAGTAATGTATCAGTGCTAGATCTGGGTTCCATCTGAAGGATAGTGATTTCGGGTTTGGACTTAAACAACCATCTCGGACCGTGCACCGTCGGACTAGGTTGATTCCTGCTCGGACAGGTCATTGGGACGAGATAGGGTTCCAATTGTTTAAACTAGTCATCACATGTCTCGCTCAAATTACTACACTTCGGGCAAGATCAAGTAACAGCACGATCAAGTCGTTGGAACGAGTTGTCATCCGACTGGACTGCTGTCCGACCGGGTTGCCATCCGCTCGACCCACCGTCCGATCGGGTTGCATCTTGATTCATCTAAAACTTAAACAACTTTCAACATGTTCAGTAACAGGGTTGCCACCCGGTCGAATGGACATTCGACCGAGTGGCCGCCCTGCTGTGGATTTGTTCTCACTGAGTAACCTCGCCACTCGAGTCGCCATCCGATCGGACGACCGTCCGATCGACCGACCTAAAAGGTAGAGATACTACAATGTTTTCAAAATACTACAACGAAAACTTCAAAAGTCAGGCCATCATACGCAAACACGTCTTTTCCGAAAGGAAGGAACAATCCACTCGAACAGTCATCCGACCGGATGACCGTCCGAACGGACTACCACCCGCACGACTGGCCGTCCGATCGGATTAGCATCCGATCGAACTGCTGTCCGACTCAATTGTACTTTGCATCGTTTTACGCGTCATTTATCGTTGTGCTATCAAACTGTTCAGGCTAAACCTACTCTCTAGCGCTCCCTTCAATCCATCAATTGCTGTGAGTATATTCGATCCCTTTTTGCTTTACGCACATTTGGGTGTTACATACGTTACGAATATTGAAATCACATCGAACACACTACTCAATACTATTTAAACGCTAACCAATCCTGCATGTTATACGTGGCTTAATGAATGCTTGTTTGTTATGTTTACACATGGAATGCTGTCTACCTGCCTTAGCAACGATAGTACTATAGTTTGGACTCAACACCCGTTCACTCGGGGGTTGTTAAGGACAATTATTTGCATGGATTACAGTGGTGATCATGTATTACGAACTGCCTCAGGCAGTCAACCCGCAGTCATTGGTATCGATAGATCTATGTCGATAACTAACGTGCTTCATTTCACTAGGCGTACGTGCTGGTTATGCGTAAACGATTTCGAACTTTATTATGCTATTATCAAACTTGTATGCTCACCTTTACACTATGTGTATTGACTGTTATTTTAACGTATGTGACAGGTGCTTAGGATGCGTATCTGCTAGGAAATCGAGGATAGAATAAGGTCTTAGAGGCCAACAAATAGTTGTCTATACAAATGAAATCTGAGTTGTCGAATGTCACACCCCTTTCTAAGGCGGAAGCACGAGGTGTGATCATGAAAGGTTTTCATTGCATACGATTGGTAAACATACTACATGCTCATAAAATAACTTCAAATGCCAAACATTACATAACTGAAATCATGGTTTTACACAAGACGTCACATTGTCTGAAAAGTTTACAACTTCATTTAAGGATAAACATAAACAACATCCAGGAGCATGATTAAGACCACGCGCACATCCACTTTAGTTACCTGAAATACATGTGAGTTTTGGAAAAACATCAACATAATGTTGGTGTGAATTCATGCAGTTCTTGTATTGAACGTTTGTATACTTTGTATGAAAACATGGTATGCATCTTGTATAAATCAAGTATTCTTGTATAAATCAAGTATTCTCGTATAAATCAAGTATTCTTGTATAAATCAAGTATTCTCGTATAAATCAAGTATTCTTGTATAAATCAAGTATTCTCGTATAAATCAAGTATTCTTGTATAAATCAAGTATTTCTGTATGTATCTGGGTTGTTAATGGGTTGCAAGGCCATTAACATGTGACACGACATAGGAAGCAACCAAACCATAGGCATTTTTCTAGTTGTCGATTCACGACGGAGACACAAAAGCACTACTCGGTACTAGTTTTCACCAAGAGTGTGGCTGCCCGAAAACCCATTAGATCTAACCTTTTGTTCTGCGGTCTTAGTATGTACACGATTAATGGTGCTTATGGTACCCTATTCGTGACACGATTTCTCGTATCATTCCTCAAAACGCATCATACTTGGTACTAGTTATCACCAAGAGTGCTTCTTGTTTTTGTATCCATCATACCATTTACAAACATTGTAACATTTGTAACATGTATTTCACCCCCGAAGTTATAAAACTGAAAACAGTTAAAAGAAAAGGGGGAGCATGAACTCACAACTTTGCGTTCCTGCGTCGTAAACTTCACCGGATTTGCTTATCTAGCATCGTGACCTAAACGTGTTTTATTAACGTTAGTCACTAGACTTGTATCGCACAAGTACAAGTCACTATCTTTTGTATATGTGTTCTTGTGTTAAACTAATTTATATTTTTAACTACATGTCTTACTTATATTATTTTCTCAAAAATAAATATAAGTATCTTGTATTTTTCACCCGAATTGTGTATTTTGTCCAATACTTCATTTCATGTTCATAACTTGTCCAAGTTATTTATTCTATCGAGTAATATATTTTCATAAATATATTCTGTTGTATTTGTCTAAGTATGTTGTATATGTATTTTTGTATCTTCACTCCTTAGGAGTATTTAGTGTATTTTCAAGTCCTAATACACTATCACATATAATACATACTACATACACTTAGCACAAAATTTGGTGATCAACAAATATATATATATTTTTCTCAAAAATATACATACTTAATATCAATTTTAATCTTGAAGAAATCATCATTTCTTAACACAAAAATTAGGGAAACCTTTGGTAATTACTGTAAAATTCTGCACTTAAGGTGCGTTTCGGGTGCTTTTTAGTGCGTATTTTAGCTTCCGGAAAGTCTATATATAAACCCTTGTATGTACTCTTGGGTTTTAATGTATTCTTGTCGTTGGACCTACACCTAGGCTCCAATTCTATTGTCTAACTGCTTCCTGCAGATTTGTTGACACAATGTGTCTTACCGGTGAGTTAACTAGTATTTCTGACGCAACGCTGTTCATTAATGCATAAAGTAATTCTTGTAGTATAAAACGTGCATGAATTCACTTGTATAGTATGTAATCAGACAATGTTGACATTTAAGCACAAAATTGCGGTTATCAAGTAATAAATAAATTGTACGGAAATTACTGATTTGGTGCCAGTTGTCACAGAAGCAGAACTATTATCACACCCTGGCTTTTGCGGAAGCGTGGGTTTAATTTGGTGTGACTTCTTAATACCATAGCAACAATCATAACAATGCTATATGAAAATAAAACACATGATGATCATCCATTCATTAAATTTAAAGTTACCACAACATCATTGTTTAAATTGTCGACACATAAAACAAGTTACAACCATGACATAATTAAAACGTGTTCACATGACACAACAGAAGACTTGAATAAAAACATGGTTTAAAGACATGTAACCCGTCCAGGTAAGGGTTACACCTCCTAAACCTGGATGACATCATTATTCACTACGCAGCTTGACACAATTGCACACTTCGCCAGATCCACTAATTTCCTGAAATACATGTAGTTTGAAAAATCAAGAAAAGTTGAGCGAGTTCATGTAAAAGTGAGTATGTATAAACCTTTAAAGTATGTATAAAAGTCCCTGGTATGTAGCAATAAGGAAAAAGAGATCACCAATGGGTTGCAAAGCCACTGGTATGTGTGAAAAGGTGCAGGAAAACTCAAACCTAGCAAATCTGTTACCAGGCTTCGGCTGTAAGACACAGTCACCTCTATGGGCCGCCCCGGCCTAACGGGTGTGGGCTCGCTACACCCAAATAGATCTATCACTCTTGTGTCCCTCGGTCCTAACAACGAGGATTAATGGCCTTAAGTGTTGTACCCACCCTTCACATGATCTAGTAGTATAAACCCTCCCTACGCTAACCATACCATGTAAATAAATGTCTGTAATAATTGTCGCATGTATTTCACCCCCGAAGTATAAAACTGAAAACAGTAAAGAGAAAGGGGGGGGGGGGGACATAAACTCACAGAAGTGCGTCTCCTGAATAGAATCGTCAATCTAAATCTCAGTCTGCTACGTGACGACCTACACGTACTAATGCCTGTTAAACGGATGGGCCGTGCCTTGGTTTAGGGCTTAGTGTTTTGAATTGCGTTACTTTGATATTATCCCAAGTTTGTAAATACTTGTTAAAATAATAATAATTATTTTAACTTAACTTTTGTTTTTAGGAAAAATAGTTAGGCCACAATTTCTTTTAACGTCCATCTCTGTCTGAAATAATTGAGATTGGCACTCCATGACGTGCCACAATTTCTTTTAAGTATATCTCAGCAAGCTTTCCAGTGCCATCCTTCTCTCGGATTGGTAGGAAATGAGCATATTTCGTCAATCGATCAACTATTACCCATATCATATCGTGCCCTCTAGGGGTCCTGGGTAATTTCGTTATGAAGTCCATCGAGATTTGCTCCCACTTCCACATGGGTATCTCTGGTTGTTGTAGTAGGCCAGACAGTTTCTGATATTCGGCCTTAACCTTAGCACAGGTTAGGCACTTTCCAACGTAAACAGCAACATCGCTCTTGAGTCTCGGCCACCAATAGTATTCTTTTAAGTCTTGATACATCTTGTCCTATCCTGGATGGATCGACTATCTTGATTTATGCGCTTCATCAAGGATGGCTTCTCGAATACTGCCATAGAGCGGAATCCAAATATGCTTCTTAAAGTATAAGGCTCCCTCTTCATTTGGCACCATATATTTCAACATACCCCCGGAGGTATTCAGCTTTACGGTTTTCCATCTTAAGGGCTTCTTGTTGCGTATCCCGAATGCGTGCTGTGAGGTTCGTTTGAATAGTCAGTTTCAATGCTCGAACCCTTAGGGTCTTAACCCTTTCTTTTCAGCTTAAAGCGTCCGCTACAACGTTTTCCTTTCCAGGATGGTACTTAATCTCACAGTCGTAATCATTTAGCAGCTCGGCCCATCGCCGCTGGCGCATGTTCAATTCCTCCTGATCAAATATGTGTTGTAGACTTTTGTGATCTGTGAAGATTGTACATCTAGTACCATATAGATAATGTCGCCAGATCTTCAAGGCGAATACCACCGCGCCGAGTTCCAAGTCGTGCGTGGTGTAGTTTCTTTCATGTACCTTCAACTGTCTTGAAGCGTAAGCGATGACGTTTTGGCGTTGCATGAGCACACAACCCAAGCCTTGTCGTGAAGCGTCGCAGTATACCACAAAGTCTTCAGTGCCTTCGGGTAAGGATAGTATTGGTGCATCACATAACTTATTTTTAAGCAGTTGGAAGGCTTCTTCCTGCTTGTCACCCCAGTCATATTTCTTGTCTTTCTGCATAAGGGTAGTTAGCGGTTGGGCTATCTTTGAGAAATTCTCAATAAACCGTCGATAATAGCCCGCTAAGCCCAAAAATTGTCGAACTTCAGTTGGGGTTTTGGGGGCTTCCCAATTCTTTATTGCCTCTATCTTGGATGGGTCTACATGAATGCCCTTCTCATTCACAACGTGACCAAGAAATTGTGCTTCGCGAATCCAAAATTCGCACTTTGAGAATTTCGCATAAAGCTTCTCTTTCTTCAGTAGTTCCAAAATGGTTCTGAGATGTTGCTCATGTTCTTCTTTCGTTCGCGAGTAAATCAGGATATCATCGATAAATACAATCACGAATTTATCGAGATATGGTTTGCATACGCAGTTCATCAGATCCATAAATACCGCTGGCGCGTTCGTCAGTCCGAATGGCATCACAAGAAACTCGTAATGCCCATAGCGTGTTCTGAATGCAGTCTTTGGTACGCTTTCCTCTTGTATCCTTAACTGATGGTATCCAGATCGAAGGTCGATCTTGGAATAGTAGTTCCATCCTTGCAATTGATCAAATAAGTCATCAATCCTCGGTAGTGGATACCGGTTCTTGATTGTGAGCTTGTTCAGTTCTCTGTAATCGATACACATCCGCAGAGTTCCATCCTTTTTCTTCATGAACAATACTGGAGCTCCCCAAGGCGAGAAGCTTGGCCTTATGAATCCTTTATCCAACAACTCCTGGAGTTATGTAGATAATTCTTGCATTTCGGATGGTGCAAGCCGATAGGGTGCCTTGGCTACGGGAGCGGCTCCTGGAACTAAGTCTATACAGAATTCGACTTGTCGTTGCGGAGGTAGTCCTGGCAGATCTTCGGGAAAAACATCAGGGAATTCCTTCACCACAGGAATGTCTTTGAGTTTCAGCTCCTCAGCCTTCTTGTCTACAACATGTACTACGAAAGCGACGCGTCCTTTCCTTAAGCACTTCTGTGCCTTCATACAACTGATGATTCGCAGAGGCGCGTCTCGTTTTTCTCCATGTATGATGAGAGTTTCATCATTCGCCAAAGGGATGCGAATGATTTTCTCATGACAAATAACTTCAGCTTTGTTCTTGGACAACCAGTCCATTCCGACCACTACGTCGAAGCTACCCAATTGAATAGGTAAGAGGTCGATGCTAAATCTTTGCTCACCAAGCTCTATTGTGCAACCTCTAACAACTTCGCCTGATTCAACAAGTTTGCCATTGGCTAGTTCTATGGAATAAGGAATATCTAATCTACTAGATTCTATTCCAAGCATGCGTTTAAATTCCACAGACATGAAGCTAAAGTCGGCACCAGTGTCAAATAATATGGATGCAAAGTGATTGTTAACGAGAAACGTACCGGTGACCACATTAGGGTCCTCGCGTGCGTTCCTTGCTCCAATCACAAATGCTCGAGCCTGAGCATTGTTTCCCTTTGGGCAGTCTTTCATGAAATGATCCTTGCTTCCTCAACTGAAGCATCCTTGGTTCTGCCCCTTTCCGTTATCATTCCTGTTACCAGCACCGATGCGATTTCCATTTCTGTTCCTGTTTCCTTTACCCCAACAGTCTTCAGTATGGTGACCCCGTTTTCTACACTTGTCGCATTTTGGGATGCGACAAACCCCTTCATGATGACGCTTGCAATTGTTGCAAATGGGCAGAGTGCCCAGGTATCTCTTGGTGGGAGCGTCATTCATAATTGCAAGAGTTTTCGCCTCCTGAGGCGGGTTGGGGTCACGCTTCTTGTTGTTGAAACCCTTGTTGTTATGAGTTGCTTGATTCAGATTCGAATGCTTCCTTTTCTTGTCACCGAACGACTCAACATGCGTCTCGGTCTTCTCAGTTGGGTTCAGTGATAACTTCTTCATGCGAACATCATCTTAAGTAAGGCTGATAGCCAGAGTTACAGCCTCAGTGATTGTTGTAGGTTTGGCCCAAGTTACCATGCTGTGAAATTCTGAGGCCAATCCCCAAATGTAGCGTTCAACGTGCTTAAATTCGGGAGTCACCATGTAGGGGATCACCCTTGACAGATCGTGGAACCTTCGAGTATACCCAGTAATGTCGGCACCTTCCATGGTCAAATTCCAGAATTCAGTCTCCAACCTTTGGAGTTTAGCACGAGAGCAATACTTCTCTCTCATCTTCTCCTTCAGTTCATCCCAAGACATACCATACGCGACATCATCACCCAGAGTTTGGACTTGTAAATTCCACCAAGTCAAAGCTTCATCAACAAACAACCCCGTAGAAAAAGTGACTTACTGATCCATGGTACACTTGCTCATACGGATAGTAGCCTCAGTCTTCTCCGTCCAGCGTACAAACGCCACTGCACCTCCAGTGCCGTCGTTGTTCAGCGGTTTGCAGTCGAGAAACTGCTTGAAAGTGCAACCTTGAGCTGTGTTTCCTCTAGACGAATCTCCATTCCCATTGCGTCTAGCATTGCTTGGTCCTCCACTTTGTTCGGTGCGGTTCGCCTCGTACTGGGCGATAGCTGTGGAGATTCTTTCTTCCAGTAGAGCGTTCAGCTCTTCAGCAGTTCTTGGCAGTGGGGGAGGAGGAGGTTGATCACGAGCGTTCACAGCTCTTCTGGGTGCCATGTTCTAACAGAACATAACACAATAGGGTTAGACATTTGTTTGATATCGTCTTACTAGACAATGGTAGTATGACATATACCCACATAAGTGACATCAAACAACTATTACTCCAGCAGAGTATTTAATAGGCTGGGGGAGGGGTGTTCACGTTTGACCTTTTCTTGCACCGAGGGAAGCTATACGTGACAAGAGTTGCTGTGGTTTCGGTACACTGAATTCCATAATTATGTATGCATCCATAATTACGAAACTCCTTGCACAGTCCGCACAGTTCGTTTCATCCTCATATCTCTTCCTTCAGATAGGCCATTGTTTTCAGACGAAGTCATGTATACTTGTGACATTCTACTTCTAGTATATGTATATATCAATTATCACACATAATTTCAAGCAATTCTTAATCACAGACAGGTGCTACTCCAGTGCACCCTAAGTCTCGTAGTGTCTTTTCTTGACTCTTGTAAACAGTTTCAGGTAGTGGATGTCGCGGAAAGTTTTATGCAATGAAAACTTTTTTGAAAAATTGTTTTCGTGAAAGGATCCTAGAGATTGTACTCTAGACTCGAGAAGGAATCCTGGTTCACTACAATCGCAGCTCTGATACCAATCTGTCACACCCCTTTCTAAGGCGGAAGCACGAGGTGTGATTATGAAAGGTTTTCATTGCATACGATTGGTAAACATACTACATGCTCATAAAATAACTTCAAATGCCAAACATTACATAACTGAAATCATGGTTTTACACAAGACGTCACATTGTCTAAAAAGTTTACAACTTCATTTAAGGATAAACATAAACACACCCTGGCTTTTGCGGAAGTTTGGGTTTAATTTGGTGTGACTTCTTAATACCATAGCAACAATCATAACAATGCTATATGAAAATAAAACACATGATGATCATCCATTCATTAAATTTAAAGTTACCACAACATCATTGTTTAAATTGTCGACACATAAAACAAGTTACAACCATGACATAATTAAAACGTGTTCACATGACACAACAAAAGACTTGAATAAAAACATGGTTTAAAGACATGTAACCCGTCCAGGTAAGGGTTACACCTCCTAAACCTGGATGACATCATTATTCACTACGCAGCTTGACACAATTGCACACTTCGCCAGATCCACTAATTTCCTGAAATACATGTAGTTTGAAAAATAAAGAAAAGTTGAGCGAGTTCATGTAAAAGTGAGTATGTATAAACCTTTAAAGTATGTATAAAAGTCCCTGGTATGTAGCAATAAGGAAAAAGAGATCACCAATGGGTTGCAAAGCCACTGGTATGTGTGAAAAGGTGCAGGAAAACTCAAACCTAGCAAATTTGTTACCGGGCTTCGGCTGTAAGACACAGTTACCTCTATGGGCCGCCCCGGCCTCACGGGTGTGGGCTCGCTACACCCAAACAGTGTTGTAAAAGTCGGATTACTCGGCCGAGTACTCAGCGAGTACTCAGTCCTCGGACCCCCTCCGAGGCGACTTCCTCCTAGGCGGTCTCAATTAGTCGGCCTCGGGATTACTCGGGAGTACTCGGTGCCTAGTCGGACGTAGTCGGCCTAGTCGGTCTAGGCGGTCAACGTGGTTTGTTGACTTTTAATCGGTCAAACTCGGTCAAAATCGGCCTACTCGGCCTTGTACTCGGACTACTCGGCCTTGTACTCAGACTAGTCGGACTTGTATTCAGAATATTTGAACTTTAAACATGTTTCATTTTAAATTATACTCAGTTGACATGAATTATAACCAACTGGGGTAGCCCAGTTGGCCACCGACACCCACCTCTTCCCAGAGGTACCGGGTTCGAGTCTTGGGAGTGGCATGTGTCGTCCAGGGTAAGAACTCGGCAAGGGGAATTCACCGCGGAGCTAGATTGGGCGGGTAGCGGCTCCCGGAGTGGGATCACTCCGGCGGTTGGGAGGACCGTGCACTATCCCCCCCTCCCAGTTGACATGAATTATGCTTATTTTAACACATAAATAATATATAACAATTAATTTTCTTTATATTTACCATGTCCGCGTACTCCCCGAGTACTCTCCGAGTACTCCGATTACCCCCAACTCCCCAATCGGCCGACTAGGGACCGCCTAGCGACTTTTACAACACTGCACCCAAATAGATCTATCACTCTTGTGTCTCTCGGTCCTAACAACGAGGATTAATGGCCTTAAGTGTTGTACCCATCCTTCACACGATCTAGTAGTATAAACCCTCCCTACGCTAACCATACCATGTAAATAAATGTCTGTAATAATTGTCGCATGTATTTCACCCCCGAAGTATAAAACTGAAAACAGTAAAGAGAAGGGGGGGGGGGGGGGACATGACCTCACAGAAGTGCGTCTCCTGAATAGAATCGTCAATCCAAATCTCGGTCTGCTACGTGACGACCTACACGTACTAATGCCTGTTAAACGGATGGGCCGTGCCTTGGTTTAGGGTTTAGTGTTTTGAATTGCGTTACTTTGATATTATCCCAAGTTTGTGACTACTTGTTAAAATAATAATTATTATTTTAACTTAACTTTTGTTTTTAGGAAAAATAGTTAGGCAACTATTTCGTATCCACACTTCTCAAGTATTTTATATGTATATTTCCTTCCTAAGGATGGGGGTATTTATACATGTACATTTCTAATTCCGAAAAATATATTTTAAGTCCCACTTAGAAAAATATATTTAAATTATTTGTCTAAAACATCTTAATTCAAAATATATATATTTTTCCCAAAAATATTATATTTTACTTCATAAATTTTCCAAAATAATATTTTTTTACCAAAAATATACGTGTAGAAGTATTTTTCTGAAATATTTCCTAAGTTACGTTTGAGCGCGTCGTATTGCAATGATAATTGCGTAACTTAAATATTTATTTCGTGAGAGTTTTGGTATTATTTTGGAGTCGTAATTTCATGGTATATATGAGTTATATTATTTTACCCTAACGATAATATAACTAGTTCACAAAATAAACACATAACCACACAAGAGTTTTAGTATGAAATATATTTTCTAAATATATATTTATCAAATTTTATTTACGAAAATCAACCTCCGGCACTTAGTATTTTTGTAATAAAAATCATGGCGAAGTTTATTTTGAAAACAAGGTTAAAAATATAATTGTAACACTTGCTAGAAAAATATTTTCTAAGTGTTGGATTTTTAGGTAAATTTCGCCAGAGTTTCCTTTGTAAATGAAGGCGTCCATGCTTACTAGCATATCATTTTCTTTTCAAAAAAATTCATTCAAACAATTCTCAATCAACAACATACCATCTTTATTTACCAAACTAGTAAAAAACAAGCATAAACTATAAACTTATGAACTTGGAAATTTATAAAAGAATGTAGTAACTTACTAGCACACTTAGTAAGTCTTGTTACCTTTAAAAAATGTAATTAGTTCCTTAAAAACTTCATTTTTAAAGATTTTGAATATTCACAACTTCTAGTCATATTTTCTAAAAATACTTCTTTGTGAAATTTTCTTATTACACAAGTGTTTCTACACTTGTTTATCCACCAAAAATGTGTTAAGTTTATGCAAGATCCAAGTTTTAACGAAACTCATACTTTTCACTTGGTTCTTTCGAAAAAACACTCATGGATCTTTAGATCTACAAGATTATAACCTACTTTGATCTTTATTTTTCAAGAAAACATTTATTTATTCAAGTTCATAGTTTATGTGTGGATGGTTTCATCATCCTACACATTTCTATTTTCTCATCTTGCTAGTTCATGTTTTTAACCATGATCTAGCAAGTCCATATGATGATCCATATCATTTTTACTAGCAAATAATGATCAAGAAACATATGCTCGGTGTGCTAATTATGCTTTGTGCATCAAGTTTGTCACTAAAGTTTGTGTGAAATAAATGGAGTGACAGTATGAAATGTTATGCATATGTATGTGTGTAACAGAAATCAGAAAGCAGTTTAATCATAGTTGTAATCAAGCACAGTCATTAAGCATAAATTAAATATTAATTAATTATACGGATACCTGTAATTGTGAGGGTTGTCACATTCTCCCCCCGTTAAGAATATTCGTCCCGAAATTTTAGGTTCTGCTTCTAGTTGCAGGGGTCTTGGGGAATAAATGTGGTTATTTCTCCTTCATACGATCCTCACGTTCCCACGTGAATTCTGGCCCGTGTCTTGCATTCCATCAAACTTTGACGAGCTTGACACTACTCCTGCGTGTTTTGTTAACTTTCCAATCAGTGACCTCAACTGGTTCTTCGACAAAGTGGAGCGTGTCGTCGATATGAACTTCGTCAGCAGGAATGACCACTGTCTCTTGAGTTGGACTCTTTTTCAGATTTGATACATGGAATGTATCATGAACGCCATTAAGTTCAGCAGGTAGGTCCAACTTGTATGCTACAAGTCCAATCCTTTGCAGGATTCTGAATGGGCCAATGTAACGTGGATTCAACTTCCCACGCTTCCCAAAGCGTGCCACACCCTTCCAGGGTGAAACCTTCAATAAAACCATATCTCCCATCTCAAATTCCAGAGGTTTCCTTCTCAGGTCCGCATAACTCTTTTGTCTATCACGAGCCGCTTTGATGCGCTCTCGGATCTGTGCAATCTTGTCTGTCGTTTCCTGGACCAATTCCGGACCAACTAGTTGTCTATCACCTGCATCAGCCCAACAAATCGGTGATCGACATTTGCGTCCATAAAGAGCTTCGAACGGTGCGGCTTGAATACTTGCATGGTAACTGTTATTGTACGAAAATTCAACCAATGGTAGGTGAGTATCCCAACTTCCACCTAAATCCATTACGCAAGCTCACAGCATGTCTTCCAATGTTTAAATCGTTCGTTCGCTATGTCCGTCTGTCTGCGGGTGAAACGCTGTACTCAGATTTAACTGAGACGCAAAAGCTTCTTGAAAGGATTGCCAAATCCTCGACACAAATCTTCCATCTTTATCAGAGATAATTGAGAGAGGCACTCCATGTCGTGCAACTATCTCTCTCATGTATATCTCAGCAAGCTTACTCGTGTTGTCTTTTTCCTTGATTGGCAAGAAGTGCGCAGATTTTGTTAGACGGTCTACTATTACCCAAACTGTATCATGGCCCTTGGGCGTCTTTGGCAATTTCGTTATGAAGTCCATTGAAATCTGTTCCCATTTCCATTTGGGTATTTCAGGTTGCCGCAGAAGACCTGAAGGCTTTTGGTATTCGGCCTTAACCTTGGCACAAGTTAAACATTTACCAACGTATATTGCAACATCGCCTTTCATCCTTGGCCACCAGTAGAAATCCTTAAGATCTTGGTACATCTTATCCGCTCCTGGATGAATCGAGTACCGAGATTTGTTAGCTTCATCAAAAATAACCTTCCTCAAACCACCAAACAAAGGAACCCAAATTCGTTTCATAAAGCACAAAGTTCCTTCCCCATTTGGTACCAACTGCTTCTCCATCCCACGGAGATACTCATCCTCGACATTCCTCTCCTTGAGTGCTTCTCTCTGCGCGGCGCGAATGCGCAATGAGAGGTTTGTCTGGACAATCATTTCTAAAGCCCTAACCCTTATGGGCTTAATCCTTTCCTTTCGACTCAGGGCATCGGCGACCACATTCGCTTTCCCTGGGTGATATTTGATCTCACAATCATAATCATTCAATAGTTCAACCCAGCGTCTTTGCCTCATGTTAAGCTCCTTTTGATTAAAAAAGTGCTTCAGGCTCTTGTGATCAGTGTAGATTGTACATCGCGTGCCATACAGATAATGTCGCCAGATCTTCAACGCAAATACCACCGCGCCTAGCTCCAAGTCGTGCGTGGTATAATTTTTCTCGTGGACCTTCAAATGGCGAGAAGCATATGCTATATCTTTCTGTCGCTGCATCAACACGCAACCCAAACCTTGACGCGAGGCGTCACAGTATACCACGAAGTCATCCGTTCCTTCGGGTAGCGATAAGATCGGTGCGTCACAAAGTTTGTTTTTCAATAACTGAATCACTTCTTCTTGTTTGTCTCCCCAATCAAACTTCTTGTCTTTCTGCGTGAGGGAAGTCAAAGGTTGAGCGATTTTTGAGAAATCCTCAATGAACCTTCGATAATAACCAGCCAAACCTAAGAACTGTCGAATCTCGGTTGGCGTCTTTGGAGTCTCCCAATTCTTGATTGCCTCGATCTTTGTGGGATCAACATGAATTCCATTTCCATTAACCACATGTCCAAGAAACTGAACTTCGAGAACTTAGCGTATAACTTCTCCTTTTTAAGTAGCTCCAAAATAGCTCTTAAATGCTGTTCGTGCTCATCCTTCGTCTTTGAGTAGATTAAAAT
Source organism: Helianthus tuberosus (assembly GCA_030545235.1). Lineage (NCBI taxonomy): Eukaryota > Viridiplantae > Streptophyta > Magnoliopsida > Asterales > Asteraceae > Helianthus > Helianthus tuberosus. The sequence continues at coordinate 108,440,560 of CM060430.1, read as the reverse complement.
GTCATCAATAAACACGATTACAAACATATCCAAGTACGGCTTGCAGACTCTATTCATTAGATCCATGAATACTGCTGGCGCGTTTGTCAATCCAAACGGCATAACCAGGAACTCGTAATGTCTATAACGAGTCCTAAAGGCCGTCTTTGGGATACTTTCCTCTTGTATCCTTAATTGATGATATCCTAGCCGTAGATCGATCTTTGAGTAGAAACTTGAACCTTGTAATTGGTCGAACAGGTCATCAATTCGTGGCAAGGGATATCTATTCTTGATTGTCAACTTGTTTAGTTCTCAGTAGTCGATACACATGCGGAAACTACCATCCTTCTTCTTAACAAACAATACTGGAGCTCCCCAAGGCGAGAAGCTTGGCTTGATAAATCCTTTGTCTAACAGCTCCTGGAGTTGCGTTGACAACTCCTGCATCTCCGAAGGCGCAAGTCGGTAGGGTGCCTTAGCCACAGGCGCGGCGCCTGGAACTAAGTCAATGTGGAACTCGACTTGTCTTTGCGGCGGTAATCCTGGCAAGTCTTCTGGAAAGACTTCAGGATATTCTTTTACGACTGGAATGTCTTCGATCTTTAGCTCCGCGGCTTCTTTATCCATGATGTGTGCCAAGAATGCAACACATCCTTTCTGTAAACACTTTCTAGCTTTCAGACAGCTAATGATCCTTAGAGGCGTATCGCGCTTCTCTCCATATACTATGATCGTTTCTTCATCCGTCATTGGGATGCGAATGGTCTTCTCGTGACAAACGATCTCGGCTTTGTTGCTTGACAACCAATCCATCCCTACTACCACGTCGAAGCTTCCCAACTCGACTGGCAGTAGATCTAGCGTAAATTCGTGTCCTCCCAGTTCTATCACGCATCCTCTGATGACTTCACCCGTTTCAACTAGTTTCCCATTAGCCAATTCAATCGAGTACGGAACGTCTAACTTACTAGTGGTTAACCCAAGTATATTCTTAAATTCTAACGATACGAAACTATAATCGGCACCAGTATCAAACAGAACAGATGCAAAACGTTGGTTTATAGGGAACGTACCAGTAACAACGTTTGTATCCTGGCGCGCTTCCCTTGCGCCAATGTTGAATACCCTCCCACAAGCTTGATTCAGTTTCGGGCATTCCCTCTTAAAGTGTCCGACGTCTCCACAATTAAAACAGCCCGGTCCCCGACCGTTACCATTTCCATTTCCACCTTGAGTGTTGTTTTGGTTTCGATATCCACTCCCAGATTGGTTCGCAAAATTTCCACGGTTTCCATTGCCTCCATTATTCCCTTGCGGGCGGTTTCCATTACCATTCCCACAGCCTTGATTACCACCGCGCCCAGCACCAGTTCTGGCCCAACATGTATCCTCCACATGAATCACATTTCCTTAATCTGCACTGGCCAGAATGATGGCGCTTGCACGTATCACACTTGGGCAGAGTGCCCATGTAGCCTTTTCCTCTGCTTTCAACACCGGTTTTGGCCCTAGCCGGTGCGCTTGACTCAACCTTCCTGCTCACACTGCTGGTACCTTGCTTGAAGTTGGAAAATTTCCGTTTGTTTTCACCAGACGACTCCACATGAGTCTCCTTCTTCTTCGGTTCAGAAACTGAAAATTTGTTCAATCTAATAGCCTCCTCAGTAAGTGCCACACTGAGATCGATGGCTTCCGTGATCGTTGCAGGCTTGGACATGGTAACCATGCTCATGATCTGGGGTGCCAATCCCCAGATGAAGCGCTCAATGCGTTTAAATTCGGGCGTGACCATGTACGGCACCACATGGGACAAATCATGAAACCTCTGAACATATTTTGCAATCTTAGGACCTTCCATTCTTAGGTGCCAGAACTCAGTTTCTAGCTTCTGTATTTCAGCTCGCGAGCAGTACTTCTTCCTCATTAGCTCTTTCAGCTCATTCCAGGTTAACGCATAAGCTGCCGCTTCTCCCAACGTTTGCACTTACAGATTCCACCACGATAGGGCACCATCCAGAAAAAGCCCGGAGATGTATGTGACTTGTTGGTGGGGAGCACACTTGCTCATTCTTAGAACAGAATCTGTCTTCTCAGCCCACCGGACGAATGCAACAGCACCCCCAGTGCCGTCAAAATTTACGGGCTTACAGTCAAGGAATTGCTTGTAGGTGCACCCTGCACATACGTTAGAATTTACAGATGGTATCAGCGGACGTGCTAGAAATATCCAAATGTATCGTAATATGTTCAAGCGACTTGACATTACCATTGGGCGGATTGTTGTTGCCGTTGTTGTTCGAGATATTCCCGCTTGTTTCTGTTTGGGAGGCCGCATATTGTGCTATAGCTGCGGCAATTATCCCCTGGAGTTCCGCCTCGGTAGTAGGCATGCGTACATCGCGTCGTGGAGGCATTTTCTAAAAGATGATCATATTGGTCAGGTCATAGTAAGTATAATAAATATACATATATATATAGTAACATCCACCAACCACATAACATCTCATGTTATAATTTAAAACAAATAATTCAACAAGCATGTAGTGAGAATGTTGCCATTGGGCTTTCATTGATCATGACCACCATATCGTTTTTACACGTTTTACAGTACATCACATATCAAAATAAGATCATGGGGTTACATCACCCCCAAAAATACGAATCTGTCTACACAAATCATGTACAAAAGTGTGGTCTCCAAAAAGTCTTCGCAAGCTGGCCCAATCGCGACTTTCTCACCAAAATGATTGACCTGCATCAAACCAAAAACATCTATGCTGATGGCGGAGGAGGAGGAGGAAGATAAGAGAAAAGCAACCGGCGCATGTGCACCCAATCCTCCTCTAAGGCATGAATGACGCGCAGCAAATAGGCAATCTGCTGCTCAGATGTAAGGAAACGAACATCCGAATCAGGGGGAAGTGAAAGGGGAGTGTGCGGTGCGGCAAATGGAGTCTGACAGTGGCACTGAGGATGTGGAGCTCTCTCTAACTCCTGAATGCGATGACTCAGTGCGTCCTGCTGTAGCTGAAGAGAGATGAGTATGTCCTCTGTCATGTACCCCACGTGATAAGGGTGGTACGGATCCGATAGTGGCATAACATTGGGCGAAGCCCACAGAAACAACTCACCCGATGATACGAAAGATGGTGCAGTATGAGGGAACTGGGACATGAACGGTACTGATGATGGTACAGGTGGAACAGAGACAGGCGGCTGCCTCGACGAACCCTCTCCAGGACGAGGTGGCGGTATGTCCTGGAGGAATGTGATGGGAAGATCAGTGCGATGGACGTCAGAGGTATGTGGGTGGAACAATGGAATCTCAGAAGGTGCGGAAACAGGTGCTACGGGAGGTGTGACTGGTAGCACATACGGTGGGTAGTCATCATCGTCGATCCACCCGTTGAGGGTGTCGGCGTATCGAGGGTCAACATGCGTGGCGAATGGCGCATGGTCGACAACAGGTGGTGCAAAAATGGGTGCATCCATAACGGGAACATCAGAAATCGGTGGTAACTCGACGGGCGCAACAATGACGGGTGGAGCTATGTCTGGCATATCGACATGACCAGGCTCAGGTAAAGGGTCTGGAAAATGTGCAACAGCTGGGGCCTCAATGGGGTCATAAGTAACAACCGACTCCTGACTAACAGGAGCAGGCTCATCAGGTAAAAACTCGACCTCTGGCTCTGGGTCAACGTCGTGAGGTGCAACAGACATCGCCATGTCTAAGTCAGAGTCAGAGGAATGGAGCTGTACGCCCTGGGCGTGCGGTGAAACGGACGCTACAGACTCGAAGGAGTGAGCACCAAACAGATCAAAAGGAGCCTCCTCAATGGGAGCCTCGACGGGAATGACAGGATCAACAATGGGCACATCAGCAGGAATCTCAGCCAAAGGAACAACAGGGTCGACAACAGGATCATCAGCAAGAGGGACATCGGCATCCATGAGGGCCACACCATCTTGGTCACCCTCCGGGGGACCCTCTAGGAACAAGTCGATGTCATCGTCAGCGAGCTCATCATGGGGCAGATACTCGAGAGGAACTGCGGCAAGCGGTAGAGGAGCAGGGACCTGAAGAAGAGGTAGGTCCCCACCGATAGGGCCATCAGCAATAGGAATATCATCCTCATCTGTGCTAGTAGTGTCTAACGTGTACACCTCACTCTCTGACATAATCTCATCGTCTGACACGATCGCTAAAGGATCCAAAGTGTCCGATACCCCAGTATCTGAAGATGATGGCATGGTGTCTGTAACACAACCACACATAAGCACATATATCAACATAAAATCAAATAAACATGTAAGTCACAATAATACAAGCAAGCAATCCTCCTAGTCTTCACAGACTACCCATCCCAGCCTCTCAGACTGAACTTCCTAGCCTCTCAGACTAACTCCCTGGTCTCTAAGACCAACCTCCCAGTCTCTAAGACTAAACCTCCCCAATCTCTAAGATTGAACCCCTCAGTATTTAAGACTGAACCTCCCTCAGTCTCTAAGACTGAACCTCCCAGCCTCTAAGGCTAAACTCCCTCAGTCTCTAAGACTGAACCTCCCCAGCCTCTAAGGCTGAACTCCCTCGGTCTCTAAGACTGAAATATAATTTTTGAAAAGTGTATTTGTGCCTTTTTGTTTGTAAAAATGTTTTGTACCCTGGATCTGGACGTTTAGTGTATGCAATGTAAAAATGTTTTCATGAGAGCCCTAGTCATCATAGTCTAGACTCGAGAAAGAATCCTAGTTCGCTATGATCGAGGCTCTGATACCAAGCTGTCACACCCTGGCTTTTGCGGAAGCGTGGGTTTAATTTGGTGTGACTTCTTAATACCATAGCAACAATCATAACAATGTTATATGAAAATAAAACACATGATGATCATCCATTCATTAAATTTAAAGTTACCACAACATCATTGTTTAAATTGTCGACACATAAAACAAGTTACAACCATGACATAATTAAAACGTGTTCACATGACACAACAAAAGACTTGAATAAAAACATGGTTTAAAGACATGTAACCCGTCCAGGTAAGGGTTACACCTCCTAAACCTGGATGACATCATTATTCACTACGCAGCTTGACACAATTGCACACTTCGCCAGATCCACTAATTTCCTGAAATACATGTAGTTTGAAAAATAAAGAAAAGTTGAGCGAGTTCATGTAAAAGTGAGTATGTATAAACCTTTAAAGTATGTATAAAAGTCCCTGGTATGTAGCAATAAGGAAAAAGAGATCACCAATGGGTTGCAAAGCCACTGGTATGTGTGAAAAGGTGCAGGAAAACTCAAACCTAGCAAATTTGTTACCAGGCTTCGGCTGTAAGACACAGTCACCTCTATGGGCCGCCCCGGCCTCACGGGTGTGGGCTCGCTACACCCAAATAGATCTATCACTCTTGTGTCCCTCGGTCCTAACAACGAGGATTAATGGCCTTAAGTGTTGTACCCACCCTTCACATGATCTAGTAGTATAAACCCTCCCTACGCTAACCATACCATGTAAATAAATGTCTGTAATAATTGTCGCATGTATTTCACCCCCGAAGTATAAAACTGAAAACAGTAAAGAGAAAGGGGGGACATGAACTCACAGAAGTGCGTCTCCTGAATAGAATCGTCAATCCAAATCTCGGTCTGCTACGTGATGACCTACATGTACTAATGCCTGTTAAACGGATGGGCCGTGCCTTGGTTTAGGGTTTAGTGTTTTGAATTGCGTTACTTTGATATTATCCCAAGTTTGTGACTACTTGTTAAAATAATAATTATTATTTTAACTTAACTTTTGTTTTTAGGAAAAATCGTTAGGCAACTATTTCGTATCCACACTTCTCAAGTATTTTATATGTGTATTTCCTTCCTAAGGATGGGGGTATTTATACATGTACATTTCTAATTCCGAAAAATATATTTTAAGTCCCACTTAGAAAAATATATTTAAATTATTTGTCTAAAACATCTTAATTTAAAATATATATATTTTTCCCAAAAATATTATATTTTACTTCATAAATTTTCCAAAATAATATTTTTTTACCAAAAATATACGTGTAGAAGTATTTTTCTGAAATATTTCATAAGTTACGTTTGAGCGCGTCGTATTGCAATGATAATTGCGTAACTTAAATATTTATTTCGTGAGAGTTTTGGTATTATTTTGGAGTCGTAATTTCATGGTATATATGAGTTATATTATTTTACCCTAACGATAATATAACTAGTTCACAAAATAAACACATAACCACACAAGAGTTTTAGTATGAAATATATTTTCTAAATATATACTTATCAAATTTTATTTACGAAAATCAACCTCCGGCACTTAGTATTTTTGTAATAAAAATCATGGCGAAGTTTATTTTGAAAACAAGGTTAAAAATATAATTGTAACACTTGCTAGAAAAATATTTTCTAAGTGTTGGATTTTAGGTAAATTTCGCCAGAGTTTCCTTTGTAAATGGAGGCGTCCATGCTTACTAGCATATCATTTTCTTTTCAAAAAAATTCATTCAAACAATTCTCAATCAACAACATACCATCTTTATTTACCAAACTAGTAAAAAACAAGCATAAACTATAAACTTATGAACTTGGAAATTTATAAAAGAATGTAGTAACTTACTAGCACACTTAGTAAGTCTTGTTACCTTTAAAAATGTAATTAGTTCCTTAAAAACTTCATTTTTAAAGAGTTTGAATATTCACAACTTCTAGTCATATTTTCTAAAAATACTTCTTTGTGAAATTTTCTTATTACACAAGTGTTTCTACACTTGTTTATCCACCAAAAATGTGTTAAGTTTATGCAAGATCCAAGTTTTAACGAAACTCATACTTTTCACTTGGTTCTTTCGAAAAACCACTCGTGGATCTTTAGATCTACAAGATTATAACCTACTTTGATCTTTATTTTTCAAGAAAACATTTATTTATTCAAGTTCATAGTTTATGTGTGGATGGTTTCATCATCCTACACATTTCTATTTTCTCATCTTGCTAGTTCATGTTTTTAACCATGATCTAGCAAGTCCATATGATGATCCATATCATTTTTACTTACAAATAATGATCAACAAACATATCAATACAAGAATATCATGATTTCTTCATCATTTTAACCATACTTCATCACTATGTTAGTTTATGTTTAAGACTTTGTTTATGTTTTTAGTGTTTCTTGAGATTTCATCATTCTTTTAACTATTAACCATCAAAAACATGAAGAGGATGAAGATCTAAGAGACTTACCACTAGCACAAGGCTAAGGGAGTTCAAGAGTGTAAAAGTGGTGGATAAAAGAAGATGAAAGAGGTCCTTGAGCTTCCGAACACACCAAGCTTGTTTGTATGATCCCTAGCACCTTTGGATGTATGTGGATTGCATGAAAGAAACTTGAAGGTGGTGATGGTGGGTGTGCTTGGTTTCGGTCGAACAAGAGAAGAGAGGAGAGAGTTGAGTGTGTTGATGAAGATAAGTGATGAATGTGGTGATGGTCTAGGAGTTTAAATAGAAATCCTCCAACATGCATTATCTAGGGGTTAATATGCTCCCTAAGTACTCAACCATTACAATAAACAAATCACAAAAATCAAGTGGGTGTGTCCCACTTTCACAACCGGTTTGGGGGGGGGGGGGGTTTGGTTTAGTTAGGATGCAATGGTTAGTTAACTTAGTTAGTTAGAAGGTTAAGTGTTTAGTTAGTGGTTTAGGTGTGTTATGAAATATATAGTGTGTTAGGGTGTTCGGGGACCCTAACTAGCTCAGAAAAATAAAAACAATGTGTTTGGCAATATTTTTGTGTTTCGGGTAATGTCCGGTTGTTCGGTTGGGTGTTGTCCGTTAAAGTGCTAAATTAATCCATAAGGTGTCTTTTATAATACTTTTAGTGACACTTTTCATTCCCAACACTTTGGGAAGTATCTAGGACTAGTTTGTCAAGTTTTTGCACATTACTAGCATCATTAAATGCTGGATTTTGTTATTTAGTGCAGAATTATGCATTTAGAGTGTGTTTTAGGCACTTCCTGGCACTATAACTATCACCTAGTGACGCAGTTTTATGGTCCTCACTTCCCTACACTCCCTACTAGTGTAGTATCCTGTCTTTGGCTCATACTGGCCTCAAAAACATTGTCTATCTAGGTGCTGGCATCGTCAGCATGTTTTCTGGGTTATCCGCTCGGTGTGCTAACTGTGCTTTGTGCATCAAGTTTGTCACTAAAGTTTGTGTGAAATAAATGGAGTGACAGTATGAAATGTGATGCATATGTATGTGTGTAACAGAAATCAGAAAGCAGTTTAATCATAGTTGTAATCAAGCACAGTCATTAAGCACAAATTAAATATTAATTAATTGTACGGATACCTGTAATTGTGAGGGTTGTCACAACTATTTGCCTAGATTTTGTCTGTAATAATTTGTTTACCTTTTGAGACATGGTATGGGACATGTTACTTTAAATTGATTGGTAACGATAATTGTTATGGAAACTTCTGGACAATCTGTTTCGCTCAGTGCCATGCCCCGATGTTTCCGCCATCGGTTGGGGTGTGACAAACATGGACTTCACAATGCATAATTTATGTTAACGAAACAAAACCAATACTTACCTTCACTTGTAGGTCATTTGTTCCATCAGTTTGTTGCTGTTCAATCATAATTGATGACTACAAGAAGTAAAATATTGATTAAAGATGTGGTCTGTAAATCAACACAAAGCAAGAAGATAATTGGTATGTACCTTTTCAGTCTGCTATTCTTGCTCCATACGACTTCGTGTTTATTAGACAATAATTCTAATAAGAACATTACTCCACCCTAGCTGTATAGGAAACTAAAAATCTGTAGTTAACATATGTACGACATTGTATTTGGTTTAGTATTACCTTCATTGCATAGTTGGTTGCTTTGAATAGGTAGTAGTTATTCATTAGGGTGTAGTCATCCATGGCTGCAAATCTTTGCTGTCTGAATGGAAATGATATGTAAGCAAGAAATATAGAAGCTTGGGGTACGTATTATATAATCATCATATTGGGTAGTTACATCCTCCACTACTCCACCAACTTGCTGAAATAAAGGAATTAAAACCGTATTTTGTTTTTTTTCAGTTTCTAATTCTGTATTTTATTGGCTTATCTTAGGAAACTGCTGCAATATGGGAGCGTAGAGAAAGATAGGGGAGTGAAGTTATTTCAAGGGAGTGAGGAGTTTACAGGGAACTGCTGAGAACTGCCAACATAGCAGTTAATTTTGTGAGTCGTGGAGTGGAGATAGTGGGCAGCAAAAGGTGGAGGTAACCACCCGCTGCAGAAACTGACCATAACCTCCGGGAACCGCCATTAGAGTGGTTATTTTTGGGAGTTTAAACGGCTGAGATTTCATCTCAGCATGATCCGACGGTGAATATTGATTTGCAAAGCGGTTAGACTTAATGGGTTTAGTATATATATATATATATATATATATATATATATATATATATATATATATATATAATGTGGAGAAATTGGAATTTGGGCTTTAAGAGTAGCCATGTGGGCTTCTCTCTAAACTTTTGTAGCGGTTACTAAATAAAAAGAAAAGAGTAAATTATAACTTTTTTTTACCAAATTGCAGACAGTGTCCTTTACCTTTAAATTTGACGAGTTTTGTCCTTAACGTTTCAAAATCCTGCACGTTATGTCCTTTAGCCCTAACTCAGTCAGATTTTTTTGTTAAATATGGTCATGTGCCTTGCACATGAGAGTATTCTTGTCATTTTACATTCCTAAGGGAACTATTATTCAGAGACTAAATATTATATACAAAACTAAAAATTAAAAAATATATATATATAAACACACTCTCTCTTCTCTCTTTAGTCTCTCAAATCTGATCTTAAAAAATAGGGTTACCACTTACTATCTTCTTATTTTGATATTTTTCTTTTTATTAAATTACACTTTTCACCCTAAATGTTTAAATCTTATCAAATCTGATCTTAAACTTCTCCTAACATGTTTATTTGTTTCTTAAGTGTATCATGGAAGTTGTACATCTAGCTTTTTTTATGTTGTACAAAAAGTCATTAATAAATTAAACCGTATATATCTTTTAACTATCTAAATTTTAGGTGCAAAAATCTTAACATTATACTAAATATTATATGCAATTTATTAAAAATATTATGTTAATACTTTACGCTTCACGTACGAAAAGCCCTACGCTTTGCGCCTTGGTTTTAGACACTGTCGTTTTAGTGCGCTTCTCGCTTTTTATAACCAAGCTTGGCAGTTGTGGAGCTTAGAAGACCAAGGAGTTTTTAGTGTTAAGAGTTTGTAAATAAATAATGTTTTGTAGTTAGAGAATTATAAATATTAATGAAAGTCCAGTTTGCTTCTGTTGTAAGTGTATCTATTGTGCATTATCGCTCGGGTTTCGAGGGGGTGTTACATATCCTAAAGAAAGCGAAACACTCATCTAGTCCGGAGTTCCACCCACTTGCTATCCGCGTATGGGAGCAACACTGGACTGGGGGACTTGAAAGGTTATGGTCCCAAATGTCGCGCAAGCCATGCGCCACAGGGCCATACCCACACTTAACTTCCAAAACACTCGGCTTGTTCCAAGGTTCCTGCGCGGGATCTATCTGCATACGCATAACCTTTACAGCTCATGAGAGTACAACCGGTACAAGTGGCAGTAGCCTTCAGCCAATCTGCATGCGTCAGGTTTTGCCCAACCAATTCCCACGATGAACAATCGTGCATGACATAAATAGTACAAATGGACAATGACGTGTAGCCAATCAGCGTGCGCCATTTAATGCTCCACATCTCCACTCACAACTGACGTCAGACCCAACAGGTACACTCGGTAGACAACGTGGCACCAATCATAGTGCGCGAACATCCCTCCACCTCTGCAAACACTATCTGTCGTGTCAGAGGGGAACAGGAGGATATTCCTTATTGGCAACGTTTGGCCCAAGGCCCATCAGCCCATCGCCTTCTCAAAACCCTTCGACTATAAATATCAACCTTCAATCACAGGTTAAGGATCTGATTTCTCACTCTCTCACTATTAACACACACACACTGTTTTATTCCCCTCAGAACAATACTTGTTCTCACGCCGGATGGTGGTTACGAGAAGAACCCCCACCTCTCCTCATAACGAGCTCAAGGTGTTCTGTTTTGTAGATTACTCTCAAGACTCCATCGGTAGTTTGATTCAGGATGAGATTAAGGATTAACCCCCATATCGAGTCTACTACTTAGGTTCTATTCCCCGTGAATTAGAACCGTTGTCTCTTCGGTCACCATTGCTACTTACTGATCTAGCTGAGTTTGGTTCACTGCATTCCCTATCAAGGAACTGGAATAAATATTAAAACATTGACAATCAAGTATGTGACAACTAAAAACCTTATAGCTCACAGTAACACTATGTTCCCGAGTCTCATTTAAGAGGGGGAGGGGAAGGGAGGGGAGGAAAAATTTTCTCTCCTAATCTCTCCAATTTGGGAGGATGAATATATGGTCATATTTTCTTCCGTTTTCTCTCCTTTTCCCTCCCCCTGTTAAATGAAACTCGGGAACATGGTTTTTTCATATTTTCATCTCTTTTCTCTCCCCTCCCTCTGTTAAATGAGACTCGGGAACAGAGTGTAAGGAGTACTTATTGGTAATTCGCAACTTCCAAATTCAAACAAAAGAAATTCATGTTAATTTATGATATTAACTTAACTGGGTTTAGATACAATAAGATATGTCTAAATAAGAGCTGGGTTGTATATAATGGATTCAAACACGATATAAAATTATACGACAAGAGGTACAACGACATAGGTATGGTGATAGAAGCTCGGACTGTGCCGGCAAGACAATGGTAGCAAAATAAATAAAACCTAACATATACCTGTGTACGCGTGTGCACAATTCGTTCCGTAATAGGAGAAGAAAAGAAAGTCGTCACACAACGGACGACTAGAGAAGCAACATGAGCGGCTCAACCCATTTTGGAGAACCATCTTTTATCATTTTAGTCGTACAAACTAACGATTTTGAGAAAAGAAAACCCCGCTTCAAATGGTCAAACCGTTTTGGTTGACCCAATTAAGCCATCCGATTTGGTATGTCGTTTTTTGAAACGATAGTTAACAGTTCAACCCATAAGCTTTGTCAAAACACGCACAACACCACCCTTGAAGACCCATAAAAAATAGCAGGTGATCCTATTTTGTTAGAACTCTATTTGACCTGTACCAAATGATGGTTTTTCTAAAGCCGTTTTGACCCGTTTTGCCAGGATTACCTCAAACCAACATCTCAAAGACCGAAAAAAGAAGAAATTGGTTGCTTTGGATAACCAGGATTCATGTGCCCATTAAATTGATCATTCATATTACCATTCAAGTACCAGTTGAACATATAAAAATCAAACTGTGAAAAATCAGACCGGTATATGAAAACCATATCCGATAGCTGCCAAACGACGTCTCGGAATGCATTTAGCCTTTAGGTCAATGAACTGAAATCCATTTGCAATCAAACATTTCAAGCAAAAAAACTGCAATCAATAAAACCCGAATGCAAAACGATATAACGTACAAAACAAAAAAAAAAAAAAAACAAAAACAAGTTGAATCCCACATGACAAGAAGTAAATCACACATCTGAACCGACATACATCGTTGAGTCTAGTGATTATCTTCTTCTTCACAGAACTTTGAATACTGTTCAGAGTCCATTAACGAGTTTACCTCATTAGTGTCACTTATCTCCACCTTTATGATCCAACCATTCTCATACGGGCTTCCATTAACCTGAAAACATTACAATCTCTAATCAGCAGTCAAATAACTCGATTTTAACTAACCGCTACAAACCGAAAAATGTTCATGTTATATATCAGTGACAAATCCTGCAACATTTTGAATATGAAAAGTACAGGGTTGACCACAAAAGTCAAAAGCTACTGGACAACTTACCAAGCCAGGTGAGCTAGTGAGCTCTTCATTGACTTCAACAACCTTTCCTGAAACAGGGGAATTAATATCGCTAGTGGCCTTTACGCTCTCCACCGCACCAAAACTGCTGCCTTGAGTCACAGCGGCTCCAACCTCCGGTAATTCAACGTATACCACGTCTCCTAGGTGATCCTGGGCATGGTCTGTGATGCCAACGGTGGCTGACTTACCATCGACTTTGACCCATTCGTGAGACTCGGCGTACTTCAAATCCTTCACCACTTAACACATTTCAAAAAAGATAAGTTAATATGAAGCATCACATGCTCTATTCAAAATTTGACGGTTATTAAAGGAGAAAGTGGGTTATTAAAGGAGAAAGTGAAAAATGTACAAGAACAAAGAACGTGTTTATACATTTACAATGTCCATTATTCGGGTCACAATTATACGTAAGCATATAAACAGGGTTGGATCATGGATCTTTCCAGGGGTGTGCATTGGTTGGTTTTTGGTACAAACCGAATAAAAACCGAAATTTCATTTATTCAGATTTTGAATGGTTTCAGTTTTTCGGCTTTACGTATGGGTTTGGTTCTGTTATGGGTAGGTTTTCGGTTTCACATTCGGGCTTGAAACGTTTTGACCCGTAAAAAATGGTCCAAAATAATGAATTTAGGCCTAAAACTCTTGACTAAAAGCATTTGTTAACCACTTATTAATGAGCTTCGGCCTAAAGTTTTTAGCTAAAAGAATGAGTTTTGGCCATAAATCCAATAACAAACAACAAGTTCCGTGTGGTACGGTTCGGTTTTGATGCGGATCGGTTTTGGAACTAGACATAACTGAAAACGAAACGTTACTTTCGGTTAAAAATTACTGTCTGGTGTTATCAGTTATTTCGGTTTTGGTTTCGTTTTCGGTTCAGTTAATTGTTTTATGTGCATCCCTAAATTGTGACTTGAAGTCGAAATAGTAAAATTTGCAGTGTTTGACAATTCTTATTCTGATTCTGATTATTGATGAACAAGATACTCAGTCAGGATTGGAGATCTGAACTTTTAGGGCAAATAAAACTCTGTATTTTCAAAATCAATAATCATGAACACCCCTAGATTTAATCTGATAACATGATTCACAAATACATACTCAAATGCAAACCAAACAATATGAAATGTAACAACATACCCTTTTATGATCCGACAATCCAAATCATTCTGGAAAAATATTAATCAAATGAATCGCACAAAAACGTAACAACCCATTATTTTTTCAGGCACCAGATCTTGAACGTAAGGAGATCGAAGATCAAGCTTTGGAATGAAGGAAAGAGAAAATAAGAAGAAAGGTGGTGGATTACCGGAAGCAAAGCCTCTGTTGAAGTTGAAGGTGGAGATCTTGAGGTATGAAGCAGCTTTTGATGCCCAGAGTCTTGATGCCATCGCCGCCTATGATTCACCAACCAACTGATTCCCCCTTTTCTCGATACAAAAGTGTTTTTGAGTGTCTCTGTGTGCTGTGCACTTTCTCACTATCCCACCGACTTTTGTTTTTTCTCTTTTTTTTTTTTTAGTTTTTCTATGACCGACTAGGTTGTTTGTTGGTGATTCACTTATTTTACTCATAAATTGGATTTTAATAATAGTAGAATAGAATAAATTGTTGCATATCGATAGTGACCAACCTAAACCTCTTTCTAATGAAATAAAATTGGGATCACTAACAAACCACTAGATGATTATTAGAGTATTATTGTGTCATTAGCAGGGGCGGACCTATGTATTCTTATGAGTGGACGGTGTGCACACCCCTTGGAAAAAAAAAATAGTGTTTTTTAGGAAAAAACCTGACCGCACCCCTTGAAAATATGGTTGGACCCCTTATCCGCACCCCAACAAATAATTCATGGGTCCGCCACAGGTCATCAACGGAACCATTGATCATATCCATCTTTGTTAGGCTATATAATGTTTAGACCATGTGTACTGGTACACGTGAATAATGCCCCAACTCTTGGGCGTTTTGCGCCATATGGCAGTCCAGTCAGCAAAAGGGCATTACGGGACGTTTTTTTTTTTTTTAAATGGGTGTAGTGAGGATGTGTGCATTGTGGGGTGTTAAACAATTAAATAAAAAAATCATCCAAAAAATGTTATTGGGCAAACAAAAACCATCCAACCTGTCATTGGCCAAAGATTGAGAAGGCGTGGAAAAAAGAACGCTAGATGCTTTTTTCTGAAAAAAACGCCCAGGGGGCGGGTGTGGGATGTGTGGGGGGCGTTTTTTTGGAAATCCAACCCCCCCCCCCCCCCCCCCCCCCCGGTACGGGTGGTCTTATACATCAATTCAGAATGAAATCCAATAAATCTGAAAAAACTCTTTTGTGGAAATCGAATCCAAGACCTAATGACCCATAAGTCTTATTTCACCCCAAAATACCATTAGACTATAATGCCATAGTGACCAACCTAAATCTAATCACTTTTTCGAAACTATCTTACTATTAACAAAAGACGAGAAAATGACCCCATCTTTCGCAAGAACATCCACGTCGTAGATGTTCAACGAACCTTTATAAATACAATAGTCACCTTCGAATCATAGTTCAATACTTGATTCCAAACTTCATCCACAATATACAAAGTCCATGGACTTTTGCTACTCATTCGGACACCCACAAAAAACCCACATTGTGGAGTGTGGATGCTCTAATAAAAAGAGTAAATCACATTTTACATCTTTTAAGTTTGAGTTAAATTGCAGGCGCTCGTCTTTAACTAATAAAATTACATCGGATGTTCTTTATGTTGTTGTTTCTCATCAAGCGGTATTCTTTTGCCCAGACCCAGATAATTTTTTCCGGTTAACTCTTAATGTGTGCCATTCATATGAGAGCATAATGGTCCATTTCAATTAATAACTAAAACAAAATTAAATAAAAATAATATATATTAACAACAAAATAAGTGAAATGACCATTATGCCCTCATGTGAGTAAAACGTGTTAAGAGTTAACAGAAAAATTAACTGGGTTAGGTAACATAAAGGACATCCAATGTACTTTCGTTAGTTAAAGGACGACGTCTGCAATTTAACTCAAACTTAAAAGATGCAGAATGCAATTTACTTAATAAAAATAAAGCTAAGAATATAATTATAAATAAAGTAAGAATATAATAAGTCAGTTATAAGTAATAATTATTATCCAAATTGCCTTTTTTTAATAAAATGATTGTATGTAAATAAAAAAATGAGAATTATATGTAACTTGCTTTTAAAATAAAAATACTGATTTTTTAAACAGTCAATACTAAATCTTTTATGTTAATTACATCATAACCCACAACTAACAAATTTTGAACTCTTGGTTGTTTAATTGTGCGGACACCCGTTAACCAGGGGCTGAACTACAGGAGGGTAGGGGGGGTCAGTTGACCCTCCGGCCGGCAAAATTTTCAGTTTTCTAAGTGTAATGCGAATTCTTTTTTTTTTATATAGGTGACCCTCTTCATTGTCTTGTGTAAGCATTAAATGTAGAAGGAAAAAATAGAGATGTTTGAAAGTTTTCCAGTCATCAGGCGGCTGCCCGATGGGTTTGTGAAGTTGCAGACTTGACTTGCAGAGAATAAGACAATGAAAAAGGCGTTAAAGGGTTAACTTGAATTGTTTTCTGGCAAGCATGCCGAAAAAAAACAATAACTAAAATAAATAAATTAATTACAATCAATGAATACGGGTTAAATTATTCTACAAAGACCTAAACTCACTACGCCACCACCCAAAACCTAAATAGCTATCCCCACCCCACCACCACCCAAAATCCTACCCCCCCCCCCCCCCCCTCCCGCAAAAAAAAAAAAAAAAAAGCTATACCTCACTAAAAAACCTCTAAAAAACCTAACCCCCCCCCCCCCCCCCCCCCCCAAAAAAAAAAAAAAAAAAAAAAAAAAAAAAAAAAACTAAACACCCACCACCACCCAAAAACCTAATCCCAATGAATACATAAGATGAATTGTTCTTTATCCACGATTTGGGTATAAAGAGCCAATCCGATAATGACCTTAGTTGAGCACACAACGCAAACTCGAGGTTGAATTGTTGCTCTTTTAATAGGCGGGCTTTGTGAGCTCAAATGAGAATAAACCCAAACTCGAACTTGAATTGTTGCTCTTTTGCCCTTTTAAATAGGCAGCCTTTATGAGCTTAAATAAGGATAACCCAAACTCGAACTTGAATTGTTGCTCTTTTAATAGATGGGCTCAAGCCCAAGCTTTCCTTGTCGTGTTTGACTAGGCCCACATGCCTAAATATATTTAACAAATAATAGATAAGGCAAGCCAGGATCTGACTTGAAAAAGTGTTAACGAGCTCAATCTCCCTTAAATTAAACAAGTCGAGCTCAAGATTAGGTGAGTTCAGACCCGGCTCAACTTGTTTACACCCGTATCCAAGATTGATCATAGTTAACTTTTGTTGAATTGGAACAATAATGATTTAAACAAAATGATGATAAAAGTATAAATATGTGAATTTCTTTAGCCAATAACATAGGTTAAAAACAACTCATTCTACAACCAATTGGTTATAACTTATGACTCATTACCGAGGCGCACAATGATTTCAAAAGCCAAAAATGCTTAATCAATCAACCTTAACAAATTCAAGAAAAATGTGACCATGAACATAAAATCATTGCATCAAAAGAAAGATTTCTGTAGTTCACCTCTATTGCCTCGTCTCCCTAAACGACAACCTAGAAATCTGCGAACGCAGAAAATCAAAACCCCGTTGGGGAGCCGTTTTACCACCCGACACCGCTTCATTTCCCTCTATTTGAATATCCGGGTCCCGCCAAAACTTAATCACATGTAAAGTTTCTTCTTCTGTTGATCTCTGAACTATAATCTTTGCACCATAACCTTTATCTCTCATTTGAAGACATATCTGTAACGGATCATTATCCGCAAGAAACAACATATACAACCAACCCTTTTCCGACAACAGATTGTCGGCAACCGGTAAAATCTTATCAATTACACTTCTGCCATTTTCACCTCCAGCCCAAGCAGATGAAAGCCCGGAACTACCCACTTCATCCTCAGGTGTTGGCACATAAGGCGGGTTGATAACCATCAAATCCACCATTCCAGACAATCTTTTTTCAAGCCCTGAAGCAATGTTAGTGGTTAATAACTCTGCGTGAACCCCGTGGGCCTCGAGTGTCTGACGGGTCACTTCTGTGGCATGAGGGTTCAAGTCGGTTGCGAAATAATGCGCGTTTTTGGATTCAGATCCGAGAATAAGAGCAAGGCTAGTGATGACGTAGCCGCTTCCAGAGCCAATTTCCATACAGATTGACGGGTGGTGGTCTAACAGTTTGGTTCGGTCAGCCAGCAGTGCGTCAACCAAGGCAAATGAGTCGTCGCATGGTGCATACACTTGAGGATGTGAACTCACTAGTCGGATTTGTGCAATTCTGGGAGGCATTGTCTCTAAAGTAAATGAAGAAAACCAAAAAATAAAACAGTTATATTAACAATTTTTTACAGAATATTTGTATCAAAACTCAAAGGGCAAATATCCTTGCAGAATAACAGAGTCCTGTTCTACAACCTAACTTATCAGTGTCGAAATATTAAACCCCCGACATCCCAAAACCGAATGCAGCAGTTCTATTTCTAGGATGTCCCATAGTACATATTACCTACTTTTGTATCAGTAATCATTAACAAATTGATAGCATTGTAATTATATCCACAAGATTATCCAGTATTGTCATCATTGAGGGTATATTAGGTATTAATTATACCTGGCAAAATGGGCTGGGTAACGGGTCAGAATGGGTTGGGTGGTCAGGATGGGTCAATTTAAAAAATAGTTATTTTGGTCCGGGTCAGGATGGGTGGATGTCAGAATGGGCTTGGTTAGGGTTTGGACTGACCTTAATGTTCAAACAAGAGATACAAAGGAATAAGAAACAGATTCAAAGATTTTCAGGAATCGGAGCAAGCCAAGTTAAGATGGATAAAAAATTAGTAACTGTTCGATCAAAATCCAGAAAAGAAAAGGTTCAGATTTGATTCTTTCTTCAACAAATTCAGCCATAACCAAATCAAAAAGTGGGAAACGTCGATTTAATTGATGACAAAAAAGGAAAATTTGAATCCGTTCACCTGTACATGAAGAAAATGTCTTTGATTTTACTCACCTCTCTAACTAGCGATTGAGAAAAGCTATCGCCTTTGATTCACAAGAAATCGAAGCAACCAAAGATTGAAGACTGTGATGAAGATTTTGATTCAACCGATGCAGACACGAAATCGAAGCAATCGCCGATTCAAGACTGTGATTCAATTGAAGATGGTGAATCAATCAATCGCAGATTATGATAGAATCTGAAGCCTCTCGAAGAAAAAACAAAGTGTCTTTCCCTTTATGACCCAAATAATGGGGGCCCAAAATGTAATAAACATAACCATTATGACCCAAATACATGCACCCGGGTTTGTTTTGCCAGGGCTAGTACTATTAATTTAGGCTTTCAACCCTTTTGATTGGCTGAAAATGGAATGACACAGAATCCTCTGGACAAGGTAATGGAATTGATCATTACACCCCATTATCATGTTTGTTGTCCTGGAGGAATGGAATGGGATCTAACATGAAATTTTTGTATTACTTATTAGCACAATGTATAGGTTATTCTTACTTTATGCATCATTCAATGGTAACATACTATTACGAACTGAAAAATATGACTAGATAAAACTGGAATTACAAGATAAGCATCCGATTCGAGATGAGCAATTCTCCAAATACAAGGGATAAAACCTTAATTCTGATTAGAATAGACATCGACACTGACCAAATGAAGGAAACCCTAATTTAATACTCCTAAGAACAGTTATTAGCCTTAACCATTCCTGCTAATTCAGCCCACTTCTCAACTTCCCTCTATCTCTAACTGGGCCTGGACTGCAATTGGGTAACGGGTCCAGCTGGGTTCGTATCACAGACTTAAACCCTCAATTAGGATAATAATAATAATAAAAAGCATGTTTTTAGTCGTTTTTGGAAAATAATAAGTAATTAATTGACTACTTTAAAACCATTTTATGACTATTACATAAAACAAGTGTAAAGCTGAATAGCATTATAAATTTTACATTTTATTCCATGATGGAAAGGAGAAAGAGCAAGCTCTGCCCATTGAATGATCCATTCCATCGCATGAAACACACAGTGTTATCCACATTTCAATGTAAAAGACCCTTCTATTCCTCTTTTGATTCCAATATACTAAATGCTACCTAAAGAAGTACGTGTTAACACAAATGAAATCTGCTTATAGTAGATGAACACGGTTTGCAAGTTCACAGTAATGAGGGAGTACAGTTACCTTAAATAAAATTCTATAATCACATAGACAATTGCTGATATGTTACGTTCATGACTTTAACCTAACTTTCTTTATTGTGCCTCAAGTCGCCAGACAACTAGCAAAATGGAAATATTTAAGTAAAGCTCATTTAGGATCCCATCAATATACTCTGGATGACAACAATGGGGTAGCATAAAATATGAATATTCAATTAATTAGGTCAGAGCAATTTTATCAAATGCTGGCAGTGCTTGGTTTTAAAATGCGTGCATTATGCTCGCATAATACGTGATGCACTGATGAGAGCGCATTGCCACAGTTGATGCTTTGTGCTTACGTGATGCGCGAATATTGCGCTGATTTCGCATAATGCGCTCGTCGCATAATGTGCTCCGATGCACGCAACATTGTTTGTTGTGTTTTTTTTTTCTTCATATTTTATGAAATGGGTTGGGGTTTTCAATAAGTAATATTTTCGTATGCTTGATTTGGAGTATTATGGTTCGTAAACACTTTTTGTGGTTCTAGAAACGTTTTAGTATGCTTGATTTGAACAAAAAAGCACAACTCTTATCTTCTTATTACGTTAGTTGTTTTAATTTAAGTATATTTTTATAGCTTGTTATGTATAAATAAACTTTTAGTATTTTTTTCATAAAGAGTGCATGGCATACGTGATGTGCTCGCATCACGGATCAATTTATTGGACCAAATGCATCGGAGCGCATCACGCATCAATTTACTGTACCAAATGCATCGGAGCGCATCACACAATCTAAAACCAAGTTATAGTGTATAATCCCTAGTTCCCTACCACACAACGATATAACTCAGCTGAATCTACAACAAAAAAGAAAGGTATAGCAATGCACCATACAATATTAAAACTAGAAGAAAGCAAAATGCTCATGTTTGAGAAAAAAAAAAAAAACCTAAATAACAATACTTAACATGAAATTAAAAAATTGGAAGATCATGCATGTGAAGTCAAATGCACCTTTACGACTACTCTAGAGATTGTCCTCGTCGCAAATCCCACTTTTGCCGGATGAAACCAAATTGTTCGCTGGAGAAAAGAAACCCGCATAGGGGTTAATATCACATAATAATACTACCATAATCTGTTCGGGTAACAGAAAATGAAATGGAATTAAATTTCTATTTGGTTTGTAAATCTGTCATATAATCTAGAATGTAGTAACTAGTAAATGCCAACTATTAGAGTAATGTTTAACAGGCAGTCCAAAACAATATGTTTAACAATCAAACTAACATCCACATATACTGTAAGACAGTGTTGTAAGAATCGCTAGGCGCTAGTCGGTCGGTGGGCTACCGACTAGCGATTAATCGGGATTAATCGGAATTAGTCGGATCGGGATTTCTATATGTAATTTTTAGTTATATATACACACACACATTTTTATATATAGTTTTTGAAGTAGACATGTATTAACCTCTAATTGACCCATTTTTTAAGTAATTGACTGGATTTAGTAAGGTTTGGTTGGGATCTGGCCAGAATAGGACCGTCATTGACCGCCTAGCGATTAATCGGTGA
This sequence comes from Helianthus tuberosus, assembly GCA_030545235.1. NCBI lineage: Eukaryota > Viridiplantae > Streptophyta > Magnoliopsida > Asterales > Asteraceae > Helianthus > Helianthus tuberosus. The sequence goes on along the minus strand of CM060430.1, from coordinate 108,418,664 downwards.
ACCTCCAATTAGTGATTAATCGGAGACTAATCAGAGACTAGTCGGGATTTTTACAACACCGCTGTAAGATTTATCTTTCAAAAATGACTAAAGTGATTACATACAACAAGTTTTACATCTCTTTGCAATTAGAAATTGAAACCAAACAGCACTTGTAATTACACACAAAATATATAGTTCACAAAAATACACATATTCTATTAGCAATTAGGGTTATGCGTCGCTTCAAAACGATATGAAAATGAAATCGAAAATTATAGCACATAAAAGCTTGTTATATTGATCTAGGTATGTTTTCTCAACGTTTTAGTTTTATACTGGGGTAAAGAAACATACTAGCAGGTTTAGAGATGTTAAAAGTGATGAAATTGAAGAATGAAAAGATGAAATCGATGATTAGTTATGGAGGTTACCTGTGGAAGCAATCAAATTGCAGGTCTAACAATGGCGGAAGCACAGATGCGATTGAGAAATCGAATTGCAGGTTAACAGCAACGACAAAGAGGAAATTAGGGATTAGGGATTCTTCACTAATCTTGGAGGGGCAATTTCGTCCAAATATTAAAAGATAGTTAAATATGTTTAGGGACTGATTGTTTACCTCGTTCAGTTTGTTTTTTAAGAGGTAAAAGGTCTGCAGTCTGTGGACCACATCTGCAAACATCTGCAGGAGAAGAGGTGGACCAAAGGTCTGCAGTCTGCAAGGAGAAGACTGTTTACTTCTACAAAAACCCTTGTTCTCTTCTCACAACACACACAACACAATACCTCTCTCACTCTCTCTGCCTTCATCTACCACCACCACCACAACCATCCGCCACCACCTCCTCCACCGTCCACCTGCCACCACCACCACCACAACCAACAACCACCGTCAACACCTGCAGGTTCATCTTCTTTATTTAAAAATGGCCAAAAACGAACAGACCTACTGTGATCTTGATTGTTCTTGTTTGCTTTTTTTTTTTTTTTTTAAGAAATCAACAGTGCATCATATATATATATATATATATATATATATATATATATATATATATATAAGAGTAACAAGAGAAGAGAAAAAAAAAATGAATCAAGAGATGAAGGTTTACCGAAATGAAAAAAAAAAGGTCGCGGGTTTCCGGTCGTCTTCTCCGGCTCTCCGGCTAGGTTTTGAGTTTTCCGACGAGGTCCATGTATCTCCGGTGGAGTATTTCAGACGCGTAAATAGTGGTTTTTGAGAGGGTTCGAGGATGGTAAAACGTTGGTGGTTCGATATGATGTTAATTATATATACAAATTTTGACAGAAACAAGGTTTAATTCCAAAATCTTTGATTGATATACAAGTAGTTGATTGGGAGATGAACTCCGAAATTGTAGCATTCCATTCCGATCTTGAGCGTGGAATTGACTCACAAAACGTCCAGATGCTTGATTGGTGTCAGAGGAGATGGTGGCGGAGTGGAGGTGGGCGGCGGCGGAGGAGGTGGTGTCGGAGGTGGAGGTGGTGGCAGAGGAGGTGGTGTCAGCTCGAGGGAGAAGAGGAGAAGGGGGAGAAGAGGTTTGAAGAGGTCTGGAGACTTGGGTTGATGTCTGCGTGGGGAAGAGGTGGGGAAGATGTTTTTAGTGAGAAGTTCTTCAAGAAAACAAACAAGCTGCAAAACCCAAAGGTCTGCGCGCGTCTGCGCGACGCAGACATAAGTGCTCAGAAGAGCTTTTGCCCAAAAAACAAACACCACCTAAATGATTCAGACTGTTTGTTTCATGAGCATATGTCTGAATGGTTCAGACATTTGCCTTTGAATGGTTAAGCATTATACCGAGTCTAAATCGTTAAGACCTATAATCTGAAATGATCAGACATTTGTCTCTGATCGGTTAAACATTATACTGGCTCGTAATGGTTCATATCTCTTACTGGTTCAGCACTTAATGGTTTAGACCTTTTACTGGTTCAGCACTTAACTATTCAGAAGTTGCCAAACAGTCCCTTAGTCATATGACATTATCATGCATGGGCTATTTCTTAAGTATTTATGTTTTAGCTCAACCGGCCCAAACAAAGTTGAAACTTGAAAATATGTTTTGTTTTCCAACCAGTATGATATCCCACGCTTTGCGGGAGGATATCCGGTACCTATCGTCGGAATACATGATTATGTATTTCAAAACATTGACATAATAGTAATACTAAAATTTGTAACGTATAAACGAGAGAATAGTAACAAGACGTTAAACAAACAACAAAAACTAAAAAGATAACAAATTTTTTTTGAGAATTAAAATATAGAAATAAGAAAGAGTAAACTGCCATTTTGGTCCCTGAGGTTTGATCACTTTTGCCACTTTAGTCCAAATCTCAAACCTTTTGTATCTAGGTCTCTGTGGTTTCAGTTTTGTTACCATTTTAGTCCAAAAGTGAAATCAGAAAATATTCCTCAAATTAAATCATGATGTTTTGTCCTTTTCCTTAGGGGTAAATTGGTCTTTATAATTTTATTATAACTCACTATTAAATAAAATAATAAAAATAAATAGGATGTTTGACCGTATAAAAGCAGAGAATTGTCTTCATCTTCCCCAAATGAATCATCAGCAAATACCCAAACCCTAATTCTCATGCATCTCTAGACTCTCTCTTTCTCACTACCCACACCACCACCCACCCCACCACCATCAACTACAAATTCAGTCGATTAGGCTGATTCCAGCGATACTGTTGCAGATCTATATTGTTTAGCCCCCTCCCCCCGCCACCACAAGCCTCCCCCTGCCATCACTAGCCTCCACAAGCCTCTGTTCGCTTTTGTTTCTCTCCATGTTCGTCATTAGCTGGTGATTTGGTATCGGTTACGGAGTTTTCCGACGGATTCGGTTCATCGGCGAATTTGGTTTCTCTCCGTGTTCGTCATTAGCTGGTGGTTTGGTATTGTTTCTTTCGATGTTGGTTCAGACGCCAGAGTGTTTAAGGTTTCGACACCGCCATCACCTGAAAATTCCTCCGGTTAATAATAAATATCTCTTCAAACTATATATATTGTGGTTTCTTTCTGGACACCAGTATAAACTTGTTTGCTGATTTTGAAATGTGCTATAGCTATGATCATCTACCTAAGGAAAACTTGTGTAAATTTAATCATCCTTTCAATTAGACATTTATACTTCTCTCCTTAAAAAATAAAACCATCAATATACTAAAAGCAATTCAAGGTTGTAATGTTTTTCTGTCCTTTTGTATTGATAAACAATATCCCTTTATATAGGGAGAGATACAACCGTAATACAAGGAAAGGATATATACTAAATATACAAGGATTATCTCTCAATAACTAACCACAATCTATTCCTAATTTATAATATTATCAGCTGACTCATGCTAACTAAGACACCCCCTCAGTTTGAGCGGGCGGAGGACAGACGCTCAAGCTGGACCGAAATGATTGAAATAGCTCTCGAGATAATCCTTTCGTAAAAATATCCGCATACTGCATAGAGGATGGAACATGAAGAACTTTGATGTGCCCAAGACGAACCTTCTCTCAAACAAAGTGAATGTCAATCTCTATGTGTTTTGTCCGTTGATGCTGAACCAGATTATTAGACAAATAAACGACTGAAACATTGTCGCAAAAAACAACCGAAGCACGAGCCAAAGGAGTGTGAAGTTCGAACAGCAGATTACAAATCCAAGTTGCCTCGGCAATGGCATTTGCAACACCCCGATATTCAGCCTCCGCACTTGATCTGGAAACCGTAGGTTGACGTTTGGCGGACCAAGAAATTAAATTGTCACCAAGGAAAAGAAAATAACCCGACGTAGATCGCCTAGAGTCTGGGCAACCTCCCCAGTCAGCATCCGAATAAGCAACCAAGTCACGCGAAGGCGATTTTATTATCCGTATACCATAGTCAATGGTTCCTTGCAAATACCGGATGATACGCTTCATGAATGTAAAATGAGGATCCCGAGGTTCATGCATAAAGAGACATACCTGTTGAACTGCATACGATAAATCGGGACGAATAAATGTTAAATATTGAAGCGCACCCGCTAGGCTCCGATAGAGAGTAGGATCCGAGAATAACTCCCCCTCTGTAGCACTCAACTTAGAGGAGAGATCAACCGGTGTGGAGCATGGTTTACAGGAAGACATGGAAGCGCGGGCAATTATCTCCTTAGCGTACTGAGCCTGTGACAAGAAAATACCATAATTCTGCTGAGTAACCTTTATCCCCAAGAAGTGGTGTAACCAACCTAAATCCGTGATGGCAAACTCCCTGGAGAGAGTAGAGATGATATTGTGCAGCAGACTATCATTAGAAGCAGTGAGAACTATATCATCAACATATAACAATAAATAGGCAATATTAGACGAGTCCTGCTGATACACGAATAATGACTGATCACATGTGCTGCTGTGAAACCCCTTAGAGGTAATAAAAGTAGCAAACCGGGTGTACCATGCCCTCGGTGCATGTTTCAGGCCGTAAAGTGATTTTTTCAGTCGACAAACGTGTTGTGGAAAACGCTGATCATAAAAACCCGGTGGTTGATGCATATAAACTGTTTCATGTAGTTCCCCGTGAAGAAAAGCATTCTTGACATCCAATTGATGAATGGGCCAAGATCTAGACACAGCCAAAGATAAAACAGTGTGTATAGTGGCCGGTTTGACCACAGGGCTAAACGTCTCATCACAATCAACACCAACTGTCTGTGAATTACCATTAACCACCAACCTAGCCTTGTAACGTTCCAACGAGCCGTCCGATTTAAATTTATGTCTAAAGAGCCACATGCAGCGGATGACGGGACGGTCACGTGGGCGGGGAACAAGCTCCCATGTTTCGTTATCCTGTAAAGCCGTATACTTGGCTTGCATAGCATGCAACCAACTAGGATCAGATAAGGCTTTGGTATAGGACGTAGGAACAGGGGAGAGGGAAGTAGTGTGATGTATGGCAGACGGGTTGGCTCAAGACTTGGAACGGGTAGTCATTGGGTGGAGGTTAGGTGTTGGGCCGGATGTTTGGGTAGGCTGTGTTGGGCCAGTAGACTGTGTCGGTGGTGGGTTCTGCTGTGTCGGGGGAGCTGGGTGGGCTTGAGTGTGGGCCGGTGTTTGGGTGGATGTAGTTGGGCCTGGATGAGGCCTTCGGTGGTAGGTGAATTGGTAGGGGGCCGTAACCGGTTTGGGAGGTGGTGCCGTAACCGGTTTGGGAGGTGGTGGGTTAACTAGCCTATGGAAGGTGAATCCGGGTGGCGTTTGGTCGTCCAAAAAGGTGTAGGAAGTTGGGTGATGAAGAAGTGTATAAGGGAACACATGTTCATCAAAAGTCACATGTCGAGAGATGTGCACCTTACCGGTGGTGAGATCTAAGCAACGGTAGCCACAAAAGTCAGGTGGATACCCGAGAAACACACATCGAATGGAACGATGGTGTAGCTTATGTGGCTGGGTGGCAGAGGTGTTAGGGTAACACGCACAACCGAACACTCGTAAGTGTTCATAGTCGGGGTGTCGAAGATAAAGGGCAAAGGTAGGTGTGTAGAAATTTAGGCGTTTAGTGGGTAAGATATTATGAAGGTAGGTAGCAGTGTGAAGGGGGACGGGGAAAGTTCAGATTTTGGATTGAATATTCGACACAGAGTAGGCTGGGTGAAGGGGGACGAGTTTGATTGACGATTCAGCAGCATCTTCTTTTGACATGGTGACAAGAAAACCGAACGAATCCGGTGAGAAATCTGGTTGAAACGAAAAAGAAAAAGAAAGAAGGTAATCAGGAGCCGATTATGGCTCTGATACCATAAAAGCAATTCAAGGTTGTAATGTTTTTCTGTCCTTTTGTATTGATAAAGAATATCCCTTTATATAGGGAGAGATACAACCGTAATACAAGGAAAGGATATATACTAAATATACAAGGATTATCTCTCAATAACTAACCACAATCTATTCCTAATTTATAATATTATCGGCTGACTCATGCTAACTAAGATACTTCAATCAAATTCACTGCTCACTAGTCTAACGATTTGCAAATACAATCATCCATAAATTATAGCTAGCTGTATGAATTAAACAATACAATTAACAAATAAATTGGTGAAATTACCATCATGAGAAGTTTAGCGAAAAGTGTGATGCCTGCAACAGTAGCAAACATATGTATACTGGAGGTACATGATAACGATTCTGGAGTCTCTACAAACAACCGGTTCCTTTTAGGGTTCCTCCTTCGTCGATCCCTGTTTATTTCGGTAATCTTTTTATTGTGTAACACCCTAATACGTAATAACTCAAAAACGACGCAGCGAAATTATGAAGTAAAAAATTTCTTTCATTATTACTTATATAACTTATTAGTAAGTTCGTTTCTAGAATAACCCACACTTTATTAAAAAGATTTACAATGTTTATTCTTGATTATCACATCAATTACATATACGATCCCCAGTTATGTGACTACTCTTCCCGTACAATTCTTGCCCTTGACTCGATCTTCAATCCTCCAATACTTTATACCGATCTTAGCCCGTGTAACCTACATTCACCACAAACATGCACATCATTAAAATTTGATAATCTACATTCATAATCTATCATACATAATTAAATGACCATACCGCAATCTTTCTATTCGTGCAAGTCTTTTCGATTATCCTTCCGAGTACAATCTTGCATTCCAATTCCTCAAAACTTCACAATGGACTTCAATAGTATACCTGCAAATCTCATTTCATTCTCAAGGCACATGATTAGTAACTTAGTACTCAAACATATTGAAGCTATGTATACGTATATACAAGCCTCATTCCTTCGTGTACAATAAATACTACTTCGTGCCTACGTACAGATCAGCTTACGGTGGAAGGATGGTTTCAGTACCTACCGTATCTTACGGTGGCTACCGTAAGCTACGGTAGCGCCCAGATCAACTTCCATTTTTAATACTAAAATTCGCATAACTTGCTCGTTTTGCATCCGTTTCACTTGAAACTTGTTTCTAATTGTCCGTAAAACATTTCCCTACATATTAGACTAAGAATCCTTGCCCTGGGTCCTTAATCTTTACGAATTTCATTATCGCTACCTTACTTATACATAATTATTCGACCCATTTAATCCCACCAAATTACCTTCGACTTAGATAACTACCCCCGTCTAAACTAGATCAATACTTATCTTAAAACTTTCATCCTTACATAACCTTACATAATTTCCCCACATTCATAAACATGAAAATTCTATATTCATACTAAGAAGTGAGTCGGAAGTCACTTACCTTGTGCATCCGTGTTCGTAACTGCTTCCTTGTCTCATTTTGACCCGTTAGCCTTCCATGCTTGGTCCATGCTAGTGTGGTTCCTATCCTTTCATGCCGTCATGCCATAATAATGTTAGTATTAATGTTCATTCATATTAACACACATTTTCCAAATCTTATTTACATTGACTTTTACTAACACGCATACGACATGAATTGTCAACCACGTTGTTCAATATCTTCGAAATCCAAACTCGTTATCACACATAACACATAATTGGTCTAACACATATTCCATGATCCCTCGATTCTTATATTTGTGTCAAAAATGCCTAACCATGCTATAAATTCTCGGTTGACTTTCAGAAAGTCAACCTTCTAGCATATAACTTCCAACTTTTGAACACGCATTCATGTTGATATGGTAGACCATATTAATGACATCATAATCATTTCATACATAATGTTGTATGACACGTACAACTAAATGATCACCTAGTCACATACACAATATACACATAATCAATTCACAAATACTTATGCTTTCATGATTCTACATTTGACAACCACATTGCTAAGTTAGACAACTTAACATAATTCATAACATCATCCTTTACTAGTATGGTCATAACATTCACTTCTTAATCACCATTAAACAATTAATCAAACCCATGGTGATCGTCACACCATACAAGCATAAGGTACAATCCCCAAATGCATGATTTTGATCAAAACATGCATTCAACCTGAATTCTCATATGAATTTCATCTAAAGCACATTATTCATGTTAGTTTACTATCAATTACATCATTAACACCTTATATGCGTATTCATCCATTAATTGCATACAATCTCATCTATTAAGCTCACTTAAGCATTTCATCAAGCACTTGGTGTGCGTACCACAATTTATGCACAATGTACAAGTACTTCATGCTCATCTCCTACCTCTTGTCATTTCATCAATTAACAACTTAAGAATCACATTAGTCCCTTAACATACTTAATCTAACTTAAGGGAATCAAACACATACAACATAATAACCAAATCTACTAGAATCAATCATGGTTTCATCCTTATTTTGTGTAACACCCCAAAAATATATAATTTATTTATTTCTTTTAAGTTAGTTATAAGAATGAAAGTTTGAGCTCGAATAAATAAAATGTTAAGGCTCGAGGGACTAAAGTTGAAAAATTAAAAATGAAAGTCTTACTAATTAAGCAAGACACACACTACACACATAGTATGTGTGTGCGTGGATAGAGATCAGGAGAAGAAAAGAAGAAGCAAACCCTAGTTCATCATTTTCATCAAATTGGAGGGTGATTACAAGTCTAAGCGACCATTAGAACCCGAATTCTTGATCACCTAAGCTTGTCTAACAAAGTGGTAAGTCGAATTTATTGAAGTTGTGAACTTTAAAGAAATGGGTTTTTTTATCTAATCATGAGTTAGGATATGATGTATGCATCTAGAAGCTTAGACTATGAAATAAGACACGATTAATGTTCGGTTTTTGGTGATTTAGTTGTTGTGATAGATGGAACTTGAATAAATGATGTAGGATGAGAAGAGTCATATTGTCACACCCCAACCAATGGCGGAAACATCGGGATGAGACGAAGTGTGAAGATTGCTAGAGACATCATAACGCTATTTGTGACAATATTTAATAAACCGATTTCATTTCATAAAGTAAATTGTCAACATTACATGAAATTCAAATACAACAAGTTCAAAGAAGTACATAACAACATAAGCAAAATTGATACAACATATTAAACCTAAACGTCTATATGTGTATCTAGGCATCAACGCTACTTCTTTTCATAGCATCGTCATCATCAACCTGTAACATGTTTAAAATACAATTCAATGCAAACGCAAAGGCGAGTATACAAGTTTGGTACGTACATAGCAAAAGATAAGTTTTAAACAATTCCTCATAGCAAGCATGTGATTCAAGATAAACAATAAATTTGGCATGTGTCTAACATATCAAACCAATGATGAAACGCAATATGCTCATGACATAACCACAAGTCTACGGGCGGGTCGTTAATCCTATAGCGCTACATATGTCATGGTTAGGCTCGTACGAAGTTAATGATAAGTTTAACACATAATGTCCTCAACCCAAGTTTAAAGTATCAAGCAATCACGTATACAAGCATGTTATAGGAATGTTCATGTGTTTAAACAAAATGTTCATGTGTAAGTTTTTGATAAGTAAACATATTACACCCCAAAAATGGTAAAAGTAAAGAGGGGAATACGAGTATACTCACTGGTTTGCAAGTCTTGAACTTGAGAATCCGAGAGTAAGTTGGTTGTTGGATTAGCTAGTTGGAGCACCTTGTCCTTCTACACAAAGGAACAAAGTGTATGAGTTTGGGGAAATCATAAGATTTTAAGGATTCGGAATAAAAGAAAAGATATGAGAGTATTATATCAAAATAATCATCTTTAATGCACTACACTTGTATGACACTTGGTAACCACAAGGGTTATAATGATTTCATGAGTTGAACACTCATAAGAATCATAACAAGGTTTAGCCTTAGATGATGTTCTATTACTTTGACAAATGAATATGAATTCAACATCAAAGGTTCGAATGTACATAGATATTATTTAGGTTATATAGTATGTATTATTAAGTCCAAATGTTCATGTATTTCAAGCATGAGGTAGAAGATTACATCTTCATTTAGGTACCTCAAAATGTGTCATAGAAGTCATGTAGGAGGTAGGAAGAACGAGCATCCATTTAGGCACCTCGTATGTGTTCACCACTACACTTGTCGTAAAAACAAACAAGGAGGGTCACGAACTAAGATTAGTACAAGAATATAGACAACTATACTATGAGAAATCATCAAGTAATGTGGGGATTTTATGTTGGACAACCCAAGTTAGTCCATAATCACCCTTCATCAAGCTTTGAAGCTTGAGCACCACTTGTGGGTCAAAAACCCTAATTAAAACAGAAAGTATTTGAGGTTTATCCTCTGATGTTGTATGTCTCAGCCCCATTTTTAAGCTTAACTAACCATATAAGTGGTTATAAGCATAAGCACGTGGGTTTGAGTGAGTTAGACTCATGTTTAAGCAAGGATTAATGAAAACAAACTTGAACAGTTGACTTTGAAGCCTTTTTGCCGGAGTTCCAGGGACTTGTTTGCTGTGAAACACCCCTAGAATCGAAGCCAAGGTCAAGCCAAGTGTTCTGGAAAAAGAATAAGCGAAAACGGTTGAGAAACGAAGAAGTTATGCATACTTTTGTGAAGAGATGCAATTCTGCTCGAACTTCTGCTTTGGCAGCTTGTTTATGACGATTTGAGAGTGATTTAGAGTGATTTGATTGTGTTTGCAAAGTGAAATGAACTTGGAGAAGGGTTTGTATTTATAGGGAAGAGTTTAGGTTAGTTGTTTGTTGGTTAATTAATGCTAAACTTGTTTAAAAACTCAAAAAAGAGCCAAAAATCGCGCCTAAAACACGTCTGGAATGTTTCAGCGAGTTGGGCTGTGGTGGCGGGCAGCGTGACACCCAGTTGGGCCTGGTCGCGGGCCGCTAGGCCTTTACAGAACGAGTTCATAAATTAAATGTTGGACGGGATTTGTTTAATAAGCTGGCCGCAGCCGAGCGGTTATCAGCGCGCATGTTGGGGCTGTTGGCCCGGGTTCGAGTCCCGTCCAACCCCTTTTATTTTTTTTATTTGATTTCCTTTTCTTTCTTACAAAACCTCAAAGTTTCAGCTATTTACATAACACCCCCTGGTCTTAAATCAAGTTATGTTAAGCTATAACTAACCAAGTTATACTATGTAAAGGAGCCTAACTTTATAATTAACTAAGTTAGCCCACTAACTTCATTATTTAACGAGACTAACTAGATTTTATAAAAATAAGCTTTTTAAATATAAAAAAAAATATTAATTTAATTAATTTAAACTAAATAAATTTAAATAACCATATTTATGAACGAACTAAATAAATAAAGAACCTTTAACGATTATTCCTTTCCCGAGGTTTCGAATCCCATTATTTTAAGATCTTAACTAGATTAACGAGTATTGACTGTCGAAAAAAAATAAAGAATAAGAATCCTTGAATTATATTTCGCTCAAAAGCCGTATTATTCACAAGTTTCACGTTTTTCAAGATTAGAACAAAGTTTCCACGAATTACGAATACGCATCGAATGTATCACGAAATTAAACGTATGAGCATGTATCAAGTATGTATAACACGAAATTAAAGACATACGAATTTTATTCATGATTCAAGTCTCGGATTCACAACGATTACAAAGAAAGAACGACTACAAGAGTACAAGGTTTCCAAAAATGGAAGTACAAACAAGACTTGCTAAAAACGGAAAGTATAAATAAGCAGGGCGTTACACATATGAACTTGTTTGATTTGTGATGAACTAGTAGAGTAGTGTGTAAATATACTTGTAATTAAATGTCCTATTAAAGCGAAACCCGCCAAGTGTTCGATAAAATGCCTAAAAGAACAAATGGGTGAAATTTGGTAAATTATGATCAAGTTATTGTATGAGACAAAGTATGTAAAAAGATGGAATGATATTTAGTCGGGCTAAACGAATGAATGTATTGATGTAGGCGTAAAGGAAGAAGGTTCAAGCACTAGGAGATAGGAAAGCTCACAAGATCGAGGTATGTTGTTTTATGCATACAAGCTTTACTTTCTAATTGCCATTGTTATATTAGAACCGTAATTATGATTGTTCATAGATGATGTGTAGTTGATAGCTTAACCCGTCATGAACGAGTCGTAAAAGATGATAAACATGAAGGAGGTTATGTTAAGGTCGGTTGGTCTTGAACTAACCGTATATTGGAAAGTTATGTAAGAATGTAATGAAATAGCTAAATCCGTCATAAACGGAATGGGAAAGATGCTTATGTTGCGTTTATATTTAATCCGAAATTAACGGATTATTAAATGCTATGCGTTATCTCGTTTGGAGATAGTAATTAATGACCCGTTAAACGGGTCGATGAAAGTGAAATTATGACATGGTTATGTGATGACACGAATGGATGTTAGTTTTATTTAATATTATATTGTAAGGAACTGACTAGTTAAACTTTGATTGCGATGTAGGTAAATCCGCGATTTAGGTGGCGTGGCGAACTTGGAGACGAACACCAACATGCACACCATGGTTTATGCGCTTCCGTAGTAGTCGCCCTTTTGAAACAATGTTTTTGTTAAACTTATACTTCTTGAAAGTCGTCTTTTGATATGTAAATTATGGTTTTAAAAACTTAGTCGTTTGTAATTAGAAACTTTAAACTTGTGCCTTGACAGGGTAGTTCGGATTAACACCTGTAACTAGTCTAGGGGAGGTGCTGATCTCGAACTAGCTACAAGGGTGTTTTGGTAAAATGAAAATATTATGTTAAAAGCTTTAAATGTTGAAGTTTACATGTATTTTTGATCAGTCGAAATTAAGGGCGTTACAAGTTGGTATCAGAGCAAAGGTTTGAGAGAATCAAGCACGAGTTAAAGTGCTTGGGCTCAAACTGATAGCTCGCGCAATGGTGTGTTCGCTCCAAGGTAACAAACAAGGTAAAAAAAAAATTAAGATGCTTTCATTCTATAACAGGTCAAAATCATAATACGCGTCAAAATGGGTTATGAGTGTATAGAAACCCATGATTTGAATTTTGTGTAATAGAAAGTAACTATGGTATGGCATTAGTGAGGAATTGGGTGCAAATGGACAAGTTGGGTTGGTAAACCATGAATGGGTCAAAAGATTATGAGTGAAAATAGGGCCAAAAGCCTAAAAAAAAATTTTTAAATTAAAAAATAGTTAATCCGGGTGCCGGATTTTCACTCTATGTGATAGTGGATGGAATTATGAATGGAATTACGATCGCGTAGGAAGAAACGAATCGTAAATCGGATGAAAATTGAGCAAGTTATGATCATTTAGGTGAAAAATGGGATTTTTGGAAATCTGCAGCGCCCAGCACCAACATTTCTGTTGGAGTTGACCCGTCGCGTCACGCGACCTTGATATGGTTGTGGCGTCACGTGCCGCGACCGCTCTCGCGGCCCGCGAAGATGTTAATTGAGTTTGTCGCGGCCCGCGACCGACCCTTGAACGTGCAAAACTTGATTATTTGATATGTTTCGACTTGCGAACTTGTTTATGGAGGTTTTAAACCGCATAATTAGAGTTATGAAAGTTATTATGACATTATGGAATGACCAGTTATGAACCGCGAATGTAGGCAATGTTAGATTACTAAAATTTCAAGAACTCTATTGTGTAGATGACGGATTACACAGATATGACTGATGATGACGTAGCACGTGAGGATGCATTCAATGATAAGATGGCGCAAATGATGGAAAATGCTTTAGAAGCTAAACTTCCGCAAGTAGCTCAAGAAATGGAGAGTCGCGTGCTAGAGATGATTGAAGAAATAATGACAGGCAAAATGGAAGAAATAAAGGAGATGATTGGAGAGTCTAAAGGCAAGAGTAAGATACGTAGATGCACGTATAAGGATTTTATGGCGTGTAGTCCTTCTCCGTATGATGGAAAGATAGACCCGATTGTTTGTCAAAGGTGGATCTCTAATATAGAAGCTGTGTTTATACGAAGCCGGTGTGATAAGGAAGATCAGGTAATGTTTGCTACGGGTCAACTGCAATCACAAGCCAAAGATTGGTGGGATGCTCATGGTAAGGAGATAGGTGAAGATAAACTTCAAGCGATGACTTGACAGGAATTTAAAGAGCCTTTCCTAAAATACCATTGCCCCCAATCCGCCATCGACAAGATTCAAGAGGAGTTATTGCGCCTCCGACAGAAGGATGAATCAATCAATGAGATAACTAACACCTTCTTGGATAAGCTGAAGTTTTGCAAGGAGTTTGTGAATTCAGAAAGAATGAAAATCAACCGATACCACGATATGCTGAAAGCGGAATTTAGGGAGTTTATTACCCCCTCGAAGTGTGAAACTCTTGACGAATTCATAAACTGGGCGCGAGACAGGGAGATTGAACTCAAGAGGCTGGTGGAGCGAGGTGAAAAGAGACCGTCAGAGAAGATGTCTAACCCAATTCCTTTCAAGAAAGTCAAGTTTCAAGATCAAGGCAATAAAGAGAAAACAAAGAGTGGAATTCCTCATTGCAAGAACTGTGGAAAGCTTCACACTGGTGAGTGCCTGTTGGGAAAGAAGGGATGCTATAACTGTGGGGAAGAAGGACATCCATATTACAGGTGCCCTAAGAATATAAAGACATGTTTTAATTGTTTCCAGCGGGGCCATATCAAGGCGGATTGTCCTAAGCTCCAACCGGGGATGAAAAAGGAAGGCAAGAAGGAGGAGAACCCTAAGACAAGAGCAAGGATGTTTCAAATTATGTCTGAAGAGGCTAAAGCTCATCCGAATGTTGTTTCAGGTATTTTCTTGCTAAACTTCTTGCCGATGTACGTGTTGTTCGATACCGGGGCTACTATGTCTTTTGTTTCAAGTGAAGTAATTAATCACCCCTCATTTAAGATTGAAAGAATGCAAATACCCATAGAGGTAGAGATAGCAGATAGCAAGAATTATTTGTTGCACGAAGTATGTAGAAACTGTAAGCTCACGATAGAGGATGAGGAGTTTGATATTGATCTCGTACCTATGGTCTTAGGAGAATTCAAGGTAGTAGTGGGTATGGACTGGATGGCCCGACACCATGCGGAGATTAAATGCGAAAGTAAGACAATACGTGTGCAATCTCCGAGTGGGAGATGGTTAAGTATTCAAGGAGAGAGAAATGTAAAAGTGAAGTTGTGCAATATTGTCAAAGCCGTCAAGTACGTGCGTAATGGAAGTAGGGCATTCCTAGCCTATGTAGTAGATGTTCATCAAAGCCTTCCCAAGTTCGAAGACATTGCGGTAGTGAATGAATATCCGGATGTGTTTCCGGAAGAGTTGCCGGGGCTTCCACCCGAACGCGAAATAGAATTTCGCATTGAATTGAATCCGGGTGCGCAACCGGTGGCTAAATCCCCATATAGACTGGCTCCCACCGAAATAAGGGAACTAATGACATAATTGCAAGAATTACTTGATAAGGGCTTTATACGTCCGAGTGTGTCACCTTGGGGAGCACCCTTCTTTTTGTAAAGAAGAAAGATGGGTCGATGCGTATGTGCATCGACTACCGGGAGCTAAATAAATTGACCGTGAAGAACCGTTATCCCTTACCCAGAATTGATGATCTCTTTAATCAGTTACAAGGGGCGAGTTGGTTTTCAAAGATAGATTTATGTTCGGGCTATCATCAAGTAAGGGTGCGAGAGGAAGACGTTGCAAAGACTGCATTTAGAACTCGGTATGGACATTATGAATTCTTGGTTATGTCCTTTGGATTGACGAACGCGCCAGCCGCGTTTATGGACCTTATGAACCGAGTATGCCGACCTATGCTAGATAAATCTATGATCGTGTTCATAGATGACATTTTAGTCTACTCCCGGAATGAGGCCGATCATGCGAGACACCTACGGGAGGTACTTGAAACCCTCCGTAAAGAAAAACTTTATGCAAAATTCTCAAAGTGTGCCTTTTGGCTCAGGGAGGTGCAGTTCCTAGGCCACGTAATAAATTCAGAAGGTGTCTTAGTAGATCCAGCAAAGATTGAGGCTGTATTAAAGTGGGTTCCTCCGAAAAATCCAACCGAAGTAAGAAGCTTTCTAGGCCTTGCCGGCTACTATAGAAGGTTTATTCAAGATTTCTCGAAGATTGCATTACCCATGACGAAACTGACGAGAAAGGAAGAAAAGTTTATGTGGGGAAAGGAACAAGAAGAAGCCTTTCAAGTGTTAAAAGATAAATTATCGAGTTCCCCGGTGTTAACGTTACCAGATGGAACGTAAGATTTGGTTGTCTACTTAGACGCGTCACATCAAGGCTTGGGGTGTGTTTTAATGCAAAGGGGAAAGGTTATCGCGTATGCTTCAAGACAACTCAGACCACATGAAGTAAACTACCCGACCCACGACCTAGAATTGGCAGCGGTGGTTTTTGCCTTAAAAATTTGGAGGCATTACCAGTATGGGGTAAAATGCACGATCTACTCGGATCATAAAAGCCTCAAATATTTCTTCGAACAGAAAGATTTAAATATGAGGCAACGAAGATGGTTGGAACTGATTAAAGATTATGACTGTGATATTTTATATCACCCGGGAAAAGTGATGTGTGCAAAATGCAACATATAAATTACATCAATTGTGGCATAAAACTAACCCCTTTTTAGTACTAATGTTGGAAAAAGTGTGCTTTTGTCTTTCTTTTGTATTTTCAGGATTAAATGAGCTCAAATTAACAAAAGAAGCAAAAAGGCAGCTAAATCTAACATAAATACAAGAAAAGGAACAAACGTGGCATGCCCGACCCCACGACAGCATCTTCCCAAGCAAAACAAGAGAACAGAAGGCTGAACATGCCCCGTGCTCAGCAAATTAACAAAAGAAGCAAAAAGGCAGCTAAATCTAACATAACTACAAGAAAAGGAACAAACGTGGCATGCCCGACCCCACGACAGCATCTTCCCAAGCAAAACAAGAGAACAGAAGGCTGAACATGCCCCGTGCTCAATGAGCACGGGGGCGTGCCCAAGTGTCAGCATAAAAGACAAAGTTGTAGAAGCTTCCATCGCCCACCACGGGGCCGTGCTCAGCGGACACGGGGCCGTGGTCAACTATAAGATTCGCAGAATCCAGGCAAATCTTGATAGTACAGATATGCTTCTGCACACGGGGTCGTGCCCAGCGGACACGGGGCCGTGGTCAACTAATACAGACAAGAGCAATTAATGAAGACAGAGAAGGATGTGGACACGGGGCCGTGCCCGAGCTTCTGTTCAGCCTATAAATAGGAGTGCTTGGCTCAAGCTCAAACCATCCCTTGGCACACCACCTCTCTCACACTTCACCCACCACCCACCACCACCATAACACCATCATCCACCACCATCATCCATTGTCCATCATAGAGTGTGTGAGTCGTCTCGGGATCCAAGATTGATCGTAAGAGTTCTTGACAATCAAGGCCATGTTTGCCTAAGTCTCTTACATCACTTAGTGAAGACAAAGTGTCTCGTGTAATACTTTTTATTTTTAATCTTTTCGCACTTTTTACTTGGTTATGTATTAATGACTTTAATAACTAGTTTCTTATGTTGAAGGTGATTTTTCCTTATCGTTTGTCCGTGGTGTCTTGGCATTATTTTACTGTCTATATAAAATAAAAGATTTTCACCATTCATATCTCCATGGTCTATATGGAGGTATGTTGGCTACCTGGTTGTAACACCTCGAAAATTTACGTCCAATAATGTATTGACACGTGTCATGGACTTTGAATATGTGAAAACATACTTTAGAAGGACTAAAGTTGACAAACAGTGAAACTATGTGAATATAAGGGTCCAAAGTGTCAACAATTGATAAATAGGCCCTACAATAACCCTACATGGTGTTTATAACCTTAAACGGATAAATCATGAATCATACAAAGCGAAAAATGAAAGAAAGTGAGGAATTACAAACTACAGGGGCTAAACGTGTCAACATGTTGAAAGTATACCTCTGAGTGACCTTTTGGCAAACCCGAAGCTTTGTAATGATGAAATATACTCACAAGAATATGTGATAAACATTTCATGAAGTTTCGTGAATGTATGAGAAAGTTATGATCAAAACCGTACACGAAGGGTTAATTGCGTTAACGTTGAATTTCGAGACTTTTTGGGTAAGCACAAAGTTCTTCAAGGACTTTACCATGTTTGTAAATATCCCAAGGCCCTTAAAAATCAAAATTTAGGGTCTAATGTGCAAGATAAATAAGAAAAACACGTATCAAAAGAGGAGGGACTGAATTGCAACAAGTGTGAAACTTGGTGACCTGATGCGCGACATGTACGCGGCCCGCATAAGGGTCTTCGCGGCCCGCCTACCAGTGCCCAGCGACAAAACAGTGCGCAGGTGCCAATTGCTGTCCTGTTTCAAGTTGTAACCAGCTGTATACGACTCCAGGGACTCACCAATCGACTTACATGCATTTAGGGACACTTGTATACTTCTTACAAAAATCCTAGACCTCTGTGGCAGCCTCATATGTGATCAAAATCTGCATAAAAGGATCTTAAAGTTGCAAACTATGAACACTTGCAACTTCAAAATTCACAAGATCAATTCCTGGAGCTCTCTGGACGACAAGGCATCTTCCTAGTGATCTCTAAGCTTATTTAGGACCATTGTAAGTGTTCATAACTCTTTCAAATTCGTTCTAGCTTAGTTATTTAACCGAAAGTCAAACTATCGTAATTTAAACTTGACCTTGTGATTAAACGAGATTGGCTCTATCATTTCTCAAATTGAAAGTACCTACAAGTTGGTATTTATGTGGGTAACAAACCCTCAAAAGGGTATTTTCAGATTCTCACTCTAAGTATGTTAATTGTCGAGTCAAAGCTTTTCTTAAAAAGTCAACAGAATGTGTTTTTGCAAAATTAAGCATAATTAGCAATGTAGGCTACATGCAACCTGTTTGATCATCAAAATAACTTTGTAATTAATGTAAGAACATGTTTCAACATGATCATCTCGACAATTTCCAGTTTAAACCCGAATCGGAACCGAAAGTCACATAAATTGACTTTTTCTTTGACTATCAGTTCTGATCCGTTCATGCATGTTTGAGATCTGCATTAGAGCTTATTTTGGACCAATTTTTATATAAGTTTAACTCTCTGAGATTTTACAACTTGGTTCAACACTTATCCGATTCATATGCATGTTTCCGATTTATGCTTAAAGTTGACTATTTTGCCCTTTTTGCTATAAAACGTGATTTTTGAAAAAGTGAAAGAGTAGAAACATTTGTTACTGATTTATAAACTTGCACCAAAAATTTGATATCAGTTTGAGGTCTAGATTAAGAGTTATGCTCATTATCGTCATTTGAAAGCTTTATGTTACTTAAACGGCGTAATTAGCGTATAACCTATTTAAACCCACTTTTTGATATCAAACTTTTTACCCACTAATGTTATATAATATTTTGGGATTTTTAAAGATTTTTATTAAATTTTTGGCTGAGCATAACATAGGTCTTTAAGCTAAATTTGGTAAATACCGATTTTGCCCTTTTAAGCCATAAAATGAGTTTTACAAATCCTTTTGACCCCAAACCTTTTTCTACTGATTTTATTTGTTAAATAAATTATTTTGAGTATTCTGGAAATATAAAAATATCAGCTTTCTTTTAAAAACCCGGAAACGGCTCT
Source organism: Helianthus tuberosus (assembly GCA_030545235.1). Lineage (NCBI taxonomy): Eukaryota > Viridiplantae > Streptophyta > Magnoliopsida > Asterales > Asteraceae > Helianthus > Helianthus tuberosus. The sequence goes on along the minus strand of CM060430.1, from coordinate 108,399,070 downwards.
AAATCGTCTTTTTAAGCGTTTTTAACGCATAGTATGTACTATAGCCATATTAAACATACAAGGTTGATACCTACTGATGTTTTTAGTATATTTTTATATAATAACAGTAAGTATAAGTTTCTGAACTCAGGTTTCCAATTTTGACATCTTTAGCCCTTGTGAAATTACCAAAATACCCCTAAGGTGCATAGTTTGGTTTTAAATGATAAGTTTCACATATGGGTCATACCCTACTGTTATAACATGTTAAATTAAGTATATTTACTGTACAAATCAGACCTGTAACTCAGATTCACAAATAAACTCTTTTATAATCTTTTAAATGACCAAAATGCCCTTATGAGGCATAAGTTGAGTTTAAATTCATTTGGGGCATAATAGGAGATAACTTACTGATGTTATACCATAATTACGGCATATTAAATCAGGGAACTTGCATATGACTCTTATGGTTACCCATAACGCTCTTTTCGCGTTCGGGTCGGTTTATGTAACTAGTTTGCATAAATTGACCGAAACGGGTCAAACTTTATCATTTTTGTCTCAAAACCCAGAATGTATTTAGTATACCCATATTATATGAGTCTTCAAACTTGTTGGGTTTAAATCACATTCTATCCGGTCTTCGCTTAATCGTGCGTTTGAACCGTAGCGTCCTTTGAAACTAACCGGTCTAAGCTTAGGCTTAATTAAAGACCCGTTAGGAATCTAATAGGTTATTAAAAACCTTCGTTCCAGATTTAGGAGCCCAGTTAAAGCTATCTGTACTTGCTGATTGATATACGGCTGGGTTTGAATTTATATTTAGTTTAGGTAAATACTTTTTGACTTATTTTCCCTATACGGGCTTGGGTTACGGTATATAGCATACCGCTTGATCGAACATCAAATTTTACATCTATGGGTGGTTAATTGAATAATTTGATCGGCTCGTTTAAAAAGTCTTGTTCACTTAAAGCCTTTGGGGGGTTAATGACCATGTCCCGGATATCCTTGGCATCATCTTACGAGATGGCCACGACCGAGCACGGGGTGTAGGCGTACACCCGTCGGTGAATAACTCAATAATGTGGAGGGTCTATTGATCTTTAACCCGGCACGAACCGGGCCACTGAACGTACAAGTAACATGTAATTCGTTCACAAGATTATTATATTAAATAATTGACCCAAGTTATAAAATGTTTTGTGCCATGGGCATTCAAATCAATTTTCAACCCTTTTCAAAATGAGTCAGTTAAATTGTATTTACCAGTGTAAACTGACGTATTTTCCCAAAAGGTTAAGTGCAGGTACTACACGTAATAGGCTGGCTGTCTTCTAGAGCGTCCACAATAAGTCTCACAAGCTTGGATGACAATAAACTGTTGAACAATATCTTATTTTACTTTGATCCGCCTGTGGATCCGTTTCAACTACTCGTGATATTTAATATTACATTTTATTTAAAGTTGAAATGAATCTATCTTTGCTTCCGCTATGCATTTATATATTGTGTTGTTTGTCTATGATGATACCAACTACGTCACGATACTCCCCACCGGGCCCACCGGTGACACGTGGAAAATAGGGGTGTGAAAGGTTGGTATCAGAGCCAACATTGAGTGAATTAAACACTAGCCCTCAGTGTTTAATCTCAATGACACAGTAGCACATTCCTTGACCTTCTGAGTCTAGACTTAACTTAGGAATATTCTCAATCCTAATCTAGAATTTTTGCTTCCAAATTTTTATTGGATACGTCGCCAAGCGAAGAAGCCGTAATAGGAATTCTCCACGTCTGGAGCCTGGAAATGCTGAGCTTCGTACCGCGACCAGGATGAAACGTGCAACCAAGGAGAAAGCATTCAGGAATTGAATGAAGAAGAAACTCCTTTGCTGAAGATCGTTTCCTCAATAGTCCTTATAAGGACTATTTATCTTTTCAGTCCCTTCGAGGACAACATTATTCCTTTCAAGTCCCGCTTAGGGCAACTTTATACCTTTATTTTTATAGTGGAATGATTAAGTTTAAACTTTCATTCTAAACATGAAATAAGAAATAAATGAAAAATAACATTCTTTTTATAAGATCTACCATTATAATAAAATGGCAAAATCTAAAAGGACAAGACCTAGCTTCGGGTCATATTAAGACCGGCCAAGATGGCAGTTCCTCAATTTAGATTCAGATCCCTATTAACAGTTCAATTTAGAAATTTTTCTGCGATAAATATTAAAAGAATCTTAAGAGTGAAATCTAGCCTGAGTGTCATTATAAAGACCTGGCCAAAATGGTAAGACCTGTTTAAAAGATTCGTATCCCAGTTAACATCTGAAAACATGTTAACACTCCCGGCAGATGTGATTCGTTGGAAATCACACACGTTATTAAGGATTCTTCAAAAGAATCCTAACCCAGTTTAATGATCTCTGAATCCTGGGCTTACATCATCAATTAAGATGATCATATTTTAACCATACGTGGTAATATAGTGCCTACGGGCCTTACTCATTTCTACATGAGCCAAAATACAGTGGTAGCTATGACTCCCTGACAGAAAAAGGTAATGAACTAGGTTCAAACCTCAAGGCTTTGATTCTCTGAAATCCTAGCTTATAATTTATAAATGTCCTTGTGACTAGGCCTATTGTGCCAGAACACCTTCATGCTTTGATTCTCTAAATCATAGCTTATAATTTAAAAGTGTCCATGTGACTAGGCCTTTGTGCCACCTTAATATCCGTAATGTTTTGTAACTAGGATAAATTATAATGCCTCGATTCTCAGAAATCATGACTTATAAATTAAACTTGTCTACTCGACTAGGCCATTTGTGCTATTACTAACTTATAAATTAGGATTTATGATAAAAATCCTGAATAAAATAAATATTATTCCTTTTCTGTTAAGTATATGTATTAAAAGAGAATCTTAAAGGGTTTGACCTAGCTTGAATGTCATTGAAGACCTAGCTAAGATGGTAAAACCTGTTTAAAAGAGATTCAGATCCTTATTAACACTTGAAAACGTGTTAACACTCCCGACAACAGTGATGCGATAAAATCACGCTTGTCATCTTTATATTAGGAACTTCCAAACCCTTTATTTAGCCTATATAATCAGTAGGAATCTTGGCTAATAAACGTCGAACATGATGTATACATCTAAACATCCACCTGGGATGTATACCTACGGGCAAAGATGCATACATGAAAACGATAGTTTTATTTCATAACTTCCTGTCAAGACAATGAATTATGAAATTTTCCGATCCAAAGGAATCATTGATTATGTTTTAAAATTTCCCTAGTGACAAGGCATCTGTGCCATCGAAAAGTCCTTTGGAATAAGCCGTTGTGCTATATAAGATGTCAGTATGACATTGACAGTCGTGACTTATGTCCCCTGTCTAGTAAATATGAAGGATTATATTCCGTTTAAACGCCAAAGATGGTTTATTTAAAAACTTAGGCAAAACATAATCAAATAAATTAAATACTAGCTGTTGGCCCATATGCTTTATTCGCACCATGGCTACTTAATTATCAAGTTTGACAACTCGCTATATAATTAAACCAATTTATTACTACTTGGTTTGTAGCCTTCAAAGCTTCACCATGGCTGACTCCTCTGAAGCTTACAATCGTCTAGTTGATCAGAATGATGATGCAAGACTGAACTTAACAAGCACCGAGTTACAGGCTATGATAAATACAGCCGTAAACAACGCTGTGGACCGTGTATTGAAGGATCATAAGCGAAAGTGCGATGATACCCCAAATAAATGTTGTAAAAAGGGTAAGACCGGTTCAAACTATAACCAGTCCAACCCAAAGGAGGCAAAACCCAAATGTAAAACCTGCAAGAAGAAGCACTTTGGAAAATGTTTCTATGAGCAGACCGGGGGATGTGTCATCTGCAAGGAAATGGATCACAAGACCCATGAGTGCAAGGACTTGAAGGACGCCACATGCTATAATTGTGGCGAGAAGGGGCACATAAATACCAGTTGCCCAAAGAAGGCAACTAAAGGGAAATGCACTCTGGAGTCACAAGCTAGGCTTTGTGGGATTTGTAACAAGAAAGGGCACAAGACCTTGAAGTGCCAAGACATAAAGGACGCAACCTGCTATGGTTGCAATGAAATAGGGCACATCAAGACAAATTGCCCAAATAAAACCAAGAAGCCTTGGGAGGCTAAGAAGACCAAAGCTGGGAGCTCTCAAATGGACGCTCAAGAGGCTATTCGGGATGGAAATGTCACAACAGGTACTTTCTTTATTAATAACGCTCATGCTAGAGTATTATTTTATTCAGGTTCAGATAAGTCTTTCATAAGACAACAGATTTTGTAAATCATTAAATCTGCCTGTTAAAACTCTAAGCGTTAAGTAGAATTGACCAATAGTACCTCAGAGACTGCTTCTGAAATATTAGATGGATGTTTATATTCATTTAGGAATCATTCTTTTCTGACGTCCTTGTTTCCATTTAAATAATAAAGGACTCAACATAGTGATAAAAATCGACTGGTTGTCTTGAAAATCAAGCCCACATTGTGTATAATAAGGAACAAGTAGTTATCAAGACTCCTTATGAGACGACCCTCATAATTACATGTATCCGAACGTTTAATTAATATTAAACAATATAAAAAAATGGTGGAACAGGCCGTCCCCGGAATCGAACCTGGGTCTAGGCCACACCCTTTCGCGCGCCTAGCCAACCGAGCTAGGTGCCTAGTTTGTGAAATCTCCATTTTGATTAAATATAAGCACATGTACAATCAAATAACACTCCTTAGGAATGTTCATATGGTTTAATAATACCATGATCGATGTATGATAAGTCGACAGGATGATGACTAGCTGGGAAAAGCACACAATTAATTGTTAAATTAGTATTTAATACCAAAAGATTTGAGTATGGAAAACTCTGAAGAGACAAACAAAAGTCGCGATGCTAAGAGATGCGACAAATGTTAATAGTGCATCAAGTGTGAACCTCAATGTTAACAGAATTAATCTCCAAAACTATAATTGTCACGGCTGAGAAGGGCTGTCAGAAAAGCCATGAAGAGCCAAACGCTGCTCGCTCTATAACACATGACACTGCGCATGAGAAAGAGCTTTATTCATATTCCACATGCGAAGAATAATCCAAATAAAATCATATGTGGCAAGGAGCCCATTTTTTTTAAGATGTACTTAAAAAGTACTTCGTCTCTTGGAAGTCAAGAGACTTCAATAGTTAAAAGGGGCCATTGATTGCAAGAAATTGTTGAAAGAAGTAGAAACCATTAGGTATATCAGTGGTTACGCTGGAAAGCACACGTTAAGGTGTGCGTCACAATCATTCGGTGGTAATACCCTTGATTAGTGAGGACACTAATGGAGTCCACAAGAAAGATCCCCTTATACAGTATGGGATGGTCCAAATTTTAAGGACCTTATTAGAAAAACCCGGTATCCGCTTTACGAAATGGAAAAGATGGAATAAGAATTTTTCCGACTCCCCCATAAGAGCTATAGACCATCGACAGTAAGTTGCAAACCTTGGTTCATTAGTGGAAATAGTGCTCTTATTCGGTTAACCTAGAACTTAAGCATAATGCACTATATATATATTATGATTTAGCATCGGCAATAAGAGGGTACCTTAAGGTTTCAAAGCCTGCTTATTAAGAATCCATTATGGATCTACCTCAGCTACTCACGTTATATAGATTAAGAAACAACCAGTCAAGGCTGAGACTGCTCTAAATTTTGTCAAAGATTTTGTAGCTAAGTTTAAAAGGATTAAGAATGGAGGCGTTTAACTCTCCTGATGAATAATTAGAGGCAGTTCACATTAATAAAGACGCCAGATAAACCCTTATTGTGTTTTCTTTTGGCTAAGAGTTACGTTTGGATTCAGGTACTGCTAAGTCTCTCGTAAGATTTTAAGCTTAGCAAACCTTTAGAAGTTTTCCCGTAAGAACCCCAGATATTAAGTGTAAGGTAAAACTTACAGGCGAAATCATAAGAACCATTTCTTCTGTTCCTGTTAGAAACCTCTGATTATGAAATTCTAGAAGTATCCTCCCTCTAGAAGAAGTGCGTCAGCATTTATAGTTGATATCTCCTTGATCTCTATCGATTGCGAAAACCAGACAGTATGATAAAAGCGCCACATGAGGATTGGTGTATCTTAATATGTTCCATAGATTGCTTCCATGCCTGATCAGTATGGAGGTTTAATGCATGGAACCGCAAGGATATTCTAATAGTCATATGGTACTAAAGTCAACTAATGGTATTCAAGGAAGATATCCAGAATGGAATTGCCAAAGTAAATGTTCCCGATTAAGGAATTCATGGACTTGTGACATAAATGTGTCACTTATCGGACACAGAATATGACAGATGAACTGGAGCCTGAGATTTGGAAAATCTCTGTAACCTCATTGTATCTTGATTATCTTTTCCTAAGATTACCCTGTTTACCTCCTGAGAGGCAGGTAGAATTAAGATTTATATCCCATTTAGGGTTATATTCTTATGAAATCTCCAAGACGGCTAGTGCCATTATTGGAAGAATCAAAACCCAATTTAAATAAGTTTCGAAAATAAAGAATTCATATAGCCTAACCCTAAATTCTAAGAATTCGGTATTTTTAATTAAGAAAGACGGTTCATCTTGCTTATGCATTGAATACCGCAACCCAAATTAGGCAACAATTAAGAATTTCCATCAGCTGCCCAGGATCGTCGATTTGTTCGACTAACTGTGAGGATTAACTATCCCTTAAGATTAGTTTTAAGTAATGGTTGGAATAACCATTTCACATTGAGATAAGCTTTTCTATAGTAGTTGATGTGTAAGCATCAAGGCTACTTCTTTGAAGACTGTGTATAGATGAATTATCAAAACGTCCGTTTGGTGGATGAGACTTTGGGAAGTCCAATTACCAGGATCTGAAAGTTGCCTTGGAAACAACGAATAAATAGATTCATGATCAACTGTAAGTTGCCAGTATTTGGCTGAGAGTCAAGGGTTTATGAAAATAGCAACCCTCCTAAGTTCTTGTGAAGGAATAAGGTTCAACAAAGATATCACCCTTAAAGGGTGTGCCAATTTGTTAATTATCGGGCTAGCTGAGCTCTGAATATATTGAATCATTTGAAGGAATCAAATGTATCAGAATCAAATAGCTTATAAGCTAAAACCTATGTAAGGAGTTGGACGGAGCTCGCAACACATTTTCACTAATGATTTAAGGATATGTTTCATCAATAAGTCGAGAAGCATTATCACATAATGATATGTAAATTTATGACATAATAAACAACCTATATCGATTGAGGATCGACAGGTAAAGAAGCTTCGAAGGAAGCATGTACCTATTGTTAAGGTCAAATGGGATGCCCGTAGAGGTCCCGAATACACATGGGAGGTAGAATCCACGATGAAAGAAAAATACCCTCATTTGTTTCAGTAAATCTCGAGGTCGAGATTTCTTTTAAGGGGGTGAGGATGTAACACCTCGAAAATTTACGTCCAATAATGTATTGACACGTGTCATGGACTTTGAATATGTGAAAACATACTTTAGAAGGACTAAAGTTGACAAACAGTGAAACTATGTGAATATAAGGGTCCAAAGTGTCAACAATTGATAAATAGGCCCTACAATAACCCTACATGGTGTTGATAACCTTAAACGGATAAATCATGAATCATACAAAGCGAAAAATTAAAGAAAGTGAGGAATTACAAACTACAGGGGCTAAACGTGTTAACATGTTGAAAGTATACCTATGAGTGACCTTTTGGCAAACCCGAAGCTTTGTAATGATGAAATATACTCACAAGAATATGTGATAAAAATTTCATGAAGTTTCGTGAATGTATGAGAAAGTTATGATCAAAACCGTACACGAAGGGTTAATTGCGTTAACGTTGAATTTCGAGACTTTTCGGGTAAGCACAAAGTTCTTCAAGGACTTTACCATGTTTGTAAATATCCCAAGGCCCTTAAAAATCAGAATTTAGGGTCTAATGTGCAAGATAAATAAGAAAAACATGTATCAAAAGAGGAGGGACTGAATTGCAACAAGTGTGAAACTTGGTGACCTGATGCGCGACATGTACGCGGCCCGCGTAAGGGTCTTCGCGGCCCACCAACCAGTGCCCAGCGACAAAACAGTGCGCAGGTGCCAGTTGCTGTCCTGTTTCGAGTTGTAAACAGCTGTATACGACTCCAGGGACTCACCAATCGACTTACATGCATTTAGGGACACTTGTATACTTCTTACAAAAATCCTAGACCTCTGTGGCAGCCTCATATGTGATCAAAATCTGCATAAAAGGATCTTAAAGTTGCAAACTATGAACACTTGCAACTTCAAAATTCACAAGATCAATTCCTGGAGCTCTCTGGACGACAAGGCATCTTCCTAGTGATCTCTAAGCTTATTTAGGACCATTGTAAGTGTTCATAACTCTTTCAAATTCGTTCTAGCTTAGTTATTTAACCGAAAGTCAAACTATCGTAATTTAAACTTGACCTTGTGATTAAACGAGATTGGCTCTGTCATTTCTAAAATTGAAAGTACCTACAAGTTGGTATTTATGTGGGTAACAAACCCTCAAAAGGGTATTTTCAGATTCCCACTCTAAGTATGTTAATTGTCGAGTCAAAGCTTTTCTTAAAAAGTCAACAGAATGTGTTTTTGCAAAATTAAGCATAATTAGCAATGTAGGCTACATGCAACCTGTTTGATCATCAAAATAACTTTGTAATTAATGTAAGAACATGTTTCAACATGATCATCTCGACAATTTCCAGTTTAAACCCGAATCGGAACCGAAAGTCACATAAATTGACTTTTTCTTTGACTATCAGTTCTGATCCGTTCATGCATGTTTGAGATCTGCATTAGAGCTTATTTTGGACCAATTTTTATATAAGTTTAACTCTCTGAGATTTTACAACTTGGTTCAACACTTATCCGATTCATATGCATGTTTCTGATTTATGCTTAAAGTTGACTATTTTGCCCTTTTTGCTATAAAACGTGATTTTTGAAAAAGTGAAAGAGTAGAAACATTTTTTACTGATTTATAAACTTGCACCAAAAATTTGATATCAGTTTGAGGTTTAGATTAAGAGTTATGCTCATTATCGTCATTTGAAAGCTTTATGTTACTTAAACGGCGTAATTAGCGTATAACCTATTTAAACCCACTTTTTGATATCAAACTTTTTACCCACTAATGTTATATAATATTTTGGGATTTTTAAATATTTTTATTAAATTTTTGGCTGAGCATAACATAGGTCTTTAAGCTAAATTCGGTAAATACCGATTTTGCCCTTTTAAGCCATAAAATGAGTTTTACAAATCCTTTTGACCCCAAACCTTTTTCTACTGATTTTATTTGTTAAATAAATTATTTTGAGTATTCTGGAAATATAAAAATATCAGCTTTCTTTTAAAAACCTGGAAACGGCTCTAAATCGTCTTTTTAAGCGTTTTTAACGCATAGTATGTACTATAGCCATATTAAACATACAAGGTTGATACCTACTGATGTTTTTAGTATATTTTTATATAATAACAGTAAGTATAAGTTTCTGAACTCAGGTTTCCAATTTTGACATCTTTAGCCCTTGTGAAATTACCAAAATACCCCTAAGGTGCATAGTTTGGTTTTAAATGATAAGTTTCACATATGGGTCATACCCTACTGTTATAACATGTTAAATTAAGTATATTTACTGTACAAATCAGACCTGTAACTCAGATTCACAAATAAACTCTTTTATAATCTTTTAAATGACCAAAATGCCCTTATGAGGCATAAGTTGAGTTTAAATTCATTTGGGGCATAATAGGAGATAACTTACTAATGTTATACCATAATTACGGCATATTAAATCAGGGAACTTGCATATGACTCTTATGGTTACCCATAACGCTCTTTTCGCGTTCGGGTCGGTTTATGTAACTAGTTTGCATAAATTGACCGAAACGGGTCAAACTTTATCATTTTTGTCTCAAAACCCAGAATGTATTTAGTATACCCATATTATACGAGTCTTCAAACTTGTTGGGTCTAAATCACATTCTATCCGGTCTTCGCTTAATCGTGCGTTTGAACCGTAGCGTCCTTTGAAACTAACCGGTCTAAGCTTAGGCTTAATTAAAGACCCGTTAGGAATCTAATAGGTTATTAAAAACCTTCGTTCCAGATTTAGGAGCCCAGTTAAAGCTATCTGTACTTGCTGATTGATATACGGCTGGGTTTGAATTTATATTTAGCTCAGGTAAATACTTTTTGACTTATTTTCCCTATACGGGCTTGGGTTACGGTATATAGCATACCGCTTGATTGAGCATCAAATCTTACATCTATGGGTGGTTAATTGAATAATTTGATCGGCTCGTTTAAAAAGTCTTGTTCACTTAAAGCCTTTGGGGGGTTAATGACCATGTCCCGGATATCCTTAGCATCATCTTACGAGATGGCCACGACCGAGCACGGGGTGTAGGCGTACACCCGTCAGTGAATAACTCAATAATGTGGAGGGTCTATTGATCTTTAACCCGGCACGAACCGGGCCATTGAACGTACAAGTAACATGTAATTCGTTCACAAGATTATCATATTAAATAATTGACCCAAGTTATAAAATGTTTTGTGCCATGGGCATTCAAATCAATTTTCAACCCTTTTCAAAATGAGTCAGTTAAATTGTATTTACCAGTGTAAACTGACGTATTTTCCCAAAAGGTTAAGTGCAGGTACTACACGTAATAGGCTGGCTGTCTTCTAGAGCGTCCACAATAAGTCTCGCAAGCTTGGATGACAATAAACTGTTGAACAATATCTTATTTTACTTTGATCCGCCTGTGGATCCGTTTCAACTACTCATGATATTTAATATTACATTTTATTTAAAGTTGAAATGAATCTATCTTTGCTTCCGCTATGCATTTATATATTGTGTTGTTTGTCTATGATGATACCAACTACGTCACGATACTCCCCACCGGGCCCACCGGTGACACGTGGAAAATAGGGGTGTGACACTGGTCGGGGGTTAAGGGAACGGTTTGGTAAAAGTCTTTCCTTGTTCAGTGTATAGATCCTGCAAGGACCTGGGTCAAATTTAGTAGGACCTCCTTCAATACTTAACGGTATTGGATGGCGGGGGTCCAAACTCTTTGATCCCCTCATATGTAAGCTACTATTAATACTTTAACCCGGCTACTTAGGACTGTATCCCTGCTGACTCAGACTACTTAGCCGAGGGTAACGTCACCTTCAAAAGAGGGGCCTACCATAATATGCATTAATAACTAAATTAATTATCTTTCAATAATCCGACCCTTTTGGATTGTATCCTTGCTGACTCAAACTACTGGGTTGAGGGTAACGTCGCCTTCAAAAGAGGGGCCTACTACAATAACTAAGATAATCTCTTAAAAAGTGCAAAAGTGCGGAAATAATCAAAGGTTACACTAAACACGAGTCGGAGTCAAGTGATTCATCTTGTCTATCTGTTTTATTTTTATTTTTATTTTCAGCATTTTAGTTAGTTTTTATTTTTCTTAGTTTAAAACCTTTTTCTAAACTTTTTGATTTGATTAGACGTTGAGGATAAACCGGTACTAAAAGCTCTTGTGTCCTTGGACGACCTCGGTATCTTACCAACACTATACTACGCTCACGATGGGTGCACTTGCCCATATGTGTGTTTAGTGTTAGTAAATATCATGTTTTATAAATTTAATACTTGGCTAAAGAAAGTGTAAAAGGGCTTAAAATATACTTAAACCTATATATACACCTAACGCACATCAAGTTTTTGGCGCCGTTGCCGGAGACACAAGGATTTTAAGAAAGTTTGGAATCAACGGCCTAATCATTTTTTTTCTTATTTTTCTATTTATTAGGATTTTTCTTAGTTTTTCAGTTTCTGCAGAGCTCAGCACGGGCCGTGCCTGGTCGGACATGGGCCGTGCCCAACATTGTTACTGGCAGATTTTATTTTCCGAGTTACAGAGAGCTGAGCACTGGGCCGTGTCGGTGCAACACGGGGCCGTGTCCAACTCCCCAGTAACAGGGATCCGGAACACAATCACTGTATCTCCGACCACGGGCCGTGTTCACTGAACACGGGGCCGTGGTGAACCTTCTGACCAACGTTCTTTTCTTTTTTTATTGCAGGACTTGGAACCCAGACGCCACATTTGAATTTCCTACGTAGTGCATGAGCTCTAGTTCTAGTAGAGACATAAAAGAACCTCTAGAAGAACCCGAACGCTTTCTCAGAAAAAGACTTAAAGCTAAAAAGCAAGAGAAAGTTTCAGGGGACCCACCTCCAATGGCGGGCCAACGTACCCTCATGGATTACCTACGGCCCACTGTAGGTAATCTCGGCGCCGCTATCAATGCACCGAATGTCGAAGCCAATAACTTCGAACTTCGACCACATTTGATACAAATGCTTCAAAACTCCGCAACCTTTCATGGGCTTGCGGACGAGGATCCCCATCTACATATTACTAATTTCTTAGAAATATGTGATACCTTTCGGATCAATGGAGCATCAAACGACGCCATCCGCCTTCGAATGTTTCCATTTTCACTAAAAGACCGAGCTAAGGCTTAGCTTAACACCCTCCCAGTTGGCTCGGTAAACACCTGGGATGAACTAGCCCAAAAGTTTCTATATAAGTATTTCCCTCCTGCTAAAACGGCTAAATTAACGACTGAAATTAATACATATTCTCAAGAGGATGGGGAATCCTTATATGAAACTTGGGAAAGGTTCAAGGAGCTACTAAGAAAATGTCCTCATCACGGTCTTGCGGTATGGCAACAAGTATCCACTTTCTACAATGGGTTGTTGCCACACACAAGACAAACACTTGATTCTAGCTCCGGGGGACTTCTAGGTAATCGTCGCCCAAATGAAATATATAATCAAATTGAGGAAATTGCTCAAACCAATTTTCAGTGGCACACTCCCCGAGGTAATAAATCTATTGCCCCGGGCGCCCATAAGGTTGATGAAAGCACTTCTTTACAAGCCCAAATCGTGGCCCTTTCTTCAAAAATCAAAAAGTTAGAAATGGCAAAAACGGCCTCGGTCATGGCTTGTGAGGGGTGTGGTGGACCACATGAAAATTGGAGTTGTATGAAAGAAGTGGATGATCAAACAGAAACGGTAAACTACATTGATAATAGACCTAGGCCGTCGGGTCCACCAACGGGTACCTACAACCAAGGATGGCGTAACCACCCTAACCTTGGTTGGAGAGATCCTGGTAATAGTAGTAACCAACAAAACCAACGAACTAACTTTCAACAACCACAAAACTTTTCTCAACAACAAGGTGGACGAGAAAGGCTTGAAGATACTGTATCTCGCCTCATCTCCAACACCGAAAAGAAAAACTCAGATCGATTTCAGCAATTGGAATCGATTTTTAGAAATCAACAAGCTAGCATTCAAAACATTGAAAAACAATTAAATCAAGTAGCTCAAAATTTCTTCGAGAGACCACAAGGCGCATTACCAAGCAATACCGAAACCAACCCAAAAGCGCAAGTACATCTCATCACATTGAGAAACCGAACCGTGGGTCCCGAGGAGGCTCCATTACCGCCGGCTGAAAGAAGCCAATCCGGCCAAACCACGACTCCACCCGCACCCTAACCAGAAAAGGCTTCTCCGCCAAATCAAGAGCCCACCAAGACTCCTCCGGTTCCATACCCCGGTCGGTTAAATCGTCAAAAGACCGATGAGCAATTCACAAAGTTCGAAAATTTACTAAAACAATTGCATGTTAATATTCCTTTTATCGAGGTCCTAACCCAAATGCCTAAATATTCAAAATTTATGAGGGACTTCCTCACTCACAAAAGGAAAATTGAATCATTGCAATTAGTTAACTTAGGCGAAGAATGCTCCGCCTTAGTACTCAACAAACTCCCACAAAAGAAAATTGATCTCGGAAGCTTCACGATTCCTTACTCGATTGGGGAATTCCCCATTCGTAATGCACTAGCCGATCTTGGGGCTAGCATTAACCTCATGCCCGCATCAATGTTCAAACGACTCGGCCTAGGAACAACGAGCCCTACAAAGATGAGCATACAACTCGCCGACAGATCCGTCAAATTTCCACAAGGTGTCGCTGAAAATCTATTGGTCAAAGTTGACATTTCGTTTTCCCGGCCGACTTTGTCATCCTAGACATGGAGGAAGACGCCGATGTCCCTCTCTGTCACACCCCCAAAATCACCCTGCGGAGTATCACCGCTTAGAGGCGTGACATGACCAGGATCGAGACACCAATCATATTGAACAACGTAATTAAGTAAATAAAACCAACCACAATACAATTGGTGACCAAAAGCTAGTTAACCAAGTTCAACTTAAACAGCGAAAGCATTAAAGGTAAAACCCAAAACATAAGTTCATTAGTTAATAAGTTTAAAGTCCAATATGTAAGTTTAATAAGTTCATAAGGATTAAATGTTTAGCACGGGACATAACAGTCCATATCCCACAACGACCTCCTCCTCGTGCAAGCTCCATAAGCATCTAACGACCTGTAAGGCATGTAACAACGAGTCAACAACAAAGTTGAGTGAGTTCACGGTTGGTTGTTTAGTTTTAAGTTGTTTCCAAAAACATGGTTTATCTTTTGCTGGCTTACTTGTCGTGGGGGTTACCCCATAGTTGAAAATATGATTAACCAATTCCTTCTTTCCCAAACCATACCCATAATTAGTGGGGGCTTCCACATGTGAACCACTAGACCGTTACCATATCGACAACTGAAGAACAATAGTTGTGCCCTACGTCAATGTCTATCATCATTGACAGTTTGCCATAGTCCATTAGTACACGCCCGTCCGACTTGCACGGTGTGAGGTTTGTTAAACCTAATAGCGCTATTAACTAATGACCCGCTCGCCATTGGCCCGGCGATTAAGTCAATATAAAAATGAGGGACTTAATGATAGAGTTTTGTCTAGTAAGTTTAAGGTTGTTGTCCTACCCAAGGAGGACGAACGTCGTATTCTACCCAAGGAGAATACGCAAGATTAATATTGGCATCCTACCCATGGAGGATGGCGGTACATATCCTACCTAAGGAGGATATGCAGGTTCCGTTTTAGTTCTTTAACCCATTCCCAACCACCGGGAATCCCATGCCTTAGAAAGAGTGTGAACTCACCTTTGGTTGCTCGGTTTGACTCTCAAAAATAGCAAACAATCGGTGTTGGTCAATCACGTCCTAGTATGATTACCACTTAGTTTATTAGTGACTTCAAATAAGCACGAAGTTCCTACACGCATCTACCACATAACATATACTCACTTTAACAGTTCACGCCCATATAAACTTTCCACCTATAGCTACTCAAGAGCAAGCATACGATATTGCACATAACACTTTCATTGACATATAACACGTTAGATCATTATCGGATAACATAACTGACATTTAGACATGCAAATCACTAGTTATATTGTTTCAGCTTAAACATCCAAAACTGGACTGTTTTCGAGTAATTTAATAAAATAGTTAACTTATTCCGAAAATTCCCAAACTTTTACAAAATGTTTTAAACAACACAAATATTACTGTGTAAAAATATCGGGATCCAATTCATTACCAGTTATTTTACAAAAATCATTTACCGGGCTGAAATCAGATTCGTCACTTTCTGACTGCATTCTACGGAAAAATTTATTTAAAATTCATCGTAAGTCCGATTGATGAAATTCCAGTGGGAGAATTACAATGACATCAGTTTCCATCTATAATACAAATTTCATGACCTAATTCTACACATATTTCAAGTTATGATGAAAAACATAACACAAATTTTCTGCAGTAAAAACACAGCTTTTGCTGCTGTACAAAACGGACCTTTAAAATAGTAAACGGTCTCAAAAAAATATGATTCCAGTGCCATTTGAAGCATTTTTTGAAATAGCACGTTATAGACTTCAGAAAATCAATTTTTCGTTAAGTTATGACTCGGTTACAGCCAACTTCAGTTGGCTGTAAACACCAAACAGTTTTCTGTTTTCACATACCCTTTTATAAAACAAGTTTCTGGGTTTCTTTATCATGTTCAGCAATTGTATAAATACTTTCGTATCATCCTTAGCAGTTGTATGTTACTTTCTAGCAGATTCATCATATCGAACAATCAAGATCATGCATGTAATTAACAACATTATACTAACAACATTTCATCATATTTCATCTATATGTTCAAGATTTATGTTCATGTCTTTTAGGGTTCTAGTGATAATCAACATACTACATCTTTTAACCATTACAGTAGAAGTAAACAAGGGTTAAATCAAGAACTTACAACTAGCTTTAAGCTAGGGAAGAACACTAGAAAAGATGAAGAAAAATGGATGATGAAAGCAAAGGATGAAGGTTCTTCAAGACCTTCAAGCTTCAAGTTCCATGTACACCTTCTTGTTCTTGAATGAACTTGGAATTGGATGAATGTGGTGGTACATTTTGAGATGAAGATTTCAAGTCTATTTATAGTGGATGCTTGCCATATTTTAATTTTTATGTAACCATCCATCCTTGATTTTTGTACAACCATCCATAATTGAAAATAATGCAACCATCCATATTTGACTAATATGTAATCATCCATATATGCAATGTTTCTAGTAATTTTTATACTACCATCCATTGCTGGATAAATGCAATGTTTCAAGTAATATTTTGATGTTCCGGGTAATGTCCGGTTGTTCGATTAAATACCATTTTGTTAAAATGCTAAGTTATACCGTATAGTGTCTTTTATGTAATTATTTGTAACCCTTTTAATTCTCAACACTTAAGAAAACATTCAGGACCATTTAGTCATTTTTTTTTTGCACAATCATTAAGCACAATTTAATATTAACTAATCGTACCGATACATGTAATTATGAGGGTTGTCACACTCTCATCCTCGGGAGGCCATTTCTGGCCACCGCCCAAGCGGTGGTGACGGAACACTAACATTGAAGTTTGGGGACGAGGAAGTGAAGTTTGGAGTTGGAAAGAGAGTAGAAGACGAAGACCCGGTCAACTACATGAAGGTCATAGACTCAAGCTTGGATGACGCTCTCCGACGGTGTAGCATGGGATGCAAAACATCCCACTTGAGTAACATATGACCAGGCTTTGGGTCTAGCCAAGGACCCTTATAAACGTGGCGCACCACGGAGGCATTCCGCGGAACTATCCTTAGTTTAGTTTAGATTAATCTTTATGTTTTCTAGTTAGTTTTAATTTTCAGAAATAAAACACACTCGGGATGGCAAAGGATAACAAGGGAAACTTAAACCAGCACCCCATGCAGGAAAACAGGGCCATCCGACAAAATTTCTTCGTTAACAGTAAGTTCAGCACGGGCCATGTCCGCCCAACACGGCCCCGTGCTGCACAGTCTGCAGAAAATGCCCAGTTCAGGTAAACTGGACACGGGCCGTGTTCACCCAACACGGCCCCATGTCCAGGCTTCTGTTTCTCTTTCTCAATTTTGTTACTGGCACCTGAACACGGGGCCGTGTCCAGCGCCCAGTAACACAAATTTTTGCTTTTTCACACCTTCTTACACATTCAATCAACCTAAAAACTTATTTTTGGGACACATTGAGGACAATGTGTAATTTAAGTGTGGGGGGGATGCTAAAACCTTGAATCTTGCAAGTCCTAACTACAAGCCTTACACAAAACTCTATTGGAACCGCGAATCACCCCAAATTTTTTCAAAAAATTTTTTTCATTTTTTTTACTTGTCTAGGTTTAACCTGGGAGTTTCAAAATTCTAAAAAGGTTATATTTTTACAAATTTACAACCGATAGCGTCGTGATAAAAAGAACCAACATAAGAAAATTATGAAACGGCATGACAAGCTTAGTTAAAATTCGATTATATATACTTGATCATATAAAAACCCATTCCCACAAAAGTGAGTTTTGAGCCTTTATTGAGCATACAAATACATATCATTAAACTAAATGCTCATTTTTCGTTTCTTGTGTGAATAGCCGCTTGGTTCTTACGACTCTAGAACTTGCCACGACGATGCATTCCCGGTCCTTACCAACTTAAACCCGAGTAAGTAAATGATGGAGGCATTAGGACTAACCCTTTTTTATTTCTACACTATTATTTTCTTTTTTTTTTACCACCTACCCAAAATCCCCCTAGTTAGCCCCTTTGAGCCTAAACCTTTTCATTTCATAACCCAAACCAAACACCCTTTCACCCACCAAAACCCTTTTTTATTTTTTTACCTTTTATTTTAGTAACAAGCCCGGTTTTTCGTATGACTCTAAATATATATATATATATATATATATATGTTGATGATGAAGCAAAAGAGAAATAAACAAACAAGTTTATCAAAAATAACTTTGTTTGAATAAAAGCTTCATCAAAATAAAAAGTTGCAAACATAGAAAGTCTTACGAAAACCGACGCTTGTTACACTTTTCGCCCTTTCACTAACCACTAACCCAACCACCTACCTTTAACCCAAGCCTAACCCTTCACCCAAAAGTCTTCTTGATATTTACAAAGGTATATAGTTAAAAAGGAGGAGGATTGATTGCTTGGCAAGCCTATGGTAGGAGTAAGTTCCATGCCGCTCTCGAGTGATTCACTAAAATATATCTTCGGCCGAGTGTTGAGTGATCCCCCGTGAGGTATGTGAACTTGTATATAAATGGAATTTTAAAGAGGCATGTTATGCCCTAATAAGTAATTTATCTTATGAAAAGTTTTAAATAAATCATGACGAATAGGATTGTAAATAAATAAAAATAAAACTTGATAAAGAATCTTGGAAATCCCGACACTCTATGACAAGCCCAAAAACCTTCTCTTCTACCCATTCCATTTGGGAGTGTAAAGCCACATTATAAAGAGTTTTGCTTGAGGACAAGCAAAGATTCAAGTGTGGGGGTATTTGATGTGTGCAAAATGCAACATATAAATTACATCAATTGTTGCATAAAACTAACCCTTTTTTAGTACTAATGTTGGAAAAAGTGTGCTTTTGTCTTCCTTTTGTATTTTCAGGATTAAATGAGCTCAAATTAACAAAAGAAGCAAAAAGGCAGCTAAATCTAATATAAATACAAGAAAAGGAACAAACGTGACATGCCCGACCCCACGACAGCATCTTCCCAAGCAAAACAAGAGAACAGAAGGCTGAACACGCCCCGTGCTCAATGAGCACGGGGGCGTGCCCAAGTGTCAGCATAAAAGACAAAGTTGTAGAAGCTTCCATCGCCCACCACAGTGTCGTGCTCAGCGGACACGGGGCCGTGGTCAACTATAAGATTCGCAGAATCCAGGCAAATCTTGATAGTACATATATGCTTCTGCACACGGGGTCGTGCCCAGCGGACACGGGGCCGTGGTCAACTAATACAGACAAGAGCAATTAATGAAGACAGAGAAGGATGTGGACACAGGGCCATGCCCATTGGACACGGGGCCGTGCCCGAGCTTCTGTTCAGCCTATAAATAGGAGTGCTTGGCTCAAGCTCAAACCATCCCTTGGCACACCACCTCTCTCACACTTCACCCACCACCCACCACCACCATAACACCATCATCCACCACCATCATCCATTGTCCATCATAGAGTGTGTGAGTCGTCTCGGGATCCAAGATTGATCGTAAGAGTTCTTGACAATCAAGGCCATGACTGCCTAAGTCTCTTACATCACTTGGTGAAGACAAAGTGTCTAGTGTAATACTTTTTATTTTTAATCTTTTCGCACTTTTTACTTGGTTATGTATTAATGACTTTAATAACTAGTTTCTTATGTTGAAGGTGATTTTTCCTTATCGTTTGTCCGTGGTGTCTTGGCATTATTTTACTGTCTATATAAAATAAAAGATTTTCACCATTCATATCTCCACGGTCTATATGGAGGTATGTTGGTTACCTGGTCGGGGGTTAAGGGAACGGTTTGGTAAAAGTCTTGCGTTGTTCAGTGTATAGATCCTGCAAGGACCTGGGTCAAATTTGGTAGGACCTCCTTCAATACTTAACGGTATTGGATGGCGGGGGTCCAAACTCTTTGATCCCCTCATATGTAAGCTACTATTAATACTTTAACCCGGCTACTTAGGACTGTATCCCTATTGACTCAGACTACTTAGCCGAGGGTAACGTCACCTTCAAAAGAGGGGCCTACCACAATATGCATTAATAACTTAATTAATTATCTTTCAATAATCCGACCCTTTAGGATTGTATCCTTGCTGACTCAAACTACTGGGTTGAGGGTAACGTCGCCTTCAAAAGAGGGGCCTACTACAATAACTAAGATAATCTCTTAAAAAGTGCAAAAGTGCGGAAATAATCAAAGGTTACACTAAACACGAGTCGGAGCCAAGTGATTCATCTTGTCTATCTGTTTTATTTTTATTTTTATTTTCGGCATTTTAGTTAGTTTTTATTTTTCTTAGTTTAAAACCTTTTTCTAAACTTTTTGATTTGATTAGACGTTGAGGATAAACCGATACTAAAAGCTCTTGTGTCCTTGGACGACCTCGGTATCTTACCAACACTATACTACGCTCACGATGGGTGCACTTGCCCATATGTGTGTTTAGTGTTAGTAAATATCATGTTTTATAAATTTAAAACTTGGCTAAAGAAAGTGTAAAAGGGCTTAAAATATACTTAAACCTATATATACACCTAACGCACATCAAAAAGCAAACGTCGTAGCAGATGCGTTGAGTCGAAAAGAATATCCACACCCGATTCAAGTAAAATCTATGAAGTTGATAGTTACGCCTCACCTCCTTGAAACGATACGAGATGCTCAAATGAAAGCACTAGAGGCAGGGGATCCAAAGAAAGAAAGAACGAAAGGAATAGCAGAAAAATTTGAAGAAAACTCGAGCGGGCATAAAATGAGATTTGGTCGGATCTGGATACCATGGTTTTGTGAGGTCAAAACAGTGCTACTTGAAGAAGCTCATAAGTCACGGTATTCCATTCACGCTGGGGCTACAAAAATGTACCGTGACTTGAAGACAAACTATTGGTGGCCCGGTATGAAACGCGATATCGCTAAGTATGTCGCGAAATGTCTGACGTGTTCTCAAGTGAAGGCGGAACATCAGAAGCCCTATGGAGAGTTACAACCCCTGGAAATTCCGGTATGAAAGTGGGAGGAGATAACAATGGATTTGGTGACCAAGCTACCTAGAACGAAAAAGGGGCATTGTTGATACATATCGTGTGGATACGGCTCGGCTCGGTTCGACTCGGCTACGAAGTGAAGGCCGTAGTCAAGACAACCTCCTGTCTTGACTCGGTATGCGTTTTACTTTGTAACAAATCACGTACATGTAACTGCGTGTGTGCAGTATACATGTTAGTATTGTCTAGATTATAGTTTATGTTTGTTGTTTGTTTGTTCTAAGCCCAAGCCAAGGCCCAACTGTAAGAAGCCCAGTTGACTTTGAACAAGGCCCAAGCCAAGTGACGAAATCCCAGGACATGTTTGGCGAAATCACCTTTGTGATGAAAACACTTTGTGGTGAAAACCAAATAGGACGAAATCAGGTGATTTCGTCCATATCCTTGATTTCGTCCCATGTGATTTCGTGGGCTTCTGATTTTGTCGACATGTGTAGTATATAAACACAGACACAGAACAGAACACAGTTAAGAAGTCTGAATAGATTTCTTTGAGCGAACACACTGTAAACACACACACACTGAGAGTTTATGAGAGCATCTTGTAAACACTGTATTGTAACCGTTTTCTAGATTAATACAATGGAGTGTTAATCGTGAATCTTGTGTTTTACGTGTTCCTCAATTGGTTTAACTTACCCGTTTGGATTTCGCACTTTCGGGTTTGTCGGAAAACAGGGAATAGAGGTTACTCGATCCTCCGGGTGGACCTACAATTGGTATCAGAGCATTGGCTCGATTCCTTGTTAAAACCAAGTGTTTTTATTGAGTTTTGAAAGTTTTTAAAGTGTTTTTCTTGGTTTTTGATTATAAAGTTCATATCTTACTGAAAAACAGTTTTTAAAATCTTTGAAATTCATGTTGTTTTGCTTCTAGTTCATATAAAACCTTGTTATAACTCTTGTATACATGTTAGTTTTGGGTTTTTATTGAACTTTATTTGGAAAAGTGTGTTCGGATATGTTCAGGAAACTTGTATCTTCATCTAGTTCATCACATCTTCAAGTTGTTCTTGAATAATATTCATGTTTGATCTTTATTTGTGTCTGATGTTTGTGTTTGTTGTTTGATTATTAAACAATTGTTTGACTATTGTTACATAAAAATGATAATGGTTTACTGAAAAGGAGAAAAGCATGGCCGAAAGTATGTTGAGTTTGAAAATTGAAGTCTGACAAGTCTGATAAAAGTATGTTACGTTTGACAATTGAGCCACTAGAAGATTGTTTTGTCAGAAGATAAGGTGATAAGGTTTGATAAATATCTAATTGGTTTTCACCTATTGTCTACGAAATCACCTCTTTGTTTTCATCAAATATTTAGTCAACGAAAATACCTGGTCAACAATATCAAGCTACACATCATTCTGGACGAAATCAAGCTGCAACGAAAACACAAGATCTTGACCGAAATCCCTTATCAGTTCTGGGCCGAAATCAGTTCTGGGCCGAAATCAATTCTGGGCCGAAATCTCTTATCAACGAAATCACCTCACATTTGGACAAAATCAGTTCTGAACAAGGTCATTTTTGTCAACGAAAACTGACGAAATCAACCCCATTTTCGTCAAAACTATCAGCGACGAAATCACATCTGATTTCGTCATCAACTTAGTTCAGCTACGAAATCACATAGTTCATCAATGAAATCACATCTGATTTCATCAAACATCATTCAACGAAATCACTCCTCATTCAGTATTCAGACGAAAACATGCTTGATTTCGTGATCATTCTTCAGACGAAAACACCTTATTTTCGTCATTCATACTTGTGATATTTCTAACAGTAGACTTGTAAAACATTTTTAACTGTTTAATTTGTGTGATTTAATCAGGTATTCGTCGTTATACATTCAAAATGAATCCGGCTTGGGGTACTCCGTCAACTGCAGAGAGCAAATATAGAAGTACGAGTTTATCTCCCTCATGGGCCGAATATCCCGCACCCACTTCTGCAATACCAGTGCGACAAAATATTGATATGTATTATGGAACTCCTAGCACTTCTGTAAGACCTGCTTCACACGCTTCACTTCAAACGGCGTTTGTCACAAGCACAGATCTATATGGCAATCCGATACAAGTTCCTGTAAAGCCAGCTCCAACCACAGATTTGTATGGATATCCATTACCACCAGTTGCTGCACAGCGCCATCATTCTACTGTAGCACCATCATCTGTTGATCCAAGGAACTGTAGTCAAACAGAAACGGCGTTTTATGCTAAAATTGTCAAAGATGCCAGCAATGGTGAATCATCGCAAAACGATGACAGTTCTGAACATGACAGTAGTTCAGTTGAAGATGTTACAACTTCAAGTTCAAGCGAGGATGGTTCAGAATATGAATCAACAAGGGAGGTTGTTGATTCTGAGGCAAATGAGTCAACATCTAATGGCGGCAGTTCATCAAGCCAGGTATGTGTCGATGAACCAACTGTTGTTAATTGTGATAATTGTGCTAGCTTAAGTGATAAATGTGCTGATTTGGATGCTAATATGTCTGAGTTGCAAAGCAAACATGATGCTTTAAATGCTAAATTGTTTGACTTGCAAAACAAACATGTTTCTTTAGATGCTAAGTGGTGTGATTTGTAAAGCAAACATGAGGATTTGCAAAACAAATTTGAATTGACAAATATGCACAATCAAAAGTTGATAGTGGATCTTTCGAAATGCAAAGACGCCAACATGTTTTATGAAAACCATGAAAAAGAGTTTAAAACGGTGATTGAAAACTTAAGAAAAGATAAAACCGAGCTAACAAAAATGGCTTCAAGAAAACAAACTGACATTAACTGTTACATCAATAGGCTCAAGATAATGCAAAAAGAAATGGCTTGTGTTAAATCTGAAAGTGAGGCGATCCATCTTAAGCTAAATAGTTATTTAAACTCTAGTTATGTGCTGGATCACATCATCGATGTTCAGAAAGAGAAAAAGGATGTCACGTGTATTGGATATAAGAAATGTCCACCACCTGTTAGACACAATTATGATGCACTGCCTGATGAGGAGTATAGAACTCATTATGAAGAATCTGTTCCTTTAGACATTGAGAAATTTGCAACGGGACTTGGATACAAACTGGAAGTATCATCAGATTCGGATGTGTCAGCAGATACATTTGTAACTGCTGAACAAAATCAGGATCCTCAAGTCATTGTTGAGGATGCTGATTCTTCAGATGATGAATCCGATGATACTGACTCTCCACAATCTGATGCAGTTATCAAAGAAGAGGACATACCTCTCGAGAATCACATTCTATGTGATCCTCCCACAAAACCTGCTAAGACTGTTCAGGTCGAGTCCACGTCTGCAAAAGAGTCTGAAAGAGTGAATTTGCTGTACACTCTTGTTGGTGATGATAAAATCTATTCTGACAAAGATTTTCCGATTAAGAATGTTAATCAATCTTTAATCAATAAAGTTTTTGAAGATTCGACAAGTAGGTTTTTGGGAAAGTCGGCTTCACACGTTGTGGTAACACAGTATCCTTCGATTCCAAAAGCCGAAATTCGAAAACAAAATGGCAATCAGAAATTACCAACAGTGAAAAAGCAGCAAAATCATACCAAACCAAAAGGCAAATCAACGACCCAAGGTCGTAAGGAACCGAATCAAAAGAAGAACAAGAAGATGAACTTTGTGAAATCCAGAGGGACGGATAAAATTGAAACTTTTGAAAACAAATCCAACACGGATTTTGTTAAACAAAGTAAAATTTTGAAAAGAAACAGTCAAAACAATTACACACAACATACAAACGGTTGTGATGTAGGAGCAAGTACCTCAAGATCACGAAGTTCATCATCAAGCTCCTACAGTTATGATACTCCGAGGTTTGTTGAGCGGAGATCATGTTTTGAATGCGGTGAGTACGGGCACATTGTCAGAAATTGTCCATATCTCACGAAAGGAAAGGCAAAGGTTGATGCCCCCCGTGGTAACTGTTACCATAAAAGATCTGTTTCACCAAAACAGGACCCTCGTCTTGTTAAACAACGGGAAATGAAATAGAAAAAGAAACAACGAAAAAATGTTGAAAGGTTTTAAAACCGGAGGTTGTCCAAACGCAGTTTGTTAAATCAGATGTTAAAAATGAAAAACAAAAACATATTTGGAAACCAAAATCGGAAACTGTTTCAGGGGGAGCTACATCAATTCCGAATCATCGGGAAATGGATGTCACAATTCTCGATGATGACGGACGAGCCAAGTCTGTGAAGGCTTGGGTCCCCCTCTCCAACTAATCTCTGAATGAGTGTGCAGGATGTTCCAGGAGGAACTATTGATAGTCTTAGGATTGCTGATAGTGGAGCGTCAATGCACAAGATCGGCGACAAAAGGCTCCAAAATATTGTTACATCTAGGAGAATGTTGTTGCCTTTGATGGAGAGAGGAGAAAAGAAGACAAAAATGTCTGATGAACGAATGTGGTTGAATGAAGTTGAAAAATTCGACAAGTTGAAAAATATGTTCCAAAATTTGGTTGTTATGGTTTTTGATCGGGTCAACATGATAGATTCCAATGAAAAGTACGCGCCTGCAGCACGTCTGAAGCCTTTTCGAAGATTCATGGAGTTTTCTTCCACAAGAAGTTCAAAGTCCACAAGTTGAACCTATAAGGTACTTTTCTCCATGGTGTGATTGAAGAAAATGTGTTTGTTGAACAAACAAACCGGGTGTGCGGATGCCTTGGCATGGATTGAACAACCGCACACTACTTCTCAAAGAGTAAGACAAAGACCTTGCCGGACCTAGAGGTCTATGATCTTGTTGCTGTGAAGAGATTTCTCAGTAGCTGCAAAATTGACTTTGTAGTCCACAACGGGTGGATATCCAGTTTGGGAGAGCACTCAGATTCCTTGCAATGCATGAAGCAGTTGCAGGATACGGTTTTAAATTTCTAATCTCTCCTATTCTTGTCGATATTTAAGCTGCTTTATGATTTAGTAACATCTCGTATCAGCACACTCTTTGACCTGACACATTGAACTCGAATATCACCTCACACGTGATTGTTTCAATATGAAACTCGTCAATGTTGTCATGGTCTACATCGATTACCGACATGCCAACTGATTTTTCCAAAATTCGATAAATCATTTCTGATTAAACTTAATTTTGGTAAACGGCATCGAGGTAAAACATGAGTTAACCGACATCGGAAAATCGTTTTTGTAAATATCTTTGTGTTTTTAAAATTATTGTAAGTTTGTTGATTTTAGCGGGAGTAATTCCAAAATTTGAAAAATTCAAAAACATCGAAAAATTTCAAAACCCAAAAAACAATAGAAAAACAAAAATGAGTTTCCTGGCGAGCAAAAGAGAAAATGATTGTACATCAGTGGTCTGTCCAAACCTTTTTAAATTGAAATGCAAAATGAAAAATGTTAAGCAGCTCTATATAAGATGTATCGGTAGGCTCACAATCATCTTAAAGTGTGCAGGGTGATATAAACTTAAATCGACTGAAGACCAGGTGGGAACCACTCATTGGCATATGGTCTTAGTACCGAAATTTCGTTTGAGAGATTGCCGAGGTTCTGAGATATGTGGTCTTTATGCTGTTTATCATCTGGGTATCATGGTTGTTTCTTTTACCGAAACAAACGGAGACGAAGTCTAGATCTTCCATGATATCATACATACGTGTACATACTGCATACGACCTCAATAAGTGATCAACAATCACATGTCCACAAAATAAGTGATAATATATCACATTTATCCGGGAGTCAAGTTCGTCTCTTTGCTGTATGAAAGTACTGACCTGTTCACGGACTTGCTCCTGTGCCCTCATGCATCTGAAAATCAAGTTCCTCTTCAATAAGTGATTCTATCACATAGGGCTTGTTTTCATCAAAATAAGTGAGTTACTCACATCTTTTTATACGTCAAAACAGATGATAAATGGTATACTCACCAGTAAGATGAACTCTCGTGCATACCTTGATACCGGAATGTGTCGTGATGTGGATGAACACCGGTCGGTAAGTATAAATCATACTTTAACGTATCCCCTCGTCATGATTACATATGATAA
Organism: Helianthus tuberosus; assembly: GCA_030545235.1. NCBI lineage: Eukaryota > Viridiplantae > Streptophyta > Magnoliopsida > Asterales > Asteraceae > Helianthus > Helianthus tuberosus. The sequence goes on along the minus strand of CM060430.1, from coordinate 108,371,763 downwards.
GTTGAGCTTATGTGGATAACAATACCGATAATCGTTATAGGATGTTTATCTATATGTTAACCAAAAGAACAACAAGAGCGTTTTGGCATGACCGTACACTGATATGATTCTCTTACCCTCGAAACTCGCAAAAAGAATGTTTGTATATATTTATTTACCGCTTTCAGTCTTTAAGTTTGAAATATTCAAAATACCAAAAAGATTTTAGGTGTGTTTTAATTTAAACTTTATAAAAGTCAAAAAGATTTTATTTCTGCTTTAGTTTTGATTAACCGATTTTGGAACTCAAGTCTTCGTTACCTGAAATCTGAATGAAAACCAAAACGACTGAATCTTCATAAACGGTCAGAGTTTGCAAGTTAATAATCTAAATTGAAAAATCTGTTAACTTTTCAAACTAAACTGTCGGACGGTAGTTGAAAATATGGTCACATGTGTGTCACTTGTTTAATGTTAACTATATTCCAAGCAGTTGTTCTCATTATGCGTTTAGCTTTCTTGCATGTGCAGATATTAAAGGCGAAGAGAACATGTTCGATGACAAGCTTCGGAATGAAGACACGACGTGAAGGCACTCAAATGATAAAGATGATCGAGTTGCCGCTGATCAATCACCAACACCACAAGGATCTCAAGCATTGAAGTCAAAAGATTCCCAAGCATAATCAAAGGGGGAGTTTGTTAACACACTACCTAAATGAAAAGGGAGTTTGTTGATACACTTTCTACTTACGACGCGTGAAGACTTTGAAGATCCTACGACAAGAATGAATGAACCATCAAGAGATGGAGAACGAGATTACGAACCTCACGAGCAGCATCCAAGGGGGAGTTTGTTGATACATATCATGTGGATACGGCTCGGCTCGGTTCGACTCGGCTACGAAGTGAAGGCCGTAGTCAAGACAACCTCCTGTCTTGACTCGGTATGCGTTTTACTTTGTAACAAATCACGTACATGTAACTGGGTGTGTGCAGTATACATGTTAGTATTATTTAGATTATAGTTTATGTTTGTTGTTTGTTTGTTCTAAGCCCAAGGCCCAACTGTGAGAAGCCCAGTTGACATTGAACAAGGCCCAAGCCAAGTGACGAAATCCCAGGACATGTTTGGCGAAATCACCTTTGTGATGAAAACACTTTGTGGTGAAAACCAAATAGGACGAAATCAGGTGATTTCGTCCATATCCTTGATTTCGTCCCATGTGATTTCGTGGGCTTCTGATTTCGTCGACATGTGTAGTATATAAACACAGACACAGAACAGAACACAGTTACGAAGTCTGAATAGATTTCTTTGAGCGAACACACTGTAAACACACACACACTGAGAGTTTATGAGAGCATCTTGTAAACATTGTATTGTAACCGTTTTCTAGATTAATACAATGGAGTGTTAATCGTGAATCTTGTGTTTTACGTGTTCGTCACTTGGTTTAACTTACCCGTTTGGATTTCGCACTTTCGGGTTTGTCGGAAAACAGGGAATAGAGGTTACTCAATCCTCCGGGTGGACCTACAGGCATGATACAATATGGGTAATCGTAGACCGACTCACAAAGAGTGCTCACTTCTTGCTAATTCGAGAGGCCTACTCCTCAGAAAAGATGGCAGAAGTGTATGCGAATGAAATAATATCTCGACACGGGGTGCCTGTGTCAATCGTTTTGGATAGGGATACGAGATTCACCTCTCATTATTGGCTGAAGTTTCATGAAAATATGGGTATGAAACTGCACATAAGCACCGCCTACCATCCGCAGACTGACGGGCAATCGGAAAGAACAATACAGACGCTTATTGATATGTTGAGGGCATGTGCATTAGACTTTGGAGGAAATTGGGATGACCATTTACCACTAGTGGAATTTTCTTACAACAATAGTTATCATAGTGGTATCCAAATGGCACCTTATGAACTGTTATATGGAAGGAAGTGTAGGACTCCCGTATGTTAGGGGGAAGTAGGAAAAAGGGAACTCGCGTCTAACGAATTAATAGCAATGACCAACGAAAAGATTGATCTAATTAGAGCTCGGTTGAAGGCGGCTCAAGATCGGCAAAAGGCATATGCGGATAAAAGAAGGCATCCTATCGAGTTCCAAGTTGGAGATTATGTACTACTAAAAGTATCCCCATGGAAAGGAATAATCCGTTTCTGTAAACGGGGCAAGCTGGGTCCTCGATATATAGGGTCGTTTAAGATTTTGTCTCGAGTGGGGAAAGTGGCATATCATCTAGAATTGCCATCTTCATTAGACGGGATCCATAACACTTTCCATGTCTCACAATTAAGGAAGTGCCTTGCGGATGAATCGAAGATCGTACCTCTTGACGACATTGAAGTAGATGAGAGCCTGAACTATGTCGAAAGATCGATAGCTATTAAAGATGTTAAGGTAAAGATCTTCGCAATAAGGCCATTAAACAAGTCCTAGTTCAATGGCAACACCGGAAGGGTTCAGAACTTACATGGGAATCGGAAGATGAAATGCGGAAACATTATCCTTCCTAATTCGGTATGTAAATGTTACTTTTAGTATATGTTCAAGTTTCGGGGACGAAACTTTTTCTAAGAGGGGTAGACTTGTAACACCCCAAAAATATATAATTTATTTATTTCTTTTAAGTTAGTTATAAGAATGAAAGTTTGAGCTCGAATAAATAAAATGTTAAGACTCGAGGGACTAAAGTTGAAAAATTAAAAATGAAAGTCTTACTAATTAAGCAAGACACACACTACACACATAGTATGTGTGTGCGTGGATAGAGATCAGGAGAAGAAAAGAAGAAGCAAACCCTAGTTCATCATCTTCATCAAATTGGAGGGTGATTACAAGTCTAAGCGACCATTAGAACCTGAATTCTTGATCACATAAGCTTGTCTAACAAAGTGGTAAGTCGAATTTATTGAAGTTGTGAACTTTAAGAAATGGGTTTTTTTATCTAATCATGAGTTAGGATATGGTGTATGCATCTAGAAGCTTAGACTATGAAATAAGACACGATTAATGTTCGGTTTTCGGTGATTTAGTTGTTGTGATAGATGGAACTTGAATAAATGATGTAGGATGAGAATAGTCATATGAACTTGTTGATTTGTGATGAACTAGTAGAGTAGTGTGTAAATATACTTGTAATTAAATGTCCTATTAAAGCGAAACCCGCCAAGTGTTCGATAAAATGCCTAAAAGAACAAATGGGTGAAATTTGGTAAATTATGATCAAGTTATTGTATGAGACAAAGTATGTAAAAAGATGGAATGATATTTAGTCGGGCTAAACGAATGAATGTATTTATGTAGGCGTAAAGGAAGAAGGTTCAAGCACTAGGAGATCGGAAAGCTCACAAGATCGAGGTATGTTGTTTTATGCATACAAGCTTTACTTTCTAATTGCCATTGTTATATTAGAACCGTAATTATGATTGTTCATAGATGATGTGTAGTTGATAGCTTAACCCATCATGAACGAGTCGTAAAAGATGATAAACATGAAGGAGGTTATGTTAAGGTCGGTTGGTCTTGAACTAACCGTATATTGGAAAGTTATGTAAGAATGTAATGAAATAGCTAAATCCGTCATAAACGGATTGGGAAAGATGCTTATGTTGTGTTTATGTTTAATCCGAAATTAACGGATTATTAAATGCTATGCGTTATCTCGTTTGGAGATAGTAATTAATGACCCGTTCAACGGGTCGATGAAAGTGAAATTGTGACATGGTTATGTGATGACACGAATGGATGTTAGTTTTATTTAATATTATATTGTAAGGAACTGACTAGTTAAACTTTGATTGCGATGTAGGTAAATCCGCGATTTAGGTGGCGTGGCGAACTTGGAGACGAACACCAACACGCACACCATGGTTTATGCGCTTCCGTAGTAGTCGCCCTTTTGAAACAATGTTTTTGTTAAACTTATACTTCTTGAAAGTCGTCTTTTGATATGTAAATTATGGTTTTAAAAACTTAGTCGTTTGTAATTAGAAACTTTAAACTTGTGCCTTGACAGGGTAGTTCGGATTAACACCTGTAACTAGTCTAGGGGAGGTGTTGATCTCGAACTAGCTACAAGGGTATTTTGGTAAAATGAAAATATTATGTTAAAAGCTTTAAATGTTGAAGTTTACATGTATTTTTGATCAGTCAAAATTAAGGGCGTTACATTTTGATAACCCACTTCACCCTTCATGGGGGTTTTCATATATTACAAGCACATGCAATTCTCTATTCATACATTCACTCGTATATTGATGCTAAACGAAATCTTCACCTTGAATCATGTCGTACTCAACAAAATCAATCTCAATTTCATACTTTCATCTTTCTCATTGTGCTAGATGTTCATCAAAAGAAAATATGGAACTTACCTAGGGTTTAGTAGGCATAGATGATCATAAATCAGACCCATGCATGGACAAAATCACCAATTTTCCCTTCCAATTTGTTGAATTTGCCATTGGAGCTTCAAGGGAGTATGGTCTCCCTTTCTTCCCCCCCCCCCCTGAACTCGTTCCACACACGCACACACTTGCACTCTTTTCTTTTTCCTTTTATTTCTTTCTTTTATTTATTTTCATAAATACATCTTTCCAGATTTGCATTTCCTACCCTTATAGTTTTATTAGTCTACATGTCTACCACTACTACATACTTTTACTTAAAAGTTAACATTACATTTAACTAGGTTAAGTTTCCCTAGTTACCCAACATCATGCCATACTATTTAAGCACACGCCCATAGTCAAAATAGAGATTTTGGGGCGTTACAAGTCTATCCTCCTTAAAAGAGGTTTCGTCCTCGAAACATTGTTCATTTCCATTTAAATTAACTATCTTTTCTTTTCATCTCATCAATTAGATCGCGAGCCCGTCTCGGTGACGACCTTCTAACATTCAAAAACTCGATCCGGAGTTCTTATTAATATCGTATTCCCTTTATAGTGCTAGTTCCTAGCGCACGTCATCACTATTGGTTCATTCATCGAATTCATTCTAAATGTATACTATTATTCATACAGGCCTAAGTTTACGACATGTTCCTATCTTTCTAGTTAAACATAATGCATTCATATTTTTACTTATTTGACATAATTAGATTTATTTCATTCTATTCATATATTATATACGATATTTCATTTTGTTTACCGTGAACAAACTTTAACATTCCATTACTAACATTCCTTCTAATTACTTTCCTACTCATATGAGGGGTCAACATACTATCATACACACACTATAAACATTTGATGACTTGTTAACCATCACAACAAAACTACTTGACACGAGGATTAAACATCATTCTACTTTTGTTGTTGTCACATGATGCTAAGTACATTCTTAGGTTATTTTCCAAATTAGGTCATTCACGTCACCTCGAGATGTCCATCCGTTTGTTTTGCACATTACTTACTATACACATATATGTGTGTTATTGAATGACATTAAGTCTAAACTAAAATTTCATTCCTTTGTTGGCCTCTAAAAGCCAAATCTTTTATACCATATCATACTTGTGCCACCACTAGTTCGCATGGAAGTATTATTCAATCTGTAACTTTCTATTTAACATCCACAAGTTAAACCATTTACTAACCTCGCTAATTTGGCACGAACCAACGTGTCACAACCGAAGTTGACTCGCTTCTTCACGAATCCGTATCTTAATAGGGAAGATCCATCCATGCGATGAGTTTCCGCTCGTGTGCATCCCTTTACTAACTCTATTGGTTTCATCACATCAAGAGCTCTATCATTATCATGTACAAAATCAACGGTTAGCACATTCCTTCAAATTTCTTCGAGTATGGCGTTTATCAAATTAACTTGTTTACATACTAGCCCTTTCTAGACCCTCCTTTTTTTAACATTAGTTTGCTCGACTCATTCTTAACGGGTCAATACACGACCATTCCTTAGCATAGCATTTTCATTTATTTGACCCGTTCACAACTGGTCAACATATGACCGTTTCTTAACATATTATTTTCATTCAGTTATTCAATTCATTTGGTGTTAACTCACCCATATTCTTCCATAAATCCTTAACTTACTAGGCATACTACATTATACATTTCATTGCTTACGTAGTACTCCCTCATGAGTAAAATTCCAATATGTCTATCACATAACCTTATTCAATACGCTTCCCAACTAATGCTTTCCTTGCTACTACAACTTCTGTCGGATTTTGCTTGTTTAATAAACCGAACCTTTCATATTATTTTACTATCATTTGTTTTCTAGTTAATAATCTCAACTCTGTTTGGACTTATAGAAAGCCAATCTATTAATGCACTCTTATTTATGTTTTATCAATCAACTATGACTCACCCTCTACGTGTTCATTCATGCACTTACACACACATATGCATTTCGCTAGTCAAGCGATATGGTTATCCCGGCATTGCTATTTTATCGCCTACCCGCTATGTTATACTTACTTATGAATTCCAGTCTTTTCATTCGTACATATTATTCTTATCATTCATTCCTTTCTATGTTTCGAACCCGTCGTGCGGTTTCTAACATATCATCCATACATTCCTTTACTTCCGTGTTTGAATCCGTCTCGCGGGTTCAAACATCTCATTCGTACATTCCATTACTTCTATGTTTGAATCCGTCTCGCGGGTTCAAACATATCATTCGTACATTCCATTTATACGAGGTGCTTTAATTTTCTTGGGAATCTCATAATTCTCACCCACACATCCACCTAAATCCCAATCCTTCCGGACATACCTGCAACAATTATCATGGTCTCACGAACGTCATATATTTCTTGCGTACTGGCTAGGTACGCAATCCACATACTAGTTTCGTGCCTTCATGTAATCATCGCCTTATGTCCGAAGAATTAGGTTTCAGCAAGTGTAACATTTCAAAACTTCATTACTATTCTATCATTATCCTTCCTTTAATAAGTCCCATCATTACATGTACCCAAATATGAATTTACGTACATGGGTTCAGTTTGCCTTATTACACGCCTTGGTGTCGGTCCTAGTATGCATTCGAGGATCATCCTCTCCAATTAATCATGGTTACCTTACACACAACATGCTGTCAGTTTTCTTCACATACATACTTAAGTACATACTTACCTTGCTTCTGTCCTTAGATCTTGATAGAGTCTCGAATTGTACGGGTTCCTTGTCACAAGAGCACACATGTTTGAGTTCAAGTATTTACCTCCTCATACTTGATTTCCCTCAAACTAGGGCTCTGATACCAACTTGTAACACCTTAATATGTAATAACTCAAAAACGACGCAGCGGAATTATGAAGTCAAAAATTTCTTTCATTATTACTTATATAACTTATTAGTAAGTTCGTTTCTAGAATAACCCACACTTTATTAAAAAGATTTACAACGTTTATTCTTGATTATCACATCAATTACATATACGATCCCCAGTTATGTGACTACTCTTCCCGTACAATTCTTGCCCTTGACTCGATCTTCAATCCTCCAATACTTTATACCGATCTTAGCCCGTGTAACCTACATTCACCACAAACATGCACATCATTAAAATTTGATAATCTACATTCATAATTTATCATACATAATTAAATGACCACGCCGCAATCTTTCTATTCGTGCAAGTCTTTTTGATCATCCTTCCGAGTACAATCTTGCATTCCAATTCCTCAAAACTTCACAATGGACTTCAATAGTATGCCTGCAAATCTCATTTCATTCTCAAGGCACATGATTAGTAACTTAGTACTCAAACATATTGAAGCTATGTATACGTATATACAAGCCTCATTCCTTCATGTACAATAAATACTATTCGTGCCTACGTACATCCGTATGTGTACTTTTGGTCACATAATACATACACACATACATACGTACATATAAACAAGCTCTCACATACAACTTACATAATTCCATATGATTTACTAACGTGTCCTAATTACAAAGCACCATGTAATAAGACATGTATGAACAATCTTATACACATACTCACTCCTATTCATGGTTACTTATAAGTTACAGCTATTGGAATGAAGTTAAATCTATACATACATACCCACATACTTAATTCATTTCCCCGCAAACTCGCTCTCACGTCACGTTCTTACTCACACGTTATAAACACTTTTTAAGTGTCTTTCGGGTATGTTTCGGATGTTAAAAAAAATGAGTTCCATACTTACCCGTAACTTACCAAGCCATTTAGTAGGGTTGAAGTGCATTATAAAAATTTATCGAGGCTTAGAATGGGTTCACGGGGTCTGAATTCGAAGAAAAACGAAGAATTGCATGAACTTTATATTTTGTATCTGACCTCCACCGTAAGCTACGGTGGCTACCGTAGCTTACGGTGGCCATAAAATCCATACGGTAACAAGGCACTGCCTTACGGTGGAAGGATGGTTTCAGTACCTACCGTAGCTTACGGTGGCTACCGTAAGCTACGGTAGCGCCCAGATCAGCTTCCATTTTTAATACTAAAATTCGCATAACTTACTCGTTTTGCATCCGTTTCACTTGAAACTTGTTTCTAATTGTCCGTAAAACATTTCCCTATATATTAGACTAAGAATCCTTGCCCTGGGTCCTTAATCTTTACGAATTTCATTACCGCTACCTTACTTATACATAATTATTCGACCCGTTTAATCCCACCAAATTACCTTCGACTTAGATAACTACCCCCGTCTAAACTAGATCAATACTTATCTTAAAACTTTCATCCTTACATAACTTTACATAATTTCCCCACATTCATAAATATGAAAATTCTATATGCATACTAAGAAGTGAGTCGGAAGTCACTTACCTTGTGCATCCGTGTTCGTAACCGCTTCCTTGTCTCATTTTGACCCGTTAGCCTTCCATGCTTGGTCCATGCTAGTGTGGTTCCTATCCTTTCATGTCGTCATGCCATAATAATGTTAGTATTCATGTTCATTCATATTAACACACATTTTCCAAATCTTATCTACATTGACTTTTACTAACACGCATACGACATGAATTGTTAACCACGTTGTTCAATATCTTCGAAATCCAAACTCGTTATCACACATAACACATAATTGGTCTAACACATATTCCATGATCCCTCGATTCTTATATCTGTGTCAAAAATGCCTAACCATGCTATAAATTCTCGGTTGACTTTCAGAAAGTCAACCTTCTAGCATATAACTTCCAACTTTTGAACACGCATTCATGTTGATATGGTAGACCATATTAATGACATCATAATCATTTCATACATAATGTTGTATGACACATACAACTACATGATCACCTAGTCACATACACAATATACACATAATCAATTCACAAATACTTATGCTTTCATGATTCTACATTTGACAACCACATTGCTAAGTTAGATAACTTAACGTAATTCATAACATCATCCTTTACTAGTATGGTCATATGTTATACATTTAGTACACATTCACTTCTTAATCACCATTAAACAATTAATCAAACCCATGGTGATCGTCACACCATACAAGCATAAGGTACAATCCCCAAATGCATGATTTTGATCAAAACATGCATTCAACCTGAATTCTCATATGAATTTCATCTAAATCACATTATTCATGTTAGTTTACTATCAATTACATCATTAACACCTTTTATGCGTATTCATCCATTAATTGCATACAATCTCATCTATTAAGCTCACCTAAACATTTCATCAAGCACTTGGTGTGCGTACCATAATTTATGCACAATGTACAAGTACTTCATGCTCATCTCCTACCTCTTGTCATTTCATCAATTAACAACTTAAGAATCACATTAGTCCCTTAACATACTTAATCTAACTTAAGGGAATCAAACACATACAACATAATAACCAAATTTACTAGAATCAATCATGGTTTCATCCTTATTTTCATAACCCACTTCACCCTTCATGGGGGTTTTCATATATTACAAGCACATGCAATTCTCTATTCATACATTCACTCATATAAAGAGGATCCCTGGCGGCAAATACCCATAGCCATCAAAGAGGGGTAAGAAACATGTTTCAAACCCGAGACCTCAAGTGTCCTCGGTCCGGCTTAAAGCGGGTGTCGGTGGCCACCAAAGTGGCACTAATGGGAATTGAACTTGGGTCTCCATTGGAGAACCCAAGTCACTCCACCACTAGGGTGAAGTGGGTTATGAAAATAAGGATGAAACCATGATTGATTCTAGTAAATTTGGTTATTATGTTGTATGTGTTTGATTCCCTTAAGTTAGATTAATATATGAAAACCCCCATGAAGGGATTTTGTGGCATTACATCTTGAATGCATCGCTGGGCTACTTTTGATTAATGTGTGTAATTGTCTGCAAAATTGGAAGAAGAAGAAGGATCGATTGGATCCTCCCATGGCATCCAAAAAAGGGGTTTGGGGAAGATGAACTTAGGGGGGGGGGGGGGGGGATATCAGACCATTTATGAGGGTATGGATTTAATATAATTAATTTAATTATTAATATGTTTTAATAAATAGAGATGGACCATTTTGCCCCTGAAGAAAAAGATAAAATAGCAAGATTTAATAGCCAGATAACAGGTGATTTGATTTTTGGACCAAAATGACAATAAAAGTGAAACCACAGGGATCCAGTTTTAAAAGGTTTGAGTTTTGGACTAAAATGGCAAAAATAACCAAATCTAAGGGACCAAAATGGCAGTTTACTCAATAAGAAAAGAAGAAAGACAAAATCAAAATATAATAAACATACCCCATGGTTCGATCTTGGGCTGGAGGGGGATTAGCAGGAGCTTTACACCACCGGAGTATGGATTGATTTGTTGGTTAACTCATCACCAAAATGTATAAATACAATTAAGATGTATGTTGAAAAAAAAAAATAGCAATGATAATTTGCCATGTGGCAAAACCGTCTAAAACGGACATATGACGAATTACAACCATTCACGTTTTAAAATGTATGTATATAGAATTTTATTGTTTTTACAAACATACATGGGCGGACCTAGGTGAAGCCCAGGGTGGGCGGGCGCACCCCTTGAAAAAAAAATTAGTATATTTTTTAGGCAAAAAACCCGACCGCACCATCTGAAAATATGCTTGAACCACTCATCCGCACCTCCAGCAAATAATTTCTGGGTCCGCCACTGCAAACAAAGCCTAGCACTTGACGGTACTGGCCAAGTAAGGAGGCATATTGGTGTCAAGTGAGGATGGACAAAGTTAAAAAAAGAAATCAAATTTGGTTTTAGGTCAAAATGAACCATTAAATAAAAAAAGTAAATAATTTAGCAACTTAAACCTGCTCTTTAAAGTTTAGCATCAAAAACGTTCCTTTTGGGGTGTGGACTAACAAACATATTGATTTATCTAGATAAAGAGGATGTTTTACACTAACTTTAGGATCCATGTTAAGCTTAAAAATAAACTTCAAGAAAAACCCGATAACTCAAATAACTTTAAAGAAAAGCCACAAAATTACATATGTACTTTGATAATAAGTATATATATTCCCTTGATTCAATTATAACAACTCGTTTAACGACTTTAAAAATATTGTTGTGCCAAAGACCAATTCTTAGGCGTTGATGTTTTTTAAGAGGTAAAAGGTTTGCAGTCTGAGCACCACATCTGCAAACATCTGCAGGAGAAGAGGTGGACCAAAGGTCTGCAGTCTGCAAGGAGAAGACTGTTTGCTTTTCTTTACTTTTACAAAACCCTTGTTCTCTTCTCAGAACACAACACCTCTCTCTCTCTGCCTTCATCTACCACCACCACCACAACCATCCGCCACCACCTCCTCCACCGTCCACCTGCCACCACCACAACCAACAACCACCGTCAACACCTGCCGCGAAGCCAAGCACCACCGCAAACCCTAGCCCCCACTCCAAGAACCCACCTCTGCTCTCTCTCAAAATCAGGCCACCGGAGACGTCGGAGAGAGAGATCGACAGAGAGAGGGAGACGTCGGAGGGAGAAAGACACATGAGAGAGAGAGAGAGGCGCAGGAGAGAGAAACAGAGCCGACCACCACTCCTTGGTGGCGACACTCGATGGTTGCGGCGGCGGATGTGGAGGGAGATGGTTCAGGTCAGTTTAGAGTGGGGTGGAGGTGGAGGAGATGGGTGTCGGAGGAGGTGGTGTGTCAGAGGAGATGGGTGTCGGAGGTGGAGGTGGTGGCGGAGTGGAGGTGGGCGGCGGAGGAGGTGGTGTCGGAGGTGGAGGTGGTGGCAGAGGAGGTGGTGTCGGCTGGAGGGAGAAGAGGAGAATAGGGAGAAGAGGTTTGAAGACTTGGGTTGATGTCTGCGTGTGGAAGAGGTAGGGAAGATGTTTTTAGTGAGAAGCTCTTCAAGAAAACAAACAAGTTGCAGGACCCAAAGGTCTGCGCGCGTCCACGCGACGCAGACATAAGTGCTCAGAAGAGCTTTTGCCCAAAAAACAAACACCACCTTAGTCAATGTCACCTTCGGTTCTTGGTTTGCCAGATACCTACACCTAATTTTCTATTTCCTAACTGGACAGTCCAAATTCATCTTAAAAGGGGCCGCTTAATACATCTCAAATCATTTCTCAAGCTCAAATTACCTTACATAATTTTTTTTTTTTTTTTTAAGTTGGAGGACCTATTAAAGTGAGGCCCAAAGCTCTTCCTTCACTTGAATGACCCTTAAGCCGGCCCTGACTCAAGTCTAAGTTAAACGTTATGTCGTACATGAAACATCATCTGAATACAATAAAAAATGCATTTTCAACACTTCAACTAACAAAATTCAATACATATGCAACATTGACTCGTGTACTATTCATTTCTCTTGGCATATCTAAGATGAAAATGACAACAAAACACTTAAGATTTCAACTAAAGGGGTTAGTCATTCCTACCGTCAATACTTGAGCAACAATAAGTGGCACTGTATCTACCACCCTCTTTATTTTCATGCTCGTAATGACCACTTGTGATTGAGGTGCACAATTCTTCAAAGTTCATGATGGAGTCATCAAATTTGGTGTCAAGATCGTTCACCACACACCACATTTTGCCAACCTCACGCCCATCTCCATTGGGACAATTTTGTTAAACATCTTCGCTAGTGCCAATCAAAATGCTAACTGTCTCTGATGCCAACTGACGCTAAGCGGAAACAAGAATAATAAACAGAGAATATTTCTCGAAAAAAATATGAAACTTAATGATAATAAATGAATGAACTATTAGATGAAGCTCCTTCTCATAGGAACTTTTTTTTGCAAATTGTTAACTAAAAAATAATATAAAATCAAAAAAGTTAATATGACAATTAATAAAATTGTATGAGTTGATAAAAACTTGTATTTTCCTTGTTTTGAAACGCTGAGCGGAAACATGAATAATAAATATAGAATATTTCTTCAAAAAATTTATATGAAACTGTAACACCCTTTCTATTATTTTTACAATTTTCGTATAATTTACGAAAATAAACATGTAATTATGATTACATATAAATTGAAAATACAAGTTAATTAAAACTTTTCTAAATTTTAAAAACGTTACATCATGATCAGCAGCAATTTGCCTTTTTAGAATAACGACTAAACTATGCGCGAAAGCTTGTAACTGTATCGTGTTCGGTTCTATGCTGAGCTTGATCATCATCCGATACTCCCGATATTCACCTACGATCAAAACCAACTTAAAAGTTAGTTTTGATATCTTAGATAATAGTGTAATCAAGTTCTAGTATCGAACAAACAAAAACAAAATAAAAATTCGGAATTAAGTCTGTCGCGCCACGCGACAGACTCCTCTCGATCTTTCGTGTGCCGCGAACGCCTTCGCGTGTCGCGCCGGAATTTCGACTTCCTGTCGCGTGCCGCGGGGGAGGCTGGTTTCCAGCAGATCCAGCTCTGGGTCTGCATTTTCTGCCAGCTCCAAGTTTTTCTATAATCTCAACTTCAAATGGTCATAACTTTCATTCTGCTTACCCGTTTTACGTGATTCTTTTTCCTACGCGTCCGTAATTAAATTACGGACCCGTTTATCATCTTTGTTCGTATCAAATTCCGATTTATAAGCTTAAAGCTTATAAATCCATTTTTATGATTATTCGACCCGTTTATGTTAAAATCACAAACTTGTTTCTAGTTAATCATAAATCATACACCCAAGTATTTTACTCAAAATCTTTATCTCAGATTCATGACTTTTGTGAATTGCGCGTCCAATATCTAAGTTATGCGCGTAATCCGTTTTGACTCGTTTAGAGGATTTTTGTGCATCTAAGCATCAAATCCGCACTTCTCTTTTCACACCTCGCATTTCCAAATTCAAATACCTACTTATTCTCCACCACAACTATTGTTGTGGTGGATTTAACTTAAGAAAACCCGAAATCCCAAATTTACCCTTCGTTTTGTCATTTTACGCTAATGACCCCCTTTTTAGGCATTTGACTCACAAAAGATTTTGCCTATAACTCTTATACGTATCTAAGGATTACATAATCACAACACAAGTTCCTAAACAACCTCTAAGGGTCGTTTACCCGATTTACCCATTAAGGGCTTTTTAGTCAATTTTAGTCCCTCATTTTACGACAAAGGACTTTCGCTAACTATTTGACCAGAATATCACTTTCAACTATAGATATTTATGCGTACCTGGCTCGGATCAACATATTGACCTGTTTTAATACCTTGTCTTCACTTATTTGCTATTTCATAGAATCGCTAATTCACGAGCCGTTCATCCTGCGAGCACGAGACTCGACATATACTTATTAGTCGCTAATTGTCAAATGGTATCAATATTACCATTTAATCCGTTTTACCCTTCTTAATTAGTTTAGGCTTACTTAATAAGTAGCCGTTCGAAAACTCATTTTATCTTAGTCTTTTCGTGACTAATTTACCGTTCCACCCCGTTTTACCATTACTATCATTTTTAACACTTGTTTTTAGTTCCGACCCGTATCATTTCGCGTCAGTAACCATATTTCAAATATTATCTCTATTGTATTTATAACTTATAGAATAGATACGTATTCTACAAAAAAGTGTAAGTTTCACTTACCTTGCATCCGGTTGTGATCATTTTCCGCGTACTCGCTCCGTTTGACTTGCTTCTTTCCCAAGCTTCCACCTTACTTGTCGAGCATCAACTATTATTCAATATTCTCAAGGTGGTTAGATTAATTGTCACACCCCGACCACGTAGAACATACAAAACGTGGCGGAAATGTCGAGGAGTGTTGTAACAGAATTAATGTTTCAAATCCATGGCAATTGAAGTTTCGTTTTATTAATCAAAAGTGTTACAATGTCTTAATAAACAAAGAAGTACAACATAATTAACTAGTCTTGTCTCGTTTTAAGTCACTAAGGCACAGGTCCGCCTAAGTATGTCTTGATAAGTCCTATGCTTCATCTCCTGAATACACATGTGAAAATAGGTACGTCAGCATAAAAATGCCGGTGAGATACATAGGTTTTGTGAAAATAGAATTCATGACTTATGTTGGAGAAAATGTTTAGTCATGAACCTTGTAATTTGCTTTGTCTTGTAAATCATTTGAAAAACAATAAGTTCAGATGATATGTATAAATAAGTGAAATAATGTATGGTTAAATGAATAACCATTTAAGATGAGTTTGTATAAGATAAGTTGTTTGTAAAACAATGTCTTGTGAAAAGTATGTTATTTGTATAAAATGTTCTATGTATCAAACTGAAATGATTCAAATAACGCTACGACATGTAATGCCATACAAACACTTATATATAGGAAGTACCAGCGGCGTATCCACCATGTTTGTATCATATTACACACGCATCGTTACTTAATCACTTAATCAAACCAAACCACCAATATAGAATGTCTATGTTTAACAATTGTAGAAATGTTTATGTATGGTAAGTAATGTAAAGTTAAACGAATAACCTTATAGTAGCATATCAAAAGTATACTTTGGATTTGTAAGTAACATATTAAACTATGTTTTGGTTTCATAAGTAACATATCAAAATATGCTTTGGATGTGATAAATAACATATTAAACTATGTTTTTGGTTTAGTAAGTAACATATCAAAATATGCTTTGGATGTGATAAATAACATATTAAACTATGTTTTAGTTTAGTAAATAACATATCAAAATATGCTTTGGATGATTAATAAAATAAATATGTTAGTTTTGTACAATACCACACATGAGAGTATATCAAACTATACTTTAATAGTGTGATTTAAGAATTCATTCAGACCTGGTGCATCAAAATACACCTTTGAGACTATAAGGATACCACAAAGGCAATCCCTATTTGGATGGAGCAACAAATTGGTTTCAGACATTCCATGCCAACAGGAATGGGGTGTCAAATCCTATAGCGCTATATCATACTAACAACCGATCTGGTGAACAAAATAAGTACAATTCAACAATTTATGTTATAGTCTTTGAAAAATCAGTGTTTAAACCATAGATAGTCATTCAGTTTGACAACAGATAAGTACTAACATGTATAATCAATTATACTTTGAAATCATGAAAATAACAGATAGGTACACATGCTTCACCCCAAAACAGTTTGAAAACAGTAAAAGAGGGGTTCTATGTACTCACTTGATATTGCTCAGATGTCTAAAGATAACCACCAAGTAATGCTAGAGATCTCGGAATCAAACGGCACCTAATATAGGTAACTATGTTAACAACCGGACCTAAATCGGAAGACTGGGTAGTATTAGGGTTTGTAAACCAAATGAGTGTAGGAACTCATATGATATGGTTTAACAAAGCCTACATACTAAATGAAACTTAACTTAAGTGCTTTCGACCCATTACGACCCGTTTAGGTAGCTTATGCTACTTTAACGCGTCGTTCGCGTGAAACGCGTTCGGACCGCCTAACCAGCCCTATGACAAGTGTTATATGCCTAAACATGTTACATAATCAGTTATGTGGCAAAAGTTTAGGTTACATATGCTAAATTACCAATTATGCATGAAAAGGGTATTCTGGTAATTTACCTAAGGCATATAAACAACCTATCATACAACTACTCAAACGATGTGACCATAGGGTATAACCTCGGAAGGTTATTCCCTACCTACTATGGTCACCTAATGTATTTGGTCGGATCCTAATGATCGACCAAATGGGTCGAGTTCGAAGGTATAGGCGATTTATCAGATCGCCTACCCTACGACTCTAGACAACGTGGTAATCAGTGGGCATAGTCCCAAGGGACTATGACCAACGTGATTACACTCACGTTGCGAAGTTCAAACGAACTTCGCATTGACCATTACTGGTCAACGCTGAAAGTCAAACAAAGTTTGACTTTCTGACTCGAAAAGCAATAAAATAAGGAAAAGAACGAAAGAATACTTACCCAGGGTCCCCGAATGCTAATCCCGATCCAAGAACTCAGGTATGAAACAATGGTTTCAACTTAGAGCTCTCAAATCAGAATTCTTGTGAGTTTTAAAGCAATGGGGGTGGGGTATTTATAGTATTCGGGTAACCGTTAAGATCATTTCATGGAATAACGTGATTCGATCACATCCGTACACTTGTTGGAAGGTTATGGAAGCTAAAATATGATCTTATCAGCTGACTAAGCGAATTAGAACATGTGGTGGAGGATTAAACAGCTGAAAACAGGCTGTTAAAAACACTGAATCTGGTCTGAACTTGGCTAGCGCACCGCTACGCTAAAAGTGTAGCGCACCGCTAGGCCATAGTTTGGCAGATTTACACTTTTGGTCCCTGAACTGTATTTAGGCCATTTTCGACACGTTTAAGGCCCGTTAACCCCATTTCAAAGCTCTAAAATGAAGTTAAAGTATAGGGAACTTAAAATGTGCTCAAAAATATCTCGGATGTCGGTTCGTTTAACCGTACGAACGCGATGTTCGCTTAATTACGACGGAATGCGCATAAGCGCGAAAAACGAACCAAATGACGCGACGAATGGATTTTTGGCAAGCCAAACACTAAAGCATAATATAGTCATGCTTACATAAATTTTTGGATGTCCGAATGTATTCAGAACGTAAGTTATGCGCGAAAATGCAAACTTGTGCACTTTTTGACACTTTTAGTCCCTGAATGACCCAAAAGTTTATTTTAGCACACCGAACACCTCAAAGCCTATTTCTAAGCTATGTAAAGGATATTTATGGTATTTTTAACTTATGGTCATGTTCCGGAATGTCCGTTACAGTTCAAATTGGCATACTTTTGCAGTTTGTCAACTTTAGTCCCTGTAAGCAATTTAACTTGATTTTGCCATACCAAAGCCTTCAAAACTTATTTCTAAGTTATGTAAAGGTTATTTAAGGTATGTTAAGTCTATTTCACTATTCCAGAGTGTTTGTTGCATTAAACTGGTTATATTTACGCATCAGTGCGTGTATAACCTTCCAGAAAGTGATTTAGAGCTTGAAATTGAACTAGAGTTGATATGTGCAAATGATACACATATATTTAACAAATCCCAAGTATGAAATACAATATTTCATTGGTTTGGCATTTGTCTGATGATTGAAGTGACACAGGTGTTACATTAATCATAATTAAATACGATTATTCCACCTTACGAATTTTATACCAAATTATCATTTATCATATTGTGGGTCAGTTTGACTTTTTAAAAGTCAAACGCCCATTAGTATATGGAATGCATAATTAAATCTATCAACTAGTTTAAGCATTCCTTAATTATCCGGTAGGCGTTATCTCTTGGCCATCGTTTTAACCAATGTTCTAATCAAATTCATTATACTTCTGATTTCTTTAACTAGTTCAAGAGATTATCGTGAATAGTTTCTTTATTCATTTTCGCAAGAACCAAGGGTTCCCTTTTATAAGCGAGATCCGTTTCATCATACTATTTAGCATTCATCCGAATACCTATTATAATCAAGTTTTATACACAACCGAGGAGACCGCGATTTCATTCAGGCATTTTAACAAGCACCTAGTGGGCATATTTTTTTTTTTTACATATTTACAATCAAGTTCATAACTTGTCATTTAGCCAAGATTAACATCAATTAAGCATGTTTATGTAATTTTTTCATATCATATTTTGAAATCACTTCCAAGAACTCAAATTACACTAGAATAACCATCCTAATCCTAGTGTTTATCATGTTTCTACAAAACCCACTAATCACCTACATTGGTGATTATGGAATTTACAAGTATTGAGCATAATTTCATCAATCTAATGACTAGGGTTTATTCCTAGGCACTATTTCACTTCAAATTCATCCCTACAACAATCATGCAACATCAATTTCGAATTTCTTATGTTCATCCAGAAATTTAGATGAAAATTTTCTATGAAATTTACATACCTTATAACCCCTTTTTCATAGGAGATCACTATTCTATGCTCGGATTTTGATTTGGAATTGATTTAGGCCTTCAATTTGATCAACTTGCACAAACTAGGGTTTGAGAGCAAACTCCTCGTCGTCCCCTGTGTTCTAATCGACCAGACACACACTTAAGTGTGTGTTTGGTGTTTAATTTTTTTTGTTTTAATAACATCACTTTGCAATTGTCTAACTTTGGTCCCTCGATTATCCATGTTTTATAAAAGGCTTACTAGTCCATGCTTCTTTATTGTTTTTAAACAAATAATTAACTAGGTTAATTACCCCTAGTTAACTTAGTGAGTCCCGGGAGTTCTAACCCGTTTATTTTAAGTTCCGCTAACTCGGGCCTTTTATCCATTTTATTTCTTGAAAGTTCTTATCCGCTTTTTAATTAATATTAGGATTATTTATTTAAATCCTAATATTTATCGGGTTACTTTTACCACTAATGGTACTTTACCCGTCTTTTAGTATTAACGGGGTTTGATTACCAAACCCGTTTTCGGGGCGTTACAGAAACTTAGTGACAATGAATAAACTATTAGTCAAGCTCCTTTTTATAGCAAAATTCTTGCAAATTGTAAACTAAAAAGCAATTAAAAATCAAGAAAGTTAATATGATAACTAATAAAATTATATGAAATTGTTTGAGTTTATGAGAACTTGTATTTTCCTTGTTTTGAAAAGTAAAGTAAGTTTGTCAAATTTAAATTTAAAGATAGTATCTCAAATCTAAATTTGAATTCAAAATCATTTTTTTTCATGGGTTTCCCATTGTTTGTGGCAGAAAATTTTATTTATAAAACAATAATCCATTTACAACATTGGATCTATGTGAGACTAAAAATAATGGCATCATTATATGAGGTGTAGACTAAAAAAACAATTAACCATTTATCTCAACCAAAATAATTAAACAACCACATGGATAACCATTTACCAATAAAAATAGGCTGCAAGTGGTCCACTCCCAACTGCTTCTTCTTCGCCATACAAGATGATATAATACTATAACCTAACCTCCATTGTTGCTTTTCAAGCTTTTTTTAAAGGGTCATGCTAGCTGCACACGCCCAAAATTATTTTCACACCCCAAAGCGCCGCGCTATGGCCAAAGCGCGGCGCTTCGATCGACAATACGTGCTTCGATTGACGTTTGAAACATTCGATACTGTTTGACAGACATAAAGCTAATCATGATGTTTTGTCGTTAACCCTAAGCGCCGCGCTGTGGCCATAGCGCGGCGCTTCGACCCCAAATTTCACCCTTTTCCCCTTTTAAAAGCAACCTGTGAGACATACATTTCGATCACACACTGTCTTCGATATACATTTTTGGGTCATTTCAGATCCGTTGTGTTTCTTCTCAAAATAACGCGCGGTTTTGCTGTATTAGTTACATCTCTTGAAAAAACGATGTCGTGGTTAAACAACTATATTTTCGGTCAATATTCTGACGAGACAGTTGTTCCTGATTCTTACGAGGGGACCGCTATTTCTGACTCGTATGAGAAACCGGTCTCGTCCAACTTGAGGGAGGCACAGGTTGTATCTGGCATTCATTATCGTGATAACACGGTGACGCTGGATTTGAATACCCCTGTGGAGGACCCTTACGCACAACAAGGTTTTTCGAATTTCGGTTACGGTGGCGAGTACAGCTTTGTACAGCAGGAGTGTGGTCCAAACGACAGTTACGGTTGTCAACAGAGCTTACAAGGTTATTCGAATTTCGGTTACGGTGGCGAGCACAACTTTGAACATCAAGTATATTCGGACCTCGGTGACGATGGTGAGCCGGGGGATGTGTCTGTTGACGAGGAAGGCTGTTACCCGGTTACGTTTTCGTTTGATACGACGCAGACCTTTTCGTCACGTAAAGAGTTGGTGCGTTGGGTACAAGACACGGCAAAAGACAACGGTTACCTCATTGTGACTAAGAGGTCGAATAAAAGAGGAGAGAATTACAAGATTTGGTTTCAATGTACTTTTGGTGGGGAGCATAAGAGTATAGCTACACAGAGGAAAACGGGTAGCAAGAAAATAGGCTGCCCGTTCGAGATGATCGGGTTTTCGGAATCATCCGAAAGTGTTTGGAGGATCGAGGTGACGAAGGCGAAGCATAACCACACTCCTATTGAAAACTTAGAGGGTCACGCGTATGCGAGAAGGCTTTCTTCGGAGGATACAAAACTGGTTAAGGAGCTGGCAGAGCAAGACATTCCCAACCAAAGTATCTGGCGAACGCTGACAAAAAACAATCCGGCTAGAAAGCTTATTCCGAAAGATATACACAACGCTGTTCAGAAGATCAACGCCGAAAAAAATGTCGGTAAGTCTCCGATTAAAAAACTTGAAAGCATTCTTCTCGAAAAAAATTACACTTATTACATGCGCACGAATGAGATATCAAACGAAGTTGAAGATGTCTTCTTTGTTCACGAAAGATCATTCAATATGTGGTGTGCCTTCCCGCATGTGCTAATGATTGACGCCACCTACAAAACGAACATGTACAACCTGCCATTTGTTCAGGTCGTAGGCATGACGTCGACAAACAAATCGTTTACGGCTGCTTGTGCGGTAATTTCCGCTGAGAAGTCAGAGAACTACCTATGGGTGTTGCAGAGGATCAAGTCTATGCTGGTAGGATGTATGGAACCGCGCGTGATTTTAACAGACAGGGATTTTGCGCTGATGAACGCGTGTGAACAAGTTTTTCCAAAAGCGCATAAGTATCTTTGTCGGTTTCATATTCAACAAAATATTAATAAGAACAGCAAGAAGAAATTCTCTGACAAGGAATGGAAAGAATTCGTACGTACATTTTCGTTATTGTGCGAGTCTACGACCGAGGAAATATACAGGTATAACTTGGAAAACCTTGAAGCACAGCTGAAAGAAGATGACCGTGAACGTAGGTATTTCTTACATAATTATGTTCAAATTTTATATAATAACAAAAACTGACTATTTACGTTTTTTTTAATTTTATAGGTTTTTGATTATATGAAGAAATCCTGGTTGGATCCGTACCGTGAAAAGTTTGTATCATGCTGGATTAACAAAACTATCAACTTTCACCAAACTACGACCAACAGGGTTGAGGGCATGCATGCAACACTAAAAAGTCACTTTCCAAGTCATCGCAACACACTGGATAAACTTGTACTGTATGTTGATCATGTTGTTGATAGACAATACACCGAGATTAGTACAAGCTTTGAAACAAGCCTCCGAAAAGTGATGACGCACCACAAGAAGCAGCCCATGCTTGCATATATTCTCAGAAAGGTTTCAATATATGCGATTGAGCTTTTGAGTAGGGAACTAAAACGTAAGGAAGACGGGTTGAGAGCCTACGGTGCAAGCTGTGGTTGCCAACTTTTTACCAGCTGTGGTTTGCCATGTGCCTGTCGTTTGGAAAAGTTGGAAAATAAAGGTAATTAATATCTTTGACCTTTCTCGTTATGATTCTTCCACCTAATTTGTTTTCATCCACAGGTCAGCAACTCCGGATCACACACATAGACGTGTTCTGGAAGAAGCTTAACTTCAAGCCTGCAAAGAAAAACATAGAGGATATCGATGTAGACGCGGAATTTGAAAAATTGAAACAAAAGATCGATCCAACACCCCCTCAAGTGAAAAGGAGCTTCTTTGAAAAGTTTCAGCAAATCCTCAATCCAGGGAACAATAACAAAAAACCTCCTGCTGTTCTGAAGAAAACTCGTGGTCGCCCAACATTGAAAACGCAGGAAGAAAGAAAGGTTGAAGCCGCTAGAAAAAGCTCGTACATTCCGTCGGAAGAAACTTGGGTCGAGGCCTCAGATGATCTTCCCCGTCACAGCTCGTACATATCACCCGAAGATTCTAGAAGACAAAAGAATACCAAACCGATCAACCTGCACCCTGAGTTCCCGATGATCAAGCTCGGTCCTAAGACGGATATAGCGATCCACAGCTACGCATCTCAGATTCCCGAAGTGATCCATCCATACATCGTTAGAATAAAGGACGTGAAACCAGATGGTCATTGTGGGTTTCGATCGGTGGCTGTTGGGTTAGGAGTGAAACAGAATTCATATTTGATGATCCGGAAACAACTTATAAAGGAGTTACGTAGGAACGAATCGCTTTGGAGGCAGTTTTTCGATCCGGAAAACATAGGACATTATGATGCGCTGCTTAGACGGATCAATTTCAAGGGGGTGGGACGAGCAGATATCGAAAATTACATGACGATGCCTGAGACGGGGTTTCTTATTGCCCAACGATACGGTGTGATTGTTCACAGCTTCGACATGCGTGGGAGCTGTACAATTTTCCCTCTGCTGGGCGGGCCAAACGAAGCTGAGGAACCTCACCTGGTGGTTGCGGTTGTGTTCGTCGACCATGGGCATTTCATACATGTAGAGCTTAGAGGTTGTTATCCAATGCCTCCCCCAAACCCACTCTGGACAGCACACAGAACAGATCGGGCAGCAGCCTGGCATACATTGTACAGGGATCAGATCAACGCGTACGAAATGCTTACGTATCGTGCCCCTGACCTTAACGTAACCCCATATGTTCACGATGTAGGTTAAATGTGTTTAATAATAATCACGTTTGTGCTTGTTCAATATATGCGTTACATCACGTTAAAAACCGAATGTCACCGACACGACCCAATCAGATTCAATACGCACTTATACGACCCAAAATGACCATATACATCATAATACTACAATTAATGAAAAAATACGTCATGTTCATGTGCGGTAGGCGGCTGATACACATAACACCTCTCACAGGAGTACTTGTGCTTTCAAACCCAAATGATACGATATAACGGAATAAGACATCACACGTAACCGATTTGATCCAGAACTTGTAGTATACTCCATATATAATAAAAAATGATGTATAGTGGAAAAAACGTAAAATTTAGACTATTATCGACGTGTTTGTGAATTAAAAACAATTTTTAAAAATTTAAAAAAGGCCCAAAGCGCCCCGCTATGGCCAAAGAGGGGCGCTTTGCCCTTCAATAAGAACAGAAGCGCCCCGCTATGGCCAAAGCGGGGCGCTTTGGTCCCTCGTTATACCTGAAGCGGAGCGCATTCTCCCCCATTTCAACACATAACACAAAACACACACAAAAGGTGCGATTTACACACACTTGAGCCGGAGATCAACGTTTTCAAGCTTTCAACCGCTAAAAGGTAAGATCGAACTTCATTTATTGTTCTGGTTCAAGTTATGTGTTTGATTTTGTTTGATTTGGGCGGATTACATGTTGCTGGTGGGGCTGTTCTTCATCACGAAGAACCAAAGCGCCGCGCCGAGGCCAAAGCGCGGCGCTTTGGTTCATGTTTATTTTTTTTTTTAATATTATTTGTTTAATATTGTTTGTTTATTATTTAAATTATATTTAATATTATTTGTTTATTATTTAAATTTTATAAATAATATTATTTGTTTATTATTTAAATTTTATAAATAATATTATTTGTTTATTATTTTATATTTAATATTATTTGTTTATTATTTATATTTAATATTATTTGTTTATTATTTTATATTTAATATTATTTGTTTATTTCAACGTGCAGGGATGGATTCCTCGGATGATGAGATTGAGCATATGGAGGTTGAGGGAGAGGTGGGAGATGAGGGAGAGCAGGGAGAGCCGGCATGTCCGTACCTGCGGTTTCCGGCGGGGTCACGGGCGAGGAGGAGATGCGCGAGGTTGCGCGCCATCCCCATTGGGGAGCATGTAGGGATAGATTGGGGCCTGCTGGAGGAGTTGGGAGAGGCCGCGCGGGCGCGTCAGATAGTTGGACTAGATACTCCTTGGTCGCGCCTATTTGAGTTAGCGATGGAGGACTCGTACCCTGAGGTTACGTGGGAGTTTCTTTCCACGTTTACATACGCGCCGCATCCGGCGGATTACGTGGAGGACCCGGATTTTCCAGTCCACGAGGTTACATTCCGTCTCGCCGGACAGGAGTTTCAGATGAGTGTGCGGCAGTTTGTTGTGCATACAGGTTTGTTTAAATAATATTATTTATTATTTTATATTTAATATCATTTGTTTATTTAATGTTATTTGTTTATTTAATATTATTTGTTTATTATTATTATTTATTTATTTAATGTTATTTGTTTATTTAATGTTATTTGTTTATTTAATATCATTTGTTTATTTAATATTATTTGTTTATTATTATTATTTATTTATTTAATGTTATTTGTTTATTTAATGTTATTTGTTTATTTAATATCATTTGTTTATTTAATATTATTTGTTTATACAGGTTTGTACACAGAGGCCGAGCTTGATACTGATTTATATACGCAGGCGGTTACGATGATGGACAGGCAGACGCTTATCAGTTTCTGGAGGTCCATTTCCATTAGACCCTTTGGGCAATCCTGGCAAAAGGCCACCTCCATTAAAGACCCCTTGTTCCGATACTTGCAGCATGTTATCGCGGCAACTATCGTGCCGCGGGGTGCCAGCAGGGAGAAGGTCAACCTCAGTGACCTTTTCTTTCTATACTGCCTACTGCGGGGCCAGCCCTGCAATCTAGCAGCCTGCCTGGCAGATTACTTTGCCACCGCATACCACCGGCAGCTCCGCGGGTGGGTGCACACTGGCTCATTCATCACCGCCATCGCACGCTCGCTCGGGATCGTGCTCGAGGGAGATCCGCTGCTGTCCGATCCGGTCCCGTCTACCAGGTTGGGCCGCGAGCCAGTTTCTAGCATGCAGATCACACGTCGCTTTGATGTTGGTCTGAGGTTTAGGGGCATGGACGGGCAGATTTGGCAGCCGGAACCGGTGCCGGAGGTCATCCCGGTTGTTATTGAGTTGAGGCCTGGAGTGTTGGCCCCTCCTGCTGAGCAGGCGGCCGCTCGGCAGGCTCAGCTACAGGCTCTGGGACTCGATGAGTTCCCGGGCCAGCCTCAGGCTGAGGCTCAGGCTCAGCCTCAGGCTCAGCCTCAGGCTCAGCCTGTATTAGAGGATCCGGCTCAGGAGGAGCATATCGAGGAGATCCCGGTACCACCAGTTCAGCCAGCTCCTGAGCCGCCACAGTACCCGCAGCACGTTTACGCTGACCTGCCTCCGGTAGCGCGTGAGGTGGCTCGGGACTTCGACCAGCGCCTCAGACGCCTGGACGCACGCCAGGACTGGATCATCGAGACGCTTGTTTCTCTGCGAGAGCTCGCTGGGTTGCCTCCACTTCCACTCCCACCGTCCCCACCGCACGAGGATTAGTACCTTAGTTTGTTTGTATAGTGATTTGTTATGTATTATTTACTCAGTTGTACCTTTTTGTTTTGTATGTACAAACTGATATATATAAATATATATATTGCAGTTAATCTTCTATTTACATCACGTTGGTTTTGGATTGTTTACGTTTAATTCTTATGGCTTTCTGTACAATTTATTTAACGTGTTCGTTTAATTTAACAAAATAAACTAGGTTAACAGTTTATAAAGACGCACTTATATTATATACGTTCTATAAAAATAATGACGTAAAAAACGTAATTATAAAACAACGTATTATAAAGGCCACCCATTATAAAACTCAAATACAATTTTTTCCTCCAAAAAACACTACCAAACTAACCCACATCTCACCTATTTCAAAAAAAAATCAACACAAATTCCAGCCAATGCTTTTTGTCTTTTTGCACACTCAAAGCGCCCCGCTTTGGCCATAGCGGGGCGCTTTGGCCAAAGTCAACAGACAAGGACTGAGTCAGTCCTTGTCTGTTGACCTTGGCCAAAGCGCCCCGCTATGGCCAAAGCGGGGCGCTTCGAGTGTGCAAATAGACTAATGCCGTGTGCGAATAGACCACGCCTTTTTAAATCTCACGGATGACTATTTAAACGTAGAGGAATATAGGGGTAGTTTTAGGTTGTGGGGGGCAATGGTCTGCCAGAAATACCGGCTACCCCGTTAGTGTGTTCTCCCACAACACCACTTGTAATTTTTTATTCCATACCCTCTTATTATATCACTATCTTCACCATGCCCCTTTAAGTTTTTTATTTTAATTTTTTATTTCTTGTATCATGCAACCTTTTTATTTTTTATTTGAAGACATTGAAGTATCATACACTTGACTTGTACACACATTTTTAATGATTCATACACATATAATGTACGTTTTAGGGAACATGTTATTAGAGTGCACGTCTTTGCTAAGTTACGGACGTTTATGAGTTGTTATAATACTAAACATTTAGCAATTGGTGTTAACGGATATAATGTAACAAACACCTACTAAGTGCTTACTTACTTCAAGTATCATCCCAAAAACAAAACTTGTCTAGATAAACCAAGCAATGCATTTAAGCCCTAAAGAATTTCATAAAGTTGGGTAGAACAATAAGGTTATCCAACTCCTAAAGGAATATGAATGCCTTGAAGAACTTTTATAACACGTGTAAAAGTTGATACATAAATAATCTGTTAGCATTTTCAGCGGGGTAATATAGTGATAATCATATTGAAGAAGGAATTACATAAATGATTATTGTGGTTTATAGATCAGCAAAATGTTATTTAAAAAGTGTCACGTATCTAATTTTTTAAAATAATTTTTGTTAAAAATACCATTATAATTCTTAAAATAACTTTACGCTTTGGGTAAATCATAGTTACTATCCCTAAACCCCATAATTTATTACAATGAGTATATTTGTTTATTATTAATAATATTCACAATAATAAACATCTCATTTCCGTTAAGATTAACAAATCAACCATCGTTGCTCGCTTACCTCCTCCACAACTATCAATGACAGTGCCTTATCCCTTAACCTTCATCACAAGAAACCACCATCTCCATCAATGACTAAATCTGCTCTCCTTTTTATCTGCTCACCCCTCCCCATCAACAAACACATAAAAGTAAACACCGACACATACAACATATAAACCGATAACAAAATCGCACTTCATATTTCATACTTCATATTATCAATTTATCATCCTCCTATCGTCACGTGTCAAACCAAACCCCTAAAATCCTTAGATTGATACACACATTTTCAAGGGACCAAAACGTCATTAACCACTAGTCAAGGGACCATTTTTGCCCTTCCCTTTTATCCATCATCTGCTTACGATATATCCGATAACATGTTCCACACCATCACACGATTCCATTCGCTGCAGACGATTCGCCCACCCGCTCTCTCTTTACTATAAATACCCACCCTTACGCTACGGTTTTCACTTTTCTGGATTTTCATACATCAACAACAACAGCATCTTCGTCTTCTAATCGGTGAAAACCCTAATTATTTCCCTTAATTACTCATCAATTTGCTATTAATCATGTTTACATTATAATCCGATTTTAATTGAAGATCGATATGACGTCGTATTAGCGGTTTTGTTGTTCGAATATGAGTAATTAGGGTTTGATTTTCGTCATTTTTGTTGCGGTTTTGTTTGTTGATTTAGTGCTTTCGTTGATTAGTTGTTGTTATGTATGATTTATGATTGTTATGTGGATTGGTTATGATGTTAGGTGTTGTTAATTTACTTGACGGTTACTAGATTTCTTATTTTCTGGTTGTGAATCTGAAGTGATTGTTTTTTGATTTATTATGCTGTTGTGTGTGTATAGATCTTGTTTTTGAAGTTGTTGATGTGTGTAGATCTTGATTGTTGCCACTTGAAGAGATTTTAGGTTGATAAAAAGTGGTTTTAAATTTTAAGGTTTAAAGCGCAAAGGGTGAGCTTAGGCGCACAAAAAGCGCAAGCCTGAGACAAGCAAAGCACAAGTTGGCTTCATGCTATATTTTGATGGTTCTAGACTAATTTTGGTTTGTTTGAA
This sequence comes from Helianthus tuberosus, assembly GCA_030545235.1. Taxonomy (NCBI): domain Eukaryota; kingdom Viridiplantae; phylum Streptophyta; class Magnoliopsida; order Asterales; family Asteraceae; genus Helianthus; species Helianthus tuberosus. The sequence continues at coordinate 108,342,555 of CM060430.1, read as the reverse complement.
AATTAAAATGGTTCTTTGGCTGGTTCAGACCGTTTGAAACTAGTTTTGGCCAGTTCAGGCAAGTTTTTTTTCGTGGTTTAGGGTGGGTTTGTTTTCTGGTTCCAACGCCTTTTACGCCGTGCTGCACTCAAGACGGTTTTATTGCTTGTCGCCTGGGCGTCTAGGCGTGTGTCTTTGTCGCCTTTCATTACATAGGTTGTGAAGATCTTTGTTGATTGTTCGGTGCTCCTAAGTCCTAGCCTCTCCAGCCTCACTTGCATTTGCCATATAAACCCATGTCAAGTCCTGATTCTCAAAAAAATGCTCTTCACTTTCGACTAGCATCCCCCCCCCCCCCCCCCCTCCCCCCTCTCCCCCTTTTTCCGCTAAAATAAATAAATGACAAACAACCAAGTTAACGTAGAAAACTTGTCTGAGATGGAAATGATGGTATTTTATTTTGGTTAAAAAATAAACAAATTTTGTTGCAGTTTCATGAGATGAAGGGACTAGGGAGTAATTACTCTGGAATCGTTTTAGTCATTATTAAATTGATTTATGCTTCTAGAGTTTGATTTATGTGATCTTTGAACTTGTATTGTCTGCTAGTTACAAGAATCACAAATTGTTAAATGCAAAATAATATATAGTTAAGTATCCATGTTTGTCTGGAAAGTGGAAACAGTATCTTCTGGTGACTGCTTACTGTATATTAGAAATAGAAAATAATTATCACAAGGAACTTGAATTTGTGGTCAGTGTTTCTTCTCTTATTGACTACCACACCACAAGCTGGACATAATATATTGGCAGTTTACAGAGGAGATGGGGTATAAAGGTAACTCTGTTCATGGGGAGGTTCCAGAACGCGGTGCGATATTTATGTCAAATATTAATACACATAAAGAGTGCTTAGAAAGGAAGTTGTTTGGACTACCATCAGGTATGTCCAAATTTGTGCTGCATGTAAAAGAAGGAATGACCCTTTTCCTTTTTGAGTTTGAAAGGAGATTATTATATGGTGTATTTCGTGCTACGTGCGATGGTGATATCAATATTGACCCCAAAGCATTCAGATCTTCCGGTAAACAGTTCCCTGCACAGGTATCAACGTCTGCATTGCTAAATATGTTTATGTAGTTGATTTCGTGTTATATACATTTTAAAAAGACTAAGTTGCTAGCTAGGTCACATCTTTAAGTCATGCAGTTCTTCTTTTGGCAATTTACAATGCAAAGCTAAGCAGTTAATGCGGTAAAAAATCGGATATCTATCAAAGACCGATCGATATTTGAGATATAGGTTATTGCAGTGGAATATCGGTAATTTTAATATCATGTAGAATTTATATATATAGCAATTTAACACCAACAATTCAGTATACTCTCCTACCATTAACAAATTAATCTTTTTGCAACTTGCAAAACACTAACAATTGTAGCAAGTAGGAACTGATGAAGACTTAAGACACTAACAATTAACAACTAAGACTTAAAACACTAATAGCAACAATAAGAAGAAAGATGAGTAGAACAAAGAAATAAGGTACTATTATTGGGAAAATCGGTGATATATCGGTCAAATATCAACGATAATATCGGTACCTGTATTCTGACGGATATTTGACACCGATATTTTACATGGGGACCGATATTAACTGTATAGATGCAAAGGCAAAATTATTGCAAACATATTATTATATTAACATTGTGGAGGACGTGTAGGTTGTTGACCTTTTTAAAGTTTGGAAATAATCTTTTAGGCAAATAAGCCACTAGAACTTAATAAAAAAATGGGATGCCGAAGGTCATGTATAGTTAACCATTTTCTAGGGCTAGAGCATCTTTGATGTTTTAGTTTTTATTTTTTACTTGCATTTGTTTTTATTTATAATGTAGGTTCGTTTTACAACTGTTTGGGAATGTAGCCCATTAGCTGAAAGTGAGTTCAAGGATGTAATTAGGGATAATTACTTCTCGGGGAAGAAGTTCAACTTTGGTTTGAATGAAAAGCAGGTATCTTTGTATGCTTGAGCATTATATCTATTTTGTTCTGATGTAATCCTATAAATCTTATCATTTGTTCCTTAAAATTCCAGGTACGTAAACTTATGAAGCTATTTCGTTCAAAGATTATCTCTAAAAATTACCCCGAGAGAAATATCCGGAGATATAATAAACCAGAAGAAGCAAATGCAAGATCCGGTGACCTTAGGAAGGACATTAGGCATAGGATAAGATTCGACAGCTGTGACCTTAGGGGTGACGAAGTTCAAGAAGTAGATGATAATATGTATATAAACAAACATATTATAGAAGATAGGCAGACAGACAAACGAGAAGGTTTTCTAACACATTACACGACAGAAAGTGACGAGTTTGGTGATTACAGTAGACATGACATATTAGGAAAACACCTTGATCTTAGGGAAAAAGATATTGAAGACCGGACTCGAACCTCCACACCCTTTAGCACGAGAATGACCGAATTCGACATGCCGGTTTTCAGCAAACCACATGGAACGCATCTTGATGAAATTGGCATAGGAAGCAAAGATATCATTGATTATAACAGGTTGCAAGATGAATATAAAGTAAGAGAACGTTTTCGGGAAAGTCTGAATGAACGCACATTGACCAATGATTTTTCTCATTTCAACCACAACGATTATTCAAATGTTGATACTACAAGGATTGATGTTCCTGATATCCAGCTTAGTCCTTGTTTAGATGACGGGTCGGGTTTTATTTCCATTGCTAATAATTATCCTATTTACTCTAGTCCCGAGAAAATCCCCATGACGTATTACTCACATGACGAAGGGTCGTATCGGTATCGTGATGATCCTGGTTCACAAAGTTCTATATTTCCCAAGTTTATTTCCAGAAATCTATCTCTTTCTTCATCTGATGCTCGTCTACGTGTGGATGATGTGGACCCGACTGATGATGATAAAAGGTGTTATGAAAAACATGAAAGTAAGCGTAGTTTTGGCAGTACTCGAAAAAGAGAGAGTGTTTTTTCTCGTTTATCTTCGACTTTAAGGCACGAAGAACAGGCCATTGAAACTGATGAAAACCATGAGTTAAACTCATCAGTTAACAAAGTTATGAAAATGTTGGAGAAGGTTGTAAGTAGCCCTAAAAAACGAAGTGGAAAAAGCATTTCAGCTGTAAAACAAGACGATGCTGATAACTCGCCAAAAAGTAAGATTGAAGATTACGTGTTTCCAGATGTGAATTTAGATGTTGATGCTGATGTGGTGGATGGAGAAGCTGAAGGTGAATCAGCATATCAGGAAACCAGACTTGTGGATTTTAAGCGTCGTAAGAAGTCAAACAAGAGAATTGATGATGCAAACAAAGAGAACTCTGAATGCTTGGTAGGCACCACATCCGATGTGGGGCCTGTTGCAAATAATCTGTTAATGGGTATGCCACATAAGCGTCGAAAACTGGTTAGGCCTGATTTTGTTGAAAAAAATATCGTTCCCGACAGTGTTGGTACTCATGAAAATAAACTTTCCGCAAATGATAGCACAGATGTAGCTTTTGAAGGTTCAGAGAAGGTTGATGCATTCATCGAATCCGTGGTGCCAACTTGTCGTGAAAATACACCCGATGACAGTAGTTTAACAAAAGCAGAAAGTGAAAGCTCAAAGAAAGTTGATGTATCCATCAAACATTGTGCTCATGAAAATACACTTTTCGCAAAGGATAGCTCGGATGTGGTTCCTGAAGGATCAGAGAAGGTTGATGCATTAATCGAATCCATGGTGCCAGCTTGTCATGAAAATACACCTGATGACGGTAGTTCAACAAAAGCAGGAAGTGAGAGCTCAAAGAAAGTTGAAATTGATTTAAATATGCTGCCAACTTCTGATGAAAGCTCATCTTCCAAAGAAGACAACGTATCAACAAAAGTTGTACTTAAAAGCCAAAACAGTGTGGTTGTGGAAGGGTCCACGTCAAACGATGACCAAAAGATGTGTGGTTGGATCGAGTGGTGATATTCAGACTATCGTATATTGCATATAATTATGGTGTTTTGGGTGCAAAAGGATTTTTGGAGCTTTAGTCTTACTAGAATATAGAAGAACGAACCTGCTTGAATTTATGTTTAGTTTTGTTAAATTTTGTGAAAGTTGAATATACATTGAGCTGGGCATTTTTGGGTTAAAGCTCAGCCCCTGGTGTTGAAATATGAAACTTTTTATTGATTTGTTAAAATCTGTTTCTTTTGCTTGCATCTGTTGAGTTCTGTTACTTTTATAAATATGTAAATCAGCTTTTGCCCATTTGATGTTCAAATTTGATTTTGTGAAGCTTCTATCGGTGTTGTAGCAATACCTAAGTGCGAGGCTTGGCAAGGGACAATGTTGTAAAAATCGAGATTAATCGCTAATCAGACGGTAATTTACCGATTAATTTTCATCTCGTATCTAAAAAATTTGTATATATATACAAGTTTGAATAATTAGATATAAAATTCTAATTCTATTAATCCTGAATAATTGCTAGTTGATATCCCATGACCTTATACACAACCGTGACAAGGGGACCTTCAGGTCACATCATGGTGGTTGTACCTGATGATTTAAATGGTTGAGCTAAAGAGTTTAGTAGATGGAAAATGAATGATATACAAATCACACAATTAAATGTTCACTATTACTTTGATTCTTATCTAATTACTTTTCATAATGCCAAAATGATTTAAATAGGTAGAGGTTCCTATAAAAAAAAGCGTTTTTTGTGAGAAAGGTAAGAAATAATCTACACCATTAGGGTGAAGGGAGTGGTTAAACAGGTGAAAGTGACAAACTTTAAAATGGACCAATCAGAGTGTGCCACTTCAGAGTGGGTAAAAAGTTTAAACTTTGGTGAAAAGTGTTGGCAGTGGTGTAGACACTTGAAAGTGGTAAACTTTTTTTTTTAGTGGAATGTCATTAAAGTCAAAGGAATATTCCTTTTTTATTGCATCTCCCCATGTGATCACTGCCACCCCATGCTCTCCCCATGTGATCACCGCTCGATAACCCAAAGATGATCGACAAAGATTGCCGCTCGGTAAAGACTTCGGCGCGGGTGTTCCCGATCGGCAAACTTGTTTGCCGTGTGTGTTTAGACACCCACTCCGTATACCCTTAGATCTTTGATCTAATGGTTGAGATCATAATGACAAAATTGTAAATAATGTTTACTATTAACCATATTAATTTTCTAGATTAAGGGTATATAGGTAAATTTAACATTTTTAAATTAAGAAACTAACATTAATGCACATGTAACTTCCCCCCGTCTTTTTTAAACGTCAATAACTTTTTATACGTAACTTTAAAAAAAAAAATTACACCATAATAACGAGCGGTTTTTTTATCTTTAATATGAGTACCATATTGCTATACTTTTATAGAGAAAAAAATATGTTTCGATCAGATGTTTAGTCAATGAATAGTATTATATACTTACTGAATGGTGTTATATACTTGCTGAATGGTGTTATATACTTGCTGAATGGTGTTATATATATATATACTTGCTGAATGGTGTTATATACTTGTTGAGTGGTGTTTATAGAGATATTTAAAAAAAAAATCCAGTTCCTATAATTAAGGTGGCGGTTATGGGAAGTTTTTTATTAATTGAATTAATGATAAAATTACTTGTTTACCCTTTTGAATTAATTTAGATTTAGGACACATGTCATCTGCACAATATTTCTCACCTTTCTCACACTTTTAACCTTCAATAACCTTACCCCAAATAAGGATATCCTAGCATCACATAGATCAAAATGTTGTAAATGGATAACTGTTTTAGAAATACGCTTTATAGCAGGCCTAACAAAATTCAGTGATTTTAAGATTTATAGGAATATATCTTAATCAATCATTCAAAAATCCTTTATAGGTCATCCTAACCGCCTACGTTACACGGAACAAGAAGACACATGCTCGTAAGCTGGAGGTAGTAGAGATGAGAATATTGTTGTGGATGTGTGAGCACACAAGGTTATACTAAATAAGAAATGGTTCTATTTAGACTGAATAAGAAATGGCTCTATAAGGAAAGATTATGGGTGACTAATATATCAAATAATACAAGGGATGAGAGATTGAGATGGTTTGAGCATGTGAAGAGGAGACAAATGACGATGCTAGTCGGAGCCGTGGAAACCCTCATTGTTGAGGGGATGAGGATTAGAGACATACCCAAACTGACTTGAGATGAGCGTAATTGGCATGCTATGATAGACTTGCACCTCTTGGAGGACATGATCGAGGATAGAACTGCGTGAAGTCCTTAACCTTTTTTGTTGAAACGTCAACTTCATTAGAAACAAACCAACCCCGAAGACCGGAGTGGCACAAAACAAACAAACAAACTACATAATTACAAACTTACACCAATCCGACCAACTAATCGAACTATATTTCGATCTATTTAAACCATAAGAAACCCAAGGATCTAAACATCACTGAAAATCTCTTCCACCTTAGTTCGTTTCCCGGAAAATCTGGCTGCATTCCTCGCATTCCAAATGCACCAACACTATATCATCACTATGCCGTGAACCGCTTCCTTTTCTGCCGCCTTTTTACCACATAAATTATGGAACTCCAACAAGTCTCTAAAAGAGAAAACAATCAAATTTGGGCCCCGGCACCAAGAGCTTATTTTTTGCCAAAGAATAGTCGATATCACACAAGAGGAAAACAAGTGTTCAACTGTCTCATCGGAATGATTGCAGAGAGGGCAGCTATCATTAGAGACAAAAATACCTCTCCTAGCGAGCGCATCCACCGTCGGGATACGATTTAGCTCCGCTCTCCACGAAAAAATGTTGCATTAATCCCCTTCCTATCTATCTTGTTTTATCTTTCATCTGGTTTTTAGATTACTTGGGGACTTTTTCTGTTTTTAATATACTTTTCAGGCCCAATTATGGGTTTAGATCCCGAGATTCTCCCCGGAGGCGGCATCTTTATCATCTAGGATAAAGATATGGTTTGCCTACATCTCACCCTCCCCAGATCTTACTTATTGGTGGTGGTTTTGCTATTGGTGAAATTTTATTGGTTATGATTGTTATAAGAGTTAACAGCCATTTTCGTCCTTGTGGTTTGGTGGAAAATGCAACTTCAGTAAAAAAAAAAAATTGCGCAAGTTCCGTCCTCAACATTTTGAAACGTGCCACTTCAGTCCAAAAAGATAACGCCCGTTAAAAACGTTGGGGACGGAACTGGGGCAAGGCGTTATCTTTTTGGACTGAAGTGGTACGTTTCAAAAATCTTTAGGACGGAACTGGCGCAAATTTTTTTTTTTGGACCGAAGTGCCATTTTCCACCAAACCAGAGGTACGGAAATGCACTTAACTCTTGTTATAATGACTTTCAATCCGTTCATTTAAATAGTAGAAGAACAAGAAGTGAATCAAGCACAAATGATTTTATTACTTTTGATTTTTTTAATTATAAAATTTAGGTTAGAATACATGTTTTGTGCTTCGTTAACTTTTTCTCTCACAAGAGGCATAACTAGTAAAAGGGTGGGTATATTTACAACAAGCCTTGAGAAGTCTCATAATATCATATGAACTAAGAGATTGCCTATCACAATCACCAAACAACAATTGCCTTAACATGCCAACATACACTCATTTTCAAAGAAAATGGCTTCATTATACAAAAATTCAACAATATTTGTACCTCAAGGAGAAATCCAGTTGATGATTACACCGACTAAACTGCAGAAAACTTTGCATTTATCTAAACTATATATCATTTCCAACGCCCACCATACGGGATCACGAACCCTCACAGAAGTCATTGACGTAAAGTGATCAACAATAACTTATATAGTAACTCACTGGACTCGAAGCCGATCGTGGGTGAATATGAGATACAAATTTTACAACATATCAGAACAACGGATACAATGTCGGTCAATAAGTCTGGCTGCTAGGCTCCCGGCCTCAGGAACTAGACTAGATGTTAAGCTGTTCCAGAAATGAAATACTAACGCCTCATCAACGATCTTTTGATATAGAGCATCTTGATCGGCTTTTTCAGCATCAGTTGTAGGTTGGGTGAAATATCTATTTTAATAAATAAAAAAACATGTATCGATTATCAAGGCACTTGTAAAATGAACAAAATGTAAACGAATAGTTGAATACATGTGCAAGTTGTTCATACCGTGTGATACTCTTACGACTTATAGGGAAGAAAGCAAAGAAGGGCTGCAGTTTCAGTTCCATCTGATTCTTGAACCCATTTTCTTCATGCAGAAACTTACTTCTAACGCGAGTCAAAAGATCAGCCCCATTCCACCTTAAGTTTGTATCATCATAACTTGCATAAAACTCCTTCAAGCACTCCATTATAAACGGGCTGCGCAAAATTTTTAAAAATTGTAAAATGAACGCCAATTTCAACACATTTGATCTGCTAGTTAGAATACCTGTGCTTTCTAAATACCATCACAGCTCCATTCAAATCACTTGCAGATGATTCATCCTCTAGGCCCACCATATTAGATAGCGAATAGAGCGGTTTTATCACTATAACGTCAGAATCAAGATAGATCCCACCATATCTGGTTACAACAAAGAAACCGTAGTAGGTATACATACTAAAGAATTCAAACCTATGACAACTTAATATAACATTATAACCGAAAATTCATTATTCAATTAGAACCGTCAGAATTTGCTTACTTGTAAAGGGCAGCGAGGCGAATAAGCTCGCTGTAATGAGTAGGATAAAACTTTGTCTTCCTCCATTCGAACCAGACAGAAGCAAATTCATGGGTCGGTGTATCTTTCAGCAACTCATCCAGATTTGGCATCGCAACAGCAACCTTGAAACTACAAAACAGATTAAAATAACAAGTCAGCTTCTTAATAATCGGTACAGATATCAAGTATACCAATGAGTGAGAAATTACCCATCTTTTACAAAACTATCAAAGAAATTAAGCTCCAATGTTTCAGAAAAGACTACAACACAAGCATCCGGATGGTGAAACAGCAGGCTTTCAAGCCCACGTTTGTGTCGAACAGTAAACATCCACGGTGGCGAATTCCACACCATAAAAACCCTCATCGAGCACTTCCCTTTCCTAAAGAAAGCATCCATGAAATTCGAAAACGATAAACGAGGATGCAAACCGGGAAAGTATCCCCATCTCTTCCCATCCGCATAAATCTGACCCGAAAACTCATTTCTCATTTCGTCACTTTTATCAACAACCTCTCGAATCCCCTCATCCAAAGTTCTTCTCTCGGCAACCTTGTTTTCACTCTCAACCTTCGTTTTCGACATCGGATTGTCAACAGATGTTACAGACACCCCGAAAGGCACCTTCTTAAACTCGTTAACTATCCGCTTCTGAATCATTTTATCCCCTTTAGTAAGCACGGTAACCCCCGCCCCATCCGGATCCTGCAAAAACGGATTACTCATCGGATTCAACATCTCCAAATTCGACTTAAACATCCGATCACGCCGTAAAAAATCACTCTTCTTCTCAAACCAATCCCCCCACCCTTCCTTCAAAGGTGAAACCTTCAACAAAAGTGCATCCTCAACCCCCTTCACTTGAGCCAGTTTCCTCCTCACATTATCATCCAAAACGACATCGTCTGAACCAAACCCTAAATCAACAAAACCTGAACCTAAACCAGAACCTGAACCAGCACTATTCAAATCAAAATTAACATAATCCTCCCACTGATCAATCGATCGTTTATCAAACGCACGCCGAATCACTCCCTGCACATGATCATAATAATATTTAGAAACCCTAGGTTGATCGGTGACGTCATCGTCGGAATAATGGTTGAAGATGTCGTCTTCTTCTTCTTCTTCTTCGTCTGAAACCCTAGAGAATGGATCGTCCTGAACGGTGTCGTCTAGGATGTCAATGCGGTCGTCGTCGGAGGTACGGTCGTCGGGATCGGAGTCTTCGAGGAGAGGGTTGGAGGTGAGGTAGGAGTGGTGGTGGTGGGGGTGTGGTGGTTGGTGGGAGGTGAGGCGGATGTAGAGGATGGAGACGGAGAGGAGGAGGAGGACGGCAGCGGTTAAGGCGCAGAGGTGGGTGGCGTAGTGGGGGCGACGTCGGGATCGGAGCATTTTTGGGTTAGACGGTGGTGGACTGGTGTAGCATTGTCTGAAAGTTGGGGATTTCTGTTATGTGTATTTTGTGTAGGGGTGTTCATGAGCCGATCCGATCCGATCGAGGGTCTGCTCATGCTCGGATTGAATTACAACCGATCCGATCCGAGCGGATCAAATTTGTAAAACCGAGCGCAAAAGCGATGCTCATACTCGGATTGAATTTGAATCGATCGGCTCGGTTTCGCTCGGTTTTATCAAATCCTAAAAAAATCGAGCGGGTCGTTTTCGCTCGATTGAATGATAAGGCTTCGTTCAACCAAAACAAATTCTAACTTAATTAAAACATGTCCAACACTTTACTAACAAAAGCAATACATAACTCAAATCATGATTCTAAAAATGTTCTTAACTATATCAAGAAACACAGGAGCAGCGATATGTTGCAGATTGAAGACTGGAGCGACTCACTTGTTTGATACTTTGATTGTCCGATGATGTGTGTGAGTGTGACTGTGGAGACCAGAGAGTGAGAGTCGGAGACTAGTGAGCGGCGATATGAATATGATACGACTGAATAGTGAATACTCTTTTAGGAATAGGATTTAAGGTTAGATTTCATATTAAATATTAAGTTGGGTTGAATGTTATTTGGGCTTTTAATTTTTTTTTGGGCTATTATATTTTTTTTGGGTTTTTAATCTATAAAATCTGTAATATAAATATATATATATATATATATATATAGGGGATGGTTCAAATGAAAACCACTTTTAACGCGAAAACTCGAAAACTAACTAAAAAAAGCCTAAAAAACACACAATTTTTTTTTTTTTTCAATTTTTTTTATAAAAATCGATGGTTTTTCTATATAAAAAAAAATTTTTTTTCAAATTTTTTTTTTTTTTTTGTGTAGTGCACATGTGTAATAATACACATATGTAGTATTACACATGTGCACTACACAAAAAAAAATTTTTTTTTTTTTTTGGAAATTTTTTTTTATATAGAAAAACCTGCGAAAATTGGTTTGCAAAAAAAAAAAAAAAAAAAAAAAAAATTTTTGGTATGTTTTTTTGCCTTTTTTTAGTTAGTTTTCGAGTTTTCGCGTTAACTAGTGGTTTTCATTTGAACCTTCCCCTATATATATATATATATATATATATATATTAATAAAAATAATTCGAGCGAAACCGAGCGATCGACGAGCGAGCGGAGCTTTGCTCATGCTCGGATTGAATTTGAATCGAACCGATCCGATCGGCTCATTTACAAACTGAGCGGGAATCGAACGAGCATTTTTCGAGCGATCATCGAGCGATCTTCGATCGTCGAGCAGTTTGGACAGCCCTAATTTTGTGTAAGCCTTTTGCATATACATCAAACAAAATTTATGGAATTGTTTATTATTTGTTATGTTTACTTTGTTAATTAAATTCTTCATTATTTTTTATAGTTCGTTACAGATAACGGGTCAAATTTTAAGGTTGTCAGAAAGATTTTAGAAGAACAACACCTTATAATGTTTTTGGACTCATTTTGAGTACATTGTGTGAAGCTCATGATTATATTGGTGAGAAAATACGGATGATAAAAAGTACTCTGGCTGATGCAAGAGCAATTGTGGTTTACATTTACAACGACGAAAGGATTCTTAATCTGATGAGAAAGTTGACGAAAAACAAGTGGCTGCACAGGTCTTGTGCAACTAGGTTTTATACCATTGAAAATGTCCACGAGAATTGACATCATATTCAAGTATGTGTTTGTTTCTGAAGAATGGAGGAAAAATGACTTTGTAAAGAAGGCAGTTGGAAAGAGAGTCGAGCGAATTGTTGCAAAAACGAAATTTTGGGACAACATTGTGACAACCGGTAAGTTTCGGTTATCAATTACGCGCATAACAAACATTAAGAAAGCTATAAGTAGTGTTTTAAGATGCAGATTTACTTAGTTAGGCCTTTGGAATGCCTAGGAACGTCTATTCGGCTTCACAGTGCGCGAATGGTGATTTGCGGGAAACGTGACGAGCGTTAAACGGTAACGAACTAACATCGAACAAAATACTAACAAGGCCGAAAAATTTGGGTTCGTATATGTATATGTACACACATAAATTTATTTTGCGAAATTATCCTGCTTTCGAACGCCACAGAACGCATATGTGAACGAAAAATGCGACAGTAAGAACGCACTGACAACGGAACGGAAGAATCAGACTCGTTTATTATCTTGAAAACTGAAATATTATGATATATTTAGCTTCGTAATCGAATTTTAATATTCGCAGTCAAAATCAGATCGAAAAATGAACTGGAAACAACCGAAGCATTATAAGTAGTTTTAACGCAACCGACGAACGTACGCGTCAAACATCGACTTCCGACCTTATTTTACGTGTTTTTAACTCTAAAATAATATTTTACGACATTCCACGAAGTTTGGGGGCGAAAACGTACCTTGAAAATGCATTTGGGCCACACAAAAGGCTAGGATTGCGATACTGGGCTCTAAGCCCAACCTACCTAAAAGCCCAACCCACACCAAACCCTACCGATGGTATTTTCCGGCGACGTTTTTCTCGGTTTGACACCCTACCCCCACTAATTTGGACCTCCCCAACGCAATGGGGTGGTCCGTTTTTCAAGATTCAAAGCCGTTTGAACTCATGAGCAACTTTGCCGACATTCCGGCCAAACTCCGGCGAACCCGTTTTGGCTTTCCACTTCGTGTATGTTTAGATCGGGTGGTTAGACACCTTTCTGCAGGTTTTCATGAAATTTTATTCTTCGGCGAAATTCCGACTTCTGGCATGGCTCTGGCGAGGTTCCGGGCATCCGTTTCCGACGAAAAATATATTTTTGGGCTCCTAGTAACCCATATAGTCCATATGAAACACTTTTGTCTCGGAAGAAAAATAAATTTCGGGACACTCTTAGGCTCGGGTCAACTCGGTCAATAGGTCAAACATGGGTCAAGGGACAGTTTTAGGTTATTTTTGGTGCCTCGGTTCAGTTTTGGGTTCGGTCAAACCCGGTCAACACGAGTCAACTCATTCAACGCGGTCAGATTTCGGTTCGGGTCAAACTATGGTCAATGCGATCAGATTCGGGTTCGGTCAACTGTGGTCAAAGTTCGGTCAACACGGGTCAACTTAGTCAACTGCAATCAAACTTGGTCGACGGGTCGACACGAGACTTGGTAAAATTTTAACAACGCGAAATATAGTATATCATTTATATTAATGTTGTTTTAACGTAAAGCCGAGCTCTAAATCGACCCGACTAGTGAAAACGATTATTTTACACGCGAATTAATAACTACTTGAACTTGTACATTACATGCATGGGTGGGGTTCTAGAGTGAACACTAGTGTATTTGCGACCAGAGTGAACAAATCCTGGCTATTGATTTACATCATCAAATCGTAAAATACACTAGTGTATTTTCATCATCAAATCCTGACCACTGATTTGCACTTCTGAATTGATAATCAAGGGCTAGGATTAGTTCACACAGTTCACTATTAAGAGGGGTTGTTCACAAATGAACCTAACCCTTACATGCATATATAACTCGTGTATATATTAGCTAAAAACCGAACCGACGTATCGTGACGTAATATGTATATAATAATATATATATATATATATTGGACTAGTAGTCGACCAAAAAATAATGTTTTGAACACTTGAAGAAATTATATATATTGTTGTTGCATTAGTTGTTGAGTTTTGAAAATTATCGATAACTAGTATTGTTGGGATTATCCTAAAAACAGAGGAAATTCTGCCCGTTTTTCGTAAAAATCCATACCACGGAATATGTTATCACTTCTAATAACGAAACATATCGGAATTCAAGTACTTTATAAAATAAATATAAGTATATATTTATTTTGGCCATTCTTATAACTCACAAAAAACGAGTTTACAACATTTCAACGAACGCGGTTTACAAGATGATAGAACTCGGAAATTTATATAAAAAATAAATATAATTATTTATATTTATTTCAAAGGTTTAGAACTAGAAAATTTATACATAATAAATATAATTATTTATATTTATTTCAAACATCTAAACGGAATACGACACGTTACCGTATGATCTTAACATATATTATTATCCGAGTTCCGGTAACGAACAAACGAAAGTCGATTCTAACAAGCGTACAATTATATAATCATTTATTAAATATAAATGAGATGCAAGACTATTATTTCGGACACGGGGTGTGTGTGTATATATATATATATTTACATTTACACACACACACACACACACACACACACACACACACACACACACACACACATATATATATATATAGGGGATGGATCATAAGAAAACTAGTTTAAACGAGAAAACAAAAAAACTAACCAAAAAAGCCTAAAAAAAACCTAAAAACATACCAATTTTTTTTTTTTTTTTTTTACAATTTTTTTTTAGAAAAATCGCTACTTTTTATGTATGGAAAAAAATTTTTCAAAAAAAAAAAAAAAGAAAAAAGATTTTTTTTTTTTTGGTTGTACTGCACATGTGCAATAATACATAAAGCTTAAACCACTTAACCCACCCCCCACCGACACCCCCCAAAAACCTAAACCCCCCACCCCCACCCCCACCCCCTAAAAACCTAAATTCACCCTCCCACCAAAAGCCTAACCCCCCCACTCCCCAAAAACCTAAACCACCCCACCCCCCATCCTCCCGAAAACCTAAAACTAAACCCTAAACATAAACCTGAAAAAAACCTAAACCCCCCACCCCCACCCCACCCCCCAAAAACCTAAACCCCCCTCCCCCCCACACCCAAAAACCTAATCCTAATCCTAAACCTCCAAAAAAACTAACCCTAAAAGCTAAACTAGACTCAAAAAGCTAATTTTAAGCATGTAATGCAATTGTAGTACATGTTATATTGCACATGTGCACTACTATAATAATAGTATTGAAAACAAGATGACACCATAAATCTTTTTTTATGTCATAAAAAATATGCTCGAATATACTTGAATGAAAGATACAAAAAATTGTGATCTTATGGTGCCATTTTTGTTTTAAAATGATAACGTATGGAGAAATGGGAAATGTTTGAAAAGTTATATATATTTTTTTCCAATTTTACCCCTACTTCATTAAATGTCCCCCTCTCCTTCATTAAAAGTCTCCCCCCTCCTTTTTAGTGTTTTTTTGGTTAGTTTTTTGGTTTTCTCATTTATATCTAGTTTTCTCATGATCCTCTCCCTATATATATATATATATATATATATATATAGGGTAGGGTTCTAGAGTGAACAACCTCCCAAGAGTGAACTGTGTGAACAGATCTAGACCGTTGATTTGCATCATCTTTAGATATTAAATGAATGGCATGATCGTAATTAGTTTGTTAATTTTTTCTATTAATTAAATGAATAAGGGTATTTTTGTAACTACACAATATAATAAATTTCAAAACCTGGAAACTTTATAGTTTCCATGCTTGTTCGATGCTCAGAATCCCTTTAATATCACACATCCAGATTTTCAAGCCCTGTTATTCAATTTTTATTCAACAACCATTAATCTCTCTCTCTTTCATTACCGTCTTCATCGATGAAGAACAAAGGAAATCCGTCGAACTTAAGAAGACGCCGGAATAGTCATACGATTTTCAACATCAAAGGTACATAATGAAAAAGTGTAAATGTCTATATGATCAGTAAATCGATTCATGCTGTGTATGTTTTATAAATCTTTTAAGAACATCAAATCGGAAGCTAGGGTTTCTTTAATCTCTTGTAATAGTTGTTTAATTATGATGTTTTGTTCCAATGGTGTGTTTTGATCAGTCATAGTTCGAGTACATGATTAAATTTTTTGAAAGGATAGGGTTAATTTAAGAAGATAGTTGATTTTACAAATCTACTGGAGTATATATTAGGGTTTAGTCTCTTTTTTTATACCATTGTACACATGTGTATTCCGATTAGTGGTCTTATGTTTTGGGCTAAAATGTGATGAAGAGTGCAGACTGCGTTGTACACATATGTACAGGGTGTTTTTTTAGTTAATGCACAGGGTTTTTTTAGTTAATGCACTGGTTCGGAATACACATGTGTTCTTCTTGCTCTGTTTTTACAAATTAGTTCTTGTTGCTCTGTTTTTATTTGTTTTTTTATGTGAACTGGTTTGGAATACACGTGTGTACATTAGTTCTTCTTGCTCTGTTGATTTTACACTTGTGAATTATGTTGAAATAGTTCGGAATACACATGTGTATAGACATTTAATATTGAAAAACAGAGCATAACCGGTGTACACATGTGTACTGACATTTAAAATGGCTAATGAAAAATAGAGCATAACCGGTGTACACATGTGTATAGACATTCAAAATGGCTAAAAAAACAGAGCATAACCTGTGTACTCAGGTGTTAAAATGGCTAATGAAAAAACAGAGCATAACGTTACATATGTTGGAATAGGTCTAATGTACTTTCAAATGAAAGATTTTTAACCTAGTAAGTGGATGGGGGCTGCGATTGTTAATTGCTTTGCTTCAGTGCTTAATTTTGAAGAGGTTAATAGAACTAAGGGAATATATCCGCGCCTTTTTTTGCCATATCGATTGTAATAGTGCAGTTCTTAAACAAATATCAGATCTTCGTATTTCGATTTATTGCAATTACTTTTTAGATGTATTCTGATTACATTTGACATGAGTAGATGTATTTTGAAACTATAATATGTTTTTTTTCGTTTTGTCATGTAGCTGAAAAACTGGAACAAGTTGAAGGTCAGTTGTCCCATTCGCGGTTCAGACCTCTCATAGCACCTACCCAAAGAAAGAAAGAGGTGGGTTCATGGTTTAATGTTACAGGTGGGTTCACGTTATTACGCTTTTTAACTATGTTTTCTGAATATTATTATTGATCTAACACATGGCTGATCAAATTTATTAGGTTATCAAGGACATACTCTTTAATTCAGTTCCTAGAGTCATCAGGACCCGAGCCTATGGCCCATGGCATAAATCTCAGCCAGAAGCAAACGAATCGTTTCCAAGATGCTTAGTAGATTAATTGCCTACATGCATCAGTTTGATTCATGAACCATGTTTTAGTTCATTTTTTTTTTCATTTATATGAGTGAATGTTTATTGGACGATGTTTTTTTTCCCATTTTATATGACTGTATTTTGTTCTTTTTTTAATTGTCCTAGTATATATGTTAAGGCGACATGAATAATACTGAATTTGGTATTCATCGCATAAAAACAGAGTAAAATCCATTATCTTGTTAAATCAACCATATCCTTCAAAAAAATTATGGATTCGAAAAGGCCTTCCCAATCATCACCACAATAAATCTTAAAAAGATTAATAGTAATATACAACACAAGAAGCCCGTTTACAGCAATAAGGAAACCCATAACGGCTCCTATCTGAATGCGACAATAAAAGCCTTACTGACACCCTTTCTAGCCTCAATGGTAGTTCTGGCATTTGTGTATATTGAACTCATGTAGAGAAAATCTAGACCGACATGACTGCATTTCATTCTCCATAGTCTCATTGGTTTATTCGTTATATACATTGGGATTTGTAATTAAAAGTATATAAAGTTAGCTTTATACCAAGAAACTGATTTAAATCTGAAAGTCCTAAATGAAATAAATGCTTATGTTAGCAATATGCATAGCTCTTTTACCTACTCTTTTGCCAAACTTATTTTGACATCCTAAACATCGGCAATCAGTACTGCATCCCATATTAGCCTATTGAAATAAACTCAGAAAGTAAGTAGAACAGAATATGACTATAACAACCCTCCTAAAATAATTAGGACACCCCTATATGTCCTAAAATACACCCCGTATACGAAAACCGGTTCCGAAATACTTTAATTTAACAAAAACTAAATAAAAATGAAATTCAAGGGGCGCTCGCGGGGCGCGAAGCCCTTGACTACCCTAGTAGCGGGCCGCGACAGCTAGGCCACCAGGACTCACCCGGTGCCGCCACGTGTCGATAGCGTGTTGGGTCTAGTGGTCGAATCAGCAACCCTAGGGCCTACCCTAGAGAGCCTCGTGGGCCGCGAAGGCCAAAGCCTTCTCTCTCGCGGGCCGCGAGAGAGTGGCGGATCAGCCCTATAAATAGAGCAGTCGAGCATTCAGTCCAACTCATTCAATTTTCATGTCTCTCTCTTAATTTCTACATAGCAATTATAATACCAGGCATACTACCCCCTTAATTAGCGAAGCTCTGCCTCATTGTAAGTATTATAACCCCCGGTTACGTATTAGATACGCTGCCCGATTGATCTAATGCTCCGTAACGACTGTCGAGGCTCTGCCCGACGTAGTCGTTGGAGTTCTGTCTCGGGGAGGGTATAACTAATGTAAATTGGGTTATTATACTAATGCGTGTGCGTTGTTTAATTAATAGATTACAACCAGGAAGTCACAAGGAAAATACCTAAATTAGCAATGTGAGTAATCTCCTTTTTTTGTGAAACCTTTTTGTAAACTGTTTTTATAAAACCTCAATTGTTTTACATTATAATTAACAGTGATTGAGTATTTGTAATTCTACAATTATCGTCGGTATGTTGGGGTTTTGTATACAAAATTTGTTACTACACTGTGAGTAGTAACATGACCACAAGTCAGGATTGACAATGCCGTGGGTGGTAATTAAAGTAAGAATTGGAAACAAATATAATTGCGAGATCGCCCTCAATACTGTAAAATGATAAAACCTGCCTTGATTAAACTGGGATTCACTCACCAGTATTTTCACTGACAAATGTTTTTAAAACGCATTTCAGGTAACAAAATGTGAAAGCCAAATAGAAGCCAGCTGGACAGCACTAAAGACTTGGAAAACATGGCTATAAAAGTTACCTAAATAAAGAAGATGTTTTATTTCAATAAAATAGGGTTTATCCTATAAACAATGTTGTAATATAAACTTGGGTTGTACCCATGTGTTTATTATTATAAAAATATGGTATTTTACTCTAATAAAATATTTCCTAACTACGGTCCTGATGAAAGTTCCGCTGCCAAAATGATAAACCCCGATACCACTGATACTGGCTCGCGACCGCCCGCTCCCAGGAGATAGGGGCGGGGGGTTACGACAGAGAGTGGTATAAGAGCCATAGCCACTGATTTGAGCCACAGAAGTGTTCTGCTAACATTGAAATTGTTAATTCTGTTAGGAAATAATCTATGTGAATATGTGCATACGTGCATATTATCGTTTTGTGTTATTTGACAATTTGTTAGTTTACAATATGAGTGATCAAGGACCATCGGACGCCTGTCGTCAATTGTCTAGTTCTCCTAGAGATGAAGGAACTTCTTCCCAGCCTACCCCCTCGGGGTATTCAGCTGATACAGAAGAAGGGCTTTTCATATTCAAAGCACAATCCGAAGAGCCATTCCCTACCAAAAACAGAGGATGGTTCAGTCGGGGAGCTCACGAGCGTAGGAAAAGAATGAGAAAGTTACCGCAACAACGAGCTTTAGCAGCTGCAAATAGGGAGATGAACGCTCAAACTCAAGATATACTCAATAGAAGACTAGCCAATTTTCACATCTTAGCTACCACTGCTGCAGACCCAAATTTGGAACAAATCATTGCGCCACAGCCATTACCTTTGTTTCCAACACAACCCATGGAAATAGAATTGAACCCAGGAAACCAGATTCCCTTACCTGCCTTCGACCCAATTGAAATCCCTAGAGTTTAAGCACCCCATCCTCCAGATTATGACCCATGATTTGACGACCATAGAGATTATCAAGAACTCTACCCACTAGAGGAACCTATGCCAAACCCTGTAGCACCGTACCCTAACCTTGACCCTCTAGATCCCTACTGGGATAATGACCAATATATTCGGAAAATCCTAGAGAACCCATACCCACATGAGGAACCGATGCCCCAGTACCCTGACCCGATACCAGCATCAGCACCACCCATGAGCACCGAGAATGTGCAATAACTTCGCACCTTTGGTGAGGAGTTGTTAGATGAGAGTGAAAAGATAAGGCAAATAGGAGAGAGGCTCGTTTGGAAGTACGACGAGCGTAACATGCAGTATTGGATGGACCCCCACTAATACTGATACTAATAATAATAATAATAATAATAATAATAATAATAATAATAATAAAATCTATATATATATGTGTGTGTAACTTAAAAAAAATCCACTAAGATAGATAATCCAATAACTACTGATGCATACTAGTATTGTGTTTTAAATTTCAGTTGTGATTTGTATTAGATGCATAATATATAAAATAGAGTAAATGTCGCAATGCACGACGATTTTGATCAATATGCTTGTTGTGAGATTGTTTGCATTAAACATTGCTCTGTGATATTAATACTTGGAAATTGTTTATAATCCAGATGGACAACGCAGTAAATCAGGAAAACCAGAATAACGATAATAATGGCAACCAAATAATTAATAGTGCTATCCAACATATTGTAGCACAAGGAATTATAGATGCTATGCCATACATCATTAAGACTGTTAAGGAAGCAGAAAATAAATCTGCAAATGGAAGTAAACGTCAACACACTGAACCCAGTCACTGTGTGAACAATGGACCATTACTTCAATTGCCTATTCCAAAAAGAAGAAGAACCATGTCTTATGGTTGTTCTTACAAAGAATTCTGGTTCTGTAAACCAATAGAATTCTCGGGTAATGAAGGAGCCATTG
Source organism: Helianthus tuberosus (assembly GCA_030545235.1). Classification (NCBI taxonomy): domain Eukaryota; kingdom Viridiplantae; phylum Streptophyta; class Magnoliopsida; order Asterales; family Asteraceae; genus Helianthus; species Helianthus tuberosus. Next base: position 108,321,722 of record CM060430.1, on the reverse strand, counting down.
TAGCTCTACGCTGGTTAGAAAAGACCGAGACAGTCTTAAAAATAAGCAAATGTGCAGAGGAAGACACAATCATGTTTGCTTCTAATTTGTTTAAGAATGCTGATTTGGAATGGTGGAACACTATTCTCCAGTCTAGGGGAAGTGATAGAGTCTACAATATGGAATGGACTGAGTTTAAGACTATGGTTGAAAGGAAATTCTGTCCTCCCAATGAAAAAGAACATATAGCTAATAAGTTCTTAAATCATAGAATGACTGGAGTAGATTGTAAGGGTTACACTACTGTATTCTTCGAATATGCTAGAATAGTGCCAACCCTAGCTTCACCAGAACCAGTATTAATCTCCCATTACATTTGGGGATTAATCAGTGAGATTAGGCATGTAGTCAAGGCAGCTAGACCACAAACTATAGAAGAAGCTGTAGAAATAGCAAATACCTTGACTGATGAGCTAGTATGTACGCAAGAAGAAAACCATAGGAAGAACCTAGTTCAGAAACTTACCCAGGAATTTCGCTATGGAAATTCTAACCGTTGGAAGAATGTAGGTTCTACTTCTGCACCTTATTGTAAGGCTTGCAAGAAGAAGCATTCAGGAAAATGCTCCACCTACTGCAATTTCTGCAAAATACCAGGACACAAAGAGGAAGATTGTAGGAAGAAACCCAATAACGGAGTATGCTTCAATTGTGGAGAAAAAGGACATATCAAGCCAAACTGTTCGAAACTAGCTCTAGCCAAGAATAACAAGACTGCTAAGAATGCTAGGGCATTTGTTCTGACAGCTGAAGAAGCAAAGATGATTCCGGATGTGATTACCGGTACGTTTTTAGTTAATGATGTTTTTGCTAAAGTATTATTTGACCCTGGTGCGAACCAAAGTTTTATTAATACTTCATTTGCAAAATTCTCAACCAACCATTAACTAAACTCCAACAAGAATGTCTAGTAGAAACAGCAAATGGGGAATCCATTAAGATAACTGAAATCTTGCAGGCAGCAAGAATAGAAATTTTAAAACAAGGTTTTATTGCTAATCTCTACCCAATGAATCTAGTTGGATTTGATATTGTATTAGGAATGGATTGGTTGGCAGCCAATAAAGCCAGTATTCTATGTGATCAAAAGTCAATCCAAATAAGTTCACCAAAGGGTGAAAAGATCAAAATTAAAGGAAATAAGCCATCTAGGCCCACGAAATTCATCTCTGTGATGAAAACTGCTAGTTGTGCAAGGAAAGGATCCCTAGTGTACATGATTTCCATAATCATTAACACTAAAGAAAAAGAATTGAAAGATATTCCCATAGTATCTCAATTCTCAGATGTTTTTCCAGAAGAACTACCAGGACTACCGCCAGATAGAGAAGTTGAATTCAGAATTCATCTGCTACCAGGAACCACACCAATTGCCAAGGCACCTTATCGTTTGGCGCCAGCAGAGATGCAAGAACTGAAGAGACAGTTGGACGAACTTCTGGAGAAAGGATTCATACAGCCAAGTTCATCACCTTGGGGAGCACCGATCTTGTTCATAAAAAAGAAAGACGGGTCAATGCGTATGTGCATTGATTATCGAGAATTGAACAAAGTCACGATTAAAAATCGGTACCCATTACCGAGAATCGATGATCTGTTTGATCAATTACAAGGAGCTCGATTTTTCTCAAAAATCGATTTACGCTCAGGATATCATCAATTAAAGGTACAGGAAGAGGACATTCCTAAGACCGCCTTTAGGACAAGGTATGGCCATTATGAATTTACTGTCATGTCATTTGGTCTAACCAATGCCCCAGCTACATTTATGGATATGATAAACAGAATATGTAAACCATATCTGGACAAATTCATAATTGTCTTTATAGATGATATTCTAATTTACTCTAAGAGTAAAGAAGAACATGCAGCGCATTTGCATGCACTCCTAAATTTGCTGAGAAAAGAAAAACTTTATGCTAAATTTTTAAAATGCGAATTTTGGTTAGAAGAAGTGCAATTCCTTGGACATTTAGTTAATCATGAAGGGATCCATGTGGATTCCACAAAGATTGAGGCAATTACTAAATGGAAAGTCCCCGAATCACTAACGGAAGTAAGAAGTTTTCTCAGACTAGCAGGTTATTATAGACGGTTTATTTGAGATTTCTCTAGAATAGCCATTCCCTTAACCAAATTAACCTGTAAATCTGTTAAGTTTGAATGGGGACCAAAACAGGAAGAAGCCTTTAGAATTCTCAAGCAAAGATTAACCAACGCACCCATACTAGCGTTACCAGAAGGAACTAAAGACTTTGAAGCCTATTGTGACACTTCTAAGTTAGGTTATGGATGTGTATTAATGCAACGTCAAAAAGTTATAACCTATGCCCCTAGAAAACTTAAGAATCATGAAGAAAATTACTAAATCCATGATTTAGAGTTAGGAGCCATAATTTTTGCCCTTAAGATTTGGAGACACTATTTATATGGAAATAAATTTCTTGTCTTCACTGATCATAAGAGTTTAAGGTACATTTTTGGGCAAAAAGAGTTGAATATGAGACAGAGACGCTGGATGGAATTTCTTAGTGATTATGACTGTAATATCCAGTATCATGCAGGAAAGGCTAATATAGTAGCTGATGATTTAAGTCGAAAGTATCAAGAAAAGCCAAGAAAAGTACGTTCTCTTAACTTAAATCTGCAGATAGATTTAAACGAACAAATTAGAACTGTACAAGAATCAGTAATCAAGGATGATACTGAGAAATTAAAAGGAATGATTAAGGAATTAGAACAAGGAACAGATGGAATTTGGAGATTCCATAAGAAAAGGATGTGGATACCCAAACAAGGAAACTTACGCTACCAAATATTAGAAGAAGCCCATAAGTCCAAGTATACGATGCATCTTGGAAGTGATAAGATGTATCAAGATTTAAGAAAGAATTTCTGGTGGATAGGAATGAAAAAGGATATAGCAGCTTATGTTGCCAAGTGTCTAACCTGGTCACAGGTTAAAGCTGAGTATCAGAAACCCTCAGGATTATTGCAGTAATTAGAAATGCCTTTTTGGAAATGAGAATTAATAACAATGGACTTTGTTACTAAATTACCCAAGACATGAAAAGGTAATGATACAATTTGGGTAATTGTAGACAGATTAACCAAGTCTGCTCATTTCTTACCAATGAAGGAAACTTTCAGTATGGAACAGTTAGCCAAATTGTATGTAAATGAAATAGTTTCATTACATGGTATTCCTTTATCGATTGTTTCTGATAGAGATAGCCGTTTTACTTCTCATTTTTGGACTAGTTTCCAAAAAGCAATGGGAACTAAGTTAAATCTAAGCACCGCTTATCATCCTCAAACGGATGGACAACGCGAAAGAACAATTCAGACAATGGAAGATATGCTTAGAGCTTATGTAATTGATTTCGGAGGAAATTGGGATGATCATCTACCATTAATAGAATTTTCTTACAATAACAGCTATCATACCAGTATCAATGCTGCACCATTTGAAGCACTTTATGGACGAAAGTGCCGAACTCCAGTCTGTTGGGCAGAAATTGGATAAAAGCAATTGTCTGGACCAGAGATAGTACATGTGACAACCCGAGATTTCAAGGTCTTTCCTCTACGCATCACTTGTTTCACAATCTTGTTTTCACAGTTCATTTTACATTGTATCATGTGTACGATATTTGATTGACTGTAGTATTGTTACGTTTGAATGTTACATGAAAACTTAAGAGTTAGTCATAACATGTTCATGTTTAATTCTGGATTCCACAACACACTTTACGAAGGATTACATTTAACGAAGAACTAGAGTTCTTAGTCATATGCTGCCCTCGACGAAGAATGATGCTTCGCCGCACAGAGGTATTCTTCGCCAAATAGGGGCTTTGGCCCAGGTTGGATCGCGGCCCAGAATGGGCCGGACTATTATCTAAATTGCATAATCCCTCATAACGTAACTGTAAACACAAAAACCCTAAAGTTCTCCCTCTCCTTCCTGTACGACGACAGCCTTGATTCCTTCGAAGCTCTCTATCGTTCGAGCATATCTCTCTTGTCCTCAAGTCTCCTCGAGTTATCTTGCATATCGGTTAGTGTTTGTTATTGTTTATCTGATTTACGATCAATGCATGACTGTGTGTGAATAGGGTTGCATGATAATAAGGTCTTGGTGATTTCCTCATAGGAACTAAACTGTTGAGATTAATATAGCCATAGTAATCAGTGAATTAAGGTTGCATGATGTGTATGTTCTAGTGGTTTCGGGTTAATTGGGAATACCCGGATCTACTCGGGGTGAGTTGTTGATGATTTCTTGGTGCTTTAGGGTTCATGCATATGATTGTTAGTAAGTGCTAATGATAATTGTTACTCGGTGATGTTTCGGATAACTAAGGTGTATGCGAATCGAGGAAACTTGTTTGATGCTTGATCAATGATGTAGAACTGTATGATGATGAGTAATTGTTACAAAAGTTATGTTGTTTAATCTGATATGGAAAATGTCTTACGAAATCAAATGAATTGTAACTTCTGTTGAGGGCGGCAACGAAGGATTCCCCGGCGAAGAATATAACTCGACGAAGAATGGGTTCTTCGTTGAGTGGTGCTTGACGAACCATTATGGTTCTTCGCCGCATTCATTCGTGATGAAGAATAGCTCTTCGTCATTGCGATTCTTCGCCGTGAAGGCACATGGACAGAACAGTGAAGCAGATTGAATATGATAAGGGATATTGGTGCTATGGACTCAAATTGTTGCATGATAGTAATGCTGATTAGTAATGAGAAATCTGGTTTGAACTGTGTGAGAAGTAAACTTACCTGTTAAATATTATTATGCGTTATGCACATGGGATGTAGACTTGTATGTGGTTGAGTACTTGCTATGTGCCATATGGTGATCTGTGTGATGAATGCAAACTGTGAAAATACGTGACTTAATTGATTACGAAACTGATTTCTTTGGTAACCACGGTAGGGTTGGTTGACTAACAGGAACAGGTAACTTGACATACCGAGCAAAACTAAGGTGAGTTCATTCCTCTTGAGCATGCGTCCCGGTGGGTGGGACAGTCAAATGGGTATTCCCAAGTGGAATAAGTCTTTTGGGTAAAAACTGGTATGTTAGATAATACACTCATTTCCTATCACCTTAAGTCCCATATTATACCGAATAGTTACCTGAGAGGTAACGAGGTATTAGTTGATAGCGCTATTAGGCTTGGCAACCTCACACCGTACCTGAGAGGACGGGCGTGAACTAATGACCTTAATCATGACCAATGCTTAGATAGGGGGCATGGGGACGGGCAAAATAATCTGGAAGCCATCTTGTATGGTACTTGAGTTATTATCAACATTATTATCAATAAACTGAACTAAACAGTTGGAAATTAACGTTTTCGTAAAACTATGAACTCACCAGCATTGTCTGATACACTTGTTGCATGCTCGTAGATCGTTAGATGCTATGGACGAGGAACTTGCTGTCTGGGATTGCTGGAGTGATCATGGGTCGAGTCTTTTGAGAACATATAACAATACATTTGGTTTTCATCTATTTGGTTTTTGAAATATTAAACGATGACTTATCTTATGCTTCCGCTGAAAATGTTAAACTTGGATTATGTTTATGAATGTTTATCATTATAAATGGAAACTTTGTTTAATATCTTGATATTAGTTCAATGTGATCGGTGGCTAGATCCTGGTACGTCACACGCCTAGCGGGGTTTCTGCACGTGGTATTTTGGGGGTATGACAGTTTGGTATCAGAGCCAGGTTATAGTGAACAAGGTTTTAAAACATTTTTATAAAACCAGACTATAACCGAACAGTTCAAAAATCGACCATGACACTCAGCTCCAGATTGCAAGGTTCGTCTCTCGTTTACTTATTGCACAACATATCTAGTGTACACTTATGTATGACATTACATGTGAATGCACACTTAGCACTACAGTATGAGTTCCTGTGTTACTAGCCTACGTTATGTGTTTGATAGAGTGACACTCCCCTAAACTTTCATGATTTGTGTTATGGTGTCTCTTAATCCTGCTACTCAAATTTGAGGAACCTTTTAGCATGAGTTGGGTGGAGCTGAGATAAACATGCAAATCGCATTGTTATTATAGGTGCACACATAATAATAATGTGGGGTGCATGTGAGTCCCAGTGAGGCTTAACGAGTGTGAAATGGGTTCCGCTCTGTTTTCTGACGTAATGATAGAACTCAGTAGCCTGTGGAAGTCATAGTGATGCTTGACTTCTACTCAAACCCGACTTCTAACTTTTTCCACTTGTTATATAGAACCATGAGTGGACGAGCTGGCGGGCGTGGTGGAGGCTGCGGCAGTGGACGTGGCAACATTGTGATGTCCCAGGCTGAATTAACTGACTTGATCAATACTCGTGTGGCTGAAGCTCTAGCAGCTCAGCAGGCTGGTACGATATGTGCCAAATACTCTTTATCCTTGTGTCGCGTACTCGAATCTTACCCTTGTGTTGTATTTTCTTTCGTCTTTAGGTCAACACGTGAATCAGAACAATCCGCCTGTGTGCACGTTTAAGATGTTCATGGATTGTAAGCCACAGACATTTAGTGGGACTGAAGGTGCTGTGGGACTACTCCGTTGGTTTGAGAAGGTAGAATCGGTGTTCGCGATGTGTAACTGTCCTACTGGGGATAGAGTGAAGTATGCTTCAGGAACAACGGAGGATGGTGCCTTGACTTGGTGGAATTCCCAAGTCCAAATGGTGGGTATTGAAATGGCGAATGCGACGACATGGGACGATTCAAGTAGTTAATGCGAGAGGAGTACTGCCCTCGTGACGAGATTCAGAAGCTCGAGAACGAGTACTACAACTTGAAGATGGTGGGGTCTGAGATCGAGACTTATAGGAAATGGTCCCACGAGCTATCGAACATGTGCCCTAACTTATCTCGACCACCACCCCGTAGAATCGAATTGTACTGTGACAACTGTCAAAATTCCAGGTATCCGTACAACTAATAAACCATGATTAGTGCTTAATGACTATGCTGAATTACAATTAATGACTTGAATTGTTTTGTGATTATTTCCATATACATACATGTGCATCACATATTGCTTAATGTTATATCATTAATGCATGAGAACTTTATTGACTCAAATGATGCACGAAACACAGTTAGCACAATTATCAGACAAATCAGGAAAATGCTGACAGAGTTCAGTACATAGACAGACAGTGTGTTGAGACACAGAATGAGCCAGAAACCAAGTATTACACTAGTATAGTGTGTAGGAAAGTAAGGATCACAAAACTGCCTTTCTAGTGATAGTTTAAGCGCCGGAAAGTGCCTAAAACTCACTTAAACTGCAGAATTCTGCAGAAAATCAGCAAATTTAGCATTTAAACAATCTAATATCATGCAGAAATATGCTTAAATGGCCCTGAATGCTTCCCTAAGTGTCGGGAATCAAAACTGTCATAAAGGATACATAAAGCACACTAAACTGCATAGTTTAACACCTTAACGAACCGGTAACCAACCGAACAACCGGACACTACCCGAAACACCAAATTTTCACTAGAAGCACTGTTTTAATATTACCAAGCTAGTTATGGTCCCAGAACATCATAACACATCATATAAATATCTTATAACTAAAACATCTAACCAATACTTGGATTTTAACCTAAATACTAACTAATGGTTGGAACCTAGTCTACATACCCCCCCCCCCCACCTATGGACGACCAACATGGCCCCCAACATTTTGATTTTCTTTCAATTTAATATAAGATTTTGTTCCCCCTTTAATGACATAATACACAAAGGAAACTATGAGACATGGATTATAAGTGTGCACATAAGTAACATAAGTTTCATTCACTTAACACTTCAACACACCTTCTTCTCCTCCCTCCTTGCTTGTTCCTGGCCGACCCCAACACCACACACACTCACCATTTTCAATCAAGTCTCATCCATTCCAAGCATATACAAGAGTGTTAGAGGATGCACAAAGGAGCTAGGAGCTTGTAGAAGTTCAAGGACCTTCTTCATTTGCTTTTATCCACTCTATTTCTTCTCTTGATCATCCCTAGCCTTGAGCTAGTGGTAAGAATGCTAATCCTTCCATTTTACATCTATTTCAAGTGGTTAAAAGATGATACAAGATGATTAACTTGAAGAACACAAAAGATCAAAAGAATGAAACTTGAACATAAGCTTAAATCATGAAGAAACCATGTTGTTTATGTGTTGATTTACTTGTTGATTGTTGTTTCCTTATGAAAATGATGTAGATCATCATATGATCTTGCTAGATCATGATTAAAAACATAATCTAGCAAGATGAGTGGATGAACTTGTTAGAGTTTAATGAATTATCCTCATGAAAGACATGAACTTGAAAGAACATAATGTTTTCTTACAAAGTGATGATCAAAGTAAGATATAAGTCTTGAAGATCTAAAATTTCATGGATGATTTTTCAAGAACCCAAGATAAAAATACAAGTTTTACTAAATCTTGGTTCTTAAACAAATAAATCTTATTTTTGGTGGTTAAACAAGTGTAGAAACTTATGTGTAACAAGAAAGATCCATGAAGAAACAATTTTAGTAAATATGATTGTAAGTTGTAAAGATCTAGATTCTTTAAAAATGATGTTTTTGAAGAATCAACCACACTTTAAAGGGTAACAAGACTTACTAAATACCCTATTAAGTTACTACAAATTTTTATAAATATTCAAGTTCATGAAGTAGTAGATTATGCTTGTTTATGGCAAAATTGGTAAGTATAGATTGTCATTTGTTGATTATTGATTGATTGTGTTGATTTACAAAAGAAAATGATATACCTTCAAGGTATGGAAACCTCCATTTTTAGGGGAAACTATGGCAAAATTTTTCTAAAAATTAAACACTTAGAAAAATATTTCTAAACAAATATTTACAAGTGTATTTCAAACCATGGATTTTTCACATTAAGTTTGCCATAATTTTTGTTACAAAAATATAAATATTGGAGGTTGGTTTTTATAAATAAAAGTGACTAAATATGTATTTAGGAAAATATATATTTAGAAGTCACCATGTGTGTGATTATTTGTATATTATGTGTATTAGTTATATTATTTTAGGACTTGAAATAATATAACTCATCAAAATACCAAAAAATTACAATCCAAAATATTACCAAAATTCCAAGAATGTGAATATACAAAGAATACACAAAATATTGGTGAAACCGAACAAAGGAATTTAACTCACAAAAATATTCCGGAAAATTTATTCACAAGTATATTTTTGGTAAATAATATTTTGGACACGAAGGAAACAAAAATATGATTTTTACAATTATTACAAGACTATATCATATTTTGACAAGGAGAAAAAATATTATTTTTGGTAAGTAAAAATATATATTTTCTTGGAATTATTAGAAGATGTATTATTTTTGAAAGAAAAATATATTTTCTCAAACAAACACGAAATATATTATTTTTGGAAGAAAAATGGATTTATATATATTTTCTAAGTTAGACTTGTAAATATATCATTTTTGAGATTTATAAATATTTTTGCCAAAGGAAAAATTATGGATAATTTTTCTAAGTAATATTCCTTAAAAATATATATAATTTGGAAATATATATTAATGTATTTTTACTAGAGATATTACTCCGGAAAAACTTATACCAAATTAAGTATAAGAATACTTAACAATTACAAGGAAATATGTATTCTCATTCGCATAAATACACTCCGGAATACAACACCAATACATGGCAAAAATATACAAGTGTAAGAATACAAATACAGGTGCACCCATCATTGGGAAGGAAATACATGTATAAATACTTGAAAAGTATCAAGTTAAAATATATTGTTTTAACATTTATTCCAAAATTTAGTAAATATAATTTAAGTTAAAATATTTAATATTTTAACAAATAATTATAACTTGGAATAATATTGAAGGCACGAAGAAACGTAACTCAAAGACACTAATTAATACTAAGTCAAGGCATGACCCGCTCATCTAATAGACCTTAGTACGTTGTAGGTAGTCGTGTACGCCATGCGAAGCTTTGAGTTACGGTGATTATGAAGAACGCAAGACTGTGAGTTCATGTCCCCCTTTTCTTTTAACTGTTTGCAGTTTTATAACTTCGGGGGTGAAGTACATGTTACAAACTGTTTACAAACGTTATTATTTGGTATGGTTAGCTAAGGAAGGGTACTGCTAGATCATGTGAGTGGTGGGTATAACGCTTAAGACCATTAATCCTCGTTGTAGGACCGAGGGACATGAGTGATAGATCTATTTAGGTGTAGTGAGCCCCGCCCATGTTGGACCAAGGTTTGGCCCATGGGATGACTATGTCTTACAGCCGGAAGCCCGGTGCAAAGTCTGCTAGGTTTGAGCCTTCCTGCATCACGTCACACATATTAATGGCCTTGCAAACCATTAATGATCTGTTTTCCTTGTTGCTTTCATACCAGGATTTACAAACATACATACATACTTTCACTGATTCAAAGGTTTATTCCTGCACATAAACAAACACATGAACTCGCTCAACTTTTGTTGATGTTTTCAAACTACATGTACTTCAGGGAATTAAGTGTGGATCTGGCGGGCGTTTGGATGTTTCAAGTTACGTTGAGAATAAAAGATGTCATCTGGTGTCTTAGGGTTTGGATAGTGTGTCTTATCCTAAAACAGACACATCTTCCAAAGCCTGGTTTTATTTAATGTCTTTTGTCGAGTCTTTGTGAAATCTTAAACAAGTTGCATGGTTTGTACTCGAATTTGAAGTCTATATTTCAAGACAATGTTGTTTTGTTTTGAAACTTATTTAATGGATGACCATCTTCGTTTTATCATATAGTTGTTGTTATGATTGAATGCAATGATATTAAGCAAGTCACACATAATCACGCTTCCGCAAAAGTCAGGGTGTGACAGTTTGGTATCAGAGTCTCAATTGTAGTGAACTAGGATTCTTTCTCGAGTCTAGACTACAATCATTAGGGCTCTCACGAAAATGTTTTCACAACATGTTTTTATTGCATACACGAAACGCCCAGATCCAGGGAATAAACATTTTTACAAACGGAAAGACAAGAAACACAATGCATGGTTACTTTGGTAGTTTAGTTTGGGAGAATAAGTGGTTTATTCTGGGAGACTAAGTGGTTTAGTCTGGGAGACTAAGTGGTTTAGTCTGGGAGATTAGGAAGGATAGAAAGGGATTCGTGAGGAATCACGAGGATACATGATTTAATGATACATTGACTTTGCTTGCATACTTAATGTTTGTGGTTAATATATGTGCATATGTTGTGATTGTTATGTTACAGACACCATGTCATCATCCGAGAGTGGATTGTCCGACGACCATGACCCCATGGCTATTGTTTCTGACGATGAGATCGCCCCAGAGCCAGAGATCTTCACATCCGATACAGAGAGTGACCCGGAGATGATGTCCGACGACGAGGACGATTTTCAGCCATTTGTGCTACCCGATTTTGGAGACGACTTACCGCTTGCTGATGGTATCCCAGACGAGGATCCTTTTGTTATTCCCATTCCAGTCCACGATCATCTTATCATCGGTCATCCCGATGGTGAGCATATTGTGGCACCGATCCTCGCTCCTGTTCCTTTAGTGGTCATCCCTCCTGAGGATTGGCCTTTTGACGACGATCTCTTTGACGATGATTTTGAACTGTTTGTTGATGGTCCTCCCGATAACGCTCATGGCGACGGAGAGCTAGACGAGGACGTTATTGCTAGTCCACTTCCTGAGATCCTTGTTATTGAGATTTCCTCCGACTCTAGCTTACACTCTGTCTCAGATTCCTTTGAGTCTGTGACGTCTTCAGCCTTGCAGGCAGTTGGATTGCGACGTTATTCCACTGATTCTGATGATGGTACAGCCATGTCAGCTGCACCATCCCCTCCACACGACTTTGAGTTTGATCTTGAGCTAGACTTTGTTCCTATTGATCAGCCCGATGCTGCACCTACTGATCCTGAGCCGATACCTGCTGATCCTGATCCGATACCTGCTGATCCTGAGCCTTTGCCTGATCATGACCCTATTCCATTCAGCTTACCTGACATTGCACCCCTCATACCTGATCCAGTTCCTGCACCCGTTGACCCTCCTGTTATTGAGCCAGTTATTCCTCCACTGGCAAATGCACCCGCTGATGTTGCTCCTTTTCGTCCGGTGGAGTCTGATGTCCATCATGTTGATCTACCTATCGTTTTGTTGTAGGACATACCCGCACCCCATCCAGGGGAGGGCACTTCAGGCCAGCAGCCTAGTCATGACCCTCATATTGTAGCAGCTTATCCACACATGCCCCAGTCTGCACCTTTTACTCATTTTACTTCTTCACCACTTGATGAGCCACTCAGATGGTTCCCACCGTATACTATGCCGATATCAGATCCTTACCATCCCTCACAGTTTGTTGGTTATACACGGGATGAGCTACTACTCTCACTTCAGCTCCAGTATGAGATCATGAGTCGCAGGATTTTAGAGCTTGAGATGATACAGCGTCATTTACCATGTCCTTGTCAACCTGCTTTCGTTCCCCCTCGTTCATCACCGTCCCCATTTTCACATCCTCCTACACCGCTTACTCTATTTCCTGAGTTTGATGCTCGATTTCTCACCGTTGAGCAGCAGATCAGTTATCTGTTGCGTCATGTTTATGAGCTTGAGGAGGAGCTTGCGCATGTGCGCAGCTTGCTTTTCTTTCCTCTACCTCCTCCTCCACCACCATTAGCATAGCCGGTTTTTGGTTTTATGTAGGTTGCTTTACTTTTGATGAGAGCACCACTGTTGAGCTGAGCTAGTGAAGCCTTTTGGAGATCACTTTTTGATTGTATGACTTCTGTAGACTGATAGACTTGTTAGACAAGGGTAGTGTGACCCCATGATCCTGTTGATATGATACATTTTGTAAAACATGTAACAATATTTGTGGTCGATGATTAATGAAAGCTCAATCGTCATGTTCACATTAAACACGTTGTAAAAATTACATGTTTATGCTATGATTGTGATATGATTGCTTGATGATTACTTATATACCTATGTATATACACCTCCTAGGTCTTATTTGTATAATAGATGCTTATGTGCTTGAGTCTTTAATAAGACCTGACCTATACAATCTTCTTTTAGAAGATGCCTCCTCGAAGGAACACTCAATTGCCCACAATAGAGGCAGAACTGCAAGAACGGATTTCACAGGCAATCGCACAACATGAGGCCCTACGCTCTGAACACAACGGGGGTACCTCAGGAAATAACCCACCTCACAGTAATGTTTAAGTCACCTAAGACACATTACAATACGTTTGGACATTCCATGTGCGTTTGCTAATGCTTTCTGTGAATGATGTTGCTTGCACAGGATGTACTTACAAGCAGTTCCTTGACTGCAAGCCTCTGAACTTTGATGGCATTGGAGGTGCTGTAGCTTTCGTAAGATGGGCTGAGAAAACAGACTCTGTGCTGCGAATGAGTAAGTGTGCGCCAGAGCACCAGGTCACTTACATTTCTGGGCTATTCCTAGATGGAGCTCTGTCGTGGTGGAACCTCCAGGTTCAGACTCTAGGTGAGGCTGCAGCGTATGGTATGACATGGGATGAGATGAAAGAACTGATGCGCAAGAAGTACTGTTTAAGGACTGAGATCCAGAAGCTGGAAATCGAGTTTTGGAATCTTAAGATGGATGGTCCTAAGATAGCTGAGTACGTGCAGAGATTCCACGATTTGTCTCGAGTTGTCCCTTACATGGTAGAGCCAGAGTTTAAACGAGTTGAACGTTTCATTTGGGGACTGGTACCCCAAATACTGAGCATGGTGACTACTTCGAAGCCTCCAACGATCACTGAAGCCATCGATTTGAGCGTGGCATTGACTGAAGAAGCCGTTAGATTGGGCAAGTTTTCAATCTCTGAGCAAAAGAAAAAGGAGACTCATGTCGAGTCGTCAGGTGAGAACAAGAGGAAGTTCTCGAATTTCAAGAAGGGTACCCAAGGAAACAAGAGTGCTAGTAAGCGGAGAGATGCGAACCCACCAGCCGAAGTTAGAACTGGTGCTGCAGGTTCAGAAAACAAGGGGAAAGGTTACATGGGCACCCTGCCCAAATGTGATGTATGTCAGTTCCATCATGCCGACCAGTGTAGGTTTAGGAAATATGAAAACTGTGGAAAGAATGGTCATTCGAAGGAAACGTGCTGGGCTGGTAATGGTCGTGGGAATGGTAGTCAGAAAGGTAATGGGAATGTCAATGGTAACCGTGGTGGAAACGGTAATGGGAATAGGAATAATCAGGGAGGTAATGGAAATCGTGGTGGTTTTGGAAATCAAGCTAGTAATGGAAACCGTGGAGAAAACAACAACCAGAGCGGAAATGGAAACGGAAATGGTCGCGGCCAAGGTTGTTTTGGTTGTGGTGAAGTAGGGCACTTCAAGCGAGATTGCCCAAAGAACAACCAAGCCCAAGGAAGAGTTTTCAACATTGGAGCTAGGGAAGCTCGTCAGGATCCGAACGTAGTCACTGATACATTCCCTATCAATCAACATTTTGCATCTGTGCTATTTGATACCGGTGCCGACTATAGTTTCATATCCCTAGAATTTAAGAATATACTTGGATTAGTTGCCAGTAAGCTAGATATTCCGTACTCGATAGAACTAACTAATGGGAAGCTAGTAGAAGCAAACGAAGTGATTAGTGGTTGTGTGATAGAGCTTGGAGAGCGTGAGTTTACGCTTGATCTTCTACCAGTTGAGTTGGGAAGCTTTGACGTGGTAGTTGGAATAGATTGGTTGTCGAGTAACCGAGCTGAGATCGTATGTCATGAGAAGGTTATCCGCATCCCATTAGCAAATGAGGAGACAATTGTAGTGCACGGAGAAAAGCATGATATGCCTCTATGGATAATCAGCTGTTTGAAGGCCCGAAATTTTTTGTGAAAAGGATGTGTTGCCTTCTTAGCTCATGTTGTGGACAAAGAAGCCGAAGATCCGAAGCTGGAAGATATCCCTGTGGTAAGGAAATATCCTGAAGTCTTCCCTGAAGACTTGCCAGGATTACCGCTGCAACGACAAGTTGAATTCCATATTGACTTGGTTCCAGGCGCCGCGCCTGTAGCCAAGGTACCCTATCGACTTGCGCCTTCAGAGATGGAAGAGTTATCGACGCAGCTTCAGGAGCTATTGGACAAAGGATTTGTTAGACCAAGCTTCTCGCCTTGGGAGCGCCGGTACTGTTTGTCAAGAAGAAGGACGGTAGTTTTCGTATGTGCATTGACTACCGAGAGTTGAACAAGTTAACCATCAAGAATCGGTATCCCTTGCCGAGGATTGATGATTTATTCGATCAACTTCAAGGCTCAAGTTACTACTCCAAGATCGATCTTCCATCAAGTTATCACCAGCTGCGTTTTCAAGAAGAGAGTATACCGAAGACTGACTTTAGAACTCGTTATGGACATTACGAGTTTCTAGTAATGCCATTTGGTTTGACGAATGCACCGGCAATGTTTATGGATTTGATGAACCGAGTTTGCAAGCCATATCTCGATAAGTTCGTGATTGTATTTATCGACGATATTTTGATCTATTCACGTTCTAAGGAAGAGCATGAACAACACCTTAGAGTCATTTTAGAGCTGCTCAAGAAGGAGAGACTGCATGCTAAGTTCTCAAAGTGCGAGTTTTGGTTGCGTGAGGTACAGTTCCTTGGTCACATGGTGAATGAAAATGGAATTCATGTGGATCCCACTAAGATCGAGGCGATCAAGAATTGGGAAACTCCGAAGACGCCAACTGAAATCCGACAGTTTTTGGGCTTAGCAAGGTATTATCGCAGATTCATTGAGGATTTTTTGAAAATCTCTTAGCCACTGACCTCCCTTACTCAAAAGGATAAGAAGTATGAATGGGGAGACAAACAAGAGGAAGCTTTTCAGTTGCTTAAGAATAAGCTTTGTGATGCACCTATTTTATCCCTACCCGAAGGCACAGATGACTTCGTGGTATACTGTGACGCCTCGCGTCAGGGATTGGGCTGTGTGTTGATGCAGCGACAAAAGGTTATCGCTTATGCTTCGCGCCAATTAAAGGTTCATGAGAAAAATTACACCACACATGATTTGGAATTGGGCGCAGTGGTGTTTGCTTTGAAGATTTGGCGGCATTATTTGTATGGCACCCGATGCACGATCTTTACAGATCACAAAAGCCTACAGCACATATTCGATCAGAAAGAGCTCAATATCAGACAACCGACGATGGGTTGAGTTGTTAAATGATTATGATTGCAAAATCAAATATCATCCAGGAAAGGCGAATGTGGTGGCAGATGCCTTAAGTCGAAAAGAGAGGAGTAAGCCCATTAGGGTTAGGGCTTTGGAGATGATTATATAGACAAACCTCTCGTTGCGCATTCGTGCTGCACAAAGGGAAGCTCTAAAGAGAGAGAACTTAAAGGCTGAATATCTCTGTGGGATGGAGAAAAAGTTGGTACCCAATGAGGAAGGAACCTTGTATTTTATGGGACGAATTTGGGTTCCTCTTTTTGGTGGTCTTAGAGATGTTATTTTTGACGAAGCTCATAAATCGAGGTACTCATTCCACCCAGGATCGGACAAGATGTACCAAGATTTGAAGGATTATTATTGGTGGCCAAGACTTAAGGGTGATGTGGCTACTTATGTTGGAAAGTGTTTAACTTGCGCCAAGGTGAAGGCCGAGTATCAAAAGCCTTCAGGTCTTCTGTAGCAATCCAAGATACCCATGTGGAAATGGGAACAGATCTCAATGGATTTCATAACAAAGTTGCCCAAGACACCCAGAGGTCATGATACGATTTGGGTAATCGTGGACCGTTTGACGAATCTGCACACTTTTTGCCAATCAAAGAGAAGGGTAGCACAGGTAAGCTAGCTGAGCTGTACCTAAGGGAGATAGTCGTACGTCATGGAGTGCCTATCTCGATTATATCTGATAGAGATGGGAGATTTGTGTCCAGGATTTGGCAATCCTTTCAGGAAGCGTTTGGTTTCAGTTGAATCTGAGTACTGCTTTCCATCCACAGACGGACGGTCAGAGTGAGAGAACGATTCAGACGCTTGAAGATATGCAACGAGCTTGCGCAATGGACTTGGGTGGCAGTTGGGACACTCACTTACCTTTGGTTGAGTTCTCCTATAACAACAGCTACCATAAGAGCATTCAAGCTGCACCGTTCAAGGCTCTCTACGGACGCAAGTGTCGATCACTGTTATGCTGGGCAGATGCAGGTGATAGACAACTGGTTGGTCCCAAATTGGTCCAAGAGACAACAGATAAGATCATGCAGATCCGAGGGATCATTAAGGCGGCTCGTGATCGACAAAAGAGCTATGCGGACCAAAGACGTAAACCTTTGGAATTTGAAGTGGGTGATATGGTTCTGTTAAAGGTCTCACCTTGGAAAGGTGTGGCACGCTTTGGGAAGCGTGGTAAGTTAAACCCACGATATATCCAGACCGTTCAGAATCCTGGAAAGAGTTGGTCCTGTAGCATACAAGTTGGAGCTACCAGTAGAACTTAATGGTGTTCATGATACATTTCATATATCTAATCTGAAGTAGAGTCTAACTCAAGAGACAGTGGTTATTCCTACTGACGAAGTTCACATTGACGACACACTCCACTTTACCGAGGAACCTGTTGAGGTTACTGATTGGAAGGTTAACAAGACTCAAAGGAGTAGTGTTAAGCTTGTCAAGATTAGATGGAACGCGCATCACGGCCCAGAGTTTACTTGGGAGCATGAAGACCGCATGAAAGCTAAATACCCGCACTTGTTCCCTAACACCCCTGCTGCTAGTAGTAAAGCATAAAATTTCGGGACAAAATTTTCTTAACAGGGGGAGAATGTGACAACTGTTAAAATTCCAGGTATACGTACAACTAATAAACCATGATTAGTGCTTAATGACTGTGCTAAATTACAATTAATGACTTGAATTGTTTTCTGATTATTGCCATATACATGTGCATCACATATAGCTTAATGTCATATCATTAATGTATGAGAAGTTTATTAACTCAAATGATGCACGAAACACAGTTAGCACAGTTATCTGACAAATCAGGAAAATGCTGACAGAGTTCAATACATAGACAGACAGTGTGTTGAGACACAGAATGAGCCAGAAACCAAGTATTACACTAGTATAGTGTGTAGGAAAGTAAGGATCACAAAACTGCCTTTCTAGTGATAGTTTAAGCGCCAGAAAGTGCCTAAAACTCACTTAAACTGCAGAATTCTGTAGAAAATCAGCAAATTCAGCATTTAAACAATCTAATATCATGCAGAAATATGCTTAAATGGCCCTGAATGCTTCCCTAAGTGTCGAGAATCAAAACTGTCATAAAGGATACATAAAGCACACTAAACTGCATAGTTTAACACCTTAACAAACCGGTAACCAACCGAACAACTGGACACTACCCGAAACACCAAATTTTCACTAGAAGCACTGTTTTAACATTACCAAGCTAGTTATGGTCCCCGAACATCATAACACATCATATAAATATCTTATAACTAAAACATCTAACCAATACTTGGATTTTAACCTAAATACTAACTAATGGTTGGAACCTAGTCTACATACCCCCCCCCCCCCCCCCACCTATGGACGGCCAACATGGCCCCCACCATTTTGATTTTCTTTCAATTTAATATAAGATCTTGTTCCCCCTTTAGTGACATAATACACAAAGGAAACTATGAGACATGGATTATAAGTGTGCACATAAGTAACATAAGTTTCATTCACTTAACACTTCAACACACCTTCTTCTCCTCCCTCCTTGCTTGTTCTCGGCCGACCCCAACACCACACACACTCACCATTTTCAATCAAGTCTCATCCAATCCAAGCATATACAAGAGTGTTAGAGGATGCACAAAGGAGCTAGGAGCTTGTAGAAGTTCAAGGACCTTCTTCATTTGCTTTTATCCACTCTATTTCTTCTCTTGCTCATCCCTAGCCTTGAGCTAGTGGTAAGAATGCTAATCCTTCCATTTTACATCTATTTCAAGTGGTTAAAAGATGATACATGATGATTAACTTGAAGAACAAAAAAGATCAAAAGAATGAAACTTGAACATAAGCTTAAATCATGAAGAAACTATGTTGTTTATGTGTTGATTTACTTGTTGATTGTTGTTTGCTTATGAAAATGATGTAGATCATCATATGATCTTGCTAGAACATGATTAAAAACATAATCAAGCAAGATGAGTGGATGAACATGTTAGAGTTTAATGAATCATCCTCATGAAAGACATGAACTTGAAAGAACATAATGTTTTCTTACAAAGTGATGATCAAAGTAAGATATAAGTCTTGAAGATCTAAAATTTCATGGATGATTTTTCAAGAACCCAAGATAAAAATACAAGTTTTACTAAATCTTGGTTCTTAAACAAATAAACCTTATTTTTGGTGGTTAAACAAGTGTAGAAACTTATGTGTAACAAGAAAGATCCATGAAGAAACAATTTTAGTAAATATGATTGTAAGTTGTAAAGATCTAGATTCTTTAAAAATGATGTTTTTGAAGAATCAACCACACTTTAAAGGGTAACAAGACTTACTAAATACCCTAGTAAGTTGCTACAAATTTTTATAAATATTCAAGTTCATGAAGTAGTAGATTATGCTTGTTTATGGCAAAATTGGTAAGTATAGATTGTTATTTGTATATTATTGATTGATTGTGTTGATTTACAAAAGAAAATGATATACTTTCAAGGTATGGAAACCTCCATTTTTAGGGGAAACTATGGCAAAAATTTTCTAAAAATTAAACACTTAGAAAAATATTTCTAAACAAATATTTACAAGTGTATTTCAAACCATGGATTTTTCACATTAAGTTTGCCATAATTTTTGTTACAAAAATATAAATATTGGAGGTTGGTTTTTATAAATAAAAGTGACTAAATATGTATTTAGGAAAATATATATTTAGAAGTCACCATGTGTGTGATTATTTGTATATTATGTGTATTAGTTATATTATTTTAGGACTTGAAATAATATAACTCATCAAAATACCAAAAAATTACAATCCAAAATATTACCAAAATTCCAAGAATGTGAATATACAAAGAATACACAAAATATTGGTGAAACCGAACAAAGGAATTTAACTCACAAAAATATTCCGGAAAATTTATTCACAAGTATATTTTTGGTAAATAATATTTTGGACACGAAGGAAACAAAAATATGATTTTTACAATTATTACAAGACTATATCATATTTTGACAAGGAGAAAAATATATTATTTTTTGGTAAGTAAGAATATATATTTTCTTGGAATTATTAGAAGATGTATTATTTTTGAAAGAAAAATATATTTTCTCAAACAAACACGAAATATATTATTTTTGGAAGAAAAATGGATTTATATATATTTTCTAAGTTAGACTTGGAAATATATCATTTTTGAGATTTATAAATATTTTTGCTAAAGGAAAAATTATGGATAATTTTTTAAGTAATATTCCTTAAAAAATATATATTTTGGAAATATATATTAATGTATTTTTACTAGAGATATTACTCTGGAAAAACTTATACCAAATTAAGTAAAATAATACTTAACAATTACAAGGAAATACGTATTCTCATTCGCATAAATACACTCCGGAATACAACACCAATACATGGCAAAAATATACAAGTGTAAGAATACAAATACAAGTGCACCCATCCTTGGGAAGGAAATACATGTATAAATACTTGAAAAGTATCAAGTTAAAATATGTTGTTTTAACATTTATTCCAAAATTTAGTAAATATAATTTAAGTTAATATATTTAATATTTTAACAAATAATTATAACTTGGAATAATATTGAAGGCACGAAGAAATGTAACTCAAAGACACTAATTAATACTAAGTCAAGGCACGACCCGCTCGTCTAATAGACCTTAGTACGTTGTAGGTAGTCGGGTACGCCAGGCGAAGCTTTGAGTTACGGTGATTACGAAGAACGCAAGACTGTGAGTTCATGTCCCCCTTTTCTTTTAACTGTTTTCAGTTTTATAACTTCGGGGGTGAAGTACATGTTACAAACTGTTTACAAACGTTATTATTTGGTATGGTTAGCTAAGGAATGGTACTGCTAGATCATGTGAGTGGTGGGTATAACGCTTAAGACCATTAATCCTCGTTGTAGGACTGAGGGACATGAGTGATAGATCTATTTGGGTGTAGCGAGCCCCGCCCATGTTGGACCAAGGTTTGGCCCATGGGATGACTATGTCTTACAGCCGGAAGCCCGGTGCAAAGTCTGCTAGGTTTGAGCCTTCCTGCATCACGTCATACATATTAATGGCCTTGCAAACCATTAATGATTTGTTTTCCTTGTTGCTTTCATACCAGGATTTACAAACATACATACATACTTTCACTGATTCAAAGGTTTATTCGTGCACACTGTGACACTCTAGGTTTTTCCGAGCAAACACCTTGTAATTACTTAGTGCGTATATATATATGTTATTAAATGAAAGTTGTGATTCTTCTTGTGCCATGTGTCGATAACGTGTATGTAATATATATGTGTGTATAAAGATACTCGTGAACCGAAACCACGACTCGAGACCACCTGGTCTCGAGTAAATAGTGAACAGTTGGGCCGCTTGGGCCGCACCCCCATTCGGAAACCCTTAGGGTGCACATGCTCGGAATGGGTATAAAACCCCACATATGTAGCCGATATCTCCTCTTTTAGCAAGAACAATCAGCATCCCAAATCCCAAACATTCCCTTATCCATTCTCTCTCTCCTCTCATCCTTTCTCTCTCTAGAAAACCCTAACAAATCAAGCTCACCTCCTCCCCTCTCCCTCTCGGATTAAATCGGCAACAACAAGGAGGATCGGTCAAGCTCATCATCATTACTCGGACACTTCATTTTCTCACCTTCTTCCTTAACTCGGTGCCTATCCACAACCGGACGTGGTGACCAGTAAGCTTGACCAAGTAAGCTAATCTGCCGAGCAACCCAAGGTGAGTTCACACACTAAAAGCATGCGTCCCAGGGAGGAACACGAACAAACTAAAGAATGTTTTCAAACTAATAATTTCCGGGGGAATATGCAAATGGTACTCTTGTACTACTGCATCCGGGGGAGATACGTTTGGGTATTATTTATAAATCACAACTAGCAACACTAAACAAATCTCTATCATGTAAAGTCCCTGCTTATTGTACCGATTAATCGCCGGGGGCGAACGGGTTATTAGTTGATAGCGCTATTAGGTTTGACAACCTCACACCGTGACCGGGGGAGATCGGGCGTGAACTAGTAGACCTTGCATCTTGGTCAATGACGATAGACATTGACCTGGGGCACCAAATCTTCTCGTCAACAGTTTCGGTAATTCAAGTTTAGTAGCTTTCATATGGGGTAGCTCCCCATGACGTGATTATAAATGCTTTACCTAAACAACCTACATTTTCTTTTGAAAAGCTAAAACTGGACATCTCGTGAACTCGCCAACATTTTTGTTGACACCCTACTGCATGCTTTGCAGGTAACCAGTGAATCAGGAGCTTGCAGCTTGGGGATGTGTAGTGGTCGTTTAGCCCGTGTGTGGGTTTTAAATAATCTGAACTATGAACCTTGTTTTGAGACTGTTTGGTTTACGCTTCCGCTGTTTGTTTAAACTATTATTTGAACTTAAACTTTTAGAACTTTAAAATGTGGTGTTTACTAACTATTGTGGTTGGTGAATACCTTTACTATTAATCAATGCTCAGTATAATTGGTGGCTGGATCCTGGTCAGTCACGCCTCCAAGCGGTAGTACTCCGCATGTGGATTTTGGGGGTGTGACAGATTGGTATCAGAGCCATTGGTTATAGTGAACTTGGTTTTAAAAAGAAGAGTCTTTTTGAGAAAAACCAGACTATAACCCGTGACTCGTGACGACACTACACTCCAAGGGCAAGACTCAGCATATTTGACCTCATAGCTCGGACTTGTGTTTACTTGCCTGTTTACCTTATGTTGACTGCTCTCCTATACATACTAGTGTGCCTAATTAGTTAGATACACATCCCTCTTCTATCTCATTCTCGCTACATTACGACATCACACTTATACTGTGTTTTCCGGTTATGAAGACAATGAGCGGACGCGGAAGAGGAAGCGTTAACATGACTCAGGCTCAGTTCACCAACTTGCTCAACACGATGGCTGCAGCTTTCGCAGCTCACCCTGGAGGTAAACTAGTTACTCTAGGATGTTTAGATCCTACCCCCACATCGTCTTTTCACCTCTAAACCTATTCGCTTCACTTCTCACAACAGGTCAGCCTGCGCCTGCACAGCCACGTGTCTGTACTTTCAAAACTTTCATGGATGGCAAACCTCTCCCTTTCAACGGCACTGAGGGTGCCATAGGCCTTCTACACTGGATTGAAAAGGCCGAAGCTGTCTTTGCTGTCTGTGAGTGTCCCCCTGCTAACTGGGTAAAGTTCGCGACTGGTACGCTTGAAGGAAACGCGCTTTCATGGTGGAAAGCACAGATTCAGATGCTTGGTCTGGAAACTGCTAATGCTACTGCGTGGGAAGATTTTAAGGACATGATCAAAGAGGAATACTGTCACAGGGATGACATCCACAAACTCGAGAACGAGTACTATGAGCTCAAGATGGTTGGGTCAGAGATTGAGACCTACACCAAGCAGTCCAACGACTATGCTGCACTTTGCCCGAACATGTCCCGACCTATGTATCGAAGGATCGAATTGTACATCAAAGGCTTGGTCCCAGAAATCCGGAGCCATGTGACCTTAGCCAACCTCAATACCATACAGCCCGTGGTCCATCTTGCTCACAAACTCACCAATCAGGCTGTGGAGGAGGGCAAGCTGCCCAAAAGGATCAGTGCTACTACTGGAACTTCTAATGACAACAAACGAAAGTGGGATGGAAACCAGGGTAAGGATGCTAACTCTACTCAGGCCCCGACTCAGCAAAGGAAAACTGAAAATACCAAGGGCCCTCAGCAGCAGGGCGGCTACCAGGGCCATCTCCCCAAATGCAACAAGTGTAATCGACATCACAATGGGCCCTGTGCGAAGAACAAGTGTCAGCGATGCAACAAGATGGGGCATGAGGCCAAGGATTGTAGGAGCTCTCATCCCGCAAGGCAGAATCAGCCACAGCAGCAGCAGCATCATGGAAACATCAAGGGTTGTTTCCAGTGCGGAGCCGAGGGGCACATTAAGAAGAATTGTCCCCAGTTAAACCAGAACAACCCCAATCAGGGTGCTGGAAATAACAACAACAATGCCAACAATGCTGGGAATGGTGCAAGAGGAAGGGCTTTTGTGATTGGAGCTGGAGAAGCGAGGAATGACCCCAACGTTGTAGCGGGTAAGTTCCTACTTAATGATCGTTATGTTTCCGTATTGTTTGATTCTGGAGCAGATGCTAGTTATGTATCCCTACGTATTAGTAAGAAACTTAAGTCCACTCTTACGCCGCTAAGCTCTAAGCACGTCGTTGAAATAGCTAATGGTAGAAACCTCGAGGCCTCACACGTAATACGTAACTGCAAATTAGAATTGTCTGGTCAGACCTTCCGTATCGATCTCTTCCCCATCATTCTTGGAAGCTTCGATGTCATGATTGGTATGGATTGGTTATCCAAACATCGAGCTGAAATCCTCTGCCAAGAGAAAGCTATTCGTATTCCCCGTCCCCCTGGCAAACCTCTTATAGTTCAAGGCGACAAGAGCGGAGAAGTCACAGGCATCATTTCATTCTTAAAGGCCCAGAAGTGTCTATGAAAGGGGCACACCGCTATCTTAGCACTCGTTGCCGACACACAGAAAAAGGAAAACAGGATTGAAGATTTTCCAGTTGTACGCGACTATCCTGAGGTATTCCCGGAGGAACTACCTGGACTCCCTCCTCACCGTCAGGTCGAATTTCAAATCGAAGTAGCTCCCGGAGCAGCACCTATAGCTCGTGCACCTTATCGACTAGCCCCCGCGGAACTCAAGGAACTTTCTACTCAACTACAAGAGCTCTTGGACAAAGGTTTTATCCGTCCTAGCTCATCACCTTGGGGAGCCCCAGTGCTCTTCGTCAAAAAGAAAGATGGCACATTTCGAATGTGCATTGACTACCGCGAACTGAACAAGGTTACCATCAAGAATCGTTATCCACTTCCCCGTATCGACGATCTGTTCGACCAGCTGCAAGGGTCGAGCTACTATTCCAAGATCGATCTACGATCGGGCTATCACCAGCTGAGAGTCCGCGATAAGGACATCTCTAAGACTGCTTTCAGAACCCGCTATGGTCACTACGAATTCCTTGTTATGCCTTTTGGAATGACCAACGCACCTGTGATCTTCATGGATCTCATGAACCGAGTGTGCAAACCCTACCTCGACAAGTTCGTAATTGTGTTTATCGACGACATCTTAATCTACTCGAAGAGTCAAGAGGAGCATGAACAACACCTTCGTCTTATTCTCGAACTCCTTCGTAATGAGCAACTGTACGCCAAATTCTCGAAATGTGATTTCTGGCTTAGAGAAGTCCATTTCCTTGGGCACATAGTCAATCAGGATGGGATTCATATCGATCCCGCTAAGATCGAGTCCATTAAGAATTGGCCCATACCTAAGACTCCGATCAAAGTTCGCCAATTCTTGGGATTGGCAGGGTACTATCGAAGATTTATCAAGGGATTTTCTAAGATCGCTCAACCACTTACGACCCTCACTCAGAAGGGTGTTGCGTACAAATGGAGTGATGCTCAGGAATCTGCCTTCCAGGAACTAAAGAAGAACCTTTGTAGTGCTCCTATTCTTTCCTTACCTGAAGGCACCGACGACTTTGTTGTTTACTACGATGCTTCTATTCAAGGGCTTGGTTGCGTGTTGATGCAACGCGAGAAGGTTATTGCTTACGCTTCGCGACAACTCAAGATCCACGAACGGAACTACACGACGCTTGACTTAGAATTTGGAGCTGTAGTCTTCGCGCTCAAGCTTTGGAGACACTACTTGTACGGCACCAAGTGCACGATTTACACTGATCACAAGAGTCTCCAGCACATAATGGAACAAAAGGAGTTGAATATGCGGCAACGCCGATGGGTCGAACTCCTAAATGACTATGAGTGTGCAATTAAATATCATCCAGGCAAGGCTAATGTGGTAGCCGATGCCCTCAGCAGAAAAGAGACCAAACCCAAGCGTGTTCGTGCCTTACAGCTCACCATCCACTCGAACCTCCCCAATCAGATCTGAAATGCTCAGGTTGAAGCATTGAACGCCGAGAACATCAGGGCTGAGTCCCTACGAGGATCGAAACAACGATTAGAACAAAAAGAAGATGGTGCTTACTACGTAAACGGGCGTATATGGGTCCCACTTTATGGGAATTTGCGCGAGCTTGTGATGGATGAAGCCCATAAGTCCCGTTACTCAGTACATCCGGGTTAAGATAAGATGTACCACGACTTAAGGACTACCTATTGGTGGCCTGGCATGAAAGCCCACATAGCAACCTATGTCAGAAAATGTTTAACTTGTGCAAGAGTCAAGGCGGAGTATCAGAAACCATCAGGCCTACTCCAACAACCAGAGATCCCACAGTGGAAATGGGAGCAAATTTCCATGGATTTTGTTACCGGCTTGCCTAGGTCTCAACGCGGAAATGACACCATCTGGGTGATAGTGGATCGATTAACTAAATCTGCCCACTTTTTGGCTATTAAAGAAACAGACAAGTTCTCTACCTTAGCAGAGGTATACTTAAAGGAAGTGGTTTCGAAGCACGGGGTGCCAACCTCTATTATTTCCGATCGAGACGCGCGTTTTACTTCTGAATTGTGGCAAGCTATGCACAAATCTTTTGGCTCACGTTTAGACATGAGCACCGCTTATCATCCGCAAACGGATGGGCAATATGAACGTACCATCCAAACCCTCGAAGACATGCTTAGGGCATGTGTGATCGATTTTGGCAAGAATTGGGAGAAGCACCTACCGTTAGTGGAATTTTCCTACAACAACAGCTACCACACTAGCATTCAGGTAGCACCCTTTGAGGCATTGTACGGTCGTAAATGCCGATCGCCTCTCTGCTGGGCGGAGGTTGGTGACAGCCAGATCACAGGGCCGGAGCATGTGGTAGACACTACGGAAAAGATTGCCCAGATTAGGCAACGCATGGCGGCAACTCGCGACCGTCAGAAGAGCTACGCTGATAAGGATAGGAAACCGCTAGAATTCCAGGTTGGCGACCGGGCTCTACTCAAAGTCTCACCCTGGAAGGGTGTGGTTCGTTTTGGAAAACGGGGCAAGCTTGATCCGCGATATGTCGGACCCTTTGAAATTACCGAAAAGATCGGTAAGGTCGCTTACAGATTGAATATGCCTGAAGAACTGAGTGCTGTGCACAACGTCTTCCACGTGTCTAATCTGAAGAAGTGTCTGTCAGATGAAACACTCATCATTCCTTTCAAGGAACTTACTATTGACGAACAGCTACACTTTACTGAGGAACCGATTGAGATCACGGATCGTGAGATCAAAACCCTCAAACGTAGCCAGATACCCCTAGTACGAGTTCGTTGGAACTCGCGCCGTGGCCCAGAGTTCATCTGGGAGCGGGAAGACCAGATGAAACGCAAGTATCCCCAGTTGTTCCCAAATGAAACTCCCAGCACTGAAGCTACTACCGAATTTCGGGACGAAATTCCAAACTAACGGGGGGATGATGTGACACCCCGTTGAAACGTTCTCATTTACACTAGCTTGTTAGTGGCTGCCTTAACTTTCGGGACGAAAGTTCTTAAAACTTGGGGATAATGTGACACTCTAGGTTTTTCCGAGCAAACACCTTGTAATTACTTAGTGCGTATATATATATGTTATTAAATGAAAGTTGTGATTCTTCTTGTGCCATGTGTCGATAACGTGTATGTAATATATATGTGTGTATAAAGATACTCGTGAACCGAAACCACGACTCGAGACCACCTGGTCTCGAGTAAATAGTGAACAGTTGGGCCGCTTGGGCCGCACCCCCATTCGGAAACCCTTAGGGTGCACATGCTCGGAATGGGTATAAAACCCCACATATGTAGCCGATATCTCCTCTTTTGGCAAGAACAATCAGCATCCCAAATCCCAAACATTCCCTTATCCATTCTCTCTCTCCTCTCATCCTTTCTCTCTCTAGAAAATCCTAACAAATCAAGCTCACCTCCTCCCCTCTCCCTCTCGGATTAAATCGGCAACAACAAGGAGGATCGGCCAAGCTCATCATCATTACTAGGACACTTCATTTTCTCACCTTCTTCCTTAACTCGGTGCCTATCCACAACCGGACGTGGTGACCAGCAAGCTTGACCAAGTAAGCTAATCTGCCAAGCAACCCAAGGTGAGTTCACACACTAAAAGCATGCGTCCCAGGGAGGGACACGAACAAACTAAAGAATGTTTTCAAACTAATAATTTCCGGGGGAATATGCAAATGGTACTCCTGTACTACTGCATCCGGGGGAGATACGTTTGGGTATTATTTATAAATCACAACTAGCAACACTAAACAAATCTCTATCATGTAAAGTCCCTGCTTATAGTACCGATTAATCGCCGGGGGCGAACGGGTTATTAGTTGATAGCGCTATTAGGTTTGACAACCTCACACCGTGACCGGGGGAGATCGGGCGTGAACTAGTAGACCTTGCATCTTGGTCAATGACGATAGACATTGACCTGGGGCACCAAATCTTCTCGTCAACAGTTTCGGTAATTCAAGTTTAGTAGCTTTCATATGGGGTAGCTCCCCATGACGTGATTATAAATGCTTTACCTAAACAACCTACATTTTCTTTTGAAAAGCTAAAACTGGACATCTCGTGAACTCGCCAACATTTTTGTTGACACCCTACTGCATGCTTTGCAGGTAACCAGTGAATCAGGAGCTTGCAGCTTGGGGATGTGTAGTGGTCGTTTAGCCCGTGTGTGGGTTTTAAATAATCGAAACTATGAACCTTGTTTTGAGACTGTTTGGTTTACGCTTCCGCTGTTTGTTTAAACTATTATTTGAACTTAAACTTTTAGAACTTTAAAATGTGGTGTTTACTAACTATTGTGGTTGGTGAATACCTTTACTATTAATCAATGCTCAGTATAATTGGTGGCTGGATCCTGGTCAGTCACACCTCCAAGCGGTAGTACTCCGCATGTGGATTTTGGGGGTGTGACACACACAAACAAACACATGAACTCGCTCAACTTTTGTTGATGTTTTCAAACTACATGTATTTCAGGGAATTAAGTGTGGATCTGGCGGGCGTTTGGATGTTTCAAGTTACGTTGAGAATAAAAGATGTCATCTGATGTCTTAGGGTTTGGATAGTGTGTCTTATCCTGGACTAGACACTTCTTCCAAAGCCTGGTTCTATTTAATGTCTTTTGTCGAGTCTTTGTGAATTCTTAAATAAGTTGCATGGTTTGTACTCGAATTTTAAGTCTACGTTTCAAGACAATGTTGTTTTGTTTTTAAACTTATTTAATGGATGACCATCTTAGTTTTATCATATAGTTGTTGTTATGATTGAATGCAATGATATTAAGCAAGTCACACATAATCACGCTTCCGCAAAAGTCAGGGTGTGATACTTAGTAATACCCTCCCCAAGACGGCATTCCAACGACTACGTCGGGCAGAACCACGACAGCCGTTACGGAACCCTGGATTAATCGGGCATCATATCTAATACGTAACCGGGGGTTATGATACTTACAACGAGGCAAAACTTCGTTATTTGGAGGGGTATTATGCCCGAGAATTATGTATACTACGTAGAAATTTAAGAGAGAAATAGAGAGATGCATGAGTTGGACTGAAGGCTGAAGGCCTCTACTTATAGTGCCCATTCACCTTCCGTCGCGCCCCGCGTAAGCTCCAGCTACGGCCTTCGCGGCCCGCGAGGCCAGCTAGGGTAGGCCCTAGCTTGGCTGACTCGCCACTAGGCTTACACGAGTGGTGACACGTGGCGGCTCAGGGGCTCGCCTGACCTCCCAGCTGCCGCGGCCCGCATAGATCACCGCTAGAACGTTCGCGGCCCGCGAGCTAGGTTAAAATCTTGTTTTTATTTTATTTTTAAATATATAAAGGTATTTGGGGTCAAATATCGTATACGGGGTGTATTTTAGGACGTATTAGGACATTTTTAAATATATTAAGGGTGTCGGAAAATATTTTGGAGGGTTGTTATATCCTCCCCACCTTGTTTTAGAACTCGTCCTCGAGGTCTACTGGAATGAGTGCGGGTACTTCCTTTGCATCTCTGATTCAAGCTCCCATGTATATTCTGGTCCTCTTTTGGAGTCCCATTTCACTTTGACCAGAACTAATCTCTTGTGTTTGAGATTCTTGACTTTCTTGTCTTTGATCTGTAGAGGTCTTTCTACAAATTTTAACTGTTCATTTACCTCTATATCCTTAAGAGGCACTACGAGTGATTCATCGGCTAAGGACTTTTTGAGATTGCATACATGAAATACATCATGTATTCATGCTATTTCTTCTGGCAGTTGTAGGTGATAGGCTACAGGTCCTATTCTTCTAATAATCTCAAAAGGTCCAACATACCTGGGGCTTAGCTTTCCTCTTTTGATGAATCTTACCACTCCTTTCCAAGGAGAGTCTTTCAATAATACCTTGTCTCCTACCTGAAATTCCAACGGCTTTCGTCTGTTATCAGCATAGCTCTTTTGTCTATCACGTGCTGCTTTCAGTCGTTCTTTGACTTGAATGATTTTGTCCATTGTTTCTTACACTATCTCAAGTCCGGATAGTTGCTTTTCTCCAATTTCTGCCCAACAGACTGGAGTTTGGCACTTTCATCCATAAAGTGCTTCGAATGGTGCAGCATTGATGCTTGTGTGATAACTTTTATAATAAGAAAAATCTATTAACGGTAAATGATCGTCCCAATTACCTCCGAAATCAATTACACAAGCTCTAAGCATGTCTTCCATCGTCTGAATTGTCCTTTCGCTTTGTCCGTCCATTTGAGGATGATAAGCTGTTCTTAGATTGAGCTTGGTTCCCATGGCTTTTTGGAAACTTGTCCAAAAATGAGAGGTAAAATGGCTATCTCTATCAGAAATAATTGATAAAGGAATTCCATGTAATGAAACTATTTCATTTACATACAATTTAGCTAACTGTTCCATACCATAAGTTTCCTTCATTGGTAGAAAATGAGCTGACTTAGTTAGCCTGTCTACAATCACCCAGATTGTATCATTACCTTTCCTTGTTTTGGGTAATTTGGTAACAAAATCTATTGTTATCAATTCTCACTTCCACACTGGCCTTTCTAATTGCTGTAATAAACCTGAGGGTTTCTAATGTTCAGCTTTAACTTGTGAATAGGTTAAACATTTAGAAACATAAGCTGCTATATCTTTCTTCATTCCTATCCACCAGAAGTTCTTTTCTTAAGTCCTGATACATCTTATCACTTCCAGGATGCATTGTATACTTAGACTTCTGGGCTTCTTCTAATATATGGTGGCATAGGTTTCCTAATTTGGGTATCCACATTCTTTTCTTATGGAATTTCCAAATTCTATCTGTCCCTTGCTCTAGTTCCTTAATCATTCCTTTCAACTTTTCAGTATCATCATTGATTACTGATTCTTGTGCCTTTCTAATATGTTCCTTTAAATCTATCTGTAGATTTAATTTAAGAGAACGTACTCTTTTTGGCTTTGCATGATACTTTCGACTTAAAGCATCGGCTACTACATTAGCCTATCCTGCATGATTGGAGTTATGTGTCTTTGGGGTTCAGTCGTCAGTTAGGGTTGACTCCTACACCTCTTATGAACAAGCACGTAGTAGAATTAGCTGATGGCAAATCGATTGAAGCCTCGCATGTTATTTTTGGGTGTAAACTCGATCTTATGGGTCAAGTGTTAGATATTGACCTACTTCCCGTTACTCTTGGAAGTTTTGATGTAGTCGTTGGTATGGACTGGTTGTCTAAGCATCAAGCAGAAATTCTCTGCAAAGAGAAAATCGTGCGTATCCCTCTCCCCAGTGGAGAATCTTTGTCGGTTCAAGGTCATCGTAGTGATGCAACGGTTGGCATCATCTCAGCCATGAAAGCACAGAAGTGTCTACGAAAGGGCAACCCTGCTATTCTAGCACTTGTTACTGATACTCATCCTGAAGAAAGGAAAATCGAAGACCTGCCAGTTGTTCGAGAGTTTTCTGACATTTTTCCTGAAGAACTTCTTGGTTTACCTCCACACCGTCAGGTAGAATTCCAGATTGACTTTACACTAGGAGCAGCCCCGATTGCTCGTGCTCCTTATCGCCTTGCACCAGGGGAGTTGCAAGAGTTGTCAAATCAACTTCAAGAACTGTTGGATAGAGGTTTTATCCGACCCAGTTCTTCGCCTTGGGGAGCTCCAGTTCTGTTCGTGAAGAAGAAAGACGGGTCCTTTCGTATGTGTATAGATTACCGTGAACTCAACAAAGTGACCGTCAAGAACCGTCATCCTTTACCACGTATCGACGATCTGTTTGACCAGTTGCAAGGGTCAAGTTTCTACTCGAAGATCGACTTAAGATTAGGCTATCATCAGGTGAGAGTCCGAGAGGAGGATGTTCCAAAAACAACTTTTCGAATGCGGTATGGCCATTATGAGTTTTTGGTTACGCCATTCGGGTTGATAAATGCACCAGCGGTTTTCATGGACCTCATGAACCGCGTGTGCAAACCGTATCTCGACGATTTCATCGTTGTGTTTATCGATGACATCTTGATCTACTCTAAGAGCAAGGAGGACCACGAGCGACACTTGCGTCTTATCTTGGAGCTCCTGAGGAAGGAGCAACTCTACGCGAAATTCTCTAAGTGTGACTTCTGGATTCGAGAGGTACACTTCCTCGGCCACATTGTTAACGAAATGGGGATACACATGGATCCTGCTAAGATTGATGCCATCAGAAATTGGGCGGCACCGAAGAATCCTTCGGAGGTGCGACAATTTCTCGGTCTCGCTGGGTACTACCTCAGATTTATTAAGGATTTCTCAAAGATCGCTCAACCTCTTACCTCATTGACACAGAAAGGTGTTGTATATTCTTGGGGAACGAAGCAGGAAGATGCCTTCCAACTCTTGAAACAAAAACTCTGTAGTGCGCCGATAGTGTCATTACCTGAAGGCATCGAGGATTTTGTGGTATATTGTGATGCTTCTATTCAAGGTCTCGGATGCGTGCTGATGCAACGCAAGAAAGTTATAGCTTACGCTTCTCGGCAGTTGAAGGTTCATGAGAAGAATTACACGACTCACGACTTGGAGTTGGGGGCCATGATTTTCACGCTAAAGATTTGGAGGCATTATCTGTACGGTACCAAATGCACTATCTATACCGATCACAGGAGCCTCCAGCACATCTTCGACCAAAAAGAGTTAAACACGCGACAACGTCGCTAGGTGGAACTCTTAAATGACTATGATTGCGCAATCAAGTATCATCCAGGGAAGGCTAACGTTGTAGCTGATGCCCTTAGTCGAAAGGAATAGAAACCCAAACGTGTCCGCGCCTTACAGCTCACAATCGATTCTAATTTACCTGACCAGATCTGTTCTGCCCAAATCGAAGCGCTGAAAGAAGAAAACCTTAAGGCTGAGTACTTGTGGGGCATGGAGAAACGACTCGTGGAGAGATCTGATGACATTTATTATTTTATGGAACGGATATAGGTTCCTTTGTATGGTAATCTTAGAGAGCTCGTGATGGACGAAGCGCACAAGTCTCGATACTCTGTTCACCCGGGTTCAGAGAATATGTATCAGGACCTCAAAGCCTTATATTGGTGGCCGAAGATGAAAGCCCACATTGTGACATATGTGAGTAAATGCTCGACTTGTGTGAAAGTCAAAGTGGAATACCATAAACCGTCTGGATTGCTTCAGCAACCAGAAATACCCACGTGGAAATGGGAGCAAATTGCTATGGATTTCGTCACTGGTATGCCAAGAACTCAAAATGGAAATGATACCATCTCGGTGATCGTTGACCGTCTTACGAAGTCGGCACACTTCCTAGCAATCAAGGAAACTGATAAGTTCTCACAACTTGCTGCTGTTTATCTAAAGGAGGTGGTTTCTAGGCATGGGGTGCCAACCTCTATTATTTCTGATCGTGACCTGCGTTTTATATCAGATTTATGGCAGTCAATGCATAAATCATTCGGCTCACGTCTCGACATGAGTACCGCTTATCACCCACAGACGGATGGTCAAAGTGAACGAACCATCCAGACACTTGAAGACATGCTGCAAGCATGTGTGATCGATTTTGGTAAGGGGTGGGAGAAACACTTGCCGTTGATAGAGTTCTCTTACAACAACAGTTACCATACTAGCATCCAGGCAGCTCCGTTCGAAGCGTTGTACGGCCGGAAATGTCGTTCTCCTCTTTGTTGGGCTGAGGTGGGTGACAGCCAGATCACAGGTTCGGAACTTGTACTTGAAACTCAGAGAACATTGTCCAGATCAGAAATCGTATGGCGGCAGCGCGTGACTGGCAGAAAAGCTACGCTGACAAGCGTAGGAAACCCTTGGAGTTCGCTGTAGGCGATCGTGTTATGTTAAAAGTCTCCCCCTGGAAAGGTGTGGTGCGCTTTGGGAAGCGCGACAAGCTTAATCCACGCTATGTTGGGCCATTCAAAATCTTGGAGCGAATCAGTAAAGTGGCCTACAAGCTCGAATTACCTACTGAGTTGGGTAACGTTCATGATGTCTTCAACGTTTCGCAACTAAAGAAATGATTATCCGATGAAACACTTGTGGTACCGTTTCAAGAGCTGAAGATTGATGACAGATTGCAGTTTGTCGAAGAAGCCATCGAAATCATGGATCGGGAACTCAAGGTTCGTAAGCACAATCGGATTCCAATCGTGAGAGTCCGTTGGAACTCAAGACGTGGACCAGAGTTCATGTGGGAACGCGAGGATCAGATGAAGCTCAAGTATCCTCAATTATTCCCAACTGACCAATCTAAATCTGATGCAACTGGTTAATTTCGGGACAAAATTCCCTTTCAAGTTGGGGATGATGTGGCACCTGCGGAAAATCCACAGACATCCTGATCTAACGCCTTGCTGCTTTGAGTTACTTATTAATTTCGGGATGAAATTTCTTTCAAGTTGGGGATGATGTGAAACCCGAGATTTCAAGGTCTTTCCTCTACACATCACTTGTTTCACAATCTTGTTTTCACAGTTCATTTTACGTTGTAACATGTGTACGATATTTGACTGACTGTAGTATTGTTACGTTTAAATGTTACATGAAAACTTAAGAGTTAGTCATAACATGTTCATGTTTAATTCTGGATTCCACAACACACTTGACGAAGGATCACTCTTGACGAAGGATTACATTTTACGAAGAACTAGAGTTCTTCGTCATATGCTGCCCTCGACGAAGAATGATGCTTCGCCGCACAGAGGTATTCTTCGCCAAATAGGGGCTTCGGCCCAGGTTGGTTAGCGGCCCAGAATGGGCCGGACTATTATCTAAATTGCATAATCCCTCATAACGTAACTGTAAACACAAAAAACCCTAAAGTTCTCCATCTCCTTCCTGTACGACGGCAGCCTTGATTCCTTCGAAGCTCTCTATCGTTCGAGCATATCTCTCTTGTCCTCAAGTCTCCTCGTGTTATCTTGCATATCGGTTAGTGTTTGTTATTGTTTATTTGATTTATGATCAATGCATGACTGTGTGTGAATAGGGTTGCATGATAATAAGGTCTTGGTGATTTCCTAGTAGGAACTAAACTGTTGAGATTAATCTAGCCATAGTAATCAGTGAATTAAGGTTGCATGATGTGTATGTTCTAGTGGTTTCAGGTTAATTGGGAATACCCGGATCTACTCGGGGTGAGTTGTTGATGATTTCTTGTGCTTTAGGGTTCATGCATATGATTGTTAGTAAGTGCTAATGATAATTGTTACTCGGTGATGTTTCGGATAACTAAGGTGTATGGGAATCGAGGAAACTTGTTTGATGCTTGATCAATGATGTAGAACTGTATGATGATGAGTAATTGTTACAAAAGTTATGTTGTTTATTATGATATGGAAACTGTCTTACGAAATCAAATGAATTGTAACTGCTGTTGAGGGCGGCGACGAAGGATTCCCCGGCGAAGAATATAACTCGACGAAGAGTGGGTTCTTCGTTGAGTGGTGCGTGATGAACCATTATGGTTCTTCGCCGCATTCATTCGCGACGAAGAATAGCTCTTCATCATTGGGATTCTTCGCCGTGAAGGCACATGGACAGAACAGTGAAGCAGATTGAATATGATAAGGGATATTGGTGTTATGGACTGAAATTGTTGCATGATAGTAATGCTGGTTAGTAATGAGAAATCTGGTTTGAATTGTGTGACAAGCAAACTTAAATGTTAAATATTATTATGCGTTATGCACATGGGATGTGGACTTGTATGTGGTTGAGTACTTGCTATGTGCCATATGGTGATCTGTGTGATGAATGCAAACTGTGAAAATACGTGCTTAATTGATTACGAAACTGATTTCTTTGGTAACCATGGTAGGGTTGGTTGACTAACTAGAACGGGTAACTTAACATACCGAGCAAAACTAAGGTGAGTTCATTACTCTTGAGCATGCGTCCCGGTGGGTGGGACAATCAAATAGGTATTCCTGAGAGGAATAAGTCTTTTGGGTAAAAACTGGGATGTTAGATAATACACTCATTTCCTATCACCTTAAGTCCCATCTTATAACGAATAGTTACCTGAGAGGTAACGGGGTATTAGTTGATAGCGCTATTAGGCTTGGCAACCTCACACCGTACCTGAGAGGACGGGTGTCACACCTTGACTTTTGCGGAAGCGTATGATGTGTGACTGGTTTAATATCATTGCATTCAATCGTAATAAATAACTACATGATTAAAACGATGTGCATCCATTCATAAAATTTGAGTATTACAAACACTGGTTATTTAAGTTTTAAAACACAACCTTCGACTGGGTTACAAACCAACAAAAGTGGATGACATCTAAATTTGAAGTCTACTTCTAGAAACAACTCCTGTGCCCAAGATCCACTTTGTCACCTGAAATACATGTAATTTTGGAAAACATCAACAAAAGTTGAGCGAGTTCATGCGTTTTGTGTGAGTACTGTAATCTTGTAAATCTTTGAGAGACTCCTTTGTAAACAGGTATGAAAAGCGTGTATGAACATAAATGTTTTACAAGGACTTTAAGGCATGTGAGGACATAGGGAGCACTCGTAGTGAGTAGGCTTATACCCTTGTCGATTTTCCCTCGACTATGTCGATTTCCCTCGACTATGTCGAATTTCCCTTCGACTATGTCAATTTACCTTGACTATGTCAATTTCCCTTGACTATGTCGATTTCCCTCGACTAGGACACCAAAGCACTCAAGAGGTCACATAAGGACTATGAGTGGGGCTCGGCCGTACCCGTTAGATCTAACCCTCGTCCCTAATTAAGTATTAATGGCATTTCAATATTAAGTCTATGCTCATATGATCTAGTATTTTGTAGGCATTTCATACCATTCAAGCATTCGTAACATGTATTTCACCCCCGGGAGTTATAAAACCAAAAACAGTTAAAGAAAAGGGGGAGCATGAACTCACTGTTTTGTGTCTTCGGTACTCGTAACCCAAATCTCCTTAGCAAACACGACTCCCTACAATGTACTAGGGTCTATTAGACGAACGGGTCGTGCCTTGACTTAGCATTCATGTTTTGAGTTACGTTTCTTTTATGTCTCCAATATTATTCCAAGTTATAATCTCTTGTTAAAATAATAATTATTTTAACTTTAAATTATATTTAATTTTGGAATAATAGTTAAACAATATTTTTGTATCCACACTTCTCAAGTATTTCCTTCCCAAGGATGGGGGTATTCTCATGTATGTGTATTCGTATTCTTATTTGTAGTTTTCAAAACAATATATTTTCTCTTTGTCGAAAATATGATGTACTTTGTAATAATAACGAAAATCATATTTTCATTTCTTGTGTCCAAAATAATATTTACCCCTTTGTGATTTGGTATTATTTTGGATAGTAAACTTCATGGTATTTTGGTAAGCTATATTATTTTCCCCTAAAATAATATAACTATTTCGCAACGTATACAAATATTCACACAAGTGTCTTTTATATATATATATATATATATATATATATATATATATATATATTCTAAATATATATTCACCCATTTTTATTTACAAAAAACAACATCCAATACTTGTATTTTTGTTATAAAAATTGTGGCAAAGTTTATATTGAAAACCATAGTCAAAATACACTAGTAAATATTTGTTAGAAAATATTTTTCTAAGTGTTTATACTTTTAGAAAATTTTCCATAGTTTCCCTTGAAAATGGAGGTGTCCATGCTATTAAAGCATATCATTTTCTTTTCAAAATCAACACACAATAATCAACAATCAACCCTAAAAAATATTATACTTACCAAGTGCAAAAACTATACAACTTTCATAACAACATGAACTTGATCTTTCACAAAAACTTGTAGTAACTTGGTAATGTTTTTAGTAGGTCTAGTTATCCTTTAAAGTGTGTTTATCCCTCTAAAAATCTCATTCTTAAAGAAACTAGGTGTTTACAACTTGTAAACATATTTTACAAAAATGTTTATTTATTAGATATTCTTGTTTCATAAGTGTTTATACACTTGTTTTATCACTAAAAATAGTGTAGGTTTAAGTAAAAACCATGATCTATTAGAAATCATATTTTGAACTTGGTTTTATTGGAAAATCATTCACAAATCTTGGATCCACAAGACTATCAATTCACTTTGTTTATTATATCTTCAAGAAATCATTTCATTTATCAAGTTCATGTTTACACAAGAAGATGATTATCTTATGTTGTCACATAATCATCCTCTCACTTGCTAGATCATGTGTTTAATCATAATCTAGCAAGCTCCATGTGATGATCAACATCATATTCTTCAAATAAACAATAATCAAACATCATACATATACTAGACACCATCATTTCACTAATATATCATCATATGTAAGCGTTATGTTCAAGATCCATGTTTATGTCTTTTAGTCTTCTTGTGATTTACAACATGTTACATCTTTTAACCAACTAAAATATGAAGAAAACAAGGATTAGGAGAGTCTTACAACTAGCTCTAAGCTAGGGAAGAACACAATGTGTTGGTGATGACAAAAGTGATGGATAAAAGCAAACGAAGAAGGTCCTTCAAGATCCACAAGCTCCACACTTCGTTAGACACCTTCTTGCACCTCTATATGAACTTGGAATGGATGGATAATGGATGAAAGTGATGGTGGTGTGGGTGGGTTTCGGCCGAGGATTGGGCAAGGGAGGAGTGGGGTGTGGTGTGATGAAGATGAAGTGAGCTTGTGGTCTTCTTATAGTACATGGCATATCTTCTCACAATCTTTACAAGATCACATAGTATCTAGGAAGATCAAGTGAGATCTTTAGCCAATCTTTAGAAGATCATATGCAATCTAATGAGATCAAGTAAGATCCTTGATGGGGGCCACCATGTGACCGTCCCAACCAAAGGGGGGGGGGGTTAATGTGTAAATTTTAATCCCTAGTTACATAAATAAGTTGGTTTTCAAGTGTAAAGTTTAGGGATTTAATGTGTTATTATGTTATAAGAGGTGTTATGGTGTTCGGGGATCATAACTAGCACAGAAATAATAAAACAGTGCCTCTAGTATAATTTTGGTGTTTCGGGTAATGTCCGGTTGTTCGGTTAGATACTGGTTCGTTAAAGCGTCAAACTATACCGTTTAGTGTTCTTTATGTACCCTTTTGTGACACTTTTAATTCCCGAAACTTAGGAAAGCATTCAGGACCATTTAGTCATATTTTTACATGAAACTAGCTTGTTAAAAAGCTGATTTTTGCTGGATTATGCAGAATTCTGCACTTTGGGTGAGTTTTAGGCACTTCCCGACACTTAAACTATCACTTAGGAATGCAGTTTTGTGGTCCTTACTTCCCTACACACTATACTAGTGTAATACATAGTCTCTGGCTCATACTGGGCCTCAAAACACTGTCTGTCTATGTACTGAATTTCGTCAGCATTTTTAGTTTGTCTAGTAATGGTGCCAATTCTGTTCTGTGCATCATTAGAACTATATCATGTTGCATGTAGCAACGATAATCATGAAATGCCATTGTATGTATATAACAGTAATCAGGAATTCATTTGTCTTGTAAACTAGATCATGCACAGTTATTAAAGCACAGATTACTGTTCAATTAGTGTACGGAATGTACGGAAGAGTGACAGTTGTCACAATGGGCGTGAACTGATGACCTTAATCATGACCAATGCTTAGGTAGGGGGCATTGGGGACGGGCAAAATAATCTGGAAGCCATCTTGTACGGTACTCGAGTTATTATCAACATTATTATCAATAAACTGAACTAAACACTTGGCAATTAACGTTTTCGTAAAACTATGAACTCACCAGCGTTGTCTGATACACTTGTTGCATGCTCGCAGGTCGTTAGATGCTATGGACGAGGAACTTGCTGTCTGGGATTGCTAGAGTGATCATGGGTCAAGTCTTTTGTGAACACATAACAATACATTTGGTTTTCATCTATTTGATTTTTGAAATATTAAACGATGACTTATCTTATGCTTCCGCTGAACATGTTAAACTTGGATTATGTTTATGAATGTTTATCATTATAAATGGAAACTTTGTTTAATATCTTGAAATTAGTTCAATGTGATTGGTGGCTAGATCCTGGTATGACACACGCCTAGCGGGGTTTTCACACGTGGTATTTTGGGGGTGTGACAGTACAGGAAACAACGGACAAGATTATTCAAGTCAAGGAAAGACTAAAAGCAGCGCGCGATCGCCAAAATAGTTATGCTGATAACATGCGAAAGCCATTGGAATTTCAAGTAGGAGACAATGTATTATTAAAAGGTTCTCCTTGGAAAGGAGTGGTAAGATTCATCAAAAGGGGAAAGCTGAGCCCCATGTATGTTGGACCTTTTGAGATTATTAGAAAAATAGGACCTGTAGCTTACCAA
Organism: Helianthus tuberosus; assembly: GCA_030545235.1. NCBI lineage: Eukaryota > Viridiplantae > Streptophyta > Magnoliopsida > Asterales > Asteraceae > Helianthus > Helianthus tuberosus. The sequence continues at coordinate 108,280,402 of CM060430.1, read as the reverse complement.
CTACAACTGCCAGAAGAAATGGCAGGGATACATGATGTATTTCATGTATGTAATCTCAAAAAGTGCTTAGCTGATGAATCATTAGTGGTACCTCTTAAGGATATAGAGGTAAATGAGAAACTTAAGTTTGTAGAAATACCACTACAAATTGAAGACAGGAAAGTCAAGAATCTCAAACATAAGAGATTGGTTCTAGTCAAAGTAAGATGGGATTCCAAGAGAGGACCAGAATACACTTGGGAGCTTGAGTCAGAGATGCAGAGGAAATATCCACACCTGTTCCAGTAGACCTCGAGGACGAGTTCTAAAACAAGGTGGGGAGGATATAACAACCCTCCTAAAATAATTAGGACACCCCTATACGTCCTATAATACACCCCGTATATGAAAACCGGTTCCGAAAATACTTTAATTTAACAAAAATTAAATAAAAATGAAATTCAAGGGGAACTCGCGTGGAGCGAAGCCCTTGGCTACCATAGTCGCCGGCCGCGACAGCTATGCCACCAGGACTCACCCGGTGTCGCCACGTGTCGATAACGTGTTGGGTCTAGTGGTCAAATCAGCAACCCTAGGGCCTACCCTAGAGAGCCTCGCGGGCCGTGAAGGCCAAAGCCTTCTCTCTCGCGGGCCGCGAGAGTGGCGGATCAACCCTATAAATAGAGCTGTCGAGCATTCAGTCCAACTCGTTCAATTTTCGTGTCCCTCTCTCAATTTCTACATAGAAATTATAATACCGGGCATAATACCCCCCTAATTAGAAAAGCTCTGCCTCATTGTAAGTATTATAACCCCCGGTTACGTATTAGATACGCTGCCCGATTGATCTAGTGCTCCGTAACGACGGTCGAGGCTCTACCCGACGTAGTCGTTGGAGTTCTGTCTCGGGGAGGGTATAACTAATGTAAATTGGGTTATTATACTAACACGTGTGCATTGTTTAATTAATAGATTATAAACAGGAAGTCACAAGGAAAATACCTAAATTAGCAATGTGAGTAATATCTTTTTTTATGAAACCTTTTTGTAAATTGTTTTTACAAAACCTCAATTATTTTACATTATAATTAACAGTAATTGAGTATTTGTAATTCTACAATTATCGTCGGTATGTTGGGGTTTTGTATACAAAATTTGTTACTACACTGTTAGTAGTAACATGACCACAAGTCAGGATTGACAGTGCCGTGGGTGGTAATTAAAGTAAGAATTGGAAACAAATATAATTGCGAGATCGCCCTCAATACTGTAAAATGATAAAACCTGCCTTGATTAAACTGGGATTCACTCACCAGTATTTCCACTGACAAATGTTTTTAAAACGCGTTTCAGGAAACAAAATGCGAAAGCCAAATAGAAGCCAGCTGGACAGCACTGAAGGCTTAGAAAATGTGGCTATAAAAGTTACCTAAATAAAGAAGATGTCTTATTTCAATAAAATAGGGTTTATCCCTATAAAAAATGTTGTAATATAAACTTGGGTTTTACCCATGTGTTTATTATTATAAAAATATGGTATTTTGCTCTGATAAAATATTTCCTAACTACGGTGCTGATGAAAGTTCCGCTGCCAAAATGATAAACCCCGATACCACTGATACTGGCTCGCGAGCGCCCGCTCCCAGGAGATAGGGGCCGGGGGTTGCGACAATGACAATCTTGACTAGAGAATTGGATAATGGGTTCGGGTCAAAACAAGTAATTTTGGTACATATCAGGTTTTATAATTTTTTTCATAAACATCAAATGAGATTACAAAAAAATGTTACAGTAATTATATACAATGTGTATGACTCTCTACCCCGTCTGACACATTCGACTTCCTTTTAAATTAATACTTTTAGTTTTTCTTGTTTGACTCGTTAGATATAATACATAACTTGACACGTTGTATAAGTATACGGGTCAAAACTGACACCTCTAAGACAAGTAATTTAAGAGAATCTGAAACGAATTGAACCATAACACCGCGATGTGAACAAACCTGATAACACTCGCAGTACTTTTTCTTGCACATTGACTTTTTACAGTTGCAGCCATTTCTGTGCTTTCCAGCAACTGGCTTCACTTGATCTTCATCCTCCTGTTTTCATCCATTTATATTTACCAACCCATCAATAAGCATGCAAAGTTAATCATATACAAGATAAGCTTATAACACACATACCATATTTTGGCTTGCTGGAGTCTCCACAAGACACTGAATCTTGGAACTAAACACGATCGGATTTTTCGATTCAAAAAGTTCACGTGTCTCTTCAACCGTATCTTCAAAATCATGACTATTGGAGGCTCCAACCTGTATTGCATTGCTGCTTCAAACTCTAACCCTTTCGGATGCTGAACTTCCTTTAGGTAATTAATGACAAAACAGAGTATGACCAAAACGAGTGTACAAAATACCAAAACAGAGTATGACCAAAACAAGGTTTTTTAATCAGTCATTCAAAGCTATACACATGTGTACACCCAGTATTTGGTATCTCTTCTTAAAAAAAACCCTGTACATATGTGTACAACCCATTGTACAATCTTCATCAAAATTTTCCTCCAAATCAATATCAATCAGTGTAATACACAGGTGTATATCAACGACTTTACGCAATCAATACACACAACATTATGAAATATCACAAAACCTGCTACAATACATATGTGTACAGCCAATGAATAGCTAAACATCGCATAAAAACAGAGCAAAATCCACTAATTTGTTAAATCAACACTATACTACTCTAACGAAACCTGTAACTTTCTGATGAACAACCTTACTTTCTGATGAACATCCAAACATCACATAAAAACAGAGCAACAACGCATAAAAACAGAGTAAAATCCACTAATTTGTTAAATCAACACTATACTACTCTAACGAAACCTGTAACTTTCCGATGAACAGCCTAACATCGCATAAAAACAGAGCAACATCACATATAAACATCTTTGTGGTTGAAAATCGGATGATTAAACAACTATTACAACTTCAATATGATATTTATACACCCGATGAACGAAACCCTAACTTTACGATTTCTTATAATTAAAAAGAAGTAGCAAGCATACACAAATGAAAACGATGTACTGAAAGTAAACTTACCACTGCAGATGGTGTGGAGATGGAACGAGATTGGTGTTGATGATGATGATGATCTGATGATGTTCTAAAACCAAATCGAAGTGTAGAGAGAGAACGAGATTGATGTTGATGATGATGATCTGATCATATTGAAATCACAAGATTATAGGAATCAATTATCATGTTTGGTAACTGATTGTGATAAATCTCTTTAAAAGTTGATATATAATATAAAAAATAAAATTAACTTTATATGGTTAATGACAATCCTACCCCTTATCATCTTAAACAAAATCAAGGGCCAAGATTAGTTCACACAGTTCACTTTCAAGAAGTTATTCACATCCACAACTCCTTTACGGGCTCCGTAGCAAGAAATAATATATTCTGTTAAAGAGAGTCCTTCGCGTAAATTGCTTTGAATGGGTAATATATATATATATAGGAACAGGATCAGGAGTGAACGATTTGAAGTGTGAGAACAGTGAGAACGATTTTCAGCCATAGGATCTTTGTGATTTGTGGCTAAGATGATGCGGTGACATTTTTGTAAATAATGGGAATCTTATAACTACCAGGAGGGGTAAAATTGGAAGATCCAAACAATGGTGCATATGCTAATCACATGCTATCTTCCCCCATCATATTTAAACGCCAATAACTTTTTTTACGTGATTATTTTTCTAAAAAATTACACCATAAAACTCAGCATTTTTTTTATCTTTCCAACGAGTATACTATTGATATACTTTTTGAAAAAAAAATGAAATGGGTTTTATGGAGTTTTTCTGAACTGTGTGTATATGACGTTTTAGACTAGTTATTTTTATGGCATTTTTTTGAACTATGTGTTTTCATGGCATTTTAACTAGGTTTTTTCATGGCGTTTTTCGGAACTGGGTGTTTTATGGCGTTTTAAACTGAGTTTTTCATGGCGTTTTTCTGAACTGAGTGTTTTATGGCGTTTTAACTGGGTATTTTCATGGCGTTTTTTCTGAATTTGGTGTTTCTATTGCGTTTTATTTGAACACCCAGTTCACGTGTGTGAGTTTTTTTTGACAATATTACCCCTTAGTGTAATTTAGCATCAATGCCACATGTCAACTCTAAAATCGTTCTCACCGTTCTCACACATTTCACCGTTCTCTCTAAATCCCGACCCTATATATAATATATATATATATATATATACACACACACATCTTACGAAAACTACGACGAGTCGCGAAATGATTCATCCACGTACATGACGACTACTAGGAAACCATACAAACACATTATACGAGTTTATAACGTGTATTATTTTCATACAAACATTTTCTTACATACGCGTGCTACCATTCGAGACGATTAACACGATTTCATAAATATATTTATATTTAGGGGAATTGGCCTGTAATAATCCCACCTAGACCTTATTGGCCATAAATAATCCCACCTCAGAATATTCCCCCCACCAGTCCCACCTTTCACCTATTTTTCCTACAATGGTCCCCCGTTAAAAAAGCTTAACGGAGTTAAGCTTTTTTCCAAATTACAAACAAATTTTTTAGGGCTTTTGACCAGAACGATGATACGAGTCAATTGATGTAAAACTTACTTCGAAATGGTGCTCCAAGTGACTTGATTTTGGTTAATTGGAAATTTAAACACCCGAATTAAAGCGTCGTTTTCATCGTTTGGAGCACCGTTTCGAGGCAAGTTTTACATCAATTGACTCGTATCGTCGTTCTGATCAAAAGCCCTAAAAAATCTGTTTGTAATTTGGAAAAAAGCTTAACTCCGTTAAGTTTTTTTAACGGGGGACCATTGTAGGAAAAATATGTGAAAGGTGGGACTAGTGGGGGGAATATTCTGAGGTGGGATTATTAATGGCAAAAAAGGTCTAGGTGGGATTATTACAGGCCAATTTTCCTTATATTTAAACATATATATATAGGGAGAGGATCATGAGAAAACTACATATAAATGGAAAAACTAGAAAACTAACTAAAAAAACTTTAAAAAAAGCTAAAAAACATACCAATTTTTTTTTTACAATTTTTTATAAAAAAATCGCTAGTTTTTATATATAAAAAAAATTTTCAAAAAAGAAAAATTGTTGTACTGCACATGTGCATTATATGTGTACTATACATGTGCACTATATCCGTAATAGTGCACATGTGCAATACAACAAAAAATTTTTTTTTTTGAATTTTTTTTCCAGGTATAAAAACCTGCGATTTTTTTATATAAATTAAAAAAAAATGGTATGTTTTTTAGGCTTTTTCAGTTAGTTTTTTGGTTTTCTCATTTAAACTAGTTTTCTCATGATCCATCCCCTATATATATAGGGGATGGTTCAAATGAAAACCACTTTTAACGTGAAAACTCGAAAACTAACTAAAAAAAGCCTAAAAAACACACAAAATTTTTTTTTTCAATTTTTTTTATAAAAATCGCTGGTTTTTCTATATAAAAAAAACTTTTTTTCAAAAAAAAAAAAAAAAAAAAAATTTTTGTGTAGTGCACATGTGTAATAATACACATATGTAGGTATTACACATGTGCACTACACAAAATTTTTTTTTTTTTGGAATTTTTTTTTATATAGATAAACCTGCGAAAATTGGTTTGCAAAAAAAAAAAAAAAAAAAAAAATTTGGTATGTTTTTTAGGCTTTTTTAGTTAGTTTTCGAGTTTTCGCGATAACTAGTGGTTTTCATTTGAACCTTCCCCTATATATATATATATATATATATATATATAGGAGAAGGTTCATTTGAGAAGAAAATTTTATTAAGAATAAAAAGAACAAAAGGGTACAATGGTAAAACACTAAATAGTTTTTTCTCATCTCATTTATTATTATGTTTGACTAATTAATTAGTCATTAAGACAATCATCCTCCACACTAAAAAAATTTGCCTACACACATCAAAAGTTATCCTACACATTTTGAAATTTATCCTACACGTATTGAAATTTATCCTACACAACTCGTAATTTATCATACACGCCTCGTATTTATCCTACACTATAAATGAATTTTTATTTTTATTTTTTGGGAAAAATATATATCTTAAAAATAAGTTACAAATTTAATATAGTTACTTATTAAAGATGAAACTACCAATTAATGATGTATGTAAGTTTACCAATATACCCTTATAGTTACATTAAGTACAAATATTAAATGAAGTCTAATGAAGCATTTCTATTGGTTGAAATTTCTTCTTTTGTTTTCTTATAAAGAATTTCTTCTCATTTGAAATCTCCACTATATATATATATATAGGTTAACGTACAAATGTCCTTATCGTACAATACGTACGCTACAATCTCAGCCGTCCGATCATCTTCCCGCACTGAATTCGCATGTTGTTTTTTTGTAACAATTTCGCATGTTGGTTTTTTAACATGCGATTTCATCAAAATTACCACATGCGAAATTGTTACAAAAAAACAACATGCTATTTCATCAAAATTATCACATGCGATTTTATTTTATAACATGCGAATTCACTATATCGTACGTAATGTACGTTAAGGAATATTGTACAGTACTCTTCGCCTATATATATATATATATATATTCTAAATATCTCGGAAACTAAGTGTTTCCAAGACTTGGTATTTATCAACGACTATAAATGGGATTAAACAAGTATAGCATTATCGTTTCCATTAAGTTAACAACATCCTCCCATCGAATCTTTTGGTTAACAATTCAGTAGAGCTCGGTGACACGTAGTTTAGCTACATTTTAGTAGAAACTTATGAGTTTATTCCTTGATAGGAATGTTATAGATTGCATGCCTAGCAGGTTTATGTCTTGGAAATGACATATGGATTGTATTATGCTAGCTTTGCACAAGGATATCGAGGTGAGTTCATAACCCCCACCTTTTACAGTTTTACATTTTTATAAATGTTTTTTGGGGGTGGAAATATATGCAAGTTTTGCAAAAGCATACAATATTTAATGAACAAAAATTACATATTCCTAAACCATGTTGCAAACGAATTCCAATTAACTCAAATGGTTTATGAAAGGTTTATGCTAAACATATCAGTTTTTACAAAACACACGTGTATTTTTGAAACATGCATGGGTTTCATGACTAGTGACGGGATTGTTCTAGTTACAATTAGTAACTGGGTTATCCTACATATGTAACAACGGGACTGGGTTGTCCTACATACAAACAATGAGACTGGGACGTCCTACTTACAAACATCGGGACTGGGTTGTCCTACATACAGACATAAGGACTGGATTGTTTTACATAGAAACATAAGGACTAGATTGTCCTCTACTCAACCGTAAGGGTCGTAGGGTCCTTAAAACTGTACAGTGAAGTCCTCGCTACATATCGGAACTATAACCGACTGCTAGTCTAGCGTCTTGAGTACACGGTTTGGCGAGGCACTCACTAGCTTGAGATTGGTAATAGGCTCATGCGAGCATGTTGTCATTGTCGTACGCGGTATTGATGGTTATACAAGTTTTACAAGCATAAATTTTTTTTCAAATAGCATGCCGAGGAAAATGTTTATTACGTTTTCGCAACATTATTTGAACCTGGTTACCAAAAAGATTTATTTCAAATCTTTTCCAAACAAACTATGAACTCGCCAACTTTATGTTGACTTTTTTACATGTTCTTTCTCAGATTACACATTGTGATTCGAGTACTTAGTGGGAGTTCAACTTTCTAGAAGTCTTAACATTATACATCCGCTGTGCAATGAAGATACCAGTCGTTATGCCCAACTCTGATTTTTGCGGGTGTGACAAACATACACCTAGCTTGTCAACTGTTAGCTCCTTTGGTTAGGGTCTCTCAGAGAATGTTAAAAAATATGGGACCTTGGCGAGATTAACAAACATGGCCTTACCCCCTAGTAAATTCAAGGTCGTTGTTACGTTGTTGTTGCGTCACTCAACAATTCAATCAAACCCTTTTCAAAATTTCATATCGCAACTTTTGTTGTTGCATCATTCATCCCTGCATCGTTGTGTTTTCTTTACTGCCCTCCCTCTTTAATCGATGTTTGATGTTTATTTCAATTGGGTTTGAATGTTTGAACACTTGGGCCTAGGGATTGGGTTTAATTGTTTAAACATATTTGGGTCACTCAAAATCTGACTCAAAAATTTGGGTCACTTAAAACAAAATGGCACTAAAAAAACTTAAGCAAATATAGGCCAGTTAAAGTGTTAAACAGATTGGTCAAGGTTACACAGATTTACATATATTAAATAATGAACACAAATTGACATTTTCGTATCTTTGACTTATGATATCATAGAAACTCAAGAACATGTTTGCCATATGTTGGCATCAAGACTTCCTCCCGTCTGCGACGAACACGTATTGGTTCGATTCGTAAAGGGAATCTGTGACGTTCGTATCATACCTAACTCGATAGCCACTTCTTTCATTGTTGGCCTATACTTTCTATTCAAATTCAAGCATCGCATTGCAAGGTTAGCTAATAACATAAGTTCGTCGCTCGCACCCTCTTTAACCACCATCGTATCAAAAATAGACATAACATGCCCTTCTTCAAAAGCCAATATAAAGTGTGTAGCCAAACTTATATGTTCACCAAATCTGTTTACGAAAATTGGCTTTTCTCCGGTTAACAGTTCCACCAAAACAACTCCAAAACTATAAACATCACTCTTTTCTGTGAACTGGCTGGATTGGAAATACTCAGGATCGAGGTAGCCAAATGTACCTTTGACCAAGGTGGTCAAATGGGTTTGCTCTATTGAGACAAACCTTGAAGTTCCAAAGTCAGAAACTTTGGCCCTGTATTTATTATCCAAAAGTATATTAGTAGTTTTGATATCTCTATGATATATTGGAATGGAAGTTGCCGAATGTAAGTAAGCAAGTGCTCCTGCAACTTCTGTAGCTATCCGTATTCTCATGTCCAAAGATAATGGGAACTCTTTAGTATCGTTGTGTAGACAATCATACAAGGTACCATTTGTAATGAATTCAGAAACGAGTAGAGGGACATCTGTCTCCAAACAACATCCCAACAATTTGACCACATTCCTATGATTGACTTGGGAAAGAATGACCACCTCGTTGATGAACTGTTCAAACCGACTTCCATCAAAAACTTTTGATTTCTTGATTGCTACAATCCTTCCATCCACGAGCATCCCTTTATACACTGTACCTTGGCCTCCTCGACCTAGAATTCTATTCTCGTTGAAGTTGTCTGTGGCCTTTTCTAGCTCATGGGATGTGAAAAGTACGGTTTTACCGACTAAAGATAGGTCTGCTTCTTCTTGTTGTTTTAAAAGCAAACCGCCGTTTCGTTTAAAAAACCTTTTTCTTTGACTCCTTTCTCTTGCTTTCTTGATCCATTTATACAATGTATAACTTGTTGCCACAAGAAAAAGTATACCCATGCTTAGGGTTACACCTGGCCAATACAAAGATGTGAGTTAGAAACTAATCTAAAGTTTCAAAAAGGATCAAAAGAATTATATGAATTGATGTTACAACACTACAGAAGTCTTACGAGATGAGTGTATTGCTGTTATAACTTGGCCATTCATATTGTAGCATTTTAGGCGGTTTTGTTTTAAATATATCTTTAGAACCACTTTTTTGGCGTTGTTTTTGTGTGGACCGCCCAAAATTATTATTTGAGCCACCCAAATAAATGATTTTTATTCAGAATTGAAAATATGTTAGGTCTTTTATGAGTTTATCATGTTCGGCACATATGAAATTGTCATGCATTTGTAGACCTTGCAAAGAAAATAGGATCGAATAATGTTCAAAGAGATCAAATATTACCTAGAGTAACACCCAAGGATGATGATTTGCTTTCATACCATACAGGATTTTGGCTACAAGTGAGGTTGCTGAATCTTATTAAGCCATGCTCAAGATGCATCATGTAGTCACATGAATAAGGGCACCTTGCACATTCTTCCCTTTCTAAACACAAGTAGTATAAGAGAAATTAGTTTGCGAGAAATTGAAAATAGAAATACGAAGATGTCTAATACCTTCACACCCATCATATAAATAAGGGTTTCCTTCGTAGCGCCCATCAAGGAAACATGTCCTCGACTCCATTGAAGTACCATTACCTGTATCCAATTCCCGATTCATAAGGTAAGCTCTTTGACAACAGTATGGTGTGTCACTGGATGTAAGGGTCCAGATCAGGGTAACGGGAACAGAAACATTGTGTGCATCAACAGAAAGCCTTCCTTTAATATATGAATCCTCGTCCACCAAGAAGGCATACTTACAACCTCCATCTCCATCCACACTAGTTAGATTTATGTTATAGGACTGTAGATAATGCGGAATTGTTGCTTGGCAACAATTAATGCCGTAACAGTTGTTTCCTTCACTTGCAATGTCACCCGGACAATAAGTCGAACACCCAGTGACCACTCTCTCATTATCCATCATAACAGCATTACCACACCCCTCAGAAACAAACATATTGTGTGATTTGGAAAACAAAAAGGGGCTCATAACAAGATCGATACTCATTGTCTTGGTAGCAAACCAACTAAGGTTGTGACAATAAGAGATTGTTGGTGTATTAACAATGATTGTTTGATCTTCCAAATTTACACTCAACACTTCCAGTTGTTTGAGTGCAGATAGATATGGCGTCGAGTAGTTGCAATCAACGATGTACCATTCATTGACAGAACAATCCGCACCAATTCCAAAAGGGTATGGAATCGTCACGTTCCCGCATGTATCACTACACCCTGGCTTGGCATACTTTGCAATTGCATTTGATGTTGTTATGAATGAAAGAAATATGAATAGATGCAGGTGAGCTAGAAATAAGCTCATATTTGTAAAGGAGGATATATAGGATTATAATAGAACATGTAAAGGGGTGTGTGTTTATAATTGTTGGTATTATTGCTGGAACCTAGGAAAGATCTAAACTTTGAATATTGTGGACTTTTCTATGTGAATATTACAATGTTTTTGTTTTTCTCTAACAACTTAATTTAATCGTGATATAACATATTATTTAACTTTTCTTGTGTAACTTTAATATTTAACTAGTTTAAAATCCCATGTGTTACACGGGCTGTATAAAGAAATTACTTCTTATATATCTATTGATTTGATAAATTACATATAAATGTATATGCTATTATACTCACAATTGGTTCCCGTGTTATGGTTATTAACATATTTTAACATCCCTACTCTTTAACACGAAGTTGCTTCTCATTAACAAATAAATACAAAAAAATCACAGGTCGTTTTATATAGTATACTTTACTTATATAATATATAATAGAGAAAATTACGAAAATAGCCAAGACCAGGGTTGACTTACGAAAATAGCCACCTCATGCGTCCTTGAAGTGGCGCATCACGGATTCAAATGCTCGGGATGCGTCTAGAAACAATGGGATGCGTCTTTGGAGCGAAATTCAATAGAAAATGGACACGTGGCGGCAGACTCCTCCAGGGGGTCAGACAGACTCCTCCAATGAGTAAGGCAGACTCCTCCGAGTGTGAGATCTAAGGCGTCAGGCCTGACCCTTTGGAAGAGTCTGCCTGACCCTTTGGAAGAGTCTGCCTGACCCCTTGGAGGAGTCTGCCGCCACGTGTCCATTTTCTATTGGGGTTCGCTCCAAATACGCATCCCAAGACTTCCAGACGCATTCTGCGCATTTGAATCCGTGATGCGCCACTCCAAGGACGCATGAGGTGGCTATTTTCGTAATTCAACCCTGGTCTTGGCTATTTTCGTAATTTTCTCTATATAATATAATTCATATTATAATAAAACGAAATGATACATTAAATATGAGAAAAAATTTAATTACAACATAAAAGTTCTTTTTGTTCTTTATTATTTCTACTGTATGTGTGACTTAAAGTCTTGAATTTAAGACCTTCAAATCTAATTATACCTAAAGGCTTTTGCCTTTGTCAATGGGTCACCAACCTTCTTGGTAAGTAACAAACATATAAGCAATCTATAAATCTTTAATGTTCCGTTGTACACAACATTTGTCGTCTTAGTTGTAATATTTTTCATCTTTGTCTAATATTAGTAACTTGACTTTGTGTTTTGTTTTTATCCTTGATAGTGTCACATACAACTATCATGAACAAAAACCGATTCTTTTAAGTACAATCCAACCTTTGATAGTGATTGTGTTTGACTTTTATTATTAATAATCATTTGCTAAACATCAAATTGATGTTTATTTATAAGATATGCAAACATTTTAAAAAGAGAAAAATGCTCAGATAGTCCCTGTGGTTTGTTTATTTTTCACCTTTAGTCCCTAAATTTCTAAAATTACACCTATAGTCCCTAAGTTTTTGAATTTCGTTCCCGGATAGTCCCTGACATGGATGGGGGTTAGTTTTTGGTGTTAGATGCGTGTGAAATGACAAAAATAGCCTTACTGTCAAATTAATAACTAAAAAGTTAAAATAAATATAATTAATATTTTACAATTTTTAGGGGGACCCACCACCCACTTCATCTTTCCCACACCAAACCAGCCACCACCACCATCTCCACCTTCAACCACCACCACCATCTACTCCCACTTCACTGTAACCACCACTGCCCAGGCCGGCTCCATAGGCTTGACAACCTAGGCACGGGCCTAGGGCCACAAAAAAATAAGGGCCACCAAGTTTTTGAAAGTTTTTATATAGTATATGTATTAGGCCCAAATAAATACATTTATATGTATTAGGCTCAAATAAATACATTTATTTCAAAACTAAACTGGTTTTTTCATTGAAGAAGGTCAAAATAAATATTATTTAGGAAAAAAGGCCAAGTTTCAAAACCAATTTCGCATTGATTTCCTAACTATTACAACACAACAACTATCAACCTAATCATCAATATTTAGCGGCCTAAAGCTCCTAATACAGCCGCAATTATCATTCCCACTTCTTATCGCAACCTGCTTTTTTCTATGCTATCGGCTATCATTGGATGAAAAAAGTAAGGGTAATCACTCATGACGTGGATTGGAGGAGAGTTTATCGACGTAATTAGGGGTCCCACTTTATAGTTCGATTAGGGTCTCCAAAAATGTAGGAACTGCCCTGCCACTGCCACAACCATCACTGCCACAACCATCACCGCCACAACCACCACCGCTGCCATCATCACCCCAAAGAGATGAATACGGTGAACTGCCACAATCTCCCTGACGGTTTTTTCCAAGCTGTCTAATCTCTCTTTTACCTCCAATAATTGTGGATTAGATTTTAGTACTTCTTCTCCGGTTGCCTGTATCTTCTTGGACTCTTCAATTCATCTCTTTTCTAGTTCCTGCAAAAAAAAAAAAAAAAAAAAAAGTTTATTTGACCAAAAAAAAAAAAAAAAATAACTGACGAATATGTAAAGATTAAAGTACAACGAGGGGAGTTCAATTACTGCATCCATTTTCTTCATTTCGTGACGAGCATATTGAGCAACTAAATAGACAGCTGTCACAAAGAAAAACTAGAGATAAAACAAAACTTGAAAGCTTATATATGCTGTGTGTGTATACAGAGAGAGAAAGAGAGAGGGGGGAGATACCGAGTGAAGGCAAGCTGATACGATCCGACCCGACCCGTTGCCGTAATCCTACGGTCCAACCCACCACCACATTTAAATATTGTTGCATGAAAGTTAGTTTTAATTATTAGTTAGTTATTAGTTTAGAACTCACGTTTATTATTCACTTATATGTATGCATGGGCATGTGACATTAGTTCCACGTTCATATTTCATGGTCCATGATCTCTTAGGAAGAAACCACCATTGTTTTCCTATTTAAGTTGAAATATCCAAAGAAAATAGAAGAGGAGAAAAATTGTTGCAAAACTAGTCTTGTTCTTTATCTTTGTTCTTGGAGCTTGACCCCCTCTAAGGGTTATCTATCTTGGGAGTTTGTAGGTTTTCTCCGTAAACCTATCACAAGCAAACAAAGAAGAGCTAAACCAGATGAAAATCAAGCCTGAGAATCAATGGCGGATCTAGGATTCCAACCAAGCGGTAACGTTTTATAAATAAGCGGTAACGAAATCGAAAAAACGTCAAATTTTTCCAAAATTTACACTAAAAACGTCAAAAATTTTCCGACCAAGCGGTAGCGGAGGCTACCCCTTGTTCCTCTTTACATCCGCCCCTGCTGAGAATCAGACACCAAAAAGTATAAATAAATAAATAATTACATCAAGTGTGCAACAGATTCATAAGACCATAGTTAGTAATCACCTAATAGCATATGCTTTTGCCACAAAGATGAATACGGTGAAGTGTGTGTGGGGTGGGCGGTAGATTGTGGTGGTGGTTGAAGGTGGAGATGGTCACTACTAGAAATTTGACATTTTCTAACAAGCTTTTCCGTTACAAATGCGTAGTAAATTCAGGTTTGCTACGCATTTGCAATAAAACGTTGATGTTGGAAAAAGCCCCGTCGGAAACTATTTACTACGCAATTTTCAACGCATTTCCAACAAAAATATGGCGTCGGAAATTTGTGACGCATTTCCTACGCCATTTCGTTTAAAGCTTTAAAGTTTTGCAACACATTTGTGACGGAATATTAAAAATAATTGCAACGCATTTGTGACGGAATACTGAAAAAAATAAAAATAAAATAAAAACAAACAAAAATCCAGTTTTTTTATTTGCTGAAAGATTACAAGAAAAATCATCAAAAGAATTACAAAAGGTGTTTTAAATTCAATATACTTCTAATATGTTTAAACCACAAACTAACAATCGTTTAACAAACGTCAAAAATCATCAATCTTCTTCTTCATCATCTTCTTCTTCTTTTGAATCATCATCATCATTTGCGCCAGCAGCAGCATTCAACCTCTCGATAAGCTTCTCCTTCCTCTCTTCGTAAGTTAACTTCTCCTTCCTCTCTTCGTAAGTTAACTTCTTAAGATTGTACCTAAATCGATAAACAAAACATAAATCAATATAAAAGAAATAATAGCAGAGACGACAACGCATATAAGAAAATAAGATACCAAAACCCAAAGCAAGCCTAAATTATAACATAACTAATTAATGTATCCCGCGCTTCGCCACAATTTTCTTGTACATTGTAGTAAACTAGAAAATTTTAGCTCAAAAGTTGGTACAGGTCAAATGAGTTAAAAGTTACCTAGAGCCATGTTTCCATTGTTTATGACCAGTTTCTGCCCATGTTGACCAACTAGAATGAAGGTCAAGCGGGCAACTGAGATACCTAGCAATAAGTGTTACTGTTACTCAATGCTTATTTGCATTGATAAGCTGTCACACCTTCCCATCTTTCATTATGAATTCTCATAACCATGGTTGCAAAGGTGGGAGCGTTTGAGTTATCAGAAACCGCTGGATCATCTGTATAGCCTTCATATTGTCCCAGCACAACTTCACTGTCTTCAATTGGACGAACAGATTGGAGAATCTAAATCGCATAACCATTAGTGAGTGAGTTGACTATTTAACTGGTCTTTGTTATGCGAAAATGAACTACAACATATAGCTAACAAGAAAGTCAAATAATTAACAAGAGAAGTCAAAGCATACACCTACACTTTCTCATTTCGAACATGCTCTGGCTTTAGAGATAAAGGCTCTCCATAGAAACTAGGCAAAGGACCTGCAATGTGAAGGGCATTTTAGACATTTGGCATAGGATATAAATTAGAGAATCATGGTACTAGATTAACATTCACAACATCGATTATTTTCTCTTACTGTAATAGATGATTTTGTATGATGTCCCTGATGATTACGTTTTTAGAAAGAACACACATAAGTCAACAATTAGTAACATAAGAAAGATTTATACTGAATTACTGATTATAATTATTATTTTATATAGATTTATATATAACATAATATATAAAAATCAAACTTCACCAATTTGTTTATTGTACACTGAGTGTCAGATGCCACAAAGGAAGAGACAGAAGACACACAAGGGAACCAATAACGCCTTTTGCCATCTCTGTGGCCATCTTCAATCATTGCAAGACCCTCCGGTAGACACAAATAAACCACTGGTTAGGCACTAAAATAAAAAAATGAAAATAAGTGCTCACATCTAATAAAATTTCAAGGGCTTCATGGCACGGCCAATGGACAACAATAGACGCCTCTCTACTTCTTCAGCTGTCACAAAACCTTGAGAGCAAAGATTTTTCTTACTCAAACATATGACTTAAAAGTCAAAAAGTAAACTACACGAAGAATATTGCTGGCATATAGAAGTTATAAACTTAACCTTGGATAACTCTAGAACTTCATTGTGATCTTTCTTCAATTCTGTTGGGCCAGAACGAACAAGCATTCTTTTTCCAACAGTAATCACCTCAAAACCACTCCCTAACACCTGAACAATCATGTTCATGTTATTACAATATTTGAGAAAAAAAGGTTAACAAACACCATCTTGAAGACTTATATAGAACACAAACACCACATCTTTAGTTTACTAATTGCCCGCAAGCAATCATCATTTCCACAAATTCAACATTTAAAATTAATCAGACTAGATTAGGGGACTAGGGGTGGTTCACTAGTGATAGAAAGTATCACTCACATTGTCCAATAAGATCGTGCCATGTCATCAACCAAATTTCCATCACTAGTGATAGAAATGTAGGAGGGGTGGAATCACTAGTGATGGAATTCTATCACTCCCATTTATTTTTAATTTTCATTTTAAAATTAGAAATTAACAATAAAACACTAAAATTAAAAATTTCATTAAATTTAAAACATACTACTTCAATTTAACATACTAGAAACATACAATTTAAAAAAAAAAAAAAAAAACCTACTCCTCGTCCGAATCCGGAAACTCCAAGCCTAGAGAACCTACTAGTTCGATTAAATCGAATCTCAAACGAAAGTGAGTTTCTTCGTTACGCAATTGTAAATGGATATCTTGTGGAACTTGAACTTGCGTAGGAGGATCCGGCACCCAATCCGGGGATATTGCACGCCCGTCGTGTTTGATCAGCATATTGTGCAATATGATACATGCATACACTATGCTATGAATTGATTTCTTGGTCATCGAACGAACCGGTCGGTGTAGTATACCCCATCTACCCTTTAAAACACCAAATGCCCTCTCAACATCTTTTCTTGCCGATTCTTGCAATTTTTTGAACGCCTTTTCTTTAGCCTCGACAGGAAATGAGGGAGCTTTCACAAAAACAGACCAAGACGGGTAGATACCATCCACAAGATAAAAGCCTCGTCTGTAATGTCGACCGTTAACATAGAAAGGAGAGGAAGGTGCGGTACCATCCGTTACGCTTTGGAACAACGGCGACGTGTGCAACACATTGATGTCGTTGTTTGAACCTGGAACACCGAAATACGAATGCCAAATCCATAAATCATTTGACGCCACCGCTTCTAGTATGATGGTTGGTTTTTTGATGTCTCCCCTCACATACGCCCCTCGCAACTCTCTTGGACAATTTTTCCACTCGATATGTGTACAATCGATGCTACCGAGCATCCCGGGAAAATGCCATCTAGCCTCGTGTGCGGCGTAAATACGTGAGATGTCGTGGCTCGTCGGTTTACGTAAAAACTCGTTAGTATACAACTTAATGACCGCGTTGCAAAAAAATTGCAAGCATTCACGTGAAGTTCTTTCAGACATAGCTAGGTATTCATCATATTGATCGGGTGGGTTACCTGTCGCTAGTTGGCGAATGGCGGACGTGCATTTTTGTATCGTCGTGAAACTTGGTTTGCCCCTCGCATCGTAACCTTCTTGAAACCATTCCTCGCTTGCTTCGATGTCTCCAACAATCTTTAAAAATAATTCTTTGGGTAAACGAAACCGATCTCTAAACGTTTCGGCATTGTATAGCGGGTTTTCCACAAAATAATCGTTCATCAAAACTTATTTGGCACGTATACGACCACGGTCGACCATCTTCTTCTTTGGGCGGGACGACTCGGCATCAAGCTCGTTATACACCGACACAAAATACTTTAGCGTCTCGTTGTCGTAAGACGACTCGGTATCGCTGTCGCTAGACATCGGAAACGTCGAATCGGTAGGGAATTCCATTTGAGAAAGATATAAAATTTGTGAAATGGGTTTAAAATGGTTTAAAAGATATAGTTTGGTGTGTGAAAAATGGTTAAAATGTTGATATATATATAGATAAAATGGATAATTTTTTTTTATTGATTGAACCGTTTTAAAACGGTCAAATATCAAACGGTCGGATTTTTCAAAAGTTTAACGCGTTGTTGTTGGTGCACTTGTGTCTGTACTTTGTCTGTATGTTGTCATGATACAAAACGATGTCTTGTGTTAGTCTGGGTTACGTCTTAGGTTTGTTAACATGTGTGTTCGATGTAAGTTTGACCGAGCCAACCATCCTCCTGGTTTGACTTGGCCAAACAGTTAACACATGTTTTGTAAGATGTCTGTGTCGAAGGATGAGTCATCGAAGGATTGTTTATATCCTTCGATGAGCTCGAAAGATAAACCTTCGATGGATATAGATGGACCTCGAAGGATATCATCCTTCGAGGTATATGTGGATCCTTCGATAGGTTTCTGGTCGATAGATGATCCTTCGATCAGTCTACCTGATCCTTCGACCAGACGAGCTGTGTTGAGTATAAATACTCATGTTATGTGTTCACTTAAGACAAGAGGAAGACAAGTGAGAGCACACACACACAAGAGAGAACTTTGAGAGTTTATAGAATACATCTGTAAATATTGAGCTTGTAACTGATCTTTTCATACGTATTAATACAGAGGTGTTAATCGGTGAATCTTGCGTGTCGTGTATTGTCGTCTTCGATCTCGGTTTGCATTCTAGCTTGGATTCCGCACTTGCTAGTGTGTTAAGCATAACAAGGAATAGGTTTGACCTCAACCTCCGAGGGACCTACAAGTGGTATCAGAGCCGTGGCTCTTTTCCTTGTTAAAAACCGAGTTTATACAAGACTTTGGAGTGTTTGGACAAAACTCACTGGTTTAGCACCCGTTTTTACTGATTTTCTCGCTTTTTCAGACGTTAAAACGTGTTCTAAACTATCCGGGTGTGTTAAAGGGCGGTTTGGGTAACTTAAAAACTTGTTTTTAAGAAAGTTGGTATTTTCCGGCCAAATTCCGGCTTACTTCGGTGACCGGTTTCTGGTTCAGAACCTTGTTTTACTTGGCAATATTTTATTTGTTCAAATCTGGTTTTGGCAGAAAGTATGGCCTGAGCATACCTTCTGCCGAAAGTTTCTACCAACTTGTCACCTTTTTCACCAACCTGTCACCTTTTGTCAACTGTGTCAGAGCAGATCGAAGGATATCCTTCGAAGTCGAAAGATCATCTTTCGATCAAAGGAGGTTCGATAGATAATCATCCTTCGAACATCCTTCGAAGTCTGTGATTTATCCTTCGATCCAAGGAATCTTTTCGAAGGATATATCTTTCGATCTTCAGCTCTTATTCGAAAGATAAGGATCCTACGATTGGAGAATCTTTCGAAATCATTGTTCGAAACTCAACAGTGATCTTTCGAACACTGTTGATCCTTCGAACAAGTTCTGTTCCTTCGATACTTGTCTGTTTAAGTTTAAGAAGTTTGTGTGTTTCAGGTCATTCGATCAAGGATCCTTCGGCTGGTGGTTATCATTCGAGATATTAACATAGTTTGTGAAAATTAAAGTTTTAAAAAAAGGGAAAACTTGTTTTTCAATTTTCAAATCAATTTTCACTTAATATATTAATTTTTATAAAATGGGAACAAACGGTCAGTGGGATCCAACCGCGTGGACTCAAACAACTTTGACTCCAAAATCATCAGCTACGCAACCTGCGTCAGATTTCAACAAAACTGCATGGATGCAGGCTATTGCTCCACCTCAAGCTGCAATGATAACTGCAAATCAATGGGCATTGGTCATAAATCAAAGCAGCAGCATTCAATCTATGATGCAGAACGACAGTGAAACTGGTACAAGCACAAAACCGCCAAAGCTAAATCACATCAATGATTGGGGATGGTGGAAAGAAAGGCTTAGAACTTATGTTCAGGGGTAAGGTCAAGATCTATGGATGTGCTTCTTCACCGCATTTGACAATGACTTGGAAGTTGCAGGATCTAATCCACAAACTTACAGCACTATGTCTGAAGATGATAAGAAGAAATTTGAGTTAGAAAAGAAAGCATTCATGATTCTCACACAAGCTCTTCACAGAGACATTTACCACCAGTTTGTTTACTGCACGACTGCTAAAAGCTTGTGGGATATGCTCACGTTACGATGTGAAGGAAATGCTCAATCTAGAAAGATCAAGCAAGAATTACTGAAGAAAGAGTTTGAAGGATTCACGTGTTTGGAGAATGAGACTTTGGCAGAGTTATCTACAAGGTTCCATCACTTGTTGAGCGAGATGTTTGCTTTTAAAGTCACTGCCACTCCACAAGAAATGGTGAAGAGATTCGCTGATAGCTTACCAGCAAAGTGGAGCAGTTATCTTGAAATTCTCAAAGAAAATGGTGTTCTAGACACAATCACCGTTTATGAGTTAATTCAAAGATTGGAGAACAAGGATGTAGAAGAAAAGCTTTAGGCAAAAAGAACACTAACTCCTCAAAATCCAGAGATGTACTATGGGATTGCAGGAGGTATCAGTGGAGAAAAACCAGCCTCTCAACATGCGAAGCTTCAAACAGCCTTCATCTCAAACACCGGACCTTCCACAACAAATCAGTTTGATCCTTCAGCATACACGATGATGTATTCAAGACCAGATTCTTCTTCTCTACAACAGAATGTGCAACCGACAGCTCAGCAATTCACACCACCGCCTTTCTTAGACCCAAGCAGAGCTCAGCAGCAACAACCGCAACAGCAAGGGTTTTATGGAAGCTCTTCAAACTTTCAAGCCACTTCCAATCCGAACACAGTCAGATTAGACACTTCCAACTTTTCCAAAGTCAGTGTCGAAATAGCCAAGGAGCATATGGAGATGTTGAACACCTTGGTTAGTGCTTATTGTGGATTGATCGCAGGTCAGATTGGGAATATCAATCTAACCAATGAAGATTATCAGCAAGTGGATAAAGAAGAGTTTGAAATGATGGATATCAAATGGGCTCTTGCTAGTGCAATTCGAAGAGCAAAGGAGTTTATGGAAAGGACGGGGAGAACCAACTTGGAAAGCAAGAAAGACACCAAGTATGGGTTCGACAAGCAAGCTGTAACGTGCTTTAACTGTGGTGAACGGGGTCATTTCAAAAGGGAATGCACAAGACCAGCTCAGCATGGAAACCAAAATCCTTTCAGAAATCAAGGCAACCAGCAGAACCAGAGCAGGAACAATGTTCGTACGTTGATACCTGTCAACAACCAAAGCCAAGCAGGGCCATCAAATGCCAACCAGGCACTTGTGGTTCAAGTAGATGAAGGTTGTGATTGGTCGCTTCAGTTGGGAAATGATGCTCCAGATGGAACAGCATGTTTTGCTGAGATCGTAAAGGATTTAAAGCACGCCAGTGGTGGAGAATCTTTTACCAATGGTGATGGATCTTCTGAAGATGAAGACAGTTCTGGTTATAGTGGAAGCTCAGATGAAGAATCCTCCACTTCAGGCAATGATCATGTGGATGAGACATCAAGTGCGTCAGTCGATGCAGACATTGATGAGCTTTTGAAAGAAGCTGCAGCAGGAACTGAAAGAAGATCTATTTTGGTGGATCAGGCTGCTTACTCTTCGTCTTCTCTCCATTCAGCCTTTATGGCTAATGTCAACAGTTCATCAAGTCAGGTATGTGTCGATGAACCCACTGTAGTTAGTTGTGAAAATTGTGATAGCTTAAATGTTAAATATGCTGAAAAGGAAAGTCAGTTTGAAATCACACACAAACACAATCAAGAATTGATTGTAGATCTTTCTAAAGCAACCGAAGCTAACTTGTTTTTAACCAGAAATGAAAAGGAATTTAAAGCAACAATTGCGTCATTAAGACATGATGTTTCAGAATTACAAAAGGCTGTTTTGCGAAAACAACATGCTAACAATAATCTTATTGACACAATTGAAAAGCAAATGGTAGAGTTGGCAACAGCTCGATGTGAATGTGAGACAATTAAGCAGAAACTGGAAAGCTATTCCAATTCCCGCTATGTATTGGATCACATCATTGACGTTCAAAAGAAAAAGGGGGATACACAATGTATTGGATTCAAATCATGTCCTCCCCCAATGAATCACAATTACTCCAAATTGCCTGATGACGAGGATATGCCCCGTTTTGAACCTACTGTGCCACTCGATCTAGATGATTTTGCAGCAGGCCTCGGGTTCACAACTGGTACATCATCCACGGGTCAATCAGAATCTGAATCTGAATCTGAGAATGTGACGGATTCATCGTGTGTTAAGGAACAGAGTCCTCCCATTGTTGAGGATGCTGATTCTTCGGGTGATGAATCTGAAGAAATTGTGAAACAACAGTCTAACTCGGTTACAACAGATATTCCAATCGAGAATCACATCCTGTGTGATCCACCAGTGAAACCGAGTAAGACTGAAATGTCAAAACCAATGGAGTCCCTTGTATCTAGCTGCGAAGGGAATAACTTGTTGTACACGCTCAAAGGAGATAGCAAAATCTACTCTAACAAAGATTTTCCAATTAAAAATGTAAATCAAGATTTAATTGAGCAAATTTTTGAAGGATGCACTGATAAGTTTTTGGGGAACAAAAGTGGCAAAGTTACCGTCACTCAATGTGATCCAATTCCGTGTGAACAAATTAGAAAACAATACGGAAACCAAAAACTACCAATTGAGCAAAAACAACAAGTCAACTCCGGAAAGGGTAAGGTACAGGGAAAGAAGGCTCAGAACAAGAATGTTCAAGCACCTAAAGTTCAGCAGCCTAAGACTGAACAACCAAAGGTTCAACAACAAAAGGTGCAAAACAAAAGAGCTCCTGTTAAGAAACGAGAACCGAAAATGAACTTTGTTGGATCCACGGGTTCAGACAAACTTGAAACATTTCAGGAAAAATCTAACGTTGATTTTGTAAAACAAGTTAGAATTTTAAAACGAAATGATCAGAATAACTACACCCAACACACCAACGGTTGTGATTTAGGTCCAAGTACGTCTAGATCACAAAGTTCATTGTCTGGTTCTCCGTCTGGTCATCAACATGTTTCTCCGAGGTTTGTAGAGCGGAGAACATGTTTTGAATGTGGGACAGTTGGGCATATTGTAAGATATTGCCCACACGTGCAAAAGCTGAAGACAAAAACGAGTGCTCCCCAAGAAATCGATTACCGAAAACGATCAGTTTCCCCGAAACAAGACCCACGTGTCTTGAAAGAAAGGGAAAAGAAGTTAAAGCAAAAGAATCAAAAGGTAATTGAAAAGGCCTTAAAAACAGAGGTCAAAGAAGAAAAACCTGTACAAGCAAAATCTGAAACTGTAAAACCAGTAAATGCTAAAACAATAAATTCAAATACTGGTAAAGGACAAACAGCTTGGAAGCAAAAGCAGGTAATTCAATCAGGGGGAGCACCACAGGTTCTTTTTCCTAATCATCAAGTGATTGAAATCACTTTCCTTGATGATCAAGGACGACCCAAGTCCACAAAGGCTTGGGTCCCCCTCTCCAACTAATTTCTGAGTGAGTGTGTAGGATATTCCAGGAGGAACTTTCGATAGTCGTAAGATTGTTGATAGTGGAGCGTCCTTACACAAGATAGGCGACAGAAGAAATTGTTGCCTTTGATGGAGAGAGGAGAAAAGAAGACAAAAATGTCTGATGAAAGAATGTTGTTGAAAGAAATTGATAACTTCGAGAAAATGAAAATCATTCCAAAAGTTTGATTGTTCAAGGTTTTAATCGGGTCCCCGGGATAGATTCACGTAAAATGTACGCACCTGCAGCACGTCTGAAGTTCAAACTCAACAAGATAAACGTGCAGTGTACATCTCTTCGTGGTGTGATTGAAGAAAATGTGTTTGTTGAACAAACCAACTGGGTGTGCGGATGCCTTGGCATGGATTGAACAACCGCACACTACTTCTGAAAGAGAAAGATAAAGACCTTCGCTGGTGCAATGTGGAAGACCAGCCGGACCTGGAGGTTTATGATCTTGTTGCTGTGTGGAGCTATCTAGGATTAAGTGAAGTAGCTACATAAATCGACCTTGAAATCCACACCGGGTGGATATCCAGTTTGGGAGAGCACTCAGTTTCCTTGCAATGCACGAAGCAGTTGCAGGATACGGTTTTAAATTTCTAATTTCTCCTATACTTGTCGATATTTAAGCTGCTTTTTGAATTATTATCTCGTACAGCACTCTTTGGCCAGACAATGCTGTCATGGTCCGCACCGCAAACCGACATGCCAACTGATTTTTCCAAAATTCGATAAATCTTTTCGGATTAAAATTAATTTTGGTAAACGGCATTGAGGTAAATCAAGAGTAAAACCAACATCGGAAAATCATTTTTGTAAATATCTTTGTGTTTTTAATTTTACCTTAGTTTGTTGATTTTAGGGGGAGTAAATCCAACTTTGAAAAATCCAAAAACATTGAAAAATTTCAAAAACACAAAAACAATAGAAAATCAAAAATGAGTTTCCTGGCGAGCAAAAGAGAAAATGATAGTACATCGGTGGTCTGTCTAAACCTCTTTAAATCTTAAATGAAAAACGATAAGCAGCTCTATATAAGCTGTATCGGTAGGCTCACAATCATTTTAAAGTGTGCAGGGTGATATAAACTTAAATGGACTGAAGACCAGGTGGGAACCATTCATTGGCATATGGTCTTAGTACCGAAATTTCGTTTGAGAGATTGCCGAGGTTCTGAGATATTCGGTCTTTATGCTGCTTATCATCTGGGTATCATGGTTGTATCTTTTTTCGAAAAATAACGGGGACGCAAGTCTAGATCTTCCATGATACTATACATACGTGTACATATTGCATTCGACCTCAATAAGTGATCAACTATCACATGTCCAAACAAATAAGTGATAATATATCACATCTATCCGGGAGTCAAGTTCGTCTCTCTGCTGTACGAAAGTACTGACCTGTTCACGGACTTGCTCCTGTGCCCTCATGCATCGAAAATCAAGTTCCTCATCAATAAGTGATTCTATCACATAGGGCTTGTTTTCAAATCAAAATAAGTGAGAATCTCACATCATATACGGTCAAACAGATGATAATCGGTATACTCACCGGTAAGATGAACCCTCGTGCATACCTTGATACGGGAATGTGTCGTGATGTGGATGAACACCGGTCGGTAAGTATAAATCATACCTTAACGTATCCCCTCGCCATGATTACATCTGATAAGTTGAGCTTATGTGGACAACAATACCGATAATCGTTATAGGATGCTTATCTTAATGTTATCTAATAGAACAACAAGAGCGCTTTGGCATGACCGTACACTGATATGATTCTCTTACCCTCGAAACTCACAAAAAGAATGTCTGTAAATATTTATTTACTGCTTTCGTTTCTGCGTCTTTGTATATATTTATTTATTGCTTTCCGTCTTTAAATGAAAAATTCCAAAAAGATTTTAGGTGTGTTTTAATATAAACTTTATAAAATCCAAAAAGATTTTGCTTCTAGTTTATTTTTGATTGACTGATGTTGGAACTCGAGTCTATCCTACCCAAAATCCTGATTATAAGCCGGAAAACAATTGCACCTTCATAAATGGTCGAAGTTAACACGTTTTGAAAGTTAAAACCTAAAACTGAACAATTTGTTAAACTTTCAAACTGTCGGACGGTGTTTGATTGAGATTTGATCTCATATGTGTCGTTTGTTTAAATGTTAACTATATTCCAAGCGGTTGTTCTCATTATGCGTTTAGCTTTCTTGCATGTGCAGATGCTAAAGGCGAGGAGAACATGTTCGATGACAAGCTTTGGAATGAAGACATGAAGTGGAGGCACTCAAAGGATAAAATGATCGAGTTGCCGCTGACCTCTCATCAACACCACAAGGATCTCAAGTTGTAAAGATCAAGACTTTCACGAGCATAACTCAAGGGGGAGCTTATGTTAAGGGGGAGTTTGTCAACACACTTCCTACATGAAACGGGGAGTTTGTTGGTACACTTTCGGCTTTCAAGACGTGAAGACTTTAAAGATCCTCCGACATTGAAGACATGAAAGGGCGTCAAAGACTTGAAGACACGAGGGACCTACAAGAATTAAGATCGAGACAAAGATACAGCCAAGGGGGAGTTTGTTGGTGCACTTGTGTCTGTACTTTGTCTGTATGTTGTCATGATACAAAACGATGTCTTGTGTTAGTCTGGGTTACGTCTTAGGTTTGTTAACATGTGTGTTCGATGTAAGTTTGACCGAGTCAACCATCCTCCTGGTTTGACTTGGCCAAACAGTTAACACATGTTTTGTAAGATGTCTGTGTCGAAGGATGAGTCATCGAAGGATTTTTTATATCCTTCGATGAGCTCGAAAGATAAACCTTCGATGGATATAGATGGACCTCGAAGGATATCATCCTTCGAGGTATATGTGGATCCTTCGATAGGTTTCTGGTCGATAGATGATCCTTCGATCAGTCTACCTGATCCTTCGACCAGACGAGCTGTGTTGAGTATAAATACTCATGTTATGTGTTCACTTAAGACAAGAGGAAGACAAGTGAGAGCACACACACACAAGAGAGAACTTTGAGAGTTTATAGAATACATCTGTAAACATTGAGCTTGTAACTGATCTTTTCATACGTATTAATACAGAGGTGTTAATCGGTGAATCTTGCATGTCGTGTATTATCGTCTTCGATCTCGGTTTGCATTCTAGCTTGGATTCCGCACTTGCTAGTGTGTTAAGCATAACAAGGAATAGGTTTGACCTCAACCTCCGAGGGACCTACAGTTGTGGGTGTAACGCGTTTTGTTTATAACGCGTGGAACTTCAAGTGGCGGCGGTGTAGCGTGGGACTTCAACGCGTGATAGTCGACTATCACGTACCCGCCCCGAGTCCCCTTATAAATATCAAGTTCATTTACATGAGATTCCATGCCTTATAGTGAATAAGGTCAGAGATTTCACCTCTAAACACCATATCCTACAATAGACATGAGTATATCCAGGTCTATGGAGTCAAAGGTGCCAATAGTGCATGTCTAGACATAATCTTGCAACACAACAATAACACCTTGTGACCGTTGACCCTTGCTTGCCTTGGGCCCTCGCTTTTTAAGCCCCTTGCACCAAGGCAACATGCTCACCCTTTGCACCAGGGGCCTTTGACTACATATATCAAACTAATGGACTTGCTTATCTCAAGCAACAATTTAAAAATGTAGAAATTGCATTGCACTTGATGACTTTATGCGATATCAGGGTAAGCTAGTCATGCATGTATGTTTCAAAGCATAAGTAGTTACTAATGTATAGTGTTCCACATGTACTTCCAGTACACTCACATATTACATTCACATTCTACAATACAAGCAGAGAAATACTAGATCCTCCTAGTTACATGCATAATTGCATTCCTATTAACACAATCAACTCAAAATCTTACCAAACCAACCAATAACTACACTAAAACTACTCTTAAGTCTTAACTATATCCTAATCATAACAGGCATGCGTATCAACAAAAACATTCTAGTATAACAGTAATCAAATTATCACATCAATACAGATCTGACAAAATCAAACCTCATAACCGAACCCTAACATCAAATAGTGACAGTGAAGTGGTAGGGTGGGTTTCTTTTGATTTTTTTTGTTATTAATTTGAAGTAAGGGTATTTTTACAGATCTGACAAAATCAAACCACATAACCGAACCCTAACATCAAATAGTGACAGTGAAGTGGTAGGGTGGGTTTCTTTTGATTTTTTTTGTTATTAATTTGAAGTAAGGGTATTTTTGTCATTTCACACGCATCTAACACCAAAAACTAACCCTCATCCACGTCAGAGACTATCCTGGAACGAAATTCAAAAACTTGGGTACTATAGGTGTAATTTTAGAAAGTTGGGGATTAAAGGTGAAAAATGAGTAAACCACAGGGACTATCCGAGCATTTTTCTCTTTTAAAAATGATGTTTAGTTATTATTCAAGATTTCTTTAACAAAATAATAATAACAATACACAAAAGGTAATAACTATTATATTAATTTATTTAAGCAAAAAAGGCAATTTAAACTATGTTGATTGGGTAAAAAGTAAATTAGGCCATTGTATGCTTTTTTAAATAAACGTTTATGCAACTTTCAACGTGCTTGGCCCTTTACAGTTCTAGCTATCTTTGACCCATTGACATGTTTGAGATATAACATAGTCTAATCGACCAATTCATAAGTAAATTCAATGAAACCGCCACCTATAGTTCTATCAAAAGTTTCAGATTGTTTGATTGAATAAAAGTGTTAGTTTTTGTTGATCAATAATAACAACAATTTTCCCCCATTATTAGAGTTAAATGCCATTTTAGTCCCTGTGGTTTGGGTCATTTTGCCAGTTTAGTCCAAAGGTTTTATTTTTAACCTGTGGGTCCAAAAAGGTTTTACAGTTGCCATTTTAGTCCACTGGGTTAACTTCATCCGTTTTTTCTGTTAACGAGAAAGCCAATTCGGTCATTTTATATGGCCGAATTGCCCTTTTAGTTAACAGAATTACATACAAAATGACGAAATTGGCCTTCTCGTTAACAGAAAAAATGGATGAAGTTAACCCAGTGGACTAAAATGGCAACTGTGAAACCTTTTTGGACCCACAGGTTAAAAATGAAACCTTTGGACTAAACTGGCAAAATGGCACAAACCACAGGGACTAAAATGGCATTTAACTCCCATTATTATAAGCAATGCTTATGGTCATGTCTAGATCAATGAACTATGCACTTAGAGAAACTATCAAAAGAGATAATTATAGTGACAATATCCAAGAAAATTGAACCTCAATTATGTGGCAAAGGTTCGAAGTGAAAAGACCACTGTAACTTTAGCTTAATTTTCCAATTTCTATTTTTTCTAAAGCCTTGCACCTGGAACTCTACCAAACATCCTTGAAGATTACAATTTGAACCATGAAAGTGAAACAATGAGCTAGAAACAAGAAACTTGTGCTTTAACTTTGAACACACATACCTCTTGATAAGCTTAACTACTGCATACAGGCAACCCTCAACAACGTTACTAGCAGCAACAAGAAATAACACTTCATAACATGGCGCACCCTGTACCTAAATCCAAACACACTGGTCTGTCTAGATGGGGTTGTCAATTAATCCGTGAGCCCAGATGTTCCCAAACTGGTGACTTGCCAGCCTGCATACCTTGTGACCAACTAGTCTTATCATGGGTCATGTTGACATCCAGCCGGACCATGTGGTACATCTGGCTCCGAGCCTGAGAAATTATAGCAAGCAAGGAGAGTCAACACTCATGAGTCAATAGAGATATTGAGAGCAAATGCTGATGAAGGTCAATCCAAGTTCAAAATTTACCAAGTTAATTTTGAGTCGAGTGCAAACCTCTTTATAGCCATTTCACGAAGTAACTTAAAGATTTCATCTGTTTTGCCCTTTGAACATAAAGCTTTTAACAAAGAATCATATACGAATTTATCAAACATAAAACCTTTAGAAAACATCATTTTCAACATGTTTTTAGCCTCCTCCAGTTCACCAAATTTGCAGTACCTGTTTATTAATATGGAGAAAGTGTATGCATCAGGTTCCACAACCAACAGTAATTCACTCGTGTACTCCACATTCCTGAACCTTGACGAAACAAACTCACACCCTCATCAACCCTCTTCTTATGACACATACCCATCTACACAAGATTAACAAGGTATGTGTTAACACTAAATCCACTTTTAGTTTGAAGTAACGACGTGAAGATGGTGATTACCTGCTGAT
Source organism: Helianthus tuberosus (assembly GCA_030545235.1). Lineage (NCBI taxonomy): Eukaryota > Viridiplantae > Streptophyta > Magnoliopsida > Asterales > Asteraceae > Helianthus > Helianthus tuberosus. The sequence continues at coordinate 108,250,388 of CM060430.1, read as the reverse complement.
GGTTGCTGGAGAGAAAATGGTCACACGACAGTTTAGTATTTTTATTCAGAACCGCGTGTTATCTTTTAAAGGCTTCAAAGTGAGTCAGTTTCACTAATGGTCCATCAACTATGCACTAAACTGCATCTTATACTTTAGTACATTTTATATTTTCATATTCATTAATAAAAATTATTCGTCACTACGCGCCTCTCCCTACCTTCATGAATTTGTCTATGTGACAACATCCATTAATTACACAATGAACACACATTGACATTTTAGCGTCATTGACTTACGCTTTCATTTAAACTCAAGATTACATTTACCATAAATTAGCATAAGACTTCCTCCTTGTACTTGATGAACCGGTATTGGTTTAGACCGTAAAAGAAATATGTGATGTTCGTATCATTTCTAGCTCCATAGACACTTCTTTCATTGTTGGCCTACACTTTCCATTAAAATTCAAACATCGCATTGCAAGGTTAGCTAATAACATACGAAAAATGGGGCTGGGTTGTCCTACGTACATACAACGGGACTGGGTCGTCCTACTTATAAACACCGGGACTGGTTTGTCCTACATACAGACATAAGGACTGGATTGTCCTACATAAAAATATAAGGACTAGATTGTCCTCTACTCAATCGTAAGGGTCGTAGGGTCCTTAAAACTGTACAACGAAGTCCTCGTTATATATCAGAACTATAACTGATTGCTAGTCTACCACCTTGAGAACATGGTTTGGCGAGGCACTCACTAGCTCAAGGTTGGTTAAAGGCTCATGCGGGCATGTTGTCATTGTCGTATGCGGGTATTGACGGTTATACAAGTTTTACAAGCACAAAGTTTTTCAGATAACATGCCGAGGAAAATGGTTTATTACGTTTTCTTAACATTATTTAAACCGGTTACCAAAAAGATTTATTTCAAATCTTTTTCAAACAGACTATGAACTCACCAACTTTATGTTGACTTTTTCGTATGTTCTTTCTCAGGTTACATATTCAAACTATGGCATGGTTGTAATAGGAGAACCCATTGTGATTTGAGTACTTAATGGGCGTTCAACTTTCTAGATGTCTTAGCATTATACTTCCACTGTGCAATGAAGATACCAGTCGTTACGCCCAACTCTGATTTTTGCGGGTGTGACAAACATATACCTAGCTTGTCAACTGTTAGCTCCTTTGGTTAGGGTCTCCCAGAGAATGTTAAATATGGGACCTTGGCGAGATAAACAAACAGGGCCTTACCTCCTAGTAAATTCAAGGTCGTTGTTACGTTGTTGTTGCGTCACTCAACAATTCAATCAAACCCTTTTCAAAATCTCATATCACAACTTTTGTTGTTGCATCATTCAGCCCTGCGTCGTTGTGTTTTCTTTATTGCCCTTCCCTCTTTAATCGATGTTTATTTCAATTGGGTTTGAATGTTTGAACACTTAGCCATAGGGATTGGGTTTAATTGTTTAAACATATTTGGGTCACTCAAAATCTTAATCAAATTTGGGTCACTTAAAACAGAATGGCACTAAAAAAACTTAAGCAAATTTAGGCCAGTTAAAGTGTTAAACAAATTGGTCAGGGTTACACTGAGCTACATATAGGTTTTAAGAAAAAAAAAAGTAAATTGCTATTTCTCGCTTTTAATCATTCATGGTTACATAAGGTGCCACAATCATTTATGGTTACAAGAGGTGCCTCTATGACAACATCAATATATTCAATAATGAACGCAAATTGACATTTCCGTATCTATGACTTATGATATCATAGAAACTCAAGAACATGTTTGCCATATGTTAGCATCAAGACTTCCTCCTGTCCGCGACGAACACGTATTGGTTCGATTCGTAAAGGGAATCTGTGACGTTCGTATCATATCTAACTCGATAGCCACTTCTTTCATTGTTGGCCTATACTTTTTATTCAAATTCAAGCATCGCATTGCAAGGTTAGCTAATAACATAAGCTCATCGTTCGCACCCTCTTTAACCACCATCGTATCAAAAATAGACATAACATGCCCTTCTTCAAAAGCCAACATAAAGTGTGTAGCCAAACTTATATGTTCACCAAATTTGTTTACGAAAATTGGCTTTTCTCCGGTTAAGAGTTCCACCAAAACCACTCCAAAACTATAAACATCACTCTTTTCTGTGAACTGGCTGGATTGGAAATACTCAGGATCAAGGTAGCCAAATGTACCTTTGACCAAGGTGGTCAAATGGGTTTGATCTATTGAGACAAACCTTGAAGTTCCAAAGTCAGAAACTTTGGCCCTGTATTTATTATCCAAAAGTATATTAGTAGTTTTGATATCTCTATGATATATTTGAATGGAAGTTGCCGAATGTAAGTAAGCAAGTGCTCCTGCAACTTCTGTAGCTATCCGTATTCTCATGTCCAAAGATAATGGGAACTCTTTAGTATCGTTGTGTAGACAATCATACAAGGTACCATTTGTAATGAATTCAGAAACGAGTAGAGGGACATCTGTCTCCAAACAACATCCCAACAATTTGACCACATTCCTGTGATTGACTTGGGAAAGAATGACCACCTCGTTGATGAACTGTTCTAACCGACTTCCATCAAAAACTTTTGATTTCTTGAGTGCTACAATCCTTCCATCCACGAGCATCCCTTTATACACTGTACCTTGGCCTCCTCGACCTAGAATTCTATTCTCATTGAAGTTGTCTGTAGCCTTTTCTAGCTCATGGGATGTGAAAAGTACGATTTTACCGACTAAAGACGGGTCTGCTTCTTCTTGTTGTTTTAAAAGCAAACCGCCGTTTCGTTTAAAAAACCTCTTTCTTTGACTCCTTTCTCTTGCTTTCTTGATCCATTTATACAATGTATAACTTGTTGCAACAAGAAAAAGTATACCCATGCTTAGGGTTACACCTGGCCAATAAAAAGATGCGAGTTAGAAACTAATCTGAAGTTTCAAAAAGGATCAAAAGAATTAAATGAATTGATGTTACAACACTACAGAAGTCTTACGAGATGAGTGTATTGCTGTTATAACTCAGCCATTCATCTTGTAGCATTTATGCGGTTTTGTTTTAAATAGATCTTTAAAACCACTTTTTTGGCCTTTTTTTGTGTGGACCGCCCAAAATTATTATTTGAGCCACCTAAACAAACGATTTTTATTCAGAATTGAAAATATGTTGGGTCTTTTATGAGTTTATCATGTTCGGCACATATGAAATTGTCATGCATTTGTAGACCTTGCAAAGAAAATAGGATCGAATAATGTACAAAGAGATCAAATATTACCTAGAGTAACACCCAAGGAAGATGATTTGCTTTCATACCATACAGGATTTTGGCTACAAGTGTGGTTGCTGAATCTTATTGAGCCATGCACAAGATACATCGTGTAGTCACATGAATAAGGGCACCTTACACATTCTTCGCTTTCTAAACACAAGTAGTATAAGAGAAATTAGTTTGCGAGAAATTGAAAATAGAAATACGAAGATGCCTAATACCTTCACATCCATCATATAAATAAGGGTTTCCTTCGTAGCGCCCATCAAGGAAACATGCCCGCGACTCCATTGAAGTACCATTACCCATATCCAATTCCCGATTCACAAGGTAAGCTCTTTGACAACAGTATGGTGTGTCACTGGTTGTAAGGGTCCAGATCAGGGTAACAGGAACAGAAACGTTGTGTGCATCAACAGAAAGCCTTCCTTTAATATATGAATCTTCGTCCACCAAGAAGGCATACTTACAACCTCCATCTCCATCCACACTAGTTAGATTCGTGTTATAGGACTGTAGATAATGCGGAATTGTTGCTTGGCAACAATTAATGCCGTAACAGTTGTTTCGTTCACTTGCAATGTCACCCTGACAATAAGTCGAACACCCAGTGACCACTCTCTCATTATCCATCATAACAGCATTACCACACCCCTCAGAAACAAACATATTGTGTGATTTGGAAAACAAAAAGGGGCTCATAACAAGATCGATACTCATCGTATTGGTAGCAAGCCAACTAAGGTTGTGACAATAAGAGATTGTTGGTGTATTAACAATGATTGTTTGATCTTCCAAATTTACATCCAACACTTCCAGTTGTTTGAGTGCAGATAGATATGGAGTCGAGTAGTTGCAATCAACGATGTACCATTCATTGACAGAACAATCCGCACCAATTCCAAAAGGGTATGGAATCGTCACGTTCCCGCATGTATCACTACACCCTGGCTTGGCATATTTTGCAATTGAATTTGATGTTGTTATGAACGAAAGAAATATGAATAGATGCAGGTGAGCTAGAAATAAGCTCATATTTGTAAAGGAGGATATATAGGATTATAATAGAACATGTAAAGGGGTGTGTGTGTTTATAATTGTTGGTATTATTGCTGGAACCTAGGAAAGATCTAAACTTTGAATATTGTGGGCTTTTCTATGTGAATATCACAATGTTTTTGTTTTTCTCTAACAACTTAATTTAATCGTACGATACAACATATTATTTAACTTTTCTTGTGTAACTTTAATATTTAACTAGTTTAAAAATCCCGTGCGTTTCACTGGCTGTATAAAGAAATTACTTCTTATATATCTATTGATTTGATAAATTACATATAAATGTATATGCTATTATACTCACAATTGGTTCCCGTATTATGATTATTAACATATTTTAACACCCCTACTCTTTAACACGAAGTTGCTTCTCATTAACACATAAATACGAAAAAATCACAGGTTGTTTTATATAGTATACTTTACTTATATAATATATAATATAATTCATATTATAATAAAACGAAATGATGCATTAAATATGAGAACAAATTTAATTACAATATAAAAGTTCTTTTTGTTCTTTATTATTTCTATTGTATGTGTGACTTAAAGTCTTGAATCTAAGACCTTTAAATCTAATTATACCTAAAGGCTTTTGTCTTTGTCAATGGGTCACCAACCTCCTTGGTAAGTAACAAACGTATAAGCAATCTATAAATCTCTAATGTTCCGTTGTACACCACATTTGTCGTCTTAGTTGAAATATTTTTCATTTTTATCTAGTATTAGTAACTTGACTTTGTGTTTTGTTTTTATCCTTGATAGTGTCACATACAACTATCATGAGCAAAAACCGATTCTTTTAAGTACAATCCAACCTTTGATAGTGATTGTGTTTTACTTTTATTATTAATAATCATTTGCTAAACATCAAATTGTTGTTTATTTATAAGATATGCAAACATTTTAAAAAGAGAAAAATGCTCGGATAGTCCTTATGATTTGTTTATTTTTTACCTTTAGTCCCTAACTTTTTAAAATTACACCTATAGTCCCTAAGTTTTTGAATTTTGTTCACGGATAGTCCCTGACATGGATGAGGGTTAGTTTTTGGTGTTAGATGCGTGTGAAATGACAAAAATACCTTTACCGTCAAATTAATAACTAAAAAGTTAAAATAAATATAATTAATATTTTACAATTTTTGTGGGATCACCACCCACCCTACCCACTTCATCTTTCCCACTCCACACCACCCACTACCACCATCTCCACCTTCAACCACCACCACCATCTACTCCCACTTCACTGTAACCACCATTGCCCAGGCCGGTTCCATAGGCTTGATAACCTAGGCACGGGCCTAGGGCCACCAAAAAATAAGGGCCTCCAAGTTTTTGAAAGTTTTTATATAGTATATGTATTAGGCCCAAATAAATACATTTATATGTATTATGCTCAAATAAATACATTTATTTCAAAACTAAACTGGTTTTTCATTGAAGAAGCTCAAAATAAATATTGTTTAGGAAAAAAGGTCACGTTTCAAAACCAATTTCGCATTGATTTCCTAACTATTACAACACAACAACCATCAACCTAATCATCAATATTTAGCGGCCTAAAGCTCCTAATACAGTCGCAATCATCAGTCCCACTTCCCATGGCGACCTGCTTTTTTCTATGCTATTGGCTATCACTGGACGAAAAAAGTAAGGGTAATCACTCATGACGTCTGGATTGGAGTAGAGTTTATTGACGAAATTAGGGCCCCCACTTTATAGTTCGATTAGGGTCTCAAAAAATGTAGGAACGGCCCTGGCCCTGCCACTGCCACAACCATCACCGCCACAACCACCACCGCTTCCATCATCACCCCAAAGAGATGAATACGGTGAACTGCCACAATCTCCCTGACGGTTTTTTCCAAGCTGTCTAATCTCTCTTTTACCTCCAATAATTGTGGATTAGATTTTAGTACTTCTTCTCCGGTTGCCTGTATCTTCTTGGACTCTTCAATTCATCTCTTTACTAGTTCCTGCAAAAAAAAAAAAAAAAAAAAAAAAAAAAACTGACGAATATGTAAAGATTAAAGTACAACGAGGGGAGTTCAATTACTGCATCCATTTTCTTCATTTCGTGACGAGCATATTGAGCAACTAAATAGATAGCTGTCACAAAGAAAAACTAGAGATAAAACAAAACTTGAAAGCTTATATATGCTGTGTGTGTATACAGAGAGAGGGGGGGGGGGGGGGGGGGGGGGGGGGGGGGGAGATACCGAGTGAAGGCAAGCAAACAAAGAAGAGCTAAACCAGATGAAAATCAAGCCTGAGAATCAGACACTAAAAAGTATAAATAAATAAATAATTACATCAAGTGTGCAACAGATTCATAAGACCATAGTTAGTAATTACCTAATAGCATATGCTTTTGCCACAAAGATGAATACGGTGAAGTGTGTGTGGGGTGGGGGGTAGATTGTGGTGGTGGTGGTTGAAGGTGGTGGTGGTGTGGAGTGGGGTTTCTTTTGATTTTTTTTGTTATTAATTTGAAGTAAGGGTATTTTTGTCATTTCACACGCATCTAACACCAAAAACTAATCTCTATCCACGTCAGAGACTATCCGGGAACGAAATTCAAAAACTTGGGGACTACAGGTGTAATTTTAGAAAGTTGGGTACTAAAGGTGAAAAATGAGTAAAACACTGAGACTGTCCGAGCATTTTTCTCTTTTAAAAATGATGTTTAGTTATTATTCAAGATTTCTTTAACAAAATAATAATAACAATACACAAAAGGTAATAACTATTATATTAATTTATTTAAGCAAAAAAGGCAATTTAAACTATGTTGATTGCGTAAAAAGTAAATTAGGCCATTGTATGCTTTTTTAAATAAACGTTTATGCAACTTTCAACGTGCTTGGCCCTTTACAGTTCTAGCTATCTTTGACCCGTTGACATGTTTGAGATATAACATAGTCTAATCGACCAATTCATAAGTAAATTTAATGAAACCGCCACCTATAGTTCTATCAAAAGTTTCAGATTGTTTGATTGAATAAAAGTGTTAGTTTTTGTTGATCAATAATAACAACAATTTTCCCCCATTATTATAAGCAATGCTTATGGTCATGTCTAGATCAATGAACTACGCACTTAGAGAAACAATCAAAAGAGATAATTATAGTGACAATATCCAAGAAAATTGAACCTCAATTATGTGGCAAAGGTTCGAAGTGAAAAGACCACTGTAACTTTAGCCTAATTTTCCAATTTCTATTTTTTCACAGCCTTGCACCTGGTACCCTACCAAACATCCTTGAAGATTACAATTTGAACCATGAAAGTGAAACAATGAGCTAGAAACAAGAAACTTGTGCTTTAACTTTGAACACACATGCCTCTTGATAAGCTTAACTACTGCTGTATAGGCAACCCTCAACAACGTTACTAGCAGCAACAAGAAATAACACTTCACCCTGTACCTAAATCCAAATACACTGGTCTGTCTAGATGGGGTTGTCAATTAATCCGTGAGCCCAGATGTTCCCAAACTGGTTACTTGCCAGCCTACATACCTTGTAAATTAATACATGGGTCATGTTGACATCCAGCGGGGACCATGTGGTACATCTGGCTCGGAGCCTGAGAAATTATAGCAAGCAAGGAGAGTCAACACTCATGAGTCAATAGAGATATTGAAAGCAAATGCTGATGAAGGTCAATCCAAGTTCAAAATTTACCAAGTTAATTTTGAGTCGAGTGCAAACCCCTTTATAGCCATTTCACAAAGTAACTTAAAGATTTCATCAGTTTCGCCCTTTGAACATAAAGCTTTTAACAAAGAATCAGATACTAATTATCAGACATAAACCTCTAGAAAACATGATTTTCAACATGTTTTTAGCCTCCTCCAGTTCACCTAATTTGCAATACCTGTTTATTAATATGGAGAAAGTGTATGCATCAGGTTCCACAACCTTTTCATGCATTATCAACAGTAATTCACTCGTGTACTCCACATTCCTGAACCTTGACGAAACAAACTCACACCCTCATCAACCCTCTTCTTATGACACATACCTTTCTAAACAAGATTAACAAGGTATGTGTTAACACTAAATCCACTTTTCAAAGATTATGAGTTTGAAGTAACGACGTGAAGACGGTGATTACCTGCTGATGGTTGCCGGAGAGAAAATGGGGATGGTTGCCGGAGAGAAAATGGTCACACGACAGTTTAGTATTTTTATTCAGAACCGCGTGTTTCTCTTTTAAAGGCTTCAAAGTGAGTCAGTTTCATTAATGACCCATCAAATATGTATTAAACTACATCTTATACTTTAGTACTTTTTATATTTTCATATCCATTTATAGTCCCTTTAATACAAATTATTTGTCACTACACGCCTCTCCTTACCTTCATGAATTTGTCCATGTGACAACATCCATTAATTACACAATGAACACACATTGACATTTTAGCGTCATTGACTTACGCATTCATTTAAACTCAAGATTACATTTGCCATGAATTAGCATAAGACTTCCTCCTTGTACTTGATGAACCGGTATTGGTTTAGACTGTAAAGGAAATATGTGATGTTCGTATCATTTCTAGCTCCATAGATACTTCTTTCATTGTTGGCCTACGTTTTCCATTAAAATTCAAACATCGCATTGCAAGGTTAGCTAATAACATAAGCTCGTCCATGGTAGCCTCTTTGATTATCACCGCATCAAAAATAGATAAAACACGCCCTTCTTCAATTGCCAACATAAAGTGTGCAGCCAAATTTATATTTTCACCAAATTTATTTACAAAAATTGGCCTTTCTCCAGTTAACAATTCCACGAGAACAACTCCAAAACTGTAAACATCACTCTTTTCCGTGAATTGACTAGATTGGAAATACTCCGGATCAAGGTAGCCAAATGTACCTTTGACTAAAGTAGTCAAATGAGTTTGCTCTATTGAAACAAACCTTGAGGTTCCAAAGTCAGAAACTTTGGCCCTGTATTTGTCATCCAAAAGTATATTAGTGGTTTTGACGTCTCTGTGGTATATGGGAATGGAAGTTGCTGAGTGCAAGTAAGCAAGTGCTCCTACAATCTCTGTAGCTATTTGTAATCTCATGTTTAAAGAAATTGGGAACTCGTTTGTTCCATTGTGAAGACGATTATACAAGGTACCATTTGGAATGAATTCAGAAACAAGTAATGGAACATCTGTCTCTAAACAACATCCCAATAGTCTGACCACATTCCTATGATTGACTTGGGAAAGAATGACCACCTCGTTGATGAATTGTTCCAACTGGCTTTCATCAACAACTTTTGATTTCTTGATTGCTACAATCCTTCCATCCACTAACATCCCTTTGTAGACCGTACCTTGGCCTCCTCGACCCAGAATTCTGTTCTCATTGAAGTTGTCCGTCGCCTTGGCTAGGTCACGTGATTTGAAAAGTATGGTTTTACCGACTAAAGACGGATCGGCTTCTTGTTGTTGTTTTAAAAGTAAACCACCATTTCGTTTGAAAAATCTCTTTCTTTGTCTCCTTTCTTTTGTTTTCTTGATCCATTTGTACAATGCATAGGCAATTGCCACAAGAAAAAGTATTCCCACACTTTTGATAATATCTAAATCAAGGCCAACGTAAAAATGGTAGGTTAGTAACATATCTAACCTTTCATAAATTCTTAGTTATTCAAGCTCAAAATATCTAAAGGTATCGATGTTAACTCAGCTGTTCATCTTCTTGTAACATTGTTTGAACTCGTTAAATTTACGTTTAGACTTTCACGCTCTTTTCTCTCTTTTTTATGAGGATAAAAGTGATCCTTAATGGCTAAAGTTTTCATGTGTTATATATGTCATTTTATGGACATAAAAAAAGACGGATTAGATATAACAAAAGATCAAGCATGTGGAAAGATCTCAAATCAAATAGCCATTCCCAACTGATAAGATATTTCAACTATTTTAAAAGCTTTGCCTTTACTAAAACCACTCCATTGGTTTCTAGCATTATCTGATGTATAAAAAACAAAGATACCAAGTATGGAAACTACACACTTGGGGGGGGGGGGGGGGGGGGGGGGGGGTATTGCACGAACCTCCCGGTCGCTGGAGTGATCCCACTCCACAAGCTAGCTTAGCCCCATAGCCATTGGCGAAGCTTCGCCCCCCCAATTTTTCCGAAACCGGGGGTGGAAACGTATATACCTAAAAATTTTCTATACGAAAGTACTATTCATAACACTACGCATCGAAAAGTTCGAGGGGTCGGGCGCCCCCTCGGAACTCCACTAAGCTGCGCCACTGCCCATAGCTGCCTGGCGGTTAATACCCACCGAGTTGTCGTCTTGGCGGTCTTGCGCCTACCAAGACTCGAACCCGGCTCTCTTGAGAAAGAGGGGGTGAGGCTGGCCAACTGGGCTACCCCAAACTACACACTTTATCAATGTTTAATGCAATTTGCAAATATAAAATACAATATAATAAAAGAAAATAAAATAAATTTCTACAGTCTTAAAAGTTTAAAAAATGTATTAACATTTATTTAGATGCAATGATTAATTATCTTTATTGATTTAAAAATATAAACACAGTTTATTTGTTTAGACAACTTATAGACGTGTGATATCTGCGTAGGAAGAGTATTAACACATAATCATTGAGAAAAGTTTGGAACATAAAAAATATGAACCTTTCTCTCAATGCCTCTTCTCTATTCACATGTGTATGTAGAGGTATAAAGTCAAACATACTTTAAAACAACACAAACATACCTACATATGTGTAGGTATGATAAAAACTCTAAAACGCTATTCAACAGTATAATTTCAAATGTGCATGTCATCGAAAAATGCACATGTGCAGGTCGCCAAAAAATGCGCTTGTGCACCTGGCTTGAAAATATTTTACGGGTATATTGTATGGGATAGGAGAGTAGAGAAGAGGCATTGAGAGAGAGTTAACTAAATTGGAGACTAAAATATATACTAACGTTTTTATTTATTTTTTAACTTTTAGGATCGAAAGAAACTAGTGGAATTTCTTCACATGATGTGGTGAGAATTTAGTCTCGGTCTATAGTGGTTCATCGTGATACCGACACTTGGTATAGCAACAAAAAAGAGAAAAAAAAAAAAAAAAAATAAAGTCTCAAAGGGAAACAACGTATGTTCTATATCAATAGAAAATTATAGAAACAAGATCGCAAATTATAGAAACAAGATCGCAAATTATAGAAACAAATATAGGTACCGATTCAAATACCTGATACCGGTATGGATTCGGTTCGTCATACCGATGTAAGCCTCAAGAAGTTAATGTTGATGTACCAGAGCGATGGGGTACAAGTTAACCGATGACTGATAAGTTTAACCGATAAAATCGATCAAGATCAAATTTAAATTTAAAATTTGTTGAATACGCTTATCATTACAGGATTAGCGTGGAATAAGCATGTTAACAGATCTAGGTGACCGAGTGACCAAATGGCGACTCGATCAAGTAATCAATAAATATAAAGGATACAAGATGAAAGTAACGGCCTATGAAGCCTTACACATGAAAGGCGCATGCACCTTGGAGCCCAAAAGACAATACCACACCTTCCAGGTAAGATTACTAAGTAATTAAAATATGAGCAATGCTCAAGTGAAAAACGAAACCAAGCCCATTGGGTTTAACCCAAGGGACTACTTAAGAAAGGTTTCGGGGATGAAACCTCTTTAAGGGGGTAGACTTGTAACACCCAAAAAACGGGTTTGGTAATCAAACCACGTTAATATTAAAGAGCAGGTAAAATACCGTTAGTGGTAAAAGTGAACCTGTAAACAAAATAACTAGGAACAAATTAGCCTAGTTAGTAACATGTAAATAAGTAATAAAACAATGAGTTGTAGCTTTATCTAATCAAAACTGAACTTGAGGGACCAAAGTTGTCAAAAAGGGAAAACTTATGTTTTATAAACAAAAACTAAACACAACACACATAGTGTGTGTGTGTGTAGATCGATCATCAGGAGAACAAGCGAGGGCCAAACCCTTGTTGATCCATTTCCATCAAATTGAAGGCTAATTCCTTCAAGAAATGCTTGCATGGTGATGAAATGGTGATCATCTAACCTAAGTGATCATAAGGTATATCTAAAAACCTAGATTGGTGAAAGTCATAACTTGAGACAAGTGGAATACTTGCAATTAGATTGTTGGAATATGATCCAAAGATGAAATTAGGTGTATATGTATGCTTAATTTCGTTAGACATAATGAAATTATGAAATACTTGATGTAAGGTTACTTGTAAGAGATTTACATGTAGATTATCAAGTGGGTTTTGATAATATGATTAAGTTTATGATATAATTATGTTTATAAACATCATGAATGATAGTAATAGGAAGATATTTGAACGATCAATGAGTTCGAGTTCATATTCATACTTGCCATTAAATGGGTTTTGTATGATAGGAGGAAATTGATGTTACATTCAATGTAATATATGTTTGAAATCATCATGTGTATATGAATGATTAAAGTTTTTGGTTAAGTATGATGTTTGAGTAATTTTCATACACATGATGCAAAGGGTTGTTTCATGGTGATGAAACAATCCCTATGTTCTTATATAATGAATGGTAAATTAGCATATAATGAATATAAGTTGTGTTAACGTGATGTTAACAATCACATGAACTAGGTTGATGAATGTAGTTAAAGTGGTGGCCTAAAAATAGCGCCTACCGGGTAATTAACGGAATGCCAAAATGAGTTGTTGAACTTATTTTTGGGTTTGTATGTGTAAATAGGCAGCTGACTTTTAAAGGTCAAACTGACCTATAATAAGATTGAATGTTAATTTTGATATAAAATCCGTAAGGTGTAATAGTCATGATAAATGATGACTAATATAACTATCTTGCGAATTATAAATGATAGTTTTACGTTTGACAAGCTAGATGGAAGTTTGGGAAGAAGTGGGTCAAACGGATCAAGTACGCGGGAAAAAGCATAATCGGATGCAAGGTAAGGAAAACTTACTTCTTTTAAGTAGAACACCTAATTTTGTATTAGTTAAGAATAAGGTAATTTAGTAATTGGAATATGACGTTCCGACGCGGAATGATACGAGTTGGAACAAGTGAAAATGGCGAGAAACCCATATCTGATGATAAAAGGGGTAAAACGGTAATTCGGTCATGTGATGACGGATAAACAAGGAGTTTTGGAAAAGACACCCTAAGGCGTATGCCATAATAGGTCAAACGAATTAAGACATGATTTTTAAATAATATGATCGTATGGTGTAAACCGAAACGGGCTACATGGACGGGTTGGCAAATAAATATCATCTCACAATGATAAATGGTCATTTAGGCCAAACGGGTCAAATGGCGATGTTAGCGCCATTTGACAATAATGACTAATGGCTGCTGTCAAGTTGTTGTGCTCACAGGGAGAATAGCGTATGGCTTGTATTGCTTTTAATTATCAATTTATATTGCAAGGTATTAAAACGGGTCAAAGCTATGACTTGAGCCAGGTATGTGTAATGGGTCAAACTCTCAATGAGGACATAGGGTCCGATGAGAGCTAAATGAGTCATGGGTGGACTTCGGATTACCTAAGTGAGGTATATCCAATAAATTAAATGGAAAATTTTATGTTCGTAGGAACACAATGATTTTTAAATAGAATATGGGATATAAGTGCCCACCTAGCCAAAACAAGCTTTTAGATGTCCTTCGTAGTTAAAAGGACTAAAATTAATCAAAACGCCCCCGAAGGGCAAATTGGATAAACGACCCTTTGGGGAAGTTTAAATATGAGTTTTATAAGTTGGTTAATCCTTCAAGTAGTATAAAATGGAAGCATTAAACCATTTTTGGCTTAATGCTACATAAAGGGTCATTTTCGTAAAAGTGTCAAATTCGATGGTAGAATAGGAATATAATGGTTTTCCTGACATAATCCATCACAATTGAAGATGTGATGATACATGAATGAAGGTTATAAAGTAGGAATAGGAGATATGAAAAGATGCGGATGAATTAAGCTTAAGTGCTTAAATCCATAACGGGTCAAAATAAAAATACGCATAAACCGAGTAACGGTCGCGTACTTCATAGAAGTTACAAATCCGGGTGAAGGATTTTGGGTTAATTACGTAGACAAACATTTTATGATCATTTAGAAACAAGTTTGAAGTGAATCGGATGAATATCCGAGAAGTTACGGAGTTTTTCGTAAAAAAGGACCAAAAATGAAAAATTTGCAGCCGGGCTGTACCGTACGTTGCGGCTCCCAGCCGTAACCTACGACTGGGACTAACTGGATCAGACAGAATGTGAATGCCGTAAGTTACGACATACCCGCCGTAGCTTACGACGGGTTTTCCCTCAAATTATTTTGTTTTGTTGTTTAGGCCATTGGGGGTTCAATCTAATATGTTATAAACTCATTTTATCTAACGTATTTCATGATTTTGGAATATAGGTTATTGTTAGAAGCAATGGATGATGATCAAGCTCAACGTAGAATCATACGATCAAAAATTCAAGCTTTCGCATTTTGTTTAGTCGTTTACGAAACTAAATAACGATAACATATTGAAATGTTTTAATATTTATGAAATTTGAAAATATGTACGGACGTGTATTAGCATGTATACATATATAAATGCATAATTTTTATTAAAAATTTTAATTAATTAACCAAGGGTATTACAAGTTGTGTTATATATATATATATATATATATATATATATATATATATATACATATATATATATCGAGCTTACAATAAGTTAGAAGAGCAAAGAAAGACAGATCCATCCCTTCCTAAAAAGCCAGTATATAAAGATGAAACGACTGTTATACATCGGCAGACCGTTACATCTAAAAAGTTGTTCTCATCAGCAAATGTATCCATCGCTGCCTTGAACAAAAAAAAAAGACAACAACTGATGGACGAGGAAGATGAAAATAGGTATGCTGAGTACAGAAAAGAGTCTATCAGAAATCAGGTACGATATGGATTGGATGATGCTTCGTTGCAATTACAAGCTCAAGTTGCTCAAGCACTTCAGAAGTTGCCAAGCAGGCCTCAATCACCAAACTCCTCTCAAATAAAACTTCTCCCAAGAAACCCATCAGATCCAAAAATAGTAAAGTGGAAGTCTGACAAAAAGACCCATGAATTGACTTTGATCAAGTCTGATGGTAGTGTTGAAAAGATATCAAGGGAGAATGCA
Source organism: Helianthus tuberosus (assembly GCA_030545235.1). Classification (NCBI taxonomy): domain Eukaryota; kingdom Viridiplantae; phylum Streptophyta; class Magnoliopsida; order Asterales; family Asteraceae; genus Helianthus; species Helianthus tuberosus. The sequence continues at coordinate 108,234,847 of CM060430.1, read as the reverse complement.
CTTCGTCTGAATCCAGTTGACCTCCAAGATCTTTTTAACCTTCAGCTTGATAGGGATGAAGATGATACTGATTCCTTGGATTCTATGCAGTTAATCTCGGTGATATATCGGTTATATCGGTCGCCTAGTAAAATATCGGTCTCAAATATCGGTCAAAATATCGGTACCGATATTATCGGCGATATTGACCGATATTTGACCGATATAACCGATATATCACCGATATTTGACCGATATATCACCGATATTTGACCGATATAATCGATATATCACCGATATATCACTGAATTATTAGTATTAAATTGCTATATATATAAATTCTACATTGTATTAAAATGACCGATATCCCACCGATATCTCACCGAGATAACCTATATCTCAAATATCGGTCCTCGACCGATATCCGATATTTTACCGCATTAACTGCATAGCTTGGATTTTGAGCTCCAATTCAAAAGGGCAAATCTGGGAAATGTTGATGAGAGAATAAAGATCTGCTGATTTCTAAAGTCTGCTGATTCCTTGATTTAGTTTTGCTGAAAGTTGTTGAGGCAGGTGATTATGTGTTTGTAGTTAACATTTGTTGAACTTTAAGTTGTATTCAAATTCTATTAAGTACCTGTGTCTATAAACAGTTTATATTGTCTTTTTGGGTAAACAGTTAAATTGTATGTAACTGATATATTAACCGATAATCTATATTTATAGTTATCTTTTAGCTATAATAGATAGCACGTTTTGGTACAATATCTATACACGAATCTATATGTTCTATTAATATGTGTTATGCATAGTTGTCTAAGAATCGACCCGTGTTTGCAGCTCTCATTTTTAATGAGTACTAAATTCTTTGTTAATAACATTATTCTCTTAACATTTGTTTACTAGCCGTTGTAATTTCTGTTGACTGACCTTTTTAACATGGGTTAATTAACATTTGATACTTACTATCTATCCATCTGGCAAGCTCTGTTGGAGACAATGGATAACAGTTTTTAGTAAAGTCTGTTGGAAAGGTTTTTAACAGTTAATAGATAACAGTGGTTTGCTATCAACATAATGGAATTGCAGTTGAATAAACATATTGACCATTAGTTTATATCAATTTTGTAAGTCTGCACTAATTATTTTTTTACTATCTGTCAATATGTGTTATGTATGGTTTTCTAAGAAACGACCCGTGTTTGCACACGGGTCTTACCGCTAATCTACTATAATAAAAGAAACCAAGTTTTGGACACGTGTCATTCTTTGAATGTATCCTCAAATCTATACTTATCTTATACTAATTAAATAAATAAATAATAAATTAATATTAAATCTTATCGTACTTTAATAAAATATTATCCTTAAATCTAAATTGTTAATTTAATATATTTTTAAAACAAATACCCCTCTTTCCTACATATCTTATATTAAATATATAAATAATAAATTAATATTAAATGTTATCCTAATTTATTAAAAAATATTTTTTATTATTTGGTATACAAAACTATTTTTATTCAACTCGTGTAAAACGCGGGTTTTTAAATTTTTTTTATTATTTACTATAAATATAAATTTTTTTTATTATTTACTATACAAAATTACATTTATATAACCCGTGTAATACACAAAGTTTTTAAAGATATAACTTTTTTTATCATTTGCTATGTAAAATTAGATTTATTCAACACGTGTAATACACAGGGTTTTTTAAGGATATATATCTTTTTTTATTTGGTAGATTTTCAACCCGACTATACATGAGTTTTTTTAAAGATATAACGTTTTTAGTATTTAATATACAAAATTACATTTATTTGTAAAACGCAGGGTTTTTAAAAATATAATTTTTTTATTATTTACTATAAATATAAATTTTTTTTATTATGGGGCTGAAGCAATCCTCCATGGCGCGAACAGGTTCCTTAACGCCTTTCACGATGATGGGGCCTTCGCCATGCTTACCGTTGACTTCTCCAGTGCTTTCAACCTAGTGGATCGCACAGCTCTTCTGCGGGAGGTTGGGATTCGATGCCCATCTATATTTCCGTGGGTACATTTTCTTTATGGGCAAACCGCTAGGCTTTATGTGGGTAATGACTGTATTGGGTCGTCCACGGGGGTCCAGCAGGGGGATCCTTTGGGGCCTCTATTGTTCGCCCTTGTCTTGCACCCCCTCACACAACGTATACGAGACACTTGCACCCTCCCCTTCCACGCGTGGTATTTGGATGATGATACTTTTATGGGAAAAACATCTGAGGTAGCAAAGGCTCTGGCTATCATTCAATCTGAGGGGCCACCTTTGGGGCTCCGGCTTAATATAAAAAAAACAGAGGTATATTGGCCGTCTTGCAATGGAGAAAAATTGGAGGCTAGTTTATTCCCGAAGGAGATTGGAAGACCAACGGGGGGGCGTGAGACTCCTTGGGGGAGCTGTGAGCCGGGACCCCAGTTTCATTAGTGCTTTGGCTGCGCGGCGAGCTTCCCGGGCAGTGGACCTTATGAGTAGCCTTTCGCAACTCCGAGACCCGCAAAGTGAGCTTCTCCTGCTGCGCTTTTGCATGGGTGTCGCCAAGCTCCTTTTTGGTCTGCGAACTTGTCAACCTGTGTTTGTAAAGGAGGCGGTATCCTTATTCGATAAAGGGCTACGGGGGGCTATAGAGGACATTGTGGTGTGTGGGGGTCCGTTTTTTTGGGGATTTTCAGTGGCGGGTTGCTTCTCTGCCCTGTAAGATGGGGGGGCTGGGGCTTCTATCGGCCATGGATGTCTCCATTTAAGGTTTTGTTGCCTCGCGAGCTCAATCGTGGGGGCTGCAAGATCACATCTTGCGTGAGAGTGGGGTTGTTGGAATGGATGGGGATTATGACATGGCTCTGGGGGAGTTGCATAGACACCTCCCGGATTTGGATATTGGCGGTTTCGCTAACAGGGACACCGCCCCACCGAAGACCCAGAAGACTTTGGCGAGTGCTCTGTTTTGTCGTATCGCTCAGAATATTGGATCAGATTTCTGTACGACCCCTCGTCAGAACGCCGTCCTAGAATGCTTGCGGGGCCCCCACGTCCAAGATTTTCTATCGGTCATCCCTATCGAGGGCTTAGGCCAAAAGATGTCAGCCGTTGAATATCGTGCTATCTTAAAATATCGGCTCATGATTCCTATGTTCCCTGATGATGAGCAATGACCGATTTGTCGGAAAGCTTGCTTAGACCAATTTGGGGAGCATGCTCTGCACTGTAAAGAACTGCCAGGTTTTAAGTATAGGCACGACTGGGTGCGGGATGTCTTGGGGGACATCCTCAAACGGGCGGGGATCTCGGTGAAGAAAGAAGCCCCCGTAAACTTTTTGACAGATCCGAGGGAAGGAAGATCCACATTGCGCCCCGCGGACGTTTTAGTTTTCGGGTGGGATGCAGGTAAACACGCTTGTGTTGATCTTACCGGGGTTTCCCCCCTTGTAGGCTTTCGGGATACAGGTTTTGTCCCTGGTCAGGCGATTGCAAGGGTGGCAACAAAGAAAATGGACAAACATGCCAAAGCCTGCGAGGATAATCAACATTCCTTTATCCCTTTTGCCTTTGATACCTTTGGCTCGCTAGCCCCAGAAGCCATCAGATTTCTTGAACGGGTCCAACGGGTTGTTCACAGCAACATTTCGTCTCCTAGAGATCGGGGTTTCGTTTTTACTAGGTTAGGTTTCGCTATTCAAAAGGGGGTAGCGGGGCAGCTTGTTGCCCGCTTACCAGTTATCTTGGTGTAATTTGTTTGACCTTATATATAAATTCTCCCTAAAAAAAAAATTTACTATACAAAATTACATTTATATAACCCGTGTAATACATGAAGTTTTTAAAGATATAACTTTTTTTATCATTTGCTATTTAAATTAGATTTGTTCAACACGTGTAATACACAATGTTTTTTAAGGATATATATTTTTTATTATTTGGTAGATTTTTAATTCGACTATACATGAGTTTTTTAAAGATATGACGCTTTTAATATTTAATATACAAAATTACATTTATTTAATCTGTGTATAGACATGCTTTTTAAAGATACAACTCTTTTTAGATCTATTCAACACGTGTAATATACGGAGTTTTTAAGGATGTAACTTTTTATTATTTGGTAGATTTATTCAACTCGATTATACTCGGGTTTTTAAAGATACGACGTTTTTAGTATTTAGTATATAAAATTATATTTATTTAATCCGTGTACTACACATGGTTTTCAAAGATATAACTTCATTTATTATTTGGTATGTAAAATTACATTTTATTTAGTACAATATACGGCTTTCATAAAGATATAACTTTTTTTATTATTTAATATATAAAATTACATTTATTCAACCCTTGTAATACACGGGGTTCTAACCTAGTTGTACTGATTAAATAAATGTAATTTTATATATCATATAATAAAAAAGTTATATATTTAAAAACCATGTTTATTACACAGATTAAATAAATGTAATTTTGTATACTAAATAATAAAAACGTCGTATCTTTAAAAAACCCTTGTATAATCGGGTTGAGTAAATCTATCAAATAATAAAAAATTACATCCTTAAAAATATCGTATATTACACGTGTTGAATATATCTAAAAAAGAGTTATATCTTTAAAAACCATGAGTATTACACATATTGAATAAATGTAATTTTGTATATTAAATACTAAAAACGTTGTATCTTTAAAAAAACTCATGTACAGCCCGGTTATATCCTTAAAAAACCCCGTATATTACTCGTGTTGAATAAATATACTCGTGTTGAATAAATCTAATTTTACATAGCAAATGATAAAAAGTTATATCTTTAAAAACTTCGTTTATTACACGGGTTATATAAATGTAACTTTGTATAGTAAATAATAAAAAATATATTTTAAAAAAACCCCGTGTTTTACACGAGTTGAATAAATAAAATTTCGTATACCAAATAATAAAAAAAGTTATATTATATATATATATATATATATATACTAGTAAATTTTTTTCCCGTGTTCGACATGTAAAGTAACTCGAATTGTACCATATAAGGAAACCATATTATATTTGACACGACTTCTTCTTAACAAAAGTGACGTCAAAACGTAAAGAAAGTAAAAACTCACATAAAAATAAGCACGAAAACATATTATATTTGATTCGAGTTATTTGCGAAAGTAATTTATGTTGAAACGTTAACCAACTTGAACTTATACCAACATGTACACAAAAACAAGTACGTAAGAAAATTAAGTTTTTTTTAAGTCAAAGAATGGTACGCCGCGTTGTGGCAACATCGAAACGTAAAGTAACTCGAATTTTTACAATATAATGAAAATGAATTATATTTGACCAGAATTGTTTTAGATAAAAAATTAAGTCAAAATGTAAGCCAACTTAAAACGTACATAAAAAGCACAAAAACGTATTATATTTGAGCCTACCCGTTTAAAAAAAATAAATCATTAAAACGTAAATCAATATGAATTCATACTGATACGTACAAAAATATGAGCACGTACAAATTGATTACAAAGTTTTAGAAAGTGGAGGGGTTGTAAGTGTCAATACTAAATATGTATGTAAGAAAATTAAGTTTTTTTTTTAAAGTTAAAGAATGGTACGTCGCATTGCGGCAACATGGAAACGAAAAGTAACTCGAAGTTTTACCATATAATGAAAATGGATTATATTTGACCAAACTTGTTTTAAAACAAAATTTATGTCAAAATGTAAACCAACTAAAAAGGTACAAAAAACACAGAAGCGTATTATATTTGAGCCTACCTATTTAAAAAAAAAAAAAGATTAAATTAATTGAAACGTAAATCAACCTGAATATATACGGATACTTTCTTGTTTAAATAACAATTAAAGTAAAGCAGCATCAAGAAAGACAAATCTCTTTATGACAAAAAGATCCGTTTTGCAAGTTTGTTATTACGGGTAGTTCCTACAAAGGATCAGACTAATGCTGTATACAATACTTGAATTCTCGGTGTAGAATGCTACATAGTTGGTTCGCATCCTTTGGAGACTACGAGTGTAATAGGAGCATCCATCGACAAAAGGATCACCATAAGATGATCATCTTATGGCTATTGAGAACGAATCAAATCAGTTGGTTCTACTTTCTGGCTTGCTCCTACGGAACCAAAATCGAAAATATTGAAAAATTCAGTCATTCACAACTATTCACAACCACTAATGAAGGATTCCTCGAAAAGTTAAGGATTAGTAATCTTTTTTAGAAATCGAATGGATTGCGTATAAAAACAAGCATGTAAAAATTGATTATAAAGTCTTTAGAAAATTGAGGAGTTGTAGGTGCCAATACCAAATGTTGAAGTGTGAAAGTAAAAAAAAAACTAAAAACGTACAAAAAAGAACAAAAACGCATTATATCTAAGCCTACCCATTTCCAAAAAAAAAAAAAAAATACATTGAAAGGTAAATCAACCTGAATTTATATCAATAAGTACATAATTATAAGCACGTAAAAATTGATTATAAAGTCTTTAGAGAGTTGAGGGATTGTAAGTGACAATACTAAATGTTCAAGTGTAAAAAAAAAAAAAAAAAAAAAATCAAAATGATACGAGTAGACGAGAAAACCCACGTGAAGTTATTGTACATGTAACTTCTTTTTGTAGGTATAAGTATACTAGTTGATGCTCCGCCCGCGTTGTGGGGCGATGGCCGAATAATTGTCAATCAACTAAAAAAACACTACTGTAATTTTGTTAGGAAAAAAACTAAAACGATGATAAGACCGTAATTTTTGGCTCAGGGCAAAACTGTAATTTTTCAGGACTAATAAGCGAGTGTTAGGCATCTCCTTGACACACAAAAAAAATTAAATCGAGTCAACCAATTAAAAAAAAAAAGCTTTTATAGTTTTGCTAAAAAACTAAGACGATGGGAAAACGTAATTTTCAAACTTAGGGCGAAATCATAATTTTAATTACGGGATAAAATCGTAAATTAAATGGACCAATGGGAGAGTGTCACACAGCTGCAGGCATGACTATAATGTTACATTGTGGTCAAAATTGTAATTTAACCAGGAAAACAAACAAAAACGATGAAGAAAATGTAAATTTAAGTTGAGGGCAAAATCGTAACTTAGCAGTGAGGAAAAAAAAACTAATGGCAAAACTGTAAATTTATACAGGGCAAAATCGTAATTTTGAACCGAGTGCAAAATTGAAAATTTTAGGTGGGAGCAAAAGCGTAAATTTATTTTTAAGTGGGGTAAAAACATAATTTTTAACTGATGGGAAAATCGTAATTTTAAAGAAAAAAACTAATGGCAAAACTGTAAATTTAAACGGGGCAAAATCGTAATTTTGAACTGAGGGCAAAATTGAAAATTTTAGGTGGGAGCAAAAGCGTAACATAATTTTTAACTGATGGAAATATCGTAACAAAAAAAACTATTGGCAAAACTGTAAATTTAAACGGGGCAAAATCGTAATTTTGAACCGAGGGCAAAATTGATATTTTTAGCTGGGAGCAAAAGCATAAATTTATTTTTAAGTGGGGTTAAAAACATATTTTTTAAACTTACGGAAAAATCGTAATTGTAAAGCGGGATAAAATCGTAAATTTATTGAGCAAATAGGGGAGTGTCAGGCCTATGTCAGCCAATTGATGAAAAGCACTGTTACCCTCCGTATGCTTTGTAGATATTGCATATATAATATGTGTGGGGATGACAAGCTTGATTTTTTTTATAACCAAAAAATCGTGACAAGAATGCTTTATGCAGAACACTAATTTTTGTAGAAAAACAAAAAAATATCATTCATTTTTTTTAGTTTTAATATTTTTTAATATAAGAAAATAATTGAAATGCATATTTATTCATCTTAACTTAACTATAATTTAACCAATGAGGTGGTGGTTCACTGACAAAGACAAAACCTTTAAACATCCTGAGAGAGGGAGGTCTTGGGTTCAAGTCCCACAGACGACAGGAATAAAAAGAAATTTGCCGTTAAAAAATAACCGAAACTCAATGAAAAAAAATAAAATAATATGGCCAAATTTGGTTTATTTATTTATAATACATTAACATGTGAGAATTATATGTAAGTTATATTACATACACATAACTTACACATGTGTGGATAAAGGTTTAAATAAACGTGTAAACAAATAAATTAAATGTTCTTTTATGTAAATATATATCATAGCATTTATCTCTAATAAGTAGAACCTAAAAAAATGAAATGATAGAAAAATTAATGGATTTGTAGAGCTTGCAAGGTTTATTATTTTTAATTTTTTTTCCCTCACAATAATATGAAGTTATTTGTAGAGCTTGCAAATGTATACAGATCATGAAGAAAGAGATCGAGATAATATATTACCAATAGCAATAGATGATTTTTTCTCAGAACTCATAGGGTAAGCTGGACAAGTGAAGTTGGTTAATCTAGTTGAGCCATCGTCCTCATATATTGTATCATAGTAACAGTTATTAGGACACCTTGCACATTCTTCCCTTACTAATTAAACACACGTTATAAGAAAGTTTTTGTCAGAAGTTAAAAACAAACAAAGTATGTAAACTAATAAAAAATGTAAACTAATAAAAACAGACAGACAGACAGACAGACAGACAGACAGACAGACAGATAGATAGATTATTAGATTAGATACCTTCACATCCATATGACAAATAAGGGTTTCCTACGTAGCGCAAACCAGGAAAACATTTCTGTGTGTGTACGGAAGTACCATCACCCATATTCAGTTCAAGATTTCTTGGGAAACCTGCTCCTTGACAGCAATCTTGTATGTCACTGGATGTAAGGATCCATGTGAGAGATATGGGAACAGAAGCCTTTTCAGCAGCAACCGAAAATCTTCCTCTAATATATGAAATCTCATCCACCAAGAAGCCATGCCCGCAACCTCCAGCTCCATTCAAACCCGTCAGATTCATAACGTACGACTTAAGATAATGAGGAATTGTTGTTTCGCAACAATTAATGCCGTAACACTTGGGTCCTTCAACAAAACTTATCTTGGGACAGTAAGTTGAACACCCGGTGACCACACTCCCATTATCCATCATAACCGCGTTACCACACCCCTCAAACACAAATTTATTGTGTGATTTGGAAAACAGGAACGGGCTCCTACCAAGATCGATGCTCATCGTCTTAATGCTAACCCAATAAGGGTTTAGGCAATAAGAGATTGTTGGTGTCTTAACAGTGACTGTTTGATTTTCCAAATTTACATCCAAGAGTTCCAGGTGGTTGAGTGCAGATAGATATGGCGTCGAGGAGGTGCACTCAACGATGTACCATGGGTTGACAGAACAATCCGCACCAATTCCAAAAGGGTATGGAATCCTCACACTCCCACACGTATCATTGCACCCTATTCTGGAGTAAACTGGATTTGCAATAGATGTTGTTATTAATGAAAGGAATATGAGTAAGTGTAGGGAAGCTTGATGTAAATTCATATTTGTAAAGAAGGATAGGATTATAGGGGGAAAATGTAAAGTGCGTTTAGTTTTATAATGGTAGGGGCATGATTGGGGAACCTACGAAGAAATTAACAATTCTACGCCCTCTTGGAAAAACCGAAACTTACAATAACATTGTGGATTTTTCATTGTTAAGATTACAATGGTGTTTTGTTTGTTCTCTAATAGCTTTAGTTGTCATAATATATTGTTTTGTTTCTCTTCTATGTTGGAAAAATAGGTGAAAATAGCATTTTTCACAAATATAGGAAAATGATTTTTTTCCTATTTTGGACTAGAAATAAATATAATAAAATGAGCGGGTTTTATATATTTATTTGTGGGTTTGTGTTCTATGTTGGAAGAGCTTCGCAACGAACTAAACCACATCCAAAACCGAGCTAAGATGAATGAGATATCGATGCTCAAAGTTGGGTGTTTGAAACACTGAATGCTGAAACAAAAGGAAAAGTAGCACCTTGTCCCACATAGGAGGAGAGATGGAACTTAAATGGGTATGTAAGGTGGAACTCTCCATCCTTATTGTTTCATGGAAGCACACACTAGTGTCCTCGCGAAGGGTGCGGAGCACCCTAACTCGCACTCGCACTCGCACACGCTCGCGCGCGTGGCGTGGGCGATGAGGCGCAATGTGGCGCTTTGATGGAGCACAAGGGTTGCAAGGACCAAGTGGTAGGTGATGCGGCGCATGACGTGGCAGTCATGCGCATGCGCGCGGTTGCGCGCATGGTGCATGGGTCCTGCTGTGTCATGCGCGGCGCACCAGAGTGAGCCAATACGGCGCGACTGTGTGGCGCGCTCGTATAGGCTCACAGGTGACGTGGCGCACGCGCGCATGGACTTGAGCCAAGAGGACGCACCGCGCATGGTGACGTGGCGCATGCGCGCATGGCAGTGAGCCAAGAGGACGCACCGCGCATGGACATGCAGACCTGGGCGCGCGCGCGCAGAAGCTTCCAGCATTGAATGACAGTGCAGTTTCAGTCCAGCTTAGTAACTGACGAGTTAATAAGCTTTGACTGAGAATTAAATGACGTATTAAATTGCATTGAAGACGTTTAATGCAATTTAAACCTCTCTTTAATTCGTTTTTTGACTGTTTCGACTTAGGAGCTTAGGAGCTGTATAAATACAGCTCCATACCCACTGCAGAAAGTGACCAGCTACACAACAGCAACTAAACAATTTCTCTCTACTGTTCAGATCTTCTTCCAGCAAGTTTTCAAGGTAACCTTCGGGTTGTAGGCGAACTCCGGCAGTACTACTGCTCCGGCTGTTGTACCCTGGGAAACAAAACGAGTACTCCTGGGAGACTCGGAATTTGTTTTACGGGAAGCGTGTTGAACACGTGCCTCAGTCTTCGTTTTTCTTCTTCTTCTACACCAATTCTTGTATTTGATTTATTTCAGTTGTAATAGTACTTTTGTTTTTCCAGCTTTCTTTATTTCTGTATTGTAATCAGTTAATAAAATTTGTTTATTTTATTTTATTTTATTTACGCGAACGGTTCCTACAATCTTAAAACAAAATTTTAAAACCGTTCGTGTAATCAAAACCATCATGTTTGTGATTCAAACCAGTTTTGTTTCACTTAGTTTGTGTTTTAAAAACAGATTTTTTTTGTTTTCTTCTTCATAGGAGCGACTTTGGTTGAAAACAAATTGGTTACATTCAGTTTTGTCCTAAAAATTGGTAATAAACTTTCTGCCTTGGTCTTCAAAGTTGGACTTAGAAGCCAGTCAGTAAGTTTTAATTATTAAAAATTTCTGTTTTTTGGTCTTCAAAGTTGGACTTAGAAGCCTAAACAGTAATTTGTGGTAAAATTAAAATTTAATAGTTTACTTCTGATTTTTGCGTAAATCAGAATTTTTTTACTAAACTTTAAAATTTTAATTTTCAGCATGTCGAACGAAAATGTCAACGTTAACTACACTTCAAAATGTGGCAGCAGAAGATGATCTTCTACCTGACCACCATGAACCTTGCGAGGTTCTTGACGGAAACCGCTCCCCAACCTGTGGAAGGGGAGACCGACGCACAAAGACAGTGCGTGGTAGATGCGTGGAAGCATTCGGATTTCATATGTCGTGGCTATGTGTTAAACGGCCTATCAGGTGCATTGTATAATGTGTACTATAATATCAAGACTTCCAAAGAATTATGGGAGTCTTTGGAGAAAAAGTACACAACGGAGGATGCGGGAACAAAGAAATTTGTTGTCGCCCGTTTCTTGGATTTCAAAATGGTTGATTCTAAAAGTGTTATGAATCAAGTCCAAGAATTCCAAATTATACTACATGACATCTTTGCGGAAGGCATGACACTTAGCGAGACATTCCAAGTGGCAGCATTGATTGAAAAGTTACCTCCTGGTTGGGTGGATTTTAAGAATTATCTTAAACACAAACGAAAGGAGATGACTTTAGAGGACCTTATTGTTCGTCTTCGGATTGAAGAGGGCAATAGAATTGCCCTTAAAGGCAGCCAGGCGCAAACTTCTGCTAGCGCTAACGTGGTTGAGCATGGGCAATCCTCTAAGGGCGCGAAGGGTAAAGGGAAAAAGGACAAGGAGAAAGCAAAGGCTAGCAAACTTGGACCGAAGAAAGGGGTTGTGAAAAAGAAACCTCCAACGTTCCAAGGGACTTGTTACAACTGTAACGAGCCGGGGCATCGGGCTAACCAATGCAAGAAACCAAAGCGTGAGCGCGCGCACATGGTGGATGAAGACGGAATGCCTTTGGTGGCAATGATTTCCGACAAAACCGCAATGTTGGATGAGGTCAATGCTGTGACCAACACGCCAAAAGGGTGGTGGATTGATACGGGAGCGACCCGTCATGTGTGCCCAGACAGGAGCCTATTTACCACCTTCAAGGAGCTTGCGGGAGATGAGAAGCTGTACATGGGAAATGCAGCCTCCGCGGACATCAAGGGTGAAGGAACGGTGATTTTGAAGTGGACTTCAGGGAAGGAGCTCACTTTAAGCAACGTGTTATATGTTCCAGACTTGTGCAAGAGCCTAGTCTCGGGATGGTTGCTTAATAAGTTTGGATTTCGTTTAGTTTTTGAGAGCGATCAATTTGTACTTACTAAACGAGGAATGTATGTAGGCAAGGGCTACGCCCAAAATGGTATGTTCAAATTGAATGTAATGGCTGTGAAAAAGAACATGAATAAAATTGCTACTACTTCTACTTATATGCTTGAGTTTTCTGATTCGAATAAATGGCATGGTAGATTAGGTCACGTAAATTTTAATTCAATACGCCGTTTAATCAATTTAAATTGTATACCAACATTCCATATTGATTCACACTATAAATGTGAAACATGCGTTGAATCCAAACTTACAAGAACATCATCGAAATCGGTTGAACGAATAACCGAACCCCTTGATTTAATTCACACTGATATTTGTGATTTAAAAGCGGTACCCACAAGAGGTGGAAATAAGTACTTCATCACGTTTATTGACGATAGTACTAAATATTGCTATGTATATTTACTAAAAAGTAAAGATGAAGCAATAAGTAAATTTATCTTGTATAAAAATGAAGTTGAGAATCAACTTCAAAAGAAGATAAAAGCTTTGCGAAGCGACCGAGGAGGCGAATATGTTGCACCTTTTGCCGATTTATGCGCAAAAAGTGGCATTGTACATGAGTGTACACCTCCTTATTCTCCACAATCAAATGGCGTGGCGGAACGAAAGAACCGCACATTGAAAGAAATGATGAACGCCATGTTGATAAGTTCTGGGGTGAGCCAGGAAATGTGGGGGGAAGCCATTCTCTCGGCTAATTATCTTTTGAACAAGATACCACTCAAAAAGAGAGACGAAACTCCATATGAGTTATGGAAAAGGAAGAAACCTTCATACAAATACTTGAAAGTGTGGGGGTGCCTAGCAAAGGTGATTGTACCACCTCCTAAGGCTCTTAGGATAGGACCCAAAACTGTTGATTGCATATTTATTGGGTATGCGCATCAAAGTAGTGCACATCGCTTTCTTGTACATGAGTCCAAGAATCCTGATGTACACGTAAACACTATCATGGAGGTGAATCCTAACGTTGTGTCTTACTTTGAAAATGTGTTTCCTTTGAGAAGACAAACACATGCAACGTCATCAACACCTAATTTTGAAGTAGGTGAAAGCTCATCTAGACGAGTTGATGAGGTAGTTCATGATAAGACACATGAACAACCTGAGGTTGAAGAAAGTGACCGTAGGCGAAGCAAAAGGCCAAGGGTTGAAAAATCCTTCGGTCCTGACTTCGTTAGCTATATGGTTGAGGGCGAGCCCAATAAATATCGCGAAGCGGTTTCTTCTTCAGAAGGACCTCAATGGAAAGAAGCAATAAGAAATGAAATAGATTCTATATTGCAAAATCATACTTGGGAGTTAGTAGACCTTCCACCTGGTTGCAAACCACTTGGATATCGTTGGATATTCAAAAGGAAGATGAAAACTGATGGAAGTATTGATAAATACAAGGCTAGGTTGGTGATTAAAGGATTTAGACAAAAGGAAGGTCTAGATTACTTTGATACCTACTCGCCTGTGACGCGCATAACCTCGATTAGATTGGTTCTTGCTATAGCGGCTTTAAGAAATTTGGAAGTTCACCAAATGGACGTTAAAACCGCATTTCTAAATGGCGATTTAGAAGAAGAGATTTACATGGAGCAACCTGAAGGTTTCTCTGCCCCAGGTCAAGAGGGTAAAGTATGTAAACTCGTCAAATCTTTGTATGGTTTGAAGCAAGCACCAAAACAATGGCACCAAAAGTTTGATTATGTCATGATTGACAATGGTTTCAAAATAAATGAATGCGACAAATGTGTTTATTTCAAATACATAAATGAAGGTTATGTGATCTTATGCCTTTATGTAGACGATATGCTTATCATTGGGAGTAATGATAAAATTGTCAAAGCTACTAAAAGCATGTTAAAAGCGAGATTTGACATGAAAGACATGGGTTTAGCGGATGTGATTCTTGGAGTAAAGATCATAAGAACCCAAGAAGGTCTTGTGTTAAGTCAATCTCACTATGTGGATAAAATTCTTGAAAAATTCAACTCGGGAGATACGAGTGTAGCTCGAACTCCGGTTGATACCTCCCAACATCTCAAGAAGAATAAAGGAGATGGAGTTGCTCAGTTAGAGTATTCAAGAATTATTGGCAGTCTAATGTATCTAATGACATGTACTAGACCCGACTTGGCTTACACGGTGAGTAGGCTAAGTAGATACACCAGCAATCCGTGCGCGGATCATTGGAAAGCTATCACGAGAGTGCTTAAATACATAAGATACACAAGAGATTATGGACTGCATTATACCCGACAACCAGCAGTGATCGAAGGATACACTGATGCAAACTGGATATCGGATAATAAAGATTCCAAATCAACAAGTGGTTACGTGTTTACACTTGGAGGAGCTGCTATTGCTTGGAAGTCTTCTAAGCAAACGGTGATAGCAAGGTCCACAATGGAATCCGAATTTATCGCCTTGGATAAGTCAGGCGAGGAGGCGGAATGGCTACGTCAATTCGTGGAAGATATTCCAAGATGGCCAAAGCCTTTGCCAGCCATATGTGTACATTGTGATAGCCAATCAGCGATTGGTAGAGCCCAAAGCTTAATGTACAATGGCAGATCAAGGCATATGCGACGTAGGCATAACACGATACGACAACTACTCTCAACGGGTGTTATCGCAATTGATTATGTGAGATCAACGGATAACATTGTGGACCCGTTAACAAAAGGCTTAAGCAGAGAGTTAGTAGAAACGTCGTCAAAAGGAATGGGACTAAAGCCCGTGGTAAATGGGAATATGAGGGAAACCTAACTTAGCTGACTGGAGATCCCAAGATCTAAGTTCAATAGGACAACTTAATCATATTACCAAAACGGAGTCACTGTGGGGGAGTACCTCAAACTAAATAAAAGGGAGTTATATATACTTCCTAGTCCATTCCAATCAGTGACATTGAAGTGAGGCTAAGCATATTAAGGTTAACGATTTCGGGAAATTAAATAACCATGATGCTTTTAATGATTCAGAGGAATCACCTATGTTAGAGAGAAGTAGGGTCGCTTCAAATGGATTTGTGGGGTGCGCAAATCCTAGAGCTCTCGCAGAACCAGGCTAGTGTTCCAGGACCATAATAGGACACGACAATGAGGAGTTGGCCAAACCAGGGAGAGTATTGTGTGAAGTGTATTGTCGTTTACAAAAATGGGGGTATGTTCAAGGACATCGCGTCTACACACCGCTAGTAAGCTAAGTGCGCCTCACAAAAGAAGGTTCAAAGGTTAAAACCTACCTATCTTGCAATACTCAACTGTCGAAGTTTATCGTTGAAAAGTGTAAGGAAAAGATCCATTTCCATACATGTGGGGGATTGTTGGAAATTTGACGAAAATAGCATTTTTCATGTGGGGGATTGTTGGAAAAATAGGTGAAAATAGCATTTTTCACAAATATAGGAAAATGATTTTTTCCTATTTTGGACTAGAAATAAATATAATAAAATGAGCGGGTTTTATATATTTATTTGTGGGTTTGTGTTCTATGTTGGAAGAGCTTCGCAACGAACTAAACCACGTCCAAAACCGAGCTAAGATGAATGAGATATCGATGCTCAAAGTTGGGTGTTTGAAACATTGAATGCTGAAACAAAAGGGAAAGTAGCACCTTGTCCCACATAGGAGGAGAGATGGAACTTAAATGGGTATTTAAGGTGGAACTCTCCATCCTTATTGTTTCATGGAAGCACACACTAGTGTCCTCGCGAAGGGTGCGGAGCACCCTAACTCGCACTCGCACTCGCACACGCTCGCGCGCGTGGCATGGGCGATGAGGCGCAATGTGGCGCTTTGATGGAGCACAAGGGTTGCAAGGACCAAGTGGTAGGTGATGCGGCGCATGACGTGGCAATCATGCGCATGCGCGCGCGAGTACACATGGCACGGAGGCGCGCGGTTGCGCGCATGGTGCATGGGTCCTGCTGTGTCCTGCGCGGCGCACCAGAGTGAGCCAATACGGCGCGACTGTGTGGCGCGCTCGTATAGGCTCACAGGTGACGTGGCGCACGCGCGCATGGACTTGAGCCAAGAGGACGCACCGCGCATGGTGACGTGGCGCATGCGCGCATGGCAGTGAGCCAAGAGGACGCACCGCGCATGGACATGCAGACCTGGGCGCGCGCGCGCAGAAGCTTCCAGCATTGAATGACAGTGCAGTTTCAGTCCAGCTTCGTAACTGACGAGTTAATAAGCTTTGACTGAGAATTAAATGACGTATTAAATTGCATTGAAGACGTTTAATGCAATTTAAACCTCTCTTTAATTCGTTTTTTGACTGTTTCGACTTAGGAGTTGTATAAATACAGCTCCATACCCACTGCAGAAAGTGACCAGCTACACAACAGCAACTAAACAATTTCTCTCTACTGTTCAGATCTTCTTCCAGCAAGTTTTCAAGGTAACCTTCGGGTTGTAGGCGAACTCCGGCAGTACTACTGCTCCGGCTGTTGTACCCTGGGAAACAAAACGAGTACTCCTGGGAGACTCGGAATTTGTTTTAAGGGAAGCGTGTTGAACACGTGCCTCAGTCTTCGTTTTTCTTCTTCTTCTACACCAATTCTTGTATTTGATTTATTTCAGTTGTAATAGTACTTTTGTTTTTCCAGCTTTCTTTATTTCTGTATTGTAATCAGTTAATAAAATTTGTTTATTTTATTTTATTTTATTTACGCGAACGGTTCCTACATTCTAAATCTAAAACATAGATGAATATCCTTATTCTCTATATCTTTTTAGCAACAATTTATATAATTTCAGACAACCTAACCTTACACTCATTACTAGAAAACTGCTACTATTCCTACCAAAATTAGCAACAATTTATATAATTTCAGACAACCTAACCTTACACTCACTACTAGAAAACTGCTACTATTCCTACCAAAATTTCCTACACATTTCCTACGAACAAAAATGCCGACACTTTTCCCACGAACAAGAAAGGGTCCTAGTTTTGTGACAAAAAAGCCACAAATTGTTATGCGTAGGAAAAGTGTCAGAAATTTCCTACGGAATTCGTTTTCATTTTAACTATTAGTCGGAAATTCGTAGGAATCAGCATGCGTAAGAAATGTGTCGGAAATTTTCGACGTAATTTGTTTTTATTTTAACAATTAGTAGGAAACGCGTAGGAATCCAATTTATCTTAAAAATATATTCATAATAAACAAAAATAATGATATTAAAATATAAATTTTATTATTTAATAAAAATATATGTTATTTCTAAATTGATTCCGTATGATGTGTGTTGGAAATTCCGATAGATTACTCACGAAATGGATAATTGTTTTTTTTTTTGCAATACACATATATGTTATTTTTAAAACACATTTATATATATTCGTAGGAAATGTGTAGGAAAATACCGACGCAATTCCTACGAAATTCGTTTTCATTTTAATCATTAGTAGGAAATGCGTAGGAATCCAAGTTATCATAAAAAATATTTATAATAAATAAAATTAACGATATTAAAATATAAAATTTTATTATTTAATAAAAATATATGTTATTTCTAAATTAATTCCGTAGGAAGTGTGTTGGAAATTCCGACAGATTACTCACGGAATGGATAATTTTTTTTTTTGTAATACACATATATGTTATTTTTAAAACAAATTTATATATATCCGTAGGCAATGTGTAGGAAAATACTGACGCAATTCCTACGAAATACGTTTCCTTTTAACAATTCGTCATAAATCCGTAGGAAAATAATGAATGTAATAGTTCAGTAGAAAAATCGTAGGAATCCATACAGGCCTTAATACGGTCTATTAGAGCATGTATGACTCATATTCTTGGCAACCATATAATAGCACTCAATACAATGTGATGTAACCCTTCAATATCGAATGTTTCATAATAAAGGCATGAACGATCCATTAAGATATATCGAGGCTTAACACAGTCTATTAGGGCATGTATGACTTGTAATTGTTCGTTACGATATAATATCACTCAATACAACGTGGTATAACTCTTCAATGTCGAATGTTACATTATAAAGGCATTAATTGGCCATTAAGATATATCTAGGCCCACACGGTCTATTAGGGATTGTATGACTTATTAGTGTCCAATACGATACAAGATCACTCAACATGACATGATATAACCCTCCAACATTGAATGTTACATTATAAAGGCCTTATGCGTAGGAAAAGTGTCAGAAATTTCCTACGGATTTCCGACGAAATTCCTTTTCATTTTAACTATTAGTCGGAAATTCGTAGGAATCAGTATGCGTAAGAAATGTGTCGGAAATTTTCGACGTAATTTGTTTTTTTTAATGATTAGTAGGAAATGCGTAGGAATCAAATTTATCGTAAAAAAATATTCATAATAAACAAAAATAATGATATTAAAATATAAATTTTATTATTTAATAAAAATATATGTTATTTCTAAATTGATTCCGTATGATGTGTGTTGGAAATTCCGATAGATTACTCACGGAATGGATATTTTTTTTGTAATACACATATATGTTATTTTTAAAACACATTTATATATATCCGTAGGAAATGTGTAGGAAAATACCGACGCAATTCCTACGAAATTCGTTTTCATTTTAATCATTAGTAGGAAATGCGTAGGAATCCAAGTTATCATAAAAAATATTTATAAAAAATAAAATTAACGATATTAAAATATAAAGTTTTATTATTTAATAAAAATATATGTTATTTCTAAATTAATTCCGTAGGAAGTGTGTTGGAAATTCCGACAGATTACTCACGGAATGGATAATTTTTTTTTTTGTAATACACATATATGTTATTTTTAAAACAAATTTATATATATGCGTAGGCAATGTGTAGGAAAATACTGACGCAATTCCTACGAAATACGTTTCCGTTTAACAATTCGTCATAAATCCGTAGGAAAATAATGAATGTAATAGTTCCGTAGAAAAATCGTAGGAATCCATAAAGGCATTAATACGGTCTATTAGAGCATGTATGACTCATATTCTTGGCAACCATATAATAGCACTCAATACAATGTGATGAAACCCTTCAATATCGAATGTTTCATAATAAAGGCCTAAACGATTCACTAAGATATATCGAGGCTTAACACAGTCTATTAGGGCATGTATGACTTGTAATTTTTCGTTACGATATAATATCACTTAATACAACGTGGTATAACCCTTCAACGTCGAATGTTACATTATAAAGGCCTTAATTGTCCACTAAGATATATCAAGACCCACACGGTCTATTAGGGATTGTATGACTTATTAGTGTCCAATACGATACAAGATCACTCAACATGACATGATATAACCCTCCAACATCGAATGTTACATAATAAAGACCTTAACGGACCATTAAGATATATCAAGGCCCAACACGCTCTATTAGGGCATATATGACTTGTAATTTTTTTGTTACGATATAATAACACTCAATACAACGTGATGTAATCCTTCAACATCGAATGATACATAATGAAGTTCTTAATGGGCTTTTAAGATATATCACTGCCCAACATGGTTTATTAGGGCATGTATGACTTGTAAATCTTCGTTACGATATAATAGCACTCAATACAACGTGTTGTAACCCTTCAACATCGAATGTTTCAAAATAAAGTCCTGAACGAGCCATTAAGATGTGTCGAGGCTTAACACAATCTATTAGGGCATGTATGACTTGTAATAAAGATTTGCATGTGGAATTATGTTTTGGAACTGTGAATTCAGTATTGCTACTTTGTTTTTTATTTATTAGGCTAAAATGTTGTATTTGATTGTATTGAGTTGGGTAGAGTTCTGACCTGGACCCGTTCTGACCCAAACCCGTTCCAACCCGGTGGTGGTGGTGGGTGATGGTGGTGGTGAAAGTTAGGATTATAAAAATCCAATAACTAGGTTTGTGCCACATAAGCAACCAAATCAGCCAATAACTAGGTTTGTGGTAAACCATTCAATATCAAATGTTACATAAAAAAGATGCAATACGGTCTATGAGCGAATGGTGACTTGTTATTATCTGTTACCGATCTAATATGACTCAATATATCGTGGTATAACCCTTCAATACCGAATGTTACATAATACAATCCATAATATTGAAAGATATCAAGGCCCAATACAGTCCATTGGGGAATATATAACTTGTTGCTGGTTACAATTTAATATGACTCAATACAACGTGGTATAACTCTTCAATACCAATGTTGCATAATAAAAGCCATATTGGGCCATTGAGATATATCAAGGACCAATACGGTCGATCTTCACATGTATGACTTGTTATTGTGGGCTACGATCTAATATAACTTAATACAACGTGGTAGAACCTTTCAATACCAAATGTTACATAATAAAGACCATAATGGGCCATTGAGAGATATCAAGGCCCAATATAGTCCATTAGGCATGTATGGCATGTTATTCTCGGTTACAAGGATTTAAACCTACACCACTTTGATGAGTGCAAACATCATACCACTAGACGACTAAGTCATGAGTTTTTTTCCCTGTAAAATCTTATACGATTATTCTGTTAGAGATCATACCTTGTAAAGTCTAGACATCTAACGTTGGAACGCTTTGGGTTGAAAATTCAAAACTTGTAAACATCAAAATATTTTTACTTTTTTAAATCCGAATCGGTTAGGTTTACATCTTTTTGAGTTGCATTAGAATATTAAACACCTCAGCTCCACAGTAGAATTCGGGTTTTGCGATTTTTTTGATTTTGCTATATTTTCATAAAACTTTTGAGTCAAATCTTATAACGGATAATTTACAATAAAGGACTCACAATTTTTTTGTATTTAAATTCTAATCAACTTATTTGTTCTTAACAATAGTCACTAAAAGCATAGGGTTTTCATAGGGGTTAGTGTAACACCCCGAAAACGGATTTGGTAATCAAACTCCGTTAATACTAAAAGACGGGTAAAGTACCGTTAGCAGTAAAAATAACCCGGTAAATATTTGGATTTAAATAAGAAATCCTAATAATTTAAATACAAGCGAATCAAAGAATTAAGGAATTAAGTTTATAAGAGCCCGGGTCAACGGGACTTAAAATAAAACGGGTTTTTAACTCCCGGAACCCACTAAGTTAACTAGGTAAAATTAACCTAGTTAGTAATGGGTAATTAAATAATAAACTATGAGTTATAGTTTCATTTATGAATCTCTAAACATGAGGGACTAATATGGACAAGTGGGAAACTTGTTTTATTAAAAAAATATATATAAAATACACACACGCATTGTGTGCGTGTTCTGATCGACCAGGAGAAGCTCCATGGGAGCTCAAACCCTAACTTCAACAAATCAACAAAATTGAAGGTTAAAACTAGCCCGAATCGGATGCATGAACACGTATTAATGATCACCTAATCGTGGGGATCACAAAGTATGTTGAAATTTATGATTTAGTGATACTTTGAGATTATGATGAACAATCATAATCAAAATTCTGGAATGAATGTTGAATCTATGAGTGTTATTGTGATTATATCTTGGTTTAGAAACAAACCCTAGTAGAAAATTTGATGAATTGTTGTCAAAACTAGGGATTTGGTAATTACCCTATTATGTGTTAAATGGGTTTATTGACAATATGATGAACACTCGGATTAGGGTGTTAAATTGATGAATATTGGTTGCTATGATATAAGTTCTTGATGTAGTTCATGAGCACTAGACATAGAGGTTTGATTTTTATGTAAATCTTGGTGAAAATAATTAGCTATGAACTAGTTAGTAAATATGTAAAATTATGCACATTAGGTGTTTGTTAAAATGCCTAAATGAGAACTAAAGTATTTGAATGATATGGCAATTACACGTGATGTGAAGTGATAAGGGTTCTAAATACTCTGTCGATTTAGACTAAATGTTGTAAACCATGGGATTTAAAGTAGTTAACTTTGAATAAATTAAGTTGACTAAGCATGAAGTCGAACAGTAGCTTCGACATAGAAAATAAGTGAGGTGGAATAGTCGTGATTGTTAATGACTAATTTAACCACCTTGTAAATGATTGAAAATAGTTTGACGCGTAACAAGCTAGATGAAAGCTTGGAGGAGGGAGCGGGTCAAACGGAGCAAGTACGGAAAGAAAAGCGTGGCGTGGATGCGAGGTAAGTGTAATTTACACACTTATGTAGAATACTCGTTTATTCGATACGTTGTAAACGTGATAATGATAATATTGGAAATATGGAAATTTGTCAAGTGTGGACTAATGTAAATCAAGGATAAAAGGATACCCATGGTGTAAGCCGAAATGGGTTGAAATTGTAAGAAAAGAGTGTAAAAGAAAAAGGGTATGGTTATAAAATCCGGGATGGGATGGATGTATGAATTGGAAATCAAAAATGATGTTTTTGATTAAATAAATAATGTTGGGCATATAGTCCAAACGGGTCGAATGGTGGTGATAACACCATTTGACAATATCGACTAATGTGGTTGTCAAGTCTTATGTTAACAGGACCGATTAGCAAATCGGATAATTGCGTCACCATTGATGGTGTGATAATGAAAACAAGGTATAAATCGGGTCTACTTGTTGATCCGGGCCAGGTACGCGTAATTATGTTGTAGTTAAAAGTGCTATTTTGGTCGAATAATTTGAGAGAGAGTCCTTAGTCATAAAAGGACTAAAATCGACCAAAACGCCCTTGTAGGCTAAATGGAACAAACGATCCTTAAAGGTTGTTTGGAAACGAGTTTTATGACTAGGTAAATACTTAGAATAAGTATAGAAACTGAAAGAGGTATTATATTAGCCAAATGGCACTATTTGAGTTTTTGCCGTAAAATAAAGATTCGGGAGTTAAAATTTGGTTTATATTGATAACCACATTAAACCCGCCATAAACACAGTTGTGGTGGGAGATTATAGGATAAGAAATGTGGTGATGAAGTGCTAGAAGTAATCGAAAGCGATTTTAGGCTCGAAAGCGCTTAAATACCCTTAACGGGTCAAAATAAGCATACAAGCGAAAAAGGGTTTAAATTGTGTAATAAACCTATGATTAGAACCTAATATAGTAGGTAACATTAATTTGAAGAAGTGTATGAGATATAGGAATCAAATAAATACGTTTGTTTGATAAAATGCATAAACGGGTTAAAATTCGGTAAAAAAGGTAACGAGTCGAAGGCTTAGATGTCTCGAAATTTCTTATGTTGGATGTAGGATTTTAACTCCATAAGATGGAGGATTAAATTACGGACGCGTAGGAAAAAGAATCGGGTAAAACGGATCAATAACGAAGAAGTTATGGTCGTTTCCGTGAAATCAGATCGTGCTGGGTATGTACAGCATCAGCTGAAGGTAGTAGGCTATGAAAAACAGGGCTACGCGTGACACCTAGGCCCTTGGCGTCACGTCTAGCCCCCTAACTCTGAAAATTGTTAAATTTTGTCATTTTTAACCCCTGTACTTGTTTGAACTTAATATTTGACTATCAAAACTAACTTTTAAGTTGGTTTTGATCATAGGTGAATGCCAAGAGTGCATGGATGAAGATCAAGCGACGAGCAAGAACCGAACACGATCACGAAATAAGCTTCCGCACAATGTATCGTTATTATGTTAAACGGCGAACGTACATATGATATGTTTTATACTTTTTAAATTGTAAAAAGTTTTAATAAACCTGTAATTTCCAATGCATATGTAATCTTAATTACATGACTGTTTTTCGTAAATGATACGTTAAACCTTAATTTATAAGAACGGGTGTTACAGTTAGTTAACGTACAATTGGCCTTAACGTACGATGTGTACGCGATGTAAATATAACATGTGGATTTGAGGTTATAACATGCGGATTTTGATGTAAAAACTCGGAAACTTCACAAACTCGGAAGATTCACCATGTGGACTTCACAAACTCGGAAAGGTTCACCATGCGGAATCATAAACTCGGAAGATTTCCAACATGCGGACTCACAAACTCAGAAGGTTTCCAACTTGCGG
Source organism: Helianthus tuberosus (assembly GCA_030545235.1). Classification (NCBI taxonomy): domain Eukaryota; kingdom Viridiplantae; phylum Streptophyta; class Magnoliopsida; order Asterales; family Asteraceae; genus Helianthus; species Helianthus tuberosus. The sequence goes on along the minus strand of CM060430.1, from coordinate 108,210,279 downwards.
ATTTATGGTTTTTGAGATTTATAACGTGCAGAATTCTCATCGCGCACGCTCGTACTTAAGGCCAATTGTACACTACACTTTCTCGTTTTCAAATATCATTTACTTATAAAATGTTTTAACACGAACCGCTCTAGGGTAGAATTCAGGTTTTGCATGTAAGCTACTAAACAAATGAGAATTACCAAGAGAAAAATTCATCGGTTGTTATTGATGGATTGCAAAGGGATCCACGGTAAATCAACTATATGAACTAAACAATCAAGTTAATTGGAAAAGATGTAGATAACGATGGAACGTAATCTTAGGCTGATTTGGTTTGTGAAATTCAATCGAATTGAATTCGTACATATTCCAATAGGAGTTGAATTGGAATTTCAATTCCATTCTTAATATATTTGGCTGGCAAATGCATTGAAATCTTTCACCCGCCCCCATCCTCCCGCCTTACTGGTGACCTAAACCGACCCTGGCCTATGACCCTAACCCAGACTCGATCTGGACCTGACCCGCACCGCTCTAACCCGAACCAGAGTCAGCCCGTTGACTCAAGTCGGGCTGCCAATCCGCACCGACAACTCGACCCTCATTGCCGACCTAAACCAACCGCAAACTGTGAAACCATCACTGACCCATCTCGTGGTTTCTGACTTGAACCGCACCGCTGACCTAATCCAACCCGCACCATTGGCCCAAACAAAACTCGGCTTGCAGAACTAACTCGGTACGACCGCACTGCTGATCACCGACCTGACCCAAACCGTCGTCCCAAACCGGCTTAGCTTGCAGAACTGACGTGCGCTGCTGATCGGAGTGTCGCGGTCCGATCAAAGATAAAATTTATAACTCCTAATTACCTCAAACAAATAGTTAGTGGCAGTTAGGGTGTCGAACCACGAAGAGTCCATGGTCTGTGTCAGGATTCAGATGATTATTGAATTAGAACAAATTATGAAGCTTGCTATTTTGTAATTCTTGGTTTGTTTAATTGGTTTGAAAAGAGGTCAGACCAACAATTTACTAACTGTTGTTGATTTTGAAAACAAACTTTGAACTTTTAATTAAAGACAGTAATTTGGAACAAGGTTCATACCCGGTTCGAGATTGTAAGACCTGGGGTTCGTACGCGTTTTTTACTTAAATTAGTTGCACTTGATTATTAATAGGTTTAGTGTTACGTGGCTTAGGTGCTGATAGCTATCAACGTCACAAAGAACGGACAAAAATGCACTTCATTACCAAGAACATGTAAACCCTAGCCTATAGCAAAGCATAATTGCACATATTCATTTCATAAAGTCAAATTTCATAACCCACTCGACAATTTATGAATTTAATACAAATGCAAGACAATTGATATAAGCTTCAAATATTTAATCATAGCTAGTCATAAATTAAATCATAAACAACATGTTGAAACCTTAGAATTCTTACACAATCTACACCGGGGTTGAAACCCTAGGGGACTAGCTGCGTTCATGGTACGCGAAGCTTGGTCACCGGATGTGGAGTTATAAGAGCGAGACATGGACTTGAGTCTTGAATCTTGGAATGGGTTATGGAGGATTAAGGTTAGGGTTTGGAATGGTGATATGATAATAATTGGTGATGGTGATGGAGATGGTTTGATGAGATAGATGATAAGTTGAAGATGGATTGGTAATTGGATGATGATACTAGGTTAGGGATGGATGACCGGTAAGGTAGGTTGTTTTGAAAAGTATAAAAGTGATGATAATACCTCCCAAATTAGTAACTCTTAAGTACCCAATCAAAATTCAGCCAAAGCCAAGTCAAACAAGAGACTAGATGACGCTAAACTTCGTTGCCACATCGGTGACGTGAAAGGCCGGCGTTGGTGACGCAACTACTGCTCCTACGCGTTGTTATTCTATCTGCGCACTTACTGACTTTCTCGCCCAATTTCCTCGTTTCTCATGTTTGGGTGGTCCTATCCTCGTCCCGATGTCCTGTAAGGCTCCTGAAATGCTCCTTAAACTCCGTTAGACCTAAAAAACACAAATCATATCAAATAAGATCATTCAAAACCTAAATTCGTATAAAAACACAAATTTAAATACTTATGACACCGGACTTTCGACCATGTATCACATCATCACACTTGTCGTTTCCTTGTCCTCATACAAAATCGTTTTTCACTTTCATGTGGGTCGAACAAAAAGACACACTTCCCATTCTTAATAATTCAAGTTAAGGTATGATGTCATACCTGATTCACAATTTTCACAATCAAAGATATTTCAATAGTTAAACAAATATTACAATTTTAAACACATGAAATGCCCCAAGATTAACCCACCCTTAAAGCTAACACATCATACACATCCCTCACCATGTTCTACCCATTCAGTTTAATTTTTAACTAGAAATGATGCACTAGAATTTTATAAGAAACCCTCAACTGATTAGAACACGTATCCGCATAAGCTTGCGACTTAATAATTTCCACCAATTTACACAAAAATGAGGCACAAGTCAAAAGGTCTTAATGGGTTGTAATGAGGCTTGGCAAAGGGTATGGAATGAGATATTTAAAAGTGGCTAAGTTGACGGAACTTTGATTCTTATTACATTTAACTACTAAGCGAATTAACTAACTGCATCAAACTACAAGGCATAATTCCACCTTTTATTCAATGAACAACTACTACATCTTTTTGAACTTTTTCACAACGATTTTCCACCGTTTTTCATTATATATTCGGATGTTTTTCGATATCAATATGATATAATAAGACTACTACAAAACAATACTTACAAATAAAATAAACCTCAAATCGAATTTCTCATCACTCGGGTTTACAACAAAAACGGTTTAATGGGTCAAAGGCTAGTTGGGTTGATCAAACAAAAGGTTTAGGCTTAGAGATAGCAACTACGAGATTAATATCCGAAAAAAGTTGATATAAAAATAAAAAAAGGTTTATCCTAATGTCTTAATCATTCTTGTGCTCGTAATTGGTCTATGGTCTTATATGCATCAAAACATGCAAGTTCTACAATACGAGAACTAATGGCACACTCGAACAACGAAATATATATATATATATATATGTGTGTGTGTGTAACTGGCTGAATGTCTCACATGAAAAGGGTATGGTATGTGATGTGCACAACGTACTAACTTCTTAGGCGGACTATTGTCGTATAACCACCCACAATTTTTCTTATAAAAACTCATTGAATACCCATCATACTAATTTTTTCAGAACTTGACAGTGACAAAAGACCAAATGGTTCGTGCAATCCATTGTTGACTTTGCTAATCATACTTTTTAAATCGCTTTTAAGAGGACATTTTTGAAATTTCCCTCCATCCCCACACTTGTGGTCAACATTGTCCTCAACGTACAGTCTTTTGGATGGGGCTTTTCAAAACGCAAGGGATGTGACACGACTTTCCCCCTAAGAATTCGCTCCGGTCAAAGTTTACAATTACAGTTCACTTATTCTACTAGCTAAATAATCAAAGTTAAGTACGATAAACGTATGCACCCGATTTGCTATTTCTTCATTTTCTCCTCATTTTTCAATGTAAATGGCCGTCAAAAGCGAACATAAGGTATCTACAAGTCTTAACATCCGTGTAGAAGCACGCTTCTCACAATAATCAAAACCCGTTAGTTACTCTATTTTTAACCATTTTTATGTAAGCTTACCAAGCCATTCATTATTTTAACTTTGAATTTTTGGAAAAATAATTTACAACAACAACAAACCTAACTCACTTTCTTAGGAATCAAGACGACATTTAGCCTATGCACGCAAGCCCTTTAAACCTCCTGATAGCTTGGGAGGACGAGGAAGGTCTCATGAGGGTTATATAGGGAACACACCCATAACGTTCATTTGACTACTAAAATTGAAATACCCAAAAGAAGATAAATAAAAGCAAGAAAACAAAATAAACATAAACTATACAACAGCATACACCATACCTCACCACCTATCGCTGATATCGTTCATTCTCATCTCGCGGTAGGTATGGTTGGTACGTATTGAAGGATTGTCTTCGTTGCAAGTCGTGCATGCTTTGTAGCCTTGTTCGCTACAACCTCATAGACTATTAAGAGCTTGAAAGTCATTTATGTGACAACCTGAACTTTCAAGGTTTGCCCCGTTTAATCTAGTGATCCTAACTTCTCGTTATCCATCCCTCTTCAATGTGTTGAACATTCTGTGCTATTATAACTTCGTTAAACCTGACGTATATGATTACTTTGTTAAACAAACATACTAGTATAATTGGGCCGCATATGTATTGGGCCACATTAATAACTAGATCCGAATCACCTAAGCCTAGCTCACCCTTGTGTCAACTTCGGCCCAGTTCTTTCGAGGCCCAAACAGAAATAAAACTCAAGTGGGCCGAACTCACTTGTTCCGAATATATACATGTATATGTTTCCATGCATCTCTCATTTTAACACAAGAGATAAAACCCTAGCGCACCCCCCTCTTGCAACCTCGGTGATCGGCGACAGGAAGCACCCCCCCTCGAAGCTTCGGGTGCTCGAACACCTCTCTTCACCTTTTGGGTTTGGGGTATCCAATGATAAACAAGTAATTAATCTTACCGAGCAAAACTAAGGTGAGTTCACTGCTCTTTTTCCAAGCATGCGTCCCGGGGAGGGACATCTGGTAAACGTTCCGGGGAAGAATGTCGGGTAATAGGTTTGACTGGAATGTTAAACCTGGGTTGTTGGTTAATACACGTATATCTATCACTCAAGTCCCTCCTACCGATTGTTGCCGGGAAGGCAACGAGGTATTAGTTAATAGCGCTATTTAGGTTTGGCACCCTCACACCGCACCGAGGAGGTCGAGAGTGAACTAATGACCCCCCATCTTGACCATTGCTTTGATAGAGGCATTGGGGTTTAGGGAAAATAATCTGGAGCCATCGGTGGTAAGCGTGTGATTAACAACATCAAATCTGTGGTAACTGGTATCTAAACACGTTAGCAAACTTTGAACTCACCAGCGCGTCTGATACACATTTTCTACATGCTTGCAGGCCTTTAGGTACATGTTGTTGGAAATTGCTGTCTGGGATGCTGGAGTGGTCATGAGTCAAGTTGCAAGGAATCACAAGACAAGTCTGATGGTTTTTATACACCTACTTTATGAAACTCATAACAAAGTGTAATATGCTTCTGCTGGATAATAGATCTTGTGTTGTGACACTTATTTTAATAAATGAAAGTTCTATTTGAAATATCTTTATAAGTTCAATGTGAGTGGTGGCTAGATCCTGGTGAGTCACATGCCTCGCGGGGGTTTCCGCATGTGGTATTTTGGGGGTGTGACAGTTTGGTATCAGAGCCACTGGTTATAGTGAACTTGTTTTTAAAACGTTTTATAAAACCAGACTATAACCAAACAAGTTCTGAATACGACCATGACACTCAGCTCCAGATTGCAAGGTTCGTCTCTCGTATACTCATTGTACTGTATAACTAGTGAACACTTACATATGATATTGCATGTGATTGAACGTTTAGCACAACAGTATGAATTCATGTACTACTTGCATGTGTTATGTGATTGATAGGGTGGTATTTCCCTAAACATTCATGACTCACGTTTCGTGATGCTCTTTGTTTGCTACTTGAGTTTGAGGAACCATTTGACATGAGTTAGGAGGAGCTGAGATGAGCATGCAAATCAAAATATTATTGTGGGTGCACACATAATAATAATGTTGGGTGCATGTGAGTCCTAGTGAGCCTTAACAAGTGAAAAAGGGGTTCTGTTCTGCTATTCGAACAGTGTGAAACGTAACAAATCTATAAGAGTCCTAGCAGTGTTTGCCTCCTACTTGAACGTGATCTTTTTCACTCTTTTCTGAACCCTTACGAATCTCGATGCTATCGAGTGTTACCTGAACACCCATTTGAACGCCTAGCGAACTGTGTAGGATGTTAGGTGCTAGTACGAACGTCTCTGTGTTGGATGTCGCAGCGTCGAATGATTGGTTTAGACCTTTCTCACTTATCTTCATTTGCTGGAATTTAACATACTGATGCCTTAGATCCTGAAGTGCGATCACTTCGGCAACACTCTAGCAATATACCGTGTATCAATCCATCAACTTGCAAGATCGATGGACAAGAGGATGAGCGTAGTGCCTTACCGACCTCAGTATTGGGACGACCCTGATTACCGGCAATGAACACCAGCAAATTGACCTCAATCGAATTCTTAACCCTAGTCAGCGTCTCATGGGAGTCGACTCTCACGAATCAATTGGGACACGAATGACAACAATTGACTATAGAGTGGAATGTGTAACTCCCCATGCAGTGAGTAGTGCCTTAGTACGTGACACGGAATGTGAAAGACGTACCCTGTTGGTGAAAAGTCACAGGACTTCATTTCAAGCAACGACATTAGAGGCAACAGTCATGGCAACATCAAGGTACTTGTAATCGTAGCCTTCATTATGGGAATGAAGGTGCCTACAACATGGATTGGCCGTTGATAACTCAAGACGACAGCAATCAAGGGGATGACGACAGTACTGGAAATCCTTGTAACGAAAACAACAACACTGGAAATGATGTTCATGGAAGGGTATTTAGGGTTGGCGTGGGCGACACCAAGATTATAACAACATGGTGGCCTACACATTCTTGGTAACGAATCGCTTCGTCTCTGTTCTATTTAACCCTGATGCTTCTTGAAACCAAACCTGTTGTGGAATCGGCTGATGACAAGACAAATGGAACCTCATATGTTTGTTAGGATGCAAACTCGACCTCATGGGACAAGTGTTCAACATCGACCTTCCTACTACTATCCTTGATGGTCTTGATGCGGTAGTTAGTGTGGATTGGTTATCCAGAGATCGCGTAGATATATCCTGTGAGGAGAAGATTTTGCGTATCCTTCTCCCTAGTGGAGGATCGTTGTCTGTTCTAAAGTGTCAGAGTAGTGCAAGGGTTAGCGCCATTCTAGCTATGAAGGCCCAGAAGTGTCTACGGAAGGATTACCCCACTATGTTAGCAACTGTTTCTGATGATAAGGCTACGGAAAATAGGATCGGGAATCCACCAATTGTTCGTGACTCCTCTTAGTGTGCTATTCGAGGAACTTTCAGGTTTACTTCCACAACTGTTAGTCGGAATCTCAGTGGATCTCACGCCAGAGGCAGCTCTGAATACTTGTACTCTTACCGTCTTGCACCAGGAGGGTTGCAAGAATTGTCTAATCAACTACAGGAACTGTTGGACAGGAGTTTGTCGGACCTAGTTTTCGCTTTGGGGAGCCCCATTGTATCTGTGAAGATAAGCCTTTTCGTATGTGTACTGATTATCGAGAACTCAGCAAGGTAACAGTCAAGAACCGTTCGCTTCGACCATGTAGTAACACCCTGTTGACCTGTTGCGAGGGACAAGCTTCCATTCGGGGATTAATTAACGAACAAGCTATTATCAGATGGAAGTCCAAGGGGAGAATGTTCCTGGAACGGCATACCGAACGTAATACGGCCAGTACGACTTTGTACACCACAACCATTGAGTTAATCAACACACCAACAACTTTATGGACCACATGAATCGACCGTGTTTATTGATGATGTTTTGAATCATCTTCAGGAGAAAGGATCATAATGGGCAGCATTTGTATCTTATTTTAGAGCTCCCGAGGGAGGAGCCACTCCGTGCGAAGTCTTGTTAAATGTAGCTTCTGGATTTGAGAGGTACCTTTTGGTCATATAATCAACGAAGTGGGAATACACGTGGATCTCGCTAAGACCCATTTTGGTTAGAAACTGATCGACACCAAAGATTCCTTTGGGGATGCAGCAATTCCTTGGTTTCTCTAGATACTATTACAAATTCATCGCGGGATTTTCGAAGATTGCGCCGCTGTAACCTCTTTAGCACAGCGGGGTGCTGTGAATTCATGGGAGACAGAACAGGAGGACGTCTTTTCAGCTTTTGAAACCCAACTCTGCAATGCACTGAGCATCGCTTTTATCCGAGAGTACTGATGATATAGTGGTATACCATGATGGTTCGAATCAGAGTCCCAGTTACCCGCCGATGCAACACGAGAGAGTGATTACTTAAGTAATGGACTTACAAAGAGGAACTGCACAACACACAACCTGCGGCGGAAACCGTGGTCTTTAGATTTGAGAGGAGGCATTACTTGGACGGTACCAAATGCACTACTTAGACCGATCACAAGGGCCTCCTGTGTACCTTTGTTTCGGAAGAGCTAAAACGTGTAATGACATCGCTGGATGGAACTTTTGAATAATTATGATTGTGAAACCTGAACGAGCACGAGCTTTGCAACTCACTATCGACTCTAACCCACCAGATCAGACTCGCTCTGTTCAAACTGGAGAACCGAATGAGGAAAATTTTCAAGTTGAACCCATGCGGGGCATGGATAAGCAACCCTTGGCAGGACGGATGATATTCGCTACTGTAACATCCCAAAAACAGGTTTGGTAATCAAACCACGTTAATAGTAAAGACGGGTAAAATACCGTTGGTGGTAAAAAAATTAACCCGGTAAATATTAGGACTCAAATAATGAACCTAATATTAATTAAAAAGGGGAATAAATACTTTGAGAAAACAAAGTATATATAAAAAGGCCAAATTAACGGGACTTAAAACATAACGGGTTATAATTTCCCGAACCCGTTAAAGTAACTAGGAGTAATTAACCTAGTTAGTAGCTTGTGATTAAGTAACTAATGGTGAGGCATAGCTTTATTTGATCAAAAGAAACTAGAGGGACCAAAAGTGTTTAACTTGAAACTAGTTTTAATAAATATGTTTTATTAAAACATAAACACTCCAATTGGAGTCTCCAGGAGATCGACCAGAGAACAGGGGGTGCGACCCCAAGTTCCTTCAAAACCTAGCTCTCACAAATATCCCAAATTGAAGGTCCAAATCTGATCAAAAACAAAAATCGAGCATAGATTATTGATCTTCATCACAAGAGGATTACAAGGTATGTAAAATTTGATGAAAACTCTCAACTCGAAATTCTCATGAAATTGGGAAAATCTGAAATTCATGGTTGCATGTTTGTTTTATGATGATTTAGGAACAATATAGTGTCTAGGGACAAACCCTAGACAAATACAAGTTGAAATCATGTGAAATTCTAGTGAAATCTATGAACACCATTGTAGGTGATTAATGGGTTATGTATAATTTGATAAACACTAGGAAATTTGGGTATTGTTCTAGTGTAATTTGACAATTTTGAAGTGACTTCAGAATTTTAGAAGCTAACAATTGTGTAAAATGGGTTGATTGATGTGAAATTCGGGCTAGATGTTAAGCTAGGGATTTGCTATATAATCATGTGAAATTATGCCCACTAGGTGTTTGTTAAAATGCCTAAACGAAGCTAAAATGTTGAAATTCCATGTGAAGTGTGCATTTAAATATGTCGATAGATCAATTGACTTTTAGGAAGTCAAATTAACCAATGATTTAATCGAGTGATAAAGTCGACATAAGACCCGTTAGATTGAGTAGTCATAATTGATAATGACTAATCTAACCATCTTATGAATTATGATGATAGTTTGACGCCTAACGAGCTAGGTGGAAGCTTGATGAGTGAGCGGGTCAAACGAATCAAGTGTGAAGTAAAAGCGTGTTTCGGATGCAAGGTAAGTAAAGCTTACACTCTTGTTAATTCTTAGAAAATATCTTGTTGTATTGATTTCGGATAAGATAGACAAACATTAGAAAAGTGATGTTTCCGACATATAGTTGTATGGAACCATATGAGTGAAAATGATAAGAAACCACATTGATGGTTAAAAAGGATTAAATTGATTAATCGTTTATACCATAACGATTAGAAAGATGAAATTTTATGGTTACCTTATAAGGTAAGCTAAAACGAATAATAAGGCAAAACAGTAATTTGGTGTTGCGTTAACAATAAACATTAGTTTTTGAAAGACACATATGGTATAAGCCATAATGGGTCAAAGGAGTTGAGAAATGGGTTATAGGTAAACGACCATACGGTGTAAACCGTAGTGAGTCAAATTGATGAGACGGTAATAAATATCGTCTTGCAAAGATAAACGGATATTTAGACCAAACGGGTCAAAAGGTGAAGATATCACCCTTTGACAGTATTGACTAATGATTACCGTTGAGTATATGATTTCAGGAGCCTACATAGAATGGATATTTGCTTCAATATTAATTAGCGAATTCAAAATCAAGGTATTAAAACAGGTTAATGCATTGATCCGAGTCAGGTATGTAAAATGGTTCCACTCACCATTTAGAACTTGGGGTTCTCCAAGAGTTAAACAAGGTCAAAATTTGATGTTCGGTTATCTTAAAGGTGAACTGAATAATTTAAGTTATAGTCATAGTGCTTTAGAAACATAATGATTTCTAAACAAGTTTTATAGTTAAAAAGATAGGATTTTGGGTCAAACAAGTATCTAAAAGTCCTTCGTCGTAAGAGAAGGACTAAAATTGACCGAAACGCCCTTGTAAGCTAAATTGAGCTAACAACGATTAAAGGTTGTTTGGTAACGAGTCTTATGATAAAATGAATGTTTAGAATAAGTATAAGAAGCATGAACCATGCGGATAAATGCTTAAATGCCCTTAACGGGTCAAAATAAGCAATTAAGTAAAAACGGGTTTAAGAACGTATGTAAACCCGAGATTTTGAATCTCTTATGATAAACAACAATGACTTTTTAGAATTTATGAGAAATTAGAGTCAAACAAACATGTTTGTTTGATAAATACACGAATGGGTCAAAATTGGGAAAAAGGGTAATAAGCCGGAGAATTAAAAGTCAGAAATTTTGTTAATCCGGATGTTGGGTTTTAACTCCATAAGATGGAGAATTAAATTACGGTCGCGTAGGAAAAAGAATCGGGTAAAACGGATTAAAAACGAGAGAGTTATGCTCGTTTCCGTGAAGTTGGGTTATGCTGGGAATGTACAGCAACTGATAAGCAACAATCTGTGAAAACAGGGGCTAGGCGTCACGCGACGCCCCCCTGTTCCGAAGAAAGATTATTTTGTTGTTGTTTGACTCATGGAACTCACTTATATCCATTTTAACATTGTCAAAACTAACAAGGGTTGTGGTTTTGATCGTTGGTGATGTTGGGTATGCTCTGGATGACGATCAAGTAGCTACGAAGAACCGAACACACGAGATTAAAGCTTCCGCACGGCGTTACGTCATAACTTTTAAATGGCGAACTTATTTATATTATGTTGAAAACTTTTAAGTTGTAAAAGTTTTAAATTACTCGTATTTTCTAAGGATACTTAATCATAATTACATGTTTATTATCGTATTTATACGAAAAACTGTAAAATAATAACAAGGGTGTTACAAGTTGGTAATCAGAGCTCAAGGTTGTTGACAAATGTGTTCGGTTCAAGGCTTGATCGCAAATCCGGTAAGTACAAGTATGTTAATAGTCTAGTATGATTAAAGTGTTGCGAACAACACATAGGGTTATCGTGTAATACACATTACTCTAATTTAAAATGATTGATATAGTTGACGAAATTACACGCATTGATGCGTATAGTAGAAAAGCCTTGTATTATAATACGGGCATCCTTTAATGTTAAAATGACTAACTGATGTATATGTTTTGATTGAAGGACACTCGCATATGAAGATAGCGAGAGTTTAACAAATCATGGATTTGACAGAGGAATGGTCCAAAGTATGACAAATAGAGCACGCTCACCAAGGACCTAAATCGAGCAACGATTGCAAATAGGTTAATGGCACGGGGAGCCTGTTAGAGCAAGCATTAACAGGTGCACGTTTTAAATTATTGCATAAATAGTAATATGCAACAAATACGTAGAGATTGAAAGTTGCATATGTAGATTGAAAACTTGGAAAAACCTGAATAGAAAACCTATCCGGGATATTGTTTCCAAGAAAAACAAATAGAGGCATTACTTACATGGGATGTAATGTGAAAATTATAAAAAGGTCATGTATACCAGGTGTTGATCGCTTACTCTGGCCAAGTAAGTAATGAACACGTGGTACCATGAACTTCTTATGATGGACACATTTATGTCCGATGTAGTAAGGGTGGGGTGAATGGGACTAACTTAAAAAGTACCCAAATGAATCAAATGAGCAAAATATTTGATAATAATGTAAACACATAACAGGGTGACGAAAGCGTATTACATTAGGATGATGAGCCCGAGTGAAGGGACAAAGATTAATGTAAAACGATTAAGGTATGCAATTGGGAGGGGTGTGCTTACACTCGAACCCGGGGTGTGCTTAACGGGCCTATTTTGTAAAACACCAAATTTGAGAACAAAGTAGGAATATAAAAGTGAAACGAAGTCATAATGCATACCGTAAGGGTTGCAATAATAACGACTTCGGTAAAACACCCGGTTGGTGGGTAAGGATTTAAACGCATGCGTAGACTGAGAAACAGGAACGCGAAATAGAAAGTCAAAAGACTGGGAATATGAGTCATGACTAAAAGATGACAAGAATTCTCGCGAACATAAATTTTGGTAATTACGTTCAACCATTTCAAAGTTGGACGGGTCAAATAAAGAATGAAGTTTGACATTCATAAGTGATGAAAATTCACCCAAAATGAGTCAAACGAGTCAATTAAGGAATAACGCTTAATATAATAGGAAAACGCAAACCGTTGAAACCGGAAAGCTAAAAACAATAAGATAGAAGGACCCGGGTAATGCGTTGTAAAGGAGTATAAGTATGAACCGGGTAACGGTAAGCGTAGGACAAACCGATGTGTAAATGACATTAGAAGTCGTAAGGTAGGAAAGATAGTCCTAAAGTAAACAAATGAAACCTTAGACTACGGTCAAGGTCAACTAAAGTTCAAAAGCAAAATTAAATGATTCCAAACATAACAAAGGATGCTTTAAAGCTATATAAGTATAAATAGACAATTGAATAAAGACTAGAATAAAAGATGATCTACGGGATCATCATAACCTACGGGATACTAATTAGTGTAAAGGTCTACAGGACCAAAATGACCCATGGGTCATGAATTGAAGCAAAGGGATCATAAGGGCCTCGTCTTAAAGAGATGAAAGCTTAAGGAAATAGCCTACGAGGTTAACTGAAGGAACCTACGGGTCAATAGTGTAAGGTGAGGGAACTTGTTACGATTCCCCGCGTAAAACGAGAATGGAAAAACAATAAATTATGGGTTGTCAATTTCCTTGATATGAGTAATTGACATAGTTAAAGAGAAAAACGTTATACTAAAATTCAGTTTTAGTAAGAAATAACATTTTTTACAAATATAAATTCTGATAGGAGATTGAATAGTAAGCAAGAAAGATTCAAGTCTTGACGCTGATAGGCGCAAGACGATATATTCAAAAAGTGATCTTTTCGAAAATGAAAGGTAGATATATAAATTAAACATGATGCGACACGATCACGGTTAAGAAATGTAATGTGAAGTAGAATCGCACTATAACCAAGCGAGCGGTAAAAAGTAACTGGACTAATAAGTCTAGTTAGTGTGACTGGTGAAGGTCAACAATTTAAATCGAGAAATTTGGTTTGCTCGTAAGCGGAGGATTCGGAGTAACTGAACCGAATAAATGAATTTGAAAACAAAAGAAATAGTTGCTAAAAGTGACAAATTTCACTAAAGACCTTTAAACGGGTCAAGGTAACGGATTCACCAAGAGTTCGATAATATATAAAAGCAATGGAAATCACTAAGTTAACTAAACTAGTAGAAATAACGGAATTACGTTATTTCAAGTTACGTTATGTCGTATGAGGTACGTAGATGTTCTGTAACCAAAAAGATATTACCATAATTTTTCTGGTAATACTAACAATTGGTTAAAGTATGAGTAATGCTTAAGAGATTACTCACGTCAAACGCATTGAGTTTAGAACTCGATGAACTATGTAAGCAAGGTTTCGAGGACGAAACCTCTTTAAGGGGGGGTAGACTTGTAACATCCCAAAAACGGGTTTGGTAATCAAACCACGTTAATAGTAAAGATGGGTAAAATACCGTTGGTGGTAAAAAAAAAATTAACCCGGAAAATATTATGACTCAAATAATGAACCTAATATTAATTAAAAAGGGGAATAAATACTTTGAGAAAACAAAGTATATATAAAAAGGCCAAATTAACGGGACTTAAAACATAACGGGTTATAATTTCCCGAACCCGTTAAAGTAACTAGGAGTAATTAACCTAGTTAGTAGCTTGTGCTTAAGTAACTAATGGTGAGGCATAGCTTTATTTGATCAAAAGAAACTAGAGGGACCAAAAGTGTTTAACTTGAAACTAGTTTTAATAAATATGTTTTATTAAAACATAAACACTCCAATTGGAGTCTCCAGGAGATCGACCAGAGAACAGGGGGTGCGACCCCAAGTTCCTTCAAAACCTAGCTCTCACAAATATCCCAAATTGATGGTCCAAATCTGATCAAAACCAAAAATAGAGCATAGATTATTGATCCTCATCACAAGAGGATTACAAGGTATGTAAAATTTGATGAAAACTCTCAACTCGAAATTCTCATGAAATTGGGAAAATCTGAAATTCATGGTTGCATGTTTGTTTTATGATGATTTAGGAACAATATAGTGTCTAGGGACAAACCCTAGACAAATACAAGTTGAAATCATGTGAAACTCTAGTGAAATCTATGAAAACCATTGTAGGTGATTAATAGGTTATGTATAATTTGATAAACACTAGGAAATTTGGGTATTGTTCTAGTGTAATTTGACAATTTTGAAGTGACTTCAGAATTTTAGAAGCTAACAATTGTGTAAAATGGGTTGATTGATGTGAAATTCGGGCTAGATGTTAAGCTAGGGATTTGCTATATAATCATGTGAAATTATGCCCACTAGGTGTTTGTTAAAATGCCTAAACGAAGCTAAAATGTTGAAATTCCATGTGAAGTGTGCATTTAAATATGTCGATAGATCAATTGACTTTTAGGAAGTCAAATTAACCAATGATTTAATCGAGTGATAAAGTCGACATAAGACCCGTTAGATTAAGTAGTCATAATTGATAATGACTAATCTAACCATCTTATGAATTATGATGATAGTTTGACGCCTAACGAGCTAGGTGGAAGCTTGATGAGTGAGCGGGTCAAACGAATCAAGTGTGAAGTAAAAGCGTGTTTCGGATGCAAGGTAAGTAAAGCTTACACTCTTGTTAATTCTTAGAAAATATCTTGTTGTATTGATTTCGGATAAGATAGACAAACATTAGAAAAGTGATGTTTCCGACATATAGTTGTATGGAACCATATGAGTGAAAATGATAAGAAACCACATTGATGGTTAAAAAGGATTAAATTGATTAATCGTTTATACCATAACGATTAGAAAGATGAAATTTTATGGTTACCTTATAAGGTAAGCCAAAACGAATAATAAGGCAAAACAGTAATTTGGTGTTGCGTTAACAATAAACATTAGTTTTTGAAAGACACATATGGCATAAGCCATAATGGGTTAAAGGAGTTGAGAAATGGGTTATAGGTAAACGACCATACGGTGTAAACCATAGTGAGTCAAATTGATGAGACGGTAATAAATATCGTCTTGCAAAGATAAACGGATATTTTGACCAAACGTGTCAAAAGGTGAAGATATCACCCTTTGACAATATTGACTAATGATTACCGTTGAGTATATGATTTCAGGAGCCTACATAGAATGGATATTTGCTTCAATATTAATTAGCGAATTCAAAATCAAGGTATTAAAACAGGTTAATGCATTGATCCGAGTCAGGTATGTAAAATGGTTCCACTCACCATTTAGAACTTGGGGCTCTCCAAGAGTTAAACAAGGTCAAAATTTGATGTTCGGTTATCTTAAAGGTGAACCGAATAATTTAAGTTATAATCATAGTGCTTTAGAAACATAATGATTTCTAAACAAGTTTTATAGTTAAAAAGATAGGATTTTGGGTCAAACAAGTATCTAAAAGTCCTTCGTCGTAAAAGAAGGACTAAAATTGACCGAAACGCCCTTGTAAGCTAAATTGAGCTAACAACCATTAAAGGTTGTTTGGTAACGAGTCTTATGATAAAATGAATGTTTAGAATAAGTATAAGAAGCATGAACCATGCGGATAAATGCTTAAATGCCCTTAACGGGTCAAAATAAGCAATTAAGTAAAAACGGGTTTAAGAACGTATGTAAACCCGGGATTTTGAATCTCTTATGATAAACAACAATGACTTTTTAGAATTTATGAGAAATTAGAGTCAAACAAACATGTTTGTTTGATAAATACACGAATGGGTCAAAATTGGGAAAAAGGGTAATAAGCCGGAGAATTAAAAGTCAGAAATTTTGTTAATCCGGATGTTGGGTTTTAACTCCATAAGATGGAGAATTAAATTACGGTCGCGTAGGAAAAAGAATCGGGTAAAACGGATTAAAAACGAGAGAGTTATGCTCGTTTCCGTGAAGTTGGGTTATGCTGGGAATGTACAGCAACTGATAAGCAACAATCTGTGAAAACAGAGGCTAGGCGTCACCCGACGCCCCCCTGTTCCGAAGAAAGATTATTTTGTTGTTGTTTCACCCATGGAACTCACTTATATCCATTTTAACATTGTCAAAACTAACAAGGGTTGTGGTTTTGATCGTAGGTGATGTTGGGCATGCTCCGGATGACGATCAAGCAGCTACGAAGAACCGAACACACGAGATTAAAGCTTCCGCACGGCGTTACGTCATAACTTTTAAATGGCGAACTTATTTATATTATGTTGAAAACTTTTAAGTTGTAAAAGTTTTAAATTACTCGTATTTTCTAAGGATACTTAATCGTAATTACATGTTTATTATCGTATTTATACGAAAAACTGTAAAATAATAACAAGGGTGTTACAGCTACCTCCAGGAACGAGTGTGGATCTCATTATACGGCAACTGTAGGGAACTCGTGTTGAGTAAAGCACACCGGCCTCGATACTCTAGTCGTCTGGATTTTAGGATCTATAAATCTTGTACTGGTGATCGGGCATGAAGGCCCACCTAGCTATGTATGTGAATGATGGTTGACTTGTGGGGAAGTCAAGGTGAAGTATTAGCAACCAGAAACACCCATATGGAAATGAGAACAGCAACCAGCACACTTTATTGCAATCAAGGAAACTAACGAGTCGTCACAGCTTGTGAATGTTCCTCTAAGAGAGGCGGCTTTTAGGCACGAGGTGCCAGCTCCTGTTATCTCTGATATTGATCTATACCCGATCCATGACAGGCAATACACAACACCCTTGGCTCACGTC
The DNA here is from genome assembly GCA_030545235.1 of Helianthus tuberosus. Lineage (NCBI taxonomy): Eukaryota > Viridiplantae > Streptophyta > Magnoliopsida > Asterales > Asteraceae > Helianthus > Helianthus tuberosus. The sequence continues at coordinate 108,192,941 of CM060430.1, read as the reverse complement.
TAGACATGAGCATTGCTTATCACCGTGGGACAAACAGTCAGAGTAAACAAACCATCCTGACACTCGAAAGACATGTTGCGAGTATGTGTATGATGGACTCTAGTAAAGATTGGAAGGACATTTACATTTGGATGAGTCCTACTGCAGCAGATATCATTCTTGTATTCAGACAGCTCCGTTTAAGGCATTACTTGGGCAATAATGCCGACCTTCTTGTTGGATTAAGGTGGGTGACAACCTAATCACAGATCCAGGATTTGTACTCGAACCACTTGGGAAAATTGTTCAGATTGGAAAATCGTTTGGCGGCAACGCGAGACCGTTAGGAAAGCTGATAAGCTCAGAAAACACTAGGAGTTCGCTGTAGGCGAACGTGTCATAATTGAAAGTCTCACCCTGAGAGGGCGCGGTACGCTGTAGAAAACGTGGCAAGCTTAGCTTATGATGCGTTGGGACATTCGTATTTCTAGAACGAATCGGTGACATGGCTCACAAACTCGAGTTAACTGACAAATTGGATAGCGTTCGTGATGAAATATATGCCTCGAATCTAAGGCAGTGTTTATCCGATAAAACACTTGTGATACCATTACTAGCGCCTAAGGATAACGACAAGTTGCAGTTGTCGAGGAACCTATTGAAATCATGGACCAGGAAGTTAGGTCTGTTAACCTAGTCAAATTCCAATCGTGAGAGTTAGTTGGGACTCAAGACGGAGACCGGAGTTCACGTGAGAATGCAAAGATCAGATGACGCTCTATTATCCTCGATTGTGCAAACAGTTGAATATACTTCGGATGTGATAAGCGAATTTCGGGACGAAATTCCCTTTCAAGTTGAGGATGATGTGGCACCCGAGGAAAATCCACAGTCATCCTGATCTAACACCTTACTTTTTGGGGTTACTTATCAAATTTCGGGATGAAATTTCTTTCAAGTTGGGGATGATGTGACAACCCGAACTTTCAAGGTTTGCGCCGTTTAATCTAGTGATCCTAACTTCTCGTTATCCATCCCTCTTCAATGTGTTGAACATTCTGTGCTATTATAATTTTGTTAAACCTGACGTATATGATTACTCTCTTAAACAAACATACTAGTATAATTGGGCCGCACATATATTGGGCCACATTAATAACCAGATCCGAATCACCTAAGCCTAGCTCACCTTTGTGTCAACTTCGGCCCAGTTCTTTCGAGGCCCAAACAGAAATAAAACTCAAGTGGGCCGAACTCACTTGTTCTGAATATATATATGTATATGTTTCCATGCATCGCTCATTTTAACACAAGAGATAAAACCCTAGCGCACCCCCCTCTTGCAACCTCGGTGATCGGCGACAGGAAGCACCCCCCCCTCGAAGCTTCGGGTGCTCGAACACCTCTCTTCACCTTTCGGGTTTGGGGTATCCAACGATAAACAAGTAATCAATCTTACCGAGCAAAACTAAGGTGAGTTCACTGCTCTTTTTCCAAGCATGCGTCCCGGGGAGGGACATCTGGTAAACGTTCCGGGGAGGAATGTCGGGTAATGGGTTTGACTGGAATGTTAAACCTGGGTTGTTGGTTAATACACGTATATCTATCACTCAACTCCTTCCTACCGATTGTTGCCGAGAAGGCAACGAGGTATTAGTTAATAGAACTATTTAGGTTTGGCACCCTCACACCACACCGAGGAGGTCGGGAGGGAACTAATGACCCCCATCTTGACCATTGCTTTGATAAAGGCATTGGGGTTTAGGGTAAATAATCTGGAACCATCGGCGGTAAGCGTGTGATTAACAACATCAAATCTGTGAAAGATTTTAATATGGTAACTGGTATCTAAACACGTTAATAAACTTTTAACTCACCAGCGTTGTCTGATACACGTTTTCTGCATGCTTGCAGGCGTTTAGGTACATGTTGTTGGAACTTGCTGTCTAGGAAGCTGGAGTGGTCATGGGTCAAGTTGCAAAGAATCACAAGACAAGTCTGATGGGTTTATACACCTCTTTTATGAAACTCATAACAAGGTGTAATATTCTTCCGCTGGATAATAGATCTTGTGTTGTAACACTTATTTTAATAAATGAAAGTTTTATTTAAAATATCTTTATAAGTTCAATGTGATTGGTGGCTAGTTCCTTTTACGTCACACGCCTCGCGGGGGTTTCCGCATGTGGTATTTTGGGGGTGTGACAATTTACGGTCCATAACAACGTCACCTTCATAGTGAAGAATGTGTTGGTTGTCGCGTCAATAGTATGGGCGCCTGACTGCTGTAGGATCGAATTCGGACCTAAACGAGTCGCTTAGAAGAGTTTATCTCAGTTTGAACGGCGGAAACAGACAAACCGAGTACAATTCAGCGAGAATTCACTTTAAACTGTTGTTGTATTGATCAATAATGCGAGTACACGTTCAGACAACACTTCGGCAGCACTTCGTGGCTTACCGGAAGAACACACCTCTAACTCTATATGTGATTCCGCTCATATGACCTATATATAGGTAACATGATTCCGCTCATACGGACATGACACAAAAGCGGAATCACCCACATGCCAAATAAGCGAAATCAACTTTGACACATGATCGAAATCATGTGTTTGACAAATGAGCGAAATCTCAAACTAATACACACACATGCATTTTGTCTTCTAGCTAACATGTAAACTAATTTGTCTTCATACGGCTTGACTTTCACTAGAACATACATTCTGATTTGTGTAATAACTTTCAATGATGATGTCACTTGATGTCACGCTTGATCAAGACCGCAACAAACTCGAGACTCGACATAAGACGAAGACGACAGATGAATGCACCAACAGACTCACCCTCAGATGTTGACGAGTCTTAAGAGTCGAGTCTTCGCATCTTCAGTCTTTATCAGTCTCTTTTCTTTCTTAGCATATACCAGGATCTTCTCTTTGGCTCTAACCTCGTCAGACTCCCCCTCTCATCATGATGGGATCGCTGTCTGGAATTAGCTATCACCTTGAGATCAATCCCTGGCTTTATCTCTGATCAGCTCATTTCCTGCACAATATTCTCACAAAAACATAAGTTTTTACTTAAATCAATAAGAAAAACTTACTGGAAATAGTTACATCAAGTTCAAATTAATGACCCTGATTAACTAATCAAATTTTTCTTTCTCAAAATCAGTTTCTTGTTTTAAATGCACACTCCCAAACCAGTTCATCATGTTCAGCACTTGAAATTTTGAATATCAGCTTTCCAACATCAGTTGTCGAAAATCTTTTTGGACTTTTCAAAATAATGAAACATGAATGCAATAACAGAAATTAACTGCAGAAATAAAATATATACAAACATATTTTTGTGAGTTTGTGTAAGAGGATCATATCAGTTTCGAGACACATCACAAACACCGTTAAGCTTTAAACATTTTACGCTCTAAACGATTCACGTAGATTGTCGATATAGTTTTCCACTTAAGCTCAATCTAAAAACTTTCAATCTGCTTACCGATACTTTAAGGTATATTAAGATAGCACTAAGTTCTTATGGACCCCACGATCTCAGCATATCCCCTCATCATGCAATACACTGACTCAAGTAATGCCTTTAAACTTTATCAACTGTGATTTGTGCGAAAAACAAAGCAGAATGTTTAAACATTAACAATCAGGTCGATACTTTCGTATACGAAGAGAAAGTCCAATGTTTAAACAAAATAAGAAAAATAAAACAAGTTGAAGTTGTTTAGGCTTTAACCACCAGGTCGATACTTTCGTATGCGCAGACGAGGTCCAAAGCTTAAACGAAACACCAAAGAAAATAAAGCAGAACGTTTAGGCAACAACATCCAGGTCGATACTCACGTATACGCAAAGGATGTCCGATGCTTAAACAAAATAAAGAAATAAAACAAGTTTAAATCTTTGCAAAATATAATGCACAATCACAGTGACTTTTCAGCAAAGTTGTGAAAGTTCACAAACTTAACCAGTTTTATGTCTTACGACAATCAGCGATTACTGAGTAGGCACACAGTTAAGAAGGACAAAACTAAGTACTATGCTTTTGACCATGTTTCCCACTAGAACTAGGCTTTTTCATTTATGTTTGTATCGTTATCGCAAATCTGCTAGTCTAGCTGAGCCTATCGTCACATCTTTAGTGAGACCGTTTATCACATTTTAACTTTCCATTTCTTTAGCGTGTTGTGACAGTCCAACTGATCTACTATCATTTCCTCTTTTTGACAACAAAACTCATTTTTGCATTTTTCAATGTTTTTGATATTTTCAAATTTTCTAATTTTTTTTAAAATTTTTACTCCCCCTAAAATCAAAATATGTTTCAATTTTGATTTTCTGGAAAAATTTGAAAACAAGCTGTACAAGAAATGTGACAACATGATGAGAATCACTTCAATTCTCCATTTACTTGGCTTGAACAATCAGAACTCCCCCTGACAACAAACTATTTTCCCATAGTGATTTCAAAACACTTAAGTTTGTTTTAATTAAAATGGTTTTTCCGGAAAATTAGTTTTGCGTGTCATTTCACAAATTCGGGGTTTCATCACCTTGTTCTTTCAATCACTTGTAAAAACTAACATTTTTAAGATCAATCCTCAAACATCACTTGTAGAAAATCAAGTACAATTTAATGTCCCTGATTTACCACTTGTAAGTCGAAATATCACATTCGTGAATTTCTCAAGAAATGTGCCGATTCCTGTTCCACACTTACCAACCTGGGAACTCCGGCAAGTCAGGTTTTTCATTTAAACATATTCACCCAAGCCTGACGGTCCTTGGGTGATTTTGAATTCTTGTTCAACAATGGTGGAAAACTTGCATCATCCATTGTTAGACCAGAATTCTCAATTTTTACCTCAACAACTGGCTCTTCTGGTTTTACCATACCAGAATCATTGCCTGAATGTGGCTTGTCTGACTTCGATGAGCCAGATTCATCGCCGACATGTGGCTCATTTGTTTCCGAAGAAACATATTCATTGCCAGAAAGTGAAAATTTTACTTTCTTTGTTTTGTTAATCTCTTGATTAACCAATTTCTCTTTCTTCAAAATCCCTTTCTTCCTCAGATTTGTATCTGATGAATTTGTCTTGCTTGACTTTGCAGTTGAGGGAGTTGATTCATCAGAACTCTTATTCGATCTATCCGGTGAACCCGAGGACAAGATCTTCTCGAGATACTCTCTCGCCTTCTTCCTCTTCTTCCTCAGTCTGTCTTTTTGCCCTTAAGAAAGCTTCATTTTCGTTTCTTGAACTTTAGGTTCTTGAACCTTTTGTTCTTTGGGCTTGACGTTGACTGGAATCTTCACCTGCCTCTGAGATTCAGCCCTCGATCTTCTCATTGATCTCTTTTAGCAATCTCTAGCAATATGGCCAATGATGTTGCAATTAAAGCATCTTCTTGACTCAAACCTCCAACTCTGGCAGTTAACAGCAATGTGTCCTTGATAGCCACATCGGTAACACACTCTGTTATCGTACCAATCACCATTTTCAGTCCAAACATTCAGATCATAGCACTGTTTGGCTTGGTGATAATCCTTTTTCCTTTTGATTGCTGGATTTGACTTTTGAGCACTGTGATCCGACCTGCACCACTTATTGCCAACAATTTTAGAGTTTTCATTTTTCGATTTTTGTAATTTTTCATTACGATTGGATGATCGATCTGATGAGCTTTTATTATCTTTTTGTACATTTTTCAAAATTTTCTCTTTTTGTTTTTGTTCCACTTTCTTCTTCAAAGGTTTTTGCTTAGAGCATTCTCCCTTTTCGGTTGATTGCGGAACGGTTTCTTGAAATTTTTCTTTTAATTTCAAAAACAATTTTTGTTTTTCACTTTTATCTTTTTCATCATCAGATTTCTCATCACAATCTTCAACTTTGACATTGTCAAAGTTTGTGACATTGTCACTTATTGGAACTGAATTTAAAGGTTTTGGACAAGGAATAGTTGAAGTATTCACAAACATCTTCAACTTTTGTTCCCATTCCTTGATTTTCTTTTGAGCACACTCTGCTTCTTTTTCGAGTCGAATAATCTTTTCAAGATGAGAATTGATTTCGATTTGTTTTTCAAGATTGTTTTTACCAAACATATCTCTCTCATCTTCTAAAATTTTTATTTGACTTTGAAAATCTTTCTCAATTTTTAATTTTTCATTTTCAAAATCTTTTTCTTTTTCTTTCAAAATTTTGTTTTCTAATGTCAAACTGTCCAAACCACTCAACAGTTTGTCATTTTCAGATTTCAACTTCTCAAAATTTTCCTGCAAAACAAGAATCTGTTTAATATCAGCTTGCTTCTCATCCTTCAACTTTTTGACTTCCAATGTCAAACTTTCTGCATCTTTCAAGAATTTATCATTATCAGCCTTAAAGTTGTCACATTTAGAGCACACTGATTCTGAACTTGAAGATCCAAGCTTCACAGATTCTTCATTCTTTGTAACTTGCTCTATCTCTGTTTTGTATGTTCCTGCACAAAATATTTTAACGAAGTCAAGAGGATTCATATTCTCATCAATATAACAACCCCTCTTCATATCGTATTTCATAACATCTTTTGCATTAAGACACACACAGACTCTTTTGTTCAGTTCTACAACCACATCCAAACTTAATTTTTTCAAATTATTTTCTATCCTATTCAACAACCCTTTCTTTTTCTCTTCATTATCATTCATATGTGTTGTAAGTTTACTGATGAATTTACTTAAAGATAATTTTGAAAAACTAGAATTCTTTCTTAGATTTTCCAAAAAATCATCCCATTCAGCTGGTAATCCATTAGCAAACTTTGATACTATTTCAGCTTCTGATATCATTATCTTGTTTTCTTTCAAATGGTCAATCAAACAATCAAATCTCTTCTCCAAATCATCTAATTTCTCATCTTTCTTACACAGAAAACATTCGAACCGGTTAACCCAAACATTCTTGGACAAATTCTGATAAGAACTACTGAAATATCCTCGATACCAGTCATTTATCCTTTTAAGATCATTGTTTTCTTGTTCATCAAAGATCATTGCCATTTTTCTAACAATCCCGACAAAATTTCTCACAAAAACACACTTTCACTTGTTCCGAGTATAAAGTGAACTGCACTTGACTGTGATTGGGCCGAACAACTTCAACAATTCACGTGGACTGCACTTGAATCAATTTATTTGACTGATCAATATAATTCGATACTTGTTCACTTTAAATGTTGATTGGGTCGAGACACTTTAAAACAACAGAATTGTGAATGGGCTGTTAATGAAGATGATACTTGGGCCAAGGATCTTGTTTATACACTTAACATTTACTGGACTTATACCACACAAATCGACAACAATAGTGAGCTGACACCTTTTCTATTTCACAAATTTGACTTTAGTGAGCCGAAGATATATGATGGGCTGATTACAAAAACCCACTTTTTAGATGCTTTTTATGAATAGGCCGTGAACTGGACTTCAAATGAAAGTATCAGACAAATTCTTTATCTCAAATGGCCAACCACTTTTTTTTAAAATATCACAAATCTTTTTGTGACTCACAAACCACTAAGCCGACCAACTTTAACTGTTTAAAAGAATCTGATTGGACCGAACAAGTTCATCAATTTCATAACCAAGCTTTGACTTAACCTTGTGAATATATCAAGTGCTGACAACTTTGATAATGTCACCTAACTTTATTCATGTGATCCTTTAAATGTGTTCACATTTAAACTCGACAAATAACACATGCAATTCTGATTATCCGACACAACCTGACATCCTCGTTTAATGTTTCACAATACTCGATGAACAATCACGTGAATTCCTAAGTGTCACTAAATTGAAACCATTGTTGTCACTATAAGCGAAATCCCAAGATTTACACAAAAGCGATACCTCAAGTGACACAAGAGCGAAATCTACTTGTCACAAAAACGGAATCTGATTGTTCAAAAGAGCGGAATCACGATGTTCAAAAGAGCGGAATCAAGACCAAATAGCTGCTGACATCATCAATATCACAAGTCCGTATGAACGAAATCTCAAAAATCCAAGGTTTTAGGTCGATTTTAATTATGAAATTTTCAAGGCTTTGTTACTTCATGATTCCGAGCACACTATATGAATTTAAACCGATTCTGACCGTAAAAAATTTTTAATTTTTGGAAAAGAATAGTGTAGAAACAGAATTATCGGCTAAAATGTGTAGAACTCTTCTTCACTGGCTCTGATACCAATTGTAGGATCGAATTCGGACCTAAACGAGTCGCTTAGAAGAGTTTATCTCAGTTTGAACGGCGGAAACAGACAAACCGAGTACAATTCAGCGAGAATTCACTTTAAACTGTTGTTGTATTGATCAATAATGCGAGTACACGTTCAGACAACACTTCGGCAGCACTTCGTGGCTTACCGGAAGAACACACCTCTAACTCTATATGTGATTCCGCTCATATGACCTATATATAGGTAACATGATTCCGCTCATACGGACATGACACAAAAGCGGAATCACCCACATGCCAAATAAGCGAAATCAACTTTGACACATGAACGAAATCATGTGTTTGACAAATGAGCGAAATCTCAAACTAATACACACACATGCATTTTGTCTTCTAGCTAACATGTAAACTAATTTGTCTTCATACGGCTTGACTTTCACGAGAACATACATTCTGATTTGTGTAATAACTTTCAATGATGATGTCACTTGATGTCACGCTTGATCAAGACCGCAACGAACTCGAGACTCGATATAAGACGAAGACGACAGATGAATGCACCAACAGACTCCCCCTCAGATGTTGACGAGTCTTAAGTGTCGAGTCTTCGCATCTTCAGTCTTTATCAGTCTCTTTTCTTTATTAGCATATACCAGGATCTTCTCTTTGGCTCTAACCTCGTCAGACTCCCCCTCTCATCATGATGGGATCGCTGTCTGGAATTAGCTATCACCTTGAGATCAATCCCTGGCTTTATCTCTGATCAGCTCATTTCCTGCATAATATTCTCACAAAAACATAAGTTTTTACTTAAATCAATAAGAAAAACTTACTGGAAATAGTTACATCAAGTTCAAATTAATGACCCTGATTAACTAATCAAATTTTTCTTTCTCAAAATCAGTTTCTTGTTTTAAACGCACACTCCCAAACCAGTTCATCATGTTCAGCACTTGAAATTTTGAATATCAGCTTTCCAACATCAGTTATCGAAAATCTTTTTGGACTTTTCAAAATAATGAAACATGAATGCAATAACAGAAATTAACTGCAGAAATAAAATATATACAAACATATTTTTGTGAGTTTGTGTAAGAGGATCATATCAGTTTCGAGACACATCACAAACACCGTTAAGCTTTAAACATTTTACGCTCTAAACGATTCACGTAGATTGTCGATATAGTTTTCCACTTAAGCTCAATCTAAAAACTTTCAATCTGCTTACCGATAGTTTAAGGTATATTAAGATAGCACTAAGTTCTTATGGACCCCACGATCTCAGCATATCCCCTCATCATGCAATACACTGACTCAAGTAATGCCTTTAAACTTTATCAACTGTGATTTGTGCGAAAAACAAAGCAGAATGTTTAAACATTAACAATCAGGTCGATACTTTCGTATACGCAGAGAAAGTCCAATGTTTAAACAAAATAAGAAAAATAAAACAAGTTGAAGTTGTTTAGGCTTTAACCACCAGGTCGATACTTTCGTATGCGCAGAGGAGGTCCAAAGCTTAAACGAAACACCAAAGAAAATAAAGCAGAACGTTTAGGCAACAACATCCAGGTCGATACTCACGTATACGCAGAGGATGTCCGATGCTTAAACAAAATAAAGAAATAAAACAAGTTTAAATCTTTGCAAAATATAATGCACAATCACAGTGACTTTTCAGCAAAGTTGTGAAAGTTCACAAACTTAACCAGTTTTATGTCTTACGACAATCAGCGATTACTGAGTAGGCACACAGTCAAGAAGGACAAAACTAAGTACTATGCTTTTGACCATGTTTCCCACTAGAACTAGGCTTTTTCATTTAAGTTTGTATCGTTATCGCAAATCTACTAGTCTAGCTGAGCCTATCGTCACATCTTTAGTGAGACCGTTTATCACATTTTAACTTTCCATTTCTTTAGCGTGTTGTGACAGTCCAACTGATCTACTATCATTTCCTCTTTTTGACAACAAAACTCATTTTTTCATTTTTCAATGTTTTTGACATTTTCAAATTTTTTTAAAATTTTTACTCCCCCTAAAATCAAAATATGTTTCAATTTTGATTTTCTGGGAAAATTTGAAAACAAGCTGTACAAGAAATATGACAACTAATATCGAATTGCCTCAATTCGCCATCCACTTGGCATAAACAATCAGAACTCCCCCTCACAACAAACTATTTTCCCATAATGATTTCAAAACACTCAAGTTTGTTTTAATCAAAATGGTTTTTCCGGAAAATAAGTTTTGTTGATTTTACCACTTGTAAAATTGGGGATCAAATCATCACATTGTTTTTCAACCACTTGTAGAAAATCAGATACAACTTAATGTCCTTGATTTACCACATATAAGATCAATCCAATCAAGCATTTTCAACCAAACATCATCTGTTGGTTGAATTCTCAAATTGCCGATTCCTACTCCACACTTACCAACCTGGGAATTCCGGCAAGTCCTGCTTTTCAAAAACACATTATACAAACATGATAAAGAATGATGCCGATTCATGATCCACGATTACCAACTTGGGATCTCCGGTAAGTCAGGTTTTTCATTTGAACAGATTCACCCAAGCCTGACGGTCCTTGGGTGATTTTGAATTCTTGTTCAACAATGGTGGAAAATTTGCATCATCCATTGTTAAGCCAGAATTCTCAATTTTTACCTCAACCAATGGCTCCTCTGGCTTTGACAAACCAGAATCATTGCCTGCATATGGCTTGTCTGACATTGACCTGTCAGATTCATCGCCTGAAGGTGGCTTGTCTGACTTTGACACATCAGATTCATCGCCGACCATTTTCTTCTTCTTATTTTCTTCTTTCGTCCTCAGATTTGTATCTGATGAATTTGTCTTGCTTGACTTTGCAGTTGAGGGAGTTGATTCATCAGAACTCTTATTCGATCTATCCGGTGAACCCGAGGACAAGATCTTCTCGAGATACTCTCTCGCCTTCTTCCTCTTCTTCCTCAGTCTGTCTTTTTGCCCTTGAGAAAGCTTCACTTTCGTTTCTTGAACTTTAGGTTCTTGAACCTTTTGTTCTTTGGGCTTGACGTTGACTGGAATCTTCACCTGCCTCTGAGATTCAGCCCTCGATCTTCTCATTGATCTCTTTGAGCAATCTCTAGCAATATGGCCAATGATGTTGCAATTAAAGCATCTTCTTGACTCAAACCTCCAACTTTGGCAGTTAACAGCAATGTGTCCTTGATAGCCACATCGGTAACACACTCTGTTATCGTACCAATCACCATTTTCAGTCCAAACATTCAGATCATAGCACTGTTTGGCTTGGTGATAATCCTTTTTCCTTTTGATTGCTGGATTTGACTTTTGAGCACTGTGATCCGACCTGCACCACTAATTGCCAACAATTTTAGAGTTTTCATTTTTCGATTTTTGTAATTTTTCATTACGATTGGATGATCGATCTGATGAGCTTTTATTATCTTTTTGTACATTTTTCAAAATTTTCTCTTTTTGTTTTTGTTCCACTTTCTTCTTCAAAGGTTTTTGCTTAGAGCATTCTCCCTTTTCGGTTGATTGCGGAACGGTTTCTTGAAATTTTTCTTTTAATTTCAAAAACAATTTTTGTTTTTCACTTTTATCTTTTTCATCATCAGATTTCTCATCACAATCTTCAACTTTGACATTGTCAAAGTTTGTGACATTGTCACTTATTGGAACTGAATTTAAAGGTTTTGGGCAAGGAATTGTTGAAGTATTCACAAACACCTTCAACTTTTCTTCCCATTCATTGATTTTCTTTTGAGCACATTCTGCCTCTTTTTCAAGTCGAATAATTTTCTCAAGTTTGTAGGATCGAATTCGGACCTAAACGAGTCGCTTAGAAGAGTTTATCTCAGTTTGAACGGCGGAAACAGACAAACCGAGTACAATTCAGCGAGAATTCACTTTAAACTGTTGTTGTATTGATCAATAATGCGAGTACACGTTCAGACAACACTTCGGCAGCAATTCGTGGCTTACCGGAAGAACACACCTCTAACTCTATATGTGATTCCGCTCATATGACCTATATATAGGTAACATGATTCCGCTCATACGGACATGACACAAAAGCGGAATCACCCACATGCCAAATAAGCGAAATCAACTTTGACACATGATCGAAATCATGTGTTTGACAAATGAGCGAAATCTCAAACTAATACACACACATGCATTTTGTCTTCTAGCTAATATGTAAACTAATTTGTCTTCATACGGCTTGAATTTCACGAGAACATACATTCTGATTTGTGTAATAACTTTCAATGATGATGTCACTTGATGTCACGCTTGATCAAGACCGCAACGAACTCGAGACTCGACATAAGACGAAGACGACAGATGAATGCACCAACAACTGCCACAAATGCTTAAGATCATCCACTAACGGCCTAAGGAAAGCGTCCATGTCCATATCGGGTGATTAAGGGACATGAATTACCAAGGACAACATGAATGAGGACTCTTTCATGAATAGGAAAGGAGGCAGATTGTATATGGTTAGTACAACCAGCCACGTGCTATGAGTTGAACTCATGTTACCAAATGGATTGAAACCATCAGTTGCAAGCCCTAGTCAAACATTTCGAGGTTCTCTCGACAAGTCAGGGTAATTTATATCAAATTATGTCAATGAAGATCAGTCAACAAGATGACACATCGTACCATCTTCTGATCATCCAGTACTGTGTCATATCATATCTTTTTCGTGTGCCTTGAACAATACAAATGTTGTAAGGAGAGTATCGTAATTTCTTATGAGGTACCTTCTTGCCCTATGTGTCTGGATTGACACACTGACCCTCATTACAAACAGGAGAATTCTTCAATGAGCGGTGCATGGCCCATAGTCGTTTTTGCACACGTATATTAACTCATACCCCAAACCAATCTTCTTTAATGTCTCTTTGGCTACATAATGCGAAGGATGAATCTTTTTGCCTTTTGGATATGAAGATTGCAACAACTCGAGAAGTTCATCAAATGAACTGTTATTTCAGATGTTCTTCACCATGATATGCATAAGCTTTGCTAAAAAGTCAAGGGAAGAAAACTTAGTACAACTGGAGTATAATTCTGATTGGACTTCCCTTTAATATGCATAAGCTTTGCTAAAAAGTCAAGGGAAGAAAATTACTACAACTAGAGTATAATTCTAATTGGACTTCCTTTAATATTTCAACAAAATTCTCATGGACTTCCTTTAACAGTTCTTCAAAATCCTATGAACTTCCTTTAATAGTTCTTCATCGAGATCGGCATCCTCTTCCATACGCTCCTCTGTAACGTCTTCAATAATGCCAACCATATTGTTTATTAACGTAATGTGATCTACAACTACAGCCACAACCACAACCACAGGAATTATACTTTCACCGTGATGAATTCACTCTGTGTACGTTTGGAAGATGCCATATGCATTCATATGATTTTTCATTTGTGTGAAGGGTATTACTAGAGTATTCTCACATGTTGCATATGCAGATCTAACATAGCCTTTGCAATCGCTATGTTCTTTACACATCTTGATAATATACTTGAGTTCTTCCTGGTACTCGTTTGATCTATCGTTTGGATTTATAAGCCATCTTTTATCGACATACATGATCATGCAACTGAAACATAACTTAGGGTTTAAGGTATCCACTTTTGAATAGAGTATTCATAAGGAAGGGTAGGCTATTAACCCACTTTTAGAATACTTTATCTCATCTATGAATGTGTATTATATTATTGTTTGTTTAAGAAAATTCAACAACATTTCTCCTAAGCTCCCAAGTGTGAGAGAGAAATATACCAGAGTAACAAAAAGGAAATGACAACTAAATATTTCAAAAACAAGCACCTTTCATCCGAACCTTCCAACAGTATGGAGAACTGACCACACAGAAGGACAAGGTTTTTCTCGCTTGGATAGTAAGTCAAGTTTTTTGGCCTTATGATACACATTCACATCCTAAATGAGAAATAAATTTCAAAAACAGTCCCAAAACGGGGAGAACCCGAAAATTAATTTCTAAATCAATTACGGACGGGTATTTCTAAGTTAGTTATGTTAATTTTAAATGATGATTTCAATTTCGAGCGGGTATTCTAAGCTTGTGATATTTCATGAACATACATACTTACAAACACACATTATATACTTAATACACACATACACACACCCACATATATACTTCCAAACACACATCACATGCATGGATGCATGCATACTTACATACACACATTACATACTTAATACACAAGTGCATACTTACTACGTACACACATACATACTTACATACGCACGCATTAGCCCAAACCATCAAGTTTAATAATTAGCCCTAAATATCAAGTTTTAACAAACCATTGGCCAAAAATATTAAGTTCTAACAATGTTTTAGCCCTATATATGAAGTTTTAACAAACCTAAAAAATACCAAGTTTTCACAATTTTTTTTGCCTTGAATGTCAAGTTTCAATAAAACTAAATCACAAACTTAAAATGTTTTTAGGATTCACATCCTAATTTCATTTTTTTTCCGAAACAACTACAAAAGTCCTATGAGTGTGTTTATTTTCAAACTTGTATAAGCTTGTTCAGACCTAATGTTGGTCGATGCATCCACACAAATAAGACAAATAAAACAAGAAAACTTACCATGGATGATTGTTGGACTTGCAGACGGTGGCTGAGTGTGTGTTGTAATGTTTGGACGATGGCCAAAGTGAGGGTGGTGGCTAATGATGGCAGGGATGGCAGTGCCTCGCAAAGTGGGGGCTTGTATGGTGGTAGTTCGGATGGAATTTAGGGTGAGAAGAGATCCAGATAAGAGGGGGAGTGACGATGAGAGAGAAGTTTTGTCGCCCTGGTGAGTTTTAGCGGCATTAACTGCGACATGTCACCGCTATTGGAGTCGCCACTAATGACTCTAGTACGATAAAACTCTCATTGTTGAATCAATTTTCTAATCAATGATCACTTTAAGCCCTTGGTCACGTGATCCGGATCCATACCATTAGTAACGACATTCGCAGAGTCGCTACTAATGGGGTCGCCCCTAATGCCGGTATTTCATGTTGCTTGAAGGACTACAAGTGAAGTTGTAAATATCTAAGCATAGTCACATAAAGTAAGGTACCTTGAACATTCTTCCCTGTCTAAACACATGTCATATAAGAGAAAGAATGGTTTTTTTATGCATCTAAGAAAGACGTAGATAGATAGAAATATAGATATATATACCTTCACATCCATGAAATATATAAGGGTTTCCTATGTTGCGCGCATTATGGGAAGATTTACATGACACTACTGAAGTACCATGCATTACCCATGTTAAGTAGCCAATTCATAGTGTAAGATCTTCCATGATTGTAGTGTTGTGTGTCAGTGGATGTAAGGGCCCACATGAGGGAAATGAGAATAGAAACTTCCTTTGACTACGGATCCTCGTCCACCAAGAAGGCATACTGAGAACCAACATCTCTGCCACACCCGTCAGATTCATGTTTTACGACAACGAAGAATTGTTGTTTGACAACAAATTTTCTTTCACTAACAGTGTCATTATGACAATAAGTCGAACACCAAGTGACCACTCTCGCATTATCCATCATAGCAGCATTACCACACCTTTCACAAACAAATTTGTTGTGTGATTTGGAAAACCTGAAGGGGCTTTGACCAAGGTCGATGCTCATGGTCTGACTATTATTTCCAACTGGTATGGTCTTTAGTAGTTGGTGTATTAATAGTAACCATTTGATATGGAACACAAGAAGAGGTTCCTCCAAGGTCCTAGATTTCTAGGTGGTTGAGTGCAGATAGATATTGCATTGAGGGGTTGCAATCAATGATGTACCATTCATTGATAACACAATCCACACCGATTCCAAAAGGGTATGGAATCGTGACATTCCCACATGTATCATTGCACCATGTCTTTATGTACTTTGCAATTGTAGGTGTGTTGCTGTTAATGAAAGAAACATGAGTAGACGCAGACCAGCTTGAAATAACTTCCTATGTATGAAAAAGGAGTATAGGATTATAGTATAAAATGTAAGGGCGTTCGGTGTTTTTGTGTTTATAATGGTTGGTGTCAATACAAGAGGAATCTAAGAAAAATCAAAACTTGGAATATTGTGGACTTTTCTATGTTGATTGTTGATACATATTATTTGGACGCGACTCGGTTAGGTTCGGCTCAAGTCCGATGTCACGACATTCCTCCGCCTTGCGCCCCAGAGTTCGATACGCGAAGCACGGAGCGCCGCGAACCGTTTCCCGACGCCACATCACCATGACATCACCATGATGATGTCATGCGAGAACCACCTTTATTGCGAGAACCGCGAGAACCAATGTGAACACAACCTAAAATAGCTAAAAAAACCTAAAAAAAACTAACCCCCCCCCCCCCCCAAGCTAAATGCTAAAAACTAAACCCCCAAAAAAGCCTAAAAAAAAAACCTAACCCCCCCCCCCCCCCCCCCACCCCAAAAACCTAAACCCCCCTCCCCCACCCC
This sequence comes from Helianthus tuberosus, assembly GCA_030545235.1. Lineage (NCBI taxonomy): Eukaryota > Viridiplantae > Streptophyta > Magnoliopsida > Asterales > Asteraceae > Helianthus > Helianthus tuberosus. The sequence continues at coordinate 108,176,192 of CM060430.1, read as the reverse complement.
CCAAAAACCTAAACCCCCCCCCCCCCCCCCCAAGCTAAAAGGCTAAAAACTAAACCCCCAAAAAACCTAAAAAAATCTAAAAAAAAAAAATCTAAATTTTTTTTTTGATTTTTTTAATATTTTTTATGTTAAAATCGCTACTTTTAGAAGCAAAAAAAAAAAATTTTTTTTTAAAAAAATTTTTTTTTTCTACGAAAAGTAGCGATTTTGTTATAAAAAATATTAAAAAAAAAAAATTTTGTGTGATTTTTAGCTATTTTTAGGCATTTTTGGTTGCGTTCACATTGGTTCTCGCAATAAGAGGTGGTTCCTAACGGATCTTTGTCCTATATATATATATATTTGTTTACTAGACATGCACATGGAAACATCAAACTAAAGACATGAAGCTGCTGTTGATGAAAGACCTGAAGTTGCTTGCTGATTACGAATGACATGCTGAGGAAAAATAAGTTTCGTCGGATTGGGAGTGTGACGAAACACACTTTGTTTGGTCACATTGGTGTTTCGTCAAGTTCTTTCGTCACTGAAGGATCTTTCGTCGATCTTGTTCCTCTATATAAGCAGCAGATCTGAGCAAAAAGAAAGGGACACACAGAACAGAGAGACATAAGAGAACTGAGAGAGTTTGTGAGAATATAATATTGTATAATCGTTGTAAACAAACTCTTCTGGTTATAATATTTGAATCGTTAAACGTTATATCTTGCTTGTTGTTTTTGTGTCTCGATCTCGGTTTGCTTTCCCGGTTGGATTCCGCACAACCGGGTTTGTTCGTGTACAAGGATTAGGCGATTAGATCCTCCGCTAGTTGGACCTGCAAGTGGTATCACTTGTAGCACTTGTAGGTCCAACTAGCGGAGGATCTAGTCTCCTAATCCTTGTATACGAACAAACCCGGTTGTGCGGAATCCAACCGGGAAAGCAAACCGAGATCGAGACACAAAAACAACAAGCAAGATATAACGTTTAACGATTCAAATATTATAACCAGAAGACTTTGTTTACAACGATTATACAATATTATATTCTCACAAACTCTCTCAGTTCTCTTATGTCTCTATGTTCTGTGTGTCCCTTACTTTTTGCTCAGATCTGCTGCTTATATAGAGGAACAAGATCGACGAAAGATCCTTCAGCGACGAAAGAACTTGACGAAACACCAATGTGACGAAACAAAGTGTGTTTCGTCACACTCCCAATCCGACGAAACTTATTTTTCCTCAGCATGTCTTTCGTCATCAGCAAGTAACTTCAGGTCTTTCGTCAACAGCAGCTTCATGTCTTTAGTTTGATGTTTCCATGTGCATGTCTAGTAAACAAATATATATATATATCATGAATTCACGTTTACATGTAGACCATGCATTGAAAAGTCTTCACATGACATCATCATGACATCATCATGGTGATGTCATGGTGATGTGGCGTCGGGAAACGGTTCGCGGCACTCAGTGCTTCGCGTGTCGAACTCTGGGGCGCACGACGGAGGAATGTCGTGACATCGGACTTGAGCCGAACTAACCGAGTCGAATCGAACCGAACTGAGTCGCGTCCACATAATATGTATCAACAAACTCCCCCTTGGACGCTACTCGTGAAAGTTCGTCTTCCATGTCTATCATGTCGGAGGATCTTCAAAGTCTTCACGTGTCGTAAGTAGAAAGTGTATCAACAAACTCCCCTGTTCATTTAGGAAGTGCGTTAACAAACTCCCCCTCAAAATAAACTCCATTTTCAGCACTTAGATCCTTGAGGTGTTGATGAGAGGTTAGCGGCAACTCGATCATCTTCATCTTTTGAGTGCCTCCATGTCGCGTCTTCATTCCGAGGCTTGTCTTCTAACACGTTCTCTTCGCCTTTAGGTGGTTTGATTGTCGCATCTGCACATACAAGAAAGCTAAACGCGCAATGAGAACAACCGCTTGGAATATAGTTAACATAAACAAACGAAACACATGTGACCATTTTTCAATCAACTACCGTCTGACAGTTTGAAAGTTTAACGTATTTTTCACTTTTAGTTTTTAACTTTCAAAAACTTGCAAATTTCGACCGTTTATGAAGAATCAATCGTTTTGGTTTTCGTTCAGGTTTCAGGTAACGAAGACTCGAGTTCCAACATCGGTTAATCAAAAGAAATTAGAAATAAAATCTTTTTGCCTTTTTATAAAGTTTATATTAAAACACACCTAAAATCTTTTTGGAATTTTTCATTTTTCAAATGTAAAGACTGAAAGCAGTAAATAAATATAAACAGAGATGCAGAAACTGAAAGCTTTAAATAAATATTTACAGACATTCTTTTTGCGCGTTTCGAGGGTAAGAGAATCATATCAGTGTACGGTCATGCCAAAACACTCTTGTTGTTCAATTAGTTAACATTAAGATAAGTATCCTATAACAATTATCGGTATTGTTGTCCACTTAAGCTCAACTTATCAGATGTAATCGCGGCGAGGGGATACAAATAGAGTATGATTTATACTTACCGACCGGTGTTCATCCACACACGACACGTTCCCGTATCAAGGTATGCACGGGAGTTCATCTTACTGGTGAGTGTACCATTTATCATCTGTTTTCAACGTATGATGTGAGATACTCACTTATTTTTGGATGAATACAAGCCCTATGTGATAAAATCACTTATTGATGAGGAACTTGATATTCGATGCACGAAGGGCACAAGAGCAAGTCCGTGAACAGGTTAGTACCATCATACCGACAAAGAGACGAACTTGACTCCCGGATAAACTATGATATTTTATCACTTATTGATAGGGACATGTGATTGTTTATCACTTATTGAGGTCGTATGGATCATGTATTAAATACATGTTTGTATGATATTTACAGGTATGTATGGTATCATGGAAGTTCTAGACTTGCGTCCCCGTTGTTTTCGGTAAAAGAAACAACCATGATACCCAGATGATAAATAGCATAAAGACCACGTATCTCAGAACCTTGGAAATCTATCAAACGAAATTTCGGTAACAAGACCATATGCCAATGAGCGGTTCCCACACAGTCTTCAGTCGATTTAAGTTTATATCACCCTGCATACTTTAAAATGATTGTGAGCCTACCGATACATCTTATATAGAGCTGCTTAACATATTTCATTTAAGGTTTAAAGAGGTTTGGACAGACCACTGATGTACTATCATTTTCTCTTTTGCTCGCCACACTACAAAACAAATGTCATTTAGTGACATACAAAAAGTGCCACTAAAAACACCTGTAGGAATGGGCGGCACACAAAAAAAAGTGCCACTAGAAGCGCTGACGCTAAAGCCTTTTAGTGGCACTTTTTCAATCTGCCGCACAAAGTATATAGGCTTTTAGTGGCACTGTTTTTTCTGTCACTACAAACTTTTAGGCCTTTAGTGGCACATATTTTTTGCCACAAAAATCACATCAAATTATTTGTCATATTAATTTTTATTGATTACAATTATTATTTATTTACATTAAAAAATAAAAATAAAATTATAAAATGTAGAAATCATAATAATATAATCAATTCAATTAAAAAGTTCAATCAATCATCTTCCAAAGATTCCAAATGTTTGCAAAGAAATAACTAATAAGTGTCAACCTAAGTCTAAATATCGAACATACAAAACAAGTATTTAAAATATGTGAACAAAAACTCAAAATTCCATTGCGTTCATGAATCTCTTTCACAGTCTTCATGCGAGTAAAATATTCATTGTGTTAACTCTTTCTTAGCGATCGTATTTCCCACTTCATAGTTGTTCCCTGCACTTGCTCCTTATTGTCGCCGCATCAGCCAATTCACTATATTCAACCTGAAATTTCACAATTCATATCCACTGATACCACTTCTCCATGGTCCCATGGTCTTTACTCTTAGACTTCGATGACATACACACCAAAGAACTGTGGCAATCATTATCAGCAGAAGTATGCAGAAAGATATTATAAACCAAATCTTCCACTTATATATATTGCTACTTTCTTGAGCCTGATTTGCTGGTGGTTGAGAAGATATTGTTTCTTGATTGAGGGCAAGTGGATTATGTTCCTTCTTGTGCTTGGGTACAGCTGGAAATGATCCACTACTTCTAGTAGTTGGGAGAGCTATGATCTTTGGTGGCTCAGTCCCGTCACAAGGCGATGGTGCAGCTGCAAGGTTTAAAGATTCTTGTCCAAGCTTTTGACGCACATCATTTTCCACAATTTCTGCTTCCAATTCACCTACTGATTCAGACATATAATGAAGAATCACAAAAACCATAAGTTTTTTTTAAAAAGACTCACATTTTCCCATTTCTGAACAATCTTTTGGACATTTTACGAAAAGTCAGTAGTTTAAATTACCTTTTTCACTTATCTGGCAATTGCCTGAACAACTCTTTGGAATCCTAAAACTTTAGTGAAGAAAGAACATAAAGAAGATTATGTTCAATAGAAAAAATAAGCATGAACTGGAAAAATAATTTGACATTCTCCCTTACAGTTGGAATGGACTGAGGTAACTAGAAACTGTTTCTTTCAATTGTTTTAGAATAGAGTCGGATTTCCTTTGAAGTTCAGATCCTCCCTGCCATACGCTGTCAATAATAGATACAATAAGAAAATCAATTAAAGTTGGGTTGCATAGCCAGCATTCACTTTGCTAATTTCTGCACCAATCACTCATATCATTAACAAAAATAAATATAATATTATTGAGGTATGAAAACATGCTTAAAAGCTTTATGTAGTGATCGTAGCTTTAATTTTTTTTGCAGTTGACTGAGTGGGGGTGTTTAAATGTGCATTAAAAGAGCATATTCGATAAAGTTATAACTATTTAATTTGAGGTGAAATAAACAGTTTGATCACTATCAGACTTAAAAGAAACTTAACACCACCTGAAATGATTGTGAAATAAAGTGGTTGTCAAATCGGACCGTTGACTTGGGACTCTTTGGTCAAACTGTATATCGAAGCTGGCGATTGAAAAAGCTGATTCAATTTTGCGTAGGGCTTCAGAACAAAACTGTATGAAACCCTTTTTTGAGACTTATTTGTTGATTATGGATCAGTATACAAAAAGAGGAGACATATATAATGTTGAAAAGATTTTTCAAAGGATGAGACAAGACGGTTATGTGTCGAGGATGAAACAGTATCATAGTCTTTTACGAGCATACATAAATGTGAAAACTCCTGCTTATGGGTTCAGAGAACCGTTTTGACACAAACCGTTTTGACCCGTACCGTTTCGACCAGCACCGTTTAGACGCGAACCGTTTCGACGCGAACAGTTTCGACGGGAACAGTTTCGACGGGAACAGTTTCGACGCGAACAGTTTCGATGCGAACTGTTTCGACCCGTACCGTTTCAACCCGTACCGTTTCTAATCGAACCGTTTCGACTAGTACTGTTTCGACCAGTACCGTTTCGACCCGAACCGTTTCGAACCGTACAAAATTTCCCCTTGATGTACAATCTCTTTAAAAAACATTTTTAACCAACCCGACCCAAAACCCGTTCCGACCCGAAACCCATTCTGACCTGAACCCGTTCCGACCCGAACCCGTTTTGACCCGAACTTACAACCCCTTTTTAATTTACCTGTTTTGACCCGAACCCGTTTTGACCCATGACCCGACCTGACCCGACCCAAACCGACCCGTTTGCCAGGTCTACGTGGGAGTATCCAACAGAATCCTGAAGCCATTTGAATTTGATTAAGCTTAAGACAAATTATTACTTTATATATTATATATTAACTTTCATAATCTAACTTTGAATATCGAATGAACTACTTTTGATTTATGATTTGATATCGTTGCATTTAACATATGAGGGATAATGAATAAATACCACCATAGACGATGAATCAGTGCTAAGCATGCATATGACTTTGTAATGATTATAAACTTAACATATGCTACGTGTGATCAGTGGTGGATCCAGGATTTTTTATCAATGGGTTCAACTTTTTTCAGTGGTCAAATTTCTTACAACCAAACGTTAAAATGTTAAGGTCGGGTCGGGTCAAATTCTCGCAAATAAGACATCAATACATATATTTGAAGTTTGCGTATTTAATTATTATCATGGTTTTGGGTTAATCGGGTATTTGAACTGAAAATATATCCAAATTGATTAATCTAATATGACTACATATTGAAGCATAAATCGCTGCACACAAAAACATACATTTTCTACATTTTATAAAGATTAAGAAACGTACCATTTGATCTTGTGTTGTTTCCTTAAGTGTTCTTCAGCAACCTGGAGTCCTGTACATCCCAATCTTCATCATATAGACCTGAAACTGCATAAACTTAAAATACAAACTTATAATTAAAAAACACAGCCCCAAAACAGCATCAAGACAAGTTAAAAAAAAAAAAAAAAACAAAAGTTAGCAACTAAAAATATTAAAGACTCAAGTATCAATCTCTGTAATGAAATTCCTATTATTCAAGTAGTTGTGGCCTTACTCATACAAGAACAATCCTATGCAACAAAAGAACCTGTTAAGCATTAATATATGTGTGCATGTACATGAAAAACTATAAAATATTTAGACATCAAAAACTTTTTTTGTTCATGAACACAACTTCATTTGCTTCTGTGGGTACATCTACTGATTCAACCCAGATCTTGACTCGTCATAACTTTAATTCATTTTATTCCAGATTTATTAAAATTAATCATTCTCTTATTAAACTATCTTGTTCTTATGTTGATTTCTTGTTCCAGGTAACTTTTCCTAACCCTAATCTTCATTGCCATTTTAGGACATTCACAATTCCATTAGCATTTAGCAAATTGACAATTCACATTAACATTTAGGAAACTAAAAAATTGAAAGTTGATTGCAAATTGATAGTTTACCTCTTTGAAAAAGAACAGGCGATGTAGCAAATGAGGAACGCGATGGTTGGAGGGCTAGTTGTTTGGTGTACAGAAGATGAAGAACACGATGGTTGGAGGGCGATCGTTGAGCTTATTAGCTTTGCATAGAACACCGATCATGCTAGTGTATGTGACATCATCCGGCACGATACCGTGAACTTTCATTTCGTGAAAGAATTTCCAAGCCATACCGACTTTTCACGCCTTACCAAAGCAGTCGATACACACACTATATAAACGATATCCCCATCAACGTAATTGCTTCTCATCTCGTCTAATAACGCAAGAGCAGAATTAACGTGGCCGGATCTAGCAGACACGTGGATTAGAGTTGTGAACAGGTGCACGTGTACTTCATATCCGAGCTCTTGCATTTGGTGAAATAATGCGAGTACGAGCTGTGAGACAAGGATACCCTGCAGTTGATGATAACATTGCTCTTTTATCAGATACACAATATTCGTGAAAAATGAGCAGTAGATATACCAATGTTGCTTAAACCCTAACGCCCAAATTGACCCGTTGATGCGTAAATGAGTCTAAATTGCTACCTCTACTGCAAACTATTCAATTATCTTGTTCTTATGTTGATTTCTTGTTCCAGCTAACTTTTCCTAACCCTAATCTTCATAGCGGACATTCATAATTCCATTAGCATTTAGCAAATTCACAATTCACATTTACATTTAGAAAATTAACAAATTGAAAGTTGATTGCAAATTGATAGGTTACCTCTTTGAAAAAGAACAGGCGATGTAGGATCACGATGGTTGGAGGGCTAGTTGTTTGGTGTACAGAAAATGAAGAACGCGATGGTTTTGGGGGTCGGACTTAGGCAGATGGTATATATTAAACCCTAATTTTCAGCATTAAAAAAGGGTTTCAGCATTAAAAAAGGGTTTCAGCATTAAAAAAAAGTCTCTTTCACCCAAAAAACCGCCAATGTAAAGGATCGAAAATTCTACAATGCCACATATAAACACAAACAACAAGCAATTCATCATCACTTCCACATATACATACTTCAACTAGAATCTCCAGCAACCAAACAACCTCTACAAAGAAACTAAGCAACCAAAATCACTTGACCACACCGAAACGAAACCGAACAACAATCAACAACAACATTACCAATCAAACAAAACCCTAAAATATTAAAAACATAAAACTGAATCCAAATTTTACATGATCAAACCCTAAATACTTGTAGGATGTAACGTACCACCACAATTTCAGCAAAAAAAGAGATGAGGTGACGGAAGTGTACAGTCGTTTCAGAGAATTGATTCTCCGTTGTCGATTCCCAATTCCTTGAAGTAAAATTTTGATGTGCCAGCTAAGGGTTTTAGGGTACCCACACTACAGTGCACCTCAAAACAGAAATTGCACACAAATCCATCAACAATTAGAAAGAAAACAAGGAGCCCAACAATTAAAATTAGAGATTTATTGATTACCTGCCAAATTGATGTCGGGATTTAAACAGGAGCAAAATCATCTTTGGTCGGTGTAGTCGTGAACTGGTCGTATTCAAACAGAGTGAACGCAATGGATGAGATTTTAGAGAGATAAAAATTAGAGTGGGGGAAATTGATTTTTTTTTGTGAGAGGGAAATCGATGAGGGGTTAGGGGAATGAAGGGGAATATGAAATGATTTGGGGAGGGAAATAGATTTTTAGTGAAAGAGAAGAAGAAATTTCTAGTGAAATTTTTAGGTTTCAAAAAGAGAGAAATGGTGAAAATTTTAAATGAGTTATTCAAAAATTTTTATGGCATAGGCAAAGTGCCATTAAAACATATAGAAAATTTTGGTGGCATATGTAAAATGCCACTAAAAGCATTGATTAGTGACATAAAAGTTAAATGCCACTGAATGTATGTGTTAAATACCTAAAGTGTCATTAAAAACAAAAAATAGTGGCACAAAACCTATATGCCATTAAAAATGTGTGTCACTATATGGCTTTTTTTGTAGTGTCAGGAAACTTATTTTTGTTTTTCTATTGTTTTTGTGTTTTTGAAATTTTCAAATTTGGATTTACTCCCCCTAAAATGTAAAAACTATGATAAATTAAAAACACAAGGATATTTACAAAAACGATTTTCCGATGTCGGTTTTACTCATGTTTTACCCTGATGCTTTTTACTAAAATTAATTTTAATCAGAATTAATTTATCGAATTTTGGAAAAATCAGTTGGCATGTCGGTAATCGGTGTGGACCTTAACAACATCGATTAGTCTTTAGTCAAAACAATCACGTATGAAGTCATATTTAATTTCGATGTGTTTGGTCTTTAAATGCTGCACAGGATTTCTAGTAATTCATAAAGCAGCTTAAATATCGACAAGGATAGGAGAGATTAGAAATTCAAAACCGTAATCCTGCAATTTCTGCGTGCATTGGCATGAATCTGAGTGCTCTCCCAAACTGGATATCCACCCGGTGTGGATTTCAAGGTCGATTTTGCAGCTACTTCAATGACCCGAGAATTCTCTTTACAGCAACAAGATCATAAACCTCCGGGTCCGGCTGGTCTTCCACATTGCACCAGCGAAGGTCTTTGTCTTTCTCTTTGAGAAGTACTGTGCAGTTGTTCAATCCACGCCAAGGAATCCGCACACCCGGTGTGGTTTGATCAACAAACACATTTTCTTCAATCACACCGCGAAGAAATGTACACTGCATGTTCATCTTGTTGATTTTGAACTTTAGACGTGCTGCAGGTGCGTACTTTTCACTGGAATTTTTCCTGTCGACCCGATCAAAAACCAGAACAACCAAATTTTGGCACATTTTTCATCTTGTCGAATTTTTCAACTTCATTCAACCACATTCTTTCACCATCATTCCATCATCTGACATTTTTGTCTTCTTTTCTCCTCTCTCCATCAAAGGCAACAATATTCTCATTGGATACAACAATGTTTCGGAGCCTTATGTCGCCTATCTTGTGCATGGACGCTCCACTATCAACAATCCTAAGACTATCAATAGTTCCTCTTGGAAAATCCTGCACACTCATTCAGAGATTAGTTGGAGAGCGGGACCCAAGCCTTCACAAACTTGGGTCGTCCGTCATCATCGAGAATTGTAACATCCATTTCCCGATGATTCGGAATTGATGTAGCTCCCCCTGAAACAGTTACTGGTTTTTGTTTCCAAATCTGTTTTTGTTTTTCATTTTTAACATCTGATTTAACAGACTGCGTTTGGACAACCTCTGGTTTTAAAGCCTTTTCAACTTCTTTTCTTTGTTGTTTTTTCTGTTTCTTTTCTCGTTGTTTAACAAGACGAGGGTCCTGTCTTGGTGAAACAGATCTTTTATGGTAACTGTTACTATGTGGGGCATCAACTTTTGCCTTTCCCTTGGTGAGATATGGACAGTTTCTGACAATGTGCCCATACTCACCGCATTCAAAACATGATCTCCGCTCAACAAACCTCGGAGTAATATAACTGTAACAACTTGATGATTAACTTCGTGATCTTGAGGTACTTGGTCCTACATCACAACCGTTTGTGTGTTGTGTGTAATTGTTTTGACTGTTTCTTTTCAAAATTTTAACTTGTTTAACAAAATCCGTGTTAGATTTGTTTTCGAAAGTTTCAATTTTATCGGTCCCTCGGGATTTCATGAAGTTCACCTTTTTGTTCTTCCTCTGGTTGAGTTCCTTTCGACCTTGAGTCGTTGATTTACCTTTTGGTTTGGTATGATTTTGCTGCTTTTTCACTGTTGGTAATTTCTGATTGCCATATTGTTTTCGAATTTCAGCCTTTGGAATCGGAAGGCACAGTGTTACCACAACATGTGAACCCGACTTTCCCAAAAACCTACTTGTTGAATCTTCAAAAACTTTACTGATTAAAGATTGATTTACATTTTTAATCGGAAAATCTTTGTCAGAATAGATTTTATCATCACCAACAAGAGTGTACAGCAAATTTACACTCTCAGACTCTTTTGCAGACGTGGACTAGACTAGAACAGTCTTAGCAGGTTTTGCGGCAGGATCACATAGAATATGATTCTCAAGAGGTATGTCCTCTTCTTTGATTACCGCATCAGACTGTGCTGAGTCAGCATCATCGGATTCATCATCTAAAGAATCAGCATCCTCAACAATGACCGGAGGATCCTAATTTTGTTCAGCAGTTGATACATCTGTACCTGCTGACACATCCGAATCTGATGATATTTCCGTTTTGTATCCAAGTCCGGTTGCAAATTCCTCAATGTCTAAAGGAACAGATTGCTCAAAATATGTTCTATTCTCCTCATCAGGCATTGCATCATAATTGTGTCTAACAGGTGGTGGACATTTTTTATATCCAATGCACGTGACATCCTTTTTCTCTTTTTGTATGTCAATGATGTGATCCAGCACATATCTAGAGTTTAAATAACTATCTAGCTTAAGCCGGATCGCCTCACTTTCACACTTTACACAGGCTAACTCTTTTTGCATGACCTCGAGACGATTGATATAACAATTTATGTCAGTTTGTTTTCTTGAAACCATTTTTATTAGATCGGTTTTATCTTTTCTTAAATTTTCAATCACCGTTTTAAACTCTTTTTCATGGTTTTCACAAAACATGTTGGCCTCTTTGCATTTCGAAAGATCCACGACCAAACATTGATTGTGGAGAAATGTCACGTCATACTTGCTTTGCAAGTCCGACAATTTATCACCTAAACTAACACATTTATTACACCTATCAGAACTTGGTTTATCGACACATACCTGACTGGATTCGCTCTCAGATAGTGACTCATTTGCCTCAGAATCAACAACCTCCCTTGTTGTATTCTGATCCATCCTCGCTTGAACTTGAACTTGTAACATCTTCAACTGAACTACTGCCATGTTCAGAACTATCATCATTTCCCGAGGACTCAACATCGTTGACATTCTTGACAATTTTAGCATAAAAAGCCGTTCTTGTTTGACCACTGTTCTCCAACTGAACTGTCGGATCACAATCGACAGTAGATTTATCCCAAAGCTTGATTTTTGAAGATGGTACAGAACCCTTTTGCTTATAAGAAATTTTCGCAATTAAACTCACAAGGGATGGAGTTGATGAGGTTGGGGGTGTGGGAGACTGAGCCCATGAAGGAACTGAACCTGAACCTTTACTCGTATACATATCAGCATTAGGATCCGGTATCCAACGACCATACATATCTGTTGTCATTTTCGGTGTACTTTGATGAGAAGGATCATTTGATGATTGAGATCCTAAAATGCTTGACCCCCAAAGGTGTGTACTCATGATGGATTGAAAACAAGCAACTTAAAAGGAAACTGTGAACCAACTATGAAAGAAACGAGACCACTAAAAATGATGTGAAATTTAATATCCACTAAAAATTAATGGATATGAATGTTGAATGTTGGCCCACTTAGAATCAATATCCACTAAAAATTACTAATATCCACTAATTATCAATGTTGGCCCACTTGAAAGGAAGTTAAATCCAAATGGTTAGGATTCTTTGTGAACAAAAAGCCCAGTTGAGAATAGAATAAACCCAGCCCACAAAATTTCTAAAAACCCACGAAGATTAAACAAGGAGCCCAAAATACTTGGCCAAGGAAATCACTGATCACTCCTAGTTCTTTGTGAGAATAAGACAAAAACTTAGTTTTTTTTTTTCGTTGACTCAAATTGTTAGGAAACTTTATGAGATATTTTTTAATAAACCAAATCTTATCCTTATCCCTTCTTCTAACACACAGAAGGTGGGTAAAACAACTTTCATTCACACCATACTTTTCATCATATTTTCAAACCACCATCATTCTTACCAACTATCACAGTAAACCTTTTTTTTAATTCAAGAATTTTCAAACAAGCAATCCCTTTTAAAAATCAAAAACCCATAAACATCAAGAATACAATGAAGATATGAAGAACAAGATGAGTTTTCCGGTGAATAATATGAGTTTTCCGGCCAACGGAAAAATTTCCTAACAATGATTTTGCACTAAAGTTCAAAGAAAAACCTTTTCTTATCATGTAAAAATGAAAACTAACAAGGTTTTTGTGAGAACCAACAACAAAATACCAAGATTTTCGAAGTTATAAACTGATTTTTCCAAGATTTCCGAAAGCCTAAAACCTACTTCATAAAATGTCCTTGCATTTGGTAAACTCAATCACAATGGAAATCTGTTCAAATAAACAAAATCTGTTCAAAAGTGTGTAAATTTCAAACATTTGGTAAATTTTGAGAAAAAGGTGTCGACGAAACACCTAAATGTCGACGAAAGATCATGGTTAAGGTCAACTGTTTTTAAACTTGGTCAAAATGGTCAAAATTGAATTTGGTTCACGACGAAACTCTATGTTTCATCGAGGTCACGACGAAACTCACCTGGCCCTTTTAACTTTCGTCATGGGCTCATTGTTCAAGCCCAATCCAAGCCCAAACAAGAGTTTCATCGAGCCCGTGTCAAGTTTCGTCGCAGACGAAGTTTTGTCGGGGTCATGAGTATATAAGGGGTCCCATTTGTCAAAGATATCACTTTTTCAAAACCCCATACCTGTTCACCTTCTTCAACACTCCACATCCCATACCCCCTTTTCACCGACTTCCGACCCTCAAATCCCTTCATTTTCTTCACCATTTTTATCAAAATCAAAGGTATATAAATGATTGTTTAAGTTTTTCGAACCTTAGGAACCCTGTGTTTTTGTCTGATTTTTCGAAAAACCCTCGGAGACCCTGTTTACTTGATGTCTTCATGATCTAAACTTGTGTTTGTCTTGGTTTCTCATAAAAACTGATAGAACTAGGGTTGTCTTGATATTATACATTGATTTGGTTTTTGATTTGGGTTGGGTTTCGTACAACAAACTGTAACACCTCGTAAATTTATGTCCAATAATATATCAACACGTGTCATGGACTTTAAACGTGTAAAGAAGTGATTTAGAGGGACTAAATTGACAAACAAAGAAAGTATATGAATATAAGGTTTCAAAATGTCAACAATAGATAAATATACTTTACAATAACCCAACATGATGTTTATACCCTTAAACGAATGAATCACGGATCATACGAAGCCAATTGTAAAAGAGAGTGAGAGATTTCAAACTACAGGGGTTAAATGTGTCAACATGTTGAAAGTATACCTCTGAGTGATCTTTTAGCTAACCCGAAGCTTTGTAACAATTAATTATGCTCACTAGGATAAGTGGTAAAAATTTCACAAAGTTTCGTTATCGTATGAGAAAGTTATGATAAAATTCGTATACGAGGGGTTAAAAGCGTCAACATTGAATTCTAAGGCCTTACGGGTGATCACAAAGTTAACCGAGGACTTAACGAAGTTTGTATATGTCTTGGAGCCCTTAAAAGTTAAGTTAGAGGGCCAAAAATGCAAGAACAAGACTTAAAACCACGTTTAAAAAGGACCAGGGGCTGAAATGCAAACTTTGAAACTTGTTTGGCTGGTTCTGGGGCTCCATTCCAGCCGCGTAAACCCCTGGGTTTCCTTACGCGGGGCGCCTAAGCATGCCAGCGACAGAAAAAGACCTGCAGGTGCCGGTTTCAGGTCTGTAACCGACTTATGAGCCTGTGAAATGATACCAGGGGCTGTGCAAATGGATTTTCATACACTAGAGACAGATGTGATGATCTAAATCCATGCATAGAGTTGTTTGGCATCATCTTGTTGCGTCAATTTTGCTATATAAGCTTCCCTCATGTTGCAACACTTGGTTCATTCATTTTCAAACTTTAACAACTTCATTTCTGGAGCTCCCCTGATCAGCAACAAGCTTTCTTAGGATCCCTAGTCGAGCTTAGGACCCTTGTAAGTGTCATTAACCTTCTTTAATTCAGTTTAGCTTTGTTAATTAGCTTAAAGTCAAACCATCGTATTTAGATTTTGACTTCGTGATTAATCAATAATTTTCCAGTCAAATTTCAAATTGAAAGTACCTATGAGTTGGTAATTATGTGGGCAATAAACCCTTAAAAGGGCACCCTCTGATTCCCACTCTAACTAGGTCAATTGTCGGGTCAAAGCTAATCTTAAAAAGTCAACAGAAAGTTTATTTTCAAATTAATGCATAATTAGCAATGTAGGATCCATGCAACCTGTTTTATCACTAATATAACTTGGTAATTAATGTAAGAACATGCCTAAACATGTTCAACCCGATAATTTTCAGTTTAGGCCCGGTTCGGAATCGAAAGTCGCATAATTTGACTTCTGCTTTGACTTTCAGTTCTGACCCGTTTGAGCATGTTTTAGAAATGCCTTAGAGCCTTTTTTGGACCAGGTTTCATGTTAGTATAACCCTCTGTGATTATAAAACTTGGTTCATTAGTTATGCATGTTTCCGTTAAATGCTTAAATGTTGACTATTATGCCCATATGACCTTAAAATGTGATTTTTGAAAATGTAAAAGAATAGAAACCTTCATTACTGATTATTAGACTTGTCCCTAAAATTTGACATCATTTTGAGGTCTAGATTAGGAGTTATGCTCATTAGCGTAAATGAAAAGTTTTTTATTAATTAAACGGCGTAATTAGCATATAGCCTATCTAAGCCCAATTTTTAATACCAAACTTTTTACCTACTGATATAAAATAATATTTTGGATTTTTTGAAGATTTTTATTTAATTTTAGGCTGAGCCTAACATAGAATTCTAAGCATTATTCGGTAATTGCCGGTATTGCCCTTTTGGGCTATAAAATGAGTTTTACAAATTATTTAGATACCAAACCTTTTGCTACTGATCTAATATGATAAATAAAACATTTTGAGCCTTCTGGAATAATAAAAAAATGTCAGCTTTCCTTTAAAAACCCAGAAATAGCTCAAAATCGTCTTTTTAAGCGTTTTTAACGCATAGTATATATTAAAACTATTTTAAACATATAAGGTTTGATGCCTACTGATATTTTCAGTAAATATTTATATATTAACAGTAAGTAAAAGTTTTAAACTCAGATTTCCAGTTTTGACCTTTTAAGCCTTTGTGAAATTACCAAAATACCCCTAAGGTACATAGTTTGGTTATAAATGATAAGTTTCACATATATGTAATACCCTACTGTTATAACTTATTAAGATAAATATTTTTACTGATTAAATCAGACCTGTAACTCAGATTATTATTTAAACTCTTTTATAACCTTTTAAATGACCAAAATGCCCCTACAGTGCATAGTTTGAATTTAAATTCGTTTTGGGCATAATAGAAGATATCTTACTGATGTCACAACATATTTAAGGCATATTAACTTAGGAAACATGCATATGACTCATATGGTTACCCGTTACGCATTTCTCGCATTCGGTTCGGTTTATGTAACCAGTTTGCATAGATTGACCGAAACGGGTCAAACCTTATCATTTTTGTCTCAAAATCCAGAATGTGTTTAGTTTACCCATATTATACAAGTCTTCAAACTTGTCGGGTCTAAATCACTTTCTATTCCGGTCTTCGCTTAATCATGCGTTTGAACCGTATCTTCCTTTAAAACTAACCGGTCTAAGTTTAGGCTTAATTAAAGACCCGTTAGGAATCTAATAGGTTATTATAAACCTTTGTTCCAGACTAGGAGACCCAGTAAAAGCTACGTGCATTTGCTGTTTGTGATTAATACTTGCAAAGGTAAATACTTTTAACTTATTTTCCCTATACGGGCTTGGGGTACGGTATATAAAATACCGCTTGGTCGGGCATTGAATTTTTAAATGTATGAAGGTTAATTTATTGAAATGTCCCGTTTAAATTGTTTTGTTTGCTTAAAGCCTTTGGGGGGGGGGGGGGGTTAATGACCATGTCCCGGATATCCTTGGCATCATTTTACGAAATGGCCACGACCTAACGCACGGTGTGTAGGCGTACACCCGACAGTGCATAAATAAATAATATGTCACACCCCGAAATATCAGAGCATTGGCGTGACTGGACTGGTATCTTCATTGCACAGCGGAAGCAAATAAGCTAAGTCTTCTAGAAATTTGAACGCCCACTAAGCACTCGAATCTCCAATGGTTCTCCTATTCCAACCATGCCATAACTTTGAAGGTAACCTGAGAAAGAAACATGCGAAAAAGTCAACATAAAGTTGAGCGAGTTCATAGTTTGTTTGTAAAAGATTTGAAATAAATCTTTTTGAATAACCGGTTTTTGATGTGTTGTTGAGAAAACGAATTTAAAATCATTTTCTTGTTAAGTTATATGGAAACTTGTATGAAAACATGGTATGTATCTTGTATAAATCAAGTATTCTTGTGTAAATCAAGTATTCTTGTATGTATCATGTATTCTTGTATAAATCAAGTATTCTTGTATGTATCATGTTTTCTTGTATAAATCAAGTATTCTTGTATGTATCTTGTTTAAATCATGTATTTCTGTATGTATCTTGTTGTTAATGGGTTGCAAGGCCATTAACATGTGACACGACATAGGAAGTCACCAAACCATAGGCATTTTTCTAGTTGTCGATTCACGACGGAGACACAAAAACACTACTCGGTACTAGTTGTCACCAAGAGTGGGGCTGCCCTTGTACCCGTTAGATCTAACCTTTTGTTCTGCGGTCTAAGTATGTACACGATTAATGGTGCTTATGGTACCCTATTCGTGACACAATTTCTCGTATTATTCCTCGTATCATTTCTCGTATCAATTCTTGTATCATTTCTCGTATCATTTCTCAATTCTTGTATTCATCATACCATTTGTAAACATTGTAACATTTGTAAACTCTTGTATTTGCATTTTTTCGTAGTTTAGAAATCTAGAATTTGTGTGTATGCATATTTTGAAAAATACGCTTGTCTGAAAAACCGGTATAAAACATAAGCTTTTCGTAAACCATTTATGTCAGTTAAAACTTGCTTGTAAAATGGTTTAGAAATATGTAATTCTTGTATGCTTTGCAAAAAGTGCATGTCTTTCCACCCCGAAAACATTTAGATAAATGTAAAACCGTAAAAAGATGGGGTTATGAACTCACCAGAATATTCCTATGCAAAGCTAGCTATATACGACTTCGTGATGTCGTTTCTAAGACGAGACTCGCTAGCGTGCATTATACAATATTCCTAACACGGAATATCTTAAAAGTTTCTAATTAATGCGGTAACTAATCTTCGTGTTACCGAGCTCTACTGAATCGTTGACCGAACGATTTGACGGTTTGTTGTTAACTTAAAAGAAACGAAGAAGTTATACTTGCTAAGTTTCGTTTTATTGTCACGAAAATTTACTAAGTCTATACACACTTAGTTTTCGAAAGATTTTAGAGTATATAAATATTTATAAAAATATATAAATATTTTGTTGTAATCGTATTAGCCGTCTCGTGAAGTCGTTCGTGTGTGTAACGAATGTTTCATGAAAAGAATATATAATAAACTCATATTATATATCGTAAGCCGTTTAGGCGTTTGAAATAAATATAAAAGTTATATTTATTTTGTAAAAGAATCGTCGACTTGTATTTGAAAATAACTATATGTATTCTTATAAAAGAACTCGTGTTGTAAAATATAAATACTATATTTATTTGTTGTCGAAGTAATTTCCGTTTCGTTGTTTCTGTGAGTTGTAAAGTGTCGTCTAAAGAAGTTTTATATTTGTATTTGTTTTTCTAAAAGATCAATTGAAATCGAATGTTCGTTTTATAATAAAAACACTTTTTGTTTTCGGGTTTTCTCGAAAAACGGGCAGAGTTTCCTCTGTTTTTGGACGACCCCGACAACTAAAGTGTTGTTATTTTTATCAAGATTCAACAATCCAACACATATTATATATAAAGTTTACGCGAAATATATCAAAATGCCAAATATGAAAACCAATTCACTAAATGCAAAACCGTTAGTCGGGTCGAGCTCGTTTGTCACGTTAGATAAAAGTTATAAAGATAACATAACGAAATCACGATTCTAACTATTACCCAAAACTCTCAGTGTCGTTTGCTGAAAGGGTTGACTGGGTTGACTCGGGTTGACCAAGTTTGACCGAGTCGACTCGGTTTGACCGAGTTGACTCGTTCCTAGGAACCCGAACCGCATAGATCTGCTGTTGATCGTCTTTGACTGAACCGAACCGAAACCCAAAGCTGCTGATCTTGACCGGGTTTAACCAAACCCGAACCGATACGTCAAACCGGAACCACCACTCCCTGAAACGATAACCAATGGCTGGAAAGATGGGATCTAACAGAATCTGAGAAAAGAGCGAAGAGATAAGGGCTTACCGGAGTGGACTATTCTTGACATCATAATCAACGCCTCGTCTCATCATCATCGACAGACCATCATCATGTTCATCAAGACCACTCATCATCACACATCACCCTCAAAGGAAAGAAACAGTAGAGACGCTTTTACCGGAAAAACTTGTCGGAACATAAGCACTACCGCCGCCGCAGCGGCGGTCACCGTCTCTCTCTCTCTCATCTCTTCCTTCTCTCTCTTCGCCGGTGAAAAGAAACCACGCCACCATCATCTTCATCGGAGACAGACATTACCGTCGTCTTCATCATCAGCGGCTCCAGAGGAACGAATGGGGGGGGTGTTTCGCTGAATATAGTCACCACCGCCGCCGCTCACGGCGGCGCGTCCTCATCTGCGGCCGACATCGGAAACGAGAGGGGGGAGCGGTAGTCGGTTGTGGTTGTTGTCTGTGTTATGTGATTCGAGAGAGAGAGTAAGGCTGTTGGTGCCCTACATTTCTCGACTTTGTCTTGTATCGAGTCTTAACCTTAGAATGTTAGATTAGGGCATGTTTTACAAGAAAGTAGGAAGAATATTGTGTTTAGTAAAGAGGTTTCACTCATAGGGCCATTAGGAGGTAGTTTCGCTTATATGTACATGACAGGTTTCGCTTATATGGACATCATGTCCATATGAGTGAAATCCCCTTCCCTATATATATGTTGCATGAGCGAAACCAGTTAGAGAGTTCTTGTTATCCATACCGAGGTGCTGCCGGTGTGAGATTTGGTTGTAAACGGTGTTATATCAATCAAAAGTGTGTTTAAAGTGAAGATCTAGCTGTTTCTACGTTAGTTACTTGTTTTCCGCACCTGTAACTGACCGAGACTCCTCTGATAGACTCGTTCGGGTCAGAATACGATCCTACAAGTGGTATCAGAGCTTCAGGAGGAGGAGTTCTATAGAGATTTGCTGGATTTCATCATAAATTCTTACTTCTACACCTTCTTTCTTCATCAGAACAAGATTTTACGGTCGAAACCTGTTCAATTTTTCACAGACTGAAGGAAATTGATCATTGACAAATCCCTGAAAGTTTAAGCTTATAATTCACACTAAAAATGGTCCAAAATAACCCCCGAGTTGGTTTCGCTCTTACGAACAACCAGTGATTTCGCTTTTACATACATCAGGTTTCGCTTATGTGTCACTCCTAAGTGGCTAGTTTCGCTCCAAAGGATCTCCTAATAGCTAGTTTCGCTCCAAAGGACCTCCCAAGTGACTAGTTTCGCTCATTTGACATCGGGTTTCGCTCATTTAACATAGGGTTTCGCTCAAAGGACCTCTAAGTGAGATATTTCGCTTTTGTGTCCACCAATAAGACCTGGTTTCGCTTTTGTGACCACCCATAAGACCCTATTTCGCTTTTGTGTCAACCCAAGACACCTAGTTTCGCTCATAAGGCACATACAGATCTCTGATTTCGCTCTTAAGGTCATCCAAACCCTAATTTCGCTCATAAGTGCCTGTATTTGAACAACGTGCATTGAAAAAAGGATACTGAGTTCTACAACGCTTTTGCTACAAACCCGGCTAGTCCATCAGACATTACTAAAACCATGACAATGGAAAATGAAACCGGAACAATGCAAAAACCCCCCGAAACTTATGGGAATTGAAGATTATCACGGATGGAAGAAAAGGTTTGAAAATTGGGTTTAGGCGAATCATCTAAAAGCTTAGGAGAGCATCGAAACTGAATATGAGAGGCCAAAGAATTCAGTGGGAGTTGATAAAATCATTTCAGAATTCACAGAGCAAGAAAGAGATAGTTATAAAGGAGAGAAAATGATGATCAATCTGTTACAACAAGCAGTAAAGGAGGATATATTTGTGTTGCTTCAACATGATGACAATGCTTACTCTATCTGGGAAGCTCTTAAAAAGAAATTTGAGGGAAGTACTGAGATGTTACAGAGTAAAGCAGCATTGCTGAAAAAGGAATTTGAACTGTTTACGTGCATGCCTGGTGAAACAACAAAGACTCTTATTGAAAGATACTGTCATCTTGTTCGCACCATGTCACAGTTGAAGATTACAAAAACTCCAGCAGAATGGGTTGAAAAGCTTGCTGACGCGTTACCGCAAAAGGAATGGGGTACATATCTGATGATATTGAAGAATTCCGGACAGTTTAGCAGGTTATCGATTGCACAGTTTATAGAGAAGTTGGAGGCACAGGATCTGGAGCAGCAGAAAATTGCTAGAATGAACAGTTCTACTCATCAACAAGATATTAAATTGTACTATAAAGGAAATGTTCAAACTGCTGAAGCAAGTCCAAAGATACAAACTGCATTTAGTGCTGGAAATCAATCTACACCAAGCAGTCAAGGATCCGTCAACACTAGTGGGTTCTCAACAGTGAATCCTCCAAGTGTTCAATGTTCATCTGCTAGAAATGGTCATCTAATTCAGTGCAATGTGGCTTTACATCTTCAAAATGGACAAAATTATTATGAAGAGATTGTAAAGAATCATATGGGATTATTGGTCACTGCATTAGAGTCTTATGAAGGGTTGATTGCCGGAAGAATTGGTAATCCGATGCTCACAAAGGAAGATTATGACCAAATCGATGCAGAGGAGCTGGAACTGATGGATATTAAATGGGCCTTAGCTAGTGTTTTGAGGAGAGCAGAAAAATTTAGAATGATTACAGGAAGAAGTGATTTCTTGGATGCAAATCTTTCTAATCTAGGATTTGATAAATCTAAAGTTGTCTGTTTTTGTTGCAGGGAGAAAGGCCACTTTAAAAGAGAATGCAAGAATCAGGAGCCAAGAGGAGCAAAGGATTCTTTTGGAAAAGATGATTATTATAAGAAGTCCATATATCAACAAATCACTCATCTACCACATCAACAAAAAGATCCACAAACGGCACATGGAAAAATGATCGAAGATGCAAACAGGAAAGCTTACTATGGCATTATTGATCAAGATGACGAGAAAGTGGCTGATGGTTTTAGCTGGGACAAGTATATTCCAGCTGATCCAAATGTTAAAGCTTTTATTGCTCAGATTGTGCAAAATCCAGAGTTGATGAAGGAGTGGATGGATGTGATGTCGGATAATGAGGAGAGTCAAGATGGAAAATCTGTTTCTTCTTAAAGCAGTGATGATGATGAAGAAGTTGAACATATAAACATTGGAAAATCTCATTTATCTTCTGACAGTTTTGAATTTTATTTTGCAGATAAATTGAAGAAACTCAAAGAGAGAAAAGCTGCAAAAAATTGAAGGAAGTCAAAGTGATTGAGAAGATAGTGGAAGTGGAAAAGATAGTTGAAGTTAAAAAGATAGTTGAAATCACAAAACCTTGTCTTACTTGTTTAGAGTCATGTAAACAATGTATAGAAAAAGATGAGAGGTTTAGTGAGTTAGAAAAGTTGAAAGAAAAGTTGTTGTTTGATGTGAAAAATTTGAAAGAGTCATATGATGTATTGAACAGAACTGTGAATAGTCTGGAAAAGACTAACTCTGAAAGAGAAAAAGCTTTGAAGATGTTGAATGCTACCATGATGACAAAGCAGAAAGAGATCAACTTGTACATAGAAGAATGTGCAAAGTGGAAGAAAGAGTTGGATAGTGAAGCAACTGAGAATGAAAGAATCAGAAGATTGCTGCAAAGTTACAAAGGTTGTGACTACATAATTGATTGCATTTATCCAACAGTTGAAGGATTTGAAGCGTTTAAAGGTGAAGAAACAAAGCCAAAGAAGAAAAAGGATACTGGTAAGAAACAGGGTGTCTGTTATAATAAGTGTCCGCCTCCGATTTGGGAAGGGTATTCGTCTAGAAAACCAAATGAGGAGCAACTAAAAAAGACAGTCAATATAAAGTTGGAGTCCGAGATAACCGACGTATTACCAGACAATATTGATATCACGTTCACAGCGTCTGACACAGATCATGAGTCCAAATTAATAAAAAGAATGGTCGATCAGGTGTTGGATAAGGATGAGGAGTCAGAGTTAAAATCCGAGTCCGAAAGTTCGTGTCAGTCTGTCAGAAGTTCGAGTTCGTCTGAAAAGAGTTCAAAGTCGTCGGGAAAACGGGTGTATATTAAAGATTTTTTATTGTCAAAATCTAATTTGAAGGACGAAACATTTGAAGTTGCTTATACTTTGAATGGTTCTGACAAATTATATTTTGATAAAGAATTTCCAATAAGAAGTGTTCGATTTGAAATGATCAAAAAGGTTTTCAAAATGACAGAAATTAATATTTATGAAATAAAAGATTTAAATCTTACTGAAAAACCTAAAAAATACACTTCAAGAGTTCAACAACGGTTAAACAAGAAAATGGGTTACAATTATGGTTCGGAATTTCGAAAGAAACGAAACCATAATAGTAAGTTCAAAAAGAAAGGCCTTGGTTTTATTCCACCTGAAAACTATAAAAATGAAAAATATGTTCAAGATTTTAAATAAAAAATGACATATGTTGCAGGAACTAGTCATGAAGAAGAAGCAAAGAGCTCATTCTGGAAACAGTCAAACAAGGAGTTTCTTGCTGAAAAGATGAAGTTTGAAGCTCATCAGAGGAGAGAGACTAGAACATGTTTTAGATGCAATGAAGTTGGTCACATTGCATGGAACTGTCCCAGAGCAACTAAGATAAAACAGGGAGTCTTAGAAAAACTGAAAGAAGTTGTTGTCGATAAAACCGAATCACCAACAGAAAGATTTAAAGTGTTTAAAAATTCTACATATGAAGTTGGTGAGTGTTCCAAAAGATTTTACAAGAAACGGGGAAATCTTGACAACCAAGCTTGGGTTGTTAAGAAATCAGAGGTAAAATCTGGCGATGAATCTGATTCCACAAAGTCAGAGGAGCCACAATTTGATGATAGTGTTGAAAAATCAGTTCTTTCAATGGATGATGAGAACTTTCCACCATTGAAGACTGAGAATTTTAAACGAAAAGTTGGAAAGGTTGAAATCTCAAATCAGTTTTATTCTGAGAAGGATAATTTTGATGTTGAGAAAGCTTTTAATGGGAATGTAAAGAAAATTTTCAGAAAGATGGTCGATGGGAAGGTTAAAGGGGTAAAGGAGTTTTATGCTACAAAGAAAGCAACTTACACCCCAACTACTTCTGAATTGAAAACACCCAAGGCTGGTCAGGCTTGGGTGGATATTTTCTTTCATTGAAAAACCTGACTTGCAGGAGATCCCAAGTTTGTAATCGTGGATCAGGAATCGGCATTTTTCTTAAAAATTGATTGTTTAAATGAATCTTAAAGTTTGTTAAATTTTACAGATTGTGAATTGCCGGAGCTTCCAGGTTGGTAAGTATGAAGCAGGAATCGGCATCTTGATTGGTAAAATGGTTTGTGTAGATGTTTTATTCCTACATGTGGTTATATGTTTTGGATATTCTTACAAGTAGTAAGAGGTTGATTCTGACAAAGTGATTACTCAAGGTCATTAGTTTGAACTTGATGTAATCCACATACAAGTGATTGAATGGACAATATGATGAACCAAACCTCTAATCTTCAAGTGGTAAAATTAACAAAACTTATTTTCCGGAAAAATCATTTTGGTTAAAACAAACTTAAGTGTTTTGAAATCATAATGAGAAAATAGTTTTGTGAAAGGGGGAGTTCTTATTGTTTATGCCTAGTGGATGGCGAATTGATGCGATTTGATATCAGTTGTCAAGTTGTTTGTACAGTTTATTTTTAAATTTCCTAAAATGTGTTTGCATTTTAGGGGGAGTAGAAAATTTCAGAAAATCCAAAAAAACATTTGAAAATTTGAAAAAGACAAAAACATGATAAAATACAAAAATGAGTTTTTGTGTCAAAGAAGAGGAAATGATAGTACATTAGTAGACAGTTACAGTATGCTAAAGAATTGTAATGATTAAATAGCGTTAAACGGTCTCACTGATGATATGCCGGTAGGTTTTTACACATTTAGTAAACTTTTCGGGATATAAACTAAATTTCAAACTTGCTTATTTTGTGGGGAACACTACTTGGATATATAGGTAACCCCTGAAATCTCGTTTGAAAGGTCCCTCTTTCTGAGATACTAGGTCTTTATGCTCAGTGATATCTGGGGTATTATCCCGGGACTTCTGATTTTGCGGAAGCAATGGCCTAGTCCCCGGAGAATACTTTCTGCTTGCTTGAAACATAGCGCCGCCCTCGGCAAATTGATGAAACAATAAAATCGATAGTCATTGCTGTTGTAATACAAAAGATCCTCTAAAGGGGACACACCAAAAGTCGAAGCCGTCATCTCTCTGCGTATACGGGAGTATCGACCTGAGCTCTCACGGCCCTCGCAATTTAACCCCTTACAGATATCATCTGTGGTATACTCACCTGTAAGACTGAATATTGGGATCTGGATACGGGAGTATATTCAAGAGGTGGGACACATGAATGAATTTAAGTTCTTAAAACACCTAACTCATATCCTGAATTAGTTGAAATTTGTGTGAAAATTTAAGTGGATCAGTATATCGTCAATCTAAGTGAATTGTTTAATTCTTAATGTGTAATTAAGCTCAACGGTACTTGTGACTTGTCAAAAACTGATATGATCCTCTTGCACGAACTCACAAAAATTTTGTCTGTAAATATTTCTTTACTGCATTTCATTTAAATTCAAAAATTCCAAAAAGATTTTTAGTGTGTTTTAGCATAAATTTTGTAAAAATTCAAAAAGATTTTTGACAACTGGTGTTAAAGATCTAATTTTCAAAATTCCGAGTGCTAGACATGACGAACAGGTTTGGGAAAGTTTTTGTTTGAAGTTCTTTAAAATGAACATGATATTTCTGTAAGTGGTTAATCAGAGACTATAAATGTTGAATCATTTTAAAATATGCTCTACAAGTGGTTATCAGGAAATTTACTTTAAGGTAGAGACTTTGCAGGATAAGATGACCCAGGTTATTCGTTCCTGAGATCTGAGCTAGATGAGAGCCAGGTTCCAATACCTGAGAATTCTGATTGGAGGTAGCCAGACAATGATCTTGAGACATGAAGAGTCAGGCTGATTGATATAGAGATGCTGTGAGATAGAAAGCCAGACAACGATCCTAAAGCTGATGATGCTGATGAACTGAAGAAATGCCAGCATATCGCAAGGGGGAGTCTGAAGACCTGCGAGAAAAGTTTGAGAAAGTGAAGCCCAAAGACAGATCAAGACTGAAGATGCGAAGACTCGACACTTAAGACTCGTCAACATCTGAGGGGGAGTCTGTTGGTGCACTACATCTGTCGACTTTGTCTTGTATCGAGTCTTAACCTTAGAATGTTAGATTAGGGCACGTTTTACAAGAAAGTAGGAAGAATATTGTGTTTAGTAAAGAGGTTTCGCTCATAGGGCCATTAGGAGGTAGTTTCTCTTATATGTACATGACAGGTTTCGCTTATATGGACATCATGTCCATATAAGCGAAATCCCCTGCCCTATATATATGTTGCATGAGCGAAACCAGTTAGAGAGTTCTTGTTATCCATACCGAGGTGCTGCCGGTGTGAGATTTGGTTGTAAACGGTGTTATATCAATCAAAAGTGTGTTTAAAGTGAAGATCTAGCTGTTTCTACGTTAGTTACTTGTTTTCCGCACCTGTAATTGATCGAGACTCCTCTGATAGACTCGTTCGGGTCAGAATACGATCCTACAAAGGCAAATGAGGGTTGCTTTGATTTCTTATGTGTGTGTGTTGACTGAACTTAGGATGAAGGAGATGAGGTTCCTTCATTTTATTTGTGTGTGGGTAATGTTTAGTAGATGGAATCGAGAAAAGAGACAGACTTATAGTCTGTGTGTTCCTTTGTGTGTGTATTAGTTATAGTATAGATTGAGAGGAAGAGGAGAGTAAAAAAAAAAAAAGAAAATCTCTGTGTTTTGTTTATGTTGAGGATTGAAGATGAGGTGCCCTCTTATAGAGGTGGTGGGATCTTGTGGTCTCATCTTTAGAGACAAAATCTCTTGTAAAGATTTTGGTAGGATTTTGGTAAGATTTGTAAATATTTAGTGAATCTTCTATAGATTTTATGAATCTTGTATAGATTCTAATATATCATGTGCAGGTTTAGGCTTGTGGGTTTTGGGCTTGGGCCCAGGGCCCACAAGCCCATCTCAGTAAATGGCCCGTAATTCCTACGAGACCCGATATCGCGACCCAAACTCCATAAGCACAAGATATTCGTGTAACATCCATATTTTTCGGTGTCGTCAGTATTTCGCACGGTTTCATATCGTTATCGTTTATCGTTTAGCAGGTTCGCTGTGGACCGTCATGCGCGTACTGTAAAGTCGATCAGGCGTTCCTAGGCACTCCAAGGGCCTAATTAAGTTAATTTGCGCTGTAATCACTATCTATTATCACGTAATCACCTATTAATCACGTAATTAAGAGCCGTAAATTACCGGTTGTCACATTCTCCCCCTGTTAATAAATTTCGTCCTCGAAATTTAGACTACGTCAACTCCTTAGAGTTACGTTAAGCATAAGTAAATGCGAATAATACCAAAGTGTACGATCATGAAATCGAATCAAGACTTATTCGAATGATGTGAATTCAAGGACGTATCACAAGATGCAAACGATTTCTAGAAATGATCGCATCCAATAAATGAACTTAGATTTCAACAAGCTCAAATGTAATAGTTTGCATGAAACACTCGATCGTGATCAGCGCAAGCTGCAAGTTCTACCGCCGCCACAAGGTGTCGTAGTGAATGAAACAATTCAATAATAGCGGTGATTGAACAAGTATCAGATGTGTTTTGCATCAAATGCTCAATCATAATTAGCCCAAGCTACAAGTTTATACTGACACCACAAGGTGTCGAAGTCAACAAACGACTTAATGGAGTCGTAGACCAACAAATCTACTACGACTCAGAACAATGAAACGCTTGTTATAACGAATTCGAATATGATGTTTTCAATACATCATTTGGTGTCTTGAATTGAATATGTGTAATGAACAAGTTCAAACAATTGAATTTGGTTTCGGCGCAAGCCGACAATAAATGCATGTATCGACAAGAAAACTTTCGGCATGGTCTCAACGAAAAACTATGTACGTAACTTGAAAAGAAAAGAAATTTCAAGAAAAAGTGTTGACTTGATAACAAAGAAGCCAACAATTACAGTAATGCGGGTCATTCAAATCATAAATCAATAATTAGATTTAGCGAAATAATATTTAAACTCTAATGAAACGCTTTATTCGAAACGAAACCACATGCGTAACAAACGATGCATGTGCAACATATGAATTTTCAAGAAATGAAGCAATGAGTATTCGCTGTAATGAAAGAAATGATTGTGATATAATGACCATTAAGAGGAGTAGAGAAACGAAAATCTACTCAGTAAATGTGAAAGTCGAAATTTCAATAAAAGAAATTTGAGGACTTTACCTGGGGTTGCATGTGACGTCCGGTTGTAAAGTGACATTACCGTGGAATGTCAAACATAGCGTATTCGCCGTTAATGCAATAGGGGGAATGCGGAGACATGCGTCTCCTTCTTAGCATGACTCGTGTCGTTTGTTGGACCGCGTGCCAACTGCTGCTTCCTTGAAAGTCGTATGTGATGTCATTCAACCTCCGTTGATATATAGATTGAGTTCTCGTGTACTTTTGCATGCCCGTGCTTCGTTTTGCGTAGGTTACCTGCTCGGCTAAATAGCATAGATGACATAAAAATGGCGTTTGTCCGAGTTAATAAATGTGGTACCTACGTGATGACCTTTAATGAACTTCAACATGAGTTTTCGAAGGTCTTAAGTGCATGTTTCCTAAGCTCTCAGAGCTTTGTGTAATGTATGTGACTGTCTTGTGTACCGTGTGTAAACACCACAATAACGTATGTTTGAAAACAAAATCTTGACTGTTTGTTTTTCGGCAACGGTTGGAGACCATATTCGAGTACTAGGCGTTCTGTATGTATTCAGGTTTTAATATTCTAAGTTCCCATAGGAAAGTGAGGTTAGAGCCTAGGTATCTCTACAGAGACCTAATTCACTGTAACCTATAGCTCTGATACCAATCTGGGATCAGAGCTGGGGTGACCTACGGCTGTAACCTATGGCTCTGATACCAATCTGTCACACCCCGAAATATCAGAGCATTGGCGTGACAGGACTGGTATCTTCATTGCACAGCGGAAGCAAATAAGCTAAGTCTTCTAGAAATTTGAACGCCCACTAAGTACTCGAATCTCCAATGGTTCTCCTATTCCAACCGTGCCATAACTTTGAAGGTAACCTGAGAAAGAAACATGCGAAAAAGTCAACATAAAGTTGAGCGATTTCATAGTTTGTTTGTAGAAAATTTGAAATAAATCTTTTTGAATAACCGGTTTTTGATGTATTGTTGAGAAAACGAATTTAAAATCATTTTCTTGTCAAGTTATATGGAAACTTGTATAAAAACATGGTATGTATATTGTATAAATCAAGTATTCTTGTGTAAATCAAGTATTCTTGTATGTATCATGTATTCTTGTATAAATCAAGTATTCTTGTATGTATCATGTTTTCTTGTATAAATCAAGTATTCTTGTATGTATCTTGTTTAAATAACGTATTTCTGTATGTATCTTGTTGTTAATGGGTTGCAAGGCCATTAACATGTGATATGACATAGGAAGTCACCAAACCATAGGCATTTTTCTAGTTGTCGATTCACGACGGAGACACAAAAACACTACTCGGTACTAAGTATGTACACGATTAGATCTAACCTTTCGTTCTGCGGTCTAAGTATGTACACGACTAATGGTGCTTATGGTACCCTATTCGTGACACGATTTCTCGTATTATTCCTCGTATCATTTCTCGTATCAATTCTTGTATCATTTCTCGTATCATTTCTCAATTCTTGTATTCATCATACCATTTGTAAACATTGTAACATTCGTAAACTCTTGTATTTGTATTTTTCTGTAGTTTAGAAATCTAGAATTTGTGTATATGCATATTTCGAAAAATACGCTTGTCTGAAAAACCGGTATAAAACATAAGCTTTTCGTAAACCATTTGTGTCAGTTAAAACTTGCTTGTAAAATGGTTTTAAAATATGTAATTCTTGTATGCTTTGCAAAAAGTGCATTTCTTTCCATCCCGAAAACATTTAGATAAATGTAAAAACGTAAAAGGGTGGGGTTATGAATTCACCAGAATATTCCTGTGCAAAGCTAGCTATATATGACTTCGTGATGTCGTTTCGAAGACGAGACTCGCTAGCGTGCATTATACAATATTCCTAACACGGAATATCTTATAAGTTTCTAATTAATGCGGTAACTAATCTTCGTGTTACCGAGCTCTACCGAATCGTTGACCGAACGATTTGACGGTTTGTTATTTAACTTAAAAGAAACGAAGAAGTTATACTTGCTAAGTTTCATGAAAAGAATATATAATAAACTCGTATTATATATCGTAAGCCGTTTAGACGTTTGAAATAAATATAAAAGTTATATTTATTTTGTAAAAGAATCGTCGACTTGTATTTGAAAATAACTATATGTATTCTTATAAAAGAACTCGTGTTGTAAAATATAAATACTATATTTATTTATTGTCGAAGTAATTTCCGTTTCGTTGTTTCTGTGAGTTGTAAAGTGTCATCGAAAGAAGTTTTATATTTGTATTTGTTTTTCTAAAAGATCAATTGAAATCGAATGTTCGTTTTATAATAAAAACACTTTTTGTTTTCGGGTTTTCTCGAAAAACGGGCAGAGTTTCCTCTGTTTTTGGACGAGCCCGACAACTAAAGTGTCGTTATTTTTATCAAGATTCAACAATCCAACACATATTATATATAAAGTTTACGCGAAATATATCAAAATGCCAAATATGAAAACCAATTCACTAAATGCAAAACCGTTAGTCGGGTCGAGCTCG
This sequence comes from Helianthus tuberosus, assembly GCA_030545235.1. NCBI lineage: Eukaryota > Viridiplantae > Streptophyta > Magnoliopsida > Asterales > Asteraceae > Helianthus > Helianthus tuberosus. Next base: position 108,145,130 of record CM060430.1, on the reverse strand, counting down.
TTTGTCACCTTAGATAAAAGTTATAAAGATAACATAACGAATTCACGACTCTAACTATTACCCAAAACTCTCAGTGTCGTTTGCTGAAAGGGTTGACTGGGTTGACTCGGGTTGACCAAGTTTGACCGAGTCGACTCGGTTTGACCGAGTTGACTCGTTCCTAGGAACCCGAACCGCATAGATCTGCTGTTGACCGTCTTTGACTGAACCGAACCGAAACCCAAAGCTGCTGATCTTGACCGAGTTTGACCAAACCCGAACCGATACGTCAAACCGGAACCACCACTCCCTGAAACGATAACCAATGGCTGGAAAGATGGGATCTAACAGAATCTGAGAAAAGAGCGAAGAGATAAGGGCTTACCGGAGTGGACTATTCTCGACATCATAATCAACGCCTCCTCTCATCATCATCGACTGACCATCATCATGTTCATCAAGACCAGTCATCATCACACATCACCCTCAAAGGAAAGAAACAGTAGAGAAGCTTTTACCAGAAAAACTTGTCGGAACATAAGCACTACCGCCGCCGCAGCGGTGGTCACCGTCTCTCTCTCTCATCTCTTCCTTCTCTCTCTTCGCCGGTGAAAAGAAACCATGCCACCATCATCTTCATCGGAGACGGACATTACCATCGTCTTCATCATCAGCGGCTCCAGAGGAACGAATGGGGGGGGGTGTTTCGCTGAATATAGTAACCACCGCCGCCGCTCACGGCGGCGCGTCCTCATCTGCGGCCGACATCGGAAACGAGAGGGGGAGCGGTAGTCGGTTGTGGTTGTTGTCTGTGTTATGTGATTCGAGAGAGAGAGAGTAAGGCAAAGGAGGGATGCTTTGATTTCTTATGTGTGTGTGTTGACTGAACTTAGGATGAAGGAGATGAGGTTCCTTCATTTTATTTGTGTGTGGGAAATGTTTAGTAGATGGAATCAAGAAAAGAGACAGACTTATAGTCTGTGTGTTCCTTTGTGTGTGTATTAGTTATAGTTTAGATTGAGAGGAAGAGGAGAGTAAAAAAAAAGAAAATCTCTGTGTTTTGTTTGTGTTGAGGATTGAAGATGAGGTGCCCTCTTATAGAGGTAGTGGGATCTTGTGGTCTCATCTTTAGAGACAAAATCTCTTGTAAAGATTTTGGTAGGATTTTGGTAAGATTTGTAAAGATTTAGTGAATCTTCTATAGATTTTATGAATCTTGTATAGATTCTAATATATCATGTGCAGGTTTAGGCTTATGCGTTTTGGGCTTGGGCCAGGGCCCACAAGCCCATATCAGTAAGTGGCCCGTAATTCCTACGAGACCCGATATCGCGACCCAAACTCCATAAGCACAAGATATTCATGTAACATCCATATTTGTCGGTGTCGTCAGTATTTCGTACGGTTTCAGATCATTATCGTTTATCGTTTAGCAGGTTCTCTGTGGACCGTCATGCGCGTATTGTAAAGTCGATCAGGCGTTCCTAGGCACTCCAAGGGCCTAATTAAGTTAATTTGCGCTGTAATCACTATCTATTATCACGTAATCACCTGTTAATCATGTAATTAAGAGCCGTAAATTACTGGTTGTCACATAATAAGGTATAACCGCCGGTTTCGGGAATAACCCGCCGCGGGACTATATCATGTGGTGTATCTATTAATCTTTAACCCGGTATCCAACCCGGGCTACTGAACGTATAACAAACATGTAATTCTTTTACAAGTTTATATATAAATAATTATTCCAAGTTATAAAATATTTTGTGCCTTGTGCATTCAAATAAATTTTTAAACCTTTTCAAAATTAGTCAGCTAATTGTATTTACCAGTGTAAACTGACGTATTTTCCCAAAAAGGTTAAGTGCAGCTACTAAGCGAAATAGGCTGGCCTCTCCTTAGCATCGTTAAGAGTTTCGCAAGCTTGGATGCATTTAAGTCTGATGAACTACGTTTCCTTTTCTTTTTGATCCGCCTGTGGATCTGTTTCAACTAATTTGTGATACTTAATATTACAATTTATTCGGTTGAAATAAATCTATCTTTTGCTTCCACTGTGCATTAAAATTGTGTTGTTTGACTATGATAATATCAACGACGTGACGATACTCCCCACCGGGCCCACCGGTAATACGTGGAAATATCAGGGTGTGACAGGTTGGTATCAGAGCCAACACTGAGTGAATTAAACACCAGCCTTTTTGTGTTTAATCTCAGTTACACAGTTGCACATTCCTCGATTCTCGAGTCTAGACAAAGAACTTAGGATTTATCGAAATTTATTTTATTTCTAACTTTGTCTTTTATATTTTTCTTGTTGTATCCTTTGTTTGTTTTGACAGGTTAAACAAGATGCCACCAAGAGTGAGAGGGAGAGGAAGAGGAAGAGGCAAGGGGCCACTCGGCGCCCCGAATGATCATGAGGCCGGGCCTTCACACCGGCGAACACCGTCAGATTCCCATAACCGGAGTCCTCAAGATAACTGGAGGACCTATATTGAACCAGCAAGGCACTCAGTTTCGCTGAGCTCCTCCCCTTCTTTTCAACACTCCTTTGGGCCTCATTCTGAAAATGAGCCCCATAATTCCCACCAATCTTACATTCCTCTCCAGGGTCACAACTCACCTTTTGATGACCCAACGCCCTTTTTCCAGAGCCGGTTCAACCTGGCAAACTACCTTGGAGAACCAGTGGGTTTTAACCCACTAGGACCCGAAGACCATTTTTCAGGCGACCATGCAATGGACATGAATAAGGACACCGATACCGCTGAGCCACCGTCCGGAACCCCTAACTACCCTATCGAAATTTCAGATGGATCACCTTTCGTGGGATCGCCTTATAACGGTCCCGACAGCTATGAAGAAAGGTTCCGACAGATCGACTGGGTGTTTACTCCCAGTTACCACAACAGCAGGATCCCTTCGAGGATTCTCGTTTTGTCGCGGTCACTCCGCCACCACCACCAGTACAGCAACAGCCTCCGGAGCCACCGAGGCGAAGGAGAACAACCGCACGGATGTCCGTGCAAGGAGGAGTGCGAATCAGCACCCCTTAACCTACTAGTGGCAGCCGCTACTCGCCACTCCATGAAGAACCGCAGATGGGTGGGTCTTCAAACCTCGTCTCAGAAGTAAACTCTGCGCCTGTCGCGCCACCACCGTTGGGCTTTGGCGACCCTATACCTACATACACCGGTGCGGCGGCGTATAATCCCTTTAAGCAGCCGATCCACACCAACTACAACTATGCCGAGGCAGACCCTTACCTGGTAGCAGCGGCAAACGACAATGCCCATCATCCGGAAGGATCCTTTGAGATCCTATATCAAGCTGGATACTCACACTACGGGTACCCACCATATGGGTATCAGCAACCGCCGCCACCTCAACCTCCGCTATATCAGCAACCCCCGCAGCCGCCAGCAATGTCGCCACCGCAGCATCAGGAAATTCTTCAAAGGATTAATGAGGTGCGGCAGGAGGTGAGGGAAGACCGTAGGCAAAACCGTGGAATGTTCAATAGCCTGGCGAACTTAATCAAGGGAAAAAGCAAAAAAGGATCATTAAATCCTTCAATTGTTTGTTAGTTTTAATGTTGTAATCATGTCCCTGCGTGGACATTTGTTTCTGTATTTTGCCCCTGCGTGGGCATATCTTTTTATATTCTGCCCCTGCGTGGGCATGTCTTTCTGTTAACCCCTGCGTGGGTATGTTATTTCTGTTTAAGCCCCTGCGTGGGCATGTTATTTCTGTAGAAGTCCCGTTTAGGGCAAACATGTATTCGTTTAAATTTTAAATGGAATGGTTAGTTTAAATTTTCATTTTTAAATTATATGCATAAATATAATATGTGAAATAAATGAAAAAAATAATATTCCTTTTTATAAAACCTACCATTTTAAATAAAATAATAAGAATCTTAAAAAGGTAAAACATAGCCACATGTCATTCTAAATACGGCCAAGATGGTAAAACCTATTTAAAAGATTCAAATCCTTGTTAACATCTTTAAACATGTTAACACTCCTGGCAAGATTGTGATTCGATAAAATCGCATAAGTCATCCTTATATTAGAATTTCAAATTTCTTTTATTATATTAAACATCCAGTAATGCCTACGGGCTATATTCATTGTCATATAAGACAAAGGACAGTCGTGGTCTTCGACCCCCTGTTAAGGAGAGGTAATAAATTATAATTAAACCTCAATACCATGACCCTATAAGATCACGATTAAAGATATAAAACCATCCTCGTGACTAGGCCTTTTAGCCATTAATATATTTTAATGATACCTAGGGTTTTTATAATGAAAAATCCTGAATATATATATATATATATATATATATATATATATATATATATATATGCTTAACAAATTAATCAAAATGGTTTCTTAAATACCATGATTAATAAACAATATAGAATGATAAAATTACTATAGACCTCTGAATAAATTAAAATCATTATTTTATGTAGCAAACAAGCTACATGGCCGGGTCAGACGAAGCAAACAGTCACCCCAGAGAAAATCACGACACCTCCAGAGTCAACGTAGCAGGAGCAGAATTACAGGCATTGATAGACAATGCTGTTACAAGAGCTTTGGATAGGCAGTTCAATGAATCCAGTGGTACCCATGCAAGGACCCAATCTGTACCACATACAAAGCCACCCTCAAGAACTCATACTGCTCACAAAAGTGATTCTCATCACTCATCGAACCAGAGGAGTGTTCCATCTAAGAGAGTTGTGTTAAACCAAGAACCACGTGCTAAAGGTTGCACTTATAAATACTTTGTTTCCTGCAAACCCAGGGATTTCACCAGGGAAAAGGGAGCAGTTGATTGCATGTCATGGTTAGACGAGATGGACATTGTGGTAGATATTAGTGGTTGCGCTAATAAGGATGTAGTAAAGTTTGTATCCCAGTCGTTCAAGGGTGAGGCTCTAGCCTGGTGGAGATCTTTGATCCAAGCCACTGGGAAAATCCCATTGTACAATCTGTCTTGGGAACAGTTTGTGACATTGATTAAGGAGAACTACTGCCCTCAGCATGAGGTTGAAAAGATTGAAGCTGATTTCTTGTCATTGGTTATGAAAAACCTAGATTGTCAAGCCTACCTTACAAGCTTTAACACCATGTCAAGACTGGTTCCGTATCTAGTAACTCCGGAACCCAAGAGGATAGCTCGTTTCATCGGAGGTTTGGCCCCAGAAATCAAGGCCAGTGTGAAGGCCTCCAGACCGGCTACTTTTCGATCTGCAGCTGATATATCGTTGTCCCTTACTTTGGACGCGGTCAGGCAAAGATCGTTAAGAAACACAGACGCTGAAAAGAGGAAGCGTGAGGATGACAACTCACGGTGTTCAGACAAGAAGCGTAAGGGAAACAGTGATCACAAGAAAAGTTCTGGAACAAAAAAGGATGGTCAACAGTCGGGTGATAAACCCAAGTGTAAAGTCTGTAAGAAGCACCATTTCGGGAGGTGCAGGTACAAATCAAAATCCCAATCGCAACCAAGGCCTTATGGAATTTGCAAATCCTCTGAGCACAAGACATTAGATTGTAAAAAGATCAAGGATGCGACGTGCTATAGCTGCAACGAGAAATGGCATATTAAGTCCAACTGCCCAAAGTTTGCAAAGAAGGCTGAAGATGGGAAAAAGACCAATGCTGGGGTCTTCCAGATGAACGCACAAGAGGCGATCCAGAACGATAATGTCATAACAAGTACCTTCCTTATTAATGATGTTTATGCAAGGGTGTTGTTTGATTCTGGAGCAGATAAGCCATTTGTTGATGATAAGTTTTGTAAGTTGTTAAACCTACCTATTAGAACCCTAAGCTTAAAATATGAGGTTGAACTAACCGATGGCACCATAGAAACCGTGTCAACCGTGTTAGATGGATGCTTCATATCCATTAGGAACCACTCTTTTCCTTTGTCCTTACTTCCTTTGAAGTTAGCCGATTTTGATATAGTTATAGTCATGGACTGGTTATCTCATAACCAGGCCCAGATTGTTTGCAACAAGAAGCAAGTGGTGGTCAAGACTCCGTCTGGTGAACCACTTACCATTCAGGGAGATACCCAGTATGGATTGCCTGAGCAAGTGTCTATGCTCAAGGCATCTAGGTGTTTGAAGAAGGGTTGTGTCATCTACATGGCACAAGTGACTATTGATGAACAGAAGCCTAAGATTGAAGATATTCCTGTCATTTCTGAATACCCAGAAGTTTTCCTGGAAGAACTACCTGGTTTGCCACCAAATAGGCAAGTAGAATTCAGAATTGACATTATTCCAGGAGCAGCACCTGTCGCAAAGGCACCTTACAGGCTGGCACCAACAGAGATGAAAGAGTTAAGGACTCAGCTAGACGATTTATTGGCAAAAGGTTTCAATCATCCTAGTTCATCTCCTTGGGGAGCACCAATCCTGTTTGTGAAGAAGAAGAAGGATGGGTCGATGCGTCTATGCATCGATTATCGCGAGCTTAATAAAGTCACTATCAAGAATAGATATCCATTGCCTAGGATCAACGATCTGTTCGATCAATTACAAGGATCAAGTTACTTCTCTAAGATCGATTTGAGGTCAGGCTATCATCAACTGAAGGTTAAAGATGAAGATGTATATAAGACTGCATTTAGGACTCGTTATGGTCATTACGAGTTCTTAGTGATGCCTTTTGGGCTCACTAATGCACCTGCCGCATTCATGGATCTCATGAATCGCGTCTGTAAGCCCTACCTAGATAAGTTCGTTATCGTCTTCATCGATGACATTCTCATTTATTCTAAGAGCCAAGCTGACCATGAAAAGCATCTTCGATGCATTCTGAAACTGCTTCATCAAGAAAAGCTCTATTCCAAGTTTTCGAAGTGTGAATTCTGGCTTCGTGAAGTCCAATTCCTTGGACATGTTGTTAGTGAGCGTGGTATCCAAGTAGATCCGACCAAAGTTGAAGTTGTCATGAATTGGCAAGAGCCAAAGACGCGTACAGAGATTCATAGCTTTCTAGGTTTAGCAGGATATTATAGGCGATTTATAGAAAACTTCTCAAGGATTGCTGCACCCCTAACTTCATTAACCCGTAAGAATATCAAGTTTGACTGGGGTCCTAAGCAGCAGGAATCCTTTGACATTCTTAAGCAGAAATTGAGCAACGCTCCAGTACTGACGTTACCTGATGGAATTGATGAATTTGTGGTATATTGTGATGCATCGCACACAGGTATGGGATGTGTGCTTATGCAGGAAGGCAAAGTTATTACCTATGCTTCTCGACAGTTAAAAGTGCATGAGAAGAATTACACCACCCATGATTTGGAGTTGGGTGCCGTTGTATTTGCACTAAAACTGTGGAGACATTACTTGCATGGAACCAAGTGCGTGATCTATTCAGATCACAAGAGCCTTCAACATCTGTTCAATCAGAAGGACTTGAACATGAGGCAGCGACGTTGGATGGAAACTTTGAATGATTATGACTGTGAGATACGATACCATCCCGGCAAGGCAAATGTGGTTACCGATGCCTTAAGTAGAAAGGACCGAGTGAAACCCATAAGAATCAATGCCAAGAGCATTGAATTAAAGAATAGTTTGAATGAAAGGTTGTTAGCTGCGCAGAAAGAAGCTGTACTAGAAGCTAACTATCCTGATGAAAAGCTAGGAGTAACTGAAGAACAGTTATCCTATGGCAAAGACGGAATCCTAAGGTTAAATGGACGAATATGGGTTCCAGTTTATGGAGGACTTTGGGATGTTATCCTCCAGGAAGCCCATAGTTCTAAATACTCCGTTCATCCTGGAGCTGACAAGATGTACCAGGATCTGAAGGCAAACTATTGGTGGATAGTCTTGAAGAAGTCTATAGCTGCCTATGTAGCCAAATGTTTGACGTGCGCCCAAGTCAAAGCTGAACATCAGAAGCCGTCAGGTTTGCTACAACAGCCTGAACTTCCCACCTGGAAGTGGGAGATGGTGACGATGGATTTCATCACCAAGTTGCCAAAGACAAAGAAAGGAAATGATACTATATGGGTGATAGTAGATAGACTGACTAAGTCAGCACATTTCCTACCCATTAAGGAGACTTATAGCTCCGACATGTCAGCCCAATTGTACGTAGATAAGATTGTATCTCTGCATGGCGTACCAGTGTCTATTATCTCTGACAGAGATACTAGATATACATCACATTTTTGGAATAGTTTCCAACAATCTTTGGGCACGCGCTTAAATTTTAGTACGGCTTACCATCCTCAGACGGACGGGCAGAGTGAGCGTACCATCCAAACTTTGGAAGACATGCTTCGTGCATGTGTGATTGACTTAGGTGGTAGTTGGGATAACCACCTGCCATTGATCGAGTTCTCCTATAACAATAGCTACCATACAAGCATTCAGGCTGCGCCTTTTGAGGCATTATATGGTAGAAAATGTAGGACGCCTATTTGTTGGGCAGAAGTAGGAGAAGCTCAGTTATCAGGACCTGATATAGTCTTTGAAACAATGGACAAGATTTTCCAAATTCATGACCGCCTGAAAGCTGCCAGAGATAGGCAGAAAAGTTACGCAGACTTAAGGCGTAAACCTCTGAAGTTCGAGGTTGGTGACAAAATGTTGCTTAAAGTATCACCTTGGAAGGGGTGATGCGATTTGGTAAGAAAGGTAAGTTAAGCCCAAGGTATATAGGACCATTTGAGATCATCGAATGTGTCGGATCAGTGGCTTATAAGTTGAACTTACCTGAAGAGCTCAGTGGTATTCATAATGTGTTTCACATCTGCAATCTGAAGAAATGTCTAGCTGATGAATCGCTAGTCATACCACATACGGATGTGTATATAGATGAGAGCTTAAAGTTGGTTGAAAAACCTTTGTCAAGAAGCTTCGAAGGAAGCATGTGCCAATTGTAAAAGTCAAATGGGATGCCCGCAGAGGTCCCGAGTACACGTGGGAGGTAGAGTCCACAATGAAAGAAAAGTACCCTCATTTATTTCAAGAAAATCTTGAGGTCGAGATTTCTTTTAAGGGGGTGAGGATGTAACACCTCGTAAATTTATGTCCAATAATATATCAACACGTGTCATGGACTTTAAACGTGTAAAGAAGTGATTTAAAGGGACTAAAGTTGACAAACAAAGAAAGTATGTGAATATAAGGGTTCAAAATGTCAACAATGGATAAATATACTTTACAATAACCCCACACGATGTTTATACCCTTAAACGAATGAATCATGGATCATACGAAGCCAATTGTAAAAGAAAGTGAGAGATTTCAAACTACAGGTGTTAAATGTGTCAACATGTTGAAAGTATACCTCTGAGTGACCTTTTAGTGAACCCGAAGCTTTGTAACAATTAATTATGCTCACTAGGATAAGTGGTAAAAATTTCACAAAGTTTCGTTATCGTATGAGAAAGTTATGATAAAATTCGTATACGAGGGGTTAAAAGCGTCAACATTGAATTCTAAGGCCTTACGGGTGATCACAAAGTTAACCGAGGACTTAACGAAGTTTGTATATGTCTTGGAGCCCTTAAAAGTTAAGTTAGAGGGCCAAAAATGCAAGAACAAGACTTAAAACCACGTTTAAAAAGGACCAGGGGCTGAAATGCAAACTTTGAAACTTGTTTGGCTGGTTCTGGGGCTCCATTCTAGCCGCGTAAACCCCCTGGGTTTCCTTACGCGGGGCGCCTAAGCATGCCAGCGATAGAAAAAGACCTGCAGGTGCCAGTTTCAGGTCTGTAACCGACTTATGAGCCTGTGAAATGATACCATGGGCTGTGCAAATGGATTTTCATGCACTAGGGACAGATGTGATGATCTGAATCCATGTATAGAGTTGTTTGGCATCATCTTGTTGCACCAATTTTTCTATATAAGCTTCCCTCATGTTGCAACACTTTGTTCATTCATTTGAAAACTTTCACAACTTCATTTCTGGAGCTCCCCTGATCAGCAACAAGCTTTCTTAGGATCCCTAGTCGTGCTTAGGACCCTTGTAAGTGTCCTTAACCTTCTTTAATTCAGTTTAGCTTAGTTAATTAGCTTAAAGTCAAACCGTTGTAATTAGAGTTTGACTTCGTGATTAATCAATAATTGTCCAATCAAATTTCAAATTGAAAGTACCTATGAGTTGGTAATTATGTGGGCAATAAACCCTTAAAAGGGCACCCTCTGATTCCCACTCTAACTCGGTCAATTGTCGGGTCAAAGCTAATCTTAAAAAGTCAACAGAAAGCTTATTTTCAAATTAATGCATAATTAGCAATGTAGGATCCATGCAACCTGTTTTATCACTAATATAACTTGGTAATTAATGTAAGAACATGTCTAAACATATTCAACCCGACAATTTTCAGTTTAGGCCCGGTTCGGAACCGAAAGTCGCATAATTTGACTTCTGCTTTGACTTTCAGTTTTGACCCATTTGAGCATGTTTTAGAAATGCCTTAGAGCCTTTTTTGGACCAGGTTTCATGTTAGTATAACCCTCTGTGATTATACAACTTGGTTCATTAGTTATCCGATTCATATGCATGTTTCCGTTAAATGCTTAAATGTTGACTATTATGCCCATATGACCATAAAATGTGATTTTTGAAAATGTAAAAGAATAGAAACCTTTATTATTGATTATTAGACTTGTCCTTAAAATTTGACATCAGTTTGAGGTCTAGATTAGGAGTTATGCTCATTAGCGTAAATGAAAAGCTTTTTATTAATTAAACGGCGTAATTAGCATATAGTCTATCTAAACCCAATTTTTAATATAAAACTTTTTACCTACTGATATAAAATAATATTTTGGGATTTTTGAAGATTTTTATTTAATTTTAGGCTGAGCATAACATAGAATTCTAAGCATGATTCGGTAATTGCCGGTTTTGCCCTTTTGGGCTCTAAAATGAGTTTTACAAATTATTTTGATACCAAACCTTTTGCTACTGATCTAATATGATAAATAAAACATATTGAGCCTTCTGGAATAATAAAAAAATATCAGCTTTCCTTTAAAAACCCGGAAATAGCTCAAAATCGCCTTTTTAAGCGTTTTTAACGCATAGTATATATTAAAACTATTTTAAACATATAAGGTTTGATGCCTACTGATATTTTCAGTAAATATTTATATATTAACAGTAAGTAAAAGTTTTAAACTCAGATTTCCAGTTTTGACCTTTTAAGCCTTTGTGAAATTACCAAAATACCCCTAAGGTACATAGTTTAGTTATAAATGATAAATTTCACATATATGTAATACCCTACAGTTATAACTTATTAAAATAAATATTTTACTGATTAAATCAGACCTGTAACTCAGATTATTATTTAAACTCTTTTATAACCTTTTAAATGACCAAAATGCCCCTACGGGGCATAGTTTGAATTTAAATTCGTTTTGGGCATAATAGAAGATATCTTACTGATGTCACAACATATTTAAGGCATATTAACTTAGGAAACCTGTATATAACTCATATGGTTACCCGTTACACATTTTTCGCGTTCGGTTCGGTTTATGTAACCAGTTTGCATAGATTGACCGAAACGGGTCAAACCTTATCATTTTTGTCTCAAAATCCAGAATGTGTTTAGTTTACCCATATTATACAAGTCTTCAAACTTGTCGGATCTAAATCACATTCTATTCCGGTCTTCGCTTAATCGTGCGTTTGAACCGTATCTTCCTTTAAAACTAACCGGTCTAAGTTTAGGCTTAATTAAAGACCCGTTAGGAATCTAATAGGTTATTATAAACCTTTGTTCCAGACTAGGGACCCGGTAAAAGCTACGTGCATTTGCTGTTTGTGATTAATACTTGCAAAGGTAAATACTTTTAACTTATTTTCCCTATACGGGCTTGGGGTACGGTATATAAAATACCGCTTGGTCGGCATTGAATTGTTAATTGTATGAAGATTAATTTATTGAAATGTCCCGTTTAAATTGTTTTGTTTGCTTAAAGCCTTTGGGGGGTTAATGACCATGTCTCGGATATCCTTGGCATCATTTTACGAAATGGCCACTACCTAAGGCACGGGGTGTAGGCGTACACCCGACAATGCATAAATAAATAATAAGGTATAACCATCGGTTTCGGGAATAACCCGCCGCGGGACTATATCATGTGGTGTGTCTATTAATCTTTAACCCGGTATCCAACCCGGGCTACTGAACGTATAACAAACATGTAATTCTTTTACAAGTTTATATATAAATAATTATCCCATGTTATAAAATATTTTGTGCCTTGTGCATTCAAATCAATTTTTAAACCTTTTCAAAATGAGGCAGTTAATTGTATTTACCAGTGTAAACTGATGTATTTTCCCAAAAAGGTTAAGTGCAGGTACTAAGCGAAATAGGCTGGCCTCTCCTTAGCATCGTTAAGAGTTTCACAAGCTTGGATGCATTTAAGTCTGATGAACTACGTTTCCTTTTCTTTTTGATCAGCCTGTGGATCTGTTTCAACTAATTTGTGATACTTAATATTACAATTTATTCGGTTGAAATAAATCTATCTTTTGCTTCCGCTGTGCCTTAAGAATTGTGTTGTTTGACTATGATGATATCAATTACGTCACGATACTCCCCACCGGGCCCACCGGTAATACGTGAAAATATCGGGGTGTGACACAAAAACAGGGGTTGGGTAATCGTTTGATGTTTAACCGTTTTGGGTGGGTTTCGGCCAAAACTTATGTCAGTTTTGCATCTAGGTTTGTTTCGTGTTGTTTGTGGTTGAAACAAAGTGTCAAAATTGTGATTGTGTGTGAATCGATCATCTGTTAACCGCCTATCGGCGAAACACCCTTTGTTTTGAAAACCCCCAATTTCGACGAAACCCTAACCTGTGACGAAACCCCCTTGGACAACGAAACCTATGTTTCTTCAAACTGAAGACGACGAAACTCAGATAACGACGAAACCCCTTTAAGTTGGAATAACTTTCGTTGAAAGACTGTCGACGAAACTCCATTGGTCAACGGTCAACTCTGACTTTGTTTGACCAAGGGAGTTTCGCCGTGAAGAAGAGAGTTTCGTCGCTGTGATGAAGTTTCGTTGTCCCATACTTAGAAATTTTTCAAGTTTGGTGCCTTTTACAGAAGAAGTGTATTTGAATGATAAATGTCCAATTCATACTCTAACTTGTATTGACATATGTCTAATGCATATATTGTGACATTTTAACTTATTGTGGATGTTTGCACATTCAGATGGCACCGAAAGAAAGGAAACATAAGCCCGCGACTAAGAAAGAAAACAAATCAGAAGAAGAAGTGATGTCCAAGAAGCGTCACAACATGATTGCCTATCTGGATCCGGAAGGAACGATCACCGAATTGAAAGAGATTACGCAGTGGATTAGGGAGTCGCGGATAAATAAAGCAGTCACCTTTTCAACTCCAGTTTACAAATCGCTCGTTAAAGCTTTCTGGAATTCTGCAAGCGTTGTGCAAGTTGATGGAACTGAAGTTATTCAAGGGCAAGTGAATGATCTGAACGTGATTGTCTCACTGGAAATCTTGAACACTGTTTTAGAGCTGCAAGACGATCCGAATGCTCCGTCCTCTATCCCAATCATGTGTACTCGTGGCTGTTTGCTAAGGATGAAGTGTATTGGTGATATCTTCAGCACTCAAATCAACAAGGGAGATTTGCCGATGCGTTACAAGTTTCTCTTGCACGTGCTTATTCAATGTATCAGCAACAGACGTGCATGATATGACATGGCAAGCAATGACCATGTTGGACTCATGGTGGCATTGGTGCTTAACAAACCGTTTAGCATCTCAAAGTATATCTTTGCCAACATGAAGGAGAACATGACAAGAACTGGTGGTCGAACAACCGGGAATAAATTTTGGATATATCCTCGGTTTCTACAGATGATCATGAATGTTCAGCATCCCGGTCTTCCAAAAGCAGACGACGACATCCTGAAGACATAATCTATGATCGAGCAATCTTTGAGGATATTCAAGGGGTTTGCAATAAAGAGATACAAAGAAAGAAAGCCGCCTAGGAAATTGATCGGTGCTCTTGGTAAACCAGACTACATCGCTCCAGAAGATGACAAATGGCGTCACAATGATAGCCAATCTGATGATGAAGAGCCAGAGTTAAAGAAGAAGATGGATGAAAAGTTTGGTCGAAAGGATACTGATTCGTCTGATAGTGACAGTGATGGTGATAACGAAGGTGGTAATGGTGGTGATGCAGGTGCTGGTGCTGTTGGTATATCTGGTGTTGCTGGTCCATCGTCTGCTGGTGCAGCTGGTGGTACATCAGCTGGTGATGATGAGGAGGATTCTGAATCGGACGACAATCCACCTGAGCCTGGGTACGAAGTTTATTTCGATGAGCGTGGTGTGAAAAGGATCAGGAGGATTAGGTAAGCAGACGACCCACCTGAGCCTGGGTACGAAGTTTATTTCACATGAGCAGTTACTTGCTCTGAATGAGATGAAAGAAACTGATGATGCTGAGATTGATAAAATGCAGAGTGAGCCTGATACTGCGGATTTAGAAAATGTGGAAGAGATTGTTTTTGAAGGAAATGAAAGGAAGTCCTCTTACGTGCGAGAAGATGGGACTGAGTTTGCTCCGTTTAATGAAGAATGGTTAAAAGAGAATGTGGACGTCATAGATGAACATTTGAAGAATCGTGATACTTCTGAAAATGCCACAGATGCGTTCATAGAGTGGCGAAAGCAGTTCTTGTCTAAAGTTTCCAAGCCATTGCCAGCTGACGTTCAAGTTGACTACCTGCAGTATGAGAAAGAAAACTTGCATGGAAGAATTCTTTGCTGGATGTTCTTAAAGGAAATCCACTGCATGGCCATCAAACAGGAATACGGTATTCAATATTTCAGGTCGTTGCTGAGCATATTGTCCTTACCATTTTACGACGTTGCAGCTTTGACGAAGCTTGAGCTTGTTAATCGTTCAAACTTCGAAGGAGCTACATTGTTCGCACGCAAGATAAAGATGAACAAAAGGACAGGCTGGAAAGACGAGTCGTACAAGCCTCAGTTTCCCATCTATCAACAGATAAAGTTCACCTTGGATCCATCTACCAACACGGTGCGTTACAAGCTTGTTTATCAGCCCGCGAAGGTTATGGACAAGATCCCGTTAATGCTGATGAAACAGAACTTTTTGGAAGACATGGCTTTATGGTGCTACGACTCGGATACGTACGAGGCGGTGATTGTGTTTAATGGTGATCGTGAGAATTTTCAGATGTTAGATCCAATGTGGATCGTGAACATGTCCGCGACCGACATCAACAAGTTGTATCGACACGATATCTTCTACCAAGACAAGGACGCGCATCAAGCGTTACGATTTCAGCGCGTCGCTTGCTTTTGTTACTATCGTGGGATCCATGCTGGCAGTTTGTGGTCTGAGAAACACTAAAGACAGAAGATTGAAGACCAAGACCAAGTAACAGACAAGGGGGAGTTTGTTGATGCATATTTTGGTGTCTGTAACTTGTCTTTATTATCGATGTATTTTGTACGGTCTTTTGTTATCGAGTCTGTATTCACCGTCGACCAAGTCGGATATCCTCCTATCCTACTTGTGTCCGACAAGTTTGTCTCAGTTGATATGTAACGGTATGTAGTCATGTTGCATATATGGGTATTTATGTTGTTTGTGTGTTTATAATGTCTGCTGCAATCTATCTAACAGTTTGCAGCCAAACAGCTTGTGCAACTCTCGATGAAACTCCAAGTTTCGTCGAGCTCATACATGACGAAACTCCCTTGGGTGATCAATCCCAAGTTTCGCCATGAACAATGACGAAACACCTTGTGTTTCGTCGTCTATGAAGTTTCGTCAGGCCCAATTCATGTTTCGTCAACACTGGGCTTGGGCTGCCTATATAAACACCATCATGGTTTCACACTGAAACTATGAGAGCATACCCTTCTGAGAGTTTATTGTTCAAACATTGTGTGTATGTGTTTGATGCTTGTTCTCATCTAATCAATTGACTGTGATTCATTGGTTACTTTGTGTTATCATTTTCTGTGTTTGGTTTGGCATCGTCACGGGGATCCCGCACTCGTGACCGTGTTTGTGATAAACAAGGGTTTGGTTTCGTAATCGATCCTCCGAAATCGGGACCTACATTGATATTACAATGTTTTTTATAACAACTTAAATGATGATAATTTATTATTATTTTTTTTTTCAAATTAATAACTTTATTATTTATTGTCTAATACACATTAAATTTCCTTATTCTTTATGCTCTACATCCAAAATGTAGTATGTATCTAACATTGTTGAATGTCACATTGTGATACAATATTTTTTCTACCACCGTTCATTACATATTTTCTAATTGGGAAAATCCCAAAAATGTCCATTTTGACCACTTTTCCTTCATATTGTCCCTTTGACTTTTCCATTCCACAAAACAATGACGGATCTAGAAAAAACGTCAAAAGAAACGTTTCAAAATTTTCTTTTCTATAGGTGTAGCAAAATCGAAAAAACGTCAAATTTTTTCAAAATTTACATCCACCTTACTCCACAAAATGTCCCCTCTAAAGAAAGTTGTCTAGCACAATAGATGGTTCAAAGAATGTTACTCCAAGACCACTTATTTTAACGTGCTTTAGTTAAGTAATCACATAAATTCCAACCTTGTAATTTAAAAATTGGTGCATTTGGTACGAGTGGACTATAAAGGCTAAATGAAAACATAATGTGTTGAATCAACAAATGACATCAACCTATTTATGTATTTACTAATTTTCACTATTTTAAAAAAGAATCTAATGATCAGGAGATTGTTACTTCCCGCTTTTCACCATTTATGAATACATAAAATTCTATTCCACAATCCACGAATATGTCTATGTGATAACATCCATCAATTAAACATTGAACACACAATGTCAGTTTTGCGTCTTTAGCTTATGCTCTCATTTAAACTCAATAACAGTTTGCCATAAATTAGCAAGGAGACTTCCTCCTTGTACATGATGAACCGGTATTGGTTTAAACCGTTAAGGAAATATGTGATGATTGAATGGTTTCTAACTCCATAGACACTTCTTTCATTGTTGGTCTATGCTTTCCATTAAAATTCAAACATCGCATTGCAAGGTTAGCTAGTAACATAAGCTCGTCCATGGTACCCTCTTTAATCACCACATCATCAAAAATAGACATGACACACCCTTCTTGTATAGCCATCAAAAAGTATGCAGCCAAACTTATATTTTCACCAAATCTATTAAAATTGGCCTCTATCCAGTTAATAGTTCAACCAAAACGACTCCAAAACTGTAAACATCACTCTTTTCCGTGAATTGACTAGATCGGAAATACTCCGGATCAAGATAGCCAAATGTACCTTTAACTAAAGTAGTCAAATGAATTTGCTATATTGAGACAAACCTTGAAGTTCCAAAGTCGGAAACTTTGGCCCTGTATTTGTCATCCAAAAGTATGTTAGTAGTTTTGACATCTCTATGGTATATGGGAATGGAAGTTGTTGAGTGTAAGTAAGCAAGTGCTCCTACAATTTCTGTTGCTACTTGCAATCTCATGTTAAAAGAAATTGAGAACTCGTTTCTTCTGTTGTGAAGAAGATCAAACAGTGTACCATTAGGAATTAATTCATAAACAAGTAGTGGGGCATCTGTCTCTAAGCAACATCCCAATAGCTTGACCATGTTCCTATGATTGACGTAGGAAAGAATTACCATCTCGTTAATGAAGTGTTCTAACTGGCTTTGATCAACAACTTTTGATTTCTTGATTGCTACAATCTTTCCATCCACTAACATCCCTTTATAGACTGTACCTTGGCCTCCTCGACTCAAATTTCTGTTCTCATTGAAGTTGTCTGTGGCCTTGGCCAAGTCACGCGATTTGAAAACTATGGTTTTACCAACTAAAGAAGGGTCAGCTTCTTCTTGTTGTTGGAAAAATAGGTGAAAATAGCATTTTTCACAAATATAGGAAAATGATTTTTTCCTATTTTGGACTAGAAATAAATATAATAAAATGAGCGGGTTTTATATATTTATTTGTGGGTTTGTGTTTTATGTTGGAAGAGCTTCGCAACGAACTAAACCACGTCCAAAACCGAGCTAAGATGAATGAGATATCGATGCTCAAAGTTGGGTGTTTGAAACATTGAATGCTGAAACAAAAGGGGAAAGTAGCAACTTGTCCCACATAGGAGGAGAGATGGAACTTAAATGGGTATTTAAGGTGGAACTCTCCATCCTTATTGTTTCATGGAAGCACACACTAGTGTCCTCGCGAAGGGTGCGGAGCACCCTAACTCGCACTCGCACTCGCACACGCTCGCGCGCGTGGCGTGGGCGATGAGGCGCAATGTGGCGCACTTTGCACGCTCGCATCGTCGCGAGCCGCTTGAGAGCCGCCTTTGTATTTTTGACCGCGTGCGCGTGGTGGAGCACAAGGGTTGCAAGGACCAAGTGGTAGGTGATGCGGCGCATGACGTGGCAGTCATGCGCATGCGCGCGCGAGTACAGGAGGCGCGCGGTTGCGCGCATGGTGCATGGGTCCTGCTGTGTCGCGCGCGGCGCACCAGAGTGAGCCAATACGGCGCGACTGTGTGACGCGCTCGTATAGGCTCGCAGGTGACGTGGCGCACGCGCGCATGGACTTGAGCCAAGAGGACGCACCGCGCATGGTGACGTGGCGCATGCGCGCATGGCAGTGAGCCAAGAGGACGCACCGCGTATGGACAAGGTGACGTGGCGCATGCGCGCGCAGAAGCTTCCAGCATTGAATGACAGTGCAGTTTCAGTCCAGCTTCGTAACTGACGAGTTAATAAGCTTTGACTGAGAATTAAATGACGTATTAAATTGCATTGAAGACGTTTAATGCAATTTAAACCTCTCTTTAATTCGTTTTTTGACTGTTTCGACTTAGGAGCTGTATAAATACAGCTCCATACCCACTGCAGAAAGTTACCAGCAACAACAACATATGCATACACTTCTCTACAACTTTCTGTTCTTTTTCCTGCTCGCTTCAAGGTAGCCTTCGGGTTGTAGGCCTTCTCCGGCAGTACTACTGCTCCGGCTGTTGTACCCTGGGAAACAAAACGAGTTCTCTTGGGAGACTCGGAATTTGTTTTAAGGGAAGCGTGTTGAACACGTGCCTCAGTCAAACTCTTCTTCTACACCAATTCTTGTATTTGATTTATTTCAGTTGTAATAGTACTTTTGTTTTTCCAGCTTTCTTTATTTCTTTATTGTAATCAGTTAATAAAATTTGTTTATTTTATTTATTTACGCGAACGGCTCTTACAATCTTAAAACAAATTTTTAAAACCGTTCGTGTAGTCAAAACCATTCTGTTTGTGATTCAAACTAATTTTGTTTTCACTCAGTTTGAGTTTTAAAAACATATTTTTTTTTTGTTTTCATCTTCAAAGGAGCGACTTTGGTTGAAAACTATTTTGGTTACATTCAGATTGTCCTAAATTGCTAATAAACTTTCTGCCTTGGTCTTCAAAGTCAGACTTAGAAGCCAGTCAGTAAGTTTTAAATATTAAGAATTTTCTGTTTTTGGTCTTCAAAGTTGGACTTAGAAGCCTAAACAGTAAATTTGTGGTAAAATTAAAATTTAGTAGTTTCCTTCTGGTTTGTGCGTAAATCAGAATTCTTTGACTAAAAATTTTAATTTTTATTTTTTCAGCATGTCGAACGAAAATGTCAACGTTAACAACACCACAAATGTTGTGACGGGAACCCCTCTTAACGCCACCACTGTGGGAGCGTCCACAGTGGCCAATCACGCTGAACGACCCGAGAAGTTCAAAAGGTGGCAGCAGAAGATGTTCTTCTACCTGACCACCATGAACCTTGCGAGGTTCTTGTCGGAAACCGCTCCCCAACCTGTGGAAGGGGAGACCGACGCACAAAGACAGTGCGCGGTAGATGCGTGGAAGCATTCGGATTTCATATGTCGTGGCTATGTGTTAAACGGCCTGTCGGATGCATTGTATAATGTGTACTACAACGTCAAGACTTCCAAAGACCTTTGGGATGCCTTGGACAAGAAGTACAAAATGGAGGATGCTGGCACAAAGAAATTTGTGGTAGCCCGGTTTTTGGATTTCAAAATGGTTGATTCTAAAAGTGTTATGAATCAAGTCCAAGAATTCCAAATTATACTACATGACATCTTTGCGGAAGGCATGACACTTAGCGAGACATTCCAAGTGGCAGCGTTGATTGAAAAGTTACCTCCTGGTTGGGTGGATTTTAAGAATTATCTTAAACACAAACGAAAGGAGATGACTTTAGAGGACCTTATTGTTCGTCTTCGGATTGAAGAGGGCAATAGAATTGCCCTAAAAGGCAGCCAGGCGCAAACTTCGGCTAGCGCAAATTTGGTTGAGCATGGGCAATCCTCTAAAGGCGCAAAGGGTAAGGGGAAGAAGGACAAGGAGAAAGCAAAGGCTAGCAAACTTGGACCAAAGAAAGGGGTTGTGAAAAAGAAACCTCCAACGTTCCAAGGGACTTGTTACAACTGTGACGAGCCAGGGCATCGGGCTAACCAATGCAAGAAACCAAAGCGTGAGCGTGCGCACGTGGTGGATGAAGACGGAATGCCTTTGGTGGCAATGATTTCCTACAAAAGCGCAATGATGGATGAGGTCAATACTGTGACCAACACTCCAAAAGGATGGTGGGTTGATACGGGCGCGACCCGTCATGTTTGCGCAGACAGAAGCCTCTTTACCACCTTCAAGGCGCTTTCTGGAGAAGAGAAGCTGTATATGGGAAATGCAGCCACCGCTGATATCATGGGTGAAGGAACGGTGATCTTGAAGTGGACTTCGGGGAAGGAGCTCACTCTAAGCAACGTGTTGTATGTCCCGGACTTGCGCAAGAATCTAGTCTCGGGTTGGTTGCTTAACAAGTTTGGATTTCGTTCAGTGTTTGAAAGTGACAACTTTGTTCTTACTAAACGAGGAATGTATGTGGGTAAGGGCTATGCCCAAAACGGCATGTTCAAATTAAATGTAATGGCTGTCAAGAACATGAATAAAATTGCTACTACTTCTACTTATATGCTTGAGTTTTCTGATTCGAATAAATGGCATGGTAGATTAGGTCACGTAAATTTTAACTCAATACGCCGTTTAATCAATTTAAATTGTATACCAACATTCCATATTGATTCACACTATAAATGTGAAACATGCGTTGAATCCAAACTTACAAGGTCATCATCGAAATCGGTTGAACGAATAACCGAACCCCTTGATTTAATTCACACTGATATTTGTGATTTAAAAGCGGTACCCACAAGAGGTGGAAATAAGTACTTCATCACGTTTATTGACGATAGTACTAAATATTGCTATGTATATTTACTAAAAAGTAAAGATGAAGCAATAAGTAAATTTATCTTGTATAAAAATGAAGTTGAGAATCAACTTCAAAAGAAGATAAAAGCTTTGCGAAGCGACGGTGGAGGCGAATATGTTGCACCTTTTGCCGATTTATGTGCAAAAAGTGGCATTGTACATGAGTGTACACCTCCTTATTCTCCACAATCAAATGGCGTGGCGGAACGAAAGAACCGCACATTGAAAGAAATGATGAACGCCATGTTGATAAGTTCTGGGGTGAGCCAGGAAATGTGGGGGGAAGCCATTCTCTCGGCAAATTATCTTTTAAACAAGATACCACTCAAAAAGAGAGACGAGACTCCATATGAGTTATGGAAAAGGAAGAAACCTTCATACAAATACTTGAAAGTGTGGGGGTGCCTAGCAAAGGTGATTGTACCATAGGACCCAAAACTGTTGATTGCATATTTATTGGGTATGCGCATCAAAGTAGTGTACATCGTTTTCTTGTACATGAGTCCAAGAATCCTAATGTACACGTAAACACTATCATGGAGGTGAATCCTAACGTTGTGTCTTACTTTGAAAATGTGTTTCCTTTGAGAAGACAAACACATGCAACGTCAGCAACACCTAATTTTGAAGTAGGTGAAAGCTCATCTAGACCAGGTGATGAGGTAGTTCATGACAAGACACATGAACAACCTGAGGTTGAAGAAAGTGATCGTAGGCGAAGTAAAAGGCCAAGGGTTGAAAAATCCTTCGGTCCAGACTTCGTAAGCTATATGGTTGAGGACGAGCCCAATACATATCGCGAAGCGGTTTCTTCTTCAGAAGGACCTCAATGGAAAGAAGCAATAAGAAATGAAATTGATTCTATATTGCAAAATCATACTTGGGAGTTAGTAGATCTTCCACCTGGTTGCAAACCACTTGGATATCGTTGGATATTCAAAAGGAAGATGAAAACTGATGGAAGTATTGATAAATACAAGGCTAGGTTGGTGATTAAAGGATTTAGACAAAAGGAAGGTCTAGATTACTTTGATACCTACTCGCCTGTGACGCGCATAACCTCGATTAGATTGGTTCTTGCTATAGCGGCTTTAAGAAATTTGGAAGTTCACCAAATGGACGTTAAAACCGCATTTCTAAATGGCGATTTAGAAGAAGAGATTTACATGGAGCAACCTGAAGGTTTCTCTGCCGCAGGTCAAGAGGGTAAAGTATGTAAACTCGTCAAATCTTTGTATGGTTTGAAGCAAGCACCAAAACAATGGCACCAAAAGTTTGATCATGTCATGATTGACAATGGTTTCAAAATAAACGAGTGCGACAAATGTGTTTATTTCAAAGACACAAATGAAGGTTATGTGATTTTATGCCTTTATGTAGACGATATGCTTATCATTGGGAGTAATGATAAAATTATCAAGGCTACTAAAAGCATGTTAAAAGCGAGATTTGACATGAAAGACATGGGTTTAGCGGATGTGATTCTTGGAGTAAAGATCATAAGAACCCAAGAAGGTCTTGTGTTAAGTCAATCTCACTATGTGGATAAAATTCTTGAAAAATTCAACTCAGGAGATACGAGTGTAGCTCGAACTCCAGTTGATACCTCCCAACATCTTAAGAAGAATAAGGGAGATGGAGTTGCTCAGTTAGAGTATTCAAGAATTATTGGCAGTCTAATGTATCTAATGACATGTACTAGACCCGACTTGGCTTACGCGGTGAGTAGGCTAAGTAGATACACCAGCAATCCGTGCGCGGATCATTGGAAGGCTATCACGAGGGTACTTAGATACATAAGATACACAAGAGATTATGGACTGCATTATATCCGACAACCAGCAGTGATCGAAGGATACACTGATGCAAACTGGATATCGGATAATAAAGATTCCAAATCAACAAGTGGTTACGTGTTTACACTTGGAGGAGCTGCTATTGCTTGGAAGTCTTCTAAGCAAACGGTCATAGCAAGATCCACAATGGAATCCGAATTTATCGCCTTGGATAAGTCAGGCGAAGAGGCGGAATGGCTACGTCAATTCGTGGAAGATATTCCAAGATGGCCAAAGCCTTTGCTAGCCATATGTGTACATTGTGATAGCCAATCAGCGATTGGTAGAGCTCAAAGCTTGATGTACAATGGCAGATCAAGGCATATACGACGTAGACATAACACGATACGACAACTACTCTCAACGGGTGTTATCACAATTGATTATGTGAGATCAGCGGATAACATTGCGGATCCGTTGACAAAAGGCTTAAGCAGAGAGTTAGTAGAAACGTCGTCAAGAGGAATGGGACTAAAGCCCGTGGTAAATGGGAATATGAGGGAAACCTAACTTAGTTGACTGGAGATCCCAAGATCTAAGTTCAATAGGACAACTTAATCATATTACCAAAAGGGAGTCACTATGGGGGAGTACCCCAAACAAACTAAATAAAAGGGAGTTATATATACTTCCTAGTCCATTCCAATCAGTGACATGAAGTGAGGTTAAGCATATTAAGGTTAATGATTTTGTAGGTCCCGAAATCTGAGGATCGATTACGAACCGAATCTCTTGTTTATAGTAAACACGGTTACGTGTGCGGAATCCACGTAACTATGCCAAATCAAACATATATAGCAATAATAACAACGCGGATTAATCAATGATACACACTCGATTGATTAACGGGATAAGAACCTTTACAACTGATACAAACACAGTTCAGACGAAATTTTGGCAGAGTTTTGTTACTATGGTCTGTTTCTTATCTCTCTGCACTCATCTCTGGTTCACAATGAAACAGAGAGCTGTATTTATACTAAGATACAGACACATGACTTGACGAAACTGAAATAACTCGGCGAAACACACAGATTCGACGAAACACTCTGTTTCGTCGATATACATATTGACTCTATTTTCTGTTTCGTCGACTGTTGTAGAAGCCCAAGTGTAGTCCAAGTCCACACAAGTTTCACGGCCCATGTATGAAGGTTACGGCCCAGAGATGAAATAGATTGGCCCAGACACGTTTCTGTTGTAAATGTTTTGCACACTTTTCCCATATGAGACAAAAGTTGACATCATCATGACATCACAGAGATGATGTCATGGTGATGTGTCTTGCGGGAATGGCTTGCGGCGTTCCGTGCCTCGCGTGTCGAACTCTGGGGCCCACGACGAAGGAATGTCGTGACGTCGGGCAGGAGCCGGACCTAACCGAGTCGAAACCAAGTCGAACTGAGCCGAGTCGAACCGAGCCGAGTCGTGTCCACATAAAGTGTACCAACAAACTCCCCCTTGGACGCTACTCGTGAGGTTCGTCTTTTGTGATGGTTCGTCTTCTGTGTCTTTCATGTCGGAGGATCTTCAAAGTCTTCACGCGTCGTAAGAAGAAAGTGTATCAACAAACTCCCTTTATCATTCAGGTAGTGTGTTAACAAACTCCCCCTTAAATTGAACTCTTCATTGAGTTATGCTCGTGAATCTTTTGACTTGTCAAATCTTCAGATCCTTGTGGTGTTGATGAAGGGTCAGCGGCAACTCGATCATTTTTATCTTTTGAGTGCCTCCACTTCGTGTCTTCATTCCAAAGCTTGTCATCGAACATGTTCTCCTCGCCTTTAGCATCTGCACAGGCAAGAAAGCTAAACGCATAATGAGAACAACCGGTTGGAATATAGTTAACATTTAAACAAATGACACAAATGAGATCAAATCTCAATCAAACACCGACCGACAATAGTTTGAAAGTTTAACAAATTATTCAATTTTAATCCTTTAACTTTCAAAACTTGTTAACTTCGACTGTTTATGAAGATGCAATTGTTTTCCGGCTTACGATCAGGATTTTGGGTAGGATAGACTCGAGATCCAACATCAGTCAATCAAAAATAAACTAGAAGCAAAATCTTTTTGGAATTTTTCATTTTTTTTTTTTTTTTCAAAAGTAAAGACGGAAAGCAATAAATAAATATATACAAAGATACAGAAACTGAAAGCAGTAAACAAATATTTACAGACATTCTTTTTGCGAGTTTCGAGGGTAAGAGAATCATATCAGTGTACGGTCACGCCAAAACGCTCTTTTTGTTCAATTAGTTAACATTTAGATAAGCATCCTATAACAATTATCGGTATTGTTGTCCACTTAAGCTCAACTTATCAGATGTAATCATGGCGAGGGGATACGTTAAGGTATGATTTATACTTACCGACCGGTGTTCATCCACACACGACACATTCCCGTATCAAGGCATGCGCGAGAGTTCATCTTACCGGTGAGTATACCGATTATCATCTGTTTGACCGTATAAAAATGTGAGAAACTCACTTATTTTGATTTGAAAACAAGCCCTATGTGATAGAATCACTTATTGATGAGGAACTTGATTTTCATATGCATGAGGGCACAGGAGCAAGTCCGTGAACAGGTCAGTACTTTCGTACAGCAGAGAGACGAACTTGACTCCCGCAAAGAATCTGTGATAAATTATCACTTATTTTGTTTGGACATGTGATTGTTGATCACTTATTGAGGTCGAATGCAATATGTACACGTATGTATAGTATCATGGAAGATCTTAGACTTCGTCTCCGTTATTTTTACGGTTTGATACAACCATGATACCCAGATGATAAGACAGCATAAAGACCGAATATCTCAGAACCTCGGCAATCTCTCAAACGAAATTTCGGTACTAAGACCATATGCCAATGTGTGGTTCCCACCTGATCTTCAGTCGATTTAAGATTTATATCACCCTGGACACTTTAATATGATTGTGAGCCTACCGATACATCTTATATAGAGCTGCTTAACATATTTCATTTTGCATTTCATTTTGAAAAGGTTTCAACAGACCACTGATCTACTATCATTTTCTCTTTTTCTCGCCAGGAAACTCATTTTTGTTTTTCAATGTTTTTGAGTTTTGAAATTTTTCACTGTTTTTGAATTTTTCAAATTTGGATTTACTCCCCCTAAAATCAACAAACTATGATAAAATTAAAAAGACACAAAGATATATACAAAAACGATTTCCCGATGTCGGTTAACTCATGTTTTACCTCAATGCCGTTTACCAAAATTAATTTTGAATCAGAAATGATTTATCGAATTTTGGAAAAATCAGTTGGCATGTCGATAAGCAGTGTGGACCATGACAACATTGTCTGGCCAAAAAGTGCTACGAGATAATAACAATTTATAAAGTAGCTTAAATATCGACAAGTATAGGAGAGATTAGAAATTTAAAACCGTATCCTGCAACTGCTTCGTGCATTGCAAGGAATCTGAGTGCTCTCCCAAACTGGACATCCACCCGGTGTGGATTTCAAAGTCGATTCTTTGTAGCTACTTAGAAATCTCTTCACAGCAACAAGATCAGAAACCTTTGAGTCCGGCTGGTCTTCCACATTGCACCAGCGAAGGTCTTTGTCTTTCTTTTTGAGAAGTAGTGTGCGGTTGTTCAATCCACGCCAAGGCATCCGCACACCCGGTTGGTTTGTTCAACAAACACATTTTCTTCAATTACAATTTTGATTTGAATCTACCCTGGGGACCCGATCAAAGCCTTGAACAATCACATTTTGAAATGATTTTCATTTTGTCGAAGCTTTCAATCTTTTTCGACAGACACTTCTGTCTTCTTTTTCTTCTTCTCTCCATCAAAGGCAACCACTCCTAGAAATAACAATATCTTGGAGCTTTGAGTCGCCTATCTTGTGCATGGACACTCCACTATCAATAATCCTATGACTATCGATAGTTCCTCCTGGAACATCCTACACACTCACTCAGAGATTAGTTGGAGAGGGGGACCCAAGCCTTCACAGACTTGGGTCGTCCGTCATCATCGAGGATTGTGACATCCATTTCCCGATGATTCGGAATAGAATGAGCTTCCCCTGAAACATTTACCGATTTTGGTATCCAAATCTGTTTTTGTTTTTCATTTTTAACATTTGATTCAACAGATTTTGTTAGGACAACCTTCGGTTTTAACGCCTTTTCAACCTTTTTGACGTTTTGACGTCGTTGTTTTGTTTCTTGTTCTTTAACAGTTCTTTTATCATGTTTTGGTGAAACAGAACGACGTTGTGGGTGAACCTTTTCAGGTGGTGCTCTTTCTACAAAATTTGGTTTGGGCGAGTTTGTGCAGTCTTTAATGATATGCCCAAACTTCCCACATTTGAAACAAGTTCTCCTTTCAACAAACTTAGGAGAATCTGTTCGACGACCTGACGTTGAAGTTGTAGACCCAGAGGTACTAGCTTTACACCCATTTGTGCGTTGAGTGTAATTGTTATCATTATTACGTTTCAAAATGTTGACTTTTTGAACAAAATCGGTATTTGACTTATTTTCAAAAGTCTCCACTTTATCAGTACCTTTGGAGGCCACAAATTTAACGTCTTTTGCCTTCTTCTTGTAACGAGCTCCTTTTGATTCAACCTCAGCCTTAGGCTTTGGAGCTCGTTGTTGTTGTTGTTTACCCTTAAAAGCAATAGGTTGTTGCTTTGTCGGTGATTTTTGATTTTCAAATTTTCTTCTAACTTCAGCTTTTAGAATAGGATCACACTGAGTTACTGAAACTCTTGGGATCACTTTTCCCAAAAACTTAGTTGTAGTATCTTCAAACACTTTGTCAATCAAAGATTGATTGACATTTTTAATTGGAAAAGATGTGTTTGAATAAATTTTGTCATCACCAACTAAAGTATACAACACGTTATCACTTTTAATGGTAGACACTGTCTCAGTGATAGGATATATCTCTTGTTTAGCACCAGTTGATTGCACAACAGGAGTAGGAGGATCACACAGAATGTGATTCTCAAAAGGCACTTCTACTCCTTTGTTCTTTTTAAGAGATTTATTCTCATCACTCACATCTGGTTCATCATCTGACGAATCATAGTCCTCAATGGTTGGAGGACTTTGTTTCGTAGATGTTGACGTTTCTGTTTGCTCAGATGATGTTTTTGAAGAACTGTCCGATTTAAACCCTAGGCCAGTGGTAACTTCCTCATAATTAAGAGGCACACTGGATTCAAACCGTGGCATTTCTTCAAAATCAGGCATATAGTCATAATTATGCCTTAAAGGAGGCGGGCATTTCTTATACCCAACACCGCTCACATTTCCCTTCAGTTGTTGAACGTCAATAATGTGATCGAGCACAAATCGGGAGTTAGAATAACTCTCCAACTTTTGCTTGATTGCATCATGCTCACATTTGGCAATGGCTAATTCCTTTTTGGTTTCCTCAACAATGTTAATATAATCGTTAATGCTAACTTGTTTGTGGTAAACAGTTTTGGTTACTTCGGAAACATTTTTCTTTAAGGTTTCAATTTGAGATTTAAAACCCTTTTCGTTTCTAACCAGAGCCATATTCGCCTCTTTGCACTTAGACATTTCAACAACTAAACTTTGATTATGACTATGAAGCTTTTCAGATTCAAGCTTCAATTCAGCACATTCATGTTTCAAATCAACACAATAACTACATATGCTAGGAGTTTCAGATTTTACCTGACTTGTAGAAGCTGTGACATTAGCCATAAAGGCAGTCTGAGAAGAGAAAGATCCATCTTCAGTGAGAATCTTCTCCATTTCTTTTGAAGCAGCAGCTTTCTTGATCAAGTCAGATTTCTCGTTCCCCGTTTGTAACTTTGGTTGTCGCAGATAAGCTGACGGGTCAAAACCTCCTCCACAATAAGCCTTAGGTTGAGTAGTATTTACTGGAGGTATAAAAGGAATAAAACCTCCTCCAGAATAAGTCTGAGCTGAACTGGAACTAGCTGACGGGATAAAACCTCCTCCAGAATACATTTCACAAAAAAACTGGTCACACACTTGAAACAGACTGTTATCACACTATTGCAAGTCTTCTGTTTAAAATAATACAAGTATCGACGAAACAGTTGTGATGTTGATCACTCGACGAAACCGAATTATGTTCAGGTTGACGAAACTGATTATGCTTTGATGTGTCGACGAAACAGAAATGAAACCTTGTTGACGAAACAAAACTGTAAACTGGTCAGCGAAACAGAAGTGTAACCTTGTCGACGAAACAGAATTCTTCTTGGTAATATGTGACGAAACTGAATGAATAACTGTGATCTCGACGAAACACAATTCAAAGTGACAAAACAAAAGTGTTTCGTCACCTAAACATTCTAATCTAAATCACTTTCGTCGATATGTAATCTGGCCCTTTTAGAAGTCAAAGCCCACACAAGTGTTACGGCCCAAATGAGTTTTGATTGGCCCAGAGAACTTTCTGTTGACTACTATATTTCACAAACTCAACATAGGACAAATTGATGACATTTGAAATAGAGGTGGATGATGATTGACGAAACTGATTTGTTTTCTTTAGTTGAGATATTTTCAAATTTTAAGACTTATCTTCTCTGACACTTAGGACTCTATTTTCAACTTTCACCTTACCAAGACACTTTGATTACTAATTTTCAACAATCCATTATCACCTTTTATACACCAAAGTCAAATTAATATATTATAATCAATATCACTTTAATTTTAAAAACAAATTCAGATCAAACACAAATCAAAACTAGAAAATATGAAGAACAATATGAAGATTCGATGAACTGCTTGAAGATATGAAGTTTCCGGCGAAAATTATGATGATTCCGGTCACCGAACAATTTTCCGAAACACGATTTTGCCTAAAACTTTCAACAAAAACCAAATCCTAATATGTAAACACTCAAACAAACAAGGTTTTTGAACAAACTTTTAGCAAAACATCAATATAAACACTGATTTTCGTGACTTTTTCCAAAAAAAATATAAATTTTCAAGAACACTTTTTCAGAAAATCATAATAATCAGTTTCAAACTTGATAAAAACCCAAATAAGTTTGGTTTTAAACAAGGATTAGAGCCAAAGCTCTGATACCAATTGTAGGTCCGTTTTTCCGGTGGATCGATAACGTACCGAATCTCTTGTTTATAGTAAACACGGTTACGTGTGCGGAATCCACGTAACTATGCCAAATCAAACATATATAGCAATAATAACAACGCGGATTAATCAATGATACACACTCGATTGATTAACGGGATAAGAACCTTTACAACTGATACAAACACAGTTCAGACGAAATTTTGGCAGAGTTTTGTTACTATGGTCTGTTTCTTATCTCTCTGCACTCATCTCTGGTTCACAATGAAACAGAGAGCTGTATTTATACTAAGATACAGACACATGACTTGACGAAACTGAAATAACTCGGCGAAACACACAGATTCGACGAAACACTCTGTTTCGTCGATATACATATTGACTCTATTTTCTGTTTCGTCGACTGTTGTAGAAGCCCAAGTGTAGTCCAAGTCCACACAAGTTTCACGGCCCATGTATGAAGGTTACGGCCCAGAGATGAAATAGATTGGCCCAGACACGTTTCTGTTGTAAATGTTTTGCACACTTTTCCCATATGAGACAAAAGTTGACATCATCATGACATCACAGAGATGATGTCATGGTGATGTGTCTTGCGGGAATGGCTTGCGGCGTTCCGTGCCTCGCGTGTCGAACTCTGGGGCCCACGACGAAGGAATGTCGTGACGTCGGGCAGGAGCCGGACCTAACCGAGTCGAAACCAAGTCGAACTGAGCCGAGTCGAACCGAGCCGAGTCGTGTCCACATAAAGTGTACCAACAGATTTCGGGAAATCAAATAACCATGATGTTTTTAATGATTCATGGGAATCACCTATGTTAGAGAGAAGTGGGGTCACTTCAAATGGATTTGTGGGGTGCGCAAATCCTAGAGCTCTCGCAGAACCAGGCTAGTGTTCCAGGACCATAATAGGACACGACAATGAGGAGTTGGCCAAACCAGGGAGAGTATTGTGTGAAGTGTATTGTCGTTTACACAAATGGGGGTATGTTCAAGGACATCGCGTCTACACACCGCTAGTAATCTAAGTGCGCTTCACAAAAGAAGGTTCAAAGGTTAAAACCTACCTATCTTGCAATACTCAATTGTCGAAGTTTATCGTTGAAAAGTGTAAGGAAAAGATCCATTTCCATACATGTGGGGGATTGTTAGAAATTTGATGAAAATAGCATTTTTCATGTGGGGGATTGTTGGAAAAATATGTGAAAATAGCTTTTTTCACAAATATAGGAAAATGATTTTTTCCTATTTTGGACTAGAAATAAATATAATAAAATGAGCGGGTTTTATATATTTATTTGTGGGTTTGTGTTCTATGTTGGAAGAGCTTCGCAACGAACTAAACCACGTCCAAAACCGAGCTAAGATGAATGAGATATCGATGCTCAAAGTTGGGTGTTTGAAACATTGAATGCTGAAACAAAAGGGAAAGTAGCACCTTGTCCCACATAGGAGGAGAGATGGAACTTAAATGGGTATTTAAGGTGGAACTCTCCATCCTTATTGTTTCATGGAAGCACACACTAGTGTCCTCGCGAAGGGTGCGGAGCACCCTAACTCGCACTCGCACTCGCACACGCTCGCGCGCGTGGCGTGGGCGATGTGGCGCTTTGATGGCGCACTTTGCACTTCGCACGCTCTCATCGCCGCGAGCCGCTTGAGAGCCGCCTTTGTATTTTTGACCGCGTGCGCGTGGTGGAGCACAAGGGTTGCAAGGACCAAGTGGTAGGTGATGTGGCGCATGACGTGGCAGTCATGCGCATGCGCGCGCGAGTACAGGAGGCGCGCGGTTGCGCGCATGGTGCATGGGTCCTGCTGTGTCGTGCGCGGCGCACCAGAGTGAGCCAATACGGCGCGACTGTGTGGCGCGCTCGTATAGGCTCACAGGTGACGTGGCGCACGCGCGCATGGACTTGAGCCAAGAGGACGCACCGCGCATGGTGACGTGGCGCATGCGCGCATGGCAGTGAGCCAAGAGGACGTACCGCGCATGGACATGCAGACCTGGGCGCGCGCGCGCAGAAGCTTCCAGCATTGAATGACAGTGCAGTTTCAGTCCAGCTTCGTAACTGACGAGTTAATAAGCTTTGACTGAGAATTAAATGACGTATTAAATTGCATTGAAGACGTTTAATGCAATTTAAACCTCTCTTTAATTCGTTTTTTGACTGTTTCGACTTAGGAGCTGTATAAATACAGCTCCATACCCACTGCAGAAAGTTACCAGCAACAACAGCATATGCATACAATTCTCTACAACTTTCTGATCTTTTTCCTGCTCGCTTCAAGGTAGCCTTCGGGTTGTAGGCCTTCTCCGGTAGTACTACTGCTCCGGCTGTTGTACCCTGGGAAACAAAACGAGTTCTCTTGGGAGACTCGGAATTTGTTTTAAGGGAAGCGTGTTGAACACGTGCCTCAGTCAAACTCTTCTTCTACACCAATTCTTGTATTTGATTTATTTCAGTTGTAATAGTACTTTTGTTTTTCCAGCTTTCTTTATTTCTTTATTGTAATCAGTTAATAAAATTTGTTTATTTTATTTATTTACGCGAACGGCTCTTACACTTGTTGTTTTAAAAGTAAACCACCATTTCGTTTAAAAAACCTCTTTCTTTGTCTATTTTCTTTTGTTTTCTTGATCGATTTGTACAACGCATGGAAGATTGCCACAAGAAAAGGTATGCCCACACTTGTGAGAATATCTACACATATTGCCAACGAAAAATAGTAGGTTAGTAACTTATTTTTGCTTTTCTTCTAAAGGCAATTTCTTTTAATCCCTATCATCTCAATTCGAGCTCAAAAGATCTCATAGTGTTAATGCTAAGTCAACCGTTCAGTGTTCATCTTGTAACATTGTATTTAGTTATTGAACTTACGTTTCAACTATGACATTTTTTTTCTTTTTATTTATCAGCATATAAGTTATCCTCAATGGCTAACGTTTTAATGTTTTATTTATGCCATTTTGTTGACAAAACAAAGAAGGATTATCCTCAATGTGGAAAGATCTCAAATCAGATAGCGAATTCCAACAACCATTTCCAACTGATAAGATATTTTTAAGGTTCAGAGTCTCTAATTCACATTTGCAAGTATGTTACAGGGATAACATTACTATTATTACTATATATTACTATATATATTAATAAATGAATTGAAATTAAAAAATAATTTTAATATTATAATAATATATAGTTTTTAGTACTTTTATTACTTTAATATTATAATAATAGTTATTTTCTTTACTTTTTAACTTTAATCTTTTTTTTTAATATCAGCGGTTGGGATAAGCTTGGTTTTTCTTTACTTTTTAACTTTAATCTTTTTTTTAATATCAGCGGTTGGGATAAGCTTGGTGTCAACCGGTATCGAACAAGTACTGGTATCGAAAATACCGGTACGGTCCTGTTCGGTATCAGTACATGAAGGTAAAAACCGCCAATAATACAGAAAACGCCAAAAGTGGGTGCCGAATTGATATTGGAAATCTTTTGGTTCAGGAAATTCAGTACTGCTACCCGGTACCATTTGCTCATCCCTGATCACGGTTATCGTACGAACAACGGTATCACACAACTTTTTTTTTGTTGATTTTCTTCAACTTTTAATTTTTTCTTTTTTTTTTAGTTTCAAGGGTAGGGATGAGCTCGGTGCCAACCGATACAGATTCGGTACTGATACTGAAAATACCGGTTACAGTACCGATATATGAAGGTAAAAAATGGTAGTGAACCGGTACCAGGAACGCCAAACACTACAAGAATTTTGAGCTTTAGTGGCGACCGCATTAGCGGCGACTGCTAATATGTCGTTGCTAAAAGTGTATCCGTGTTATGGGTCCATTAGTCACTTATTGGCTGTTGGATGAAGACCTGATCCAACGATCAGGGAAATATCTCATTTGAGTCGCCACTAAAGGGTTTTAAGCGGGATAAAGGCCTTATCCATTCCCTTTCCCTCCATTCTACCCTGCACCATCTTCGGTCACCATCTCCACAGCCCTAATATGGTTCCAGGGGGTTTCCGGTGTCTGTGAGCCCCGTTCCAAGCTGTGCTCCGTCCACCCCACTCAAAACACGAAAGATTCCGGCCGCCTCCACTCAATTCCAACCACCTCCGGTAACGTCCACTGAAATCCAACCACCTCCGGCGATATACACATTTAGGGTTCTTTATATTGTTGTTTATTTTAGTTATATAGTTATATTTCTTGATTTTGTATAGTGTTTGTAGGTCACCTTCACTAAAATGCAACCACTTCCGGTCATCTCCGCTGAAATCCGGTCACCTCAACTGAAATCTGGTCATCTCCACTGAAATCCAGTCACTTCTGGTTAGTTCTTTTCAATCTCTCTTTTAGTTTCTTAATTTTGTGTAGTACAAAATGAATCTTTAATATAAGTTGAGTGGTGTGTGGTGTGATATATAAAAGCTTTAGCTATGCAAATGGCCGTTAAGATATTCATATAATCTTGACAAATCAGTGGAATAGAAGCTTTGAAGGAATGGAATAGAAACTGCATTATTCGATACTTGACTTGTTAAATCATTAAAAAAAGATTCCTAAATTTAACGAATATCAATTAAAATACAAGATTTAGACTCTGTGTGCATAGAATTTGGCAGGTAAATATATATAATTTAGAGCTATTGAGAGTTTCCAAAGTCCACATTTACAAGACTTTCTATAAACTTGCACCACCATCATCAAGCAACAAGTTACTCAATACCTCCACACATCCTCACAAGTGACGCTAGAGTACAGTAATGCAAGCCACAACACCAAACACCAAAATAAACATAATTAAAATTGTTCAAAAACACCAATAAAAGGCGAATGCACGCACGCCGCCGTGGCGACTGCACGCACGCTGCAGCAGCAACGCCACATGCAGCAGCGACGACTGCACCACACGCACGCCTCAGCAGGTATTCATGTTGCTGTGTAATTTGTAGTCATAGTTTGTAGGCTATTGTAATTTGTAAGGGTCACACTGATCAGGTATTCATGTTGCTGTGAGATTAGATGAAACAACAACGTGATTGAGAATAGCAGAGACATGCTTTAGCGACGAAAATCAAGTAATAGCGACGAAGCAGTAGCGGCGAAAGGTTTAGCGACAACAGGTCGCCGCTATTGCCTATTTCTAGCTTTAGCGACGACTTTTTCTAGCTTTAGCGACGATTTTTGTCGCCACTAAAGCTAAAATTTCTTGTAGTGAAAAGACGGTACCGAATTGGTACTTAAGATCTTTCGGTTTGGTAAATTTGGTACCGGTACCCAGAACAATTTGCTCATCTCTGACCATGGGTTTCATACGAACAACTTCGTTACCATACAACTTTTTTGGTTGATTTTCTTTCGGTTATCTTTAAGTGTTTTTTCTACATTTTCTTTTTATTCTTGTCAGCAGTTCCATTCACAACATGCTCGTAGTGATTTCAAAACACATGTAAACACAGACTAAATAACAAAACAAATTCGCCGCAACGCGGCGAACTTCTTTAAACCTAGTTTGAAATTCAAAAGGCAAAACCAACCTAATCTTGTATTTCGATTTAGCAGTAACAAAAAAAGGTATGTGCAGCCATATTAATAAGGAAAATGGTACCTTAAAAAACTAATTTACCCCTCAAACAATATATTGTTTGATAGTAAACCAACAGAAATCAATTCCGAGCACTATCAAGATACCCACTGGACTAAACGGAGTACTCTGAGAGTAACCGAGTCCATCACCAATTCCGGGGAAAACCCGGTAATCCACCCGCCCGTATGCATGACGGTGAACCGGTAAAACCCATTTGACTCAAGGATTGAACCCAAGGTTCTTGGGTCTCTTATCATTTTCTACCAGTGCCACTACACCAATTCCAAGTGAGAGTTGAACCTGCATCTCCCAAAAGAAATACAAGCCTTCCAGTCCACCACTTGATCTAGAGATCATTGTAAATTTGATAAATTAGTCTTATTATTTTTAGTTGATGTTAAAAACCGGTGCCAATAATTTTTAAACGACATATAAGAAAATAATTGAAATGCATATTCATTCATCTTAAGGGGCTGTTTGTTTACCTCTTAATGAGACTCTTAATGGTTCAGAACTCTTACTGGTTCAACACTTAATGGTTCAGACTGTTTGTTTCACGAGCAGATATCTGAATGGTTAAGATTTATACAGAGTCTGAATGATTAAGACCTCTAATCTGAATTGGACAGGCATTTGCCTCTGAATAATTAAGCATTATACATGCTCTTAATGGACCTCTTACTGATTCAGCACTTAATGGTTAAGACATCTTACTGTTTTAGCACTTAACCATTCAGATGTTGCCAAATCATTATAACTTTGCTTTTATTTATATAAGCTACACGTGTGCAAATCATTATAGGTTATGTTAGCTACGCATAACCTATACATGTGTCAGATAAATGCTTAAAAAAAATTCATGTAGACATTTTAGTTAAATGATTTTTACGCACATATATAGCATACACATTTGTATCTAAGAACTAACACCTAAGAAAACTGAACCATTAAATGATTCGAATAGCTTGCAAAGGTTTTCTTTCTCGACATAATATGAAATTATTTGTAGAGATTGCAAAGAAAATATGAGGTATACAGATCATGAAGAAAGAGATCGAGTAAGCATATATTACCAATACCCAATATGATGAATTTTGATGATTTTCTCCAATAAGGAATTGTCGTTTCGCAACAATTAATGCCGTAACACTTGTTTCTTTCAACAACAGTGCCATTGGGACATGTTGATGCAACAAATAATAGACCAAGGATAGTAGCTGGGCTGGTCAGGCAAAAGGGTTGAAGGGTTCAACTTTGCCTAACGCAGGTCGTGGGGTCCCCCCACGTTTGCAAGACGTGGAAGGAGGTTCACTAGTTTATTTTTATTGTTTGCAGAAGATCCTCCTCTGAAGTGTATTCAGATTCGGATGTGGGAGCAAAAGGAATGTGTGTGTTGGATGTGAAAGGGGGTAACTCGCATGAAGCAAGTACTCGATGCGAATGACCAGAGTTTTAAGGAAACAGGCCTGGCCAAGCATGTCCTCTGAAGTAAATGAAGTGTCAAATATATAGGAGAAGACATCTCCCAAAGAGGAATGCTTTTGACTAGTGACCTTGCTTGCAGTGAGGGGCTTACCCTTTCGGGGGTTGAAGCCTTTTGACCCCTGGATAATAGCGTGTGCTCTGCAGACCTGCATTGCTTTTGCGGCTGGTGGGTTAGTGAAGCAATCCCGGGATGTGACTGGCTACTGTTTTCGTATTGCTTTTCCCCACCTCACAGCTTTTTAACCTTCGAACCTTTTAACCTTTCGAGCGTATATGTACTTAAGTCTTTTTATTTGATCTTGGGCTACCCCCATCATCAGCCCCCCAAGTCAGAGGTTTTTGTGGAATGAGCTCAAAGACGTCTGACTTTTCTACATTTATTTTATTGCCTGAAAGTTTCAAGGGTTCAATGCTTGAAGGTTTGGAGGGTTGTAGGCAGTTAATATTTGAATTTTAAATAACTGACAACCGATTTGATTGATGTGTGGCAGTTCATAGGGTGGCGGTTTTTGCAGGAGTTACTGTTTGCAATTATCACCCCTATTTTAGGTTATTTTCTTTTATATTTACATTTTTTCATTCATTTTCTACATATTTCCATCAAGTTCCTTCCTGCGCTTTCTTTCCTCCTCTCCAAGGTTAGTTTCAGTTTCCTTTGCATTTTCCTTACATTCTTCGTATTTTTCAAAAATGGGTGCTCGTAAGGATTTAGCAAAATCCTTTTCCCGATTAACACAAGAAGAGGTAGACTTATTTTGTGTGGAATATGGTATTGATAAAAAGTTTAAACCCACTGCTCCTGCTTGTGATGTTCCTGTTGATAAACCAACTCCTGGTTCGATTGCTCTTTATTGTCGCCACTTTGAGTTTTCGAATCTTCGTTGTCCCTTTTCTCTCTTTGTTTTGAATCTGCTAGAGTATTATCGGATTTCCTTTGGGCAAGTTCATCCGAAGGGCATGGCTAGGGTTTTACATTTTGAGGTTTTGTGCCGTGCCCTCAGATATGATCCTTCATTGTTGCTTTTTCGCCGGTTTTTTTGTTTGGCCAAAAATGGCGATTGGTTCACCTTTAAAACATCCAAGGTTGATTCTTGCCTTATTTCGTCTATGGTGACAACACTTGGGACTTGGAATGATCGTTTTTTCTGGGTTTCCGATACTATTGTCCCATTCAAGATGGTGTGGAGGCACCCAGATGCCGTTCTCAATGATCCGGAGCCCTCTGAATCTGAGTTGAATGATGTTTTTCTCAAAGCCATCTGGGAGTGCCCTTCGAGGGTTCGTCCCGTTCCTGAACATTTACTAGTTCTTTTAGGGGTTAGTAAAATCTGGGGAAATGCCGATCGGGATCCGGCTCTAATGAGAGGTGGCATGGGTATGCATTTTCCTTTTTTGCACTTTTTGCTTTTTTCTTGACTTATGCCTTATGTGTTTTTGTTTTGTTATTTGCAGTCATGTCTGCTCTGGATTTCATTAAGAGTGACGACACTTCTGATGTTGTGTTTGGGGATGCTCCATCTGTTCCTGGTGAAAATGTTGTAGTAAGAACTGCCGAGCAAAGGTTCGAAGGTTCCGGTTATATTAGTACTTCCAATGTCAAAGGGTTTTCTAAGCCTAGTGCTCCCAAGTCCTCAACCCGTCGATCTACCCGCCGTTTGTTGAAGGCTGCTCCTCAATCCACTTCTACTGAACCAGTGGATTTGAGTGATGATATTGAAGCTTCTGAAGATCAAGGTGTTGAAGCAGGTGCTGAAAAGGAGATGGGATTGGTTGTTCATGGTAAGAAGGCTTCAGGCAAAAAGGTTGTTGCGACTCCTGTTCAGGGTTCTTCAAGCAGGGATGTTGAAGGGTTGGATCCCGAAGAGGTTTATATGCCTGGTTGGTCGGTGAAAAATGATGACAGCTTTAAGGATGCTGCTGTTTGTGAAGATGCTCTGAGTCATCTTGCTCCTCCTTCGGTTCACAATACTATTGCTGGGATGGATGATGACTTAATGTTATCCCGTATGATTTTGAGCACCTGTAACCTTGCTTCTATGCTTCCTCAAGGGATTGCTCGTTTTCGTAAGAGGATGCAGGAATACGAAGAATTTTCTAAGAAGAAGGATAAAATGAAATCTTCCATGGCTGCGATGAAAAAAGAGATAGCTGGTTTTGCTGAGAAGGAGGAGGCGTGGGACAAAAAGGTTAGTGAGCTTACTAGGGTGCATGAGATTGAGATGAGTAACTTGAAGAAAAGCTTTGAGGCTGATCGGTTGAAGCTTAAAGCTGATAGGGAAGCCTTATTTGTTCAGCAGCGGGTTTTTGATGAGGAAAAGGAGGGGTTGAAGGCTTCGGTTGCTCGATCCACCATTGATAATCAGTGGTTAATTGAGCAGGGTTTTCATCAGGTTGTTACTTACCTTCTTCATTCCAAGGAGTTTAACTCTGCCCTTGGTGAAGTTTATACTAAGTTGCTCAACCTGGGGAAACACCAAGGGCTCATCGCTGGTTATAAGCTTCATGAATCCGGCCATCCTTTGGAGAAGTCTCCTTTGTTTCGTCCCGAGGCTTCCGATGTTTTCAAAGGCTCCGTTGAGTAGATGGAGAAGCTGACCTACCCTTACATCCATCAAGTTTCTGCTTGTTTTGGTAAGCCTCTTGCTGTGTTGCAGGACTTGAAGCCGGAGGGCCTTAATGAAAGGTCTGTGCTGAAATCTTGGGTTTCCTTTCAAGGAAGAGGTCCTACTCGGGAGATAGTGATGACACCTTTTCAGAAGAACAAGGTGTTCCAAAGGATGCAAGCTTGGAGGCTTCAGCGGTAGGCGGTGCTGGGGATGCAAAGACTAAGAAGTCCAAAAAAGCAAAGAAGGTGAAGGGTGAAGGTTCTAGGGTTTCTAAGTCCTCTGCTGATGCTTGATTCGTAGCTTTCTTAGCACCCAAAAACAATTTATGGTTTGTAATGTTAACTTGAACAATATTAGGTTTCCAGGAACCCTTAAGGTTTCTGTTGGTTGTGTTTTAGGCCTGTATGGCCGTTTGAACAATAGCTAAGCTTGCAAGTCACTAGGACTTGCCTTAACTCTTGTTTGAAAGTCTTTTAGGGCTTTCTTTGATATGGTATGGTGTTTAACTATTTTCTTTATGTTATTTTTTATAGTTATGCCTGTTTTGTTAAGGCAGTCTGGTTGGCTTTAACCTTTCAAGCTTTTTGGCTATTCGTAGGTAGGTTGAAGCCTTTGAGGTTTTGAGTTGTCACGCTGGTGGCTTGAAGCCTTGAAGGCTTTTTAGCTTTGTGACTTGATTTTGTTTGTATTTTTCGTTTGAGGTGTAATGTTCTTTAGATCATTTTTGTTTTCTTGTAACTTTGTCTTTGTCGAGTTTGTGTTGCCTTTATGTTTTTTATACCTTAAAGGGTTCAGTGCTGCAGTCACTTAGCCTTGGTATTTTTAACAAGAAGACATAGCACCTATCCTTTTTATCTTTTTGTTTTGTTTGATTTTGTAAGCCTGTTTGTTGGTTATTTTTCTAAGGCTTATGGAACATTTGGTGTAGGCTGTTCGAACCCGTCTATGAGACAATTTTGTTTTAACTTAATAAGTCTCATGGAGTTATGTTGATTTAGGAACTCACCCCTTATATAGGTTCATTCAACCCTTGAACCTATTGAG
The DNA here is from genome assembly GCA_030545235.1 of Helianthus tuberosus. NCBI lineage: Eukaryota > Viridiplantae > Streptophyta > Magnoliopsida > Asterales > Asteraceae > Helianthus > Helianthus tuberosus. The sequence goes on along the minus strand of CM060430.1, from coordinate 108,104,068 downwards.
CGATGTGGCCTGGGAGCTCATCCCCTTACATGGCCCTTGCCATGGAGTTTTTTGCTAGGTTCTCAACCTGATGTTAGGATAGAAAGACAAGTTTGATAAAACAACTTCATTCATTCAAGCAATACTTGCTTTTTACAAAAGGTATTCATAGTGTTGTTCGAAATACATTTTGATACAAACCAAACTTTCCTGTCTAAACATGGAACCTTTTCAGGGTTTTGCCATTCCAATGCCTTGGAAGCCTTTTGCCTTCTGAATCTGCTAGCTTGTATGATCCACCCTTGTGTGCTTCGAGGATGGTATATGGACCCTCCCATTTTGGGCCAAGCTTTCCCTGGTTTTCTTTTTTGCTAGCTTCATTGTTTCTGAGGACCAGGTCCCCTGGATTGAATCGTTCGTTCTTGACTTTCTTGTTGTAGTAGGCTTCCATTTGTTGCTTGTATTTGGCCTCTTGGATTGCAGCTTGATCTTGTGCTTCCTCTAGGAGTTGTAAATTCAACATGGTCTCTTTTTGGTTTGTTTCGGGATCCATGTTGACAATTCGCTGGGTTACAACTCCTATCTCAGCGGGGATCACAGCCTCGGATCCAAATACCAAGCTATAGGGTATGTTCTTATGGCTTGTTTTTTCGGTTGTTCTAATTGCCCACAGAACACTAGGTAATTCTTCAAGCCAGTTGCTTTCGTATCTTCCCATTCTTGTCTTGATGCCTTCCACTATGCTTCGATTTGCCTTTTCAACCTGACCGTTTGATTGGGGGTAAGCCACTAAGCTAAAAACCTGGTTGATTCTATACTCTTTGCACCAAACGCTGAAAGGCTTCTCAGCGAACTGCTTTCCATTGTCGGTGACAATTGCTCCCGACAATCCATAACGGCAAATAATGTTTTCCCAAACAAAGTCAATGACCTGTTTGTCCGTGATCTTTGCAAGTGGTTTAACCTCAGGCCACTTGGTGAAATAATCTATTGCCACCAGTAAGAATTTTACTCCTCCTTTGCTTGGGGGGAATGGTCCAACAATGTCCATTCCCCATTTATGGAATGGCCATGCCGAGGTTATTGGGACAAGGTCATGCTTGGGACTTTTTGGGATCGGTGCATGAATCTGGCAAGCATCACATTTTCTCAATTGCTCAGTGGTATCACGATGCATTGAGGGCCAGAAATATCCAAGGTTCATGAGTTTTGCAACCACCGACCTAGCTCCAAAATGAGCTCCGCATATGCCTTCGTGAATTTCTTTGATCAAATACTTACTTTGCTCGGGACCAACACATCTTAGCAAGGGGGCAAGGTAACCCTTTTTTGTTAAGGGTTTCTCCTTGTAGTACGTATTGCCTTGCCTTGATTTTAACCCTTTCAGCTTCTACTTGATCATTGGGTAGTTCACCATTTTTAAGGAACTTTTTGATGGGAGTCATCCAGTTTGGATCTTCCTCGGTGACTACGTCTTGAACTTCCAATTCATCAATCGATGGAGCCTTCAACACTTCTACCAACACCTTCTTGGTGAGGTGGGCAAAAGTGAGAGAGGCTAGCTTACTTAAGGCATCAGCCTTTTTGTTTTGGGATCTGGGAATTTGTTTGATGCGGCATGCTTGGAAGGTATTCATCAACTCCTTGGATTTTTCCTTATATCTTCTCATGTTGGGCTCTTTGGCGACATAGCTATCGTTTACTTGGCTTGAGACCAGCAATGAATATGTGAACACTTCAAGCTTCTGGACCTTCATCTCTTTGGCCAGCCTTAAACCGGCGATTAGTGCCTCGTATTCAGCCTCGTTATTGGTGGTCTGAAAACAAAACGGAGAGCATATGTGAATTCCAACCCTTCTGGGTTGATCAAAATTAGCCCAGCCCCTGACCCTTCAACGCTTGAAGCCCCGTCGGTAAAAAGCTTCCAGGCTTCAGGGTTGGAAGGTTCAGTGGTGGTGGTGTTCACTTCAGTGATTGCTTGGTTTGGGACTTCCACGATGAAATCAGCCAAGACTTGGGCTTTTATAGCTTTTCGTGGGACGTAGGTGATGTTATGTTCACCTAGTTCCACTGCCCATTTGGCCAACCTTCCCGAATTTTCTGGTTTTTCAAGCACATTCTTAATAGGTTGGTCAGTGACCACTTGTATAAGATGTGCTTGGAAATACCTTCGAAGCCTTCTAGCTGTTTGAACTAGGGCTAAGGCAAGTTTTTCAAGGGGAGGGTATTTGGTTTCAGCCAATTTTAGAGTTTTGCTGAAGAAATAAATGGGTACCTAAGCTTTGTCCCGTTTGATGGTGAGGACTGCACTTATGGCCTCCTCAGCAATTGATAAATAAACTGAAATTAATTCCCCCGTTTCAGGAGCTGCGATGTCTGGTAAGGAAGCAAGATGTTGTTTCATCTGGTTGAAGGCTTCTTCAGCCTCATCAGTCCACTTGAAGTCCTTCTTATCAGAACAATTTTTGAGTGTTTTGTAGAAGGGTAGAGATCTTTCCGCTAACTTGGAGGTAAAACGCTTCAAGGCTGCAAGCTTCCCGTTTAAGCTTTCAACCTCCTTCTTGGTTTTTGGTGGTTTGGTTTCGAGAATAGCTTTTACCTTGTTTGGGTTAGCCTTGATGCTTTGCTTCCCAACGATGTGACCCAAGAACTTTCCTTCTTCGAACCCAAATGAACATTTTTCAGGGTTGAGCTTCATATTAACCTTTCTGAGGTTCTTGAAAGTTTCTTGAATGTCGTCAAGCATTTGATACTCTGTCTTGCTTTTGATCACTAAGTCATCAACGTATGCCTCCATGTTTTTACCAATTTGGCTTGTAAAGGCTTTGTCTACTAGACATTGGTAGGTAGCTCCAGCGTTTTTGAGCCCAAATGGCATCTTTTGGTAACAAAAGATTCCTTTATCAGTGTGGAACGCTGTCTTCTCCTCGTCTTCTTTTTTCATAAGTATTTGATGATACCCTTTGTAAGCATCAAGAAAGCATTTGAAAGGGTAACTGGTGAGTGAGTCAACTTTGAGATCAATCTCTGGTGGTGGATAGCAATCCTTTGGACAAGCCTTGTTGAGATCCTTGAAATCTATGCACATCCTCCAAGAGTTGTCTGGTTTCTTGACCATAACCGGGTTTGCAACCCATGATTGGTACTTGACTTCTCGGAGGATACCGACCGACACAAGCTTTTCAACTTCTTGGCAAGCAGCCATACTTCTCTCAGGTGCTAGACTCCTTTTCTTTTGGACCACGGGCTTGACATCTAGTGGTATTCTTAACTCATATTCAGCAATGTTTCGGGGGATCCCCGTCATATCTTCAGGGCACCAAGCGAAAACATCGCTGTAATGTGTTAGCAACTTTTCAAGATACGAGAGGGTTTCTTGTGAAAGGCCTGGATTGACCCTTATTTTCTGCTCAGGGTACTTAGGATTTATGATTAGCCTTTGCTTGTCTTCCTCACTGCTGGGACCTTCACCCTCAACCAGGTAGGCCTCTTGAGAGGGTTGAAGGGTTGCTATCCCCCTCTCGGTGGGAAATTTGACTGTGCCATGGCCAACAGACACGGCCATGTAGAATGCACACTGTCCTGGCCTTCCAATGATCACATCATAGTTTGAAGGTATGTTGATGACCACAAAGGTAAGTGGTTGGATTCTTTCCTTCTGACCTTCGCTGAAACGAACATTAAGTGTCAGTTGCCCTAAAGGCTTGAGGGGTATATCGGCAATACCTTTTATGCAGGTTCCAGAGGGTTGAAGCCTTGAACGTTCTTCATTACTCAAACGGTTGAAGAATTTCTCGAACATGATTTCAGTGGCTGCCCTAGTGTCTATGTATGCCCTGTATGTTTGCAACGTTCCCACATTAGCTTCTACCACCAAAGGGCTTGAAAGAGGGTCTCTTTCTGTTGGGGGGAAGCAAACACACTGAAGTTCCCAAGCTTCCAACCGCTGTCTCTTGTGAGGAACCCTTCCATCAAAGTCCACCATATTGACTTCCTTGCCCTTTCCTTCAGCCATTTTGTCTCGTACCCCTTTCACCAAATGAGCGAGTTCTCCGGACTTAACGGCTTCTTCAATTCTTTTCTTGAGCTGGAAGCAATCGTTGGTGTGGTGACCCTTTTCTTCATGAAACTCACAATACTGTGTGGAGTTCTCATTTTTTCTACTTTTGGGGAGAGGCCTAGGAGGCCGAAAGTTTTGCTTGACTTCTTCAGTCGCGAGGATTTCTTGAGGGGTCTTTGTGAGGGGTGTGAAACTCCTGCCTTTCTCCTTGCTTGAAGGGTTCCGGCCTTCAGACCTTCGATGGTCTGAACCCTTTGGTCGCCTGTTATAAGGGTTGAAGTTTCCCCTTTTTCTAGCTGGACTATTGCTTCGCCAGCTGGATCCTCTTTTCCTTTGTTCTTTAATGTCTACCGCCTCCTCTCCCCGGATGTGGGCTTCAGCCCTCTCGAGAGCTTCTTCCAAGGTCTTGGGCAGGGATTTGTTGAAATCTCTCGTGAGATATTTGGATGTGATAGCATTCATGAAACCAGCCACTCTCATTTTCTCATCCGCCCCTACGTAAGTTAGACCTTCCTTCTTGTATCGTTCAATGAACGCTCGAAGACTTTCGTCATCACGTTGTTTTATCTGGAAGATTACCGTTGCGTCTTTGACATATCGCCTTTGTTGGGAGAAATTGGCCAGAAAACCCTTGCTGAGGTCGTCAAAGCTTCGAATGCTTCGAGCAGGTAAGTCGTTGAACCAGATCCTGGTTGATCCAACAAGGGTTTGCATGAACATTAGGCAACATTCAGTGTTTGACCATTTCTCTATCCTTACTGCACCGGTAAAGATCTGTAGATGGTCCTCAGGATCTTCAGTCCCATCATATGTTTTGATGTGAGGAGGCATCTTGATCTTTGCTTGAAAATCATAATCAGATATCTGTTGTGAAAAGCATGAAAGGTTGTTTGGCTTATATGGTTTGGCCAAGTCTTCTTCAGCCCTTGCACCCACGTTATTGCCGTTGCCGTTGTTTCCCTGGGTGGCCAGCACTTGATTAATAAAGTGCTGCCACGGGAAGCCGGCCATCATTGGGGGCATGAGGTTGAAGCCTTGAAGGCTTTCGGGTGCACCTGAGCAGCTTACTCCAAGGGGGGTGCTCATAACAGCACTTCATGCCAAAGGGAGCACGGACAGAGCTTGATCCCACGAAGTTGTTGTAGAGGCCGGAAGGCTTGTTATTGGGGACTGTAGGAGCTGGTCGAGGGTTAGCTCATGCCCCAAAGGAGCACCACTTGTAATTGGTTGGGAAGAGAAGATGGGATGCACTGTGGGATTCGTCATTGTGGATAGATATGGATGAGGATTTGGAGGATTACTGGGACCAGCCTCACTCCTGATTGTAAAAGGAGGGATAGGAGGTCCGGGGGATAACGTTGGTTCCGGCTCGTCATAGTCTAGACGAATCCTTACTCCCTTTTCTCTTTCTCTACTCACTTGTTGGTTGAGGAGAGACCTCAACTCAAGGAAATTGTTGGCAACCCCCTCAGGGGTAAGTTCAACACATGCTGGGGCGTCAGAGACACCGACATTAGGAGAAGGAACTCCAGATCTGGACAGAGTTGGTGTGTTGAAGGTGAGGAACTCGAGTGTGCTTCCCGGAGTTGAGAAAGAAGTTGGTATAGCCACATGAGCTTGGCTACTACCCGGGGTTGAGGTGCTTGGAACCTAATTTACTTCACCCGGGGATCCACTTTCAGACATGGTGATTTTAAGTGAAGAGAGCTACACTACTAGGTCTTTTTGAGGAGAAATAGCAGCGTAGCCCCACGGTGTGCGCCAACTTGTTGATGCAACAAATAATAGACCAAGGATAGTAGCTGGGCTGGTCAGGCAAAAGGGTTGAAGGGTTCAACTTTTCCTAACGCAGGTCGTGGGGTCCCCCACGTTTGCAAGACGTGGAAGGAGGTTCACTAGTTTATTTTTATTGTTTGCTGAAGATCCTCCTCTGAAGTGTATTCAGATTCAGATGTGGGAGCAAACGGAATGTGTGTGTTGGATGTGAAAGGGAGTAACTCGCGTGAAGCAAGTACTCAATGTGAATGACCAGAGTTTTAAGGAAACAGGCCTGGCCAAGCATGTCCTCTGAAGTAAATGAAGTGTCAAATATATAGGAGAAGACATCTCCCAAAGAAGAATGCTTTTGACTAGTGACCTTGCTTGCAGTGAGGGGCTTACCCTTTCGGGGGGTTGAAGCCTTTTGACCCCTGGATAATAGCGTGTGCTCTGCAGATCTGCATTGCTTTTGCGGCTGGTGGGTTGGTGAAACAAGCCCGGGATGTGACTGGCTACTGTTTTCATATTGCTTTTCCCCACCTCACAGTTTTTTAACCTTCGAACCTTTTAACCTTTCGAGCGTATATGTACTTAAGCCTTTTTATTTGATCTTGGGCTACCCCCATCATCAGGACGGTAAGTCGAACACCCCGTGACCACACTCCCATTATCCATCATAACCACATTACCACACCCCTCAAACACAAATTTATTATGTAGTTTGGAAAACAAGAAGGGACTCCCACCAAGATCTACGCCCATAATCTCGCTGCTATTAAGAAGAGGGTTTCGGCAATCTGAGATTGTTGGTGTATTAACACTGACTATTTGAATTTCCAAGTTTACACCCAAGACTTCCAGGTGGTTGAGTGCAGATAAATATGGCGTCGAGGAGTTGCACTCAACTACGTACCATGGGTTAACAGAACAATCCACACCGATTCCAAAAAGGTATGGAATCCTCACATTCCCGCACATATCATTGCACCCTCTTCTTAAGTAAATTGGACTTGCGATTGATTTTGTTATTAATGAAAGGAATATGAGTAAGTGTAGGGAAGCTTGATATAAATTCGTATTTGTAATGAAGGATAGGATTATAGGAGCAATGTCAAGGGTTTTTATGTTTATAATGTTGGGTGATGACGCTGGTAGCTCAAGCTTAATAAACTAACTATAAGTGCAAATATAGCTTAAAGGGTCGAGGGTTAAAGGGTTCAGGAGAACGGACAGCTGTGGTGAACAGCAAAAAGCATGGATAGTGATGTGTCACATCACACTTTACTCAGCCGCAAAAGCACACATGTAAAAAGAAACACTCTTTTATCCGCAGGTTAAAGCCTTTAACCCTCTAAAACGGGCAACCCCCTCTCTGCATACTTGGATCACTTGGTCAAAGGTTTCCCATTTAGGAATTACCTTTCTCTATAAATGACCACACCTGGTCATTTGAGTAAACATTCCAAAATCTCTGACTCTCTCTCTCTAGAAGATACACTTTGTATATTCTATTCTTCACATTCAATACAACTATCACATTGCATGCACCGAATCTGGGTTGAGACATTCTCGGCCTTGAATTCCAAGCAATTGATAATAGAAGTGATCCAACCATACGCATCGCATACGTAGGGGGACTCGTAACCTGCATTAGGCAAAACGAGACTCTTGAAGCCTTTCGCCTAACCAGCCTCTTCACTATACTTGGTCTCATATTTTTTGTAGCAATAAGTTGGCGCCCATCGTGGGGCTACGCCACTAAATTCATCGTTGAATACCAGTAGTGTAGCTCCGACTTCGAAAAAATCATAATGTCTGAAGGAGAATCCCCAGGAGAGGTAAACCAAGTACCACGTACTTCTACTCCAGCACTAGCCAAACTCCACCGGCTGTGCCTACCTCGTTTTTGACTCCTGGAAGCACTCTAACAGGAGTCACATACCCCGAGTTCCTTTCCTTTCAGACACCAACCCCATCCCGTTCAGGAGTTCCATCCCCTCATGTCGGTGCAACAAGCACTCCTACACGTATCGTCCTAACACCGGAGGGGGTTGTAAACAATTTTTTATAGTTAAGGTCTCTCCTTAACCAATACGTGAACAGAGAAAGAGACAAGGGGGTAAGAATTTGGCTGGATTACGATGAGTCAGAACCCTCATTGTCACCTGGACCACCTGTACTTCCTTTTACAAGCTCACAACATGTTGTGTCAAGAAATGAAGCTGGTCCTAGCCATCCTCCTCCAAATCCAAGTCCGTACATGTTTGCGAGGCCAGATCCAACATCTTTTCCTTTATTTTCTTCTCATCCAGTGGCAACTGGTGCACCATTGAGACACAAGTTAACCTTGGATCAGTTACTACAATCTCCCGTTGAAAGCCTTCCACCCATGTATCAACCACAAGGGAGCAAGCCTTATCCGTTCTTCCCTTGGCACGAAGTGCTGTCATGAGTGCCCCTATGGGAATGAACCATGTCGCTACACCAGAAAGCCTTCAAGGCTTCAACCTAATGCCACAAATGATGGCCCAAATGATGGTAAGCTTCCCTTGGCAACAATTCATTAACCAAGTGCTAGCCACCCAAGGGAACGCTAGCAACAATCCGGGTACAAGAGCAGAAAAAGATCTGGCCAAACCATACAAGCCAAGCAATTTGTCCTGTTTTTCTCAGCAAATTACTGACTATGATTTCCAAACCAGGATAAAAATTCCATCTCACATAAGAACATATGATGGAACGGAAGATCCAGAAGATCACCTCCAAATCTTCACTGGGGCTGCAAGAATCGAGAAGTGGTCCAACGCCGAGTGTTGCCTTATGTTTATGCAAACCCTTGTAGGGTCTGCTCGAATCTGGTTCAATGACCTACCGGCCAGAAGCATTCGAACCTTCGATGATTTGAGCAAAGGCTTCTTAGCTAATTTTTCACAACAAAGAAGGTATGTTAAAGATGCAACTGTGATCTTCCAGATCAAACATAGGGATGATGAAAGCCTCAGGGATTTCATTGAGGGATACAAAAAAGAAGTGTTGACATACGTGGGAGCCGACAAAAAGATGAGGGTTGCAGGCTTCATGAATGCAATCATATCCAAGTATCTCACCAGGGACTTCAACAAGCGCCTGCCCTAAACCCTTGAAAAAGCCCTTGAAAGAACTGAAGCTCACATCCGGGAGGAGGAAGCTGTCGATATCAACGAACAAAGAAAGAGGGGTCCTAGCTGGAGAAGTAGCAGCCCCAACAGAAAAAGAAGCAACTATGGTTCTTACGATAAACGTTCCAGGAACTCAGACCCTCGAAGGTCTGAAGGCAGGAACCTTTCAAGCAGGGAGAAGGCTGTGAACTTCACAGCCTTAACCAAAACTCCGCAGGAAATCCTTGCTACTGAAGAGGTTAAGCATAGTTTCCGACCACCCAGACCCTTGCCCAAGAGCAAAAGGAATGAAAATTCTACTCAGTTTTGTGAGTTCCATGAAGAAAAAGGCCATCACACCAATGACTGTTTCCAACTCAAGAAAAGAATTGAGTAAGCCGTCAAATCTGGTGAACTTACCCATTTAGTTAAGGGGTGAAAGACAAAATGGGTGATGTAAAAAGCAAAGAAGTAAACATGGTGAACATTGATGAAGAAAAATCCAACATGCGACAACGCTTGGAGGCTTGGGAGCTTCAATGCTTGTGCTTCCCACCACCAAAAAAGGGGCTTCACTCGAACCCTTTGTTAGTGGAGGCCATTGTGTGAACCCTGAAAACAAGCAAAGCTTACATCGATACGGGGGCAACAACGGAGATAATGTTTTAGAAGTGTTTTAACCAACTCAGCAACGATGAGCATTCAAGGCTTCAACCAGCTGAGTCATCTATTAAAGGTATTGCTGACATCCCTATCAAGCCTTTGGGCCAACTAACACTTGATGTTTTCTTTAAAGAAGGTGAAATGGAGAGAACCAAACCATTCACCTTTATCGTAATCAACATGCCTTCTAGCTACGATGTTATCATAGGAAGGCCGGGGCAAAGCAAGTTTAGTATGGCTGTTTCGGTTGGCCAGGGTGTTGTCAACTTTCCCACCAAAAGAGGAATTGCAACCCTTCAACCTACCCAGGAAGCGTTCCTGGTTGAAAGTGAAAGCTCAGAAAAGAATGAAGATGAAGAACAAGGTTGGGCCATTAACCTTAAGTATCCCCAACAAAGGATAAGGGTAAACACCAACCTCACCAAAGACACTCTCTCATACCTCAAGGAGTTGCTGACAAACAACATGGACATCTTTGCATGGTGTCCTGATGACATAACCGGCATCCCTCGTGACATTTGTCACACCCCTTTCTTAGGCGGAAGCACGAGGTGTGATCATGAAAGGTTTTCATTGCATACAATTGGTAAACATACTACATGCTCGTAAAAATAACACCAAATGCAAAACATTACATAACGGAAATCATAGTTTAAGTGTTTACAACACGAGACAGCATATTGTCTTAAAAGTTCACAACTTTATTCAACGATAAACATAAACGACATCCAAGAGCATGAGTAAGACCGTGCGCACATCAACTTTAGTTACCTGAAATACATGTGAGTTTTGGAAAAACGTCAACATAATGTTGGTGTGAATTCATGCAATTTTTGTATTGAACGTTTGTATAAATCAAGTATCTCTGTATGTATCAAGTATCTTTGTATGAAAACATGGTATGTATCTTGTATAAATCACGTATTTCCGTATGTATCTAGGTTGTTAATGGGTTGCAAGGCCATTAACATGTGACACGATATAGGAAGCAACCAAACCATAGGTATTTTTCTAGTTGTCGATTCACGACTGAGACACAAAAGCACTACTCGGTACTCGTTCTCACCAAGAGTGTGCCTTCCCGAAAACCCGTTAGATCTAACCTTTTGTTCTGCGGTCTAGGTATATTGTTGATTAATGGCGCTTATGGTACCCTATTCGTGACACGATTTCTCGTAGCATTCCTTAAAACGCATCATACTTGGTACTAGTTATCACCAAGAGTGCTTCTTGTTTTTGTATCCATCATACCATTTGTAAACATTGTAACATTTGTAACATGTATTTCACCCCCGAAGTTATAAAACTGAAAACAGTTAAAAGAAAAGGGGGAGCATGAACTCACAACTTTGCGTTCCTTGCGCCGTAAACTTCACCGGTTTTTGCTTATCTAGTGTCGTGACCTAAACGTATTTTATTAACGTTAGTCACTAGACTTGTATCGCACAAGTACAAGTCACCATCTTTTATGTATTTGTTCTTGTGTTAAAAATAATTTATATTTTTAACTATGTGTCTTACTTATATTATTTTCTCAAAAATAAATATAAGTATCTTGTATTTTTCACCCGAATCATGTATTTTGTCCAAAACTTCATTTCATGTTCATAACTTGTCCAAGTTATTTATTCTGTCAAGTAATATATTTTCATAAATATATTTTCTTGTATTTGTCTAAGCATATTGTATGTGTAATTTGTATTTTCACTCCTTAGGAGTATTTAGTGTATTTTCAAGTCCTAATACACTATCACGTATAATACATACTACATACACTTAACACAAAATTTGGTGATCAATAAATATATATATTTTTCTCAAAAATATACATTCTTAATATCAATTTTAATCTTGTAGAAATCATGGCCGAGATGAGAGGAGAGAGGAGGAAGGTGTGGTGTTGAGTGGTGAAATGTGAGCTTATGTCTTTATATAATATATGCAAGATCTTCTAAAATATCATATAGAATCCAAGGAAATCTAGTGAATCAAAAGAAATCTAAGAAAGATCAATAATGGATTTTGTAGGATATTGGCAAGATTTTAGTGGGGGCCACCCCTTAGTGACCGTCAACATATGGGGGGGGGGGGTAAAGTGCAACTTTCCAATCTCTAATTTATAAACAAGTTAACTTTCATGTGTAATTTTTTTAGGGACTTGTTGTGTTATTATATTATAAGGGGTGTTATGGTGTTCGGGGACCATAACTAGCTCTGAAACATTAAAACAATGTTTCTAATAATATTTTGATGTTCCGAGTAATGTCCGGTTGTTTGGTTAAATTCCAGTTTGTTAAAGTGCTAAATTGCACCGTTAAGTATCCTTTTGTATCCCTTTTAATTCCCAACACTTAGGAGGGTATTCTGGATACTAAAACATGAATTCTGCATAATATTTATATGTTAAAAAGCTGATTATAGCTAATTTGTGCAGAATTCTGCATTTAAAGTGCGTTTCGGGTGCTTTTTAGTGCATATTCTAGCTTCCTGAATGCCTATATGTTAACCCTTGTATGTACTCTTGGGTTTTAATGTATTCTTGACGTTGGACCTACACCTAGGCTCCAATTCTATTGTCTAACTGTTTTCTACAGAATTGTTGACACAATGTGTTTTACCGGTGAGTTTACTAGTATTTCTGACGCAACGCTGTTCATTAATGCATAAAGCAATATCTTGTAGTATAAAACGTGCATGAATTCACAAGTATAGCATGTAATTTAGATAATTTTGACATTTAAGCACATAATTGCAGTCATTAAGTATTAATTAAATTGTACGGAAATTACCAGTTTTGTGCCAGTTGTCACAGTCTCCCCCCCCCCCCCCCGTTAAAAGAATTTCGTCCTGAAATTCGGGCTGATCTATCTTTCGCAGGGGTTTTCTTGAACAGGTGGGGGTACTTTTCTCTAAACTGGTCTTCACATTCCCACGTGTACTCAGGTGAGTGCTTAGAGTTCCAACGTACTTTGACAAGTTTGACACTCCTCCTTCTGGTCTTGTTGACTTTCCAGTCTTTAACCTCAACGGGTTGTTCTGTAAAATCGGAGGGTGTCATCAATATGCACTTCATTTGCAGGGATGATCACGTTTTCTTGTGTTGAACTCTTCTTGAGGTTGGATACATGTAACGTATCATGTACTCCATTAAGTTCTTCCGGTAATTCCAACTTGTATGCCACGGTACCAATTCTTTCCAAAATCTTGAATGGTCCGATGTATTGTGGATTCAGCTTTCCATGTTTTCCAAGCCTTACTACGCCCTTCCAAGGTGAGACCTTTAACAAAACTTTGTCTCTTTTATCGATCTCGAGCCGCCCTAATGCTCTCTCAGATCTGCATAATCTTGTCGGTTTTCTCTTGCACAAGTTCAGGACCAACCATATGTTTCTCTCCAGCGTCTGCCCAACATAAGGGCGAGCGGCACTTGCGGCCATACAGAGCTTCGAACGGTGCGACTTTTATGCTTGTATGATAACTGTTATTGTAGGAAGACTCAACTAAAGGTAGATGAGTATCCCAGCTACCGTCTAAATCCATAACACATGCGCGAAGCATATCCTCTAGCGATTGTATGGTCCGTTCGCTCTGGCCGTCTGTTTGTGGATGGAAGGCCGTGCTTAGATCTAATTGAGATCCAAAGGCTTCCTGAAAGGATTGCCAGATCCTTGAGACAAAACGTCCATCTCTGTCTGAAATAATTGAGATAGGCACTCCATGACGTGCCACGATTTCTTTCAAGTATAGTTCAGCGAGCTTTCCAGTGCTATCCTTCTCACGGATCGGTAGGAAATGCACAGATTTCGTTAATGGATCAACTATCACCCATATCATAGCGTGCCCTCTCGGGGTCCTGGGTAATTTCATTATGAAGTCCATCGAGATTTGCTCCCACTTCCACACGGGTATCTCTGGTTGTTGCAGTAGACCAAACGGTTTCTGATATTCAGCCTTAACCTTAGCACAGGTTTTTCCAACATAGATAGCAACATCGCTTTTAAGTCTTGGCCACCAATAGTAATCCTTCAAATCTTGATACATTTTGTCCGATCCTGGATGGATCGAGTATCTTGACTTGTGTGCTTCATCAAGGATGACTTCTCGAACACCACCCTAGAGCGGAACCCAAATACGCCCCTTAAAGTACAAGGTTGTGACACTTCGGGTTTGACCCGTGCGTTTTAATTCTTTAAACTAGAAACCTTGTGACTTGATTTATATGATTTAAGCATTTATCTTGGATTTATGACTAGTGAATTAATTATTTACCTTGTATGAGCATATTGCATGGGGCTATCTGTACTATTAAAACACTTAGATAAAAATTGTCCAAATTATTAGAGCCCACTCCTTCAAATCGGCCCAAGAGACACCTTCTAGATGCCCTAATTGAGTCGCACAAGGGAATGTGAGAGCACACATGAATTGTGCGATCCAATCAAATGAGTGTATATAAATGCTCTTAGCCGACAACCTGGGAAAAACTTTCCAATCAATACATTCTTCAGCAAATCCCAAGGCACACCTCCATTCTCTCTCTAAAACCTGCGACACCCAAAACCCATCTCCGCCGATCATTAAACCCACCTCCGGCGACCTCCGCTCCGCTCCGTCAACTCCCGATAAGCTCGAACCACTTCCCCTCCTCAGCTTGACACCAATCGCACACCGGAAAGGAACTACGGCAACCGTCACTCTTACTTCCTCTCATTTCCTCACATCTTCAACTATCACTTTTCAGGTTAGTGAGAAGCTTATCACACTGTAGTTTCTGTCGATGTTGTATGATAGATTTCTGTGATTTTCCATTTGCTGATATGAATAAGAAACATGTAGAAGGCATAGATAGGGAGCGATCTGAGTAATGTTTGCATAAACTTCCAGATCTGATAATAAAGTATGATTCTTGATGATGAATCTGAACTTACAACTGCTAATGCGTAAAGTACAACCTGGCCATGCGTGTTTTGAAAGACTGTTATGAGTAGAACAGTGATGTAGGGATTTTGTTAAAATAATGAATGATTATGGTGATTGCTATTCGATTTAGGGTGATGTTTGAATGTATAACTGTGTGTAAATAAAAGATGATGAATGTTGTTTAAAAGCTTGACTTCATGCTTTCATGGTGTGTGCAACCTTACATGCATATTTGAATGATTTTTAAATGAAAAATGATTGTCTGGTTTGTGTGAGGATGATGATGGTGCTAAGGTCACAACTGTTTCTTAAAAATCATCAAAAGGCTCTGTTAATAGGAGTATAAAATCATGAAGAAACTTGGGTTTTAAAGGGTTGATGAACTGGGTTTTCCTTTGAATGTATAACTGCACATGCCCAGGGTACAACCTGGTCATGCAGGTCTTGATAATGTTATAGAACGGTTGACAAAGATGAAATGTACGATTGTTGGTTCAACGATGTGTGTTATTATGCGTGAAATGCGTGAAATCTGGGCCGAAAGGTTTTAAATAGTTATTTGTTGATTTACATGAAAATTAAGATGACTACATTTGATGATATAAGAAGTTGCCATGGGTGCTGTTGTATGTATATGAAGCGGTATCTTCATGGAGGGTACAAGTAGGCATACGCAGGGTACAACTCACATGAATGTTTCATGATTTGAAATGGTGTGTTAAATGTTCCTTGTCTCATTCGGTTGATCTAAAAAGGTGAAAAGGAATTATGTTTTGTCTGAATCGCACAATTAGCTAGGCCCCCACCACCTGCATTTGTACACTTTTATTTGATTAACCGCACAACACCTCATCAATCGCACAACAAAATCTGAGCATGTATTTAAAACCTGGCCCCACCATTTGTTCTCCACACTTTTGTTGGTCACACAACAGAGGTTCAATCGCACAAGTTGTTATAAATGCACACTCAAATTAACTGGCCCCACCACTTCAAATTGTTGATCGCACAAGACTTGAAACCGCACAACTGATTGAAGTTGTATTAAGTGGTTATATATAAGAACCCATGTCCCTATCACTTATGATTTTTGGAAATAGGTGTTACGTGTAAACTACTCATTGTTTGTAAGCTACTGTGAATAACGTGCTATATGTGATTACTTGGTATATGTGTACATTACGTGATTCAGTTACAAACAGTCCTAACAATTTGGTAACCATCGTAGGACGTGGTTGACCAAATTTAGGATAAACATACTAACTACCGAGCAACCTAAGGTGAGTTCGCACACTATAAGCATGCGTCCCAGGGAGGGACACGAACAAACTAAGGAATGCTTTCAAACTAATATTTCCGGGGGAAATGCGATTGGGTATAATTTAAATTACTATTTCCGGGGGAGATACGTTTGGATAATATTTATATCACGATTAGCAAAAACTAAACGAATCTCTATCATATAAAGTCCCTGCTTATTGTACGGATTAATCGCCAGGGGCGAACGGGTTATTAGTTGATAGCGCTATTAGGTTTGGCAACCTCACACCGTGACCGGGGGAGATCGGGCGTGAACTAGTAGACCTTGAATCTTGGTCAATGACGATAGACATTGACCCGGGGCACAAAATCTTCTCGTCAACAGTTTCGGTAACGCCACTTTAGTAGCTTTCATATGGGGTAGCTCCCCATGACGTGATTATAAACGCTTTATCTAAACAACCTACGTTTTCGAAAAGTTAAAAACTGGACATCTCGTGAACTCGCCAACATTTTGTTGATACCCTACTGCATGCTTTGCAGGTACCCAGTGACTCAGGAGCTTGCGGCTTGGGGAAGTGTAGTGGTCGTCTAAACCCGTGTGTTGGGTTCTAAATAAACTTGAACTCTGAACTTTGTTTTAAACTGTTTTGCCTATGCTTCCGCTACTTACTTAAACTGTTATCTTAAACTTAAACTATTGAACTTTAAACTATAATATTTACTACCCATTATGGATGGTGATCATTATTACTATTAACCAATGCTCAGTATAATTGGTGGCTGGATCCTGGTCATGTCACACGTCCTCGCGGTAGTACTCCGCATGTGGATTTTGAGGGTGTGACAGATTGGTATCAGAGCCATTGGTTATAGTGAACTCGGTTTTAAAAAGGAAGTCTTTTTGAGGAAAAAAACCAGACTATAACCTGTGACTCATGACGACACTACACTCCAAGTGCAAGACTCAACGCATTAGACCTCATAGCTCAGACTTGTGTTTACTTGCTTGTTTATTTTATGCTGTATGATCTACTAGACGTACTAGTGTGCCTAGTTAGATGGATACACCCCCTCTTCTATCTCATTCTCACTACATTACGACATCACACTTATACTGTGTTTTCTGGTTATGAAGACAATGAGTGGACGCGGAAGAGGAAACGTTAACATGACTCAGGCTCAGTTCACTAACTTGCTCAACACGGTGGCTGCAGCTTTCGCAGCTCACCCTAGAGGTAAACTCGTTATTTTAGGATGTTTAAATCCTACCCCCGCATCGCCTTTTCACCTCTAAGCCTATTCGCTTCGCTTCTCACAACAGGTCAGCAAGCGCCTGCGCAACCACGTGTTTGTACTTTCAAAACCTTCATGGATTGCAAGCCTCTCCCTTTCAATGGCACTGAGGGTGCCATAGGTCTTCTGCGCTGGATTGAGAAGGCCGAAGCTGTCTTTGCTGTCTGCGAGTGTCCCCCTGCTAATTGGGTAAAGTTTGCGACTGGTACGCTTGAAGGAAACGCGCTTTCATGGTGGAAGGCGCAGATTCAGAAGCTTGGTTTGGAAACAGCTAATGCTACTGCATGGGAAGATTTCAAGGACATGATCAAGGAAGAGTATTGTCATAGGGATGAAATCCAGAAGCTCGAAAACGAGTACTTTGAGCTCAAGATGGTTGGATCAGAGATCGAGACCTACACCAAACAGTCCAACGACTATGCTGCTCTTTGCCCAAACATGTCTCGACCTGCTTATCGAAGGATCGAATTGTACATCAAGGGTTTGGCCCCAGAAATCCGGAGCCATGTGACCTCAGCCAACCTCAATACCATCCAGCCAGTCGTCCGTCTTACTCACAAACTCACTGATTAGGCTGTGGAACAGGGCAAGTTGCCCAAAAGGATCAATGCTACTGCCGGAACTTCTAGTGAAAACAAACGAAAGTGGGATGGAAATCAGGGTAAGGATGCTAACCCTACTCAGGCCCCAGCCCAGCAAAGGAAAACTGAAAACAACAAGGGCCCTCAGCAGCAGGGCGGCTACCAGGGCCATCTCCCTAAATGTAACAAGTGTGGTCGACATCACAATGGGCCCTGTGCGAGGAACAAGTGTCAGCGATGCAACAAGATGGGGCATGAGGCCAAGGATTGTAGGAGCCCTCATCCCGCAAGGCAGAACCAACCGCAGCAGCAGCAGCATCATGGGAACATCAAGGGTTGTTTCCAGTGAGGAGCCGAGGGGCACATTAAGAAGAATTGTCCCCAGTTAAACCAGAACAACAACAACCAGGGTGCGGGGAAAAACAACAACAACACCAACAATGCTGGAAATGGTGCAAGAGGAAGGGCTTTTGTGATTGGAGCTGGAGAAGCGAGGAATGACCCCAACGTCGTAGCGGGTAAGTTTCAACTCGATGATCGTTATGTTTTCATCTTATTTGATACTGGAGCAGATGCTAGTTATGTATCCCTACGTATTAGTAAAAATCTTAAGCGTACGTCTACGTTATTAAGTTCTAAGCATATCATCGAGCTAGCTAATGGTAGAAGCATCGAGGCCTCACACGTTATCAGAAACTGCAAACTCACTTTGTCGGGTCAGACCTTTTCTGTCGACCTCTTCCCCATCGCTCTCGGTAGCTTCGACGTCGTCATTGGTATGGATTGGTTATCCAAACATCGGGCTGAAATTCTCTGTCAAGAGAAAATGGTTCGTATTCCCCGTCGATCTGGCAAACCCCTTATCGTTCAAGGTGACAAAGGCGGAGAAGTCACAGGCATCATTTCATTCTTAAAAGCCCAGAAGTGTTTACGAAAGGGGCACACCGTTATCTTAGCACTTGTCACCGACACACAGGAAAAGGAAAAGAGGATCGAAGACTTCCCAGTTGTACGCGACTATCCCGAGGTATTTCCTGAAGAGCTACCTGGACTCCCTCCTCACCGTCAGGTCGAATTCCAAATCGAACTAGCTCCCGGAGCAGCACCTATAGCTC
The DNA here is from genome assembly GCA_030545235.1 of Helianthus tuberosus. Lineage (NCBI taxonomy): Eukaryota > Viridiplantae > Streptophyta > Magnoliopsida > Asterales > Asteraceae > Helianthus > Helianthus tuberosus. The sequence goes on along the minus strand of CM060430.1, from coordinate 108,085,299 downwards.
GCGCACCTTATCGACTAGCTCCCACAGAACTGAAGGAACTTTCTACGCAACTACAAGAACTGTTGGACAAAGGATTTATACGTCCTAGTGCGTCGCCCTGGGGAGCACCAGTGCTCTTTTTCAAGAAGAAGGACGGCACATTCCGTATGTGCATCGACTATCGTGAGCTGAAAAAGGTCACCATCAAGAACCGTTACCCACTCCCACGCATCGACGATCTATTCGATCAATTGCAAGGGTCAAGCTACTACTCCAAGATCGACCTGCGATCAGGTTATCATCAGTTGAGAGTCCGCGACGAGGATATCTCCAAGACTGCTTTCAGAACCCGTTATGGCCACTATGAATTCCTCGTCATGCCTTTTGGAATGACCAACGCGCCTGCGGTCTTTATGGATCTCATGAACCGAGTGTGCAAACCCTACCTCGACAAGTTCATAATTGTGTTTATCGACGACATCTTAATCTACTCGAAAAGTCAAGAGGAGCATGAACAACACCTGCGTCTTATTCTTGAACTCCTTCGCAATGAACAACTGTACGCCAAGTTCTCGAAATGTGACTTCTGGCTTTGAGAAGTCCACTTCCTTGGACACGTGGTCAACAAGGACGGAATACACGTCGATCCAGCTAAGATCGACTCTATAAGGAATTGGCCCACACCTAAGACTCCGACCGAAGTTCGCCAATTCTTGGGATTGGCAAGGTATTATCGTAGATTCATCAAGGGATTTTCAAAGATTGCCCAACTTCTCACGACTCTCACTCAGAAGGGTACTGCTTACAAGTGGAACGAGGCTCAGGAGTCTGCCTTTCGGAAATTAAAAGATAACCTGTGTAGTGCCCCTATTCTCTCGTTACCTGAATGTACCGACGACTTTGTGGTTTACTGCGACGCGTCTATCCATGGGCTCGGTTGCGTGTTGATGCAACGCGAGAAAGTTATCGCTTACGCTTCTCGACAACTTAAGATTCATGAAAGGAACTACACGACGCGCGACTTAGAATTGGGAGCAGTGGTTTTTGCTCTTAAGATATGGAGACATTACTTGTACGGTACCAGGTGCACCATTTACACCGATCACAGGAGTCTCGAGCATATTTTCAAGCAAAAGGAGTTAAACATGCGGCAGCGTCGATGGGTCGAGCTCTTGAATGATTACGAATGCGCAATCAAGTATCATCCGGGCAAAGCCAATGTTGTGGCGGACGCCCTCAGTCGAAAGGACACTACACCGAAACGAGTGCGAGCGTTACAACTTACCATCCAATCTAACCTCCCTACTCAGATACGAGATGCTCAGGTAGAAGCATTGAAACCAGAGAACATCAGGGCGGAGTCCCTACGCGGGTCAAGGGAGCGATTAGAACAAAAAGAAGACGGTGCTTACTACGTAATCAGGCGTATATGGGTCCCACTTTATGGGAATTTACGCGAGCTTGTAATGGACGAAGCCCATAAGTCCCGTTACTCAGTACATCCTGGTTCGGATAAGATGTACCACGACTTAAAGACTACATACTGGTGGCCTAGCATGAAAGCCCACGTAGCAACTTATGTCAGTAAGTGTTTGACTTGTGCGAGAGTCAAGGCTGAGTATCAGAAACCATCGGGCCTACTCCAACAACCAAAGATCCTGAAATGGAAATGGGAACAAATTTCCATGGATTTCGTTACTGGCCTGCCTAGGTCTCAACGCGGAAATGACACTATTTGGGTGATAGTGGATCGATTGACTAAGTCTGCATACTTTTTGGCTATTAAAGAAACAGACAAGTTTTCTACCTTGGCAGATGTTTACTTAAAGGAAGTGGTTTCGAGGCACGGAGTGCCAACCTCTATTATTTCCGATCGAGACGCGCGTTTTAATTCTGAGTTATGGTAAGCTATGCATAAATCCTTTGGCTCACGTTTAGACATGAGCACCGCTTATCATCCACAAATGGATGGGCAGTCTGAACTCACCATCCAAACCCTTGAAGACATGCTTAGGGCATGTGTGATCGATTTTGGCAAGGGTTGGGAAAAGCATCTACCGTTAGTGGAATTCTCGTATAATAACAGTTACCACACCAGCATTCAGGCAGCACCCTTTGAGGCATTGTACGGTCATAAATGCCGATCACCTCTTTGCTGGGCGGAAGTTGGTGACAGCCAGATCACAGGTCCAGAACTTGTGGTAGACACTACGGAAAGGATTGCCCAGATTAGACAACGCATGGCGGCAGCTCGTGACCGTCAGAAGAGTTACGCTGATAAGGGTAGGAAACCGCAAGAATTCCAGGTCGGTGACCGGGTTCTACTTAAAGTCTCACCCTGGAAGGGTGTGGTTCATTTTGGTAAACGGGGCAAGCTGAATCCGCGATATGTTGGACCATTCGAAATTACCGAGAAGATCGGTAAGGTTGCGTATAGACTGAATCTGCCGGAAGAACTGAGTGCGGTACACAACGTTTTTCATGTGTCTAATCTGAAGAAGTGTCGGTCAGATGAAACCCTCATCGTTCCTTTCAAGGAACTCACTATTGACGAACAGCTACACTTTACTGAGGAACCGATTGAGATCACGGATCGAGAAATCAAGACCCTCAAACGTAGCCAGATACCTATCGTACGAGTTCGTTGGAACTCGCGTCGCGGCCCAGAGTTTACCTGGGAGCGGGAAGACCAGATGGAGTGCAAGTATCCCCAGTTGTTCCCAAACGAAACTCCCAGCACTGAAGCTACAACAGAATTTCGGGACGAAATTCCAAACTAACGGGGGGATGATGTGACTCCCCGTGGGAACCTTGTAACTCACTAGCTTGTCAGTGGCTGTGCTCTAACTTTCGGGACGAAAGTTTCTAAAACTTGGGGATAATGTGACACTTCGGGTTTGACCCGTACGTTTTAATTCTTTAAACTAGAAACCTTGTTACTTGATTTATATGATTTAAGCATTTATCTTGGATTTATGACTAGTGAATTAATTATTTACCTTGTATGAGCATATTGCATGGGGCTATCTGTACTATTAAAACACTTAGATAAAAATTGTCCAAATTATTAGAGCCCACTCCTTCAAATCGGCCCAAGAGACACCTTCTAGATGCCCTAATAGAGTGGCACAAGGGAATGTGAGAGCACACATGAATTGTGCGATCCAATCAAATGAGTGTATATAAATGCTCTTAGCCGACAACATGGGAAAAACTTTCCAATCAATACATTCTTCAGCAAATCCCAAGGCACACCTCCATTCTCTCTCTAAAACCTGCGACACCCAAAACCCATCTCCGCCGATCATTAAACCCACCTCCGGTGACCTCCGCTCCGCTCCGTCAACTCCCGATAAGCTCGAACCACTTCCCCTCCTCACCTTGACACCACTCGCACACCGGAAAGGAACTACGGCAACCGTCACTCTTACTTCCTCTCATTTCCTCACATCTTCAACTATCACTTTTCAGGTTAGTGAGAAACTTATCACACTGTAGTTTCTGTCGATGTTGTATGATAGATTTCTGTGATTTTCCATTTGCTGATATGAATAAGAAACATGTAGAAGGCATAGATAGGGAGCGATCTGAGTAATGTTTGCATAAACTTCCAGATCTGATAATAAAGTATGATTCTTGACGATGAATCTGAACTTACAACTGCTCATGCGTATAGTACAACCTGGCCATGCGTGTTTTGAAAGACTGTTATGAGTAGAACAGTGATGTAGGGATTTTGTTGAAATAATGAATGATTATGGTGATTGCTATTCGATTTAGGGTGATGTTTGAATGTATAACTGTGTGTAAATAAAAGATGATGAATGTTGTTTAAAAGCTTGACTTCATGCTTTCATGGTGTGTGCAACCTTACATGCATATTTGAATGATTTTTAAATGAAAAATGATTGTCTGGTTTGTGTGAGGATGATGATGGTGCTAAGGTCACAACTGTTTCTTAAAAATCATCAAAAGGCTCTGTGAATAGGAGTATAAAATCATGAAGAAACTTGGGTTTTAAAGGGTTGACGAACTGGGTTTTCCTTTGAATGTACAACTGCACATGCCCAGGGTACAACCTGGTCATGCAGGTCTTGATAATGTTATAGAACGGTTGACAAAGATGAAATGTACGATTGTTGGTTCAACGATGTGTGTTACTATGCGTGAAATGCGTGAAATCTGGGCCGAAAGGTTTAGATACTTATTTGTTGATTTACATGAAAATTAAGATGACTACATTTGATGATATAAGAAGTTGCCATGGGTGCTGTTGTATGTATATGAAGCGGTATCTTCATGGAGGGTACAAGTAGGCATACGCAGGGTACAACTCACATGAATGTTTCATGATTTGAAATGGTGTGTTAAATGTTCCTTGTCTCATTCGGTTGATCTAAAAAGGTGAAAAGGAATTATGTTTTGTCTGAATCGCACAATTAGCTAGGCCCCCACCACCTGCATTTGTACACTTTTATTTGATTAACCGCACAACACCTCATCAATCGCACAACAAAATCTGAGCATGTATTTAAAACCTGGCCCCACCATTTGTTCTCCACACTTTTGTTGGTCACACAACAGAGGTTCAATCGCACAAGTTGTTATAAATGCACACACAAAATAACTGGCCCCACCACTTCAAATTGTTGATCGCACAAGACTTGAAACCGCACAACTGATTGAAGTTGTATTAAGTGGTTATATATAAGAACCCATGTCCCTATCACTTATGATTTTTGGAAATAGGTGTTGCGTGTAAACTACTCATTGTTTGTAAGCTACTGTGAATAACGTGCTATATGTGATTACTTGGTATATGTGTACATTACGTGATTCAGTTACATACAGTCCTAACAATTTGGTAACCATCGTAGGACGTGGTTGACCAAATTTAGGATAAACATACTAACTACCGAGCAACCTAAGGTGAGTTCACACACTATAAGCATGTGTCCCAGGGAGGGACACGAACGAACTAAGGAATGCTTTCAAACTAATATTTCTGGGGGAAATGCGATTGGGTATAATTTAAATTACTATTTCCGGGGGAGATACGTTTGGATAATATTTATATCACGACTAGCAAAAACTAAACGAATCACTATCATATAAAGTCCCTGCTTATTGTACCGATTAATCGCCAGGGGCCCGGGTTATTAGTTGATAGCGCTATTAGGTTTGACAACCTCACACCGTGACCGGGGGAGATCGGGCGTGAACTAGTAGACCTTGAATCTTGGTCAATGACGATAGACATTGACCCGGGGCACAAAATCTTCTCGTCAACAGTTTCGGTAACGCCAGTTTAGTAGCTATCATATGGGGTAGCTCCCCATGACGTGATTATAAACGCTTTATCTAAACAACCTACGTTTTCGAAAAGTTAAAAACTGGACATCTCGTGAACTCGCCAACATTTTGTTGATACCCTACTGCATGCTTTGCAGGTACCCAGTGACTCAGGAGCTTGCGGCTTGGGGAAGTGTAGTGGTCGTCTAAACCCGTGTGTTGGGTTCTAAATAAACTTGAACTCTGAACTTTGTTTTAAACTGTTTTGCCTATGCTTCCGCTACTTACTTAAACTGTTATTTTAAACTTAAACTATTGAACTTTAAACTATAATATTTACTACCCATTATGGATGGTGATCATTATTACTATTAACCAATGCTCAGTATAATTGATGGCTGGATCCTGGTCATGTCACACGTCCTCGCGGTAGTACTCCGCATGTGGATTTTGAGGGTGTGACAAAGGTTCCCTCTTTGTTTGGCACCATATTTTTTAGCATACCTTAGAGGTATTCAGCTTTATGATTTTCCATCTTAAGGGCTTCTTGTTGCGCGTCACGAATGCGTGATGTGAGGTTCGTTTGAATAGTCATTTCTAATGCTCGAACCCTTAGGGTCTTAACCCTTTCTTTCCGGCTTAACGCGTCTGCTACAACGTTTGCCTTTCCAGGATGGTACTTAATCTCACAGTCATAATCGTTTCGCAGCTCGACCCATCATCGCTGTCGCATGTTTAATTCCTTCTGATCAAATATGCGTTGTAGGCTTTTGTGATATGTGAAGATAGTACATCGAGTACCATATAAATAATGTCGCCAGATCTTTAAGGCGAATACCACCGCACCTAGTTCCAAGTCGTGTGTGGTGTAATTCTTTTCATGTACCTTCAACTGTCTTGAAGCATAAGCAATGACCTTTTGGCGTTGCATGAGCACGCAACCCAAGCCTTATCGTGAAGCGTCACAGTATACCACGAAGTCTTTAGTGCCTTCGGGTAAGGATAGTATTGGTGCATCGCATAGCTTATTTTTGAGCAGTTGGAAGGCTTCTTCCTATTTATCACCCCAGTCGTACTTCTTGTCTTTCTGCGTAAGGGTAGTTAGCGGTTGAGCTATCTTTGAGAAATTCTCAATAAACCGTCGGAAATAGCCCGCTAAGCCCAAAAATTGTCGAACTTTAGTTGGGGTTTTGGGGGCTTCCCAATCCTTTATTGCTTCTATCTTGGATGGGTCTACATGAATGCCCTTCTCATTCACAACATGACCAAGAAACTGTACTTCGCAAATCCAAAATTCGCATTTTGAAAATTTTGTATAAAGTTTCTCTTTTTTCAGCAGTTCCAAAATGGTTCTGAGATGTTGCTCATGTTCTTCTTTCGTTCGTGAGTAAATCAGGATATCATCAATAAATACAATCATGAATTTATCGAGATATGGTTTGCATACGCGGTTCATCAGATCCATAAAGACCGCTGGTGCGTTCGTCAGTCCGAATGGCATCACAAGAAACTCGTAATGCCCATAACGTGTTCTGAATGCAGTCTTTGGTACGCTTTCCTCTTGGATTCTTAACTGATGGTATCCAGATCGAAGATCAATCTTGGAATAGTAGCTCGATCCTTGCAATTGGTCAAATAAGTCATCAATCCTCGGTAGAGGGTACCAATTCTTGATAGTGAGCTTGTTCAGTTCTCTGTAATCGATACACATCCGTAGAGTTCCATCCTTCTTTTTCACGAACAATACTGGAGCTCCCCAAGGTGAGAAGCTTGGCCTTATGAATCCTTTATCCAACAACTCCTGGAGTTGTGTAGATAATTCTTGCATTTCGGATGGTGCAAGCCGATAGGGTGCCTTGGCTACAGGAGCGGCTCCTGGAACCAAGTCTATATGTAATTCGACTTATTGTTGCGGAGGTAGTCCCGGCAGATCTTCTGGAAAAACATCAGGGAATTCCTTCACCACAGGAATGTCTTCGAGTTTCGGCTCCTCAGCCTTCTTATCTACAACGTGCGCTAGGAAAGCAATACATCCTTTCCTTAAGCACTTTTGTGCCTTCATACAACTGATGATTCGCAGTGGCGCGTCTCGTTTTTCTCCATGTACGACGAGAGTTTCACCATTCGTCAGAGGGATGCGAATGATTTTCTCGTGACAAACAACTTCAGCTTTGTTCTTGGACAACCAGTCCATTCCGACCACTACATCGAAGCTACCCAATTGAATAGGTAAGAGGTCGATGCTAAATCTCCGTTCACCAAGTTCTAGTGTGCAGCCTCTAACAACTTCACCCGATTCAACAAGTTTACCATTGGCTAGTTCTATGGAATAAGGAATATCTAATCTACTAGATTCTATTCCAAGCATACGTTTAAATTCCACAGACATGAACTATAATTGGCACCAGTGTCAAATAATATGGACGCAAAGCGATTGTTAACGAGAAACGTACCGGTGACCACATTAGGGTCCTCGCGTACGTTCTTTGCTCCAATCACAAATGCCCGAGCCTGAGCATTGTTCCCTCTTGGGCAATCTTTTATGAAATGGTCCTTGCTTCAACAACCGAAGCATCCTTGGTTCTGCCCAGCTCCATTACCATTCCGATTACCATTGCCACTGCCATTTCCACCTTTGTTTCTATTACCAGCACCGTTGCGGTTTCCGTTCCCGTTTCTATTTCCTTTTCCCCAACAGTCTTCTGTTTGATGACCCAACCTACCACATTTGTCGCATCTTGGAATGCGACAAGCTCCTTCATGATGATACTTGCATTTTTGGCATCTAGGTAGGGTGCCTTGGTATCCCTTGGCTGCAAGATCATTTGCCGCTGCAGAGGTTCTCGCCTTCTTAGGTGAGTTGGGGTCACGCTTCTTGTTGTTGGAACCCTTGTTGTTACGTGTCGCTTGATTCAGGTTCGCATGCTTCTTTTTCTTGTCACCAGACGACTCAGCATGCGTCTCGTCTTTTCTGTTGGGTTCAATGATAACTTCTTCATACGGACAACATCTTCAGTAAGGCTGACAGCCAGAGTTACAGCCTCAGTGATCGTTTGAGGTTTGGCCGAAGTTACCATGCTGCGAAATTCTGAGGCCAATCTCCAGATGTAGCGTTCAACGCGCTTAAATTCGGAAGTCACCATGTAGGGGATCACTCTTGACAAGTCGTGGAACCTTCGAGTGTAACCAGTAATGTCAGCACCTTCCATGGTCAAGTGCCAGAACTCAGTCTCCAACCTTTGGAGTTCAGCACGAGAGCAATACTTTTCTCTCATACATTCCTTTAGCGCATCCCACGTCATGCCGTACGCAGCATCATCACCCAGAGTCTGGACTTGCAAATTCCACCAAGTCAGAGCTTCAACAACAAACAACCCCGTAGCAAAAGTGACTTGCTGATCCGCGGTACACTTGCTCATACGGATAGTGGCATCAGTCTTCTCCGTCCAGCGTACAAACGCCACTGCACCACCAGTGTCGTCGTAGTTCAGTGGTTTGCAGTCGAGAAACTGCTTGAAAGTGCAGCCCTGAGCTACGTTTCCTCCAGATGAATCTCCATTCCCATTACATCTAGCATTGCTTGGTCCTCCACTTTGTTTGATGCGGTTCGCCTCGTATTGGGCGATAGCTGCGGAGATCCTTTCCTCCAGTAGGGCGTTCAGTTCTTCAGCAATCCTCGGCAGAAGAGGAGGAGGGGTTGATCGGAATCTCGATTGTTCACAGCTTTTCTAGGTGCCATGTTTTGACAGAACACAACGCACAGGGTTAGACATTTCTTTGATATCGTCATATGAGACAGTAGTAGTATATATACATAAGCATAAACCACATAAGTGATATCAAACAATCCGCCAAACGTATAAATCAATTCATACAACAAGCATGCATAAATAGATAAATACTGATGTGTCATAAGATATTTACCGAGTCTTTACACATATCAGGGCAACTTGTTACGTTATTGTTTTCAAAGTAAACAAAATGCATAAGGGTTACATCACCCCAAGGTACAAGTTTAATATATGTAAAGGACAAAATATCTTACTTCACATTGACGGTTGTTGTCTTTATATCCTAAATTATTACTCCAGAAGAGTATCTAATAGGCTGGGGGAGGGTGTTCACGTTTGACCTTCTCTTGCATTTGAAGGAATCTCTTATGATACGGGACAAGACTTGATGTGGTTTCTGTGCACTGAATTCCATAATTATGTATGCATCCATAATTACGTAACTCCTTGCACAGTCCGCAGAGTTCGTTTCATCCCTGTATTACTTCCTTCAGATAGGCCACTGTTTTCAGGTAAAGTCACGAGTACCTGAGATTTTCTATTTCTAGTATATGTATCAATTATCACACATAGTTGCAAGTAATTTCTAGTCAAAGTCAAGTGTTACTCCAGTGCACCCTAAGTCTCGTAGGGTCTTTTCTTGACTCTTTGTAAACAGTTTCAGGTAGTGGATGTCGCGGAAAGTTTTATGCAATGAAAACTCTTTGGAAAATTGTTTTCGTGAAAGGATCCTAAAGATTGTAGACTAGACTCGAGAAGGAATCCTGGTTCACTACAATCACAGCTCTGATACCAATCTGTCACACCCATTTCTTAGGCGGAAGCACGAGGTGTGATCATGAAAGGTTTTCATTACATACGATTGGTAAACATACTACATGCTCGTAAAAATAACACCAAATGCAAAACATTACATAACGGAAATCATAGTTTAAGTGTTTACAACACGAGACAGCATATTGTCTTAAAAGTTTACAACTTTATTCAACGATAAACATAAACGACATCCAAGAGCATGAGTAAGACCGCGCGCACATCCACTTTAGTTACCTGAAATACATGTGAGTTTTGGAAAAACGTCAACATAATGTTGGTGTGAATTCATGCAATTTTTGTATTGAACGTTTGTAAAATCAAGTATCTCTGTATGTATCAAGTATCTTTGTATGAAAACATGGTATGTATCTTGTATAAATCACGTATATCCGTATGTATCTAGGTTGTTAATGGGTTGCAAGGCCATTAACATGTGACACGACATAGGAAGCAACCAAACCATAGGCATTTTTCTAGTTGCCGATTCACGACTGAGACACAAAAGCACTACTCGGTACTCGTTCTCACCAAGAGTGTGGCTGCCCGAAAACCCATTAGATCTAACCTTTTGTTCTGCAGTCTAGGTATATTGTTGATTAATGGTGCTTATGGTACCCTATTCGTGACACGATTTCTCGTATCATTCCTTAAAACGCATCATACTTGGTACTAGTTATCACCAAGAGTGCTTCTTGTTTTTGTATCCATCATACCATTTGTAAACATTGTAACATTTGTAACATGTATTTCACCCCCGAAGTTATAAAACTGAAAACATTTAAAAGAAAAGGGGGAGCATGAACTCACAACTTTGCGTTCCTTGCGTCGTAAACTTCACCGGTTTTTGCTTATCTAGCGTCGTGACCTAAACGTGTTTTATTAACGTTAGTCACTAGACTTGTATCGCACAAGTACAAGTCACCATCTTTTGTGTATTTGTTCTTGTGTTAAAAATAATTTATATTTTTAACTATGTGTCTTACTTATATTATTTTCTCAAAAATAAATATAAGTATCTTGTGTTTTTCACCCGAATCATGTATTTTGTCCAAAACTTCATTTCATGTTCATAACTTGTCCAAGTTATTTATTCTTTCAAGTAATATATTTTCATAAATATATTTTCTTGTATTTGTCTAAGCATATTGTATGTGTAATTTGTATTTTCACTCCTTAGGAGTATTTAGTGTATTTTCAAGTCCTAATACACTATCATGTATAATACATACTACATACACTTAGCACAAAATTTGGTGATCAATAAATATATATATTTTTCTCAAAAATATACATACTTAATATCAATTTTAATCTTGAAGAAATCATCATTTCTTAACACAAAAGTTAGGGAAACCTTGGTAAATATTTTTAGATACATTTTTAGGGAATAAGTTTCTCAAAAACTTATATTTTTATAAGTGTCAAAATTTATAAAAATTTTGACATAGTTTCCCCTAAAAATGGAGGTTTCCCATGTTTTCAAAATATGTGTTTATTTTCTTTTAAATCATCATCAACATCAACAACACAATCAACACTTTCCGAGTGTCAAAATCGAGTATATTACACTATATCATGAACTTGAAGTTTTGTAAAAACTTGTAGTAATGTACCATGTTATTTAATAGGTTTAGTTACCCTTAAAAACATGGTTACTTGTTTGTAAATCACTTTATTAGAAGATCTAGTCATTTACAACTTGTAAGATGATTTTTCTAAAAATACTTCTCATGTATTTTTCTTGTTACATACATGTTTCTAGTCTTGTTTAAACACTAAAAATATGGTTAGTTTATTTAGAAACCATGACTTTGTAAGTTTTGTAAATAAACTTGGTTTCTTGGGAAAATCATCTTTGTAATCATCTATTTACAAGATTTGTATTTTGTTTATATCATTTTTACATATGGAAATCACTTTCATTATTCAAGTTCATGAAAACATAAAGCATGAAGATCTTGGTCTTTCACAAGATCACCACTTTAACTTACTAGATCATGTGTTTAATCACAATCTAGTAGGCTCCATATGATGTCTAACATCACTAACACTAATAATCAATCAACAAGAAGCAAATCAACACATTCAACCTGTATTCTTATGTTTTTAAGCTTATGTTAAAGATTCATGTTCATATTCTTTAGTGTTCTTGTGCTTAACAATATGTATCATCTTTTAACCATCAAGATATGAAGAAATAAGAGATCATGAAGGCTCACCACTAGCAACAAGGCTAGGGAAGAATACTAGGACTTGAAGATGACAAAATGGTTGGATAAAAGCAAATGGAGGAGGTCCTTCAAGATCCAAGACCACCAAGCTTCACTATAGACCTTCTTACAGCTTGTGTTCACTTAAGATTGTATGAAAATGAGATGATGATGGTGGTGAAGGGGGTGGTGGCTCACGACCGAGATGAGAGGAGAGAGGAGGAAGGTGTGGTGTTGAGTGGTGAAATGTGAGCTTATGTCTTTATATAATATATGCAAGATCTTCTAAAATATCATATAGAATCCAAGGAAATCTAGTGAATCAAAAGAAATCTAAGAAATATCAATAATGGATTTTGTAGGATATTGGCAAAATTTTAGTGGGGGCCACCCCTTAGTGACCGTGAACATATAGGGGGGGGGGGGGTAAAGTGCAACTTTCCAATCTCTAATTTATAAACAAGTTAACTTTCATGTGTAATTTTTTTAGGGACTTGTTGTGTTATTATATTATAAGGGGTGTTATGGTGTTCGGGGACCATAAATAGCTCTGAAACATTAAAACAATGTTTCTAATAATATTTTGATGTTCCGGGTAATGTCCGGTTGTTCGGTTAAATACCGGTTCGTTAAAGTGCTAAATTGCACCGTTAAGTATCCTTTTGTAACCCTTTTAATTCCCAACACTTAGGAGGGTATTCTGGATACTGAAACATGAATTCTGCATAATATTTATATGTTAAAAAGCCTATTATAGCTGATTTGTGTAGAATTCTGCATTTAAATTGCGTTTCGGGTGCTTTTTAGTGCATATTCTAGCTTCCTGAATGTCTATATATTAACCCTTGTATGTACTCTTGGGTTTTAATGTATTCTTGACGTTGGACCTACACCTAGGCACCAATTCTATTGTCTAACTGTTTTCTACAGAATTGTTGACACTATGTGTCTTACCGGTGAGTTTACTAGTATTTCTGACGCAACACTGTTCATTAATGCATAAAGCAATATCTTGTAGTATAAAACATACATGAATTCACAAGTATAGCATGTAATTTAGATAATGTTGACATTTAAGCACATAATTGCAGTCATTAAGTATTAATTAAATTGTACGGAAATTATCGGTTTTGTGCCAGTTGTCACAACATTGCTGAACACGAGCTCAAGATCCCACCAAATGTGAAACCTATCCTTCAGTAGAAAAGGAGCTTAGCCCGGATCGAAGCCTAGCCGCATGCAAAAAGGTTGAAGGGTTGGTACAAGCTGGCATACTCCAAGAGGTTAAGTATCACTCTTGGATAGCCAACCCCATAATGGTCAAGAAGCCCGATGGGTCATGCAGAATGTGCATTGATTTCAAAGACTTGAACAAAGTGTGTCCAAAGGATTGTTATCCTTTGCCCGAAATTAATCTAAAAGTAGACTCGCTCACAGGCTTCCCCTTCAAGTGCTTCCTTGATGCTTATAAAGGCTACCACCAAATTCAAATGAAGAAAGAGGACGAGGAGAAGATGACCTTCCATACTGACCAAGGTTATTTTGTTATCAAAAAATGCCTTTTGGCCTAAAGAATGCAGGGACAACCTATCAACGGTTGGTGGACAAATTATTTGCTGAACAAATAGGTAAAAATATAGAAGCTTATGTGGATGACTTGGTAATCAAGAGCAAGACTGAGGGCCAAATGCTTGATGATATACAAGAAACATTCCGGAACCTCAGGAAGATAAACATGAAGCTCAATCCTGTGAAGTGCTCATTTGGTTTTGAAGAAGACAAGTTCTTGGGGAACATTGTAGGCAAGCAAAGCATAAAAGCCAACCCCAACAAGGTTAAAGCTATCCTGGATACAAGATCACCACAAAGTAAGAAGGAGGTTGAAAGCTTGAATGGTAAGCTGGCAGCCTTGAAGCGTTTCACCTCCAAGCTGGCAGAAAAGTCCCTTCCTTTTTTCAAAACCCTTCAAGGGTGCACAAACAAGAAGGACTTTAGGTGGACCGAGGAAGCGGAAGAAGCCTTTAACCAAATGAAGCACCACCTGGCTTCATTACCAGACATTGCCGCTCCGGAAACTAGGGAACTAATCTCTATCTACTTACAAGTTGCTGAGGAAGCAATCAGTATAGTCCTGACCATCGAAAGAAACAAGGCTCAGGTACCTGTTTACTTCTTCAGTAAAACTTTAAAGTTGGTAGAGACCAAGTATCCCTCGTTGGAAAAACTTGCTCTTGCACTAGTAAAAACAGCCAGAAGGCTTCGAAGGTACTTTCAAGCACATCCCATACAAGTGGTCACCGACCAACCAATCAAGAATGTGCTTGAAAAACCTAAAACTTCCGGACGTTTAGCCAAATGGGCTGTGGAACTAGGTGAACACAACATCACCTACGTTACAAGAAAAACTGTCAAAGCCCAAATCTTGGCTGACTTCATTTTGGAAATACCCAAGGAAAAAATAACGGAAGTCAACACAGCCTCCACTGAACCTTCTGACCCTAATACCTGGAAGCTTTTTACCGATGGAGCTGTCAGCATTGAAGGGTCAGGACCAAGGCTACTCCTGATCAATCCTAATGAATTGGAATTCACGTATGCTCTTCGGCTTGAATTTCAGAATACCAACAACGAAGCTGAATACGAAGCACTGATTGCAGGACTCAAGCTTGCCAAAAAGATGGATGTCAAAAGGCTTCAAGTCTTCGCAGACTCTCTACTTGTTTCAAACCAAGTAAACGACAGCTACATAGCTAAAGAGCCAAACATGAAGAAGTATTGTGAAAAAGTAAAGGAGCTTATGGGTACATTTGAATCATGTACCATCAAACAAGTCCCAAGATCGCAAAAAAAAGAAAGCTGATGCACTAAGCAAACTTGCATCACTTACCTTTGCTCATCTCACCAAAAAAGTATTGGTTGAAATGTTGAAGAAATCATTTATTCAGGAACTCGAGGCACAAGATGTCATTACCGAAGAAGGCCCAAGTTGGATGACCCCTTTGGTTAAATTCCTCATAAATGGTGAGCTACCAAGTGATCAGGTAGAAACTGAAAGGGTTCGGATCAAATCAAGACAATACGTGTTGCAAGGAGATATCCTCTACAAAAAGGGATACCTTGCACCGTTGCTTCGATGTGTTGGCCTAGAGCAAAGCCAGTACTTGATCAAGGAAGTTCATGAGGGAATTTGTGGGGCTCATTACGACCCAAGGTCAGTGGTTTCAAAATTGATGAACCTCGGATATTTTTGGCCGAACATGCATCGAGATGCAACTAAACTGCTGAAAAATTGTGAAGCCTGTCAAATACACGCCCCGGTGCCAAAAAGCCCAAAGCATGACTTGGTTCCCATCTCATCTGCTTGGCCATTCCACAAGTGGGGAATGGACATTGTTGGCCTGTTACATTCCTTTTTGTGGCTGTAGACTACTTCACCAAATGGCCAGAGGTGAAGCCACTAGCAAAGATAACAGGGAAGCAAGTCATTGACTTCGTATGGGAAAGCATCATCTATCGGTTTGGGCTGCTAGGAGTGTTTGTCATTGATAATGGAAAACAATTCGCTGAGAAGCCTTTTAGCTCTTGGTGCAAGGAGTTCCGAATAACACAAGTGTTCAGCTTAGTGGCCTACCCACAATCCAACGGCTAGGTTGAAAGAACAAACCGAAGCATCGTAGAAGGCATTAAAACTCGTTTGGGAAAGCATGATAGCAACTGGCTTGAAGAACTCCCTAACGTGTTGTGGGCAATCAGAAATACCAAAAAAACAAGTCACAAGAAAACTCCATATAGTCTGGTGTTTGGATCCAAAGCTGTAATCCCGGTAGAGATAGGAGTTACAACAAAAAGGACGTTCAACATTGATCTAGACGCAAACAAGCAAGAGACGATGTTGAACTTGGAACTCCTAGAGGAAGCCCGAGATCAAGCAGCCATCAAGGAAGCGAAGTACAAACAAAAGATGGAATCTTAGTACAATGCCCTGGTAAAATATGAACGGTTCAAGCCTGGTGATCTCGTTCTCCTAAACAACGAGGCCAACAAGAAAGAAAGCAAAGGAAAACTTGGCCCTAAATGGGAAGGGCCGTACACCATCCTCAAAGCTCACAAAGGAGGATCCTACAAGTTGGCTGACTCACAAGGCAAAAAGTTTCCCCGACATTGGAACGGAAAAAACCTTAAAAGGTTCCATGTTTAAGGAAAAAGTGTTAAAAAACATTAGCAAAGTGTTGTTTTTGTTCCCTTTGTAACCCACACACTCTGATGAATGAACGATGAAGTTCTTGCTAAAACTTGTCTTTATATCCTATAATCAGGTTGAGAAACTAGCAAAAAACTCCATGACATGGATCATGTAAGGGGATGAACTCCCAGGCCACATCGCTCAATAGGTTCAAGTATTGAATGGACCTATATACGAGGTGAGTTCCTAAATCAATACAACTTCATGAGACTTAGAAAATTAAAAAAAAACAAGTCTCATAGACAGGTTTGAACAGCCTTCACGAAATGTTCCTTAAGCCTTAGCAATGGCTTACGAACCAAAATCAGACTAAGTAAAAGTCATAAATAGGGTAAGTGTTATGCCTTCTTGTTAAAAATATCACAAGGCTAAGTGAGTGCAGCACTGAACCCTTTAAGGTATAAGTAACATAAGGTAAACACACCATCAACAAAGACAACTAAGTAAATAAAAGCCCAAGGGAATAATAAAAACAACAGCACAACATACAACAAAAGTAAAACATAGCATAAACATAACCTAATTTAAAAAGTACCAAGGGCCACACCAGGCCATAAACATAAAACATTGTCTGGAAGCCTCGAAGGCTTTAAGCTACAAGGGACCTAAATGGTTCCCTTGAATAAAAAAGTGTTCAACATACATAAACCACAAACATTGTTTAAAAGATGCTAAGAAAGCTACGAATAAAGACACCTTCCTTACTTAGTAGCATCAGAAACGGTTGGTTTTGTTGCATCGTCTTTCTTAGAAGTATCATCCTTCTTTCCCCCATCTTTAGAGGTTTCAAGGCTTGAATCCTTCGAAGCATCCCCATCTTCAGAAAAGGTATCTTCACGATCTCCAGAATGAGAATGTTTCTTCGAAGCGGATTGAAGGATTTCATTGCAAAGATCTTCATTTAAGCCTCGGGGTTTGTTAGTGCATTACGTCTATTGACTTCGTCTTGTATCATGTAATAGTATAGGATAGGATTTTCAGTGTCCAAGGTGCAAGAAACAAAGTTTAGTGAGTTTACATGAGGTTTAGCTTGAAAGTGACATGTGACATTTTCAAGAGAAATCAGATCAGTCAGGTTTCTCTTGAACTTGTCATGGTCAACTTCAAGAGAAACCTCCACCACTATATATAGGGCACTTGTTGATTCATTTGGTACGACTTCTGAAATCTGTAACGAAGTGCTGCCAAAGTCTGTTCAGGTTGTAAACAGTGTTATTATCAATATTAGTGACAGATTAAAGAGTATCAAGTTGTTTCCACGTCTGTTTCACTAATTCCGCCTTTGAATCGGATTAAACGCTCTTCTGAACGACTCAGTCGGGTCCAACAACGATCCTACAAGTGGTATCAGAGCTTAGGAAGAAGAGTTTAGCTTGATATCATCGATTCTCTGACTTCTACACCTTCTTTTTCGAATCTGAACAAGTTTTAACGGTCAAAATTGGATCAAATTTTCACAGATTGTGTAAAACTACATATTGACAAACCCTGGAAAGTTTCATTGCAGAATTCGAATTAAAAATGACAAAATTGGACCAAAAAGTAGGTTTCTCTTGAACGAACACATGGGTTTCTCTTGAAAAATCTTGTTGGTTTCTCTTCAAATCGGCTTTCTCTTGAAAAACCTTGTTGGTTTCTCTTCAAATTTGCTTTCTCTTGAAAGTTAATCAGGTTTCTCTTGAAAGTTATTCAGGTTTCTCTTGAATCAGGTTTCTCTTGAAAGTTATTCAGGTTTCTCTTGAAAGTTATTCAGGTTTCTCTTGAATCAGGTTTCTCTTGAAAGTTATTCAGGTTTCTCTTGAAAGTTAATCAGGTTTCGCTTGAAAGTGAAAATTCTGAGTCAATATCATTTCACATCAATCGAGTGTCATTCTGTTTCAGATTATTTGATATTGATTGTACTGATTGTGTTTGTTTGATTGTATCTGTTCAGGTTTACATCATGACTGAAGAATTCTACAACACGTTTTTCAATGCGTTCACGTCTGAATCTTCCGAGATTGCAAATGTTACACCAAAAACCATCACGAAAGCAATCAATGAGAATATCAAGCATGATAATTTCTACGGAACACATTCAAAGCCACCAACTTTGGATAGCATTGAAGATTATACATGGTGGAAGGAACGGTTTATTAACTGGGCGAAAGCGTATGCTCATGAAAGCTGGTTCTGCCTGGAATATGGATATGAAAAACCAAAAGATGATAAGGGCGAAGATCTTGTATTCAAGAAGTTTTCCAGAGAAGATAAAGCTGAATACGGAGCTGAACAGAGAATGATAACATTGATCCAGTCAGCAATCAGAAATGATATTTTTGCATTACTAAAACCTGACGGGTCATCTAAATCTGTTTGGGAAGCTTTACGAATTAAAGCTGAAGGGGGTAAACAGATTAAAAAGAACAAAATCGCTTTATTAAAGAAAGAATTTGATCTGTTTGATAATATTAAAGGAGAGACAGTGAGACAAATGATTGAGAGATTCTGTCATCTTAAAATTGAATTGGAGAGATTAGAGATAAATAAAACAAGAGAGGAACTTATAGATAAAGTGATTGAAGCGTTACCACGAGCTGATCAGTGGCAAACGTTTGTTTTTATTTTGAAAAATAATGCTTTGTATGATACAATTAATCTTGATGCTTTGTTTGAAAAGATTGAAAGTCATGATCTGGAGCTACAAAAGCAAAACAAGATGACTGATTCTTCACATCAACAGAACGTTGGCTTGTACTACAAAGGCAGTGTGCCTTCTGATAAAGGCGTTGGTTCATCAAAAACAGCATTTAGTGGTGAAAAGATGAAAGAACCACCAACAATGTCAACAAGTCATCATTCTGGATATCATTCATCTTCAAAAACAAATTCTGATGAATCTGAAGAAATTATGTGCAACATTGCTCTTAAACTGAAGAATTCTCCTGCAATGAGCATAAATGCAGCAAAGCAGCAAATGAGTTTTCTTGCGTCTGTTTTGGAATCATATGAAGGTCTAGTAGCTGGAAAAATTGGAAACTCCGAATTGACCAAAGAAGACTACGACCAGATTGATCCGGAAGAGATGGAGCTCATTGACATCCGTTGGTGTTTAGCTAGTTGTATTCGCATAGCTCAAAGGTATATGGAGATTACCGGAAAACAATCACTTGGAGGTGCATCAACAAAGCTTGGATTCGACAAATCCAAAGTGACCTGTTTCAAATGTAGGCAAAAAGGTCATTTCAAGAGAGAATGCACTAATTCTGCAGTTGGTGGAAATGAACATCCTTTCAATGATGATTACTACAGAAAGGCAATCTACCATCGAAGCAGAGAAGAGCCAAAGTTGATTGAAGATAAACCGAAAGAGAAGTCAAGAGCATATGCAGTAATCTATCCTGATGAAGGATTTGACTGGAGCACAATTTGTCCAGAAGAAGATCGTTTAGAGAATGTTCGTAAAACAGCTCAAGGGAGAGCTATGACAGAAGAAAGAAAGTTTGTTTTTGTTGCTGAGATTCAAGATGAAAACAAAGACAAAGGCACTACTTAAGTCCATAAAGAAAAAGTTGAGATCAAAGAAAAAACTCGAGAAGAGATCTTGAGTGAGAAGACCTACAGAGAAAGAAACGTGGTCTATAACAGAATGGATGACATGCAGGAGGAGTATGAAATGGCTGTCGGTAGCAAAAGATGGGATAAAAAGAGACAATGCTATTATAACAGAGAAGGAGAACCGGTTGTTCCCAAGAAAGACATAATTTTTGATGATGTTCTTCTCAAAGTCCCGTTGAGAGCTGAATACTATAGAAATGTATTGAAAGATGACACATACGCTAAGAGATTTGAAAAGGAGATTAGATATGCTATGTTATCATGTCTGAGAAAAAGGGATGAGGAGAGAATGAAGAAGAATGTTGAAGAAATGGTGAACAATCTGAAGAAAGCTGCAGAAGAGGTTAAAGCAGAAACTGTTGAAGTTGAAGCTGTGAAGGAAATCAAAAGTGAAGACGTTGTTGTGAATGAAGAGGTTGAGAAAGCTGTTACTGAAGAACAGCATATTGAAAAAGAAGAAAAGAATGAGAATGAGGAAGCTGATAATGTTGGTGATGAAGTCGGTGTTGAAGAAAGCAGAATGTTGATGAGCAGACAGAGGTTGCTGAAAATATCGAAGTGCCAATCACTGAGGTAAATTCTGATTCTGAAAACTTGAAACTGATTGATCAGTGCAAGAAATGCATGGAACCGTGCAGAACTTGTACTGAAAAAGATGAGCAATTTAGAACAAGAGATCTTGAGTTCACAAAAATTGAAAAGATTTTCAAAGAAAAATGCAAAGAAATGTTAGAAAAAGAAAAAGTTTTTAAAGAAAATGAAGAGAAACTTTCAGAAAAATGTAACAAATTAGAAAAGGAAAATGAAGTTTTGAAAGAGAATGTTTTGAAAATGACAAATGAATGTGAACAAAAAGAAATTGCTTGTCAAGAAATGAAAAAGGAATATGACTCAATGAAATTATCATATCACATTACGAAAGAGTCATATGAAAAAGTGAAAGACGAAATGAAATATGCTCAATCAAGAATGAATTATCTGTCTGAAACAACCAAAGAGCTTAAACGAATGTATTCTATAAAACAAGATGTTGTTAATTCTTATATTGAGGATGTTACTAAGTTAAAGCGACAGATTGCTGATTTAGAACAGGATAACAACAAGTTAAAAAGTTATCACGTGTCGTCATATGTGCTTGAAAGAATTTTCAATATAAAACCGGGTGAGGGTGAGTCTGAGCAGAACAAGAAAGGTATTGGTTCATAGTTTCATCAAGTTCCACCACCGGGAAAATTTGCATTTTATGATGAGGAAAAGGTCGAAAAAGCTTTCAACATGGTAGATCAATTGCCAGACAACATTGACATAACCTATTCCAAATCTGATGATTCTCATGATTCAGAGGTGGTAGGTAAAGTCGTTGAAAGTGTGTTGAAAGAAGAGTCGGTTGATACAGGTAAATCTAAATCACAGGATGAAGATGAAGGAAATCTTCATGATGGATATCTGAAAAACAAAAAATCCGAGAAAAATTTGAATGATGATTCAAAAGGATTGGTTTATACCATGATTGGATCGGACAAATTGTTCTTAGATGTTGTATTCCCGATTCAGAATGTGATTTCAGAAAAAGTTGATAAAGTTTTCAAAATGGTTGAGATTGAGAAGTCTGAAATTTCAAAGTTTGCTGGTAAGAGTCATAGAGGTTCGTATAACAAACCTGGTTACAAGAAGAAAAACATGAAGGCTGGTTTGGGTTATAAGAAAAAACAACATCGGAACAAAAATGAGACGCCGAATTTTCAAGAAAAAATGAGTTTTGTTCAAGGAGGCAGTTTAGAAGAAGAAAAAGAACTCAAAATGAGACAGTCTAATGATGAGTTCTTTGCTAAAAAGAGAAAGCAACAACCACAGGCCAAAGATGTGTCCATGAGAACATGTTTCAAATGTGATCAAAAAGGACATCTTGCACGCAAGTGTCCTAATCTAAAACCTGTGGATGTTGAAAAAAAGAAGATTGATGCTGAGAAACAAAAATCTGAGAATGTGAGACAAAGATCAACCAGATTTGACTCCAAACAAACTTGGAGGTACAACACAAACAAGTTTGCTTGGAATCAAAACTGGAAATCAGAACCGAATAGGTTCGATTCTAGACAGATCTGGAATTCTCACACACCCAGATTTAGAACAACATAAAGTTGGAAAACAACTGTTGATATGACAAAACCTCAAGAGTTTTGGAAACAAAGAGTTGTTGTTCAAAATCAAAATGTTCAAAAAGTTTCACATTTTTACAAACGAGGAACACCAAAAGGTCAAACATGGAGTGTTAAGAAACATGTTGATTTGGTAAAAGATGAGAAAGTTGAAGTTAAAATTGAGAAAGTTTTTGTGAAAAATGACAAAGAATTTCCAGCATTGAATGAAAATTATTGTGTTGAAATGCCTAAGGTTCAACAGACCTGGGCTAAATTGTTCAAGTAATTGAGTAGTTTGTTTGTGCAGGTGCTCATGGAATTCAAAGATTGTGAGAATGGAGGTTGGAGCAGCCTGGCACAACAAGGAGAGGAGGCTGCTACTGGATCCTGTGTTGGTTGAAACAGGAAGTTTATATGTTTTCTGTAAATAAATAAACAATATTTCAAAAACCCTAAAAATTGAAAATTTTGAAAAACCAAAAATATGTTTGTTTTTAATTTTTGTCAAAAATTCAAAAATACAAAAATATGTGTTGATTGAATATGCCGAAACCCTCACGGCTGAACAAACATGATTACTTTCATCAGATTGAAAAACGGTTTTCAAACTGTAAAATATCAATGTGTTGTAAATCATGGGGGTACGTTATATTTTCTGCTTAAAGTGTTATATTTTCTGCAAAACAGAGCATGAGATGCAGAAAATGGATGGCGAGACAAAGCTATCAGTATTGGTTGTCAAATTTTCTTTAATGGTTTTGCATTTTAGGGGAGTAATATTTGTTCGAAAATACAAAAACATTTGAAAATTTGAAAATGACAAAAACATGATAAAAATCAAAAATTGAGTTTTTGCGTAAAAAGAGGAAATGATAGTACATCAGTAGACAGTTACAGTACGCTAAAGAAATGAAAAGTTTAAATGTGTTAAACAGTCTCACCGTGGATGTGTCGGTAGATTTTTATACATTTAGTAAACTTGTTCGGGATATAAACCTAAATTCAAACTTGCTTATTTCGTGGGGAACACTACTTGGATATATAGGTAACCCCTGAAATCTCATTTGAAAGGTTCCTTTTTCTGATATACTAGGTTTTTATACTCAATGATGTCTGGGGTATTATTCCAGGACTTCTGCTGAATGGAAGTTCTGACCTAGTCCTCGAATAATACTTTTCGCAAATGCTTGAAACATAGCATCACCCTCAGCATATATGATAAGACAATAAAATTGCTTAGCAATGCTGTTGTAAAAAAGATTCTCTAAAGGGGACACACCCACAAGTTGAGTCATGATCTCTCTGCTGAACGGTAGTTCTGACCTGAGCTCTCATGATTCTTCATAATTTATTAACCCCTTACAGATATCATTTGTGTTATAATTACCTGTAAGACTGAATATTGGGATCTGGATACGGGAGTATATTCAAGAGGTGGGACACATGAATGAGTTTAAGTTCTTAAAACACCTAATTCGTATCCTGAATCAGTTGAACTTTGTGTGAAAATTTAAGAGGATTAGTATATCGACAATCTAAGTGAATTGTTTAATACTTACTGTGTAACTAAGCTCAACGGTATTTGTGACTTGTCAAAAACTGATATGATCCTCTAACGCGAACTCAAACAAAAATAGTGTCTACGAATATGTTTGTACATATTTCTTTACTGCTTTATATTTCAGAAAATCCAAAAAGATTTTTGATTCTGCTTTATTTTCGACAGCCGATGTCTGAAGTGCTGAGTTTCAAAATCTAAGTAAGTTGATTGTGTTTCTGAAAATAAAACAAGTTCATTAATTTGAATCTTGAATTAAAAAATCAAAAATCAAAAACAATTTGTGATATCTCCAAGGTCATTAGTTTGGACTTGGATGATTTACTGTGAGGATTTTGGATATTGGACATTGCCATATCTGTATAGAGTGTTGATAGAGGGAGTGTTTTAGAGCCAGGTTATGATTACTGGTAGTTTAAAATGTTGTTACTTATAAATGTATGAGTAATTGCAGATAGTCCAGATTACGATCCCGAGAGCTGAGTCTAAGGGGGAGTCTGAAGACAAGCTTGAAGCATGGAAAAGCTTGTAGATGGAAAGCTAGGTGTCGATCCCAAAGCACGGAAGCTTGACGAAAGGGGGAGCCTGAAGCTGATGGAGAAGAGAAGGATTATTGGATGCTTACAATGTTACAATTTGAATGAGAAGGCAGAATGATCAAGACTGAAGATGTGTCATACTGTAGAATAGACACTGAAGACTTCGTCAATATCCGAGGGGGAGTCTGTTAGTGCATTACGTCTATTGACTTCGTCTTGTATCATGTAATAGTATAGGATAGGATTTTCAGTGTCCAAGGTGCAAGAAACAAAGTTTAGTGAGTTTACATGAGGTTTAGCTTGAAAGTGACATGTGACATTTTCAAGAGAAACCAGATCAGTCAGGTTTCTCTTGAACTTGTCATGGTCAGCTTCAAGAGAATCCTCCACCACTATATATAGGGCACTTGTTGATTCATTTGGTACGACTTCTGAAATCTGTAACGAAGTGCTGCCAAAGTCTGTTCAGGTTGTAAACAGTGTTATTATCAATATTAGTGACAGATTAAAGAGTATCAAGTTGTTTCCACGTCTGTTTCACTGATTCCGCCTTTGAATCGGATTAAACGCTCTTCTGAACGACTCAGTCGGGTCCAACAACGATCCTACAGGGTTTCAGGCCCTGCAAAACAAAACGAGGTTTGCCATAACACTCAGACATCTCACCAACGAAAGGGCAAGTCAAACGCTCCATCTTCATAACAGTATTTTTAAACACATCAATGACTCCGGGCTGAAAGAGAGGAGATTTATCCTTTGGAGATCACCTAGGGCACTGTTAAACTTGGAGGAATGAAGGAGGTAAGTAACAACCTGTTGGAAGCCCTGCTCAATGAGCCATTTATTATCCTTGGCCAACTGAGCCAAAGAAGCTTCCAACTCATCTTTTTTCCTTCATTGATGCCTCAGCTTGCTGTTTTAACTCCCCAATCTCAGCCTCATGCCTTTGAGTCAGTTCATGCACCTTCTTCTGCCAAGAAAACTCCTTCTCAGCAAACCCTTCCTTATCCTTCTTCAACGCAGCAATAGTAGCCTTCATGGCTTCACTCTTCTTCGAAAAGGCTTCATATTCTTCCATCCGCTCCCGAAAACGGGCAATACCCTTAGGACTCAAAGCACAAAAATTGCAAGAAGCCATGATCATTTTTGTAATCTTCTGATCATTAACCATAGAAGAAGAGGAAGTCCGGACGGCTGGAGGGGCAATATGGTTGAGAACATCTTCGCAAATGGCAAGAGACTTGAAGGTATCAAAAATAGTGACCTTCCAGTTGGGCATATAAATCTCCCATGGATCAACACTTGAAGAACCCCCAATAGCCTTAGCTGAAGGCTTTGGCCCTCCAACCATTTTACCCACTGCCTTGGCATCTTTGCCTGCCACCAAAGGCAAATCACACTTCTTCCCACCATCAAGAACCTCCGTATCTTCCACATCCAGCTCATCACTAAGATCAATTGTTTCAGAGGTTGAAGATTGCCCAGCACCTTCACGTCGAGTGGAATGACGGGTAGACTGCTTTGAAGTAGGAGGCTTCACAAAACCCTTCACATTTGGAACATTGACATACTCTGAACCCTCGAACCTATGCTCAGAACCCTTAACTACAGCATCTTCACCCTCAGCAGAAGCAGCATCAGTAAACATAACATCCGATGTATCATCACTTTTGAGAAAGTCCAAAGCAAACATGATTGTAATTTAAACAAGAAAAACAAAATAAACAACAATAATATAAAAATAAGGAAAATGGGAAAACAAAATGCATACCATGACCATCCCTCATAAGCACAGGATCTTGGTTCGGTTTATCCCATAATGTGCTTATCCCCATTAAAACCAACAACGGTTCAGCAAAAGGGCGAAGCCTGGAAGGGCATGCCCTGATAGATTTCAAAAACCAGATGTCTAACTCATCCTCAGAAGGTTCAAGTTCGTTAAGGACGGCATCAGGATGCCTCCAAATCATCTTAAAAGGGACAATAGACTCCGAAACCCAAAAGAAAATATCTTTCCATGAACCAAGAGTGGTCACCATGGATGAAATCAGACAAACGTCAACTTAGGAAGTTTCAAATGTAAACAAATCGCCATTCTTTTCCAAACGGAAAAAAACAGCGAAAGGACAAAAGAGATGGTCATACCCCGCAGCCCTACACAGGATCTCGAAGTGTAAAACCCTAGCAAGGCCTTGAGGGTGCAACTGACCAAAAGAAACTCGATAATATTCCAGTACGTTGAGAACAAAAGTGGAAAAAGGATAACGAAGGTTCGAAAATTCGAAGCGTTTACAATACAAAGCAGTAAAACCCTTCGGACATTGGTCAATTGATTTATCCAAGCCCGGAGCCTGTGGATTAAACCGTGGATCAATCCCCCATTTTAGGCAAAATGCCTCAACTTCTTCTTGTGTAAGACAAGAGAAACTGCTAGATTGATTTTTCCTTGCACCCATGATAAAGATGATCGAAAGGAAAAAGTGAAAAAAGAAAATGAGACTAACCTGATGAACGAAAGAAGTTTTTGTAATGAAACTTGAAGATATGTGCGAAAATTAGTAAAGGGAATAGTCTCTTGATAAATGAGAAGATAAATAGGCCTGGCGGTTATCATTATTAACCTAGGGTTTATTAACTGACGTCTACAAAAACCGTCAGGGCCGTCAAATCAACTGTCTTTTGAAATTCAAATTAGAGACAGTTTCCCCGCCCGATACATGAATCCTTGAACCTTTCAAGCCTCGAAGCCCTTAAGCTAGATAAACAAAACTGCACAAAAAGTCAGAACCCTTTGGGCCTACACCACAAATACCTCTGACTTGGGGGGCTGATGACGTGGGTAGCTCAAGCTTAATAAACTAACTATAAGTGCAAATATAGCTTAAAGGGTTGAAGGGTTAAAGGGTTTAGGAGAATGGAAAGCTGTGGTGAACAGCAAAAAGCATGGACAGTGATGTGTCACATCACACTTTACTCAGCCGCAAAAGCACACGTGTGAAAAAAAAAAACACTATTTTATCCGCAGGTTAAAGCCTTCAACCCTCCAAAACGGGCAACCCTCTCTCTGCATACTTGGATCACTTGGTCAAAGGTTTCCCATTTAGGAATTACCTTTCTCTATAAATAACCACACCTGGTCATTTGAGCAAACATTCCAAAATCTCTGACTCTCTCTCTAGAATATACACTTTGTATATTATATTCTTCACATTCAATACAACTATCACATTGCATGCACCGAATCTGGGTTGAGACATTCTCGGCCTTGAATTCCAAGCAATTGATAATAGAAGTGATCCAACCCTACGTATCGCATACGTAGGGGGACTCGTAACCTGCGTTAGGCAAAACGAGACTCTTGAAGCCTTTTGCCTAACCAGCCTCTTCACTATACTTGGTCTCATATTTGTTGTAGCAACATTGGGTATGATCGGAGAACCTACCAAAATATCAAAGAGTCTACGATCTGTTGGAAAAACCGAAACTTGCAACATTGTGGATTTTTTTATTGTTAAGATTACAATGTTTTCTTGTTTGTCTTTAATAGCTTAATTTAGTTGTCATAATTTGTTATGTTGTTTCTTTCTTCTATATCTAAAACATTGATGAATATCTTATTCTCTATATCTAATGTCACATTATATCTTAAAATTACTACCGTGTAAAGTCTAGATATCTAACGTTCAAACACTTCAATTTTGGGTTGAAAGTTTTTAAAATTGGTAAAAACCAAAGTATTTCTAATTTTTTGAATCCAGATCGGTTAGATATACAACGTTTTGAGTTGCAATAGAATATCCTGATTCTCTATATCTAATATAGCATTATCTCTTAAACTACTGTATTAGCTAGAGATACCATGTAAAGTCTAGACATCTAACATTCAAAAGCTTCGACTTATTTGAAATTAGTAAACATCAAGATATTTATAATTTTTAGATCCGAATCGGATAGATTTACCAGTTTTTGAGTTGTATTAGAATATCAAACACCTCGGCTCCAAAGTAGAATTCGGTTCCGCGGTTTTTATATTTGCCATATTTTCATAGAATTTTGGGTCTAAGTGTCTAACCTTATAAATGGAAATATACAATAAAGGACCCACATTTTTATGGTTCTTATCAACTTAACTCATTTGTTCTTATATTATGGTTCTTATCAACTTAACTCATTTGTTCTTATAGTAGTTACTAAAAGTGTAATGTTAAAATAATATAAAACAATATTGCAAGTCAAAGTTTATAAATAAAAACTTTGAAAATTCAAAATAGGACACTTTTAATGGGACGGAGGGAGTAATCTATAAGTTTACGTTGTTTTATAGTTTTAATGTTTAATATTTTGTTGTGTTTAAATGAGGTAATGATTGAGCTTGGACATGAGGCTCGGGATGAGTTAAATGGTTTCAAGAAAGGCTGGGCTGAAGCTGTGCAAGGGCTTCGATTAATAGCTGTGTTCGTGGGCTGCAGGAGAGCTTATTGGGCTTGGCCTTTGGCCGCCATATAACTAGTTCTATACTTGTCCGTCCGTAGACGGGTATATTAGTGGCATAATGACATAAGTATTTTATTGATTGTACTCTAAACAAAACATTATTCGTTTAAAACCCAAAAAAATGTGAGATATTTAATCAAACAAACTCCTTTTTCTTTAGGCGTATCCATCAAATTCCAAAGTTAGCTTTATTTGAAGCTGAAAATGGCAAAATAAACAAATAAAATTATCAAACTTTAATAAAGAATCTGGAAGGTTAGAAGATATTAAATGATCATGCTTTTTTTTTTCCTAGATAGCATTTGAATGCTCAGTATAAACTTACACCAGCTCATAAGAACAACCTGCTTGTAGTGAATAAATAATAAAAAAGTCTAACTAAATGAAGGCATCACCTGTTGTGAATCGAGATAAATTAAAGTATTGGACTGCATTTAAAGTAACAACTGATGTATAATAAAAGGGGTCTCGTCCTAATTGAGCACCTGCAAAGTGCCAAAGATTGCTTCTATTGCAACTGGAAGAAAAAAAAAATGGTTTAAAATATTGGCAAATAAATATATATGAACCCAAAAGGTAACTAGCAAATAAATATATATGAACCCTAGGTCAGGAGAATCAACATCCATTCTTTCAAAAATGTGTTTAGCACCTGCAATGAAGTTAGTCAAACTTGTTCAAATAGCCAAATCATGCGTTATTGTTATAATTCAACATAAGAAAAGAATTCATAAACATTTTTGCGTTGGTTACCAAATAAATAAACCTCTTGTGTTTTGTTACAAATTCAAATCATAGTAAATCATTTCAAAGATCAAGGGTGAATAAGTGAATAACTGATAAGAGCATTAATTGATTAAAGCCGTTATCCTTATCCTTGTAACTTAACTAAAAACAAATTTATTATCAAAATTCATATATGATATATGATAATAAAGGAATAGAATGAACAGTTCTTATATATTATTATTATTATTATTATTATTATTATTATTAATAATAATAATAATGAATACTACTTTTAATATTCATATATGATAATAAAGGAACAGAATGAACAGTTCTTATATATTATAATTATTGTTATTATTATTATCATGGTTGTAAAACAAGGTCTCCAAGGCCGAGTACTCCCCGAGTAGTCGCTACAAGGTAGGTTGCCGAGGCGACTTTCTTCAACTCCGACTAATTACTCGGAATCGATCAAACGCGGTCAACATCGGCCAAAATCGGATCTAGTAGGTCAACTTAGGACGAGTCTGACATAAAATAAAATAAAACATAATTTCCATGCATATCAAATTAAAGAATGAATATCAATTTCACGTATTTTGTTATAAATATTAGTAAATTTATGTTATTTGACATATATTTAATTTCTGAAAACTAATTTCTTTATAATTTGGCATGTCCGAGTACTCCCCGTGTACTCTCCGCCTAGGCCGAGTACTCTCAACTCCCCGGTCGACCGACTAGGGAGCGTCTAACGACTTTTGCAACCATGATTATTATTATTATTATAATAAAATACATGTATGATTTTGTTCAGTATCGGTACAAGAAAGTAAATACCAGCATCAGCCAGGTATAGAAAACACCAAAAGTCGGTACTGAATTGATATTGAAAATCTTTTTGTTCGGGAATTTCGGTACTGCTACCCGGTACCATTTGCTCATCCTTGATCACGGGTGCCGTAGATTTTCTTCAACTTTTAATGATTTCTTTTTTTTAGTTTCAAGGGTAGGGATGAGCTCGGTGCTAATCAATACTAAATCGATACTAGTACCGAAAATACCGGTTACGATACCGGTATATGAAGGTAAAAATCGGTACTAGGAACGCCAAAAGTCGGTACCGAATTGGTACTTAACATCTTTCGGTTCGAGAAATTCGGTACTGGTACCCAGTACCGTTTACTTATTTTTTACCATAGATTTCATACGAACATCATTACCATACAACTTATTTATTGATTTTATTTCGGTTATCTTTTAGTGTTTTTTCTACATTTTCTTTTTATCTTGTCAACGGTTACGTGCGCAACGCGCTCGTAGTGATTTCAAAACACATGTAAACACAGACTAAATAATAAAAGAAGTTCGCCGCAACACGGCGACGGTGATAAACCTAGTAGTATTATAAAATACATAATGTAAGAAAAACATAGAACACATTTGCAAGTATTAAATAAATTGAGTAAAGTTAAATTCTATACAATCTTAAAGGACAAAGTCGATGGGTTTTCCACCGTCTTTGTCTCATTGCCCCCTTATTTTTATGATATTGCAATTTTAGCCCCTTGACTTTGTAACTTTAAAGTTTCATAAAACGGCAAATTTAGTCCCTAAACCTTCTACTTTGAATTTTCAAAACCACAACCATATCTTTCAAACTTTGGTAGCACCAACCCTCTACTTTGGTTTTCTATCATCACCCCCTTAGCTCTTACATAGTTACGCACCAACCCTCTTCGTTTACATTTCCACTAACATCCCCTCATCTTTTACACATTTCCGCCACCACCCCTATTCTTTTACACTTTGTCTTTTTTAGACTTTGCTTTTTTACCCCTTGCACTATTACTCCATTTTTACACCCGCCCAACTTTAAAAAAATTGCAATTGTAATCCCTAGACTACAACTTCTACTTTTGCAAATGCCAATGCATTGTGTTTTACGGCGAAATGTCTTAGGCATTGTGTTTTACACTTTGTGTTTTACACTTTTTGTAATTGTCTTTTACGCACTGCGTTTTACGAATCGTGTTTTGTCTTACTATATGCTTCCACCCGTCGCGCACCGCCGCAACGCGCGGCGGGCAAAATACTTGTTCATATATGATAAAAATCAAACTAAATGAACAGTGAATTTAGGGTATATTAGAATATGGGGTATGGGGCGGGGTTGTGACGTGGGTTGGGTACAAACGCCCAAGTCACCACCCGGGGTGGGCTTGGGTTTCGGCGTGGCCCCTTGGGCGGGGGTTGTGGCGTGGGTTGGGTACAAACGCCCAAGTCACCACCCCGGGTGGGCTTGGGTTTCGGTGTGGCCCCTTGGGCGTTGGACGGGGCTATCAAGATGACATGGCAGGATCTCATTGGCCAAGACAAGTAGCCGTTTGGGCTAGCCGTTGGCCAACGGCTATGTGTTTAAAAAAAAAAAATATTCACTATAAATACTCACACTTCTATTCATTTTTTTACCACAACTACTCCACCTCTTCTATAATCATCTCTATCTTATTTTAAAAAAAAAATCTCATCCAACCACAATACGAAAAATGAATTCTCATAATCGTGGTTTTGACCCGAACAATCCGTGGGCATTCAAAGAAACACCTAGCCCAGCATCCAATCGTCCAATTGTTCCCTTTTTAATACACTCCACGATGCCGGATATGGCTGGTTACGCATAGTTTATCTCGAATCGTTTGAAGAATGATGTCGGTCGAAAACACCAATGCCTTTCGCGCAACGCGCGTCATTGAAAAACACTAGTTTACATATCTTTAAAAACCGTCCCACATCTTTCCTCATCCTTGTCTCTATGTTTATTTTTTCATTATTTATTTCTCTTTCTTCTATCTAAAATCTTAACCACAAACTATTTTGTCTTATTATATTTTTCTTCTAAAATTGATATTTAATAAGTTGCAACAGAAAGGGTTAGCTCAAGGAGGGCCCATTTAAATACAAACCTTAGGAAATCCATGAACTTGGCATTATGCTAAGGGAACTCGAATGTTTCCTTCAAGATGAATTTTACATCTACTTATAGGTACGCATTTTAAAGAATGATATATATATATATATATATATATGGGCAAAGATAAATTGAAAACCCATTTGAATTGAATAAACCCTGAAAACTCTAACATCTACCATTGATTTAATTCATCAACGATTGTGATCATTTTGGGTGTGAGGCTGATATTACTTTTGCTTTAATAATTTGGGAAAGTACTTGCAAGGGTATTTTTGGCATGCATGTAAAATTTTGGTGTCTTGAAATAAATGAAAGTGTATGTACGGTGACATCCATCAAGATAAAAAAAAAAAGACTATTCACCCTACTGTACCACCCCACTCATTATCCCTACATGACCCCCTATAACCCTACCCTACCCTACACTGGTCAATATATTAAAACCCTACACTGTTGAAATAAAACAACACTCATATTTTTTTTTTCTTTTGATTATTTTATAAGTAGAACTCCTTTTTCACAAACAAACGCGGGTGTCTAAAAAAATAGGAAATAAAATAAAAAAGAAACTAATTGGTATGCAACATTAAATTGTTAGATGGTTTGTTACATTTATGTTTGACAATTTATTTTGTAACAGTGTTGAAAGGCGGTGAATCGGACACACCAGCAAAGGATTTAAAAGAAAAGAAAAATGTATTTATGTAACTTAAGTATTTTGTTTTTTAAGGAACAAGTGTGTTGTATGCGTTGTTAGGTTATATAATAATGTTGCACCTTAACATTTGTGGGGGCAAAATTTTGTAACTTAAGTATTTTCTTCATAAAGTTGTTTTACGATAATTTTTTTTAATTTATCGGTGTTTGGGCCACCGGTGTTGTATATAACAAATAAATGTAAAAGCATTAGGTGAAACACTGGATATACACGTTGAATAAGGTTACATTATATGTTACTTTATATGTACCGTCTTATTAAGGTTACATTCTACAAATGAGCAATAAATATTACATTATATGTAACATTTTACAAAAAAAAAAAACAAAAACAAAAAATGTAACCAATGAGGAGAAAATGTTACTTTATATGTACCATCTTATTAAGGTTACATTCTATAAAATGAGCAATAAGTAGCCCTTACATTATATGTAACATTTTACAAAAATAAAAGTACAAAAACTAACGTTACATTTTCTGTATAATTTCAAAAAATGTAAACACCCAGTAAACAAGAAAAAATGCTTGTTTTTTTTTACCATTTAAAGGATATCCACATACATAAAAGTGCAACGCGTTTTCTTTTCTTTCTCCTCCGGCACAAAGTATTATATTACATCACATTGTTACAAAAGTCGTCTTCCTACAAAAAGATGTTACATGTTGGTATGTACACTACAAAAAAAGATGTTACATATATTATACATATATTCATGGTTGACTGATCCAGGGTATCAGTTTTACGCTTAATCTGTGGTTTTGAATATTTAGTACACCTTATGTACTGGTGAGTAACAAACCTCTTCCATCTCTTGGTTTGTCCCTTGCGAATAAAAAACTCACAATACACGGCATACTCCTTGTACATACTAAACACATCCTTCCACGTTTCGTATACACAACCAACAATAGGCCTTAAACCAGTAGAAACATTAGGACACCACATTCTAGTGCCATTGGGTGTGTGGTGAACATAAAATTACTCGTCCACCTGAATACCTACATAAAAAAATAGTTATAACGAGGCTGCATATGTATATCCAAAAAAATTACTCGTCCGCTTGCATATGTATATCCAAAAAACGTTTTTTGACCTACATGTACGTTTTTTTCTGCGATCATAAAAGTCAAACTTTAAAAAAGGTCACAAGTCTTTTACAAAACATTGCATTCTTACTAAATTTTGTCATGAAACCTAACATGTTGGTGCATTTTTTAAATGACACAAAAAAGTGTAACCTCGAAAATTTTTACCTTCCAAAAAATATAAAAACTTATTTCTTAAAAAAACTTTTTGAGATAGAGTAAAAAAATGGTATTGTTAATATAAGTTTAACACCTTTTGCTACAAAGAACCCTAATATGTTGGTGCATTTTTTAAATATGGCCAAAAAGTGTAACCTTGAATATATTTACCTTCCAAAAAATATAAAAACTTATTTCATAAAAAAACTTTTTGTGTCAGAATACAAAAAATGGTATTGTAAATGCAAGTGTAACCTCACATATTTTTACCTTCTAAAAAGTATAAAAACTTATTTCATAAAAAAATTGGGCTAGAATAAAAAAAATGATATTATTAATACAAGTTTAACACGTTTGCTACCAAACAAACCACAACATTATCTGTGGGTTTTTTTCCCCTCTACCACCAAAAAAATAGAAAAAAAAAAAACACATTCTAATAACAAACTACAAGCATTATAACTGGGGTATCACAATACCTAAAAAAGTGTATATTTCATAAAATGATACATAATTAAAATCTACTTTGCTTATCTTTTTGTGCCATTTTATAACAAGTGGTTCGCATTTGATCCAAATCTACTTTACTTATCTTTTTGTGCCATTGCAATCTACCATTAACATTAAATAAATCAATCAAGAAAATGATACATAATTAAAATTTTAAACAAATACGTATAAGAAAACCGTATCTCTTAAACAATATTTCCTTAAACCTAAAAACATACTTGATCTAGATGGTTGTTGTCCGCTTTCGAATCTTGGTCGCTGAACCGCACCAATTTTTTAAGATCTTGGATGTTCGGTTTAGATATTGGTTGTTGTTACAGATCTTTTGGTGACTGATTCACACTTTTCTTGAACCAAAACATCGCATCTTCGAAGCACTCAAACACACATGCAAAGCCCCCAACAACTTCACAAGACACAAAAAGATAAAATATTCAGTCACTAAAAAATTTAGATCTACACAAGTACACAACACGAAAAGATAAAACACACTCTTATAACTATGTTTTAAAAATATGAACAATACGAATGATTAACTACCTGATTTGTTTACCACCGGATTTGTTTTCCACCACCATATCTTTAAACCAGCACCAGATCTTTTAAATTGCTGGATCTTGACTCACGCACGCATCAGATCTTTTTAACATTATTTGATCATCACAAGATCTGATTAAATAAAAACAATGGATTTGCTATTCATCTCTGATTACTTTTGTAAATTTTGCTTTTCAAAAGATGGAGAAAAATTAGGAAAGAGATATGAGTGATGTGTTAAAGAAGAGAGAGAGATATATATGAATGGGATGTTAAAGTTGAAAGATGTATGTCAGTAGTACTCTGTATAAAGTGTTAAAGTGAAATTAGAGTGAAGTTCCAGAAATGCCCTTAGAGACATTTGTTATATAATCGACGTGGCAAAACAAGAGCCATTTAATGGGTTTCTTGGGTTTAGTCAACTGGAGTAGGTTTTCTCCTTATAATTAGCCATATATATATATATATCATATATATATATAGGGGAGGGTTCATTGGGGAACACTAAAAAAGTGGGGAACGAGGGAACACTTTTGAAAATTATACTTAACATGTTAAAAAAAATATTTTTCTAAATTTTTTTTGGCGCTTTTTCTTATAAATACAAGTAGAAACATTTTTGATAAAAAAATCAAAAACTAAAAATATAAAAAAATGTTTAAAAAACAGTTATATCTTATAGAATTAACTTAACATGTTAAAAATAATTTTTTTTAAAAACTTTTTCAGCGCTTTTCTTTATAAAAAGGAGGAGAAACTAGTCGAGTAAAAAAATAATTTTTCTAAAAAAAAATTTTTAGTCTTTTTTAAATTTTTTTTAATATTTTTAGTTTTTGATTTTTTTTATTAAAAATGCTTCTACAAGTTTATATAAGGAGAAGCGCCGAAAAAGATGTTTAAAAAATTAATTTTTAACATGTTAAGTTAAACTTTTAAGAGTGTTCCCCGGTTCCCCACTTTTTTAGTGTTCCCCAATGAACCTCACACTATATATATATATATATATATATATAGAGAGAGAGAGAGAGAGAGAAAGTATAATGTACAAAAGGCCTTATCGTACTTCACGTACGCGACAAATCTGGCCGTCTGATTTTGTGTCATTATTACGCATGGAGCAGATTATCACGCATGGATCAATGTTTTGTGATTATCACGCATGGGAAACATAATAACGCATGTGTATAATAAGCATGTGGGTAATTACGGATGTGGTAAACTAATCACGCAAGTATCAAAGACTAAAAATAATCACGCATGGAAAATAATCACGCATGGATCTGATGGCCAGTATTGTCGCGTACGTGAAGTATGATAAGGCCTTTTGTATGTTAACCGCTCCCTATATATATATAGGGTAGGGATCCTATGAGAAGTCCACCCTATTTGAGAAACTTGAGAAACAATCTGGACCACACATTTTCACTAAGCAAAAAATGCAAAAAAAGGTGAAAAAAATGCAATTTTTTTTTTTTTTTTTTGGAAAAATCGCAGCTTTTTCTTTAAGGATTAAATTTTTTATTTTTTATTTTTTTAAATTTTTTTTTTTTGGATTTATACACATGTGTATATTGTTAATCTTTTAACTATACATATATGTATATTGTCAAT
Organism: Helianthus tuberosus; assembly: GCA_030545235.1. Lineage (NCBI taxonomy): Eukaryota > Viridiplantae > Streptophyta > Magnoliopsida > Asterales > Asteraceae > Helianthus > Helianthus tuberosus. The sequence continues at coordinate 108,048,312 of CM060430.1, read as the reverse complement.
TATACATATATGTATATACATGTTTAAAATTGAAAAAATATGTGTTATAAATCCTAAACCTTATACCATAAACACTAAAGCTAAATCTTAATGCTAAACCCTAAACCCTAAAGCTAAACCCTAATTCTAAACCCTAAAGCTAAACCCTAATGCTAAACCCTAAAGCTAAAACTAAACCCTAAAGCTAAACCCTTAATGCTAAACCCTAATGCAAACCCTAAAGGTAAAGCTAAACCCAAAAGTTAAAGCTAAACCCTAATGCTAAACCCTAAAGGTAAAGCTAAACCCAAAAGTTAAAGCTAAACCCTAATGCTAAACCCTAAAGCTAAACACGAAACCATAAAGTTAAACCCTAAACCCTAATGCTAAACCCTAAATACTAATGCTAAACCCTAAATAACACTTTTTTTTCAATTTTAAACATGTATATACATATATGTATAATTGACAATATACATATGTGTATAGTTAGAAGATTAACAATATACACATATGTATAAATCTAAAAAAAAAATTTTTTTTTTAAAAATAAAAATAAAAAATTAAATCCTTAAAGAAAAAGCTGCGATTTTTCAAAAAATAAAAAAAAAATTTTTGCATTCTTTTTACATTTTTTTTTTCATTTTTTTGCTTAGGGAAAATGTGTGGTCCAGAATGCTTCTCAAGTTTCTCAAATAGCCTACTTGTTCTCACATGATCCTTATCCTATATATATATTAGTAATTGCATATACAACAAAGACTCACCATTTCAAAACCATAGCTTCCGACAATAAGTAGCAGTGTAAGATTAACAAATTTAGCAGCAAATAATCCAATTAATATCATTTAGACACTCAACAAACTATAGTCGCCTTTGCTTGCGTATTGTGAACATATATTTGGAACATAATTACTTGGAACATATATGCACGGCACATGATTACTTGGAACATATATCTCAATCATATCACTAATAACTTCCCTGGCATACTTAACTGCAACAAAACCATATAAACTCATAACAATTTTTCCCTGGAATCTCCAATTTCATAAAAGTCAATATTCGTTGCAGTTGACTCAATCACCTAACAAAAATGCATACATGATATTCAAGGAATTTACGAGTATAATTAGGTCCAGTAAATGTTAAGTAAACAGAAAGTCAATGGCATAAAGAGAAACTCGCTTAAAAATAACACATTTGGAGTTCAGACTGTGATTTTGTTATTGTTGTATTATGGTGTGATTGATGATATGAGATTCAGAGAGTTTGAGCATGATACAAACCTTTAAATTTTCGAGCTCTGTTCGTTTCTGTTCTATCTCTGTGATCTGTTACATCTCCGGTGACTCTGGCGAGTTGTTCTTTTCCGATCCTGCTTTATTCTCTGCTCTCTGTTCTGTCATTTTTTTATCATATTCTGGCAATCTGTTAATTTTCCAGTCGGCATCTCCGATCATATTCCTTGATTTTTCCAAATACTTTTCCGCTCTAACCCTGTCTCTTCTCTTTTACTCTATTTCTCTGATTATAATTCTTCTTTTCTGTTGCAATCATAAATGGAAAAAAATGATGTTCAGACAACTCAAATATTGAATCATGCAATACCTGAATCATGCAACCGCACCATTTATCAATTAAACATTATTCTGAGTGAAACGTACCATTCAAATCCTCCAATGCAACAAAACCTCAAGGGAAATCCATAAGCCGACATCCTTCCAAACGCATTTTGATTTTGGATTATGGTTTGGACATTGTGTAGGGAACCTGATGGCGAGATTAAGGGGTGCAGAACAGAACTGAGAATCAGTAAAAAATGGCATGCGGTGGGTGGGAGTTACAGGGAAGAAGCGTGAGAAAAGGAAACTGCAGTTACTGGAGCGTATGTGATTGGTCAAAAGGAATCCAGGAAACTAACGCTGGAAGAAGCACTCAAACCAGCCTCACTACTCAGATTCACAACGCTAAGCAAGAAGCACTCAAAATGGAACGCATTCAAGCGGAATCACTTTGAGGCATGGAAAAACAAATGGAGCCAAAGGAAGATGGAACTTTATACCTTAGGGTCGAATTTGGGTTCGACTTTTTGGCAACCTACGAGATGTGGTTTTAGATGAAGCTCACAAGTCTAAGTACTCGATTCATCCGGGATCAGATAAAATGTACCAAGACTTAAAAGAATTCTATTGATGGCCTAACCTTAAAGGTGACATCGCAACTTATGTCGGAAAATGTTTGACATGCGCGAAGGTTAAGGCTGAATACCAAAAGCCGTCAGGCTTACTACAACAACCTGAGATTCCCGTGTGGAAGTGGGAACAAATATCTATGGACTTTATCACGAAATTACCTAGGACCTCTAGAGGCCACGACATGATATGGGTAATAGTGGATAAATTAACAAAGTCCGCACACTTCCTACCAATTCACGAAAAAGATAGTACGGATAAACTAGCCGAATTATATCTTAGAGAGATTGTGGCATGTCATGGAGTGCCTCTTTCAATAATCTTAGACCGAGACGGTCGTGTTATATCAAGGATTTGACAATCATTTCAAAAGGCCTTTGGATCTCGTTTGGATCTAAGCACGGCCTTACACCCACAAATAGACGACCAAAGTGAACGGACCATTCAAACCTTAGAAGATATGCTTCGCGCTTGTGTGATGGATTTAGGCGGCAATTGGAATACTCACTTACTCTTAGTGGAGTTCTCATACAATAATAGTTATCACACTAGCATTCAAGCTGCACCATTCGAAACTCTATACGGACGAAAATATCAATCGCCGCTATGTTGGGCAGAAGTCGGTGATAAAAAGTTAATTGGGCTAGAATTAGTCCAAGAGACTACTGATAAAATCTTCCAGATCTGAGACCGTATTGAGGCGGCTCGAGACAGACAGAAGAGCTATGTGGACAAAAGACGCAAACCATTATCCTTCGAGGTTGGAGACAAAGTCTTGCTGAAAGTCTCACCTTGGAAGGGCGTAGCTTTGTCTGGAAAGCATGGAAAGCTAAACCCGCGATACATAGGACCTTTCGAAATTCAAGCAAAGATTTGGTTCCGTTGCTTACAAGTTGAAATTGCCGGAAGAACTCAGCAGCGTACATGATACATTTCATGTGTCGAATCTCAAAAAGAGTCCAACACAAGAAACGGTTATCATACCTGCGAATGAGATAACCATTGACGACAAACTACAATTCACCGAAGAACCTAATTGAGGTTATAGACTGGAAAGTCCAAAAGACTAGGAAAAGTCGTGTCAAATTAGTCAAAGTTCGTTAGAACTCACGACACGGACCCGAGTATACAAGGGAACGTGAAGACCAAATCAGTGCAAAGTACCCCCACCTTTTTGAGAACACCCCTGGAAGGGATAGCTTAATGTGAATTTCGGGACAAAATTCTTTTTAACAATGAGAGTATGTGACAAACGGCAAAATAACCGGTAATTTCGTACAACTTAATCACTGTTTAAATTTTATAATTTCATGCATTAGACTTAATTTTGATATAATTGAGTCACATGAAGTCTAGCAATCCCAGGATTTACAATTACATAACATATCACATTATCGTATTCGCCATGTCGCGAAACGATACAAACTATATCCGAACACTTAGTAGTTTATCAGAAAACGCTATTCATGCCAGAATATTACAGCACATCCTGAAACGACAAAAAATAGGATATGAAAGCATATCCAAATCAATATTCATACAAAACCCTAGTTGGGAAGACAACTTGTAATAATATAACTTTTCGGAAAAATACATAAATGGTGAATTGTCCGATCCGATCTACGAACGCTACAATTTACATAAACCGGACACAAATATATAATCATTGGAACATTATAAGATCATTAAAACATGTTAATGATAATCAACAATAACAAGGATACCTTATATATCATAAAAATTTATAAGTATAAATTACCATATGTATTTATATAAAGTGTTGGTAATCTATCCGATAACGAAAGAAGTGTCGGTTTTAATATCTAAACATAATTTAAACTAGTCTAATGAACTAGTTAACATCTTTTAGTATCCTAATCAACAATTAACACCTTAATCATCTACAATTAGCATAATGACATAAATATCCATCCATAGAAATTAAGCACATGTCTAACAGCATCCACAATAAGCTTATTTTTTGGCATTTTTAAATAGAGCGAAGGTGATGTGGATGAGAGAGATGATGAGTTGGAGGAAAGAGAGTGTGATGGTGTATGTGAGGAAAAATGAGAGAAAATGGGTTATGTGAGTGAGAGTGAAGAGAGCGGAGAGAGGAGAGAGAAATTGTGTTTTTATAGTTTGTGAGAAGGCTACGAGAGAGAAATGTTTTTATTGCTTGGGCAAGTACCCATGTGCCATTTAAAAACATCATCCAAATACTTGGTTATTGTGGATGCTCTAATCAGTATTTTATTCAAACAACCATCACCATACCCCCCTCACTTTGGAGGGTTACATGTGGGGCCCATTAGCCCCTCTCCTATGATGGTGATAAGTGTTGGAAGTATGGATTCTTGATAACGTTTCTTGACTAAAGAAAGTTGAATTTGATTTATATAAGTTTCAAGTCGACAAACAACCTTATCTTCTCATAACTTTCAAGTTTTCTACTTTTTAAAAAAGTGTAAAAAGAATAATGTAGTGTTTGGTATGCAGGAATGAGAGAGTGAATAGAATAGACTATTACAAGGGAATGGAAAAAAAATGTGTTTGATTAGTCAAGGTAATGGAATCACCCATTACGTATGACATTCCATTCTCTCAAATTCATTCCATCCACACCCCTTATTTTCTTTTTCCATTTCATTCCATCTCCCACCTTCATCACAAACACCTCTCACCACCTCCACCACTAGCCACCCACAAATGCCACCATCACCCGTAGCCGCCACCTTACATCGTTGACCAACGCCCGCCATCGCCGCCACCCGTCGTGCCACCGTCGACCACCGCCATCCTCCGCCACCAAACACCGGCGCCACCGCCACCATCCGCTGCAACCACCCCCTCCGCCACCGAACATCGACACCAACGCCAATATCAACCACTAAACACCACCGACTACCGCCATAACAACCCACCACCGTCGCCACCCTCCGCCACCGAACACCGGCGCCACCACCACTAACATCGCACCACCCTTCGCCACAACATCGGAACCACTTCCGACCATCGCCACCCTCCGCCACCGAACACCAGCATCACTTCCGCCACAACCTACCACCGCCACTGCCTCCAACCGCCGCCGCCCACCGCCGCCATCGACTACCACCACTCATCGCCAATTTTATTCCTTCTTCTTTTCCTGCCTACCAAACACTACAGGGTAATTATTCATTTCATTCCCACATGGTAACCAAATAAGACCATGGAATGGAATGATCCATTTCATTCCTTTGTCCATTACATTCTCTCGTCCATTTCATTACCCCATACCAAACAAACCTACCCTTCCAATATGCATATTATATATAGTATAGATGTTGTTGGGTTAATCTGTATGGTTAAATATATCCAGATCAGGTCAAACATGGTCGTGTCTCCGATAGAAGGTCAAGGTCAACTTGACCCGTATTTGATTTTTGTGATCAATATAATGTAACAATTTGCTTTCTTATGTTTCAGAAAATAGGAGATAAAGCCAAAAAATCATGGGATGCCAGAGACGAACTCTGTTTATCCAAGGTTACTTTTGTTAGAGTAAAATGTATATTTTTTTTTTTATGAAACTCTGTTCATTAAACATAATCCACTAGATGAATTTCACAGTCCTTTCTCCAATTAAGACAATAGACCACTCTCACAAGAGGGTAAAGTTGGCTTTTTTTTTTTTTCTTTAATCCAGTAATGTCAAAGAAAAAGGTGAATTGTGGATGACCACTTGATCATTTTGAAACCAGCCACGTCATTGTGGAGGAACAACAGTAAGGGTGTAAGCCCTCGATTGTTATCAAGTGTTCATGGCCCCCCTCCTGATGATGTAATGGTTGTTGAAAAGTATGCAGTTTTAGTATAATGCCAATGCAACTATACTAGTAATTAAGTTTCATATTACTTGAACCAAAAAAGGAAAAAAAAAAAAAAAAAAGAAAGCATAGATTTATGATGGCGACCGCATATGGCTAGATTTTAGTCGACTTATAATTAACTATTATAAAGTTGAATGAATGGAAACTAAATTCATTTTTTGCCAGATTTTGACACTCGAGGCTTCAAATTTGACATCTAAAGATCTAACACTGACTGTTCTTTATTCGGCTTCGTATTCTTGTCTTCCTTCATTGGTGTCAATAAACTCTACACCTGCATCACCTACTGATGATGATAGTAGACAAGATGGCAATGGGCCTCAAACTGGATCCTTTAATGAGTATGCAATTTCCATCACTGATGTACTTCGGACAATTGATCTGGGATGCACACACTTGTGGTTGCAGAGTAGAGGTCTAACGTTTGGTTTTTCTTATATTTATTGCTTTAACTAGGTTTTGAATTGTTCTATTATTGATTGGTTGCGTATTCACTTTACAATCTTGTATTGCAGTTTTGAATTATTCATGTGACGTTTCGTTGATTGTTGTTTTGAATCTGAACAATTGTGTACATCTTTTGTGTTTAAAACATGAAATCTGAATTTGATTTTGAGTTGACGATTGTCAACCCTAAGTATCTTCATCTCCAATTGCGATTGTAAGCAACTAGTACTCTTAACAGTTTTGATTTTCAGTTTTAAGGATTATCGATATCTTCATCTTAACAGAGTGGCGATCTAGGGTTTTGTTTGGCAGTCTATCAACCAGGTTTTTTTAATCACTTTTCCAATTCTGTTATTCTTTTGCTGGTGTTTTGTTGAAGGAACAGCCGAAGGCGGTGGTGGGAGATTGGGATGAAGGAGACGGAGAAGTTGCCGGCGGGATACTAGAATAACAGAATTGGTGAAAGGGTTGTGTATCAACTAAAATCAGACCTGAAACCGTAAAACAACGGTATAGTTGTTTACATGTGTGATTTGGTGTATATGTGTTTGTTCGATTTTTTTTTTTCATAATTTATTTTGCACCAACTCATATTAATAATCTTTGTAGGATAATGTTAGATGTGCTCCAACTCATCTTAATAGTTTTTGTAGGATAATGTTCATGTGTAGGATTTCTATCGAATTAACTGTTTGTTGGCGTAAGTGAAAATGTTGTAGCTATTTTTTCTTTGCGTATGTAACAGGTGTTGGAAAAATCCATCCGTTGTCACCGTTGCCAACATGAATAAAGTAAATAAATCCCACTCGGATGGTTGAAAGAATCCTGGATTATAAGCAACCGGAGACTTTACGTGGTGTACATTTAATTGATTTTATCCAGAATTTGCACATAAATTATTCCCATTTAGTTATCCATTTAACCGAATTATTCCCATTTAGTTATCCCTGGGTTCAAGTTGATGGTGTGGCCCATGAAAGTAACTGTTTGTATTGTGATGTGGAATTCAGAATATAAATAAGATAGGGAAGGCAACTACATGACACGGACGGGAACTTTCGACTATACTTTTCAGGTAAAATTTTATGTGTAATTTGCTTCTTTTAACTGTTGTTTGTGTGTGGATTTTGTTGTTCACTTTTGTGCCTTAATATTGTTATTGTGGTGTTTCTAGGTTGTATATCACATATACATGTTAACATATAAGTTAAGTGAATGTATATTTAGTGGTGGCCATTTAATGTTTGACTCGTGTTCATTCAGAAAGAATAGAAAAACTCAATTTTATCACGGGTCAAAACGAGTTTGGGTTGAAACATGTCATTTTAAATGAATGTATATTTAGAGGTGGCCATTTTAGTACCGGTTTCTCTGAGGTTTATACCAGACCCTTGAAATGATCACCATCCTTTTTTTTTTGTAATTTCCAAACTTATAATTTGATTTACAGATATATCTTTGTTTCTCTGATTTAAAACTTAATCTTTGTTCAATCTGATTTACATACCATGTTACAACGGCCCAATTTGATTTACATGGTTTATTTTTAGAAGCCCAATACTTTGTTTTGAGTTTTATTTTTTAGCATGTCATTGAAGCACCTTACTTTGAACTCTTGCTACAAATGTAAGACTTGAGTAAATGAAATAAAAAAATGTAATCAGTAACCGTATATATAGAGAAGACTGGGAGTACTCACGCTTTACACTTGATGCAGATTACATTGCATGAAAGAGAGTTTCTTGGAAGTCCACTACACACATCCTCAAGAGTAACTTAGAGAGGATGAACAACATCTTCTCCCCTTTGTTGATGGTGACTATTACATTTTCTTTTATATAGTACTCGATTAATAGCTCTTTACCTTTTTTACCTATATTTTGTGTTGATAGTTTTCTCTTCTACAGAAGATACTTTTAAAATTGAGAAGGCGTTGTTGTCAGATATATGTATGAAACCATAGAAGGTATTTTTTAAGCTCTTGGTTTCCTTGATTTCTAGACTGAATCTTATGCTTATATAGACCTTACTTGGGCTATTTGGTCATCATATTTAGACTTCATCGTCGCAGTTAAAAAGTCCATCATTTGCTAGGTGTTCAGGATTTTAATTTGTTTAAGTATTTAATTTCTCTTTTCTTTTTATATTAGTTAATGGTTAATCCACCATTTATTTGTGATTGCATCCTCCAATTGTTTGATGAAATGCCAAAATGAGCTATCACTATGGATTTTACTATATTGCAGCTTTTCTTTTGAGCTTATGAAGGTGCCACGTATAGAGATTCAATTTAATTTTTAGGTGTGGTCATGGGTTGAATGTCTGGTGTATTGAGTATTTTTTTTATCAGATAATGGATCCTAAACACACCGGAGAGATATTAAGGTATCCTTATCTAATTTCTTTTTTCCTTGGCGTTCCTCTACTTCCCATTCCTATGGTATATAATAATGCAGGAGTTAAGGCAAATGAGGAACATATTGTTTATCAAACTGCATTGCAGGTGAGTCTATTAATAAGTATTATAAGTTGCAAGTTTCATGTTGCCAGAGAGCTAATATATTGAATTTAATGAATTTAGATGTTGTTCAACTACAGGATCTTTCCCAACTGAAGTCAGAGACTTATGTGCCTAAAGGTTCATTGGAGGTTGTAACACCCCGAAAACGGGTTTGGTAATCAAACCACGTTAATACTAAATGACGGGTAAAGTACTGTTAGTGTTAAAAATTAACCAGGTGAATATTAGGATTTAAATAAATAAACCTAAGATTAAATAAAAGTTAAACGAAAACTTTTGAGGAAATAAGGTTTATAAAAGGCCCGAGTTGATGGGACTTAAAACAAAACGAGTTGTAATCTCCCCGAACCCACTAACTTAACTAGGAATGTTTAACCTAGTTAATTAGAGGGAATGTTATTGGAATTAAGTGGGTTGTCACCTACTTAATAACTAACCAAACATGAGGGGCCAAATTTGGATAACTTAAAAGTTTATTTAATAAAAGAAGGTTTAAAACAAAACACACACATATGTGTGTTCTGTTCGACCAAAAGATACTCCCCAGGAGCTCACAACCCTAATCTCAACAAAATCATCAAATTGAAAGCTTAAACGAAGCTCAAATTCACAATTAAACGTGAATTAGTGATCACCCAAGCTAGGGGATCATAAGGTATGTAAAATTTTGATGATTTGTGAAGTTGTGAAATTTGAAGAAACATCATAATCGCGAATTATGTATGGATTATAGAAGCTATGGCTGAATTAACGATGTATACTTGCTTAGGAACAAAACCCTAAGTGAAAATTATACATTTGATGCTATGAATTGAATGTTTAGATGATTTACCACACTAGGATAAGTGGGTTTTAATTATATGATGAAATTGATGATATAATTATGATTAGAATCATCATACATGATATTAATAAGAAGATACTTGGACAATTAGGTGTTTGAGTACATAAATCATACTTGCCATGAAATGAGTTTTGTATGATAAAATGAAAATGATGATATATTCATGTTAAAATGATGTTTGATATCATCATGTGTTAATTAAATGAATTACGACTACAAGAACTTGGTTAATAAGTGGTTAAAACGGTAGCATAAGAATGATGCTTACCAGATATTTGACAAAGTACTTAAACGAGTAGTTGAGCTACATCGTGTAAATACTTATATCAACAGGCAGTTTGACTTTAAAAGTCAAACTAATCATTGATATGATCGAATGATAGTTTCGATATAAAAATTGTAGGATGGAATAGTCGTGATTGATTATGACTAATTTAACCATCTTACAAATTACAATGATAGTTTGACGCTTAACAAGCTAGGTGGAAGCTTGGGAAGGAAGCGGGTCAAACAAATCGAGTATGAAGGAAAAAAGCATAATTTGGATGCAAGGTAAGTAAAGCTTACACTCCTTTTAAATTTGTAAACTATTCCTTTATCGTATTGATTATGAAAAAGATAATTTAACATTTGAAAAGTGATGTTCCGACGTGTAGTCGTACGGAACAAGATAAGCGAAAATGATAAGAAACCTTATCTATGGTTAAAAAGGAGTAAATTGATTATTCGGTCATACTATAACGAATAGAAAAATGAATTTTAATGGTTACCTTATAGGGTAAGCCAAAACGAATAATAAGGGCAAAACGGTAATTTGGTCACACGTTGACGATAAACGTTAGTTTTTGAAAGACACTTCATGGCGTAAGCAATGATAGGCCAAAAGAATTAAGAAACGAGATATAAGTAATGTGACCGTACGGTGTAAACCGGAACGAGTTACATAAATGAGATGACAATTAATATCATCTCACTAGGATAAAATGGTCATTTAGACCAAACGGGTCAAAAGGTGAAGATGTCACCATTAGACGATAACGACTAATCATTGTTTGTCAAGTATAATGATTACATGAATAAATAGTGTGTGGAATATGCATTGCTATTAACTAGCAACTTAATAGAGGAAATACTAAACGGGTCAATATGTTGATCCGAGCCAGGTATGTATAATAGGTCAACTCCTCATTTAGAACTTGAGGTTCCATGAGAGTTAGACAAAGTAAAAAAAAGACATTTGGTTACTTTAATAGGTAAACCGAATGATTCAAATTATAGTCATTGTGTTTTGAAAACAAAATGACTTTTCAAACAAGATCATAGTTAAAAAGTGGGATTTTTGTCAAACATGCCTTTAAAAGTCCTTCATTGTAAATGAAAGGCTAAAATGGACCAAAACGCCCTTGATCGATAAATCAAGCAAACGACCATTACGGGTTGTTTAGAAATAAGCATTTCGATCAAGTAAATCCTTAGAATAAGTATAAAAGCGAAAGGCATGATCTTTGCGAGTCAAATGCCTTAAAATGCGTCTTTGTCGTAAAAAGAGAAACCGAGGGATAGAACTCGGAATAAATAATATACCATATTAAATCCACCACATTTATATTTGTGATGGAAGACCATTTGATAAGTAATGTGGAAATATGATGCTAGAAATGAATGAAAGTGATTTATGCTTAAAAGTACTTAAATACCCTTAACGGGTCAAAATAAGTATATAAGCAAAACGGGTTCAGAATACATAAGAAACCCGTAATTTGAACCTTGAATAATAGGAAACAGATATAACATGATGTTCATGATAATTTAAAGGCAACAAACAAGTTTGGTTGATAAAATCATGAACGGGTCAAAAGTTTTGTAAATATATATTAAGCCGAAGGCTTAAAAACCCCGAATTTTTTAATCTGGATGTTGGATTTTAACTCCATGGGATGGAGAATTGAATTACGATCACGTAGGAAGAAACGTGTCGTGAAACGGATCAAAAACGAGAAAGTTATGTAGTTTCTGTGGAAATTGATTCCGCTGGAAATATGCAGGTCTGCATAACAAACTCTCTGTCGAAATGCCCTTGTCGCATCACGCGACGAAAACCCCCATCTCTGTCGTGGCCCGCGACTCCAAATCATATCTCCCGTCGCGGCACGCGACGGGGTAAATACCCTGCATTTTGTTGCTGTTGAATGGTTTTGCATTGCGAACTTGTTTAAACTCGTTTTAAACGCTATATGACTAACTCATTTCATGTTTTATGAAATATAGGTATAATGTAAGTTACCAGAGGACAATCAAGCTCACTAAGGAACCGAACACGATCAAGAATTCAAGCTTACACGTTACTTTTCGTCGTCTCGTTTTAAACGGCGAATATACTTAATCTATGTTGAAGTGTTTTAACTAATGAGTATTTCCAAGTGTATGTGTTGTGATAATTACACTATTATAGACAAAATCTATATAAAACTCGTATAAATCAAGTAAGGGTCTTACAGAGGTAAGGAGGTTCAACTTTTGAGACACCTGGTTCAGATATGTGCACAAACTTTCAATCTTTTGAATGTAATAACTTGAAAATGGATTTTTATGTGATATTTTTTGGTTTTGAGGATTCAGGATTTTAATTTTGTATGATTATGTTTGGTAGTGAATTGCTTTATCGTGGATGGTATACAAAGAGACTAAAAGCTTTCAGTGCTTTGGAGGAATCCTTGCTAATGATCAGGTGGCTTAGCGTTCTTTTTTTTGTTCTTTTGATTTATTTATAAGGGTGGACGGGGCGGGTGCGGGGTGAAGGGCGGTGAACCCCTTCACCGCGCGGGGGACTTGATTTGCGGGGACTCTTCACCACTTGGAATATGACCGTTGTTGGCTTGAATGTTTGAAAGTAACGGCTATATAGCCATTTATATTAAAAAAAAGGTTTTTTTTATATATATTTAAACTATATAAACCCAACCCATTTTAAACAAATTCACACCAACCCATTTTCTCATTTCTCCAAAACTAAATCTCTACCCCTATTTTATTTAAAAGTGGTGGAAGAAATATCATTGTTTTTCTCACCCGATAGCAGTAATGCATCCGATAGTAGCATAATTTTATTCCAAAATCTCATTGACGAAGCCGAACTACAATACACAGGCACATCTAGTAAGAAACATTTTGTTCGTTGTGATCGTGAGAGTGGCCACGAAACCCTTATGGCGGATTATTTTGTCGAGGACCCAAAATACAACGAAGAAATTTTATCAAATCATTTCCATATCCTCACATACTGGACGTAAAGAAGTTCAAGAAGCAACACGAGGCGGCAAGAAAAGACGTGGAACGGACTTTTGGTGTTTTGAAGTTAAAATTAGGTATAATGAATCGGCCAATGCGTGCTAGGAGTGTGAAAAAATTTACATACCTGGTGTATACGTGTATTATTTTACATAACATGATTTTAAAAGACGACGGAAACGCGATAGCACCCGTACACATTCGAGATCCTCCAGTCGAGCTCGCTCTCGGTGACAGTGTGTTAAATGAGCTTATGGATGAAGATACGCATTGGAGACTAAAACATGATCTCGTTGAGCATCTCGGAAGAATAGATTTACCCCACCTATTGGTGGAATCCGATGAAGAGTAGTAATTTTAGTTAGTTTTTTTTTTTTAATTTAATGTAATGTGTTTTTTTAATTTATTGTACTTTTATTAATTAAGTAGTTTAAAAAAAAAGAAAAAAAAATTAGTTTACCCCATGGCATGATTGGTGACCACTACTTATTGTTTTTGGGTAAGAGGGGTGTAAGAGAGGGGAATTGACATGACACCTCATGATTTGGTGGGTGGAAAGTTTACCCCATCTCATGAGGGGTGCACCCCTTTCACCCTAAAATCAAGCTTTGCAATTAACATTTTTTATAGTTAGGTTTAACTTGATGGTATGTACAACTTAGATATTACAACTTCGGGCCATATACTTATGAATGGGTCGATTTGGACTAATACGTATCTTGAATGTGTCAGTCAGTTAGATGAGTGTAACACAAAAGGTAAGTTAAAAAAGAAACATGTCAAATGGTTCACCCTGAAGTTATAAAGGATTCTTTTTAAAAAAAAGATACATGTACTTATGAATGGGTCGATTTTAAAATACACCAACGCTATAAATCATCATGTTTAGAAAAATGGATTATATTTTATTTTTGAAACCATATTTGAGACTAAGGACTTATAAAGGATTTATTTTTATTTTTTTAAAAAAAGATACATGTAATCTGTAACACCCTGTGTTTCGAAAGTCAAAGTCAAAGTCAAGATTGAAGTCAAAGGAAGAAAAGATTGCTAATTGCGATCTGTCACTCCTTGCTCAGCTACTGTTTTAACTTCTTTGACTTGTAATCGAATCTATTTATTTATTTGCTTTAGTTGTATTATGTGGAGTATCTATTAATAATCGAGGTTTAATCGTTATTTAATCGCATATTAATCGCTAATCGCCTTACCGTTATCGCATCGCAACTCGAATTATATGTTCTGGATGTTGTTTTACGTGTGTGTTCTAATTATGTGTTACTTGTGCATGTTATGTTGATGTTGAGGTGTTAATCGCAATCGCAATCTATAGCATCGCAATCGAATTGCAAATTCTAAACGCAAGTTAATTACAGTAATTGTATGTTATATATAGTAATGTTCTTTGTGCAACTAATGGGAAATACTATCGCATCGCTCACTCGAATCGCATCGCAACGCTCAACACGTGAATCAAAACGACAACACTCATCGCGCCGGACACTAGGATCGAGTGGCCAACCGATCGAGTAGCCATCCGATCGGATTGCCATCCGATTGGATTGTCATATGATCGAGTTGCCACCCGATCGGGCTGCTACCCGATCGGATTGCCACCCGATCGGCCCGACACATCACCACTTTCCTTTTTGGGAAAACCTATAAATACCCACTTGTCACATCATTTGTGATGTGACAGCACCTTGTTTGACCAGCCGTGCTCCAGCACGCATTTCTCTCGATTCTTGTAAGTTTTCAACCTAAATCTTGTACTTCTATGATCTACACGCACTTCTTCATCATTTTCACCTTTGAATCTTAACTTTTAACCGTGAAATCACCGGATTTGAGGTGTTCTAGGGTGATGTCATCATGGAGTTCTTATGAACTTCAAGGTTTGGCTCATTCCATCAAGAACAACTTAGATCTGAAGGATTTCCACATGAATAATCAATGTTTTTTAATAGATCTACACATATTTATGGTTAAAAGGACTGAGAGAAGGTTTTCCAACTTTCTTTCAACTCTTTTACACTCAATGCACTCAAAACCGATAGAATCGGAGCTCGTTCTAATCTTCTACTTATCCTTAGTGATGTGTTAGTTCAAGATCTGAATTCTATCCAATAGACTACTGATTTCGGGTTTGAAAATGAACAACCGTCTCGAACCGTGAACTGGTCGGACTAGGGTGATTCCTGTTCGATAGGGTCACTTGGGTTGAGATGGGGTTTCTGTTGTTTAAGCAAGATATCATAACGTCTCGTTCAAAACTGCAAAACTTCATCAAAGATCAAGGGTCAAGCCGATCAGGTCGTTGGGACGGATTGCTGTCCGATCGGATTGCCATCCGATCGACCGGTCATCCGATCTGGTTACACTTGTTTCCACACTTAAACTTTTTATTCAAGCATTCGAGGTCTGGACGTCGAACGGATTGCCGTCCGATCGGATTGCCATCCAATTGAGAGACCATCCAATCGTGTGACGTTTGGAACTTCGACACTTAATCATTTTCAATTTTCAAAGATTATCAGTAACTAACGAATTGCCATCCGATCGAGTGACCGTCCTGCTGTGAACTTATTCTCAACTGAGAAGACTCGCCAATCGTATCGCCGTCCGATCGACCGACCTGAAGGGCAGAGATACTTCTCTATTTTCTAAATGCTACAACGAAAACTTCAAAGGACAAACCATCATACACAAACACATCCTTGCCAAAACGAATATCAATCCAATCGAATAGCCATCCGATCGGATGACCATCCGAACGGATTGACATCCGATCGACTGGCCATCCGATCAGATTGCCATCCGATTGGATTACCATCTGATACTTGGTTACTTCTCACCTGTTTACGCGTCGCTCATCGTTTATGCTATCGTTAACTGTTCAGGCTAATCTCTCAAGCGCTCCCTTCAATCTAAGGCAGTGTTTATTAAGTTAAACGCTATCTGTGAGTATACTTGATCCCTTTTTGCTTTATGCACTTTTGGGTGTTACATACGTTACTTATTCTAAAATCACATCGATCACACAACGCAAACATTATTTATACGCTGACCTCTAATGCATGTTATACGTGACTCGATGAATGCCTGTTTGTTATGTTTACACATTGATTGCTGTCTACCTGCCTTAGCAACGGTAGTACTATAGTTTGGACTCAGCACCTGTTCACTCAGGGGTTGTTAAGTACAATACTTCATGTGTTCGCAGTGGTGAACATGTGATGCGCACTCACTACTCGTAGTCAACTCGCAGTCATTGGTATTGATAGGATCTTTGTCGATTACTTACATGCTTCACATTATATGTTGTACATGCTGGTTATGCGTAAACGATTTCGAACTCTGTTATGCTATTATCAAACTTGTATGCTCACCTTTACACTATGTGTATTGACCTCTATTTTAACATATGTGACAGGTGTTTGAATGCATAGGATGTTGCTTACCTGCTTTTGTGGAATCAAGTAGGACTGAGAGTCTAGAAACAAAGACAATTTATTTTTATTTTGAATCTGATTTGTCGGAACGGTTTTATTTGTTTTGGAGATATCTATGTCTGTAATAACTTACTTTCTTAATAGGTTATGGTATGGGACGTAATGTTAACTATTCGGTAAAGTAGTTGTTATGGAATTTCTCTTGAACAATCTGTTTCGCTCAGTGCCATGCCCCGAAGTTTCCGTCATCGGCTGGGGTGTGACAGATTGGTATCAGAGCCATAACTATAGGGAATTAGGCAAGACTCGACCTAGTCTGGGTCGATGTCTTAGAAACGACCAAGTCTATAGTCTAAGTACCAACAGACCGACTTGTGCATGCCCAATAGGGGTTTTGTACGAGCTTACTCGCTATTTCTCGCTCGAACTCGCTGTACACTACACATTTACGCGAACATCGCATACTACAGTACCGCGCGAGAACAGCCTTTCCTAAGGCTGATTACACACACAAGCGGATGATCTGGTCAAGATTATGTGTGAAAACCGCAAACTCTCGACTAGGTTACTCGTTCGAATTGCTATTTTTACTACAAAACAAGAGAGTTCGCGTTGAATCAGGAGTAAAATCCATACTTCGACGCAAATCTCCTTATCTATCTCGTGATTTTATCACACAAGCAGGAACGTAATCGCTAAGTTAGGGGTGAAACCCGAACCTTGATGACTCGTTCCACTCTCTAATGTGGTTTTACAAAACTCTCACCAAAGTCTCGACGGACTCCAACGACTTGGGTCACACTGTAACTGGGAGGATGCGTGCCGATCGCTCAAATCAAAGTGAGAGCATAGTCCCGAAGGCCAAAGTGTGCACTTAGGGTCCTTGTATAGTCGAACCACTTTGGGTAGTCAATGTCTACACACACCCGAGACAATCTCACCTCAATTTTTATGTGTGTTTCGATTCTGAGCCACAACTGCTGACTCTGATATTTGTCGCTTTTATGTGGATTTTATGTGTTTTATGTGGTTTATCTGTTCATATGCTTTGATTTCTGGTGATTCATACGCTTTTCTCTTTTCGCTTTGATCAACATGCATCACTCGCACTGCATACATCTACCTCGAAACGCTAACAAATCGCTGGTCATTATTCGCAATCGCTACTCGATACCCGCAATCACTGTACTTAATCGCTATACGTGCTGTGAAGGATAGGGAATACGTGCAACATATAGTAAGGCTTCTGGGTTCTGACTGCCTTGTGTGCTTTTGTGCCTTACATGATTACATGTTTATATGTTTATGTGCTTATGTGATCCTATGATTTTGTGCTTATATGGATTGATGAATGGATGTGTTCCAAAGCTTTATGGTGAATTGATAGACTATACTAGGAATAATCGAATATGTTTTGAATCCTATGACGCTGTTTGTTGCAGACAATGTCGGCATCTGGATCCCTACACTCACGAGCTGCCAGGTGTAAGCACGCCAACAAGCGACTCGCCTCTCTCGTCGCAATTCAAATCTTCAAAGTTATCCCTCAGATCATGAGTGAACTGAACGAGAATGCAAGCAAGTCTTCTGAAGGGTCCCAAACTGATTCGCCAAAAGCTGTTTTTAGCTTCAAGCAGTTCAAAGCCTGCAGCCCGAAAGAGTTTACCGGTGAAGATGGCCGTACGGCCATGTTCCAATGGTTTGATTCTATCGAAGTCACCCTACGCCAGAGTGGTTGTCCTGATAATCTCCACACTCTGAACGCAATTGGCGTCTTCCAGTCCCGTGCTTTAGGCTGGTGGAAGGCTGAGGGAAACAAACGCAGAAATGATGTAGCTTACGGGCTAACGTGGGGTGAGTTGAATGACATGATGATGCAAGAGTTCTGCCCTCCCCATGAGCGCCAAAAGTTGGAGGATGAATTCTGGCACATTAAGCAGAAAGATGGTGACAATGCTGGTTTAACTGCGTGCTTCAAGCAGTTGAGTATAATCTGTCCGGACCAAGTCAAGACGCCCAAAATCGCCATCAAGAAGTATATCCGTGCTCTTCCGGATTGCGTGGCTGATTTCGTTCAAGCTGCAAAGATGACAACGATTGAAGAAACCTACTTGCTCGCTGTTGAGATCAACGACAAGCGAGTCAAGTCTGGTGTCTGGGATAAAGCTCCCAAGAATCTGCATCAAGCTACCACCGCTTCAACCGCTGAAACCGCCACCGCTCCTTAGTCATCCAAGCTCTCGAGACGTAAGAGAAAGAACAACAGCAGTTCTAGCAACAAGAACTACCCTGTGACCAATGTTGCCCTGCTCCAATCAGTTCTAGCTCCTCAGCAACATCAACACCGCCAAGTAGTGGCCCCGGTTACCAATGCACCGTCGGTAAAGCGTGCGTATACTGGTCCTCATCCGGTTTGCCCTACTTGTACCTATCGCCACCCAGTGGGAATCGCTTTTAGATACTGTACGCATTGCAACATGTACAGACACTTCACCGCCAACTGCTGTACAGGTCCACATCAAAACCCTGCTCTAACACAAGGTCAAGCTCCTGCTCAACAAGCTCTACTTGCTGCTCCTCCAGGTCATCAAGCGGATCATGCACCCGCGATCAATGCTAGAGCTTGCTATGCATGTGGTGATCCCAACCACTTTGCCAATATGTGCCCGAACCGAGTGGTCAAGCAAGAGCTACAACAGCAGCAGCCTCAGCAACAGCAACAACAACCAGCTGCCCGCGGACGTGCATTCAACATTAATGCCCGCCAGGCTCAAGCCGATAACAATGTGGTTAATGGTACATTTCTCGTGAATGGTATATATGCTACGTGTTTATTTGATACTGGAGCAGATAACTGTTTTGT
Organism: Helianthus tuberosus; assembly: GCA_030545235.1. Taxonomy (NCBI): domain Eukaryota; kingdom Viridiplantae; phylum Streptophyta; class Magnoliopsida; order Asterales; family Asteraceae; genus Helianthus; species Helianthus tuberosus. Next base: position 108,028,851 of record CM060430.1, on the reverse strand, counting down.
ATCGTTTGAATTCAAAAAGCTCCTCAATCGTAAGCGCGCTCATCTCCCCTCGACGTTCGATGTTGAAGTTGCCACCGGAAGAACCGTCGCTGTCAATTCTGTTCTTCGTGATTGTACTCTTGAACTCAACAATCATGTCTTTCCTATCGACCTTATTCCGATGCAGCTCGGTAGTTTTGACGTCATAGTAGGCATGGACTTTCTTCGTGAAAACCATGCTGAAGTTGTTTGCCTCGATAAGATGATTCGATTCTTGCTCGATAATGGTGATCAATTGTGTGTTTACGGTGAAGTCGCATCGAATAAACTCCAACTCATGTCGTGTATCCAGGCTAGCAAGTATCTCCGCAAGGAATACCAAGCTTTCTTGGCGCACCTTGTAGTAGCGGAAAATGAAAAGAAAGGTAATCCGGGAGTAAATGATGTCCCCGTTGTTTGTGAATTCCCTAACATGTTTCCCGATGAGCTACCAGGTTTACCTCCCGCTCGTGATATCGATTTCCGAAGCGACCTCATTCCTGGAGCCAACCCTGTTGCTAAAGCGCCTTACCGCCTCGCTCTTTCCGAAATGCGTGAACTCTCGAGTTAGCTCCAGGAACTACTTGATAAAGGCTTTATTCGCCCTAGCACCTCTCCATGGGGCGCGCCGGTCCTTTTCGTCTAAAAGAAGGATGGATCGTTCCGGATGTGTATCGACTATAGGGAGTTGAATAAGCTGACAATCAAGAATCGCTATCCCTTGCCTCTAATCGATGATTTATTTGATCAGTTACAAGGTGCTACATGTTTTTCCAAGATCGATCTACGCTCAGGCTATCACCAATTACGCATTCAAGAGGAGGATATTCCCAAAACCGCTTTTCGAACCCGCTATGGTCATTACGAATTTGTTTTCATGCCTTTTGGTTTGACCAATGCCCCCGCAGTCTTCATGGATCTAATGAATCGAGTGTGCAAACCCTTCCTTGATCGCTTTGTAATCGTATTCATCGATGATATCCTGATCTATTCCAAGTCAAAAGCTGAACACTCACAGCATCTATGTTTGGTACTTGAGTTACTCAAGGGAAACTGTCTCTATGCCAAGTTCTCCAAGTGTGAATTTTGGCTAGAGGAGGTCCAATTCTTGGGTCACTTTGTCAATAGTCAAGGTATCCACATTAACCCTGCGAAGATCAAAGCTGTTAAGAGTTGGGTTACACCTAAGAATCCGTCTGAAGTCCGTTCTTTTCTCGGACTGGCAGGCTATTATCGCCGCTTTATCGAAGGTTTCTCCAAAATCATAGTACCGCTTACCTCTCTGACGCACAAGGACAAGCCTTTTGTTTGGGGAACTAAACAGGAGGAAGCCTTTCAAGCCCTTAAAGCTATGCTTTGCAATGCTCCCATGCTCCCACTGCCCGACGGAAACGGCAATTTCGTAGTCTACTGTGATGCCTCAAACCTGGGTCTGGTTGTGTTCTTATGCAACGAGACAAGGTTATCGCCTATGCTTCTCGACAGCTCAAGATCCACGAGAAGAACTACACCACACATGACCTTGAGCTTGGTGCGGTTGTTTTTGCGTTAAAGATTTGGCGACACTACCTTTATGGTACCAAGTGTACGATCTTCACCGATCATAGGAGCCTACAACATATCTTTGACCAGAAGGAACTGAATATGCGCTAACGCCGGTGGGTAGAACTGCTCAATGATTACGACTGCGAGATCCGTTACCATCCAGGCAAAGCAAACGTCGTTGCCGACGCTCTCAGTCGACGAAGCGACTTGCTTAGCGTTCGCAATTCCCAAGCCCAGTTTAACCTTGAAGCTCTTATCCGTGACGCGCAACATGCTTGTTTTACCAAGCAAACTTTGAAGAAAGAAAGGATTCTAGACGATGGCGCCCAACTCGAGAATAAGTCGAATAGTATCTTTCATTACTTGGACCGAATTTGGATTCCCAAGCGTACGAACTTACAACAACTTCTGTTGGACGAAGCCCACAAATCTCGATATTCCATTCATCCCGGTGCAAACAAAATGTACCAGGACATGCGCTATAAGTACTGGTGGCCGGGCATGAAGAAGGATATTGCTATCTATGTTTTGAAGTGCCTAACCTGTTCCAAGGTCAAGGCTGAGCATCAAAGACCCTCTGGCTTACTCGTCCAACCTGAGATCCCGATGTGGAAATGGGAGAGTATAGCTATGGATTTCATAACGAAACTTCTGCGTACTTAATCTGGTCATGATAGCATTTGGGTTGTGGTTGACCATTTGGCCAAGTTAGCTCACTTCCTGCCGATACGAGAAGGCTTTAAGGAAGAAAAATTAGCCCGAATCTACACCAACAAGATCATTAGTCAACATGGGACGCCTCGTGACTTCATCTCTGACCGTGATGGTCGGTTTACCTCAAGTTGTTGGGAAACGTTTCAATCTGCTCTCGGTACCACTCTTAATCTAAGTACCGCTTTCCATCCCCAAACCGACGGACAGACTGAAAGAACGATTCACACCCTGGAAGACATGCACCGTTCGTGTGTCATTGATTTCGGTGGTAATTGGGATGCGTACTTACCTTTGGTCGAATTCTCGTACAATAACAGTTATCATTCTAGCATACAAATGGCACCATTTGAGGCTTTATACGGAAGGAAATGTCGATCACCTATTGTGTGGCACGAGATCGGAGACGCGCAAATTACCGGTCCCGAGCTGTTGCAAGAAATGACAGACAAAGTCCTCCAAATTTGAGACAATCTATTGAAAGCTTGGAGCCGATAGAAAAGTTACGCTGATAGACGCCGCAAGCCCCTTGAATTTGATGTTGGCGATCACGTACTCCTAAAGGTTGCACCTTGGAAGGGGGTGATCAGATTTGGCAAGAAAGGAAATCTCACGCCTCGATATGTTGGACCCTTTAAGATTCTGGAAAGGATTGGAAAAGTGGCCTATAGACTCGAACTACCGGAGAAACTGAGTAACGTCCACCCGACTTTCCACGTTTTGAACCTCAGAAAGTGCTTGGCCAACCAGGAATTACATGTTCCTCTTAAGGATTTACAAGTGGACGAAACATTACACTTCGTGGAAAAGCCTGTCGAGATCCTGGGACGAGAAACCAAGGTGCTTAGACGCTCACGCATTCCCATTGTGAAGGTTCGCAGGGAAGGCAAACGAGGCGCCGAGTTCACCTAGGAACTCAAAAGCGACATGAAGGCGAAGTACCCGCAGTTGTTCGTTACGGCTAAAGCCTAATTTCGGGATGAAATTCCCTTAAGTAGGGGAGGTTGTAACACCCTGTGATTCGAAAGTCAAAGTCAACGCTAAAATTGAAGTCAAAGGAAGAAAAGATTGCTAATTGCGATCTGTCACTCCTTGCTCAGCTACTGTTTTAACTTCTTTGACTTGTAATCAAATCTATTTATTTAGTTGCTTTAGTTGTATTATGTGGAGTATCTATTAATAATCGAGGTTTAATCGTTATTTAATCGCATATTAATTGCCAATCGCCTTATCGTTATCGCATCGCAACTCGAATTATGTGTTATGGATGTTGTTTTACGTGTGTGTGCTAATTATGTGTTACTTGTGCATGTTATGTTGATGTTGAGGTGTTAATCGCAATCGCAATCGCAATCTATCGCATCGCAATCGAATCGCAAATGCTAAACGCAAGTTAATTATAGTAATTGTATGTTAGATATAGTAGTTATGTTCTTTGTGCAACTAATTGGAAATACTATCGCATCGCTCACTCGAATCGCATCGCAACGCTCAACACGGGAATCAAAACGACAAAACTCATCGCACCGGACACCAGGATCGAGTGGCCAACCGATCGAGTGGCCATCCGATTGGATTGCCATCCGATCGGATTGTCATCCGATCGAGTTGCCACCCGATCGGGCTGCCACCCGATCGGAGTGCCACCCGATCGGCCGACACCCGATCGGACTGCCACCCGATCGGCCGACACCCGATCGGACTGCCACCCGATCGGCCGACACATCACCACTTTCTTTTTTGGGAAACCCTATAAATACTCACCTTTCACATCATTTGTTGTAACACCCCGTGTTTTCATAAGTGAAAGTCAAGGTCAAAGTCAATGACCGACTTCGCGCAACTTGACTTGTAGAAATGTCTTTATTTTATTTGTATTATGTGGAGGAAGTGTCGTTCATTGCAATAATCGATGAGTATTAATCGTATATCAATCGACCTACAACTGTGAACTATAGGAAGTAACAATGCGATAAAGTTAATCAACTAACAATCAAGCTATGTTAATCGAATCGACATCGAATCGCAACTCGAACTATGTATCCCACTTGTTGTTTATACGTGTGTGTGTGCCTTACGTGTTACCTGTGCATGTTTATTTATTTATGTTGTGGTAATCAAGCGAACTCGATCGAACTAGAAATCTAACTCGAATGCAATCGAACTCGAACTCGAATCATGATCATGATAGATAGTGGAGAAGAGATTACGCTAGATACGAAGTAGTTGGGACTAAAAGTAATTTGACTAGGAAACCCTATCGAATCACTCACAATCGAAAACGAAACACCAAAGCTCGTCGCACCAAGCACACCACCCAGGCGCCAGTCCGCACGGACAGGCCATCTGCATGGACAGACCACCCGCACGGACAGTCCATCCGCACGGACATGCCATCCGCACGGATGACCATCCGGGTGATGTGCAATCCGGACGAATCGTACTTTCCTCTTTTAGCATCCTATAAATACACGGTTCACTCTCCAAACTTTCCACTTTTGGCAAGTGACGTCCGACCAGCTCGTGTTCTTCACCTTTTCTTCGATTTCTCTCGATTCCGGTAAGTTTCGGCCTAAATCTTGTACTTTCGTGATCTATACACACTTCTACACCTTTCTATCTTTTAAATCTTAACTTTTAACCGTGAAATCATCAAGATTTGAGGTATTCTAGGATGACGTCATCATGAAGTTCCTATGAACTTCAAGTGTGACCTCATTCCACCAAGAGTAACTCAGATCTGAACGGTTTCCACAAGATTTCACAAACAACTTAGCATAAATCTGAACTTTTTCAAAGAATGAAAGAGTTGAAAGGAATAAACACAAGTTTTCTCCTTCTTTTACTCAAAAACGATAAGAATCGGATTAGTTCTAGTCTTCTACTCAAACGTTAGTGATGCACTAGTCCTAAATACGGATTCTACCCACGAGACACCAGATTCCGGGTTAGACCAGAATGACCATTCTGAACCGCTGACCGGTCAAGCTGGGGTGATTCCTGGCCGGCTTAGTCGTGCGTGTCACACCCCAACCGATGGCGGAATCATCGGGGCGTGGCACTGAGCGAAACATATTGTCCAGAAGTTTCCATAACAACTATCATTACCATTCAATTAGATAATACGTCCCATACCGTATCTCAAATAGTTAAATAATTATTACAGACAAGCATCGAGACAAATATTCTGTTCCGACAACTCAGATTTAAACATAGATAATTTATTTATTGGTTTCTAGGACCTCTTCTCCTAGCTTCGATTTCATCACAGCACAGAGAGCATCCTAGACCTTTCCTAGCCTCGATTTCACAGTGAGCTAGGCATACAAACAACCTAAACACCTGTCACATACATTAAAATAAAGTCAATACATATAATGTAAAGGTGAGCATACAAGTTTGATAATAGCATATAGAGTTCGAATTCGTTTACGCATAACCAGCACGTACACATAGTGAAATGAAGCACGTTAGTTATCGACATAGATCCATCGATACCAATGACTGCGGGTTGACTGCCCGAGGCAATTCGCAATACATGATTACCACCGTAATCCATGCAAGTAAAAGATCCTTAACAACCCCCGTGTGAACGGGTGCTGAGTCCAAACTATAGTACTATCGTTGCTAAGGCAGGTAGACAGCATTCCATGTGTAAACATAACAAACAAGCATTCATGAGCCACGTATAACATGCATTATTGGTTAGCGTTAAAGTAGCTTGAGTAGTGTGATAATTGTAGTTTGAATATTTGTAACGTATGTAACACCCAAAAGTGTTAAAAGCAAAAAGGGTTCGAGTATACTCACAGCGATTATGGATTGAAGGGAGCGCTTTTCAGCGAGTACGGTTAGCCTGAATAGATTCGATAACGTAACGATAAGTGTCACGTAAAACAGTACAAAGTGAGAGCGGGTAGCATAACTGATCGTGCGGATCAACTATCCGTGAGAGGAAGTTATCCGTGCGAGTGAACTATCTGTGCGGATAGTAATCCGTGCGGATGGTGACCCATCCGGATAATCCATCCGTGCGAGTGAGCTGTCCGTGCGGATGGTAATCCGTGCGGATTAGTCGCTCATGCGGATTGCTTATCCGTACGGACAAGTTGTTCATGCGGATAAACGTTCGAGTGGATTGTTTCTTCCTAAGGATGTGCTTGTGTATGATGGCTTGTGCTTTGAAGTTTTCGTTGTAGCATTTAGAAGACACCTAAGTACCTCTACCCTTCAAGCCGGTCGCGCGGACAACAATCCGTCCGGATGGCAGTCCGTGCGGACAACGTCTTTAAGGCTGAGTCACTAAGTGGATTGGGTAATCCGCCCGGATGGTAATCCGTGCGGATAGTGACAATCCGTCTGGATAGCTTAATGGTGCGGACAGTGACAATCCGTCCGGATAGTCTGTCCGTACGGGCAACCTGTCCGTGCGGATGAACATGTTGGAATTTGTTTTAAGGCCTTAGTATCTTATGATCCGAAGAGTAATCCATTCAGAGGTCGTCCGTCCGGATTGCTCATTCGTCGATACTCAAACCTTGTTTGGACAGTGGGTCCCAATGTGTAGTTCATCCGGGTGACAACCGTCCGGATCGTCTGTCCGTGCGGACAGCTTGTCCGTGCGGACAGCCTCTCGTTCTGGTTGTTCCATCCGTCTACTCTTGGTTGCTGTTATCGTTTTATCGAGACGTTCTGATTACGTGGCAACCACTTGGAATTGTGTTCTCACCCGCATGACTAGACCGGTCAGGAACCACCCTAACTTGGCATGTCGGCGACTCAGAGCGGTCATTCCGGTTTACCCCGAAATCAGGTTTCTGGTGAGTAGAATCCAGATCTAGGACTAGTGCATCACTATTAATGAGTAGAATACTAGAACCGATCAGATTCGTACCAATTTTAAGGGTGAAAGAAGGAGAGAACTTAGGTTTATTTCTTTCAACTCTTTTATCCTTAGAAAAGTTTAGATTTAGGTGAAGTTGTTGTGAAATCTTGTGGAAACCGTTCAGATCTGAGTTACTCTTGGTGGAATGAAGTCAAGCTTGAAGTTCATAAGAACTTCATGATGACGTCACCCGAGAATACCTCAAATCTTGATGGTTTCACGGTCGAAAGTGGAGATTTGAAAGATGGAAAGATGTAGATTTGTGTAGTGATCAAGAATGTACAAGGATTAGAGCAAGATCTTACCTGGATTGAGAGAAATCTCAGAAAAGGTGAAGAATGCGTGCGGTTCGGACGTCACTTGCCAAAAGTGGAAAGGTTGGAGAGTGACTCGTGTATTTATAGGATGCTAAAAGGGGAAAGGGTGAGCCGTGCGGATGGCAAGTAACCCGAATAGGCTATCCGTCCGGATTGGCAATCCGTGCAGATTGGCAATCCGTGCGAATTGACCATCCGTTCGGATGTCGCCTGATTTGGTGCATTCGGTGCGACGATGCTTCGGCTTCGGTTTTCGAGCGTTCCGATAGGGTCCCCTAGTCAAATTACTTTCAGTCCCAACTACTTCTTATATGGTTCGACTCGGAATTCGGGTTCGGGTTCGTTCGAGTTAGACTTCGAGTTCGATCGAGTTCGCTTGATTATCGCCACATATCATAAAATAAACATGCACAGGTAACACGTAAGGCACACACACACGTATAAACAACAAGTAAAATACACAGCTCGAGTTACGATTCGATGTCGATTCGATTAGCATTGCTTGATCATTAGTTGTTTAACTTTATCGCATTGTTACTTCCTATCATTCACAGTCGTAGGTCGATTGAAATACGATTAATATGATTCGATCATTGTAATGAACGACACTTACTCCACATAATATAAATAAATTAAGAACATTTCTACGAGTCGAGTCGCGCGAAATCGGTCGTTGACTTTGACCTTGACTTTGACTTTCTCTCGTGAAAACACGGGGTGTTACAGTGCGGGTAAGAATACAATTCCGATTGGTTGACACGTAATCAGAACATCTCGATAGAACGACAAAGGCAACCAAGGGTAGACGAATGGAACAACCAGAACGAGATATGCCTTATCGCGCTATCCGACTTGTATGTGAAAAGCATTTCGTACTCGTAACTGATCCGCATGAACTGATGTCCGCACGGACAAGCTATCCGGATGGACTGATGTCCGCAAGAACAGACTATCCGGACGGACTGATGTCCGCACGGACAAGCTATCCGGACGAGTTGCCATCCGGACGGACTACACTTGGGACCCATACTCAAACAAGGTATGAGTATCGACGAATGAATAATCCGCACGGACGACCCTCTGAATGGATTACTCTTCGGATCATGAGATACTAAGACCTTAAACAATTACCAACATGTTCATCCGCACGGACTACCATCCGGACGGATTGTCGTATCTGCACGGACTGTCATCCGGACGGATTTCACCAAGTGGCTTACCATTGAAAGTCGTTGTCTGCACGGATTACTATCCGCACAGATCGTCATCCGCGCGACCGACTTGAAGGGTAAGAGAACTTAAATGTTTTCAAAATGCTACAACGAAAACTTCAAAGGACAAGCCATCACCCACAGGAAAAAACAATCCACTCGAATAGTCATCCGCACGGACAAACTGTCCGCACGGAAGACCAACCGAACGGATCAACTACTCGCACGGATTGCTGTCCGCACGGATGACCATCCGGACGACCAGCCATCCTATCCACCCTCACCCTGTATTGTTTTACGCACCACTTATCGTTATGCTATCGAATCTATTCAGGCTAACCGAACTCGCTAAGCGCTCCCTTCAATCCAAAATCGCTGTGAGTATACTCGATCCCTTTTTGCTTTTAGCACTTTCGGGTGTTACATACGTTACAAATATTCAAACTACAACTATCACACTACTCAAACTATTTGCACGCTAACCGTTAATGCATGTTATACGTGGCTTATGAATGCTTGTTTGTTATGTTTACACATGGAATGCTGTCTACCTGCCTTAGCAACGATAGTACTATAGTTTGAACTTAGCACCCGTTCACACGGGGGTTGTTAAGGATCTTTTACTTGCATGGATTACGGTGGTAATCATGTATTGCGAACTGCCTTGGGCAGTCAACCCGCAGTCATTGGTATCGATGGATCTATGTCGATAACTAACGTGCTTCATTTCACTGTGTGTACGTGCTGGTTATGCGTAAAAGAATTCGAACTCTATATGCTATTATCAAACTTGTATGCTCACCTTTACATTTTATGTATTGACCTTATTTTAACGTATGTGACAGGTGCTTAGGAAGTTTACATGCTTAGCACGCTGTGAACTTGCGGCTAGGAAAGGTCTAGGATGCTCTCTGCGCTGTGATGAAATCCAAGCTAGGAGAAAGAGTCCTAGAAACCAATAAATAAACTATTTATATTTGAATCTGAGTTGTCGGAACAGAATATTTATCTTGATGTTCATCTGTAATAATTTGTTTGCTATTTGAGACATGGTATGGGATATGTTAACTTAAATTGAATGGTAATGATAGTTGTTATGGGAACTTCTGGACAATCTGTTTCGCTCAGTGTCGTGCCCCGATGATTCCGCCATCGGTTGGGGTGTGACAGATTGGTATCAGAGCCATAACTATAGGGAATTAGGCAAGACTCGACCTAGTTCGGGTCGAAGTCTTAGATACCTAGACTATAGTTAAGAACCAACAGACCGACTTGTGCATAACCAGTAGAGATTATGTACGAACTTATATTCTTCGCTATTCTCACTTACTTCACGCTATCACCGCACTCGAAATTTTAACTATGAGCAAGCAATAAGGTCGAGAATAGGTGTGAAAACCGCAAACTCTCGACTAAAGTTGCTTAATCAACTTGCATTTTAACTACAACCGAGGGGAATTATGCCAAATTAGGAGTGAAATCCATATTTTGATGAATAATCTCCTCAATTTTATCCAAACAGGGATGAAGTTGTTAAGCCAGGGGTGAAACCCTAACCTTGACGACTTGTTCCGCCTTTCATACAAAACTCTCACCAAAGTCTCGATGGACTCCAACGACCTAAAGGCACGGTATGACCAATGGGATGCGTGCCAAATGCCCAAGAATCGAGGCAAAGGCACAATTCTGGAGGTTAATGTGCGCAACGGGTCCTTGTGAATAGTCGAACCCCTTTGGCTAGTCGAAGTCTACTAGCCGCAGAGAATCTATTTCTCAAAATTTCATGTGTTTCGATTTTGAGTCCGCAACTGCTGACTCTGATGATTTGCCAATTTCAAATGCTTATTTATGTGTTTCTTGTTTATATGTTTAAACTTTGGAATTACTCGATTATTGTTTTACTTCGATCGACACACACGACTCGCACTGCATCTTGTGATTTATGCTTATTTCGACTCCAAACTACTGCGTAACGACACGTTCAACGTGCGAAATCTATGAACGTGCGTGACCAAACACACTAGATGTACAATTTATCGTGATTCTCATTATGTCCTAGTTCTGACTCCGAAACGATTGCGAACCGAACGTGTGACGTACGGAATCCGTACACGAACGAGACCGAACACACGAGACGTAATTATAACTGTGATTCTTTGATAGATCTGAAAGCGTACAAGAAACGTGAATCACCTTTTGCCTTTTCCTCTCTATTTTCCCTCTCTAGCTTCTTTCTCCAGACCTAGGTTTCTGTTTTCTGATTGCCTCTAGTGATTAAGTGCGTATGTGTTTTTCTCGCTTCTGTGCTTTACGTGCTTAGGAACTAAATGACTATGTGCTTTATGTGCTTATGTGATTATGCGAATTCGTGTGAAGTATTTATGTAACTATACGTGTTCCTGAGCTTTAGTAGTAATAAACGTGTGAGGTGAGATTCGAATACAATGTGTTGAGTTCCTGACGATGTCTGTTGCAGACCATGTCGTCTGGATCCCGTCATGCACTCTCTCGTCAGGAAAAGAGGGACAAACGCCTTGCTTCCATCATCGCTAAGAGTGTAGCAAAAGCCGTGAGTGATGTCTACGAGAACGCCAGCAAGTCATCTGAGGAGTCGAGGACTGAAGGTCCTAAAGCTGTCGCAAGACCCTTCAGTTTCAAGCAATTTAAGTCGTGTGGGCCAAACGAATTCACTGGCGAAGGAGGTCCTACTGCACTATTTCACTGGTTTGATTCCATTGAGGTTACTCTGCGACAAAGTGGTTGCCCTGATGACCTTCGAACTCTGAACGCTACCGGCGTTTTCCAGTCTCGAGCACTAGACTGCTGGACGGCCGAGAGGAACAAGCGAGGGAACGATGCAGCCTACGGTCTGTCGTGGGACGAGCTCAAGGAAGTCATGCTAGAGGAATTCTGCCCTCCTCACGAACGTCAAAAGCTGGAGGATGAATTTTGGCACATACAGCAAAAGGATGGAGACAATGCTGGTCTCACTGCTCGTTTCAAACAGCTCAGCATTATCTGTCCCGATCAAGTCAAGACTCCCGACATGACCATCAAGAAGTATATTCGAGCCTTGCCCGACTGCGTTGCTGATTTCGTGCAAGCGGCTAATACTACGACGATCGAGGAGACCTATCTGTTGGCCGCTGAAATCAACGACAAACGGGTCAAGGCTGGGGTATGGGATAAGACTTCCAAGCATCTGCATCAAGCTACTGCTACCGCACCAACTGTTGAACCCACCTCATCAAGCAACAAGAGGAAGAACAAGAGAAAGAACAGCTCCACCAACAAGAACTGTGCGATTACTGCTGCACCGATTCAAGTTGTACCTGCCCAACAGCGTCATGTAGCGGCGCATGTGGCCAATGCACCGCCTGCAAAGCGTGCATACACTGGGCCACACCCGCTCTGCCCTACTTGCACCTACCACCACCCGACTGCTATTCAATTCCGCTTCTGCGCTCATTGCAACGTATACGGCTACTTTACTGCCAACTGTCGTATCCGTCAAGCTCCTGCCAATCAAGCTCTACTCACTGCCCCACAGGGTCAGCAAGCTCCTCCGGCACCCGCAGTCAAAGCCAGAGCCTGCTTCGCGTGTGGCGACCCGAACCATTTCGCCAACGTGTGCCCAAACAGGGTCGTCAAACAAGAGCCTCAGCAACAGCAGCCACAACAGCAACAACAACAACAACAGCAGCAACAACAGGCCGCACGCGCCAGAACAACGTGGTCAATGGTACGTTCCTTGTAAATGGTATTTATGCTTCCTGTTTGTTTGATACCGGAGCCGATAATTGCTTTGTGTCGCTCGAATTTGAGAGACTCCTTAGTCGTAAACGTTCCCAACTTTCCTCGACATTCGATATTGAAGTCGCTACCGGAAGAACCGTCACGGTCAATTCTGTTCTTCGTGATTGTACTCTTGAGCTCAACAATCACATCTTTTCGATCGACCTTATTCCGATGCAACTCGGAAGTTTTAACGTCATAATAGGTATGGACTTTCTTCGAGAAAACCATGCTGAAGTTGTATGCTTCGACAAGATGATTCGATTTTCGCTCGCGAATGGTGACTTACTGTGTGTATATGGCGATACTACTTCAAAAGGACTCAAGCTTATGTCATGTCTCCAAGCAAGCAAGTATCTCCGTAAGGAATACAGGGCTTTCTTAGTTAACATTGTAGAAGCGGAGAAGGAAAAGAAAGAGAAGAAGGAAGTGAAAGACGTTCCTGTGGTTTGAGAATTTCCTAATGTTTTTCCAGAGGATCTTCCCGGATTACCGCCAAGTCGTGATATCGAATTTCGTATCGACCTCATCCCTGGAGCCAATCCTATTGCCAAAGCTCCTTACCGACTCGCACAGTCCGAAATGCCTGAACTCTCAACCCAACTCCAGGAATTACTTGAAAAAGGCTTCATTCGCCCGAGCACCTCTCCTTGGGGCGCGCCAGTCCTTTTCGTCAAAAAGAAGGATGGGTCGTTCAGGATGTGCATCGACTATCGGGAGTTGAATAAGTTGACTATCAAGAACCGCTATCCTCTACCTCGTATCGACGATTTGTTTGATCAACTACAAGGCGCTACGTGTTTTTCGAAGATCGATCTACGTTCAGGTTACCATCAGCTACGTATTCAGGAGGAGGATATACCCAAAACCGCGTTTCGTACTCGTTACGGCCACTACGAATTCGTTGTCATGCCTTTTGGTCTAACAAACGCACCAGCGGTTTTCATGGATCTTATGAATCGCATGTGTAAACCATATCTCGACCGTTTCATCATCGTATTCATCGACGATGTCTTGATCTATTCCAAAACGAAAACTGAACACGCGCAGCATCTACGTTTGGTTCTCGAGTTACTCCAGGGGAACCAACTCTATGCCAAGTTCTCCAAGTCCGAATTTTGGTTAGGGGAAGTTCAATTTCTGGGTCACATAGTTAATAGTCAGGGTATTCATGTCGATCCTGCGAAGATTGAAGCTGTCAAGAGCTGGGTTACACCTAAGAACCCGTCTGAAGTCCGTTCCTTTCTCGGACTAGCGGGCTATTATCGACGATTTATCGAAGGATTCTCAAAGGTCGTTGTACCGCTTACCTCTCTTACCCATAAAGACAAGCCTTTTGTTTGGGGAACTAAACAAGAGACTGCCTTTCAAACCCTCAAGCACATGCTTTGCAATGCTCCTGTTCTCACATTGCCCGACGGAAACAATGATTTCATTGTCTACTGTGATGCTTCCAACCTTGGTCTCGGTTGTGTCCTCATGCAACGGGACAAGGTCATAGCTTACGCATCTCGTCAGCTCAAAATCCACGAGAGGAACTATACAACCCATGATCTCGAGCTAGGCGCGGTTGTTTTTGCATTAAAGATTTGGCGACACTACCTGTATGGTACCAAGTGTACGATCTTCACCGATCATAGGAGCCTACAGCACATCTTTAATCAGAAGGAACTTAATATGCGTCAACGCTGATGGGTAGAACTTCTCAATGATTACGACTGTGAGATTCGTTATCACCCAGGCAAGGCGAATGTTGTTGCCGACGCACTTAGCAGATGGAGTTATCTGCTTAGCACTCGTAATGTTCAAGCCCAGCACAACCTCGAAACCCTCATCCGCGACGCTCAGCATGCATGTTTTAACGAACGCACCTTGAAGAGAGAAAGAATCTACCACGATGGAACCCAACTCGTGAGCAAGTCAAACGGGATATTCCACTTTTTAGAGCGAGTTTGAATTCCCAAGCGAACCAATTTGCGGCAGATTATCATGGACGAAGCCCACAAATCCCGCTACTCTGTTTATTCCGGTGCTGACAAAATGTACCAGGATCTTCGTTATACGTACTGGTGGCCGGGTATGAAAAGAGATATCGCTCTCTACGTCGGAAAGTGCCTAACTTGCGCTAGAATCAAGGCCGAACACCAAAGACCCTCTGGCTTACTTGAACAACCACCAATTCCCATGTGGAAGTGGGAAAGTATAGCCATGGACTTTATAACCAAGCTACCGCACACGTCATCAGGTCACGACAGCATTTGGGTTGTAGTTGACCGATTGACCAAATCAGCTCACTTTCTGCCAATACGAGAAGACTACAAGGTGGAACGATTAGCCCGAATCTACACCGACGAGATCATTTGTAATCATGGGACGCCTCGTGACATCATCTCTGATCGTGATGCTCGGTTTACTTCGCGATTGTGGGAAACGTTTCAAACGGCACTCGGTACAACGCTTAATCTAAGTACCGCTTTCCATCCTCAAACTGACGGTCAGACTGAAAGAACGATCCGTACTCTTGAAGACTTGCTCCGCGCGTGTGTTCTAGACTTTGGTGGTAATTGGGATAAACACCTGCCGTTAGTCGAATTCTCGTATAATAATAGCTACCAGTCTAGCATCCAAATGGCACCATTCGAGGCATTATACGGAAGAAGATGCCGATCGCCTATTGTGTGGCACGAGATCGGTCACTCACAACTCCGGTCTGGAGCTACTACAAGAAACAACAGATAAAATTTTCCAAATTCGAGACAATCTGAAGAAGGCTCGGGATCGACAGAAAAGTTACGCCGATAAAAAGCGCAAACCCCGAGTATTTGGCGTTGGTGACTACGTACTCCTAAAGGTATCACCTTGGAAGGGTGTAGTCCGATTCGGAAAGAAAGGGAAACTCGCGCCTCGATATGTTGGACTTTTTAAGATTCTGGAAAGGATCAGAAAAGTCGCCTACAGACTCGAACTACCGGAGGAACTTAGTAACGTCCACCCGACTTTCCATGTGTCGAACCTCCGAAAGTGCGTAGCCGACCACGACTTACATGTCTCTCTAGACGATCTACAAGTGAACGAAACATTACACTTCGTGGAAAAGCCTGTCGAAATCATGGATCGCCAAACCAAGCAACTCTGACGCTCGCGCATTCCTATTGTGAAAGTCCGATGGGAAGGCAAACGAGGCGCAGAGTTCACTTGGGAACTCGAAATCGACATGAAGGCAAAGTACCCACAGTTGTTCGAAGAGAAAGTCTAGATAGAGAAAGCTCTCCACGTGATTCATGGCGGTTGTAACAGCTTCCAGCTTAATTTCGGGACGAAATTCCCTAAACAATGGGAGGCTGTAACACCCCGTGTTTTCATAAGTGAAAGTCAAAGTCAAGGTCAAAGTCAATGACCGACTTCGTGCAACTTGACTTGTAGAAATGTCTTTATTTTATTTGTATTATGTGGAGTAAGTGTCGTTCATTGCAATAATCGATGAGTATTAATCGTATATCAATCGACGTACGACTATGAACTATAGGAAGTAACAATGCGATAAAGTTAATCAACTAACAATCAAGCTATGTTAATCGAATCGACATCGAATCGCAACTCGAACTATGTATCCCACTTGTTGTTTATACGTGTGTGTGTGCCTTACGTGTTACCTGTGCATGTTTATTTATTTATGTTGTGGTAATCAAGCGAACTCGATCGAACTCGAAATCTAACTCGAATGCAATCGAACTCGAACTCGAATCATGATCATGATAGATAGTGGAGAAGAGATTATGCTAGATACGAAGTAGTTGGGACTAAAAGTAATTTGACTAGGAAACCCTATCGAATCACTCGCAATCGAAAACGAAACGCCAAAGCTCGTCGCACCAAGCACACCACCCAGGCGCCAGTCCGCACGGACATGCCATCCGCACGGACAGACCACCTGCACGGACAGTCCATCCGCACGGACAGGCCATCCGCACGGATGACCATCCGGGTGATGTGCAATCCGGACGAATCGTACTTTCCTCTTTTAGCATCCTATAAATACACGGTTCACTCTCCAAACTTTCCACTTTTGGCAAGTGACGTCTGACCAGCTTGTGTTCTTCACCTTTTCTTCGATTTTTCTCGATTCCGGTAAGTTTTCTCCCTAAATCTTGTACTTTCGTGATCTATACACACTTCTACACCTTTCTATCTTTTAAATCTTAACTTTTAACTGTGAAATCATCAAGATTTGAGGTATTCTAGGATGACGTCATCATGAAGTTCCTATGAACTTCAAGTGTGACCTCATTCCACCAAGAGTAACTCGGATCTGAACGGTTTCCACAAGATTTCACAAACAACTTAGCATAAATCTGAACTTTTTCAAAGAATGAAAGAGTTGAAAGGAATAAACACAAGTTTTCTCCTTCTTTTACTCAAAAACAATAAGAATCGGATTAGTTCTAGTCTTCTACTCAAATGTTAGTGATGCACTAGTCCTAAATAAGGATTCTACCCACGAGACACCAGATTCCGGGTTAGACCAGAATGACCGTTCCGAACCGCCGACCAGTCAAGCTGGGGTGATTCCTGGCCGGCTTAGTCGTGCGGGTAAGAATACAATTCCGATTGGTTGACACGTAATCAGAACATCTCGATAGAACGACAAAGGCAACCAAGGGTAGACGAATGGAACAACCAGAACGAGATACTGTAACACCCCGAAAAATATAAAACTTTATATTAGAAATATAAAGTATAAATAAACGAGAATTTACTAACTAGAAATTTTTAACCTAGTTAGTTAAAAGACTAGAAATAGCTTATGATAAGGTTAAAAGCTACTAAACAATATGTTGAACAAAGTTGAGGGGTTTAAGTTGTAAGAATTGAAACTTGATTTTAATTAAAATAAATAAAACAAACCAAACACCCCAAAAAGGGATGTCTGGTCGACTAGAACAAGCAGGGGCGACACCCCCACTTTCAAACTCTCAAAATTCTACTTGAACTCTCAAATTGGAGGTGCAAATCTGGTCCAAACGAAACTCCGAGCATAGAATCGTGATCCTCATCAAAAGAGGATTACAAGGTATGTAAAATTTAAGGAAAACTCTCAACTTGAAATTTTCATGAATTGGGAAAAATCTGAAATTAGGGTTGCATGTGTATGTTATGATGATTAAGGAACAACTATAGTGTCTAGGGACAAACCCTAGACCAATAGAAGTTGAAATCATAAGAAATTTTGGGTGAATCCATGAACACCATTGTAGGTGATTAATGGGATATGAGTAAATTGATGAACACTAGGATATTGGGTGTTAATCTTGTGTAAATTGACAATTTGGAAGTGATTTCAGAAATCTAGAAACTAACAATCATGTAAAATGTTGATTGAGGTGAAATTAGGGCTAAATGATAAGCTAGAAACTTGTCATATAATCATGTGAAAAATCTGCCCTTAAGGTGTTTGTGAAAATGCCTCAAAGAAGGCTTAAAATAGAAATTTAAAGATTAAACGCATAATTATGATGTTTCGGTGTATTATGCGATGTAAGGTTTAAAGAGAGTTCTAAACATGTCTTGAATTGAACTCTATAGGAAAGGATACCGGAACGTCGAGTGGACAAGCCGGTGGTGATTTGCGGTTGAAGGGCGTACAATAAGGTATGTAACTTGATCCGTTACATTCGTTGAATTATGAATAAACTATGCGTTATTGATAGAATTTATATTGATTATGGTTGGAATGTGAATTGATAGACTTAGTATAGTCAACGAACCAAATTGGTAGTCATCATAAGTGGATGGTTCCACAAGATGAGCCAATGGATCTATTAGTGTGAAAAAAATTGTAGTTTTTAAACGTTCTAGTAGTCGATAATGGCGTTAATAATCACAAAGGCATTAAACCATGAAATTGGTAAGAAATGCGGGTGATAATAAGCCCCGGATGTTGGGCATAAGGCGCCATAGGTTTATTAGTTAAATGGTAGTAAAATGTGTAAGGTTAGAATGGGTCGAATAATTACATAGTGACATATGGTCCTTCGGTCCGTAAATTAAATTTTGGGTAACAAATTTATAATAGTTATATCGGTAATGAATTTACAGACATATAGGAAGAAAAATCACTTAAAATGGACTTACGAGTCAAAAGATATGGCCAAACGAAGTTAAAAACTGGATTTTTCAGAGCTGGCAGCAAATGCAGGTCACAAGACTTGATCTGCTGGAAAACGTGACCCCCCGCGCCACGCGAAAGGCCACCCGAAAGTTTTGACCCTAGATTTCAATTATACATGTTTTCAAAAGTTTTGACCCTAGATTTCAATTATACATGTTTTAATATTGTCAAAACTAACCTTTGATGTGGTTTTGACATTAGGTCATGTTGGGGAACTTACGGATGGCGATCAAGCATATGATGAAGAACCGAACACTACATTTTGAAGCTTCCGCAACGTCTTAAATCTTTAGTACTTTTGTGTATGGGTTGTAAACACTTGTTAAACAACTTTTAAAATGTTTTAACTTAGTCATTAGTTGACTAAGGTTGATGTTACTTATGAACTTTGTTTATGAAAGTCATGTTACTTAAACAATATTTTATTTAAAATGATATAACTTATTACTAAAATCAAGTCAAATTAGACGGGTGTTACAGATACTGTCCGCACGAACTGATGTCCGCACGGACAAGCTATCCGGACGGACTGATGTCCGCACGAACAGACTATCTGGACGGACTGACGTCCGCACGGACAAGCTATCCGGACGAGTTGCCATCCGGATGGACTACACTTGGGACCCATACTCAAACAAGGTATGAGTATCGACGAATGAATAATCCGCACGGACGACCCTCTGAATGGATTACTCTTCGGATCATGAGATACTAAGACCTTAAACAATTTCCAATATGTTCATCCGCACGGACTACCATCCGGACGGATTGTCGTATCCGCACGGACTGCCATCCGGACGGATTTCACCAAGTGGCTTACCATTGAAAGTCGTTGTCCGCACGGATTACTATCCGCACGGATCGCCATCCGCGCGACCGACTTGAAGGGTAAGAGAACTTAAATGTTTTCAAAATGCTACAACGAAAACTTCAAAGGACAAGCCATCATACACAAACACATCTCACCCACAGGAAGAAACAATCCACTCGAATAGTCATCCGCACGGACAAACTGTCCTCACGGAAGACCAACCGAACGGATCAACTACTCGCACGGATTGTTGTCCACACAGATGACCATCCGGACGACCAGCCATCATATCCACCCTCACCCTGTATTGTTTTACGCACCACTTATCGTTATGCTATCGAATATTCAAACTACAACTATCACACTACTCAAACTATTTGCACGCTAACCGTTAATGCATGTTATACGTGGCTTATGAATGCTTGTTTGTTATGTTTACACATGGAATGCTGTCTACCTGCCTTAGCAACGATAGTACTATAGTTTGGACTCAGCACCCGTTCACACGGGGGTTGTTAAGGATCTTTTACTTGCATGGATTACGGTGGTAATCATGTATTGCGAACTGCCTCGGGCAGTCAACCCGCAGTCATTGGTATCGATGGATCTATGTCGATAACTAACGTGCTTCATTTCACTGTGTGTACGTGCTGGTTATGCGTAAACGAATTCGAACTCTATATGCTATTATCAAACTTGTATGCTCACCTTTACATTTTATGTATTGACCTTATTTTAATGTATGTGACAGGTGCTTAGGAAGTTCACATGCTTAGCACGCTGTGAACTTGAGGCTAGGAAAGGTCTAGGATGCTTTCTGCGCTGTGATAAAATCCAAGCTAGGAGAAAGAGTCCTAGAAACCAATAAATAAACTATTTATATTTGAATCTAAGTTGTCAGAACAGAATATTTGTCTTGATGTTCATCTGTAATAAATTGTTTGCTATTTGAGACATGGTATGGGACATGTTAACTTAAATTGAATGGTAATGATAGTTGTTATGGAAACTTCTGGACAATCTGTTTCGCTCAGTGCCGTGCCCCGATGATTCCGCCATCGGTTGGGGTGTGACATTTGTGATGTGACAGCTCCTTGTTTGACCAGCCGCGCTCCAGCACGCATTTCTCTCGATTTCTCTCGATTCTTGTTAGTTTTCAACCTAAATCTTGTAATTCTATGATCTACACACACTTCTTCATCATTTTCACCTTTGAATCTTAACTTTAAACCTTAAAATCACCGGATTTGAGGTGTTCTAGGGTGATGTCATCATGGAGTTCTTATGAACTTCAAGGTTTGGCTCATTCCATCAAGAACAACTTAGATCTGAAGGATTTCCACATGAATAATCAATGTTTTCGCATAGATCTACACATATTTATGGTTAAAAGGATTGAGATAAGGTTTTCCAACTTTCTTTCACTCTTTTACACTCAATGCACTCAAAACCGATAGAATCGGAGCTCGTTCTGATCTTCTACTTATCCTTAGTGATGTGTTAGTTCAAGATCTGAATTCTATCCAATAGACTATTGATTTCGGGTTTGAACATGAACAATCGTCTCGAACCGTGAACTGGTCGGACTAGGGTGATTCCTATTCGATCGGGTCACTTGGGTTGAGATGGGGTTTCTGTTGTTTAAGCAAGATATCATAACGTCTCGTTCAAAACTGCAAAACTTCTTCAAAGATCAAGTGTCAAGACGATCAGGTCATTGGGATGGATTGCTGTCCGATCGGATTGCCATCCGATCGACCGGCCATCCGATCGGATTGCCATCCGATCGACCGGCCATCCGATCGGGTTACACTTGGTTCCACACTTGAACTTTTTATTCAAACATTCGAGGTCTGGATGTCGAACGGATTGCCGTCCGATCGGATTGCCATCCGATCGAGCGACCATCCGATCGTGTGACGTTTGGAACTTCAACACTTAATCATTTTCAATTTTCAAAGATTATCAGTAACTAACGGATTGCCACCCGATCAGATAGCCATCCGATCAAGTGACCGTCCTACTGTGAACTTATTCTCAACTGAGAAGACTCGCCAATCGGATCGCCGTCCGATCGAACCGCCGTCCGATCGACCGACCTGAAGGGTAGAGATACTTCTCTATTTTCTAAATGCTACAACGGAAACTTCAAAAGACAAACCATCATACACAAACACATCCTTGCCAAAACGAATGTTAATCCAATCGAATGGCCATCAAATCGGATTGCCATCCGATCGGATTACCATCCGATACTTGGTTACTTCTCACCGTTTTACGCGCCGCTCATCGTTTATGCTATCGTTAACTGTTCAGGCTAATCTCTCAAGCGCTCCCTTCAATCCAAGGCAGTGTTTATTAAGTTAAACGCTATCTGTGAGTATACTCGATCCCTTTGCTTTATGCACTTTTGGGTGTTACATACGTTACTTATTCTAAAATCATATTGATCACACAACGCAAACATTATTTATACGCTGACCTCTAATGCATGTTATACGTGACTCGATGAATGCCTGTTTGTTATGTTTACACATTGATTGCTGTCTACCTGCCTTAGCAACGATAGTACTATAGTTTGGACTCAGCACCTGTTCACTCATGGGTTGTTAAGGACAATACTTCACGTGTTCGCAGTGGTGAACATGTGATGCGCACTCGCTACTCGTAGTCAACTCGCAGTCATTGGTATTGATAGGATCTTTGTCGATAACTTACATGCTTCACATTATACGTTGTACATGCTGTTTATGCGTAAACGATTTCGAACTCTATTATGCTATTATCAAACTTGTATGCTCACCTTTACACTATGTGTATTGACCTCTATTTTAACGTATGTGACAGGTGTTTGAATGCATAGGATGTTGCTTACCTGCTTTTGTGGAATCAAGTAGGACCGAGAGTCTAGAAACAAGACAATTTATTTTTATTTTGAATCTGATTTGTCTGAACGGTTTTATTTGTTTTGGAGATATCTATGTCTGTAATAACTTACTTTCTCAATAGGTTATGGCATGGGACGTAATGTTAACTATTCGGTAAAGTAGTTGTTATGGAATTTCTCTTGAACAATCTATTTCGCTCAGTGCCATGCCCCGATGTTTCCGTAATCAGTTGGGGTGTGACATAATCGTTTTGATCCACTGAATCCGTGTTGACCCCTTACCCAACTTGCTGAAATGCCTAATTCCTAATTGACGGTTGGAGAGCACCGAGCATATTAGCGAGTCGAGCGTTGCTATCCTATTCATATTTTCTCATTTCTACATGGAAAAGGCATGAGTATGGTTGATTGGATGAAAATTACATGAAAAGGCATGAATGTGGTTGATTGGATGAAAATTACCTTGGATGGCCTTGGTACTGTAGGTGATGTTTCTAAAGTTGTCTTCTAACAAAACTATATGAGTTTCTAAAGTTGTCTTCTAACAAAACTATATGTGTTTGTTTGACGTAGAATACAAATATGGAGAATGGCCTAATTTCAACTTTCCAGGAGCATGAACATTTGAGACCCACGGTTTACTTAACATTTTGTAAAGAAATAGATAAAAAAATAAACTTTACGGATCAATCGCCATTCTTTGTGT
Organism: Helianthus tuberosus; assembly: GCA_030545235.1. Lineage (NCBI taxonomy): Eukaryota > Viridiplantae > Streptophyta > Magnoliopsida > Asterales > Asteraceae > Helianthus > Helianthus tuberosus. The sequence continues at coordinate 108,005,796 of CM060430.1, read as the reverse complement.
TCCTTTCAATTGTGTGATTTGTATGAAAATGACACATTATTCAACAAATTTTAATGATGAGTATGACAACTAGTGGCAACTGGTTCATGCAAGTCTGACTTGCACTCTTTACTATTATTCATTATCAATTTTTCTAAACGATCTCATTTGCAATATATTCTATAAATTTTAGCTGCTCTTGCTCATGCAAAGAATATCTAAACATATTTGGAAGTCCATGAAAATATAAGAGCCTGTTCATAATTTGAAAGTTTAAATGTCACACTTGATGATTGTAAAACTATTTCAATGGCTGAATATACTCAGCAAGATGAGGTTATAAAAAAACCTGATGTATGTTTGTATTTTTTATGAGCTTTTTTCCTTTTTATTATTTAGTTAGTACTGTAATGTTTCCTTCTTTAAAAATTTATGTCAACACTGTTAAATAATTTATTATTGTTTGAAGCCACCTGTGTAACACGGGTACTTAGACTAGTGACTTATAATTAAATAAACAAGAAACAGTAGACGTATATAAACGCATAGATATCGGTCAAAGTTGCCGTATAATAAAATAGGTTTCAACTTTCATGAGAAAAATCAAATATTGGAGACATAGGAAAAAAATATGGAATATTCAACAAGTTTCATTTTCCTACAAATATAAAAAACGAAGACCAGCAATTTGAAAATTGACCTTTCTCCATGTTTGACCACATCCCTATTTTAAGTTGTGACCACTGATATAAAAAAAAAAGGTTGTTAATATTTACACATCCCTCCTCTCTATCTCTCTATATACACATAGATATATATAGAGACAAAGTGAAAAAAGGATGTGGAAATAAGATTTAGGGGTGTGGAAATAAGACGAGCCTAAAAAAACAGCTTGTATAACCGGCTAGGACGGAGCCTTTCAGCCTTCGAATAGTTCACACCAGCGCGAGACTGGCAAGGAAAAAATACGAGAACAAAAACAAGCAAAGCTAGCTTAACCAAACAAACAAACTACCCAAGTAGCCAAAACAAGCATTATGAGAACAGCTCCATTTATACCAACACAAAGAATGATACTTTGACCTATTCTTGACAAAAGAGAAAAGCTGAGCCGTAACATCCTCCACCGTGTTATCAATCGAAATACAGAGATTAGAGCCCTCCAAATAAATGAAATTTTTTAACCATTTATAATTATATAAAGTTCTATCATATACTCTATAAATATGTCTATATGATAACATCAATTTATTAAACAATGAACAAAGACTGACTTTTTCCCCTCATTTACTTATACTATAATTGAAACTCAAGACTTAAGATGATGATTCGCCATATGTTAGCATCAAGACTTCCTCCCCATGCATGACGGGCCCCATATTGGTTTGAACCTTAGAAGGAATGTGAGCGGTTCGTATGGTTTCCAACTCTATAGCTACTTCTTTCATTGTTGGCCTATGCTTACCATTTAAATTCAAGCATCGCATTGCAAGATTAGCTAATGACAAAAGCTCATCCCTAGTACCCTCGTTAATCACCACTACATCGAAAATAGACATAACACGATCTTCTTCCATAGCTAACATAAAATGTGTAGCCAAACTTCTATGTTCACCAAATCTAGTTAGGGAAATTGGCCTTTCTCTAGTTAACAATTCAACCAAAACAACTCCAAAACTATAAACGTCACTCTTTTCCGTAAATTGGCTAGATTGGAAATACTCAGGATCAAGATAGCCAAACGTACCTTTGACTAAGGTAGTCAAATGAGTTTGCTCCATTGAGACAAACCTTGAAGTACCAAAGTCGAAAACTTTTGCCCTGTATTTGTCATCCAAAAGTATGTTAGTGGTTTTAATGTCTCTATGGTATATTGGAATGGAAGTTGCTGAATGTAAGTAAGCAAGTGCTCCTGCAATCTCTGTAGCTATTTGTAATCTCATGTTTAAGGAAATTGGGAACTCGTGAGTTTCACCGTGAAGACGATCATACAAAGTACCATTTGAAATGAATTCAGAAACGAGCAGAGGGACATCTGTCTCTAAGCAACATCCCAATAGTCTGACCACGTTCCTATGATTAACTTGAGAAAGAATAACCACCTCGTTGATAAATTGTTCTAATTGGCTTTCATCAACAACTTTTGATTTCTTTATTGCTACAATCCTTCCATCGACTAACATCCCTTTATACACTGTACCTTGTCCTCCTCGACCTAGAATTCTATTTTCATTAAAGTTGTCTGTGGCCTTCTCCAGCTCATGTGCTGTGAAAAGTATGGTTTTACCAACTAAAGATGAGTTGGCTTCTTGTTGTTGTTTTAAAAGTAAACCACCATTTCGTTTAAAGAACCTCTTTCTTTGTCTCTGATCTCTTGTTCTCCTGATCCATTTGTATAATGCATAGCTAGTTGCCACTAGAAAAAGTACACCAACGCTTATGCTAACGCCTGAATGAAAGTGAACCCAAAATGAAAAAATTAGTAAGGCTGAAGAGAGTCGTCTATAATTTATGCACAAAATATATGAAAGTATTGGTTTTATAAGTACATAAAAAAATCTTAGAAGATTAGAAGTATTGATGTTATCTCACCCATTCATCTTAGTGTTACTTAGAAGATTAGAAGTATTGATGTTATCTCACCCGTTCATCTTAGGGGCTGTTTGGTAGCCTCTGAATGGTCATTAAGAGGCTACCTCTTAATGGAACCATTAAGAATTTTACCAATGAGAAGGTAGAAGAATGTGACATGTGATGATTTACCATTCAGAGGTTACATCTTAACCATTCATACTTGGGGTTACCTCTTATTCATTCAGATGTTTTAAACCATTAAGAGGTAGCATCTGAATGGTCATACCAAACAGCCCCTTAGTGTTACATTTTTTACATCTTAAACCTGAGTTTAAATTTTTATGATCTGTTGTCTTTTTTCTCTTTCGTTTACGAACGCAATTTTTTTTAGTTAATGACTATAGCTTTCAGCCATTATGCCATTTTTGGAAGAAAAACAAAGGACCCATACACACACATATATTCAGTTATTTTTAAAATAAAATCACCACTATATTCATTTTTATCAAGATACTTTTACTTATCAGGTAACATTAAATATATGCAGTTGAAAAATAATATTTTCCGGGATAAATGAGTATAAAAAATAATTTATTAGCTAATAGGAGTCATTTCTCTTTTATTTATGCCGTGACTTAGGTCATGTGTAGTGGTCACCTCCCTTTACCCCTTATCATGTAGGGTTATGCGACGAATGACGTTTGTGTAAGAGATGAAGGTTATATCACATGGGTGTGTAGTGGGGTCCGTTATACCCTTCAGTTGTACATATATGTGTATATATATATATTTATATGTTTGTGTGTGAGAGAGAAACAAAAACAATAACCCCATTATAATTTTCACCCCATCCTAGTTCAGGTGTTATAAATCCCTCCGGGGCGATGTGGGGAAGCGCCATAGGGCGTGATGTGTAAGGTTGGCTTTATATCCCGTGCGACTACTGGTGCACTTAGTATTATTAAGGGTGGGACATAATGGGGCCTAGAAGGTGTTTAGGCTCCCCTAATTTTTTACTAAAAGTATAATTGTTAGCCTATTAGGTTTAAGTATTATTAGTTTTATATATGATTCGACCCCTCTTATTAGTTCAAAACTATTTTAGGCTAAAGGAGAAGAGGATTGGTATGAATTCGTTTTACTCTTGTTATTAGACGGGGAAAAATTGATTTTTTATGTGTAATATTTTGAGCCTTCGCTTTAGTTGTTCAAGTCACCTACATGAGACAAACATCATCATAATCATACTCTCTAAATGCTACCAATAGTAAGGTAGCTAGGATCTGAGGAGGGTAAAATGTAGACAACCTTACCTCTACCCTGTAGAAATAGAGAGAGACTGCTTCCAGTGAGACCACCGGCTCGATAGTAGTTTTGCATCAAGCCTTGGGCATAAGGCACATAACACTCAACAATCGGGACAAAGGCCGATTAGTGCATGTACACTTTTGTCTTTCGGCTATCAACGTCACCACATGATGCATGATTAACAGTCCGCCGCTTTTAACGTTATTTTCACAAAATTAGTAAAATAACGTTAAAATTAGCGCAATTTCACTTTTCCCCCCTTTAGGGCCCACACATATATACATCTATGATGCGCACGCGGCAAGCAGGGAGCGTACATACATGAAACAAACATGAATTTGAAAAGCTAGCCAGCTTACTATGAATATATTACCTAGAATAACACCCGTGGGTGATTTGCTTCCAATATCAAATGAAGGGACAGGATAAGGTGCACAAGTGATATTGGTTAATCTTCTTGAGCCATCCTCATCATATATTATATCATAGGCACAGTAGGTATCATAGCACCTTGCACATTCTTCCCTTTCTAAACACAAGTCATATTTTTGTTTCTGTAAGATATTAAATTCAAACAAAATTAATTATTAACTAATAGAAACTTAACAGCAATACGCACCTTCACATCCATATGATAAATAAGGGTTTCCTTGGTCTCGCAAAGAAAGTGGACATTTCAGTGATTCTACCGAAGTACCATTACCCATCTTCAGTTCCAGATTCAAAGGTCGAATTTTTCGACAACATTGAGGTGTGTCACTATATGTAAGGGTCCACATGAGCGAAACAGGAACATAACCGTTGTTAGCAGCAACAGAAAAGTTTCGTTTTACATATGAATCTTCGTCCACCAAGAAGGCAGATCCACACACTCCATCTCCACCCAAACCTGTGACATTCGTGCTGTACGACTTTAGATGATGAGGAATTGTTGCTTGGCAACAACTAAAGCCAAAACAGTCGTCGTTGTTTCGTTCACTAACAGTCTCATTCAGACAAGAAGTGGAACAACCTGTGAGTACACTCCCATTATCCATCATAACAGCATTACCACACCCCTCAAAAACAAACTTATTACGTGATTTGGAAAACAGGAACGGGCTCCTGCCAAGATCAATGCTCATCGTCTGACTGCTATTCCGAACTTGGATTTGGCAATAAGAGACTGTTGGTGTGTTAACCGTGATTGTTTGATCTTCCAAGTTTACGCCCAAGACTTCTAGGTGGTTGAGTGCAGATAGATATGGTGTCGAGTAGTTGCAATCAACGGTGTACCATTGATTGAGAGAACATTTCGGACCGATTCCAAAAGGGTATGGAATCCTCACATCCCCACACCTATCATTGCACCCTCTTCTGGAGTAAATTGGAGTTGCGATTGATGTTGCAGTTAATGAAAGGAAAATTAGTAAATGGTAAGCTTGAGATAGAATCATTTTTGTTAAGAGCAATGATTATACCAGAAAATGTAAGGGGGTATTTATTTATGTTTATAAACTAGATGCCCACGAGTCTACGTAGTGCATAAAAAATTTGAAACTTGAAATACTGTGATTTTTTTCTACTTAAAGATAACGATGGTCAGTAATGGTGCAATTGTGATGTAGACAAATTAAGAATTATATAATTTTTTGAACATGACCATATATGCTATTTTATTGATGCGTCTTTGAATTAAGAATTATATAATTTTTTCAACATGACCATATATACTATTAACTATTTTATTGATGCGTCTTTGAATATTTTATTGATGCCGGGGAATATCCATTTGAGAAGAAAATTTAATTGAAAAGAAAAATAACAAAGGGTAATTTTGTAAAACATTAAATAGATTTTTCACTTATCTCATTTATGATTATTTTTTACTAATTAATTAGTCATAAAGACAGTATCATCCACACAACGTTGAAATTTATCATACACAACTTGTAATTTATCTTACACAACTCGTAATTTATCTTACACTTTAAATTATTTTATTTTATTTTTTTTTGAAAAAATATATATTTTGAATATAACTTACAAAAAATTTAATGTAGTTAGCTATTAAAGAAAAAGACTACAAATTAATGACCTATGTAGATTTATTAATGTACTCTTATAGTAACATTAAATACTTATATTAAATGAAGTAAAATAAAGCTTTCTTATTGGTTGAAATTTCTTATTTTTTCTTCTTACAAAAAATTTCTTGTCATTTGAACTCTCCACTATTGATGCGTCTTTGAAATTTATCAAACTGTATAAATTCACTGCAATTCTACCTTTTGTTTTAAAACACTTAATTTATTTTCGGTTGTGTTTTTTTTTTTTTTTAATTCCAAGACATTTATTTATTTGTAATATAATAAAAATAGTAATCCGTACAAAATACTAATCATATAGATTGGTAGTAATATAGTAATTATCAGCTTTGTTTTGGCAAAAATATATATCATGTCACTATTTCGAATTTTCAAATGTAAAGTTTTGTGATGAGCAGAGCAGGATAATGGAAAAAGATATCTTTAACAAAAAAAGTTAAAAAGCTAAATGCCATTTTAGTTCCTGTGTTTTGGATCATTTATCCAATTTAGTTAAAAGGTTCAATTTTTTACCCTTAATGTTTTTCTCAGAATGAACAATGTGTGTGTTTTGAGCTTTGAGCATTATAATTGATTCTTTATCCGCACCTGATAAAGTTGGAACACATAAACTATGAGATGCAGAGCCGTTCCTGCGTTTTCGAAGGCCCTAAGCAAACTACAAAGTGGAGGCCCAATTTCGTTATTGACTAACATCAGAGGTGCAAAAATCGGTTTTTTCTAATACCCAATTTCGGGAACCAAACCGTGTTTCGGTATGATCGGGTATTAGAAAATCGGGTTTTTAGATACCTAGACATTAATACCCTATTTTCTATTTTTTACACAATATAAATCCATTTTATTTTTAATTTGCTTTGTATTTGATAAAAATACTTGAAATAATTAAAGTATCACAACTTTATTTAATTAATATATCTCAGTCTTTCGTTTAATGTCGCTAGAAGGATGCGTCAAAAGGAAAAAAAATATTGCTTATGAATCTCTCGTTTAATGTCACAAGAAGGATGTGCCAAAAGGAAAAAAAAAATATTTTGCTTATGATATTCGAGCTAGGGTTTTTACAAGATTAGGGCAAGACTAATACACTAGCAAAGTTAATAGATCTATAGAATCAAAACAATTATATATTATATATCATTTTTATATATTAAATGGAGGCCCTAAAAGTTTGGAGGCCCTAGGCCCGAGCCTAGGTTTTGATAAGCATTGGGCCGGCCCTGATGAGATGTAAATTGCTTCAGACAAGAACCTGAAAAATAACTTGTTGGACAATTTGTACCTGAGTGGCTATGAGCCTATAAGCCTGGAAAGCATTCAGAACCATCTTAATCTTAAAATCATGTTGTACAAATCCCGAAAGCAAATACGCAAGAGAAAACAAAAAAAAAACATATTTAAATGAGAGTTGTACCAAAGCATTCAAATTAGCACATATTAGTGGCAGTGATTATTAACTATGACAAGAAAGAAAAGTTTTTTGAAAGAATCACATACCCTTTCACGCCATCCGAGTAGCAAATACACTGAGTTTGGAATCAGTTTAGGTGAAACTTTTAAATGGAACCAAGTGAAGTAGTTTATAACATGCAGCTATTCAAAAAACAAAGGTAGTTTATGGGGCAGGATTTTTTATTAAGCGGGGAAAGAGGGAGGGAATTTAAGGGGCGGGAATTTTAAATTTTTTTTATTATAAATGAACTATTATGCAAATAAACTCTATAGCAATTATATCATTACATGATTAACAAGAAGATTTCCAGTGGGAAATGAACCGTTCACCCATGTGCATGCGGTGCATGGGGAAAACGAAACGTTGCCTAGGGAAAAGGTAGTTTCTGATGACCTTCTGGAAACACCAAGGAGAGAGAAGACCAATACTAGGGATGCACGCGCCAGTGGGGTAAGGCAGTTTAGTGGGGGTTTCAATTTTGGATCAAAATCATCGATGGGCTTTGGGCTTGTGGGTAAGTCGAGAAAGAGGCCTAGGCAGGCTAGAAGCCCAGGCAATCTGAGGAGGCCTGGATCTGGTCAGTCAAATCGTTACAACCTCAACACCATGTCGCTTCAATTAATCTTAATATCTCTGTACCTACATCTGAAGGAAAAGAAATCCATATATCTGCTTCTGAGGATGGGGTGAATCGTTCCTCTGTTATTCGGTTGGAGGAGACGGTTGTAGAAGATTCTCCGGTCGTTATCGGGAGTGTCAACGGTGGTGACAACAAAGGCTCTCAGCAAGAGCAGAAGGTTCTGCGCGTTCCTGTAGTTAATGAATTGAATGTTCAGTGCCAGGATAATCTGGAAATAAGGAAGGAGACAGAAGAGACTATACGAACAAGGGAAAAAGTGGGGTTTCACATGGGGAATTTTGAGAGGCAGGTGTTTAGTTTAATTAATGGTGAACGTGGCCAGAATGTGAACCAATTAATTGTCTCGCGGTTAACCTAAGGGCGGTCAAGAACTCGAGAAAAACAGACCGGATTCGAGGTCTGAAAACATCTCAAGGAGCTCAGTTTTTAGCGATTCAAGAAACAAAACTTGCAGGTCACTTTTAATTTTGTTGTAAAGCAGTTTTGGGGTCGGGCTCTGTTAGAATTTGAATTTGTGGAAGCGGTCGGTCAGTCGGGTGGGTTGTTATCGATTTGGAACCCGACGGTGTTTAATATAACAGGGGTCTTAAAGCATCGTTATTTTTTGGTCACATCTGGGTTTTTGGTAGCTACCAGAGAAGTGGTTAATTTTGTAAATGTATATGCGCCTAATGACGTGGTGGCTAGGAGGGCATTGTGGGCCGAGTTGGTGGCGGTAAGGGGTAGTTTGAACGGTTTTTGGGTTTTTATGGGTGACTTCAATGATGTTCGGGTTTCATCGGAAAGAAAAAATTCAGAATTTGTGGCAGTAAATGCGGGCTATTTTAACCAATTTATAGCTGATGCGGACTTATTAGAGTATCCGATGGGTGGTAGGCAATTTACATACCATTCGGATAATGGCATAAAGTTGAGTAAACCGGATAGGTTTTTGGTGTGTAGAGGGTTCATGAATAATTGGCAGACGGCTTCTGTAGTGGCCCCCTCGAATGTGGTCTCGGACTATTGTCCCATATTTTTGTCTACTACACCTATGGATTTTGGTCCCTCGTCAACTAGAGTTTTCAACTCGTGGCTTGAGATCCCGGGTTTATTGGAGTATGTGGAAAGTATATTGTCACACCCCGATCTCCGGTGGGCCCGGATGGGTACTATAACAACACGACTTTTAAAGTCAAAGTACAAGTCAAAGTCAAAATCAAAGTCAAGACATGTCAGCATTCAGATCTGTCATTTCTTACTTAATTATTGCTTGTACTCTCAGACCCGTTAATCGATATGTATTAGTAAACGCTATTTTAGACTACGATTTATTATTATGTGAAGTAACAATGCAATAAACACAACTTAACGCTATTTTACTAAACGCTATCACATCGCTATCGCATCGCAACTATTGGTATTGTTCTGTGTATTATTATGTGTACTTTACTTGTGTGTGCTGATGATATGTTTTGGGATGATATTAACAAACGCAATCGCAACTCTATCGCAACGTAATGTCATCGCCAACTCTAAACGCAAATTTACTTACTTGTATGCTTTTATGTGTTAGTTATGTTGTTTGTGTAATTATTGTTTAATACTATCGCATCGCTTACTCGCAACTCGCTTAAACGCAACGCAACGCTCAACGCATGAGACAAAGTTAGAAAACTAACCAGCATGAGCCAGCCGATCGAATGGACATCCGACCGGATGACCATCCGATCGAACTGCCGTCCGACCCACGTAACTTTCCACCGCCTTTCTCCCTTTCACCTATAAATGCCCCTCCTGTCACATCAACATATGTGACATCTTCGTTCGACCCACGCATTCTCAAGCCCTTTTCTCTCGATTTCTCGCGATTCTTGTAAGTTTTCTTCCTAAATCTTGTACTTCCATCTTCATCACACACTTTCTCGTCATCTTCACCAACAAATCACTACTTTTCACCGTGAAATCATCTGATTTGGGCTGTTCTAGAGTGACGTCACCATGGGTTCTTGTGAACACAGAAGTGTGACCTCATCTCATCAAGAACGGTTCGGATCTAAAGGATTTCTACATGTTTTACACTGATTTCGACAAAATCTAAACATTTTCCAACTGATTTCCACTTTTCTTCAACATCTTTCACTTTTCACCCAAAACCGTTAGAATCTGGACTCGTTCAGGCTCTCTACTCATTCTCTAGTGGAAGAACCGGTCTGAGAATGGATTTCTACCGGAGTGACGACCGATTCACGGGTTAAACATGAAACTTCATCATGAACAGTTGAAGTCTGATCAAATGGGGTGGTTCCCATCCGATCGAACTGAGCTGGACTTAGTGTGATTTTCGTTGTTTGACACGTCATCATACCGTCTCCGTAACCGCAAACTTTTAACTTAGAGAATTTTTACAAAGTTTTCAGACAAACTGGTTGCTCGATCAAATAACCATCCGATCGGATGACCATCCGATCGTATGACTATTCGACCAGGTGACTACCCTTTATAAGTTAAACACATGAAGTTTTGTAAAATTTCAAAGAATATCAGTTTTCAATCGAGTAGCCATCCGATCGAACGGCCATCCGTCTTGATGACCATCCGATCGAATGACTTTATTTATACTACAACGAAAACTTCAAAAGTTCAAACATTTCACAAACACACTCCTTTAGTCGAATGACCAAACGACCGAATGGTCATCCGTCCAGATGATCATCCGTCCGGACGGTCATCCGATCGAACCAACATCCGATCACTCATCACCGTTACACGTTGTTCAATGCTTACATTGTCGTTATATGCTCAGGCTAACCTCTCAAGCGCTCCCTTCAATCCAAGACTGTGTTTATTTACTAAACACGCTCAGTGAGTATACTCGAACCCTTTTTGCTTAACGCACTTTTGGGTGTTACATACGTTACCTGTATCAAATCACCTCAACACACAACGCAAACACTTTTAAACGCTAACCGCTCTCGCATGTTATGCGTGTTTTCGATGAATGCTTGTATGTTATGTTTACACAGTGATTGTTGCCTGACACCTTAGCAACGATAGTACTATAGTTTGGACTCAGCACCTGTCGTGGACAGGGGTTGTTAAGGGTTTTACTTCACATGGTCACGGTGGTGATAATGTGTTGAGCATTCTACACTCGCAGACATGTCGGTTGCATATGTCATTTTCGATAGCTTACTTGCATCACATTTCTACGTGTTACAAGTTGGTTATGCGTAAATCGCTTTTCGCTACTATATACTATTAGAGTAGGAGTTGGGTGGAAAGTCTATTTTTCCTAGAAAGTCTAGGAAGGAATAAGAATTGGACATGTGTCATTGAGGGATTTTAAGTAGAAGGGCTATCATGTAATTTCACATTTTAATTTTATTTTTGGAATGTATCTTCATTAACTAAAATTCCATGATTTTCGGAATTTTTATTATTTTCGAATTCAAATCTGGAAGTCAATGTGTTCATTAACTAAAATTCCATGTCACATTACATCGCATATTCCATTGTTCAGAAGATTACTGGAATTTATCAGCATGTTCTTGGTGCTGTGTTTTAACACTTTACAGGGCTAAAGTCAATTTTTTTTATAGATCCCACAATATAAAGATGGTAAAACACAGTGTATGAATCTGATTGCTGTTAAAACACAACTGTATGAATCTGAATGCTAAAACACAACTGTATGAATATGATTGTTGTTAAAACACAACTGTATGAATTTGAATGCTAAAACACAAGTGTATGAATCTGCTTGCTGTTAAAACACAACTGTATGAATCTGTTTGCTGTTAAAACACAACTGTATGAATCTGAATGCTAAAACACAACTGTATGAATCTGCTTGCTGTTAAAACACATCTGTATGAATCTGGATGCTAAAACACAACTGTATGAATCTGAATGCTAAAACATAACTGTATGAATCTGCTTACTGTTAAAACACATCTGTATGAATCTGCTTGCTGTTAAAACACAACTGTATGAATCTGTTTGCTGTTAAAACACATCTGTATGAATCTGCTTGCTAAAACACAACTGTATGAATCTGCTTGCTGTTAAAACACATCTGTATGAATCTGTTTTCTGTTAAAACACATCTATATGAATCTGAATGCTAAAACACAACTGTATGAATCTGTTTGCTGTTAAAACACATCTGTATGAATCTGAATGCTAAAACACAACTGTATGAATCTGCTTGCTGTTAAAACACAACTGTATAAATCTGTTTGCTGTTAAAACACATCTAAATGAATCTGAATGCTAAAACACAACTGTATGAATCTGCTTGCTGTTAAAACACATTGTCAAGAAAACGGAGATGATAAGAACAATATTTGAATGGTGATGATGAACTCGGAGATGGTGGAGATGGAGAAGTGTTTTAATTTGATCCGGTGCTCTCCATTGTAACATCTGTGTCTGAAATCATTGTCAACAATTCAGTTATTAATAAAACAAAGTTATTTGATCCCAATGTTTGTTTGGTTATGTTTTACATTTTTCATGTTTTGACTTTTATTCAATTTCAAACTCTATATCACTTTCCGGAGAGTTATACGCAAACTGGTGTGTAAACGTAATCAGTTTAATGCGAAAAATACTCTGGAACATCAACATATACTTAACATACCTTAAATAACCTTTACATAACTTAGAAATAAGTTTTGAAGGCTTTGGTATGGCAAAAACAAGTTAATTCGCCTACAGGGACTAAAATTGACAAACTGCGAAAGTATGCCGATTTGAACTGTAACAGACATTCCGGAACATGACCATAAGTTAAACATACCAAAAATATCCTTTACATAGCTTAGAAATAGGCTTTGAAGGGTTCGGTGTGCTAAAATAAACTTTTGGGTCATTCAGGGACTAAAAGCGTCAAAAAGTGCACAAGTTTGCATTTTCGCGCATAACTTACGTTCTGAATAATTTCGGACATCCAAAAATTTATGTAAGCACTAAAATATTTTATTTTAGTGTTTGGCATGAGAAAAATCCATTCGTCACGCAATTTGGATCGTTTTTCGCGCTTATGCGCATTCCGTCGTAATTAACCGAACATCACGATCGTACGACCAAACGAACCAACATCTGGCATATTTTTGAGCATGTTTCATGTCCACAATGTTTAGGCATCATTTTAGGTCCTTAACATTGGCTTAACGGGCCTTAAACGTGTCGGAAATGGCCTTAATGCATAACACGGACCAAAACTGACAATTGTTGAAACCTGTTTTTTACCAGAAGGGCCAGGCGGCCCGCGTGAGTGTTGTGTGTCCTCTTACGCGGCCCGTGTCAGCTTCCCAGATCAGATTTAATCAGTTTAACAGGTGTTTACAGCTGTTAACCACTCAAAACTCACCCACACTTGTCATTAACTGATCATGGGGGGCCAAATTTGAGTACCAAGGGTTGCAACAAGTGTAGGGACAAGATCAAAGCACGTTATTCGATAAACGATCCTAACTGTCTTGCAAATCCTATAAACAACCCTTGATTCACAACTCAAAACCCACTTGAATTCTGATTTTTCTCTAAGTTGGGGTGTTCTATCACTTCATACCTGAGAAATATTTGGAAGTTCAATCTTGCGGGGACCCTTTGTATGTGTTCTTTCATTCTTTTCATCCGTTTTAGCGTTAAAGTCAAACTTTGTTTGACTTTCTGCGTTGACCAGTTTATGGTCAATGCGAAGTTCGTTCGAACTTCATAACGTGAGCGTAATCACGATGGTTGTAGTCCCTAGTGACTATGCCTACTGATTACCACGTTATATAGGCTCAGTGACGAGTCGTAGTTTCGGCCAAAACGCGCATTCTTGCGTATTTTGTAACCAAACTACTCTTAGGTATCAAAACCGTTTGTTTTGATACCAAACCTATTTTCTAAACTTAGTTAAGCATGTTCTAACATGCTTAGCTCGTCACTTTTAGTTTTGTGCTTGTCTAGGGTCGTAAGGGTAAGTGATCTAAACAATCGCTTATACTTTCGAACCCGACCCGTTTGGTCGATCATTAGGATCCGACCAAACACATTAGGTGACCATAGTTGTATAGGGAATAACCTTCCGAGGTTATACCTTATGGTCACATCGTTTGAGTAGTTGTATAATAGGTAGTATATATGCCTTAGGTAAATTACCAAAATGCCCTTTTAACGCCAAAATTCATTTTAAGCATATGTAACATAACTTTTGGTATCTAAACTGATTTGGTAACAATATTAGACATGTTAAGGCATATTTTACTTATCATAGGGCTAGTTAGGTGTTCCGAACGCGTTTCACGCGAACGACGCGTTAAAGTAGCATAAGCTACCTAAACGGGTCGTAATGGGTCGTAAGCACTTAGGTTAGGTTTCATTTTGGTATGTAGGCTTTGTTAAACCATATTACACGAGTCTCCATACTCGTTTGGTTTACAAACCCTCATTCTATCAAATCCTCCGATTTAGGTCCGGTATATTAACATAGTTACCTATATTAGGTGCCGTTTGATATGCGTGATCTCTAGCATTGTTTGGTTGTTACTCAAGGACTACTAAGCAATCTCAAGTGAGTACATAGACCCCTCTGTTACTGTTTTTCAAACTGTTTTGGGGTGAAACACATGTGCTTACTTGTTACTTTCATGTTTTCCTGTTTTTCCCATCTTGTACTTGTTATGTTCATTAGTACACTTATAGTACATGATTTACTTTACATTTCTGCTATGTATGTTGACTGATAGCATGCTAGCACATTGATTTACATGACTTTTCTGCTTCGTATGTTAACTTAGCATACTTAGTACATTGTTTTCATATAACATGTTCACATTTGCTATGACATTTGGTTTGCACAAACGGGACTTATATACGTTCATTAACATTAGCTACGCCGCTCGGTAGTAAGTACTGGTACCATAGGACTTAACAAATCTCATTCCTGACATCCCGGGTTTGTTTGGATGTAAGGAATGACTGAATCCGAAAACATTTCTTTTGATAACCTTGACTTAGGGTTATCCGACTGTCTCAAGGCTTGAATGTATGCGTTAACTTACCACATAAATGTTTGTATCAATAAAACATGCATTTACTTTGCAAAACATAACTTTTTGATATATTCAAAATACTTTGTTTTATACATTTCTACATTTGGTTTATGTGACAATACTTTACTTAACATACATAACATTTGTTACACATTACTTGACTACATTTGGACTTTTTAACATTTGACATGGCTTATACAAGGACTTTTTGACAATTGGTTTAAACATGGACTTTATACATTGGTGGTTTGTTTAAGTGATTTAAGTAACGAGGAGTGTGTAATATGATACAAGCATGGTGGATACGCCGCTGGTACTTCCTATATATAAGTGTTTGTATGGTATTACATATCGTAGCGTTATTTGAATCATTTCAATTTAGATATAACATTTTATACAAATAACATATCTTTCACAAGACATTGCTTTACAAACAACTTATTTTATACAACTCATTGTACTTGGTTATTCATTTAACCATGTATTATTCTTTTATGTATACATATCATCTGATCTTATCGCTTTTTAAATGATTTACAAAACAAAACAATTTACAAGGTTCATGACTGACTTCTGCTAAACAACTTTTTCTAAACTTATAAGTCATGAATCCTATTTTCACAAAACCTATGTGTCTCACAGGCATTTTTATGCTGACGTACCTATTTTCACATGTGTTTTCAGGAGCTGTTGCCTAGGATGATGATCGTGACACTAGGGCGGACCTGTGCCTTAGAGACTTAAAAATAATGATAGAACTAGTTTAATTATGTTCTGAACTCTTTATTTCCTGTTTTGAGACAATGTAACACTCTTGTTTGATAAATAAAATATAACTTTGTATGCCATGGTTGTGAAACAATTAATTCTGTTACAACACTCCCCAACGTTTCCGCCGCGGTTGCATGTTATACGCGGTCGGGGTGTGACAGAAGAGTTGGTATTAGAGCCAATGGTTATAGGGAATTAGGTTATTAGTAATGCTTTGACCTAGACAATAACTTTCTAGGATCCCAACACAAGTTATCTTGTGTTTAGATTTTAAAACATGCACTTCACCTATCCTTAGGTGATAACCACAACGGGAACATCAAGTTCGAATCCGCTTTGAAAATTAATCATCTGTTTTTGGATGATTGATTACTAGGTTTTGAACCCTCTGTTGTAAGGTTTTGAACCCTTCCAGTTTGATTTTTGGCCTTGTGCCTTTCAAATTTTCAAAATCTCGTCAAAGTTTTGGGTTCTAAATAGTGTGAACACGTGCAAACTGGAAGAGTGAATGCCTGTACCCTGGGTTTTCTGTCTAAGGCTAGAGTGTTCGTACAAATCCACATAATCGGACCAGTCACTCTTACCTGGGAACTCTTGGGGTGAGTGTTCACTTATAGGTGAGCATGTCTTCGCGATACATTATTTTTGACCCATTTACTTTGATTAGTCACTGTGTGTCGTTTGTTTGCTTTGTGATGCGGACAAATGACCACCATCTTTGCTTTTGTTGATTTTGTTTCATCTCATTCTCTTCATCCAATCATCTCACTCGTTTCCTTTCATGTTTCCTCTTTTAGAATGCCTCCTCGACGCGAAAACCAGATAGCGACTGCCGAACTGGCAGAAATCATTGCGCAGCAAATGGCTGCTCAATTCCCAAACCTCTTTGCTCAATGGAACCAAGCCAACAACAACAACAATGCTCCATGCAATTTCAAGAATTTTAACTCGGCTAAACCACTCAAGTTTAGTGGTTCTGAGGGAGCGACTGGGCTTCTTCAATGGTTCGAGAGCATTGAGAATATTTTCCGTCACATTCAGTGCCCTAACAATCGCAAGGTCGAGTTTTCTTCGAGTGTCTTTCTAAAGAGGGCTCTTATGTGGTGGAACGGGGTTATGAGAGGTCGTGGTGCTGAAGTTGCTTTAGCGCAAACCTGGGCTGAACTTAGAGCTCTTATGATGAGGGAGTTTTGTCCTCGTCATGAATTGCGAGCATTGGAAAGATAGTTTGATGATTTGAAACAAGATAGTGGCGAACATCGGGCGTATGCTGATAGGTTTGAGGAGTTGAGTCTGCTTTGCCCAACAATGGTTACCCCACTCGACAAGGCTATCGAAAGGTACATCGATGGTCTACCTGACTCAGTACAAGACATCATTACTGGTAGTAACCCTACCACACTCCGTCAGGCGATCGAGTTAGCAGCGACATTGACTGAGTCGCAGGTTTGAAAGGGAAAGCTGCACAAAAAGGGTGACAAAGGTAAGAAGCAGTCGTCTGACAAAGAAGATAGCAAGAAAGGTCAAAACAAGAAGGGAAAGGATTCTGGTTCCTCAAGGGGGTCTAGGAAGCGAAAGGCTTCCCAAAACTATGCCGTTACTGCACAGGCTCAAGTTGCACCAAATCAGCCTGCGCAACCACTAGCCAAGAAGCCTTATCTTGGCAATGCACCTTTGTGCAACAGGTGTAACGGCCATCACCTACCACATCTCCAATGTCGTCATTGCACTAACTGCGGAAGAAATGGTCATCTTGCCGCTACTTGCCGCATTCCTATCAACCAGAATCAGGCAGTTCAGAACCAAGCCCAACAAGTTGCTCAGCCTCTTGCTCAGCAACAAGGTCAAGCTGCACGACCTCATTTCCCTCCTGGTTCGTGCTACAATTATGGGGATCTGACCCACTACAGAAACCGATGTCCAAGACTAGCTAACGCAAATCCAAATCAGAATCAGGCTCAGGCTCGAGGTCGAGTCTTCAACATGAATGCTTAGGAGGCACAAGCAGACAATGAAGTGGTGAACGATACGTTCTTTATTAATAATCAGCCTGCATCTGTTCTTTTTGATTCGGGTGCCGATAAGAGTTTTGTGTCATTATCTTTTGAGCCATTGCTTCGCGTGTCTAGAACGAAACTAGGTAAACCTTTGACAGTAGAAGTTGCTAGTGGTGAACCCATTGTTCTTGATTCTGTTCTTCGCAACTGCCAGTTGAACCTTAACGACCATCTTTTTCCTATCGACCTCACGCCTATGCAACTTGGAAGCTTCGACGTTATTGTGGGTATGGATTGGTTAGCCAAGCATCATGCAGAGGTAGTTTGTTTTGAGAAGATTGTTCGTGTGCCGCTTTCAACAGGGGAGATCCTACAGGTTCGTGGTGAGAAACCTGCTGGTGCTCTCAAACTCATGTCTTGTTTTAAAGCTCGGAAGTATCTGCGAAAGAACTATGTGGCCTTTTTGGCACATGTTGTAGCAGATAAGGACAAAGGTAAATCTATTCAAGATATTCCTATTGTTCGGGATTAGTCTGGAGTATTCCCTGAAGAGTTACCTGGTCTACCTCCAGCACGCCAAGTCGAGTTCCGTATTGATCTCGTACCTGGTGCAAACCCCATTTCCAGAGCTCCATATCGTCTTGCACCGTCTGAGATGCAAGAGTTTTCTAAGCAGCTTCAGGAACTTTCTGACGAAGGTTTTATCCGTCCTAGCTTTTCACCTTGGGGTGCTCCCGTTCTTTTTGTCAAGAAGAAGGATGGATCTTTTAGGATGTGTATCGATTATCGTGAGCTTAACAAGCTTACCATCAAGAATCGATATCCCCTACCTTGCATCGATGATCTCTTTGATCAGTTACAAGGTGCTTCTTATTTTTCGAAGATTGATCTGCGATCTGGATATCATCAACTTCGGGTGCATGAAGAAGACATTCCCAAGACAGCGTTCCACACTCGTTATGGGCATTATGAGTTCACAGTCATGCCATTCGGTTTGACTAATGCTCCTGCTGTTTTCATGGACTTAATGAATAGGGTCTGCAAGCCTTATTTGGATCAGTTCGTCATTGTTTTTATTGACGAAATCTTGATTTATTCTAAGACGCGAGCTGATCACGAGCAACATCTTCGTCTTACTTTGGAACTCCTAAAGAAAGAGCAACTTTTCGCCAAATTCTCCAAGTGTGAATTCTGGCTTAAAGAAGTTCAATTCTTAGGACATATTGTCAACGAACAAGGTATTCATGTAGATCCCTCCAAGATCAGTGCGATTAAGGATTGGGATACGCCTACTACTCCTACTGAAGTTTGTTCTTTTCTTGGTCTAGCGGGTTATTACCGCCGCTTCATTGAGAACTTCTCAAAGATTGCAGTTCCTCTAACTGCTCTAACTCAGAAGAACAAACCCTTTGATTGGGGATCCAAGCAAGAGGAAGCATTTCTGACTTTGCGACGCGCCTGTTCTGACTTTGCCTGAGGGCAATGATGATTTCGTCGTTTATTGCGATGCATCTAAATGGGGTCTTGGCTGTGTTCTGATGCAAGGGAACTAAGTCATAGCATATGCATCGAGGCAGTTGAAGATACATGAGAAAAACTACACCACTCATGATCTTGAGTTGGGTGCAGTTGTCTTCGCTCTTAAGATCTGGAGACACTATTTGTATGGTACAAAATGTGTGGTTTTCACGGACCACAAAAGTCTTCAGCATATCTTCAATCAGAAAGAATGCAACATGAGGCAACGACGTTGGGTTGAGCTTCTAAACGACTATGACTGCGAAATTCGCTACCATCCTGGTAAGGCAAATGTCGTAGCCAATGCTTTGAGTCGTAGGGAATGTACAGCTTCATTGTGTTCGTGTTCAATTTGATATTCAAGCTCGATCCGATATCCAAGCCCGCATTTCTTAGGCTCAACACACTTGTGTCTCACAAGGTTTGATGGATAAGGAATTTCCCTATCACATAACCCCTGATCTGGAACTGAAGGACAATGGATCATATTACTTCATGGACTATTTGTGGGTCCCAAGCCAAGATAACCTTCGCACCTTGCTTATGGATGAAGCCCATAAGTCTCGTTATTCTATTCATCCTGGTTCAGATAAGATGTATAAGGATCTTCGTATTCAGTATTGGTGGCCTGGTATAAAGAAAGACATTGCCTTATATGTATCAAAATGCCTTACTTGTCTTAAGGTTAAGGCTGAACATCAGCGTCCTTCTGGTTTATTGGTGCAACCAGAGATCCCAGTTTGGAAATGGGAAAACATTACTATGGATCTCATTACTAAACTTCCGCGCACAAAGAAAGGTCATGATGCCAGCTGGGTAGTTGTTGATCGTCTTACTAAGTCAGCACATTTCTTGCCAATCCGTGAGGATTTTTCTGCTGAAAAACTTGCTAAAATCTATGTGGATGAAATTGTAGCTCGACATGGTGTTCCTTTGAACATCATCTCTGACAGAGATGCTCGCTTCACTTCTTATTTTTGGAGAACCATGCAATCTGCTATGGGGACCCAACTTAATCTGAGCACAGCTTATCATCCGCAAACGGGTGGTCAATCTGAAAGAACAATCCAGACTCTGGAGGATATGCTTAGAGCTTGTGTGATCGATTTTGGTGGTAGTTGGGATTCACATCTTCCGTTGATTGAATTCTCCTACAACAACAGTTATCACTCCAGCATCAACATGGCTCCTTTCGAGGCTCTCTATGGTCGAAAATGTCGTTCACCAGTCTGCTGGAATGAGATTGGTGAGGCCCAGCTTACTGGACCTGCCCTCATTTTAGAGACAACTGATAAGGTTAAGAAAGTTCGTGATAACCTTCAGACAGCTAGAAGCCGTCAAAAGAGTTACGCGGACCCAAAGCGCAAGCCCATGGAATTTCAAGTCGATGATCGCGTATTACTTAAGGTCTCACCTTGGAAGGGTGTGATCAGATTTGGAA
The DNA here is from genome assembly GCA_030545235.1 of Helianthus tuberosus. NCBI lineage: Eukaryota > Viridiplantae > Streptophyta > Magnoliopsida > Asterales > Asteraceae > Helianthus > Helianthus tuberosus. The sequence continues at coordinate 107,985,000 of CM060430.1, read as the reverse complement.
AGAAAGGAAAACTTGCACCTAGATACGTTGGACCATTCAAGATCGTCGAAAGAATCGGTAAGGTAGCCTACAGACTTGAGTTACCTCCTGAACTTGGAAATGTTCATCCAACCTTTCACGTTTCCAATCTCAAGAGGTGTTTAGCTGATGAGAACCTCCACATACCACTTGACGAAATTCGTGTTGATAAAACACTGAAATTTGTTGAGAAGCCAGTGGAAATCATGGAACGTGAAGTCAAGTGGCTCAAACGCAAGCGCATTCCTTTGGTCAAGGTTCGCTGGGAATCTAAACGTGTACCCGAGTTTACTTGGGAACGCGAAGATCAAATGAAGGTGAAATATCCGCATCTTTTTCCACGAGTTCCCTCTAAATAAATTTCGGGACGAAATTTCCACAAGTAGGGGAGACTGTAACATCTGTGTTTGAAATCATTGTAAACAATTCAGTTATCAATAAAGCAAAGTTATTTGATCCCAATGTTTGTTTGGTTATGTTTTACATTTTTCATGTTTTGACTTTTATTCAATTTCAAACTCTATATCGCTTTCTGGAGAGTTATACGCAAAATGGTGCGTAAACGTAATCAGTTTAATGCGAAAAATACTCCGTAACATCAACATATACTTAGCATACCTTAAATAACCTTTACATAACTTAGAAATAAGTTTTGAAGGCTTTGGTATGGCAAAAACAAGTTAATTCGCCTACAGGGACTAAAATTGACAAACTGCGAAAGTATGCCAATTTGAACTGTAACAGACATTCCGGAACATGACCATAAGTTAAACATACCATAAATATCCTTTACATAGCTTAGAAATAAGCTTTGAGGGGTTCGGTGTGCTAAAATAAACTTTTGGGTAATTCAGGGACTAAAAGCGTCAAAAAGTGCACAAGTTTGCATTTTCGCGCATAACTTACGTTCTGAATACATCCGGACATCCAAAAATTTATTTAAGCACTAAAATATTTTATTTTAGTGTTTGGCATGAGAAAAATCCATTCGTCATGCAATTTGGATCGTTTTTCGCGCTTATGCGCATTCCGTCGTAATTAACCGAACATCGCGATCGTACGACCAAACGAACCAACATCCGGCATATTTTTTATCATGTTTCATGTCCACAATGTTTAGGCATCATTTTAGGGCCTTAACGTTGGCTTAACGGGCCTTAAACATTTCGGAAATGGCCTTAATGCATAACAGGGACCAAAACTGACAATTGTTGAAACTTGTTTCTGACCAGAAGGGCCAGGCGGCTCGTGTGAGTGTTGTGTGTCCTCTTACGCGGCCCGTTTCAGCTTCCCAGATCAGATTTAATCAGTTTAACAGCTGTTTACAGCTGTTAACCACTCAAAACTCACCCACACTTGTCATTAACTGATCATGGGGGGCCAAATTTGAGTACCAAGGGTTGCAACAAGTGTAGGGACAAGATCAAAGCACGTTATTCGATAAACGATCCTAACGGTCTTACAAATCCTATAAATACCCCTTGATTCACAACTTAAAACCCACTTGAATTCTGATTTTTCTCTAAGTTGGGGTGTTCTATCACTTCATACCTGAGAAATATTTGGAAGTTCAATCTTCCGGGGACCCTTTGTAAGTGTTCTTTCATTCTTTTCATCCGTTTTAGCGTTAAAGTCAAACTTTGTTTGACTTTCTGCGTTGACCAGTTTATGGTCAATGCGAAGTTCGTTCGAACTTCATAACGTGAGCGTAATCACGATGGTTGTAGTCCCTAGTGACTATGCCTACTGATTACCACATTATCTAGGCTCAGTGACGAGTCGTAGTTTCGGCCAAAACGCGCATTCTTGCGTATTTTGTAACCAAACTACTCTTAGGTATCAAAACCGTTTGTTTTGATACCAAACCTGTTTTCTAAACTTAGTTAAGCATGTTCTAACATGCTTAGCTCGTCACTTTTAGTTTTGTGCTTGTCTAGGGTCGTAAGGGTAAGCGATCTAAACAATCGCTTATACTTTCGAACCCGACCCGTTTGGTCGATCATTAGGATCCGACCAAACACATTAGGTGACCATGGTTGTATAGGGAATAACCTTCCGAGGTTATACCTTATGGTCACATCGTTTGAGTAGTTGTATGATAGGTAGTATATATGCCTTAGGTAAATTACCAAAATGCCCTTTTAACGCCAAAATTCATTTTAAGCATATGTAACATAACTTTTGGTATCTAAACTGATTTGGTAACAATATTAGACATGTTAAGGCATATTTTACTTATCATAGGGCTAGTTAGGCGTTCCGAACGCGTTTCAAGCGAACGACGCGTTAAAGTAGCATAAGCTACCTAAACGGGTCGTAATGGGTCGTAAGCACTTAGGTTAGGTTTCATTTTGGTATGTAGGCTTTGTTAAACCATATTACACGAGTCTCCATACTCGTTTGGTTTACGAACCCTCATTCTATCAAATCCTCCGATTTAGGTCCGGTATATTAACATAGTTACCTATATTAGGTGCCGTTTGATATCCGTGATCTCTAGCATTGTTTGGTTGTTACTCAAGGACTACTAAGCAATCTCAAGTGAGTACATAGACCCCTCTGTTACTGTTTTTCAAACTGTTTTGGGGTGAAACACATGTGCTTACTTGTTACTTTCATGTTTTCCTGTTTTTCCCATCTTATACTTGTTATGTTCATTAATACACTTATAGTACATGATTTACTTTACATTTCTGCTATGTATGTTGACTGATAGCATGCTAGCACATTGATTTACATGACTTTTCTGCTTCGTATGTTAACTTAGCATACTTAGTACATTGTTTTCATATAACATGTTCACATTTGCTATGACATTTGGTTTGCACAAACGGGACTTATATACGTTCATTAACATTAGCTACGCCGCTCGGTAGTAAGTAGTGGTACCATAGGACTTGACAAATCCCATTCCTGACATCCCGGGTTTGTTTGGATGTAAGGAATGACTGAATCCGAAAACATTTCTTTTGATAACCTTGACTTAGGGTTATCCGACTGTCTCAAGGCTTGAATGTATGCGTTAACTTACCACATAAATGTTTGTATCAATAAAACATGCATTTACTTTGCAAAACATAACTTTTTGATATATTCAAAATACTTTGTTTTGTACATTTCTACATTTGGTTTATGTGACAATACTTTACTTAACATACATAACATTTGTTACACATTACTTGACTACATTTGGACTTTTTAACATTTGACATGGCTTATACAAGGACTTTTTGACAATTGGTTTAAACATGGACTTTATACATTGGTGGTTTGTTTAAGTGATTTAAGTAACGAGGCGTGTGTAATATGATACAAGCATGGTGGATACGCCGCTGGTACTTCCTATATATAAGTGTTTGTATGGTATTACATATCGTAGCGTTATTTGAATCATTTCAATTTAGACATATAACATTTTATACAAATAACATATCTTTCACAAGACATTGCTTTACAAACAACTTATTTTATACAACTCATTGTACTTGGTTATTCATTTAACCATGTATTATTCTTTTATGTATACATATCATCTGATCTTATCGCTTTTTAAATGATTTACAAAACAAAACAATTTACAAGGTTCATGACTGACTTCTGCTAAACAACTTTTTCTAAACTTATAAGTCATGAATCCTATTTTCACAAAACCTATGTATCTCACAGGCATTTTTATGCTGACGTACCTATTTTCACATGTATTTTCAGGAGCTGTTGCCTAGGATGATGATCGTGACACTAGGGCGGACCTGTGCCTTAGAGACTTAAAAATAATGATAGAACTAGTTTAATTATGTTCTGAACTCTTTATTTCCTGTTTTGAGACAATGTAACACTCTTGTTTGATAAATAAAATATAACTTTGTATGCCATGGTTGTGAAACAATTAATTCTGTTACAACACTCCCCGACGTTTCCGCCGCGGTTGCATGTTATACGCGGTCGGGGTGTGACATCCATCATTTCTAAAGTTATATTCTTCCATGATTGTAGTTATTTTTGGTAGGGATTGGGGTTTCCAAGATGGGTTTGGAGAGAGAGAGAGAGGGAAAATCGCTTGAATTTAGGAACTGGGCGGTTATCTAATTGATTTAAAACACGGCCATTGACAAAATTGCCCCTACTCATTTAAAACAATCAATTAATTAAACTCAAATATTACAAGATTGCCATTGATTTAATCTCAACCCTTAAACACACCAATCGGATGGACCAGATCGCTTCCTAGACTTTCTAGGAAAAACACACTTTCCGTGCGAACCCTACTCATACTATTAAACTTGTATGCTCACCTTTACACTATGTGTATTGACCTTATTTTAACATATGTGACAGGTGTTTAGGATGTTATGCTATGCCTTGCTTTTGTGGAATCAAGCTAGGGGAGTCTAGAAACAAACCAAATAAAATCTGAGTTGTCGGAAAAATTATTTATCTGTGATAACAATGTCTGTAATAACTATTTATGCTTTATATGTTTATGGTATAGGACGTGAACGTTAAATATATTGTCACTAATAGTGTTATGGATTCTCTTGGACAATCTATTTCGCTCAGTGTCGCGCCTCGATGTTTCGCCATCGGTTGGGGTGTAACAGATTGGTATCAAAGCCATAACTATCGGGAATTACGCAAGACACGACCTAGTCCGGGTCGATGTCTTAGTGTTGACCTAGTCTACAGTCTAAGTTCCAACAGACCGCCTTGTGCGAATCCATTAAGGGTTCCGCACAAGCCTACCTCTGTTACTCTCTCGACTCGCGAACACACCACACTCTATCGGCCTTTCCTATGGTTGAACACTACTGCTTAGCCTTACCTAAGGCTAATGACGCACACGTTTTCGAAAACACTCGCATAACACAAAAGAGCGATTTTATCGAGAATAGGTGTGAAAACCAAGAACTCTCGAAGAAACCGCTCGCTCGACACACATTTTTACTATAAACACGAGAATTTGCATTGAGTCAGGAGTGAAATCCATATCTCGACGAAGTTCTCCCTATCTCTCTCGTGATTTTATAAAACAACCAGGAACGAAGTTGTTAAGTTAGGGGTGAAACCCGTATCTTATTGGCATGTTTCCCTCTCTATTTTGGTTTTATAAAACTCTCACCAAAGTCTCAATGGATTCCAACGACTTAATTCACGTAGTAACCGAAAGGATGAGTGCCGTTCACCGTATGTCGGTGAGAGAGCACAGTCTATTAGGCCAAAAAATGTGTACTCGAAGTCATTGTGGATAGCTGAATCACTTTGGGTAGTCGATGTCTATCACCCAGGACAATTTATTTTCGATTTCAAGCCCGCAATCGCTAATTTTACGCTTTTTCTCTTTTATGTTTGATTTTATGTGTTCACTTATTTATAAGTTTCGATCTTGGAAACCTATTCGTTTTTCGCTCGCCGCACTACTAAACGCACACAACTCGCACTGCACATCTATCTCAACACGCAAACAAAGTGCAAAATTCTCGCATGCTATGTTACTCGTTATGATACTCGCTCTCGCTACTCGCACTCGCAACACTCGATCTCTTTACACAGCTGTGAAAGATAGGTGAACACGTGCAAATATGTAGGTGAATACGTGCAAAATATAGTGAATGTGTGCTTACATGGACTACATGCTTATGTGCTTGCGTGCTTATGTGTTACGTACTTATGTGGATTATGTGCCTACGTGACTATGTGTCTGCGTGTTAGACGTGTTCCTGTGCTTTATGGAATAATAATAATAGTATGGTGGTTAAACGCTAAACTTTTCAAGACCCGATACAATTGAATCCAGTTTGAACCATATGACGATGTCTGTTGCAGACAATGTCATCCCTTGGTTCTCACATTCGCCGCAATGCTCAGAGAAGCAGAGATGACAAGCGCATCGCTTCTCTTGTCGCCAAGGAAATGGCAAAGGTGATACCTCAGATCGTGAGCGAGATCAATGAGGTGAAGAGCAGCTCCTCTGTAGAATCTAAGAGCGACACGCCTAAATCGTCGTTCAGCTTTAAGCAATTCAAGGCCCGCGGTCCTAAAGAGTTCACTGGTGAAGACGGGCCCAGCGCCATGTTTCAGTGGTTTGACTCAATTGAAGTCACTCTTCGTCAAAGTGGATGTCCAGACAACCTCCACACTGTTAACGCAACTGGATTTTTTCAGTCCAGGGCTCTGGACTGGTGGGCTGCGGAGCGAAACAGGCGTGGGAACGATGCAGCCTATGGACTTTCTTAGGAGGAACTGAAGGAAGTCATGATGAAAGAATTCTATCCCGCACATGAACTCCAGAAGCTGGAGAACGAGTTTTGGAATATTAAGCAAGAAGGTGGCGACAATGCTGGTCTTACTGCTAGCTTTAAGCAGCTTAATATCATCTGTCCTGGACAAGTCTCAACTTCTGACATCACAATCAAGAAATATATTCGCGCTCTACCAGATTGTGTTGCCGATTTTGTCCAAGCAGCCAAGACTACTACCATCGAAGAGACTTATCAACTCGCCACTGAGATCAATGATAAGCGAGTTTTGGCTGGTTACTTCAAGAACACCACCAAAAGTCCCCATCAAGTCACCGTTACCCCCCGCTCTTGAAACCGCCGCATCTCAAGGATCGAAGTCTTCACGCCGCAAGCGCAAGAGCAACAACCACAACAACAACAACATGAACTGTGTTGTCACCGCCGCTCCTCTCAATGTTGTTCCTGCCCAACCTCAGAACCAGAACCGCCAAGTAGCAGCACCCGCGACCAACGCACCGCCCGCAAAGCGTGCGTACACCGGTCCTCACCCTCTGTGCCCTACTTATACTTACCATCACCCAGTTGGGATCGCTTGTCTTTTCTGTGTCTACTACGAATTGTCGCACTGGCACTCGTCAGCAAGCTCAAGTTCAAGCTCCTCCTGCACTGCCAGCTCCTCTTCCCGCTTCACAGGGTAATCAAGCAGCTCCTGCTCCCGCTGCCCATGCACGAGCCTACTTCGCATGTGGTGATCCTCACCACTTCGCCAATGTCTGCGCGAACCGAGTGGTGAAGCAAGAGCCTCAGCAGCAACCAGCGCAGCAACAACATCAACATCAGCAGCCTCAGCAGCAGCAGCCAGCACAACAAGCAGTCCGCGGCCGAGCATTCAACATCAATGTCCATCGTAACAACAGCATTACCACACCCCTCAAGAACAAACTTATTTCGTGATTTGGAAAACAGGAATGGGCTCCTGCCAAGATCAATGCTCATCGCCTTACTGCTATTCCGAACTTGGTTTTGGCAATAAGAGACTGTTGGTGTGTTAACCGTGACTGTTTGATCTTCCAAGTTTACGCCCAAGACTTCTAGGTGGTTGAGTGCAGATAGATATGTTGTCGAGTAGTTGCAATCAACGGTGTACCATTGATTGATAGAACATTTCGGACCGATTCCAAAAGGGTATGGAATCCTCACATCCCCACACCTATCATTGCACCCTCTTCTGGAGTAAATTGGAGTTGCGATTGATGTTGCAGTTAATGAAAGGAAAATTAGTAAATGGTAAGCATGAGATTGAGTCATTTTTGTTAAGCGCGATGATTATACCAGAAAATGTAAGGGGGTATTTATTTATGTTTATAAACTAGATGCTCACGAGTCTACGTAGCGCATAGAAAATTTGAAACTTGAAATATTCTGAATTTTTTCTACTTAAAGATCACGATGGTTAGTAATGGTTCAATTGTGATGTAGACAAATTAAGAATGAGTAATTTGCCATTTTGGTCCCTGAGGTTTGTCCTAAATTGTCATTTTAGTCCAAATAGTTTTTTTTCTCCTCTGGATCCCTGAGTTTTCCATTTGTTTGCCATTTTGATCACATTGTCTAACTCCGTCTAAAAACTCAGTTTTTAACCAGGGGTATTTTTGGCATTTTCGTTATAAACTTTTCAACTTGCCATTTAATCCAAATCTTATTTTATATTAAAAAAATAAAAGGAAAAAAATTAATTTTGTTGTTGTTGTTATTATTATTATTATTATTATTATTATTATTATTATTATTATTATTATTATTATTCACCCCCCCCCTCTTCATCAAACACACCTGCTGCGACCTATTAGCACCACCACCACCGAGTCCACCTCCACCTGGGAGAACAACCATTGAGCCCTCTAACTCCACAACGACCAACACCACCCAGCCGTCTACCATCAAATTTAATAATCCCCCACTTACCCCCTTCGCATTTCCGTCAACACCACCGGTCACCATCCAAAATCACCACTAACCACCATCGTTCTGTCACTATTCCAGCACATCAACAATTGTAGCAAGTGGTTTAGCTAGAAAATGAAACTAGATCTGGAAAAATGATTTAGAAGGTTGGAACTTACCTTAGTTCACCAGATCTAGAACTTGGAAAACAAATCGGAACTCTTGGGTCTTCACCAGAACCCTAACTTGACCGGATTATAAACCTCAATCCCAGCCGCTATCGCTCACCACCACATTTCACCATCATCTCAAACCACCAACACCACTTCAACCACCATCGCCATTCACCATACTCAACCACCAGAACCACCACCTTCGCCACCACCATCCTAAACCACCGTCGTCATCACCCGCCTTTCACTACATTCATCATCCCTAATCCGAAACCCTGGCCCTACCACCGTTGTTCAACACCGCCTACGATCACCATTGAGAGAGTTCCAATTTCGGATCCGAAAGGTTTCAAATCTGATAGGTGGCGGTGGGGCACGGTGGTTGTCGTGGTGACCAATGGTTGGTGAGGGACGGAGACGGGTGGTTGTGGCGGTGAGAGGTGGTGGCAGTGGTTTGGTGGTTGTGTTTCAGAGAGGGGTGGGGATGGGTGGCCGACAATGGTGGTGAACGGTAGTGGGTATGGTGGTTGTGATTCAAAGGGGTGTTATGAAAGAGGTAGTAGAACACGTGAGGGTCGTAGATTTATAAGGGTGAAGGGAGTGGGGCGGCAAAGTCATCGGCAAAGCCGATTGCCGAGCGGCAACACCGCCGCCACCCCTTTATCCCGCGCGGCAATCTAACCAATTCGACAAACCCACTTCAGCCGTATGTGACCGTTGGACTTCAGCCACAAACCCACTTCAGCCGCCATTTTTTCCGACCAAACACCGTCATCACCTTCAGCCGCCATTTTTTCCGGTGGTGGTGGAGGTGAACGTGATGGAGGTGGAACCGGTGGTGATGGAGGTGGAACCGGTGGTGGTGGAGAGTGGTGATGGAGGTGGAACCGGTGGTGGTGGAGGTGGAACCGGTGGCGGTGGAGGTGGAACCGGCGACTGGTTCTTGAGTTTCCGGTGGTGGTGTTAGTGACTGGTGGTTCTTGAGTTTTGGCAGGACTTGAGTTTGTAATTTGTTCGTGAAGGTGGTATTTGTGGTGGAGGGTAGGACAAAAAATTAAAAAATAAAAAAAATAGTTTACCAATTCCAAAGTGTTTAACCATTGCCAACACTTTTCAGCAAAGTTTAAACTTTTTCTCCTCTCTGACGTGGCACTCTCTGATTGGTCCATTTTAAAGTTTACCACTTTCACCTGTTTAACCACTCCCTTCACCCTAATGTTTATGTTCATTCTTGGTATAAATAATGTGTGTGCTTATTTTAATCATTTATATAATAATATATATTCCATATTTTTAAATCGTTTATACAATATATACAAATGACTTATATTATATATAAGATTAAAAGAAAAAAATATGTAAAAATGATTTTGGACTAAAATGGCAATATAGAAACCTTTTTCGTTAATGACAAAAATACCCCTGGTTAAAAACTGAGTTTTTAGACGGACTTAGGCAATATGATCAAAATGGCAAACAAATGGAAAACTCAGGGACCCAGAAGAGGAAAAAAAAACTATTTGTACTAAAATGGCAATTTATGACAAATCTCAAGAACTAAAATGACAATTTACTCCATTAAGAATTATATAATTTTTTAATATGACCATATGTGCTATTTTATTGATGCGTCTTTGAATTAAGAATTATATAATTTTTTGAACATGACCATATATACTATTTTATTGATGCGTCTTTGAATATTTTATTGACGCGTCTTTGAAATTTATCAAACTGCATAAATTCACTGTAATTCTACCTTTTGTTTTAAAACACTTAATTTATTTTCGGTTGTGTTTTTTTTTTTTAAATTCCAGCACATTTATTTATTTGTAATATAATAAAAATAGTAATCCGTACAAAATACTAATCATATACATTGGTAGTAATATAGTAATTATCAGCTTTGTTTTGGCAAAAATATACATCATGTCACTATTTCGAATTTTCAAATGCAAAGTTTTGTGATGAGCAGATAAGGATAATTGAAAAAGATATCTTTAACGAAAAAAATAAAAAAGCTAAATGTCATTTTAATCCCTGTGTTTTGGGTCATTTTTCTAATTTAGTTCAAAGGTTTCGTTTTTTACCCTTCATGTTTTTCTCAGAATGAACAATGTGTGTGTTTTGAGCTTTGAGCATTAATTGATTCTTTAACCGCACCTGATAAGTTGGAACACATAAACTATGAGATGCAAATTGCTTCAGACAAGAACCTGAAAAATAACTTGTTGGACAATTTGTACCTGAGTGGCTATAAGCCTATAAGCCTGGAAAGCATTCAGAACCATCTTAATCTTAAAATCTTGTACAAATCCTGAAAGCAAATACGCAAGAGAAAAAAAAAAAAAAAAACATATTTAAATGAGAATTGTACCAAAGCATTCAAATTAACACATATTAGTGGTAGTGATTATTAACTATTGTTGATACATATATATGGACGCGACTCGACTCGATGCGACTTGGTTCGGTTCGACCCGGTTAGGTTCGGCTCAAGCCCGACGTCACGACATTCCTCCGTCGTGCGTCCCAGAGTTCGACACGCGAAGCACGGAGCGCCGCGAGCTGGTTCCCGCTGCCACATCATCATGACATCATCATGATGATGTCATGATGATGTCATCAGTTGACTAAACATCTCAACTCTTCAAAAGTGATTCACGTGCATGAAGCTTGGGCCAATCAACATCAACCGTTTGCATGTTGGGCCTTTGACTATCTTTGGGCCGAACCCCAAAGCCCAACCGCACAACATGAACAATTCATATATATACCGAAAACAAGTGTTTTCGGTGGTGTGTGTGTGAGAACCGGAACAAGAGAGGCAGACACAAGAGAGAACCGAGAGTTTGTTTGTAGTTCTTATGATACATTTCTGTAACAAAACTCTTTCGGTTTGAATATACGATTGTGTTAAACGGTATACGCGTCTTGTGTTTTCGTGTTCTTGTTCATCTCTATCTCGGTTTGCATCTCCGGTTGGATTCCGCACAACCGGGCGTGTTTGTACACAAGGAGTAGGCGACTAGATCCTCCCCTAGCCGGACCTACAAGTGGTATCAGAGCCTTGGCTCTTCTCCTTGTTAAAACCGAGTTGTTAACGGGTTGTTTTTCGGGTTTTAGAAGCTTGTATTTTCTGTTTAAAACTTCGAAAATCTGCATGTTTTGCTGGAAGTTCTTATAAAAACCTTGTTGTTTATCATTTTCACATGTTATAAGTGGGTTTAGAGTGAAGCTTCAAGCAAAAACTCGTGTTCGGCAGTTTCGGGTCACCGGAAAACTCATAGTTTTTCCAGAAAACTCATTGTGTTCTTCATAATATTCAAAGTGTTCTTCAAAATTACAGCCGTTTGATCTTGGTCGAATAATTGTGAAAGTTGTTTGTGCATTGGAATTTGTTGTAGGATTATAATATTATCACTCCTTACCAGTTAGTGAGCTCCCATGTTGGTTGTTTGAAAATGATCGATTGTGTCAGGTGATAGGAAGTGTGTTGGAGATTGTAAAAGGATTATAATAGTACAAATCATATCTTAGTTGGTGAATTGGGAAAAGGTGTAGCCGAAAGTGATATCTGTCTTGTGTCAGGTTATAGAAAGTCAACTGTTTTCAATCGCACAAGATAAACCAGCGGATTTATAGTAACCAGCGATATTTCAGTAACCAGCGAACACAAGCATAACTCAGCGAAGTTGGGACCTGATTTCAGCGAATTTGATTTCAGCAAATTTGATTTCAGCGAATTTGATTTCAGCAAATTTGTTTTCAGCGAATTTGATTTCAGTTACCAGCGAAATTGCTTGACCCGGCGAACTCAAATCCAAAGGCGACTTTGGTAACCGTGTAATCGTCCTTAGCGAGATTATTACGGTTTTTCGGCGATTTTTTCTGATCGTCGTAATAGCGAGAATAGGCAGCGAAATTCAGCGAACTTATAAGACCAGCGAATTTAAAAAAAAAAAAAAAAAAAAAAAGGAAAAGCCAGCGAATTAACAGGATCGAACAATCTGATTGTCGCACAAGTAACTGGGCTTCTAAGTGGGCTTCTGGTGGAATTTCTTTTTGGGCTGCAGATGTGAGTCGCACAAGACAAGCTAGTCGAACAAGTTGTTGACTCGCACAAGAGTTGTTTAGTGGCACAAGTAGTTGGGCTTGCACAACAAATAATTTGGGCTTCTATTTGGGCTCGTTTTCGTCGCCTATCTTTCAAGAAGTGTGGTTCATCGCGTTGTATCACAAGACTTGTTTCATCGGATCTTTGTTTCGCGGGATTTTGTTTTATCAAGATATTAAAAAAAAAATTGTATAAGTGATTTAACTGTTTGTTTGAGGTGTGATTTTCAGGTATTATTTTTCTTGATAAAAAATGAATCCAAGGTGGAATACTCTGGTAAATACAGATATGTATTTTGGTACTCCGTCATCTTCCGCACCGGTATCTTCTCAAGCTAATGCAATTTCTACCGGTCAATGGGCATTTGTATCAAATCAAATTCCAAGTGTTCAAAGCATTCTCTTAAGCGAGAGCGAAACCGGAAGTTTAAATCGGCCTCCAAAGTTGATGCACTTATATGAATATCCAGGATGGATTGATAGATTTCATACATACGTTCTTGGTCAAAATACAGAATTGTGGTTGCGGTTCATTACAGATTTCGATCAAACAATAGAGGTTGCCGCATCATCTGCTGCTACGTTTGCAGATCTTACAGAAGATCAGAAAAAGGTTTATGATTTGGAAAAGAAGGCATATGCCATTCTTACTCAGGCGTTGAGTAAAGATATCTATCATCAATTTGTCAGTTACAAGACGACAAAGAGGTTGTGGGACGCGTTGAAGACAAGGGGCGTGGGAAATGAAGCGACACGTCAATTGAGAAAAGAATTGCTAAAGAAAGAGTTTGATGGTTTTACTTGTATGGAGAATGAGTCGTTAGGTGATTTGATAAGTCGATTTAATCACTTGTTGACTGAATTGGCAAATTTTGGGGTTGTTACAACTTCTGCAGAGATTGTGAAAAGGTTTGCAGATGCGTTGCCACCTCAATGGAATACTTTCTTGGAAATCATGAAGTACAATGGTACTTTAGCTACAACGAGCTTCAACGACTTTGTTCAAATCCTGGAAAACAAGAATCAGGAAGAAACTCTGAAGGCAAAAAGAATTCCCGTGCCTCAAAATCCTGAAATGTATTTTGGAACTTCTAGTACTTCTACAAAACCGTCTTCACACGCTCCAATTCAAACAGCCTTTGTGACTAGCACAGACATGTATGGCAATACTATCCAAGTTCCGGTGCCTCCAAAAACAGACATGTATGGAAATCTGCTGGAACCAGTCCCTCAATCAGTACCACAACAACAAAGCCAACAACCTCTCAGACCAACTGATATGTTTGGAAATCCATTACCTGTTCGATCTACCGGATCAACAGACATGTATGGGAATCCACTTCCTCCTCAATCCACCGTACAAACAGACATGTATGGGAATCCACTTCCTCCTCAACAGCAAGCTTGTTATGGAAGCACATCATCTGCTGGTCAACAATCAAAGCAAAATACAGTACGGCTCGACACCTCAAGCTTCTCTAAAGTAAGTGTGGAAGTAGCAAAGGAACACATGGAGCTGCTAAACACTTTGGTGAGCGCATACTGTGGATTAGTGGAAGGTCAGATTGGTAATATTAATCTGACACAAGAAGACTATCAGCAGATTGATAAAGAGGAGATGGAGATGATGGACATCAAGTGGGCCTTTGCCAGTGCTGTTAGGCGAGCAAAGGATTTTATGGAGAGAACTGGGAGAACCAGCTTGGAGAGCAAGAAAGACACCAAGTATGGGTTTGATAAGCAAGCTGTCAAGTGTTTCAACTGTGGTGAACGTGGTCATTTCAAGCGTGAATGTACGAGGCCATCTCAACATGGGAACCAGAATCCCTTCAGAGGTCAAGGCAACCAGCAGAACCAGAACAGGAACAATGTTCGTACGTTGGTACCTGTCAACAACCAAAGCCAAGCAGGACTATCAAATGCCAACCAGGCACTTGTGGTTCAAGTAGATGAAGGCTGTGATTGGTCAATCCAGCTTGGAAATGATGCTCCAGATGGAACAGCGTGTTTTGCTGAAGTTGTTAAGGATTTAAAGCACGCCAGTGGTGGAGAATCTTCCACCAATGGTGATGAATCTTCTGAAGATGAAGACAGTTCTGGTTATAGTGGAAGCTCAGATGAGGAAACCTCCACTTCAGGCAATGATCAGGTGGATGAGACATCAAGTGCGTCAATCGATGCAGACATTGATGAGATTCTGGAAGAAGCTGCAGTAGGAACTGAAAGAAGATCTATTTTGGTGGATCAAGCTGCTTATTCTTCGTCTTCTCTCCATTCAGCCTTTATGGCTAATGTCGACAGTTCATCAAGTCAGGTATGTGTCGATGAACCCACTGCTGATATCTGTGATAATTGTGATAGATTGCATGTTAAATGTGCTGATTTGGATGCAAACATGTCTGAGTTGCAAGGCAAACATGATGCTTTACAAGCTAGTTTGTTTGACTTGCAAGACAAACATGTTTCTTTGAATGATAAGTGGTGTGAATTGCAAAGCAAACACGAGGCTTTGCAAGAGAAATATGATGTGACATTCATCCACAATCAAAAGTTGACCGTTGATCTTTCCAAGTGCACAGAAGCCAACATGTTTTATGAAAACCATGAAAAGGAATTTAAGTCAATGATTGAAACGTTAAAGAAAGATAAAACAGAGCTGACAAAAATGGTTTCTAGAAAACAAACTGACATTAACCTTTATATAACTCGTCTTGAGGTAATGCAAAAGGAAATGGCTTGTGTTAAAACAGAAAGTGAGGCGATCCGACTCAAGTTAGACAGTTATTTGAGTTCTAGCTATGTGTTGGATCACATCATTGATGTTCAGAAAGAGAAGAAGGATGTCACATGCATAGGTTACAAGAAATGTCCACCACCTGTTAGAAACAATTATGATGCCATGCCTGATGAAGAGTATAGAACTCATTTTGAACCATCTGTTCCTTTGGACGTTGAAGAATTTGCAACAGGACTCGGATACAAGAAAGAAGTATCATCCGATTCAGATGTGTCAGCAGATACATTTGTAACTGCTGAACAGAATCAGGATCCTCCAGTTGTAATTGAGGATGCTGATTCTTCTGATGATGAATCTGATAATACTGATTCAGCAAAGTCTGATGCGGTAATCAAAGAAGAGGACATACCTCTTGAGAATCATATTCTGTGTGATCCTCCTGCAAAAACCGCTAAGACTGTTGCAACCGAGTCCACGTCTGAAAAAGAGTCGAAGAGTGTGGATTTGCTGTACACACTTGTTGGTGATGATAAAATCTATTCAGACAAAGATTTTCCTATTAAGAATGTTAATCAATCTCTAATTAGTAAAGTCTTTGAAAATTCAACAAGTAAGTTTTTGGGTAAGAAAGGACCACATGTTACAGTCACACAGTGTCCTCATATCCCAAAGGATGAAGTTAGAAAACAATTTGGGAATAAGAAATCACCAACAGTGCAAACCCAGCAAAATAATATCAAATCCAAAGGTAAGGCACCGACTCAAAGTCAAAAGAAGCCGAATCAGAAGAAGAAGAAGAATGTGAACTTTGTGAAATCGAAGGGAACGGACAAAATTGAAAAGTTTGCAAATCAATCTAACTTGGATTTTGTTCAGAAAGTAACAGTGATGAAAAGGAATGAACCAAATAGTTCAAAACCTAGTACCTCGAGATCACAAAGTTCATCATCGGCAAGACGATCACATGATACTTCGGGGTTTGTTGAACGAAGATCATGTTTCGAATGTGGTACAATTGGGCATATCATTCGAAATTGCCCGTATCTTCATAAGTTGAAAGCCAAAGAAGATGATCCCCGTGAACACAATCACCAAAGGCGATCTGTTTCTGTAAAACAAGATCCCCGACTCATAAGAGAAAGGGAAAAGAAACAGAAACGCCAACAGGTCAAGAAAATTGAAAAGGCGATTAAAACTGATATGGTTCAAAAACAATCTGTTTCAGTTAAACCAGAAAGTTCAAAAACTTCAAATAATCACGAAGTTAAAGTTTCAAACAATCAAACTGGTAAAACTCAACAGACCTGGAAACCAAAAACGGTCACTGAATCAGGGGGACCATCACAATTCTCGAATCATCAAAGAATTGAGGTTATTGTTGTTGATGAAAATGGAAGACCCAAGACCACAATGGCTTGGGTCCCCCTCTCCAACTAATCTCTGAATGAGAGTGCAGGATGTTCCAGGAGGAACTATTGATAGTCTTAGGATTGTTGATAGTGGAGCGTCCATGCACAAGATCGGCGACACCAGACTCCGAAACATCATTATATCTAGGAGTTGTTGCCTTTGATGGAGAGAAATGAGAAAAAGAAAAGGGAAAGAAGACAAAAATGTCTGATGAAAGAATGTGGTTGAATGAAGTTGAAAAATTCGACCAGATGAAAAATGTGCCAAAATTGGTTGTTATGGTTTTTGATCGGGTCCTCAGGAAAGATTCCAATGAAAAGTACGCGCCTGCAGCACGTCTGAAGCTTTTCGAAGATTCATGGATTTTTCTTCCACAAGAAGTTCAAAGTCCACAAGATGAACGTGTAAGATACTTTTCTCTTCGGTGTGATTGAAGAAAATGTGTTTGTTGAACAAACCAACCGGGTGTGCGGATGCCTTGGCGTGGATTGAACAACCGCACACTATTTCTCAAAGAGAAAGACAAAGACCTTCGCTGGTACAATGTGGAAGACCAGCCGGACCCAGAGGTTTTTGATCTTGTTGCTGTGAAGAGATTTTTCAGTAGCTACAAAAATCGACTTTGAAGTCCACACCGGGTGGATATCCAGTTTGGGAGAACACTCAAATTCCTTGCAATGCATGAAACAGTTGCAGGATACGGTTTTAAATTTCTAATCTCTCCTATACTTGTCGATGTTTAAGCTGCTTTATGAATTATTATCATCTCGTACAGCACTCTTTGACCTGACACATTGATCTCGAATATCACCTCACACGTGATTGTTTCACTATGAAACTCGTCAATGTTGTCATGGTCCGCACCGATGACCAACGTGCCGACCTTTTTACCAAAGCTTTTGACAAATCAAGATTTGACTATTTATTATTGGTAAACGGCATTAAGGTCAAACAAGAGTAAACCAACATCGGAAAATCATTTTTGTAAATACCTTTGTGTTTTAAATTTGTCTTAGTTTATTGATTTTAGGGGGAGTAAATCCAAAATTTGAAAATCCAAAAACATTGAAAAATTTCAAAATCACAAAAACAATAGAAAAGCAAAAATGAGTTTCCTGGCGAGCAAAAGAGAAAATGATAGTACATCAGTGGTCTGTCTAAACCTCTTTAAACCTTAAATGAAAAACGATAAGCAGCTCTATATAAGATGTATCGGTAGGCTCACAATCATTTTAAAGTGTGCAGGGTGATATAAACTTAAATCGACTGAAGACCAGGTGGGAACCACTCATTGGCATATGGTCTTAGTACCGAAATTTCGTTTGAGAGATTGCCGAGGTTCTGAGATATTCGGTCTTTATGCTGCTTATCATCTGGGTATCATGGTTGTATCTTTTACCGAAAAATAACGGGGACGCAAGTCTAGATCTTCCATGATACCATACATACATGCACATATTGCATTCGACCTCAATAAGTGATCAACAATCACATGTCCCCTCAAATAAGTGATAAAATATCACATTTATCCGGGAGTCAAGTTCGTCTCTCTGCTGTACGAAAGTACTGACCTGTTCACGGACTTGCTCCTGTGCCTTCATGCATCGAAAATCAAGTTCCTCATCAATAAGTGATTCTATCACATAGGGCTTGTTTTCAATCAAAATAAGTGAGTTTCTCACATCACATACGGTCAAACAGATGATAATCGGTATACTCACCGGTAAGATGAACCCTCGTGCATACCTTGATACGGGAATGTGTCGTGATGTGGATGAACACCGGTCGGTAAGTATAAATCATACCTTAACGTATCCCTTCGCCATGATTACATCTGATAAGTTGAGCTTAAGTGGACAACAATACCGATAATCGTTATAGGATGCTTATCTTAATGTTAACTAATTGAACAACAAGAGCGTTTTGGCATGACCGTACACTGATATGATTCTCTTACCCTCGAAACTCACAAAAAGAATGTCTGTAAATATTTATTTAATGCTTTCAGTTTCTGCATGTTTGTATATATTTATTTACTGCTTTCTGTCTTTACATTTGAAATATTCAAAAATACCAAAAAGATTTTAGGTGTGTTTTAATATAAACTTTATAAAAGCCAAAAAGATTTTATTTCTATCTTATTTTCGATCGTACGATGTTGGATCTCGAGTCTTCGTTGCCTGAAACCTGAACGAAAACCAAAACGACTAAATCTTCATAAACGGTCAAAAATTGGAAGTTTTGAAAGTTAAAGACTAAAATTGACAAATTTATTAAACTTTCAAACTGTCGGACGGTGATTGATTGAACAATGGTCACACGTGTGTCGTTTGTTTATGTTTACTATATTCCAAGCGGTTGTTCTCATTACGCGTTTAGATTTCTTGCATGTGCAGATTCTAAAGGCAAGGAGAACATGGTCATGACAAGCTTCGGAATGAAGACACGATGTGAAGGCACTCAAATGATGAAGATGATCGAGTTGCCGCTGACCATCATCAACACCACAAGGATCTCAATCCATAAAGAACAAGTATTTCACGAGCATAACTCAAGGGGGAGCTTATGTTAAGGGAGAGTTTGTCAACACACTTTCTACATGAAACGGGGAGTTTGTTGATACACTTTCTTCTTTCAATACGTGAAGACATTGAAGATCCTCCGACTTAGAAGACAAGAAAGGCGAATCTCGCGAGTAGCGTCCAAGGGGGAGTTTGTTGATACATATATATGGACGCGACTCGACTCGATGCGACTTGGTTCGGTTAGGTTCGGCTCAAGCCCGACGTCACGACATTCCTCCGTCGTGCGTCCCAGAGTTCGACACGCGAAGCACGGAGCGCCGCGAGCTGGTTCCCGCTGCCACATCATCATGACATCATCATGATGATGTCATGATGATGTCATCAGTTGACTAAACATCTCAACTCTTCAAAAGTGATTCACGTGCATGAAGCTTGGGCCAATCAACATCAACCGTTTGCATGTTGGGCCTTTGACTATCTTTGGGCCGAACCCCAAAGCCCAACCGCACAACATGAACAATTCATATATATACCGAAAACAAGTGTTTTCGGTGGTGTGTGTGTGAGAACCGGAACAAGAGAGGCAGACACAAGAGAGAACCGAGAGTTTGTTTGTAGTTCTTATGATACATTTCTGTAACAAAACTCTTTCGGTTTGAATATACGATTGTGTTAAACGGTATACGCGTCTTGTGTTTTCGTGTTCTTGTTCATCTCTATCTCGGTTTGCATCTCCGGTTGGATTCCGCACAACCGGGCGTGTTTGTACACAAGGAGTAGGCGACTAGATCCTCCCCTAGCCGGACCTACAACTATGAAAAGAGAGAAGTTTTTTTGAAAGAATCACATACCCTTTCACGCCATCCGAGTAGCAAATACACTGAGTTTGGAATCAGTTTAGGTGAAACTTTTAAATGGAACCAAGTGAAGGGACGTAGTTTATAACATTTCCATTCAAAAAACAAAGGTAGTTTATGGGTCGGGATTTTTTATTAAGCGGGGAAAGAGGGAGGGGATTTAAGGGGCGGGAATTTTAATTTTTTTTACTTTAAATGAACTATTATTTAAATAAACTTTATAACAATTATATCATTATATGATTAACAAGAAGATTTCCAGTGGGAAATGATTCGTTCACCCATGTGCATGCAGTGCATGGGGAAACGAAACGTTGCCTAGGGAAAAGGTAGTTTCTGATGACCTTCTGGAAACACCAAGGAGAGAGAAGACCAATACTAGGGATGTACGCGCCAGTGGGGTAGGGAAGTTTAGTGGGGTTTCAATATTGGATCAAAATCATCGATGGGCTTTGGGCATGTGGGTAAATCGAGAAAGAGGCCTAGGCAGGCCAAAAGCCCAGGCAATCAAGGGGATGAGGAGGCCTGGATCTGGTCTGTCAAATCGTTACAACCTAAACACCATGTCGCTTCGGTTAATCTTAATATCCGTGTACCTACATCTGAAGGAAAATAAATTCATATATCTGCTTACGAGGATGGGGTGAATCGTTCCTTTGTTATTCGGTCGGAGGAGACGGTTGTAGAAGATTCTCCGGTGGTTATCGGAAGTGTCAACGGTGGTGACAACAAAGGGTCTCAGCAAGAGCAGAAGGCTCCGCGCGCTCATGTAGTTAACGAATTGAATGTTCAGTGCCAGGATAATCTGGAAATAAGGAAGGAGACGGAAGAGACTATACGAACAGGGGAAAAAGTGGGGTTTCACATGGGGAATTTTGAGGGGCAGGTGTTCAGTTAAATTAATGGTGAACGTGGCCAGAATGTGAACCAATAAATTGTCTCACGATTAACCTAAGGAGGGTCAAGGACTCGAGAAAAATGGACTGGATTCGGGGTCTGAAAACATCTCAAGGAGCTCAGTTTTTAGCAATTCAAGAAACAAAACTTGCAGGTAACTTTAATTTTGTTGTTAAGCAGTTTTGGGGTCGGTCCCTGTTAGAATTAGAATTTGTGGAAGCAGTCGGTCAGTCGGGTGGGTTGTTATCGATTTGGAACCCGACAGTGTTTAATATAACAGGGGTCTTAAAGCATCGTCATTTTCTGGTCACATCTGGGTTTTTGGTAGCTACCAGAGAAGTGGTTAATTTTGTAAATGTATATGCGCCTAATGACGTAGTGGCTAGGAGGGCATTGTGGGCCGAGTTGGTGGCGGTAAGGGTAGTTTGAACGGTTTTTGGGTTTTTATGGGTGACTTCAATGATGTTCGGGTTCCATTGGAAAAAAAAGTAAGAATTTGTGGCAGTAAATGCGGGCTATTTTAACCAATTCATAACTGATGCCGACTTATTAGAGTATCCGATGGTTGGTAGGCAATTTACATACCATTCGGATAATGGCATAAAGTTGAGTAAACTGGATAGGTTCTTGGTGTGCAGAGGGTTCATGAATAATTGGCCGACGGCTTCTGTAGTGGCCCTCTCGAATGTGGTCTCGGACTATTGTGTTACACCCTCAAAATTTTTCTTGAATTTAATATAAATTTTATATATTTTTATACAAAAGATACTAATTTGACATAAGTTTCATAGTCAAGTTCAAGTAGCATAAACCTTAGTCAACTAATGACTAAATTGGAACACCCAAAAGTTGTTTAAGAAATTGTTTACAACCCATGGACAAATTTTAAGTAAGATTAAAACATAGCGGAAGCTTCAAAAGTCGTGTTCGGTTCTTCGACGTTGCTTGACCTCCATCCGTAAGGTCCACCTCGTCATCTAAGGTCAAAACCATTAAAACTTTAGTTTTGAAAATTGTTATAAATATATAAACATGAGATTCAATGTAAATTTTAAATAATAAAATTTTAGTTTTAATTCTGATTCCACCGTAACTTACGGTGTCACCGTAAGTTACGGTGAGTCCTGGAGAATTATTGGTCCACCGTAAAACAGGGGTGATCCACCGTAAACTCTTGACCTGTACCGTAAGTTACGGTAATACCGTAACTTACGGTAGTTGCTGGAAATTTATGTTTTGTTTTGTTTGTTCATTACACTAAAACCCCAACTCTCGGATTTCAGTTTTCTAGGATACCAATACATTAAAATCTCATATTTCTACTATGTTATATATTATCCATATCAAAGATCAATCCATCATAATCCGAAGCATCGACCATGCTTTAGTTGATTATTCGACCCGTTTGGCTCGTCTAAGGAATCCTCCCATATGACGACTACCAACGAGTTCCAACCAAATTTGATCAATCATTCAATATAGCGACTTCACCGCTTAATTCAAAACAACTCTTATTCAAAAAAATTCAATTACGCACTATATAACCATCAAAATCTACTCAATGTAACGGGTCAAGTTACATACCTTCAAAGCGACCCCTTCAAACGTGCGTCCACGCCGGTTTGCCCGCTAGATGCCCCGGCTTCCTTTCCTATAGAGTTCAATCACTTTATGTTTAGAACTCTTGGTTTCACATACATAACGCACATTTTGTCATACATTATAATTATGCGTTTTTAACTTAACAATTCAGTTTCAAGCCTTCTTTGAGGCATTTCAACAAACACTATAAAGGCAGAATTTTTATATCTTTTGTATTCAAGTTCATAGTTTGCTAATTAGCTAACTTAACATCAATCAAGCCCTCATATTGCATTTAATCATCATACCTTTCTGAAATCACTTTCTATAATCAAATTACACTAGGATCATCATTCTAAACCCTAATGTTTCATCATTATCTTGTAAAACCCACAACCCACCTTCAAGGTGTTCATGGAATTTCCTGAATTTGAACATGATTTCACATGTAGTTGTCTAGGTTTCACTTCTAGACACTATCTCATCCCTAATCTAACCAAATAACTCACATGCAACATCTAATTTCAGATTTTCCAAAATCATGAGATTTTCAAGTTTAGAGATTTCATCAGATTTTACATACCTTTTTAATCCTCTTGCTATGAGGATCACGATTCTAGGTTCGGATTTCGTTTTGGACCAGATTTGCACCTCCAATTTGAGAGTTTTAATGAATTTTAGGGTTTGGAGCTTGGGGGTGTCGACCTGGTCTTTCTTCTGATCGACCAACACTTCTTTTGGGGGTGTTTGGTTTTATTTAATTTGTTTTAACAAAATTAAGTTTTAATTTTGACAACTTAGACCCCTCAACTTTGTTCTACCTATTGTTTAGTAGCTTTTAACCCCCATCATAAGCTATTTCTAGTCTATTAACTAACTAGGTTAAAAATTTCTAGTTAGTAAATTCTTGTTTATTTAACTTTATAATTCTAACATAAAGTTTTATATTTTTCGGGGTGTTACAAGTCCATCCCCCTTAAAAAGGGTTTCGTCCCCGAAACCGAAGTACGTACCAAATAATGTAGGGTGAAGACGTCGCATCTCCTCTTCGGACTCCCATGTGGTGTCTGAACCTTTCCTATGCTCCCATTTGACTTTGACTTGGTCAATTTGTTTATTTCGTAAATGTTTGACCTTTCGGTCTAAAATCTCCACCGGTCTCACCGCATAATTCAGACTATTATCCACTTCGATATCGTCGTAATGGATATAGGCCGTTTCGTCTGCTAGGCACTTTCTTAATTGTGACACGTGAAACGTGCCATGAATCCCACTTAGTTCCTCCGGTAGCTCAAGGCGGTAGGCTACCTTGCCAACCCTTCCAATAATCTTAAATGGCCCAATAAACCTCGGGCTTAGCTTTCCCCTTTTTCTGAATCTAATTACACCCTTCCATGGGGAAACCTTTAGCATGACCATGTCGCCAACCTGGAATTCGATTGGCCTATTCCTTTTATCAGCATACGCCTTTTGCCTGTCTTGAGCCGCTTTCAAGTGTGCCCGTACTATATCGATCTTTTCATTCGTGGCTCGTACTATATCTTGGTGGGCGAGTTCACGTGGACCTACTTCGCCCCAATATACCGGGGTTCGACACTTCCTACCATAAAGCATTTCGGATGGTGCCATCTTAATACTAGATTGGTAGCTGTTATTATACAAAAACTCAACTAACAGTAGGTGAACATCCCAACTTCCTCCAAAGTCGATTATACACGCCCGTAGCATATCCCCTAATGTTTGTATCGTTCTTTCACTCTGTCTATCCGTTTGAGGATGGTACGCAGTGCTAATGAACAATTTGGTTCCCATTTGCTCTTGGAAATCTCGCCAGAAATTCGAAGTAAACCGGGTATCCCTATCAGACACGATGGATACCGGCACCCCATGACGTGCTATTATTTCATTAGTGTAAACTTCTGACATCTTTTCTGACGTATAAGTCTCACGAATCGGAATGAAGTGAGCACTTTTCGTCAATCTATCCACCACTACCCATATGGCATCGAAACCACGATTTGTCTTAGGCAACTTGGTTAATAGGTCCATTGTAATATGTTCCCATTTCCAAACCGGAATTTCTAACGGTTGGAGTTTGCCGTATGGTTTCTGGTACTCCGCCTTGACTTGTAAACATGTCAGCATTTTTCCACATGCTTCGCCACATCCCTCTTCATTCCGGGCCACCAATAATTTTGTTTCAAATCATTGTACATCTTGGTCGCACCCGGATGATTTAAATAACGGGATTTATGAGCTTCATTAAGTAGAAGCGCCTTCACTCCACAAGTATGTGGGACCCATATCCTTCCGGATCGAGTCTTCAACCCGTTATTCCCATCCGACAAATCTTTCAATTGACCGATTATTCTTTCTTTCTTCCAATTATCTTCTTTCATTGCTTCTGATTGCGCCTCTCGGATACGTTCAAGTATACCTGAGGTCATCACGAGTTGCATCGATCTTACTCGTATTGGGACATAGTCCGCTTTTCTGCTCAGCGCATCCGCCACCACATTAGCCTTTCCGGGGTGATAATGTATTTCACAATCGTAGTCTTTAACCGTTTCCAGCCATCGCCTTTGTCGCATATTTAACTCCTTCTGATCGAAAAAGTATTTCAAGCTCTTGTGGTCGGTGAATATGGTGCACTTTACCCCATACAAGTAGTGCCTCTATATTTTTAATGCAAATACCACCGCAGCCAACTCGAGATCGTGCGTGGGATATTTCTTCTCGTGTATCTTCAATTGTCTCGAGGCATAGGCTATTACCTTGCCCCGTTGCATCAACACGCACCCGAGCCCCGATATTGAAGCATCCGAATAAACCACCATATCTTCGACTCCGTCCGGCAATGTCAATACCGGAGCTTGAGTTAACTTTTCTTTTAGCGTTTGAAACGCTTTTTCTTGATCGACACCCCAAATGAACTTTTCTTTCTTTCGTGTTAGCTTTGTTAGCGGTGACGCAATCTTGGAGAAATCTTGAATGAATCTCCTATAATATCCCGCAAGCCCCAAAAAGCTTCTAATTTCCGAAGGGTTCTTCGGGGGATTCCATTTTGACACAGCTTCGATATTGGACGGATCCACCAATACTCCGTCGGCACTTATGACGTGGCCAAGAAATTGTACCTCTCGTAGCCAGAAGGCACACTTAGAGAATTTCGCATACAGCCTTTCTCGTCTAAGTGTCTCTAACACTTCTTGTAAGTGGTGTGCGTGTTCAGTTTCACTTTTCGAATACACCAAAATATCATCGATAAACACGATGACCGACTTATCCAACATTGGCTTGCAACCCGGTTCATGAGGTCCATGAAAGCCGCGGGTGCATTTGTTAGCCCAAATGACATCACGAGGAATTCGTAATGTCCATATCTCGTACGGAAAGCCGTCTTCGGCACATCTTCTTCCTTGACCTTTAATTGGTGATACCCCGATCTAAGGTCAGTTTTTGAAAACCAATTCGCACCTTGTAGTTGGTCGAATAAATCATCTATCCTCGGAAGCGGGTATCGGTTCTTTACCGTGAGTTTGTTTAACTCCCGGTAATCGATACACATGCGCATGCTTCCGTCCTTCTTTCTTACGAACAATACCGGTGCGCCCCAAGGAGACACACTCGGCCTTATGAATCCCTTGTCAAGTAGGTCTTGAATTTGAGACATCAACTCTTGTAATTCCAACGGTGCAAGTCGGTACGGGGCTTTTGCTACGGGTTTCGCGCCCGGAATCAATTCGACCCCGAACTCTATTTCCCGTTCAGGCGGTATCCCCGGTAAATCTTCCGGAAACACATCTTCATAATCTCGTACTACCGGTACATCTCCAATCTTTTGTGATTCTTTTTCAGGCTCATTAGCGTATATCATGAATGCCTTGCATCCTCGCTTCATAAGCTTGTGAGCTTTCAACATTGAGCATACTATGGGGTTGCCTCCTTTTTCGCCATAAATGGTGACGTGTTTCCTGCTCGGAGATGTTAGTTTTATCTCTTTACGAAAACACACGACCTTTGCATGGTGTTGAGATAGCCAATCCATCCCAACGACTACTTGAAATTCTCCCATTGACATCGGGATTAGGTTTATCAAATATTCTTCGCCATCAATGCTCAGTTTACAGTTTTTACATACATCACAAACCATAAAGCTCTTGTTATTACCTATCTCTACTTCTAAGGGCATAGGTAATTTTGTTAGAACAAATGAAGGATGTCGAATAAATCCATATGAAACAAAGGATTTATTCGCACCCGTATCAAATAACACGCGTGCAGGAATCGAATTTACAGCAAATATACCTGAGACCACGTCAGGTTCAACCTTTGCTTCTGCGGCGGTTAGTTGAAAAGATCTTGCCTTTGCTTTTGTGGCTTCACCTTTCGGGTCCTGCCCATCTTTCTTTCCAACCAGTTCCGGGCATTCCGACTTTTTGTGACCCGTTCGATAACAATTGTAACAAACCGTCACTTTCTCCGGGCATGATATAGCCATATGTCCCGTTTTCTTGCATATGGGACAAGGCTTATCCTTGTAACGGCATTCGCCTTTATGACCCTTTCCGCAGATTCTGCAACTTGGCGACCCACCTTTCGTATCAAATTTCTTTGCGGTTTCGTTTGTTCGTGCCTTCTTAGCAGGGCTTGGGTTTACATCTTGTGCTTTCTGTTCACCCCTTTCAATGCTCTTTTTCAGTTCGATCTCCCTTTCCCGAGCGGCATTTATGATCTTGGTAAGGGTCTCGTATTTGGAAGGGGTGATAAATTCCCTATACTCAGCACTCAACATGTTGTGGTAGTAGTATATCTTTTGTTCTTCATTCGTCACTAGATCATCGCAAAACTTCATCTTATCCATAAACGTTGCCGTAATCTTGTCTATGGTCTCATTCTTGTGCCTAAGTTGCATGAACTCCTCCTTGATTTTATTCATAACCGCCTTGGGGCTATGATGCTTAAGAAATGGCGTCTTGAATTCTTCCCAAGTCATGACCTTAGCAGCTTCAATACCGATCTCTCTCTTTTTGTTATCCCACCAATCTTTCGCTTGACTCCTTAGTTGACCCGTACCATAGGCTACGTAGTCATCTTCGTCACAATGGGTCCTCTCGAATACCCCTTCGATATCACTTAGCCATCGTTGGCACACTATTGGGTCAACCTCCCCATTATATATTGGTGGTTTACAAGCCATGAATTCCTTGTATGAACAAGGCTTTCGTCCTCCATGCTTTTCCTTTGCTAAATTTGAATCATCTTCCAATTTCTTGATTCTCTCTTCTACTATTGATAAAACTGTGTTTTGAATTTTATCAATAAAGCTCGACAAACTGTTTTCGATCGCCTTTCCAACCTCTTCGGCAATCACTTCCCTCATTTGTTCGGTGACTCTTGGCACCGCATTATCATTACCTCCATCAGCCATCTCTATTTCTGAAATGTTTACATAGGTTGTTAAACATTCCATTTATAACACATGCTTTACTTGTTTTGATTCAACCAAGTTCATAACTTGATTTAATCGTTCTTGTTTCAATTCAATCAAGTTCATAACTTGATTTAATCATTCTTGTTTCAATTCATTCAAGTTCATAACTTGATTTAATCATTCTTGTTTCAATTCAATCAAGTTCATAACTTGATTTAATCATTCTTGTTTCAATTCAATCAAGTTCATAACTTGATTTAATCATTCTTGTTTCATGCATTTCTTGTATTTGAGTGAACTTACACACTCTTTTCATGCATATTTGTTCATTTCTCATTCTTTACATAATACATAATTTATTAACAAAATAAGTTAATTCTTACCGGACGATCGATCAAGCTTGAACCGAACACTTCTTGACAACCTTGAGCTCTGATTACCAACTTGTTACACCCTCAAAATTTTTCTTGAATTTAATACAAATTTTATATATTTTTATACAAAAGATACTAATTTGACATAAGTTTCATAGTCAAGTTCAAGTAGCATAAACCTTAGTCAACTAATGACTAAATTGGAAACACCCAAAAGTTGTTTAAGAAATTGTTTACAACCCATGGACAAAGTTTAAGTAAGATTAAAACATAGCGGAAGCTTCAAAAGTCGTGTTCGGTTCTTCGACGTTGCTTGACCTCCATCCGTAAGGTCCACCTCGTCACCTAAGGTCAAAACCATTAAAACTTTAGTTTTGACAATTGTTATAAATATATAAACATGAGATTCAATGTAAATTTTAAATAATAAAATTTAAGTTTTAATTCTGATTCCACCGTAACTTACGGTGTCACCGTAAGTTACGGTGAGTCCTGGAGAATTATTGGTCCACCGTAAAACAGGGGTGATCCACCGTAAACTCTTGACCTGTACCGTAAGTTACGGTACTACCGTAACTTACGGTAGTTGCTGGAAATTTATGTTTTGTTTTGTTTGTTCATTACACTAAAACCCCAACTCTCGGATTTCAGTTTTCTAGGATACCAATACATTAAAATCTCATATTTCTACTATGTTATATATTATCCATATCAAAGATCAATCCATCATAATCCGAAGCATCGACCATGCTTTACTTTATTATTTGACCCGTTTGGCTCGTCTAAGGAATCCTCCCATATGACGACTACCAACGAGTTCCAACCAAATTTGATCAATCATTCAATATAGCGACTTCACCGCTTAATTCAAAACAACTCTTATTCAAAAAAATTCAATTACGCACTATATAACCATCAAAATCTACTCAATGTAACGGGTCAAGTTACATACCTTCAAAGCGACCCCTTCAAACGTGCGTCCACGCCGGTTTGCCCGCTAGATGCCCCGGCCTCCTTTCCTATAGAGTTCAATCACTTTATGTTTAGAACTCTTGGTTTCACATACATAACGCACATTTTGTCATACATCATAATTATGCGTTTTTAACTTAACAATTCAGTTTCAAGCCTTCTTTGAGGCATTTCAACAAACACTATAAAGGCAGAATTTTTATATCTTTTGTATTCAAGTTCATAGTTTGCTAATTAGCTAACTTAACATCAATCAAGCCCTCATATTGCATTTAATCATCATACCTTTCTGAAATCACTTTCTATAATCAAATTACACTAGGATCATCATTCTAAACCCTAATGTTTCATCATTATCTTGTAAAACCCACAACCCACCTTCAAGGTGTTCATGGAATTTCCTGAATTTGAACATGATTTCACATGTAGTTGTCTAGGTTTCACTTCTAGACACTATCTCATCCCTAATCTAACCAAATAACTCACATGCAACATCTAATTTCAGATTTTCCAAAATCATGAGATTTTCAAGTTTAGAGATTTCATCAGATTTTACATACCTTTTTAATCCTCTTGCTATGAGGATCACAATTCTAGGTTCGGATTTCGTTTTGGACCAGATTTGCACCTCCAATTTGAGAGTTTTAATGAATTTTAGGGTTTGGAGCTTAGGGGTGTCGACCTGGTCTTTCTTCTGATCGACCAACACTTCTTTTGGGGGTGTTTGGTTTTATTTAATTTGTTTTAACAAAATTAAGTTTTAATTTTGACAACTTAGACCCCTCAACTTTGTTCTACCTATTGTTTAGTAGCTTTTAACCCCCATCATAAGCTATTTCTAGTCTATTAACTAACTAGGTTAAAAATTTCTAGTTAGTAAATTCTTGTTTATTTAACTTTATAATTCTAACATGAGGTTTTATATTTTTCGGGGTGTTACATATTGTCCCATATTTTTGTCTACTACACCTATGGATTTTGGTCCCTTGCCAACTAGAGTTTTCAACTCGTGGCTGGAGATCCCGGGTTTACTGGAGTCATGGTTGCAAAAGTCACTAGGCGCTCCCAAGTCGGTCGACTGGGGAGTTGAGAGTACTCGGCATAGGCGGAGAGTACTCGGGGAGTACGCGGACATGTTGAATTATAAAGAAATTAGTTTTCGGAAATTTAATATATGTCTAATAACATAAATTTACTAATATTTTTAACAAAATACGTGAAAATGATGTTCATATAAATTTTGTTTTATTAATTTTTAAGTCAAACTCGGCCCGAATTGACCTACTAGATCCAATTTTGGCCGAGTTTGACCGCGTTTGATTGATTCCGAGTAATTAGGCGGAGTTAGAGAAAGTCGCCTCGGCAGCCTACCTTGTAGTGACTACTCGGGGAATACTCGGCCTTGGAAACCTTGTTTTACAACCATGACTGGAGTATGTGGAAAGTATATGTGCTTGGTTTCATTTTCAGGGCTCCGCGGATCTAGCTCTAGCAACTAAATTAAAATGGATCAAATTCAGGGTAAAAGATTGGGTGGTTAACCACAAGGCATCACAGAATGCAATGTATTCAACTACGCTTAACAGGATGGATTTTTTGGAAATGGAGGCTGAGGCAAGGAATCTCTTGCCTCATGAATTGGAAGAAAGGGCGGAATATAGAAGTTTTATCATGGAAGTGGATAAAGTTAAGATGATGGACTCGGAGCAAAAATCGAGAGTTAGATGGGCTATGGAGGGGGATGAGAATACGTCCTTCTTTCATAGTATTATTAATGCGAACACTAGTTGTAATCGTATTAATGGGCTCTTTATTGGGGGGGGGGGGGTTTAGGTGACTTCACCTCCCTTAATAAAATATGTTGTATATAGCTTTTTTCATGATAAGTTTCTTGAACCCATGGGGTCTCAACCGTTCCTAGAGTGTCCAAACTTATGCTCCTTAACGGATTCAGAAGCGGATACCTTGGTTAGCCCTTTTTCTAGTGAGGAAATTAAAAACGCGGTTTGGGAATGCGAAGGTGATCGAGTGCCCGGGCCCGATGGCATTAATTTTCATTTTATAAAAAGATGTTGGAGTAGCCTACAAGGGGATTTCTTAAGACTTTTTGAGGAACTCTATTGGAAAGGGTCATTTCGTAATGGATGTACGTCATCTTTCATAGCCTTGATACCTAAGGGTAGCGACCCGGGGGTCTTGTTAACTATAGACCAATTAGCTTGATGGGTTGCATTAACAATGTTATTTCAAAAGTGTTGGTGAATAGATTGAAGACGGTTATTCAAGGTCTTATTTCCGAGGAGCAAACGGGTTTTCTATCTAATAGGAGTATATTAGATGGTCCGTTAATCCTAAACGAAATCATTCCTTAGATGCGGCGGAGTAGAAAAAAGGGGCTCATCTTCAAAGTAGACATTGAGAAGGCTTACGACACACTAAATTGAGGTTTTCTTAATTCGGTATTGATGCAAATGAATTTTCTGCTAAAATAGAGATCTTGGATTATGGCCATTGTCTCAACCGCTAAGGCCTCAATTCTTGTGAATGGCTCACCTACACAAGAGTTCCAATGCTATAGGGGTCTAAGACAAGGGGACCCGTTATCTCCGTTCTTATTCATTTTGGCCATGGAAGCGCTTACCGGGGTCATGAAAAAGGCGTGTAGCGTTGGGTTGTTCAAAGGCATCTCGGTCTCCCCACAAGGCCCTTCGTTGTCACACTTTTGTATGCAGATGACATAATATTCGTAGGTGAATGGTCGGTTCAAAATGCCTTAAATCTAAATAGGATTTTAAGGTTTTTACCTATCTTCGGGCCTAAGGGTGAACTTGGAGAAGAATTGGATTTTTGGGGTGGGAGTGGATCAAACCTCAAGTACAAATGATGGCGGAGGTCTTAAGGTGTAAGCTCGGGTCTTTTCCCTTTAAGCATCTTGGTCTTCAAGTTGGAGCCAACATGAATCTTATCAAGAATTGGGACCCGGTGGTGGAAGTTTTCAAGAAACGTTTAGCTTTATGGAAGGCAAACATAGTATCTTTTGGCGGAAGAATTACCTTGGTTAGATCGGTTCTAAATGCTTTAACTACGTATTATTTCTCCTTGTATAAAGCGCCGTGTCAAGTGATCAAGAAATTGGAAAGACTAAGGAGAGAGTTTTTATGGGGGGCGACTCTGGAACAAGAAAAATTAATTGGGTTGCATGGCGGGGAGTTATGACTCCCAAAGATTATGGGGGTATGGGTTTCGGGTCTTTAAGAGATGCAAATGTAGCAATGTTAGCAAAATGGTGGTGGCGCTTCAAGGTGGATCGAAGCAGTTTGTGGAGAAAAGTGATATGGTGTATTCACAATAATGCTAGAGCTTGGAATTTTATACCGGTGCGATTATCCAATCCCGGCCTTTGGAAATAAGTGGCAAAAATTTCGAGTGATTTAGATCACTTAGGGATTGATCTCGCTTGTTTGTTTCGGGGGGTTCCGGGTGATACACGGTAGTTAACATTCTGGAAAGAAGCATGGCTTTTCAAGGAGCCGTTGTGTATAAAGTTTCCTAATTTATTTAATATTGAGCGCCACAAAAATGTAGAGATTTCAGAACGGGTTATAATCAAGGGCGGTATGGTCAGGGGCGGTTCTTAGAAGAGTCGTGGCAGGGCCACAGCCCGGGCAAGTTTTTTGGGCGTAGTGCTAATTTTCCGCATTTCGATCGAAATTTTTTATATATACTATGTTTGGCCCGGGCTTGTCCGGGCTTTTTTTAGTGCCCGTGACTTTCGGCCCTGGCATGTTCAACGGGCAAGATCCGCCACTGGGTATGGTAAATCTAAATTTTAACTGGCTGAGACAGCCGAGCAACCAGGACGAAGTGGCTGAATTAAACAGCTTAACAACAGCTGTCAACTCTTTTGCGTTCGGGACGGGTGGCGAGAGATGGACATGGAACTTGGAGTCTTCGGGTCAATTTACAGTTAAAAGCTTGAGGCAACTGATGGAACGAAAGAATTCCTCAGATTTTCGCATTTATATTGACTGGAAAAGTTGGGTTCTGCTGAAGGTAAAATTCGTGGCCTGGCGTCTTGTGCAGAATCGGCTGCCAACTGCAACTGAGTTGGTACGTCATCGTGTTTTTATTCCAGATATTCGATGCAAGATATGTTTGGAAGAGGACGAGTCGGCTGCCATTTGTTTATTGGATGCAAGTTTGCGTAGAATGTGTGGGAGGAGGTGGTAGGCTGGTGTAAAATAAAGCCTATCTACATCCTTGAACTTAAGGATCTGTTACAAGTTCCAAAGATGAATCATGGGTCAACAAAGTGGAAAAGAGTGATTTTATCAATTGTCCAGGTGACTATTTGGATTGTATGGAAAACTCGTAATGAAGCCGTTTTCAAGAAAAAGCAAGCAAATTTCAGTAGGGCAATGGAAGAGATCAAGACATATAGTTATCTTTGGATAAAAAATAGAGCGAAGTTCCGAGCTCTTTCGTGGGAGGATTGGTGTAATTTCAATGTCGCGTCCTTTGGCGTATAGTTTTGTGTATTCTTGTACTGGTGGATGACCATGTCGGTCGGTTTAACGAGATGTTGATGGATGTGCTCTCTTATTTAATAAAATTTTCGTTTGCCTTTCAAAAAAGACAAGAAGAAACTGTATGAAATAAAGCTACAAACGAGCTTATTCCGAGCTCGACGATGCTCGAACTTGTTTAACTTATGAAAACTCGAGTTCGAGCTAAACTCGTACGTAGCTTTTTCAAGCTTGAGCTTGGCTCAAGCCCGGCTCATTTATTGTTTTTTAATTAACTTATATTAATTATATTTTTAATTTATATATAATTTAGTTACTTTTAGATTATTCTATAGATAGTAATTATTATTATTTAATTATATATTTAATATATTAATAAAATATATATATAAACAGAAGGCTCGTGAGCCGGCTCGAGCTCGATAAGTGAAGCTTGGGCACATTTACTAAACAAGCTTGTTTTTAGGCTCGGGCTCAAGCATGTTTAAGCTGACTCGTTTGAGATTTTTTTTCGAGCCAAGCTCGAGTAGCTCAGCTCGTTTGTACCCCTAAGAATTAGGAATCAATAATTTTTTTTATAATTTTTATAAAAAATAGAAACTTAGGGGTTGTTTGGCAAGTTCTGGATGGTTAAATGTTGAACCAGTAAGAGGTCTGAATCAGGAAGAGGTCTGAACCATTAAGAGCCAGTATAATACTTAAGTGTTCAGAGGCAAATGTTTGACCAATTCAGATTAGAGGTCTTAACCATTCAGAGGCAAATGTCTTAACCATTCAAACATCTGCTCGCAAAACAAATAGTTTGAACCGTTAGCAAATAGTCTGAACCATTATGTGTTGAACTAGTAAGAGGTAGTAAGACGTCTGAACCATTAAAAGCCCCATTAAGAGCTAAACAAACAGGCCCTTACTAACTGATAAATAGTTTAATATATAAATTTTGTTAAGCTATAGTAGAAGATATTTTTATATGTAATTACCATTAGTAGATTACATTAAGTTTTAGTCGGTCATACGTGTGTTAATAATTTATATTGAGTTTTAACAGTAACGGTAATACTTAACAGCACATTATCGCTCTTAATACATCAAATGATATGATATGTAGACTATGGTGAGTCATGTGATGATGTAATAAGTTATAATGACGTTCTTGTCCTAACATTGAGTTCTTAGAACAATGTTATCTTTCAATAAAGACGTAATGAGCTTAATAGATTGTATTAGGTCTTTAACTTACTTTATCAGTCTGTAATGAGTCACATATGTTCGTAATGAGTTATAGTTGGTCATACATGTCTTGTTTTGACATATTGGGTCTTAAGAATTATAATAGCTCTTCATATTAGGCTTTATTTAGTTATATTGATATTTAAAGAGTCATAATAAGTTGTAATGTGTCGTTTATGTCTAAATATGTCATATCAGCCACTAAGAGTCCAAATAAGCCACTAAGAATCATTATAACTCCTAATGAAGTCACGATGGTCCTTATTCGGTGATATTAGGAAGTAATTAGTTCGATTGTGATGGTAAATAGTTAAAAATTGTATCACATGTCTTCATGGCTCATACGGTCATCATGAGTCATTATAGTTCTTAATGCAGGCGTGATGGTCCCTTGATTGGTTAGGCTATAAGTTATAAGGTGTAATGCATGTTTTAGTTGGTTATGATGGACATTAATACTAAATATGGCTCATAATAGGCGTGTGGTGAACCTTAATAGTTCATATTAGGCGTTAATTAGTTAGAATGAGTTTTAGCTAGTTGCAATAGTTCGTAATAAGTTATAATATGTTAAACATGTATTAATGGGTTATATTGTGACCCAATATCCGTAGCTAAATCATAGTAAAATAAGTGATCAATACGCGGGTTAAACCCAATAAGTCAAACTGAGTAATAATATTAAATACCACTAAAGCAATGTAACACGATTCAAATGGAATCAGCTACCGAGGGAGTGCCAAATGATTTATCATAGGTCAATGGAACTTATGATTCCAACAATGGAAACCAAATTGCAATGATCACCACGAACGAGCATAAGGTGAACCAGGATTAAATGTGGTGAGGAAACCAGTGAAATTAGGATGTTATTTATAGCTAGAGAGTTGACCAGTTAGCTAAACACGCGCTTACAGCTCGAATAAGGGTGGCAAAGATGGTGGAGAGGTGGCAATGGTGGTGGCAGCGGCCACCACGTTGTAGAGCTATTAGTAGCCTCTTACAGGCCGTTTAGAAGTCTACAAGTTCTCGCTTACGATTCGTGAAGACCATTAACAATTGTAGCCCATCACACAACACATACGAATGTTGCTACCAATATTATTAATTAATTTTAAAATATTTGATTTTTTTGTTTTTTGCAACGTACTTTGCTACCAATGTTGCTGTCGAATTAGTAAATTATTTTTTGAATACTTTTGCTATGTTAGTTTTTATGTATTTTTTCTAGATTTTGCTACTAATTTTGCCACGAACATTATTTACTTATTTTTTCAATATTTACTTTCTCAACTTTGCTACGGTTATTGCTACCGATTTTTTAACCGCTTTTAATTAGTTTTTAAATATTTATTTTCATGATTTAGCTATTGATTTTGCCACCAACTTAACTGAAGTTTTTTTTATTATATTTATTTTTACATTTTTGCTACCAATTTTGCTACAAATTTTATTTTACCTTTTTTACTTAATTTCTAAATACTTATTTTCATGGTTTTGCTACGGATTTTGCTATCGATTCTGCTACGTTATATTATATATATATTTCCTTAATTTTGTTACGGATTTGCAACAGATTTTATTTGCGACGGAATATCCGTAGCAAAATTGTAGCAAAATGCGTTCGTAACTATTACGTAGCTAATCCGTAGCTAACTCGTAGCAAAAGTTGCGACCGCTTTTTCCCATAGCAAAATTTCATAGCAGATGCCTCTTTTTGTAGTAGTGGGGGGAGTGACGTTATTCGACACATGGAGGGCACGTCAGCGCGTCCGAAATGAGGCGTGGTGCCAAAACGGAGGTGTGGGAAGGGGCGTGGAAGAGTGACATTATTCGACACGTGGCACGATTTTTTTTTGTTAAATTATATTTAAAAATTATATAAAATCTACTTAATTTAAAAAAACAATAATAGTAAACTAATAATGTAACGCTTCGCATTTTGGAACGTTCTTTATTTAGAAAGATTACTTGTATTTCTATTTTTTGAAACTTTTATTCTCTTTGTAATCGTATTTCATTTCCAACCTTGTAATCCGAGAATTGATCATAATGAAATTCGTTCTTTATACTTATTTGTTATACATACAATCAGACGTTTAAATACGTGTTTTGATACTTTTTATACGTGCAAATACTTATTCATGCATTCACGACACTCAAATTATGGTTGCATACATGTTATATACTTGAAAATGTGCTAAAAATGGAAGTTATGGCTTAAACTCATTATGCTGCAACTTATACACTCAATAGTATATACGCAATTGTCATCAATCATACTCATACTCGTACATTCACACTACTCGGTAGTCATACTTGAAACCTATATGTAGGCATAACTCGAGTGGTTCGCCTACATTAGTCACACGCATACTTAAATACAATCAGGCTTACACGCTAAATTTTTATACGCTATCACACACACATTCTCATTTGTAATGATAAAACGTACCCTGACTCATGCACTACTAGTACAAACTATGCGAATCATGCAATGACCAATATAATCGCGGGTGCACACAGGATTATAGTGGTAGGCGCATGAAAACCATAGGGTTTTCTACTGTGTATCGTAAGACACAGAACGTAACATGTCACCGTATAGCGAAACGGAAGTAATATGGTTAGAACATGGTGGATACGCCATTGGTACTTCCTATATATAAGTGTTCCTACAATATTACCAAACTTTCTTAAAACGTGCCATGCGAAATTCGGTGTTTCCCCAAACTTTTTTTAGACGGGATTAAACAAACTTTAATAACTCACAAACGCACTGTGAAACGCGCCATACCAGATTATCCATGACAAAACGTCATTCTCAAAATCATTAGCCATAACGGCTACAACTATCACTAGCATTTCTCAACACTTCATATTCGCATTACATCCGATAATCGCACCATTTATAACAAACCTTGACAAACACCACAAAGAACCATAACCGAGGTTCCAAACACGTACAACGAGAACCAGCACGAGAAACGAAAAAAATAGATTTTCACCTTGTCGCGCTATGCGAAGATGTCAGCATCTTCTACGTAACACCCCAACCCCGCTAGGGCTGATGTATCAGTCTTACAGATATCAAAACTAAAAACCAATCCATAGCATTAAATAAAAGATCCTAATTACATTTATTACACTACTGAAATAAAGAATCTTGGCTATCAACTTCCTAACGCACTTCACTAAAATCCCAAATCATCCCATATTACCTGTAAAACAAATAGGAAAAACACAAAAAGAAAAATACGGCTGAGCCAAAAATTGCTCAGTACCGGAGAAATCAACAGTACAAGTAAAGTTATATCAGCGAAAAAAAATAATAGAACTAAGACTGAACTGAAACGATTACTGACACGAATACTGAAAACAGATGCAGACAAAAGACTGATACAAAAACTGATTCACTAACCGATCTGAAGCTTCAACGAAAACTGATACGGAAACAAAAATCAGCCATACACATAACTAATATCGAACCCGACACAAAACCGTTGTAGAGACTGATACATAGTTGACCATGATGACTAAAATATGTTATCTTGTATAAACGAACTTGAAAACATCGTTTAAATAATATGGTATCCGTATAACCAGAAAAGTTTCTAACCTGTTATTCGTAGTTTGTAAAATGAAACGTTTAAACAAATCCAAGAAATAATAACTATCGAATATTTTAAACAATGTTTAATAATGCTATTATTTTTAAAACAAGATACTTGGCAAAAGTATTTTCTTATATTGAGCGTTGAATTTTATCAAAATAAAATAGTTTATCACACTTCATAGCAAACCAACAATAGACAAAAAGAACTAATTTTCTAACTTTGAAAAAGTTATAATTTAGAAATATAATAAATGTCACAAAATGGATTTCAAATGAAATGCTTATAAAAGTTTCGTAAACTGACATGGAAAGCCGATACAGAATCAGAACCAAATACGTAAGCCTAAACATTTAAATACCAATAAAAATCTTATAATCTTTAAAAGAAAAGAATTGTCGAACTATTATCTTTAAACAAATGTTTAGATTCAAATCCATATATAATTTAGTTAATCAAATTTCATAAGTTATTATTTAATTAAAAATAATTATTTGTATAACTTTAGAGATTTATATTTAATAACCAAAATAATTTAGATAACTTGAATTTAAAAGTAGAATAATTTAATACTTACGAAATTTCTTAAACCAATAAGAAAAATGGACACGGAACAAAGATAGAGTCAACGACAAGTATCGACAGACACTGAATCAAATACTGAATATAGATATTGTTTGACACAAACTAAACGTATAACACGGAATCTAAATCCACACTGAGACTGATATAGTGATCGAGACAAATCTGATACAAACCGGTACAGATACTGAGTCAAAACAGACATAGCTAATACATAACAGAATCAGATACTGGATACAATCAGAAGCATAATTAACCCAATACACGATCGGAAACAAAACCGGATGCGTACAAACATACCAGACATATCAGAACAGATACTTAACATATTCACATACAGAAACATATACCAACTTACACGACAACTATATATCAACAAAATAAATCGTGTAACACAGAAGCACCCAAAGCCAGAAACAGACTGGTACACGGCTAGCTAGTCCATGCACCTATGAGATGGTGAGTGTGGCGTTCACCCATTATTCCATCTCCAGACAAACAAACTCAAACTCAGAGCTAAGATCGATCTATAAGCCTCTAGTGGCCAAGGTGCTACACAAGCACGAGCTAGTGAACTTTGATTACGCACTGTCACGACAAGTGCCATGCCGTTGACGCCCAAACGACAAGCCAGACATGCTTGGGTGACAGAGTACAAATACTAAGACCACCCGTAGTGGGGCGGTATTTTAAAAAAAAAATTGAAAAAAAAGCCCAAAAACGCCCCTCCCCCCCCCCCCAATTACGGTAGCCGTTTTATGGCGTTATTTTTGAAAAAAATTGAACATGGCGTTTAAAAAAAAAAAAAACGCTGAATATTGCTTTGGGCCAAGAGATGACCGTTTGACAACGGTCAATTGTTTAATAATTTTTTTAATCCAAAATTTACCCACTATATATATATCACCCACTTTTTCCTATTTTTTATAAAAAAAACCTCACTTTCTCTCCTACTTCTTTTATATTTTATACAAACATGCATCCATTCCGACCCCCCTTTGGTGTCCCCGCAAGACCCATGAACCCGAACACAACCCAACCGCAACATTTTAACCTTCAAGAAATGGACCCGAGCATGTTAACGTACGCGGCTTACTTGAGTGGCGCCACTCCGTTCGTGCCTCCCACCTTCGGATATGGTCAAGCCGGGGGGTCGCAACCGTCACAAGAACAAGCCGAACCCGAACCCGATGTCAATGTCGTGCCGGAGACGCAACCTGAACCGGTGCAAGAGAAATCGAAACGCGGTAGAAGGTCGCATAAGAAGAAGGAAAAGGACGAACCTCGACGTACAAAAACTCACCTTAAATGGACGAAGGATGAGGAATTCGCG
Source organism: Helianthus tuberosus (assembly GCA_030545235.1). Lineage (NCBI taxonomy): Eukaryota > Viridiplantae > Streptophyta > Magnoliopsida > Asterales > Asteraceae > Helianthus > Helianthus tuberosus. The sequence continues at coordinate 107,944,441 of CM060430.1, read as the reverse complement.
TTGACTCGGGCGTGGCTCGACATTTCGGAGGACCACGAAACCGGTAACTTTTATATTTTTTTTTACTTATTTTTTACTTATATTTTTACTTTTATTTTTAACATACAACTTATATTTTTACTTTTATTTTTTAAATTTGTAGCAAACTTTCAAACGGGCCCCGTTTTTTGGGATATGATTCGTGCACTCTTTTATAGCACGTGGGGTCAAGGCGAACATCGGGACAAAGATTCCATTTCTAGCAAATGGACCGACATCAACAACAAGTGTCATGCGTTCCAAGAAGTGTACCAACGTAACTTCGATAATCGCCCGAGCGGTGAAGGTGACGTCGGGGTTTTAACGAGGACTTTGGACGTGTTCGAGAAAACGAAATGCCCTTTCGCGTACTATAAGTGTTGGGATCAACTATTGGGAAAATTAGTGAATGGATATTTAGTTAATTTATAATTTAGTGAAATTATAATTACTAATTAAACTCCTTCATATGGTGAAACTCTTGAGTAGAGTTTTATATCACTTGATTAGCTTTTATTAGAGTTTTTATGGCTCTAATTAAATCACTAATTAAGTGAAACTTTTATTAGAGTTTTATGTCTCTAATATAATCATCACTTAAGAGAAACTCTTCACAACACACAACTCTTGTAAAAAAAAATGGTAGGCTATGTGACTCATTGGAATTATGAGAAAACTACAAGAGAAAGATAATATGTATGAAGAATTCTTGGAGAAGTAGTGAAGACTTGAACATCCATATGTTGGGAATTATAGAGAGATAAGTTTTCTCTACTCGATTCCATCACTTTCATATCATTATTTTTCCACAAGTTCAAACACTATAATTCTATTCGGTGTAACCTCAGGCGTGTGGCCATTTCCGGCAGTACATACTGCTTCGGCTGTTGTACCCTGTGAGACAGACGCGTCGTCTTTAGTAGAGACGCGAAATCTGTTTTAAGGGAAGCGTGTTGAACACGTGCCTCAACCAAAATCGTCAACGTTTTAGTGTTCTCTTTGTTGCAGTTAAGGAGTATTTTTCAAGACTCAAGATGATGAATACTCGAGTCTAGGATGCTATCAAGTGCGCGTGAAGGACCCACTAGAGATGCGGCTTGAATCAAGATTGGTATATATAATTATATTATATATTCTTTTTATTTAGTTATTGCAACCGATATTGTACTATGATATTTCCTACGAATAACGAGAGTCTCGTTATTATATATTTTGTAATTATATTTTACAAAAGTTGAACCTAATTCCTACAAACTTAAAACAGATTTCGTGAGATTGTTGGTACAATCTTAAAAACCTTCTTTATAAGGATTTTGGGTTTACGAAAGGATTTATAATAGAATTAAAAAAAATATATATTGTTAGAGGTTATGATCTTATAAATATTTTTTTTTGGAAATATGTATGTAGTACAACTTGTTGTGTTTGGATTTTTTTGAGATTGAAATACAATCTTAAATCCTATACCGTGGTACAAAACGAATAGTTTTGGTTCCAACATTTGGTTTTAAAACGATTTTGGGAATCGTTAATTTTTCTAACTTTTGTGTTAGATCGGGTTTATTAGTGTAAACCATACGTTTTTTGTAAATGTTAAATTCTCTAACATGTGTGTTAGACCGGAATTATTGGTGTAAACCATACATTTTTTGTAAACGTTAAATTCTCTTAAGTAGAGTTTTTTATGTCTTTAAATAAGAGTTTTATGTTACTTGATTAGAGTTTTATGTATCTAATTAAGTCTCTATTTAAAGTAGACTTTTCATCCACCCATGGATTGATATGAACAAATAAGTTTTATAATGATTTTTGTAATCATTTGTCTTCTAACATATGTGTTAGAAACATTCATGAAACGCGTTAGTTTAAAAGCAATTTTTAATGGTTTAGTTTCTAACGTGTGTATTAGAAATGACTTATTTATTTGAACCATATAAGTGCTTTTAGCAAGTCAAATTAACATTTTGTGAAAATGTTAATATTTCTAACGTGCGCGTTAGAATTTCTTTCATTTTAACATGATTGTTAAAAATGGTTAAAATACAAATGCTTTAAAATATTTTATGTAAACATTTTATATAAGTAATTTGTTGTAGCATTGATTTTAATGCTTTGTATGATTTAGAAATAAAAGGTCATACATTGAAGTTGATGTTTGATTGGCTTCAAAAATTAAATCACAATAAAGTGATAGTGTAGTTGTTTGGGATTCATCATCAACTTTAATTTGTGATTTCTAAATCAATTTGAGTGAAATTTTAATTACTAATTAAACTTTTCATATGTGAAACTCTTGAGTAGAGTTTTAATGGTGACATTTGATGAGTTTTATTAGAGTTTAAATATATAATTATTGAGACTCTTAACTCTTCATATGTGAAACTCTTGAGTAGAGTTTTAATGATAACATTTGATGAGTTTTATTAGAGTTTAAGTCTATAATTATTAAGACTCTTAACTCTTCATATGTGAAACTCTTGAGTAGAGTTTTAATGGTGACATTTGATGAGTTTTATTAGAGTTTAAATATATAATTATTGAGACTCTTAACTCTTCATATGTGAAAATCTTGAGTAGTGTTTTAATGATAACATTTGATGAGTTTTATTAGAGTTTAAGTCTATAATTATTGAGACTCTTAATTCTTCATATGGTGAAACTCTTGAGTAGAGTTTTAGTGATGACATTTGATGCTTTAATTTGGTCATGTTATATATATATATATATATAAAATGACTTAAAGTTTTCTAACATGTGTGTTGGAAAATGTGTATCACGAATACGAGGTTAGAGATTGTTCATAATGGACAGAAATGTTTTATGTAAACATTTAATTGCCTATGTGTGCATTAAAACTGATGAGAAATAGTTTATTTTATAAACTATATCTTTGGAAAACGTTTTATGTAAACGTTCGATTATATAATGTGCTTGTTATAATATTTTTTTTTCCAACATATGTGTTAAAAAAATGTTATTTGGTGAAAACAACTTGGTGTTGTTGTGAACAAATTTAATTGTTCAAGTTTACTACTTAAATGTAGTATTTGTAACAACTTGGTGTTGTTTTGAGCATAATTGTCAAAGTTTAAAGTTTCAAGATGAAATGGGAAACTTGTACTTACAAGTGCATGGAGTCTTATTGAGGGAGTACCTCAAGACACGCCATGGGACAATATTGTTGAGAAGATTTCGGTCAGATTGTAAAGTGTTGAAGATAAAAGCACTTTGCTATTTGATGTCTACATATTGTCTATGCTTCCGTTTAAATTTCAAAAGTGATTGACACTTATGATTTAGTTTCCAATGTATTTTATTGTTTTGTGTTCAATATCTTCGGATAACACATGCAATTTTTTACAAAGAAATAAATCACCATTGGTTGTGACGTATAAATTATTTTTGTGAAAAATAATTATAACGTCGGTTATACATTGTTTAAAAGATTATGGTTTTAAACGGATAGTACATGAAAATACTTGGACATAAACAACTTGAGAGTTGTTACATTGACTAAAAGTCAAAGACGAAACATCAAATGTATAACCACATCATGAATGAGTAATGAAAGAACGTAGTGAGTGTATTGAGATGAAATACACTAACGACATTCATGTCGCATACTTCATTAGAAGTCATTGACAAATTCACAAGTGTGAATTCTAACATATGAAAGTAAAAGTACTATATGTTATTGTATATCTTTAATAAATCTTGCGAGATTTTTAAGTAGATGCGTCTACCAGTTGATTATTGTTAGATCTATATGGAGATTTTACCTTCATTTGGGAGAGCATCCTAAATATACATGTCTCCTAATGAATAACAATAGGTGTGTGCAAATCACTTATGGCAAAATTATGAATGCCATGTTGTTGAGTGTCAATCTAGTTGACTCTATCTCACACATAATAGTGATTGTAGATGAGAAACATTCATCTTGTTGGTGATGAATGTGTTCACCAAGTGACTTGGATTAAGGCTTATGTTTAAGTACTTATGAGTCAATGGTAGATCGTTGGAGATCAAAGGTAAACAAGTTATGTTCCTTAAATGAATGATGAAATTTAGCTTTGTGCTATATACAATAATTTGTGAGACCTTCCTAAATATTGATGTTTTAGGATTATGAATAAGTCTCATTATTTTGTCTTAACAAGGGATGAATGTTGCAAAGTGATATTATGATATCCTTAGGGCTGTGAAGAATCAGAATGATGCATCTTCTGTTCACAAGCTAAAGTATTATAGTCTAAACCATGCTAGACTAGTACTTGGTTAATTATGGGTCTTGACGGAGACTAATTAACTCTAAACATTCAAATGTGTATGAACACAAAAAGAATTTGTGTATGGACAAAGTTGAGAGAGAATTTTCATTCATTATAAGGAAATGACATGTAACTTTTAAAAGTTTGTTTGAAAAGCTAATGAGGAGAACTCATTGTCTAAGCTTATGACAAACTTATGACAATGGCATGTGTTGCTTTGGTCAGCTCGGAAGCTTGTGTAAGCTAATGCAATATGGGTTGAATTCACTGATACAATATGGATGGTCTTGTTCAATCATATGTGTATAAATGTCGCCATAAGTGGTGTTACGGAAATGTTGATCAAATGGCAAGAAATGTGGGGGAGGAACCATTTAAGAAACAACCCTATAAGGGTATGTAGAAATGGTTCTCATTAACACATCTAAATGTTATCCAATAACACTTAAATGTGGGGGGTGTCTTGCATTTGTTTTTAGCAATAAGGATTTTTTAATCCAATCTAACATTGCAAATAGACGACTAAGTGGAGGACACAAAGGTCGTAGTGCATAATGGAGATGTGTTTTCCTTAAATGATACACGTATCTTATGAAGACATATGTTATAACCAGATTCAGATGGCCACTGAGGTTATAGTCTTAGAAGTTAACAATAGGCAAAATTAACTTACGAGTTAAGAACACATCATGACAACTGATCTCAAATACTTAAAGTTATTTGCTAATGTTATGGATCCAACAACCTGAGGGTTTATTAGAGATCAAGTTGTGGAATGGGACTGAAGCCCTTGAAAAATGAAGTTCATATGATGGAAACCTAACTTAGTAGACTGGAGATCCCAAGAATTGAGTTCAATAGGAAAACCTAATTGTATGAATAAGCGACGTCACTGTGGGGGAATAACCCTACGCATTTAATAAGGTAGTTTATTATAGAGATTAATAAACTTCCTAGTCCATTCCTAAAAGTGACAAGTATGAGGCTAAGCATAATATGTGGTAAATGATTTGGATAGATCACGATAACCACAATGCTTTTAATGATCTAAGAAGAATCACCTATGTTAGAGAGAAGTGGGGTCGCTTCGAATGGAATTGAGGGCATAATTCCTAGAGCTCTCGCAGAACCAGGAAAGTGTTCCACGACCATTATTGGACACGACTATGAGGAGATGACCCGGCTAGGGAGAGTCTTGTGTGAAGTGTATTGTCGTCTACACAAACGGCAGACGAGTTCAAAGACATCGAGATCTACTCAGAGCTAGTGGGCTAAGTGCATTTCATGAGCGAAGGTTCAAAGGGTAACACCTACCTATTGTATGCAAAACTCAACTGTCGAGGTTCCATTGGAAATTTTATGTGTTTTGAACAATCTCCATTCATGTGGGGGATTGTTGGGAAAATTAGTGAATGGATATTTAGTTAATTTATAATTTAGTGAAATTATAATTACTAATTAAACTCCTTCATATGTTGAAACTCTTGAGTAGAGTTTTGTATCACTTGATTAGCTTTTATTAGAGTTTTTATGGCTCTAATTAAATCACTAATTAAGTGAAACTTTTATTAGAGTTTTATGTCTCTAATAAAATCACCACTTAAGAGAAACTCTTCACAACACACAACTCTTGTAAAAAAAAATGGTAGGCTATGTGACTCATTGGAATTATGAGAAAACTACAAGAGAAAGATAATATGTATGAAGAATTCTTGGAGAAGTAGTGAAGACTTGAACATCCATATGTTGGGAATTATAGAGAGATAAGTTTTCTCTACTCGATTCCATCACTTTCATATCATTATTTTTCCACAAGTTCAAACACTATAATTCTATTCGGTGTAACCTCGGGCGTGTGGCCATTTCCGGCAGTACATACTGCTTCGGCTGTTGTACCCTGTGAGACAGACGCGTCGTCTTTAGTAGAGACGCGAAATCTGTTTTAAGGGAAGCGTGTTGAACACGAGCCTCAACCAAAATCGTCAACGTTTTAGTGTTCTCTTTGTTGCAGTTAAGGAGTATTTTTCAAGACTCAAGATGATGAATACTCGAGTCTAGGATGCTATCAAGTGCGCGTGAAGGACCCACTAGAGATGCGGCTTGAATCAAGATTGGTATATATAATTATATTATATATTCTTTTTATTTAGTTATTGCAACCGATATTGTACTATGATATTTTCTAAGAATAACGAGAGTCTCGTTATTATATATTTTGTAATTATATTTTACAAAAGTTGAACCTAATTCCTACATCTACTACGAAAAAGTCCAAAGTGGGCGCGAGTAGGTGCCATGACGTCTAGTAGTAGACGTCGAGCTAAACGGTCAAAAACATCATCCTCCGTTGACCCTGAAACACCGACATCGGATGCCCGCAATGTCGATCTAAATGAGGTGGTGGACGTTGACGAGGAACTTGAAGAAGAGTTGACCCGACTGCCCGGTAGAAGAAAGGATAATCGAACCGGGAAAAAAAACGGTCGAGTCGTCTTCCGATCTCGAGTTAAAGGAAGATTTCGAGGAGATGAACCGTCGTCTCCAAGACATTCGCGACCTCGGCCACCAACGTTATGAGATTATGAAAGAACGAGTGGCCGAAACCAAAAAGTTTAACGAGATGCAAGAAGCGAGGCAAATGGAAAAGGACATTGAGTTTTTGTCCAAACCTATCGACCACCTCCAAGGTGATGCGTTGATTCTTGCGCAAATGCGTCGCCAAAAAATTCGAGAAAAATATGGACTCTAGATCATCTTCTTTTTTTTTTAACTTTTTGTTTCGTTTTTTTTTTATTTTCTGTTTTTTTCTGTTTTTTTTTTTTTTTTATTTCAAGTAGTGTAATTTTTATTTTAAATTAATGAAGTTTTTTATGTTTTAAATTAAAAAAAAATTGTGAAATGATTGCATGGGCGTTATTGGAATAATGCCCCACTACGCCACTTTTGGAATAATGCCCCATGCTGACTGGACTGCCACGTGTCGAATAATGCCCCATGGTGGGGGCATTATTTTCTTTAACCACTACACATGGTCTAAGGCCTTATAAATAATCTATAGGCAACTGGAAATAATACTAACAGGAACATGCGACCATGATACATGTCTGAGGTATGGCATGCTACAACAAACTAACAAACAAGTAGACAAATATAATACTGACTCAGATAATGTATCACATATCAAATGGATATAGGTATCAATTCATGGCAACTGGACTTAAAAAAAAAGACAAAGATCCGTACAGAGAGTAATGAAAATAAAATTACACTACGATATCAAGACCTAAGAATTCGTACGCGTAGAAAAAAAAATCGAAAATTATATTACGATAAAAAGAAACAGAATTCGTACCAACGAGTAACGAAAAATAAAATTATACTATGATGTAAAAGAAACAGAATCCGTACCTTAGTTTAGCGAGCAAGCAAACAAATCAAACCGCCCAACACTGACACCTATATATATTTTTTTAGTGGATTACATTTATGAAACGCTATGTTGGTTATTTAACTCGTTGACATAACGGTTTCCGACGACATATAGACATCACGAATTGCTATCTAATTACGAGTTCTTTTTCTTTTTTTCTCTCTACAATCCATAGTGCCAACAAAATTTGCATTTAGAAGTTACGTAAACAAAATTATCAACTGATTTTCTAAATTATAATTCAATCCAAGCCTTACTGATTGTATTAAAGGAGTAGGTTATAGCAAAAAATAACACAAAGCCACATTTGAATTTGAACTCATATATAAAAGGAATCGAATCTCTTTTTAAAACTTATACATTATTTTAATGGAGTATAAATGTTGTAAATAATTATTTTGAGTGGATATATCATCCTTATATTTAGGTTGGGGGAACACACGAAAACTTCAAGATATTGAACACTTATTAATCAAATATGGTGCGACTTTCTGTACCACCATCAGCGTAACATGACATGTCGTCGGAAACATTGAACAACCGTTCAAATCGAAAGCGAAACTTAAAGAGCATAATTAAGTTTGTTACCTGGTAACAACAACAAGAACACGACAGCGGCGATTGTGGTTTGAACCAATGGTGGCAAACTTTGCTTCATGGCGGCACGTGGTGGCGTTACAGCGGTGTGCGGCAGTGGTGACCTGAACCGCGGCGGCGGTAGGCCCCGGCTTGTGACAATCAATCTGATCCGAGTCTAATGACGGCGGCCATAAGAACTGGCGGCACGTGGTGTAGACTAGAGAACAATTAAGTAGTGGTGGTTATGGCGGAATGCGATGGCGGTTGCTGGTTCACACAAAAACAAGATGAAGACATGGCGATTATGTGCGATCGATCAACCGGGCGGAGGTTCAGAACAGATCAGAGGTGTGGGTGTGGTCTGGTGGTCGGATCAGCAGTGGGGAGCTTCCGGAGGTTGCGATGGTTGCGGAGGTGAACTTGAACAAGGGATCACTAGAAACTGATTAAGAGGGCACAAGCGTTTTAAAAAAAATTGAATATTAGCGACAACGGTGATCGTATCCAAATTTATTAGGAGAGTTCGTTTGATGAGGTAACAATTTTGTTTCAAATGGAAAGTGTATAGAGGAATAGAAACTTGTATGGCAATTATGGCAATTCCTAATTTGTATGAGATGGAAGATTATAAGTCAATTTCCTTATATGTCTAGCATCACTATTGATATATATATTTTTTTGAATAGCCAACAAGTCTCATTCCCAACAGCCAAAAACAAAAGTGTCTACAAAACAAACAAACCCAGCCAGGAGCTGGGCAACAGAAACATAAAACTGGAAAAAAATAGAAACGGATATAAACAAAACAAACGAACCGAATTACATGCTAAGATTAAAATCCCACCATTCTGACCTGGAAATCGCCCCATATTTTGATCTTTGTATCACACCCTGGAATGAGGATTCTTTTATTTCTTCAATGATCGTCTGTAGTACACCTTGTCTACCTGAGAATACCTTCTCGTTCCTTGTTTTCCATAATGTCCACGTAGCTTCGATTGCAACTGCGTGAATGACTTTCCTAATCTTCCGACTTCTTTGTAAATCCAATAAATCCGACAACCAATCCGCTACAGTTCTCTCCGTGTTTACCATCGGAATCTTTAGCCAATCAGTTATCGCCTCCCAAACACGTTTAGCGAAGTTACATTGTATAAGTATATGTTGTGCCGTCTCTTCCGCCGCTCCACATGTTTTACATAGCACGTCCGGTAGGTTCATACCTCTTCCAGTAAGTGCCACCGCTGTGGGGACTTTTTCTTCAATAGCTCTCCACACAAATGCCACACTTTTACTAGTAGCCCAGTTGTTCCATGAAAACGTATTCGGTGGTGAGTTTAGATCTAGATTTTGACCAAGTGAAAGCTTGACATTCCTTACACAAAATTCCTGTTGTTCGAAACTTTTCCACACCCATACATCGCTATTTTGAGACAAAACTTGATGTTGTAACCTCTCCTTTAGACTATCCATTTGCTGTTTATCTTCAGTAGTTGACGGGGCCGATAACTATGCCCATTCCCACAGCCTTCCACCATTTAATATTCTATAATTTTCCAGCACTGACGCTCTTTTCTTTGTTGCTAATTGGTATAAGTTTGGAAATTGGTCTCTTAGCGGCACATCACCTAACCAAGTATCCACCCAAAACAGTGTTTTGTCACCTATTCCGACTTTACTTCTCAAACTAGAAATGATATTGATACTGTTTTTTTATGAAGTCCTTTTCTATTTCTCCAATATTCTTCCATACCCCCGTCAAGGATTTCTTAAACGGGATTGCTTCTACTTTCCTATGGCTTGAATGAATCGATTTTATTACCTTCACCCACAAGCTTTCGGGCTCCATTTTTAATCTCCACCACCACTTCAGAAGAAGTGCCAAGTTCATATCTTTTATTCGCCCGATGCCGAGTCCCCCAAAATCCTTTGTTGCAACCACTTTCTCCCATTTCACCCATCTTATTTTGTTTTTTTTGAATTACACCCGCCCCATAGAAATTTTCTTCTTATTCCTTCCAGTACTTTAATTACTCCCGTCGGACACTTATATAGAGATAGGAAATAATTCGGTAAACTACTGAGCACTGATTTAATAAGAACTACCCTTCCAGCGAAGGACAGGGTTTTCGCCTTCCAATTACTTAATCTTTTATTAAACATATCGATAACCTCTTTCCAATTTGCCAATCTATTCATGTTTGCACCCACCTTTAATCCCAGATATACGAATGGGAATTTTCCAGCCCTACAATTAAAAACTGAAGCCATATTTTCTACCTCCTCGTCATTCATACCTACCCCATAAAGCTGGCTTTTGCGCGGGTTTACTTTTAATCCTGAAAATAAATAAAAAATGCGAAGAATCCGCTTGAGATTCTTCACATTGTTCACATCCCAATCACTCACAAAAATTGAGTCATCTGCGTATAACATATGTGTTAAATATGGACCGTCCCTAGGTAATTTGATACCAGAGAAGACATTATTCTGTTTTGCTCTCTCCATCATCACATGTAGTGCTTCCATAGCTACTATAAAGAGAAGAGGTGATAAAGGATCACCTTGTCTCAACCCTCTTTTATAATGGAATTCCCCCGTTGGTGAACCATTAACCAGTATTGATCCCCTACCTGCAAAAAGTATTCCCATAACCCAATTTCTCCACTTCACTGGGAACCCCATATTTGTAAGAACGGAAATTAAGAATTTCCAGTTAAGTGTATCGTAGGCTTTCTCAATATCTGCTTTAAAAATAAATATCCTTTTCCCAGATCTCTTAGCCCAACCCGCCACCTCGTTTATTATTAAAGGGCCATCTATAATATTCCTATCCGACATGAAGGCCAACTGTACATTAGACACCACATTTTTGATGATGCCTCTCATTCTATTTGCTAGAACTTTTGAAATAATTTTATTAACTACACCGACTAATGATATTGGTCTAAAATCTGAGAAGGTAATCGGATCTAATACCTTTGGGATAAGTGCGATGAACGAGGCGCTGCATGAATGATGTATCGATCCATGTGTGAAAAATTGGTTCATAATCTCCATAATAAGTCCTTTCAACTCCTCCCAATATGTCTTGATCAACTTAAATGTAATACCGTCCGGACCAGGAGATTTGTCAATACCACAATCCCAAACCGCTTTCCGTGCTTCCTCCACTGCGAATGGTACTATTAGACCTTCTGCCTGTGCCATGCTTAACATCTTAAAACCTCCTGCTCCAATTCTTGGTCTGGACGAGACCAGTTCCTTGAACTTTGCTTGAAAAGCCAACAGAAACTTCGTTTTGATTTCAATCGGATTTGTCACCCAAACCCCATCTATCCACAAGCCGCTTATTTTATTTCTTGCAATGTGACTATTCACTATTGTATGAAAATATTTTGTATTCTCATCTCCCAGACCCACCCACCTACACCTCGCTTTTTGTTGCATGTCTGCTGCCACTTTATCATACCAATCTTTAACCTTTCTCTTACAATCCTGCCAAGTGCTTATTTCCAAATCCGGTAGTAATCTCCTTTCCGCTTGTTCGTCTAACTGTTTCTGTAAGACCTCGAAAATTCACGTCCAATAATGTCTTGACAGGTGTCATAAGCTTTGTATATGCGAAAACATACTTTAGAGGGACTAAAGTTGACAAACAGTGAAACTATGTGATTACAAGGGTTCAAAGTGTCAACAACTGATAAATAGGCCCTACAATAACCCTACATGAAGTTTATAGTCTTAAACGGATAAATCATGGATCATACGAAGCGAAAAATGAAAGAAAGTGAGGAATTACAAACTACAGGGGCTAAACGTGTCAACATGTTGAATTTATACCTCTGAGTGATCTTTTGGCAAACCCGAAGCTTTGTAATGATAAAATATACTCACGAGGATATGTGATAAAAATTTCATGAAGTTTCGTGAACGTATGAGAAAGTTGTGATCAAAACCGTACAAGAAGGGTTAAATACGTTATCGTGAATTTCGTGACTTTTCGGGTAAGCGCAAAGTTAACCGAGGACATACCCAAGTTTATAAAAGTCCCAAGGTTCCTAAAAATCAGAATTTAGGGTCTTGTGTGCAAGATAAATAGGAATAAACACGTAACAAAGTTCAGGGACTGATTTGTAAAATAATGGAAAACTTGCATAGCTGGTCACCACACCCTCGCGCCACGCGAGGGGGGCCTCGCGCCACGCGAGCCCTGCCCAGCGACAGAAGAGTGCGACAGCTGCCAGTTGAGTCTGTTTGCGAGTTGTATGCAGCTGTAATCGACTTAGGGACCTGACCAATCGACTTTCATGCATTTGAGGACACTTGTACAAGTCTTACAACACATGTAAACCTCTGTGGCAGCCTCACAACACACCAAAATCTGCATATAAGGCACTTTATGTAGTAAACACAAGAACACTTGAACTTTCAAAATTCACAAGACTTCTCCTGGAGCTTTCTGGACGACAAGGCAGCCTCATAGTGATCTCTAAGCTTGTTTAGGACCATTGTAAGTGTTCATGTCCTTCTCTAATTCGTTCTAGCTTAGTGTATTCACCGAAAGTCAAACTATCGTAAATTACACTTGACTTTATGATTAAACGAGATTGGCTCTGTCAAATCTCAAATTGAAAGTACCTACATGTTGGTATTTATGTGTGTAACAAACCCCTAAAAGGGTATTTTCAGATTCACACTCTAAGCATGTCAATTGTCGAGTCAAAGTTTTCTTAAAAAGTCAACAGGAAGTGTTTTTGCGAAAATAAGCATATTTAGCAATGTAGGTTACATGCAACCTGTTTGATCATCAAAATAACTTTATAATTAATGTAAGAATATGTTTCTTCATGATCAACTCGACAATTTTCAGTCTAAACCCGAATTGGAACCGAAAGTCACATAAATTAACTTTTTAGTTGACTTTCAGTTCTGATCCGTACATGCATGTTAAGATCTGCATTAGAGCATAAATTGGACCAACTTTCATATATGTTTAACTTTCTGAGATTTTACAACTTGGTTCAACACTTATCCGATTCATATGCATGTTACCGGTTTATGCTTAAAATTGACTATTTTGCCCTTTTGATTAATAAACGTGATTTTTGAAAAAGTGAAAGAGTAGAAACATTTGTTACTGACATATAAACTTGCACCGAAAATTTCATTTCAGTTTGAGGTCCAGAATAAGAGTTATGTTCGTTATCGTAATTTACAAGCTTTATGTTACATAAACGGCGTGATTAGCATAAAGCCTATTTAAACCCACTTTTTGATATCAAACTTTTTACCCACTGATGTTATATAATATTTTGGGATTTTTAAATATTTTTATTTAATTTTTGGCTGATCATATCATAGGTCTTTAAGATTAATTCGGTAAATACCGGTTTTGCCCTTTTACGCCATAAAATGAGTTTTATAGATCCTTTTGACACCAAACCTTTTTCTAATGATTTTATTTGATAAATAAATTATTTTGAGCATTCTGGAAATATAAAAATATCAGTTTTCTTTTAAAAACCCGGAAACGGCTCTAAACCGCCTTTTTAAGCATTTTTAACGCATAGTATGTATTGTAACCATATTAAACATATAAGATTGATACCTACTGATGTTTTTAGTATATTTTCATATAATAACAGTAAGTATAAGTTTTTGAACTCAGATTTCCAATTTTAACATTTTTAGCCCTTGTGAAATTACCAAAATACCCCTACGGTGCATAGTTTGGTTTTAAATGATAAATTTAACATATGGGTCATACCCTACTGTTATAATATGTTAAATTAAGTATATTTACTGTTTTAACCAGACCTGTAAATCTGATTTCTGATTTAACTCTTTTATAAACTTTTAAATGACCAAAATGCCCTTATGAGGCATAGGTTGTGTTTAAATCCATTACGGGCATAATAGAAGATATCTTACTGATATTATGACATTTTTAGAGCATATTATATCAGGGAACTTGCATATGACCTTTGCGGATACCCGCAACGCTCTTTTCGCGTTCGGTGCGGTTTATGTAACTAGTTTGCATGAATTGACCGAGACGGGTCAAACATTATCATTTTTGTCTCAAAATCCAGAATGTATTTAGTATACCCATATTATACAAGTATTCAAACTTGTCGGGTCTAAATCACATTCTATCCGGTCTTCGCTTAATCGTGCGTTTGAACCGTTTCATTCTTAAGACTAACCGGTCTAAGCTTAAGCTTAAATAAAGACCCGTTAGAAATCTAATAGGTTATTATAAACCTTCGTTCCAGATTAGGAGCCCCGGTAAAAGCTACCTTCACTTGCTTATCGCGAACTACACTATACTCAGGTAAATACTTTTTGACTTATTTTCCCTATACGGGATTGGGGTACGGTATATAGTATACCGCTTGGTCCGGCATTGAATTATTTAATCCAATTGTGGTTAAATTCATTGATATGCTATGTTTTAAACGTGTATTGTTTGCTTGAAGCCTTTGGGGGGTTAATGACCATGTCCCGAATATCCTTGGCATTATCTTACGAGATAGCCACGACCTGAGCACGGGGTGTAGGCGTACACCCGTCAGTGTATAACTCAATAATTGTGGTGTGTCTATTAATCTTTAACCCGGTCTACGGATCGGGCTACTGAACGCGGAGTAACATGTAAATCCCTTACAAGATTATAATGCATAATTATCCCAAGTTATAAAAATATTTTGTGCCACGCGCATTCAAATAAATTTTCAACTCTTTTCAAAATGAGTCAGTCGAATTGTATTTACCAGTGTAAACTGACGTATTTTTCCCAAAAGATTAAGTGCAGGTACTCAACGTAATAGGCCGGCTGTTTCCTAGAGCGTCCACAATAAGTCTCGCAAGCTTGGACGACAATAAACTGATGAACAATGTCTTATTTTATTTTTGATCCGCCTGTGGATCCATTTCAACTACTCGTGATATTTTATATTACATTTGATTTAAAGTTGAAATGAATCTATTTTGCTTCCGCTGTGCATTTATTTATTGTGTGGTTTGTCTATGATGATACCAACTACGTCACTATACTCCCCACCGGGCCCACCGGTGACACGTGGAAAATAGGGGTGTGACAGGTTGGTATCAGAGCCAACTCTGAGTGAATTAAACACTAGCCTTTTGTGTTTAATCTCAGTTACACAATTGCACAATCCTCGATTCTCGAGTCTAGACAAAGAACTTAGGAATTTTCCAAATTTTTGGTTTTTATTTCTAACTTTGTCTCATATATATTCTTGTTGTATCACTTGTTTGTTTTGACAGGATTTAAATCATGCCGCCACGAATGAGAGGCCGAGGAAGAGGAAATGGAGCATTTGTAGCTCCAAATGACCATGAGGCTGGACCCTCACACCGGAGGACACCTTCGGATTCTCGCAACACAGATGCTCAGGATCTTTGGAGATCCTTTACTGAACCAGCGAGGCGCTCAGTCTCATTGAGTACCTCCCCATCCATACCACATTCATTTGGGCCTCACTCGGAAAATGAGCCCCAAAACTCACAGCAGTCCTATATACCTCTACAAGGACACAATTCGCCTTTTAACCAGCCATCACATGTCTTTCAGGGTCAGTTCAACCCTGATGACTACTTAGAGGCAGCAGCAATGGGTTTCAACCCACTTGGACCAGAAGACCACTTCTCTGGTGGCAACTCTATAGATATTGACGAGGATACTGATCCTGTTATGCCACCGTCCGGAACTCCAAACAACCCCATCGAGATTTCTGATGGGTCACCATTCATGGGATCGCCTTACAACGGTCCCGATAGCTTTGAGGAGATGTTCAAACAGTACGACTGGGCATTTACTCCTAGCTATCATAACTCTCCCATGCACCAGTCGTACCAAAGCTCTCCTTTGCACCAGCCCCATCACTCTCCTCTTCACCAATCTTACCATAACTCTCCCCTGCACCTGCCTCACCACTCTCCCCTACACCAGCCACAGCAGCAGCAGAATCCTTCCGAGGATTCTCGACTCGTAGCGGTCACTCCGCCAGCAGCAGCACCTCCACTTCAACCTCCCTCGCCTCCGAGGCGAAGGAGACCTACCGTGCGAATATCCGCACGAGGGGGAATACGCATCAGCACCCCCACACACTCAAGTGGCAGCCGGTACTCACCGGTTCATGAAGAAACAGAGATGACTGAATCTTCAAACCCCATCTCTGAGGTAACAACTGCGCCAGTCGCGCCACAGCAACCATTGGGTTCTGGAAACCCAATCCCCACTTATACCGGTGCTGCAGCATTCAACCCCTTCGAGCTGCAGGTCCAAACAGGCTACAACTTTACGGGAGACCCCTACTGGCTAGCTTCCAGCTTCAACGTTCCCCAGCCGGGAGGTTCCTTCGGAGATCCCTGGGCTACAGGACCCTCGACTTATGGGTACCCACCATATGGGTATCAGCAGTCACAGCCTCCTCAACCTCCTTATTATCAACAGCAGCCTCCTCAACCCTCGTTTCATCAACAACCACCTCAGGCACCGGCAATGTCACCACCCCAAATGCAAGAAATCATTAATGAGATACAAGGGGTGCGTCAAGAGATGCAGGAAGGGTTGCAGCATGAACGGAGGCGTAGGCATGGGATGTTTAAGAAGTTAGCGGATCTGATCAAGGGGAAGAAAAAGAAGGATCGTTGAATCCTTTGTTTGTTGATTGTTTTAGTGTGGTACTCATGTCCCTGCGTGGACATTTAATTATTTCTTCTGTTCTGCCCCTGCGTGGGCATATCTTTTTATTTGACCCCTGCGTGGGTTTGTTTGTTTATTTGTTTGGCCCTGCGTGGGCATGTGGTTTATGTAAAAGACCCGTTTAGGGCAACTCGTACTGATTTATTTTCATTTGAAATGGTTGATTTAAGTTTTCATTTTTAAAATTACGTGCATAAACATAATGTATAAATAAATGGAAAATAACTTTTATTATATTGATATACCATTTTGATAAAATAATAAGAATCTTAAAAAGATAAAACCTAGCTGTTATGATATCATAAATTCAGCCAAGATGGTAGAACCTGTTTAAAAAGATTCAAATTCTCTGTTAACATCTGTAAACATGTTAACATTCTTGACTAATGTGATCTGTAAAATCACACATGTCACCCCTAAGTAAATTATTCAAAGTTATATTTTTATGTATAGCTAATTGTGACATAATGCCTACGGGTTATAATAAATGTCATATAAAACAAAAGGCGGCCGTAGTTTATAAACTCCCTGCCAAGAAAAGGATTGATTTGTCTTATATATTCAAACTTTAATCCTATAAAATCTAAATTTTAATTTAGAAATTTGTCTACGTGACTAGGCTTATTATGCCAATATTATATTTCATTCTAAAAAGATTACTAGTAAATATCCTGAATGAAATTATTAAATTAACTAATATGGCTTTTATTTACCATGGTTAATAAATCGTCAAGAACGATGATACTGTTTAGCTTCTAAATAGACTTTGTCCTTATTTTATGTAGCAAGTTAAGACTATATGGCTAAGTCGGAAGAATTAAACAGTCGTCCAGAGGAAAACCCTGAAAATGCTAAGATATTAGTAACGGGTGCGGAATTGAAAGCATTAGTAAATGATGCTGTTGTCGAAGCACTAAATAGGAAATTTAGTGAAGCAAGCGGGACCCGCAGTAGGACCCGAACCGCATCACGTTCCAAGCCAAGGCCACAATCGGAGGCCCATAGCATACCGCCTTCCAAGAAAGTTGAACCTAAGAAGGTTGAGCCCAAAAAGGATGATGATCGACATTCGTCGAATCAAAATAGTGTTCCCCCAAAGAAGAAAGAGTTTGATGCTAAACCTCAAACCAAATCATGTACTTACAAGTACTTCGTGTCTTGTAAACCCAGAGACTTTACTGGGGAAAAAGGAGCGGTCGACTGCATGACATGGTTGGATGAAATGGATACTGTAGTGGACATCAGCGGTTGCGCTGAAAGAGATGTAGTGAAATACGTTTCCCAATCATTCAAAGGAGACGCTCTGGCGTGGTGGAAATCTCTTATACAAGCTGCCGGAAAGGCCACACTTTACAGTATGTCATGGGAACAGTTCGAGGCCCTTATTAAAGAAAATTTTTGCCCACAACATGAAGTTGAAAGGATCGAGTCAGACTTCGTATCATTGGTGATGAAAAATCTAGACTGCCAGGCATACCTCACCACTTTCAACACCTTGTCAAGGTTGGTTCCATACTTGGTAACCCCAGAGCCGAAAAGGATTGCTCGCTTTATTGGGGGTTTGGCTCCTGAAATTAAACCAAGTGTTAAGGCATCGAGGCCTGCAACTTTTAGATCCGCAGCTGATCTGTCACTAGCTTTGACTTTGGATGTAGTCAGACTGAGAGCTCTCAAGAACTCGGAAGAGAACAAAAGGAAACGTGATGATGATACCTCACGAAGATCTGGAAAGAAACATCGAGGGAATGACGACCACAGGAAAGGGTCGGGATCTAAGAAAGACGGTCAACAATCGGGAGATAAGCCCAAATGCAAGACTTGTAAGAAGAATCACTTTGGGAAGTGCCGTCTTGAGTCCAAATCCCAGCCTCAACCAAGACCATGTGGAATTTGCAAGTCTACTAACCATAAGACTTTGGAGTGTAAGAACCTAAAGGATGCAACGTGTTTTGGTTGCAACGAAAAAGGGCACATTAAGCCTAATTGCCCAAAGTATACCAAGAAAGCAGAAGATGGGAAGAAGACAAATGCGAGAGTCTTCAAAATGGACGCTAGGGAAGCTGTCCAAGACGACAACGTGATTACAGGTACTTTTCTTGTAAATGATGTATTTGCTAGAGTACTGTTTGATTCTGGAGCAGATAAATCTTTTGTAGATAATAAGTTTTGTGACTTGTTGAAATTACCTGTAAAACCCTTAAGTGTAAAATATGAGGTGGAATTGGCCGACGGAACCATAGAAACAGCCTCAACTGTTTTAGATGGATGTGTGATATCCATTAGGAATCACTCGTTTCCTTTATCCTTACTTCCCTTTAAGCTAGCCGGCTTTGATATAGTCATCGGAATGGATTGGTTATCGCATAACCAAGCCCAGATTTTGTGCAATAGAAAGCAAGTGGTAGTCAAAACCCCGTCTGGGGAATCACTTACTATCCAAGGGGATACTCAGCATGGATTGCCTGAGCAAGTGTCCATGCTTAAGGCCTCCAGATGTTTACAGAACGGTTGTGTCATTTATATGGCACAAGTTACTATCGATGAGCCTAAGCCTAAGATTGAAGACATCCCTATCATTTCGGAATACCCCGAAGTTTTTCCCGAAGAGCTACCTGGTTTACCACCAGATAGACAAGTAGAATTCTGAATTGACATCATCCCTGGTGCTGCACCAGTAGCAAGAGCACCTTATAGGTTAGCACCAACGGAGATGAAGGAGTTAAGAACGCAGTTGGATGATCTGTTAGCTAAAGGTTTTATTAGACCTAGTTCGTCTCCTTGGGGAGCGCCGATCTTGTTTGTCAAGAAGAAGGATGGATCGATGCGTCTGTGCATCGATTACAGTGAGCTAAATAAAGTCACTATCAAGAATAGGTATCCTTTGCCCAGGATCGACGATCTGTTCGATCAACTACAGGGAGCAAGCTACTTTTCAAAGATCGACCTGAGGTCAGGTTATCATCAGTTGAAGGTCAAGGATGAAGATGTACACAAGACAGCGTTTAGGACTCGCTATGGACATTACGAGTTCCTAGTGATGCCTTTCGGGCTCACTAACGCCCCGGCCGCATTCATGGATCTCATGAATCGCGTCTGCAAGCCTTATCTGGACAAATTCGTCATTGTCTTCATTGACGACATCCTCATTTACTCGAAGAGCCAAGAGGATCATGAGAAACACCTTCGTTGTATTCTCAAACTTCTACATCAAGAGAAACTTTACGCTAAATTTTCGAAGTGCGAGTTTTGGCTTCGAGAAGTCCAATTCCTTGGACATGTAGTAAGTGAGCGTGGTATCCAAGTGGATCCCGCTAAAGTAGAAGCAGTTATGAATTGGCAAGAGCCAAAGACGCCTACTGAGATTCGCAGTTTCCTAGGTCTAGCGGGATATTATAGGCGCTTTATCGAAAAATTTTCAAGGATTGCTGCGCCCCTAACGTCATTGACACGTAAGAAGGTTAAGTTTGATTGGGGCCCTAAGCAACAGGAATCCTTTGACGTTCTGAAGAAAAAGTTAAGCAATGCACCAGTGTTGACATTGCCAGATGGTATAGATGAATTCGTGGTGTACTGTGATGCATCACACACTGGCATGGGCTGTGTACTCATGCAGAAAGGCAAAGTTATTGCCTACGCTTCACGACAGCTAAAGGTACACGAAAAGAACTACACCACCCACGACTTGGAATTGGGTGCCGTAGTATTTGCATTGAAACTTTGGAGGCATTACTTATATGGTACCAAGTGCGTGATCTATTCAGATCACAAGAGCCTTCAACATTTGTTTAATCAGAAGGACTTAAACATGCGACAAAGACGCTGGATGGAAACCCTGAATGATTATGATTGTGAAATAAAGTACCATCCGGGCAAGGCAAATGTAGTTGCCGATGCCTTAAGCAGAAAAGAAAGGGTTAAACCGATAAGAATCAATGCCAAGCGCATTGAAGTCAAGAATGATTTGAACGAAAGGATACTAGCTGCACAGAAGGAAGCTGTGTTGGAAGCTAATTATCCTGAAGAAAAGTTGGGAGTAACTGAGGAGCAGTTGTCCCATGACAAAGACGGAATGCTACGATTGAATGGACGAATATGGGTTCCCATTTTCGGAGGACTTCGAGATGTTATCCTCCAGGAAGCCCACAGTTCCAAATATTCTGTTCATCCTGGAGCAGATAAGATGTACCAGGATTTAAAAGCAAACTACTGGTGGATTGGTTTGAAAAAGTCTGTAGCTGCTTATGTGTCTAAATGTTTGACTTGTGCGCAAGTCAAAGCAGAACACCAGAAACCATCAGGTTTGTTACAACAACCTGAAATCCCCACATGGAAGTGGGAGATGGTGACGATGGATTTCATCACCAAGTTGCCAAAGACGAGGAAGGGAAACGATACTATATGGGTCATAGTAGATAGACTGACGAAGTCAGCACATTTCCTACCCATTAAGGAAACGTACAGCTCAGATATATTAGCTCAATTGTACGTTGATAAGATTGTAGCTTTGCATGGAATACCTGTGTCTATTATCTCTGATAGAGATACTAGGTACACGTCTCATTTTTGGAAAAGTTTCCAACAATCGTTGGGTACTCGTTTGAATTTCAGTACGGCTTATCATCCTCAGACTGACGGTCAAAGTGAGCGTACTATTCAAACGTTGGAAGACATGCTACGTGCATGTGCGATCGACTTGGGTGGTAGTTGGGATAAGAACCTACCACTAATTGAATTCTCCTACAACAATAGCTACCACACCAGCATAAAAGCTGCGCCTTTTGAGGCCTTATACGGTAGAAAGTGTAGATCGCCCATCTGTTGGGCGGAAGTTAGAGATGTCCAACTGTCAGGACCAGAAATTGTTTTTGAGACAACGGACAAGATTGTCCAGATTCGCGATCGTTTGAAAGCTGCCAGGGATAGGCAGAAAAGTTATGCGGATCCTAATCGTAAAGATTTTCACTTCGAAGTAGGTGATAAAGTATTGCTTAAAGTATCACCTTGGAAAGGGGTGATGCGATTTGGTAAGAAAGGCAAGCTAAGCCTGAGATACATAGGACCTTTCGAGGTTATCGAACGTGTCGGGACAGTTGCTTATAAATTAAACTTGCCTGAAGAGCTTAGTGCTATACATAATGTTTTTCACATTTGTAACCTGAAGAAGTGTTTCGCTGATGAATCACTAGTTATACCGCATACGGATGTACACATAGAAGAAAGCTTAAAATTTATGGAAAAGCCAATGTCGATTGAGGATCGACAGGTAAAGAAGCTTCGAAGGAAGCACGTGCCTATTGTGAAAGTCAAATGGGATGCCCGTAGAGGTCCCGAATACACATGGGAGGTAGAATCCACGATGAAAGAAAAATACCCTCATTTTTTTCAGTAAATCTCGAGGTCGAGATTTCTTTTAAGGGGGTGAGGATGTAACACCTCGAAAATTCACGTCCAATAATGTCTTGACACGTGTCATAAGCTTTGTATATGCGAAAACATACTTTAGAGGGACTAAAGTTGACAAACAGTGAAACTATGTGATTACAAGGGTTCAAAGTGTCAACAACTGATAAATAGGCCCTACAATAACCCTACATGAATTTTATAGTCTTAAACGGATAAATCATGGATCATACGAAGCGAAAAATGAAAGAAAGTGAGGAATTACAAACTACAGGGGCTAAACGTGTCAACATGTTGAATTTATACCTCTGAGTGATCTTTTGCAAACTCGAAGCTTTGTAATGATAAAATATACTCACGAGGATATGTGATAAAAATTTCATGAAGTTTCGTGAACGTATGAGAAAGTTGTGATCAAAACCGTACAAGAAGGGTTAAATACGTTATCGTGAATTTCGTGACTTTTCGGGTAAGCGCAAAGTTAACCGAGGACATACCCAAGTTTATAAAAGTCCCAAGGTTCCTAAAAATCAGAATTTAGGGTCTTGTGTGCAAGATAAATAGGAATAAACACGTAACAAAGTTCAGGGACTGATTTGTAAAATAATGGAAAACTTGCATAGCTGGTCACCACACCCTCGCGCCACGCGAGCCCTGCCCAGCGACAGAAGAGTGCGACAGCTGCCAGTTGAGTCTGTTTGCGAGTTGTATGCAGCTGTAATCGACTTAGGGACCTGACCAATCGACTTTCATGCATTTGAGGACACTTGTACAAGTCTTACAACACATGTAAACCTCTGTGGCAGCCTCACAACACACCAAAATCTGCATATAAGGCACTTTATGTAGTAAACACAAGAACACTTGAACTTTCAAAATTCACAAGACTTCTCCTGGAGCTTTCTGGACGACAAGGCAGCCTCATAGTGATCTCTAAGCTTGTTTAGGACCATTGTAAGTGTTCATGTCCTTCTCTAATTCGTTCTAGCTTAGTGTATTCACCGAAAGTCAAACTATCGTAAATTACACTTGAATTTATGATTAAACGAGATTGGCTCTGTCAAATCTCAAATTGAAAGTACCTACATGTTGGTATTTATGTGTGTAACAAACCCCTAAAAGGGTATTTTCAGATTCACACTCTAAGCATGTCAATTGTCGAGTCAAAGTTTTCTTAAAAAGTCAACAGGAAGTGTTTTTGCGAAAATAAGCATATTTAGCAATGTAGGTTACATGCAACCTGTTTGATCATCAAAATAACTTTATAATTAATGTAAGAATATGTTTCTTCATGATCAACTCGACAATTTTCAGTCTAAACCCGAATTGGAACCGAAAGTCACATAAATTAACTTTTTAGTTGACTTTCAGTTCTGATCTGTACATGCATGTTAAGATCTGCATTAGAGCATAAATTGGACCAACTTTCATATATGTTTAACTCTCTGAGATTTTACAACTTGGTTCAACACTTATCCGATTCATATGCATGTTACCGGTTTATGCTTAAAATTGACTATTTTGCCCTTTTGATTAATAAACGTGATTTTTGAAAAAGTGAAAGAGTAAAAACATTTGTTACTGATATATAAACTTGCACCGAAAATTTCATATCAGTTTGAGGTCCAGAATAA
Organism: Helianthus tuberosus; assembly: GCA_030545235.1. Lineage (NCBI taxonomy): Eukaryota > Viridiplantae > Streptophyta > Magnoliopsida > Asterales > Asteraceae > Helianthus > Helianthus tuberosus. The sequence goes on along the minus strand of CM060430.1, from coordinate 107,920,375 downwards.
GAGTTATGTTCGTTATCGTAATTTACAAGCTTTGTGTTACATAAACGGCGTGATTAGCATAAAGCCTATTTAAACCCACTTTTTGATATCAAACTTTTTACCCACTGATGTTATATAATATTTTGGGATTTTTAAAGATTTTTATTTAATTTTTGGCTGATCATATCATAGGTCTTTAAGATTAATTCGGTAAATACCGATTTTGCCCTTTTACGCCATAAAATGAGTTTTATAGATCCTTTTGACCCCAAACCTTTTTCTACTGATTTTATTTGATAAATAAATTATTTTGAGCATTCTGGAAATATAAAAATATCAGTTTTCTTTTAAAAACCCGGAAACGGCTCTAAACTGCCTTTTTAAGCATTTTTAACGCATAGTATGTATTGTAACCATATTAAACATATAAGATTGATACCTACTGATGTTTTTAGTATATTTTCATATAATAACAGTAAGTATAAGTTTTTGAACTCAGATTTCCAATTTTAACATTTTTAGCCCTTGTGAAATTACCAAAATACCCCTACGGTGCATAGTTTGGTTTTAAATGATAAATTTAACATATGGGTCATACCCTACTGTTATAATATGTTAAATTAAGTATATTTACTGTTTTAACCAGACCTGTAAATCAGATTTCTGATTTAACTCTTTTATAAACTTTTAAATGACCAAAATGCCCTTATGAGGCATAGGTTGTGTTTAAATCCATTACGGGCATAATAGAAGATATCTTACTGACATTATGACATTTTTAGAGCATATTATATCAGGGAACTTGCATATGACCTTTGCGGATACCCGCAACGCTCTTTTCGCGTTCGGTGCGGTTTATGTAACTAGTTTGCATGAATTGACCAAGACGGGTCAAACATTATCATTTTTGTCTCAAAATCCAGAATGTATTTAGTATACCCATATACAAGTATTCAAACTTGTCGGGTCTAAATCACATTCTATCCGGTCTTCGCTTAATCGTGCGTTTGAACCGTTTCATTCTTAAGACTAACCGGTCTAAGCTTAAGCTTAAATAAAGACCCGTTAGAAATCTAATAGGTTATTATAAACCTTCGTTCCAGATTAGGAGCCCCGGTAAAAGCTACCTTCACTTGCTTATCGCGAACTATACTATACTCAGGTAAATACTTTTTGACTTATTTTCCCTATACGGGCTTGGGGTACGGTATATAGTATACCGCTTGGTCCGGCATTGAATTATTTAATCCAATTGTGGTTAAATTCATTGATATGCTATGTTTTAAATGTGTATTGTTTGCTTGAAGCCTTTGGGGGGTTAATGACCATGTCCCGGATATCCTTGGCATTATCTTACGAGATAGCCACGACCTGAGCATGGGGTGTAGGCGTACACCCGTCAGTGTATAACTCAATAATTGTGGTGTGTCTATTAATCTTTAACCCGGTCTACGGATCGGGCTACTGAACGCGGAGTAACATGTAAATCCCTTACAAGATTATAATGCATAATTATCCCAAGTTATAAAAATATTTTGTGCCACGCGCATTCAAATAAATTTTCAACTCTTTTCAAAATGAGTCAGTCGAATTGTATTTACCAGTGTAAATTGACGTATTTTTCCCAAAAGATTAAGTGCAGGTACTCAACGTAATAGGCCGGCTGTTTCCTAGAGCGTCCACAATAAGTCTCGCAAGCTTGGACGACAATAAACTGATGAACAATGTCTTATTTTATTTTTGATCCGCCTGTGGATCCGTTTCAACTACTCGTGATATTTTATATTACATTTGATTTAAAGTTGAAATGAATCTATTTTGCTTCCGCTGTGCATTTATTTATTGTGTGGTTTGTCTATGATGATACCAACTACGTCACTATACTCCCCACCGGGCCCACCGGTGACACGTGGAAAATAGGGGTGTGACAGTTTCAGCTTCTCTTGTGCTGCTAGAAGGTCTTTTTCCTCCACTTCCCTTTTGTTTTTTCTCCATATCTTTAATTCTTCTTTTACCGCCTTGAGCTTGATTGCCAACACCTCATCCGTAAACCTTGAATCACAATTTTTACTCAGCCCTCTTTTGATAACCTCATCAAAGTCGTCAATGGTAAACCAACTATTAAAAAAGTCTAAACGGCGATGGACCAAAACTATTGTCAAAAGTGGTCAATATGAGCGGACTATGATCAGAAAATTCTCTATTCAGTGCGGTAAGAGACGCCTTTGGCCATTTACTTATAAACTCGTCACAGACTCAAACTCGATCTATTTTGCTAAGATTGGAACCATCACCAGATAAAAATGTAAATTTCATACCTCCCATGTTGTATTCCTGCAAACCGCCCCTGCTGATAAAGTTATTGAAACTCAAAGCTCCACTCGAGTCGAATTGGGAATTACATCTATCCTCCGGAAATCTTACCTCATTGAAGTCACCCAATAAAATCCACATCCCGTTTATCGAATTCTTTGCTTCCAATAACTCCTCCCACATTCTTCTTCTGTTGGCTTTAAGCGTAGAACCGTATACGTTTACAACCACTAGATCCATATTCTCTCCGATAATTCGACCCTTTACTAAAATATAATTCTGATCCTTCACTTCTAATTCTTTCTGAAAAATACTCGGGTTCCACATTGACAATAAACCTCCGGATCTGCCATCCGCATCTACCTTAGAATATTCGAACCTAGAACTGTCCCAAAATTTCCTAATTTTATTTAGTGGGAGCTCCCTAAATTGCGTCTCCTGTATCGCTAAGAAAGACAACTTGTACTTTACCGAGATACTCCTGACACCTGCTGATTTTCCGGCCCCTCCTGCTCCCTTTATATTAAATTATCCAAAATTCATTGGTTGTTGACATCCACCTGGTCATCTGCGACTGCTGTCTTTAGAAGATCTTCATGTCTTGACAAGTCAATGCCAATTTTTTCCCCGATTTCGATTGTAGCCTCTGTTTCTTTTATCACTTCCTGATCTGCCACCTCTCTGTTACCAAACCTGCTTTCTGTTTCCTTAGAGTTTGAATTCTCCTGACATGTGCCTGAGTACTCATCTTCCTCCCAATCCGAATTTAAATCATCATCTAAACCTCCTCCGTTAACCTCGTAATTATTAATATCTTCTTCTGTTATTCTTATTCTCCCCTTGATTCTTCTTCGATGTGCTTTTCCTTTTTTATGAAAACTTCTCTTTCTTTGTCTTGTTCTCGACTCATCAGAAATATCGACATTTAAATCCGGAATTCTGCCTTTTCTAACCACAGATTGAGGTTTTAGATTGTTGGATCGGGCCTTTGCCAGTGTAGTTCTCTTCCTTTTCTTATGGGTTGAAGTATTGGGCCCAATAATATGTTGACCATCTCTATCTTGACCTTCATTTAACTTTTCACCAATTAATGGGGACCCCACTACTTGTGTCGGCACATTGACTTCATTCGTGACGTCATGCTTAGTAAATTGAGATTCATTCAATTCCTTCTCCATGTTCCCAGATACTTCTGTGTCCACCTCTTCATCTCCCATATCCGACTTTTCATTGTTCAACGAAATATTCCCCGTTTGTTCCTTCTCCGGTGCCGTCGTCATTGTCTCTTTCTTTGATTCTTCGTTAACCCTCCTTTCTGCCAGACTATTCTCCTGTTCACTAACTGACGGGGATGGTTTCTCCTCCATCCTTGTAGGTTTGTTTGCAGAATCCAACTCGTCTATGAATTCGGGAGCCCATAACTGATGTACCTCTGTCACCCAAACCTCATACATTTAGTGTTTCCATCTGATGTTAATTTTTTCGTTTATCTCCGTTCCTTGGTTCACAATGACACCTAACACGTCATCGTTGAAATTCAAGTCCTTATCGTGAGCTTCAGACTTCTTAATGATCCTTCCAAACTTCTCACCAATGCAATAAAAAACTGTGTTAATCCATAATTGCAGTGGAATTCCTCTAATTCTTAACCATGCGATTCTCTCGTACGGAAGACATTCACCGTTCCATATCGTTGTGCTAGTGAACCATATTTTCCATAGTCCAGAATCCTCGTTCAGTGTTTCATTCATATTCTCGGTCGAATCAAAGATGATAAGTAGCTTTAGGCCACCCAAGTATCTTACCTGAAAATCCCTCAGTCCTAGTTCTCTTTTCATCAAACTAACATTTCTTAGGGCATCGGTGTTAACCAATTCACCAATTACTGACTTGCCTCTCCAGTTTTTAAAAGGAATAGATTCATTCGTAAAAAAACAAACAGCTCTCCTCCTTGTTCTGTGTGCTCTTTCCCGCTGCAACATCAGCCCAAGATACTCCCTGCCTTGTATATGTGTTGTTTGTTGTCCTCGGCACGTTGTTATTGTCTTCCTGATTTGTAGGGCCTTGTTTTTTCATCCATGTCTTATTTTGTTTCTGGTTATTTTTTATTATCTTCACGAATCTGGCTACGTTAACTCTGACCTTCCAACCGAAAAACATCAATTGGTTCAAAGCCTTGGTCATCTTCACCACATCTTTAACCTTTATGAATCTCAAGAATCCAAATCTGTTCCCTCTTTTATCCAGTTTCCTTGCTATGTATGCGTCCACAATGTGCCCATAGTTTACGCATTCCATCCATAATTCTCCGTCAGTAATATGTGGATGAATGTTGGAAACATAAAATGTTATCGCTTTTTCCTTCATTAGTTCCCCATTATTTTCATCGTTGTTGACATGTTCAGACCGATTGCCAGAATTTTCTATTTCACCCTCCTCTCTCTCCATACTTTGAAATCAAGGTTTTTAAAAGGTTAACGGAATTAGTATCAATCTAGCTGGACTATATTCGATAGCCGCGATCAATGACAGACCCGCTAAGCAATCAAAACCAAGATCCAAAAAAAAAAAAAAAAAACTTTTTTCTCAGATGGAAACCGAACAGCCGGCGAATGGATGAAACAAGAAAGAGCAGATTAGAAGGAAAGGTAATGCACAGCAACACGGAAGATTTGGAAACGAGAAGATTAAACCTACTTATCCGCTTTAATCCTCACCGTCGAGCCATCAGAACGGAAAACCACGGAGTTCACCGGAGAGCCGAACGGACAGCGAATAGGTGAAGCAGAAAATAAGATTAGAAGGAAAGGTTATCTCGATTGACAAACCTGTGTGTTGAACGGCTGAACCTCGCACCCTAATCCACCTTAATTTCCATCGTCGAGCCAACTGACCGGAAATATTTATTCTCACCGGAAATCGCCTTTTTATTTTCTCTCACCTTTTATTATCCCTTTACTTACTATTGATATATATATTTTTCTTTCTCATATTTATTTCCAAGGCACTAACAAATGAATTATTATTAATCATAAGAAAAGGAATTATTTACTTAATATTTTATTTATTAGAGTATTTATATTTAAATCTCATTACATGATAAGTTTAGAAAGTAATATTACGTCGTCCTTCGCAATATATATTATATACCTAACTAGGTTAGTTCCCCGTGTGTTACACGGGCTGAACAATCTAAACTATATAATAAATAATTCTTGTAAATGCAAACCAAAGATAGAGACGTTTATATACCAAATTGACATAAATGAGTTAATATAAAGATGATGTATCTTACTATTATAAATTCATCAAAGAAACATGTAATCGTTGAAAATGATACAAAAATAAATATATTATATTATATAATACTTATTATTGTATTTACGTATTACATTATATTTAATAAGAAATAAAAAGTTACAATTATAATTCGCAAAGCGAGTATGTGTGTGTTAATGCCATAATAGTACGACCCTTTTTTTAGGGCATCAATACTCTCAAAAATAATGGAAGGAAGCAGCCAGACGGCCGATTCACAATGTCGGGTTTAGACCCACAAGAGAAGCCTTATTACATATTTCTCCAACCCTAAGAAGCCTTATTACATATTTCCCCTCCTAAGAAGCCTTATTACATATTTCCCCAACCCCTGAATTTAATTACATATTTCCTCTTGCTAAAAAATCCTAATTATATTTTTCCCCAATCCCTAAATTGATACATTAAACAGTTATAATTGTTGTCTTAGTTTTTCTATAATTTTTTATAGGGTCACCATTGCCAATTAAAACTGTATGTATACTATATGTAATGTTTTTCTAATAACTTTATATATGTTTGAACTGAATTATCTGACCTGGACTAATATCTATAAAATAAGAGAGATTAGTAACGATAAACTTTAAGTAAGAAATAATGATTTATAAAAAAGAATAAGAATTATATTATAACTAATAATATTTAGTATTTAGGATTATCTATAATTAATTATAATATAAGATATTAAACTAAATAATATTTAGAATGAGGGTTATCTATAATTAATTAGAAGAGATTAAACTAAAATTATAATTATCTATAAGAGATGGCCTAATATGATGACAAGTGTCCCTAAAATGGTTTCTTTTATTATATAGTATAGATTCTTGTAACGTAGTGTATTAGTTGTTGAAACATTGAATTAGTTAATTATAATACAAGTAATAGCTAATTTTAATGTATAGATGTGGGACATGGGAATATATATATATATATATATATATATATATATATATATATATATATATATATATATATATTGTTTGTAAAAATTGTGAAACAATGATACATAGCAATATATCGTTGAGTATAAGAGTTACCATGTCATGCAAACATTTTAGATAGACTGATTCCATTTAACGTATCACAAATCTAGTTTGGTTTTTTTTTTTTTTTTTTAGTTTTTTTTTTCAAATATTTGGATATTACATTTCTACCACCCTAAAAAAATTTTCGTCCTTTACCCAAAAAAAAAAAATTTCGTCCTGGAAATTGTTAAGCACAATACTTTACAATACATGTACAAATAAATTTTTAGATCACAAAGTATCAAAGCCATATGGTTCGAAATTAGGATTAATACTTCCTAACCTAAAAAATATAGGAGGTAAAGAAATCATATTATATCAAAACTGAAACTCGAACACAGTTGGAGTAGATAATTAAAAAAAATAAGATACATCAAGATACAATAGATTTGGATAGGTTAAATACATTTATGCATTATAGACAGATATATTACGTTTAATTAGTTAGTTATGATCAAGATACAATAGATTTGGATAAGATAAATACATTTATGCATTATAAACAGATATAATACATTTAATTAATTAGTTATGAAAATAATTAAATCACTAATAGCTTATTTAATATTAACGATTTTTTTTCTCTATTATTGTTATATATCATTATTTTAACCACTCAAAATTAAAATATTAAAGATATTACAATACTACACTTCTTAAAATAATTTAGTTCTCAGAAACTACATTTTATAATAACACATCATATTAATTTAAAATTCAAGTAAAAGAAAAAAAAAATATTCAAAACGTCTATTTTTTTTTTTTTTTTTTGTTCCACGTCTTATGTTCTAAGTCATTTAGATTCAAGGGTCACTAATAAAAGTTTATATCTTACTAGTATGCATCGGAAGCTAGTATATTGTTTATTATGGTAGTGATGATGACAGTAATACCAGTGTAACCCTTTTTTTATATATTCTATAAATTCTCAAAGATGAGTAAGTTCTCTTATAAAATTAAGGCATCTAACACATACGAAACATACTTCATATTGTATAAACATGTATCATTCAATAATACGGAGTTACCAACATGATAAGGTAAACGAGGACTGAATCAAACATAATTTATATACGATTAGAACCAAATCAAACCCATTGGAAATATGAGTACTAAGACGTAAATGGATTCGGGTAGACACCAATCTAGATAACAGAAATCTAAAAGCGCACCTATGTACCTATAATTCACAATTACGTTCATGACCATAATTGTCAATCATCTTACATCAGTGCCCTAATGGTCCTCCCGTCATGTATCTCGATGACTTATCCAAATTGCAAGGCAGGCAGAGTGACGATAAAGAAATCAAAGTCGAATGTGATAATTCAAAGAAATGAAGAGATCATAACTAAAGTAGATGTGTCGATTTCGTAAGGACACATATTACTGATGTGAAACGTCTCTTAAGCATGTAGGGGTGCAAGGTCCACGTGGCGCATACGCGAGTTCGTTCGGCGCCATTGTCACTCCGATAGTGTCATTCACCAAGTTTCGAGGTATTCATTAACTCCGCAATAATGATAAAATAATTTCTTTAATATACTTTGGATGTATAATACAGAAGTAGTAATCAGTGAGAAAAAGCCTCTAACGGATATCAAAGATCACAAACTGATGATTACGAAGATTTATCGGAAATCGAAATCCTAACCCATCGTCTACCCATTACCTCACATGTTTCATTTTTAAAGTTTAAGTTTTCTACAGGAAAGAGTCTTTCCTCTGATACCATAATTGTAACACCCCAACCCCGCTAGGGCTAACGTGTCACTCTTACAGATATCAAAACTAAAAACCAATCCATAGCATTAAATAAAATCTCATAATTACATTTATTACACTACTGAAATAAAGAATCTTGGCTAGCAACTTCCTAACGCACTTCACTGAAATCCCAAATCATCCCATATTACCTGTAAAACAAATAGGAAAAACACAAAAAGAAAAATACGGCTGAGCCAAAAATTGCTCAGTAACGGAGAAATCAACAGTACAAGTAAAGTTATATCAGCGAAAAAAAATAATAGAACTAAGACTGAACTGAAACGATTACTGACACGAATACTGAAAACAGATGCAGACAAAAGACTGATACAAAAACTGATTCACTAACCGATCTGAAGCTTCAACGAAAACTGATACGGAAACAAAAATCAGCCATACACATAACTAATATCGAACCCGACACAAAACCGTTGTAGAGACTGATACATAGTTGACCATGATGACTAAAATATGTTATCTTGTATAAACGAACATGAAAACATCGTTTAAATAATATGGTATCCGTATAACCAGAAAAGTTTCTAACCTATTATTCGTAGTTTGTAAAATGAAACGTTTAAACAAATCCAAGAAATAATAACTATCAAATATTTTAAACAATTTTAATAATGCTATTATTTTTAAAACAAGATACCTGGCAAAAGTATTTTCTTATATTTAGCGTTGAATTTTATCAAAATAAAATAGTTTATCACACTTCATAGCAAATCAACAATAGACAAAAAGAACTAATTTTCTAACTTTGAAAAAGTTATAATTTAGAAATATAATAAATGTCACAAAATGGATTTCAAATGAAATACTTATAAAAGTTTCGTAAACTGACATGGAAAGCCGATACAGAATCAGAACGAAATACGTAAGCCTAAACATTTAAATACCAATAAAAATCTTATAATCTTTAAAAGAAAAGAATTGTCGAACTATTATCTTTAAACAAATGTTTAGATTCAAATCCATATATAATAGTTAATCAAATTTCATAAGTTATTATTTAATTAAAAATAACTATTTGTATAACTTTAGAGATTTATATTTAATAACCAAAATAATTTAGATAACTTGAATTTAAAAGTAGAATAATTTAATACTTACGAAATTTCTTAAACCAATAAGAAAAATGGACACGGAACAAAGATAGAGTCAATGACAAGTATCGACAGACACTGAATCAAATACTGAATATAGATATTGTTTGACACAAACTAAACGTATAACACGAAATCTAAATCCAAACTGAGACTGATATAGTGATCGAGACAAATCTGATACAAACCAGTAAAGATACTGAGTCAAAACAGACATAGCTAATACATAACAGAATCAGATACTGAATACAATCAGAAGCATAATTAACCCAATACACGATCGGAAACAAAACCGGATGCGTACAAACATACCAGATATATCAGAACAGATACTTAATATATTCACATACAGAAACATATACCAACTTACACGACAACTATATATCAACAAAATAAATCGTGTAACACAGAAGCACCCAAAACCAGAAACAAAAACAGACTGGTACACAGCTAGCTAGTCCATGCACCTATGAGATGGTGAGTGTGGCGTTCACCCATTATTCCATCTCCAGACAAACAAACTCAAACTCAGAGCTAAGATCGATCTATACACCTCTAGTGGCCAAGGTGCTACACAAGCACGAGCTAGAGACGCCGTGAACTTTGATTACGCACTGTCACGACAAGTGCCATGCCGTTGACGCCTAAACGACAAGCCAGACATGCTTGGGTGACAGAGTACAAATACTAAGACCACCCGTAGTGGGGCGGTATTTTTAAAAAAAATTGAAAAAAAAGCCCCAAAAACCCCCCCCCCCCCCATTACGGTAGGCGTTTTATGGCTTTATTTTTGAAAAAAATTGAACACGGCGTTTTAAAAAAAACGCTGAATATTGCTTTGGGCCAAGAGATGACCGTTTGACAACGGTCAATTGTTTAATAATTTTTTTTTAATCCAAAATTTATCCACTATATATATATCACCCACTTTTTCCTATTTTTTTATAAAAAAAACCTCACTTTCTCTCCTACTTCTTTTATATTTTATACAAACATGCATCCATTCCGACCACCCTTTGGTGTCCCCGCAAGACCCATGAACCCGAACACAACCCAACCGCAACACACGTTTAACCTTCAAGAAATGGACCCGAGCATGTTAACGTACGCGACTTACTTGAGTGGCGCCACTCCGTTCGTGCCTCCCACCTTCAGATATGGTCAAGCCGGCGGGTCGCAACCGTCACAAGAACAAGCCGAACCCGAACCCGAACCCGATGTCGATGTCGTGCCGGAGACGCAACCCGAACCGGTGCAAGAGAAATCGAAACGCGACAGAAGGTCGCATAAGAAGAAGGAAAAGGACGAACCTCGACGTACAAAAACTCACCTTAAATGGACGAAGGATGAGGAATTCGCGTTGACTCGGGCGTGGCTCGGCATTTCGGAGGACCACGAAACCGGTAACTTTTATATTTTTCTTTTACTTATTTTTTACTTATATTTTTACTTTTATTTTTAACATACAACTTATATTTTTACTTTTATTTTTTTAAATTTGTAGCAAACTTTCAAATATTTGGATATTACATTCTGGTCGTGCAACGCGGCCCCCTTATATTCGACAGGGACATTTGGCAGCCACGTGGCAGGTCTACAATAGTGACTAAGGCCACCTAAGTCCTAGCTAGTGCCTTCGTGCTACGCGAATGTGATAGAGGTAATTCGGTCGTGTAACAAGATGAGCTTGAAATTTCGCTATAAATTGGACGAGATTCAGCATTTCAGAACCGTTCAAAACTTTTTTCTCTCTCAACTTCTGCTCAAGATATTATACCCTAAAATACTATGAAGATTTTCCCCGTTGTAAGTGTTTTAACCCCTGATCACTAATTCGATACCCTATCCGATCGATCCAAAACCCAGCAACGGATGTCAAGGTGCTGCCTGAATAAGACTACACTTTGCTAAGTACGTTGGGGTTTTGATCTCGTGATGTATCGATAAAGTTGAGTTGGGTTATTATACTAAAACATGTGCATTTTATATTTTATTAGGAACTCAGGAATTATACAAGAATATTACCAAGAGACTTTTTAGTTAAACCCTAAGTCTACAAAGTTGAGTTATTCTCCTTTTTCTGACATTATTGTGATACATTCTGTCACACCCTGATATTTGCAGCTCGGCCCGGTGGGGAGTATCGTGACGTAGTTGATATCATCATTGACAATTAAACACAGATATAGCACAGCGGAAGTCTTGAAATATAAAATATTATTACAAACACAAATGTCTAAAAATATCAAGTATTAAGTACAGACAAGCTTATAATAATCCACAGGCGGATCATTAAAACAAAAGAAGTTTATCAGACTAATGGCTTATGCGAAGGAGTTGCAACTTCCTCGTCTAACAATCCCGAGCAGCTTCCAGCCTAATTACGTATTTGTACCTGTCACTTAACCTTTTGAAAATACGTCAGTTTTCACTGGTAAATACAATCAACCGTGTCACACCCCCAAAATCAACAAACGGAGTATCACCGCGGGAGGCGTGACTGACCAGGATCTAGCCACCAATCACATTAAACTCATAGGTATATTTAAATAAAACTTTCTTTTATTAACATTAAGTGTTACAACTTTACAAATAATTCACAGTATACAGAGGAAGCATAATTCATTCATTAAGTGTTTATAACCACATGTAAAAACCATTTGTCTTGTGTTGCGATTCCATGTATCTCGACCCATGACCACTCCAGCCTCCCAGACAGCAAGTTCCAATCAACATGCACCTAAAAGCCTACAAGGCATGTAACAACGAATCAACAACAAAGTTGAGCGAGTTCACAGTTGGTTATCCAGTTTATAGTTGTTTCAAAAACCATAAGTTCTTTCGAAAACCAGTAGTTAATCAGTTCCTTGTTTCCCAAACCATATCCAGTGGGGGCTACCCCATGTTGTAAACCACTTATAGGTTGTCGTCCTTCCCAACCGAGGACGGAGGTACGTACTCTACCCAACCGAGAATACGCAGGTTAAATGTAGTCGTCCTTCCCAACCGAGAATGAAGGTACATAAGTCGTCCTTCCCAACCGAGAACGAAGGTACATACTCTACCCAACCGAGAATACGCAGGTTAAATGTAGTCGTCCTTCCCAACCGAGAACGAAGGTACGCATTCTGTTAAAGGTGAATATGTAGGTTTCGTTTTAGCTTCTTAACCCATTCCCAACCCACCGGGAATCCCATGCCTTATAAAAGTGTGAACTCACCTTTGGTTGCTCGGTTGAACTCTTAAAATAGCTAACGATCAGGGTTGGTCAATCGTGTCCTAATATGATTACCATTTAGTTTGTTAATGGTTTTAAATAAAACACAAAGTTCCTACACGCATCTATCATATAACACGCACTCACGTTAATAGTTCACGCCCATATAAACATCCCATCTATAACCATTCAAAAGCAAACATATGATATTGCACATAACCCATTCATTGACATATGACACGTTAGATCATTCTCAGATAACCTACCCGACATTTAGACACGCAAATTACTACTTATGTCGTTTCAGCTTTAACATTCAAAACTGGGCTGTTTTCGAGCATTTTAATAAAATAGTTAACTTATTCCAAAAATTCCCAAATTTTTACAGAATGTTTTAAATGATCCAAATATTATTGTGTAAAAATATCGGGATCCAATTCATTAAAGATTTTATAAAAAAACATTTACCGGGCTGCAATCAGATTCGTCACTTTCTGACTGCAGTCCACGGAAAAATTCATTTAAAATTCATCGTAAGTCCGATTGATGAAATTCCAGTTGGAGAATTACAAAGACATCAGTGGTCATCTACAGTACAAATTTCATGAGCTAATTCTACACAGATTTCAAGTTATGATGAAAAAAAATAACACACATTTTCTGCAGTAAAAACGCAGCTTTTGTTGCTGTACAAAACGGACCTTTAAAAATAGTAAACGACCTAAAAAAAATATGATTCCAGTGCCATTTGATTCGTTTTTCGAAAACACATAATTTGGACTTCAGAAAATCAATTTTTCGATTTATAACGGTCTGTTTACAGCCAACTGAAGTTGGCTGTTTCAGTTAATCAGCATGCTGTTTATCGCTTAAACGCCCCTAAAACGTACGCATATGATCACCATACTTTCTAATAACGACTAACATCAGGTTATAAGTCATTTACAGCAGACTCTTATCAAATTTATCATTCTCGGGCATCAAGATCCTAAACCCTTATCCAGAAACACATGACTACACATCTTATTGATAACACCATGCACGATTCTTGATTCTCATGAACCCTAACACATACTTAGCGAGCAACAACAATATTTAACATCACCAACAGCAGGTTATCGTGCATCTACCTCAGATTCGTCAAGCCAAGTGAAAAAACACCTAGTATTTCAAAACCCTAATAACATAATCGAACACGTAAGTGATTTAATCGCCTTGAATCTATGATTCCCTATCAACGTATAGCACATGTATCATCATAACCCTAATCACATAATCAATACCAACAATCATCATCATCATAACATCATCCATATTAACAATCGCAGAATCGCAGCCATGTAATGCAAGAATATCAAAACAAACACAACACAGACATACCTTGAAGAGATGGGAGTGGAAGAACTAGCGAGGTAGATAGTAGCGGGGAGAGCAGGTTGCGACGATTGAGAGGGGGGGGGGGGGTTACTGTCGTCGGTCTTCAAGAGGAAGTGTAGGGTTTGATTTTTTTTTCTTTGAAACACAAAAGCACACACACAACATCAGGATACATGTATGCGTTTTTTTAGAGGAAAGGTGGGCTTTGGCGGTTTGGGGGGTTTCTAGCCGTAATGGGCTTGAGCCCATTTATAAGAAAATATTGGTTTATGGGGTTGCACACACAATTGGGGCAAGTGGTGACGGTTTGGGTCGAGTTAGGATATGGTTTATACACTTCGCGTAAATGGAGAACATCAAAATATATACATATATACTAAACACGTTAACTTAGATACTTTAATTAGTACAGGCATGCTAAGTGAAATCGTGACGCACAAATGAATGTAATAATAATTGCGAAAAAGATAACGTAACTAACCTCCGAAACATGGGTTGTCACAAACCGACACATTTGAAAAATGTTTGTAAAATTGGTTTAGATGCACAAGGCACAAATATTCTTTTATATTTGGGATAAACTATATCTCATGTTATCAGTTTTACATAACTTGCTCTACATACGGGGCCCGAACTATGCCGGTTCATGATTAACTGACACACCACTTATTCCCTTATTGGGAACGCATATTGGGTATAAAATTTATTTAATAAACCATATCGCATCAGTCGGGTGTATGCCTACACCCCATGCTTAGGTCGTGGCCATTTGCAATTAATGAGTCAAGGATATCCAGGACACGGTCGCATTAATCCCCAATGTTTCAGTCAAGCAATACGAATTAAAACGGGTTATTTGAATTTCCTGACTTATTGGTCTTCGAATCCTATACCCGACCATGCGGTAAATATTTTACCGTATCCCAAGCCCGTATAGGGGAAAATAGGTTAAGAATATTTACCTGAGCTAGCTCCTGTCTTAAATAGCAAGATTTATAATAACTCAGCTGTATTCACTTAAGTAAGTGTAGATACAATTTACCAGAAGGCTCTAGTCTGGAATGATGGTATAAATAACCAATTAGAATGCTAACGGGTCTTAATTAAGTCATAGACTTAGACCGGCTAGTTTTTAAGTATGAAAACGGTACGATACGCTAGATTAAGCGATGACCGGAAAGAATTCAATTTAGACCCAACAAGTATGAAGACTTGTATAATATGGGTAAACTAAATACACTCTGGATTTTGAGGTAAAAAAGATAAGGTTAAACCCGTTTCGGTAAACTTACGGAAACTAGTTACGTAAGCCTAACCGTAAGCGTATAAGCGATAACGAGTAACCGGATAAGTCATGAAAAAATTCAATATGCCAATATACTTTAAACAAGTTATAATATCAGTAGGATATCAACTTGTATGCCCGTTAAGGTTTTAAAATCCAATTATGCCTCATAAGGGCGTTTCGGTCATTTTACGACGTATAAAAGGAACTTGAGTACAATCTGATGTTATGACCATAAATATTCTTTGAAAACATTTTATTTATGATATAATATCAGTATAATATCAAACGTATGTGTGTTTTATAGTTTAAAACCCAACTATGCTCCGTAGGGGTATTTTGGTAATTTCACACATAGTTTTGAAGGCTAATTTGGGATTCTGAGTTTATAGCATATACCTACTGTAAAAATATTCAAAATGATTTATAAAATCAGTAGGTAACAAGTCTTGATTGGTAGTTATGGTTTAACGCCATACTACGCGCCGAAACGGCGTTTAAGTCGCTAAATGACGATATGTGCGACGTTTAAGGAAAACTGATAT
Organism: Helianthus tuberosus; assembly: GCA_030545235.1. Classification (NCBI taxonomy): domain Eukaryota; kingdom Viridiplantae; phylum Streptophyta; class Magnoliopsida; order Asterales; family Asteraceae; genus Helianthus; species Helianthus tuberosus. Next base: position 107,904,437 of record CM060430.1, on the reverse strand, counting down.
TATGACCAGGTTTAAATGATCTAAATATGTTAACTAATATAACATATCAGTGGTCAAAAGGTTTTGTATGAAAATTATGCTTTTAAATCATTTTAGGTGCAAAAAGGGCATTATCGTCATCTAAAGACATAATTCAAGAACGTATGCGTAACCTCAATTTATAAACTGAATGAATATCCCAAATTATCCTAATTATGATATTACATCAGTAAGCAATGAGTTTGTTATGAAAAGTTATGTGTAAAACCGATCTATGCGCTTAAAGGGCATCTTGGTCAATTTAAAGCATAATTTACGATATTATATGCAAACTCAGTTTATGATCAGATTTGAAACATCAAAATATGGTAATCATATTAAATATCAGTACCAAAGTTGTTTGTAAGCCTTTTGGTGTCTAACGCCTTATTTTCGCTAAAAAGGGCATATCGGTCAAAGTATGGCATATTTAATGGAACATGTACAAAAACTTAGATTTCTAGTATGATCGTGTAATATAACCATATGGGGTTATGTTACATTATAATACGATCATAACGGAACCTAAAATCAGTAGCAAACTAATCTAATTCGGTTCATAATCGAAAGTCAACGCAGAATTCAAACTTCGCGACTTTCGATTGCGAACCGACCCTATAACTGGAATTGACGAGCCGAACATGTTTACACAAGTTCTAATAATTATTACCAAGTTGTTAAATGATAAAACGTATTTTAGGATACTTCTAAACACATATCGTAATTATTTCAAAAACTGACCCGTTGACTTTTTAAAACAATATTAAGTTGACTCGTCAATTGACGAAGCAAACGTGATTCTTAGGAGGTGCCCTTTTAAGGGATAAACACCTACCTAATTACGATCACGTTGCCATGTTCGTTGCGAATCATGGCTTGACCGTTTAAGGTCTAACAAAAAGTCAAAGAGTTTATCATAAACGCTTGACTTTTCGGCTTTAAAAGCCAAATAAAATAACTAGCCATGAAAGGAACACTTACAAGTGGTCCTAAGCACTGAAGAATACCCAATGGTGGTTCCCAATTGCTCAGGACCCTCCAGGTTTGAGAAGATTTGAGAGAAAGAAGGAAATGTGCAAGTGAAAGTGTAAGAATATCCCACCTATTTATAGTTGAAGGTGGGTTTCTAGGATCATTCCAAGTGTTAGAGAGGCTCTAAGATCATTCTAGGTGTAAAGGCAGGTGTCTAATACCATTAACAAGCTCATGGTTTCAAAATACAGGTGCTAGAGTGGTTTGTGTGGGCTGCAAGGAAGAAGAAGGGCAGCTGTCCAGATATTCTGTTGTTCAGACATACGTACGAACCATATGGGTCTGTGTATACGGTCTGTAAGAACCAGGTCAGATCACATGAAGTTTCATCTGTTGTCACGTTTAGCCCCTGTACTTCCAAACGCTCACGTATCGTTGATTTTATGATAAAAAGCTATCCTAGGACAATAATAGGCACACCCATGAGTATAACTAAGCATCATAAACTTCTTGGTTCGTTGAAAGGTCTCTCAGAAGTATAATTTTATGCGTTGACGCTTTTAACCCCTTAACTTGCGAACTTGCGCGTAATAGTGTAAAAGTCATTCAAGGTTAATAACAAGCATTCCCAAGAGTATGATGGAACATTACGACCCTCCAGTTCACACCAGTTTGCTTAAATGGTCGCTCAAAGGTGTAGTTTTAAATATTGACGCTTTTGGCCCCTTTAACGCGCAAACTTGCGCGTATTATTGTTTTATTGCGTCGAAGCCTTATGTTACCCATATTAGGCTTTCCCATGAGTATTATCAAACATCATGATGCTTCGGATTTGTTAAAAGGTCACTCAGGGGTAAGAATTAACATGTTGACACTTTTGACCCTTCGTCGCGCAAACTTTCAAACAGTTGCGCAACTTTCAGACAATTATGTAAACGGCTCTTCTCGTCCAACAAGTGGCTTATATGAGAATACATACACCATATAAGGTCACTCAGAGGCTCAATTTCAGCACGTTGACACATTTAGTCCTTTTATAAATACATTTTTCGTTTTTGACGAAATTAGTCCCTCATAGTCAACGTTTGACTTTATTAGGGTTTATTACACGTGTCCACACATCATTAGACATGATTTTTATGAGGTGTTATATCCTCACCCCCTTAAAAGAAATCTTGACCACGAGATTTGCTCAAACAGATAGGAGTACTTCTGTCACGTAGTGAACACGACGTCCCATATATAATCAGGGCCTCTACGGTATCCCGCTTAATCTTAATAATTGATATATGTTTTCATTGGAGCTTTTTGATCCTTATCGGTTCTTGATCGATACTGGTTTCTCAACAGACTGATCATTTTTATTATCTGCACATTCTCGTGCGACAATGCTAGCAACTTATTGGCTAGATATTCCTTAAATTACAGATGTGGATTACATCGAATTCCACCAAGCTTCTTGAGTAAGTTTTAGCTTATAGGCTACTAATCTGACGTATTCGATTTTCTCGAATGGTTCTATATATCAAGGCTTCAATTTGCCTATTATACTTAAACGTATCACACTCTCCCATGTAGGTAATTTCAATAGAGTCTTGTTCTCTACTTGGAACTTTAAGAGGTTCGCGCCTCTTGTTCGCATTGCTTTTCTGCCGATTACTGGCAGCTTTTAGATGATTACGGATTCGTATTATCTTATCCTTTGTCTTTTAGGACAATCTCTGATTTTGATAATTGGGTTTTCCCCAACTCCTGCCCAACATACGGGCGATTGTCACTCTCTCCTATGCAAGGGCTTCAAGGGAGCAGCCTTGATACTTACATACCAATTATGAGTTATAGGAGAACTTTATTTGGGTGAGATCATAATTTTAATTACCATCTGAATCAATCTTAAGGAATTAACTACCCTAATGGTTAGTCGAACAAATCGACGATCCTGGGCAGCTGATAACGATTCTCACTCGTTTACTAATTAGGTTTGCGGTAATCAATGCATAAGTGTATTGCACTGTGTTTTCTTTTATCAGCAATAATTGGAGTTCCCATGACGATGAGCTAGGCTGTGCCAGCCTATCTTCATAAACTTATCTGATTGGCTCTCAGTTCTTCCATTCACGTTGGTGCCAACTGATATAGAGTTTCTGCAACTGATACGACTCCTAATAGGATGTCAATCCTAACTCCACTTGCCTCTCAGGAGGTAAATAGGGTAGTTCTACGGAGAAGACATCAAGTTATCCAAATATGATAGAGATAGCTCCAATTTCCGTCTTTGGTACACTTACCGCCACTTGTGACATGCAATTGACACATCCGTTTTACGAGTATGTGGATGCCTTAAGTAGAGACGCCTACTTAGACATTTATAAAATGGATATCTTCTTTGAATACCACTAGCTGACTTTAGTACAATATGACCATTGGAATATCTTAGTGGTTCCATGCATTAAACCTCCATACTGATTAGGCATGGAAGCAATCTATGGGACACACTAGGATACACCAATCCTCATATGGTGCTCTTATCAAACATAGTTGGCACTCGTAGTTGATAAAAATCGATGATATAACAAATAAAATAACATATATATTGTCGTACTCTATCTGGAGAGAGAGTACTCTAGATTTTTACTGAAGGATCATAGTCGAGAAAGTAGAAGAAACGGTTTCTATGGTTTCATTGGTAAGTTCTACCTTATACTTAATATCTGGGGTTCTTATGAGTATAATTTGAAGTTTGCTAAGCTTATGGTCTATGAAAGACTTATTATTATCCGAAATAGAAACAGTACACTTAGAAGAAATTATCATTGATAAATGATAAGGAATGTACTTGATGGTATTATTGATATGTACTTTCTCTGACATTCATCCGGTAGTTTAGGCGTTTCCTTTCTTAGCCTCTCCAGGCTTAGCTGTACCTTCTCTGGCAGCTTTAGGGCAATTAGTACTGATGTGGCCTTTCTCGCCATAGCTGAAACAGATCGCATTCTTTATGTCCCTACATTCGTGGGATTGATGACCAGTTCTTTTACAGATGCCACATTGCTTTGGATTTTGGTTTGATCGACATTGTCCCCAGTATCTTCGTTTGCAGATTTTGCATGTAGGCTTTGTGACAACCCTCAAAATTTCAGGTACTGTACAAATTAATTAATCTTAATTACGTGCTTAATGACTGTGCTTGATTACAACTAACAATTTAAACTGCTCTAGGATTCTATATCATATATACATGCATCATATTTCACACAGTCGCTCCATTCATTACACATCAACATTAGTGACATACTTGAGGCACACAGCACAGTTAACACACTGAATCGGTTGGTTTAGAAATAATGCTGACAATGCCAACACATAGACAGACAGTGTTATTATGGCCAGTATGAGCCAGGGATAGAGTACTACACTGGTTTGTAGTGTAGGGAAATGAGGACCATAAGACTGCGTCGTTAGGTGATAGATATAATGCCGGGAAGTGCCTAAAACACACTTTAAATACAGAATTCTGCTTTCTTTTATTAAATTCAGCATTTTATTATACCAGTAGAATATACAAATATAACAGAGTGGTCCTGTATACTTTCCTAAGTGCCAGGAATGTTTTCGTTACAAAAAGGTGCACAAAAGACACTATACGGTATAATTAAACGCTTTAACGGAACGATACATAACCGAACCACCAGACAATACCCGAGACACGAAAATATTGTCAGAAATATTATTTTATCATTCTTAATAAATCACGGTCACAAAAATCCCCATACACCATGTAAACATGACATACACCCACTATACTTGGAAATACCCTTAATCATCTAACTTAATACCTATTAGTTAACAAAAATTTTCACTCTACCCCCCCCCCCCCAACCGAAAATCTGCCATAATTATTTAAAAATATTTTGTTTAGATTGTGTGTAAAGGGAATCTTTGTTCTATTGGCCAAGAGTTATTGTATGATTACCCTAGGTTCTAGCATGCATGTTTCCAAGATGAAAATCATCTTCACTATCAAACTCTTCACTCAACCTTCCTCCTCCTTCCCCCTTATTTTCGGCTCACTCCCCCCCCCCCCCTCTCTCCATAACCGAAAATCACCACCATCATTACTTACACACCTTAATTTTCTTCATACAAGTCCCTCTCCAAGCTTGAAGAACATTCAAAGTAGTTACAAGTTGAAGGATTCACAAAGAAGCTTTGTTCAAGTCTCTAGCACCACCATCTCCATCATCTTTGCCTTAAGATTGTTACCCTAGCCTTGTGCTAGTATTAAGTCCCTTCACACCCTTGTTCCAACTTGTTCTTGTTATGTTTTGTCTAAATGTTCTTGGCACACTAAAGCTAAAACACTAAAAAGTTGAACTTGAAATTCTGCATAAAAACCCTACATAAAAAGTTTGTTTGAGGTTGAAATCAGGTTGGTCTAGGATTGGTTAAAGCATGATTGAGGTTTGAACATTAAATCATCGATAAACTATAGTTAGGACCCTTGTCGATGCATTTTTAGTGACTTCTACATATAAACAGCTTGCTGATTGAAATTTCCAGCCCGCTTCAACGGGCTGTAACTGGTTCATTTTTAATCGAAAAATTGAATTTCTGGAGTCTAAGTTGTGTAATTTTGAATACCCGAACAAATGGCACTGGAATCGTAATTTTTCGAGGTCGTTTACTATTTTTAAGGATTTATTTTAAGACAGCAGCTTAAGCTGAAATTTTCCTGCTGAAAAAGTGTGTCGTAGTCGGAGTCAAAACTTAAAACCTGAGCAGAATCGGCTCATGGGATTTTTACTGTAGATGGTCACTGTTGTTCCCGTGACCCTCCAACTGGAATTTCATCGATCCGACTTACGATTGATTTTTAGTGAATTTTTCTGTAAAACTGCAATCAGAAAGTAACAAATCTGATTGCAGTCGGGTAAAAGAATTTTTATATAAAACTGGTAATGAACTGGTTTTCGAAACTTTTTACACAATAAATTTTGGATTATATGTGACTTCCTGTAAAAATTTGAGAATTTTTGGAAAAGGTTAACTATTTTATTAAAATACTCGAAAACAGTCCGGTATTAGTTAATAAATCTGAAAAGACGTAATTAGGGCATTGCATGTATGTTTGTCGGGTTGGCTATGTGGGAACACTCTACGAGATATTTGTAAAAGAAAATGATATGCTCTTAAGCATGGACACCTCTATTTACAGAGGAGGCTATGGCAAAATTTTCCGAAAATTATAACACTTAGTAAATATTTGCTTTCTAAGACTAAAATTTACTAGAACATTGAACGAACAAATATTTATCACACGAATCAATATAAGTAACGCAACTCTAAACATTAAACTCTAAGCCAAGGCACGGTCCGTTCATCTAATAGACACTAGCACGTGTAGGTTGTCGTGTAGCAGACAGAGTTTGAGATTCGGTACAAGACGCACTACTGTGAGTTCATGTCCCCCTTTTCTCTTAACTATTTTCAATTTTATACTTCGGGGGTGAAATACATGTTACAATTATTACAGACATTTACAGACATTTACAGACATTTTCAGACATTTACAGACATTTACATATACTTTTATACATGGTATGATTAGCTAAGGAATTTACTTCTAGATCATGTGAATGGATAGGTGTAACACCTCGAAAAATTCACGTCCTATATTGTATAGACACGTGTCATATGTTCAAACGTGTGAAAGAAATATTATAGAAGGACTAAAGTTGACAATCATAGAAAGTATGTGAATATACGTATTCTAAATGTCAACCGTGAATAAATATAATGTACATTAACCCTACATGGTGCTCATACCTTCAAACGAATAAATCATGGATCATACGAAGCTAAAAGTGAGAGATTATAAACTACAGGGGTTGAATGTGTCAACATGTTTAATTTATACCTCTGAGTGACCTTTTGACAAACCTGAAGCTTTGTAATGGTTAATTATGCTCACTAGAATACACGATTAAAATTTCATAAAGTTTCGTCAACGTATGAGAAAGTTGTGATCAAATTCGTGTGCGAGGGGTTAAAGCGTCAACGTTGAAAGTTAGGCCTTTTCGGGTAACAATTAAGTTACCCGGGGACTTAACAAAGTGGGTATATGTCTTGAAGCCCTTGTAGATAAATAACGAGGGTTCATACTGCAATAAACAAGTGTCTGTACAAGGTTTGAAGAGCCAAGGACCAAACTGCAATTTGTAAAAAATTGGTTGGCTGACCCCATAGGCTCGCGTAGCGCGAGCCCTAACACACATACCCTCGCGCTATGCGAGGGCTTGATCAGGGCAGAACTTTGATTTCTTTGATTCTTTGTCTGCCATTGCACTTGGATGCAACTTTGATCGATTTTTTCACATCCCTTGGCCCCTAAAACAACCCCTAGAACACTAGGACACATGTTGGAATGTTGTGGTAAGTGCTAGACTTTGTTGTCAACACCTTGTGGTGATTGAATTCATTATAAAAGGAGTCTTGAGTTGCAACAATTCCTCACACTTTCATCTGGCCATTTGGAGCAATTGTGGAGCTTCCAAAGCTGACCCAAGCCTTCCTAATCATCCATTAAGCACTTGTAAGTATGCCTAACCTCCTCTAATTCGGTTTTGCTTTATAATTAGCTTAAAAGTCAATATATCGTAGTTAACGTTTGACTCCAAGATTAGTTATAAACGGCTCAGTCATACCTCGAATTAAAAGTACCTTTAAGTTGGTAATTATGTGGGTAATAAACCCTAAAAAGGGTTCCCCCTGATTCCCAACCTAACTAGGTCGTTTGTCGAGTCAAACACTGTCCGCAAAAGTCAACAGAAATGCTAACTTTGATTAAACGCATAATTAACGATACGAGAGGCGTGTACCCTATTTTAACCTTAACATAACTTGGTAATAAGTGTACGGACTTGTCTAAACTTGTTTGATTCGACAATTTTTAGTTTAGGATCGATTCGGAACCGAAAGGCGCATAGTTTGACTTTTGCTTTGACTTCGGTTCTGACCCGATTTTGATAGGGTTAGACATGCCTTAAAGTCCCGTTAGGACCGGGTTACATGATAGTATAAGCCTCTGTTCTTGTTTCGTTGATTATCCGATTCGTTCGCGCGTCTCCGTTAAGTGCTTAAAATTGACCATAATGCCCTTTTCAGTGTAAAACAAGAATTTTGGAAATGTGAGTAGACGAAGACCTCGGCTACTGATTTATAAACTTGCCCTCAAAATTTGACATCAGTTTGAGGTCCAGATTAGGAGATATGCGCATTAGCGTAAACGATAAGCTTTTTATTAATTAATCGGCGCGATTAGCGCATAGCCTATCTAAACCCGATTTTCGGCACCAAACTTTTACCCCGCTGATGTTAAATAATATTTTGGGATTTTTGAAGATTTTTAATTATTTTTAAACTGATCTTAAGCTAGGTTTATCGCCTTGATTCGGTTAATACCGAATTTACCCTTTTCGGTTATAAAATGAGTTCTACAAAGGATTTTGATGCCAATCCAATTGCTACTGATTTTAAATAATAAATTAAGTGTTTTGAACCTGTTTAACTGATTAGAAAACTCAGAATCCTATTTTAAGCCGTACGTCGCTTAAAACGGCTTTATACGCGTATTATACGCGTAGTTTGGGTTTTGAACCATTTTATCACGAAAGACTTAATACCAACTGATGAGACCTGTTAAAATTAATAATTTTGCTGATTAAATCAGACCCGTATCTCAGAAGTATTATAAACCTCTTTTATAACCTTTAAAATGACCAAAATACCCCTACGGGGCTTATTATGTGATTAAACTCGTTTCGGGCATTATGGAAGGTATCATACTGATATCACAATATAATTAAAGCATATTAACTTAGGAAACCTGTTCACGACCTATTCGGGTACCCGTTATGCGTTATTCGCGTCCGGCTCGGTTTATGTAACTAGTTTGCATAAACTAGCCGAAACGGGTCAAACGTTATCGTTTGTATCTCAAAATCCAGAATGTGAATAATAAACCCATATTAAACAAGTCTTCAAACTTTTCGGGTCTAAATCACATTCTATCCGGTCTTCGCTTAATCGTGCGTATGAACCGTATCTTTAAAACTAACCGGTCTAAGCATAAGCCTAACTAAAGACCCGTTAGGATTCTAATAGGTTATTATAAACCTTCGTTCTAGATTAGGAGGACCAGTAAAAGCTACGTGCATTTTGCTTATTGTGAATTATACTTGCTCAGGTAAATACTTTTAACTTATTTTCCCTATACGGGCTTGGGTTACGGTATATAGCATACCGCTTGATCGGGCATCAAATCTCCACATTAAGTGGGTAGTTGAATAATTTGATCGGCTCGTTTAAACAGTCTTGTTTACTTTACAGCCTTTGGGGGGTTAATGACCGTGTCCCGGATATCCATAGCATTATCTTATGAGATGGCCACGACCTGAGCACGGGGTGTAGGCGTACACCTGTCAGTGTATAACTCAATAATGTGGTGTGTTTATTGATCTTTAACCTGGACAAGATCCGGTCTACTGAACGCATAAGTAACATGTAATTCGTTCACAAGATTATAATATTAAATAATTCTCCCAAGTTAAATAAAATGTTTATGCCACGTGTATCCAAACCAATTTTCAATCATTTTACAAAATGAGTCAGTTGAATGTATTTACCAGTGTAAATTGACGTATTTTCCCAAAAAGATTAAATGCAGGTACTAAGCGAAATTGGCTGGGATTCCTCCTAAGCATCATTAGAAGTCTCGCAAGCTTAAGATGCCTGAAGTCTGTTGAACCATTAATAATATTTTATTTTCGATCCTACTGTGGATAAACATCCGGATATTGTGACTTTGATTACAATAAATAAATTCGGTTGTATCATATTTTTAAATTGCTTCCGCTGTGCATTCATATATATTGTGTTGTTTGACTATTATGTTGCCAACCACGTCACGATACTCCCCCACCGGGCCCACCGGTGACACGTGTGGAAATCGGGGTGTGACAGGTTGGTATCAGAGCCAACACTGAGTGAATTAAACACTAGCCTTTTGTGTTTAATCTCAGTTACACAATTGCACATTTCTAAACTTTCGAGTCTAGACATATAACATAGGACAAGTTCCAACTTGTTTGATATCGTTGTCCTTTAATTTAATTTATATATGTTTGTTGCTATCTCATGTTGTATTGACAGGATTAACAATATGCCACCAAGATTCTTCCGAAGGAGAGGACGAGGCAAGGGGCCGGTCACCGCCCCCAATGATCACGAAGCTGGACCCTCGAACGTACGAGCACCTTCTACTACCGAGAGTGACGACCCTCGGCAAAACCGAAGGAACCTGTTCCAACCAGCCAGACGATCGGTATCACACAGCTCTACACCTCCGGTCCAAAACCCTTATGGGCCGCAGCCCGACTACGAGCCCAACAACCCTCAGCCTTCGTATATACCCTTACAACGATCCCTGTCCCACCATTCTTTCGGTGAACCTACACCAGTTTTCAGGGGCCGGTTTAACCCGGCCAACTACATTCAAGAACCCGTGGGTTTCAACCCACTAGGGCCAGACGATCACTTGTCGGGTGATAACGCGGACGACATGGACGAGGATACGGACCCCGTCGAACCTGCCAGTGGCACTTCGAACCACCCGATCGAGATCTCTGATGGATCTTCGTTTCACGGATCACCTTATGTTGGTCCGGATAGCTTCCAAGCCATGTTCACCAGGCACAAATGGTATTATACACCTCCTCACCATTCGCCGCCTCGTCAGCAGCAGCAGCAGCCGCAGCAGCAGCATCATCGAGATTCCTCTGGGGATTCCCGATTTGTGGCAGTCACGCCACCGCCTCCGCCGCCACCTGTGCAGCCGGCACCTCCGCAACCGCCGAGGCGTAGAAGAACCGGTGCACGCATGACAGCACGAGCTGGAGATTTTCATTTCAGCTCTCCTCAACAATCCAGTGGCAGTCACTCTCCGCCACATCAGGAGGACCCACCAATGGGTGGACCCTCCAACCCTGCTGTACCACAGCCACCGCCAATGGGTTTTGATAACCCAATTCCGGCATACACGGGTTCCATGGCATACAACCCGTTCGAGCCACCGATTCAACACAACTACGGTTACGCAGAGGCCGACCCTTACAGGGTAGCGGCTAACTACAACGCTCATCACCCGGAAGGACCTTACGGAGCCCCATGGGGGGTAGATTACCCGACACATGGGTACCAGATACCTCCTAGGCCTATTATACGGACTCAATCGCAGCCGCCAAGGTTCTCCCCACCTGAGCGTGAAGAAATCCTTTATAGGTTGGAACAAGTTGAACGGGAAGCTCACGAGGACCGTAGGGAGAAACAGAGCTTCTTCCAAGGTTTAGCGGACTTATTAAAGGGGAAGAAGAAGAGGGATCATTAAAATCCCTATATATATATATATATTATTGTATTTCAATTAAGTCCCTGCGTGGACAATTATTGGTGCATTTAGCCCCTGCGTGGGCCTGTACTTGCTATGTTAACCCCTATGTGGGTATGTTGTATTTAGTCCTTGCGTGGACATATCTTTTAGTCCCTGCGTGGACATTTATCCTTGTATTGGTCCCTGCGTGGACTTGTATTTTAATTTAACCCCTGCGAGGGTAATTTGTCTATTAAAAGTCCCGTTTAGGGCGATGTGTACTCTATTGGTATTAATGGAATGTATGTTTATAAATTTCATCTTGCTATTATATGCGTGAACATTATAAAATGAAATAAATAAATTAAAAACATTCCTTTTGAAATAATCTGCTTATGTAATTATTAAATAAGAATCTTAAAGTGTGAAACCTAGCCTCGTGTCAAATATAAGACCGGGCCAAGATGGTAAGACCTGTTTAAAAGATTCAAATCCCTGTTAACATCTTAAAACATGTTAACACTCCTGGCAGAAGTGATTCGTTAAAAATCACATGTCATTCTTATATGTATAAGAATTCTTTAGAAGATTCCTAACCCAATTTAATGATCTCTGAATCATGAGTTAAGATCATCAAATAAGATGATCATATTTTACCATACGTTGGTAATATAATGCCTACGGGCCTTGCTCATTTCTACATGAGCCAAAAGATAGTTGTAGCTATGACTCCCTGTCTGAAAAAGGTAATAAACTATATCCAAACCTTAAAAAGCCTTGATTCTCTGAAATCATAGCTTATAATTTATATTGTCCTTGTGACTAGGCCTATTGTGCCAGTATACCTTAATGTTTTGATTCTCTGAAATCATAGATTAAATTAAAAATGTCCACGTGACTAGGCCTTTTGTGCCACAAATAAAACTATTGTTGTTTTATAATTAGGATAAATTATAATAGAAATCCTAAATAGATATGATTTATAAATTAACCAAATATGGTCTCTGTACCATGGTTAATGAATTGCCATGAAAGACAATTCCATAAACTCCCAAATAAACCATTGTTCTTGTTTTCTGCAATAGTTCAATTGAAATGGCTAACTCAGACGAGGTTAATAGCCATCCTGTGGAGGTTAATAATGACGCCCGAATCAATCTAACGGGTGCTGAATTAAAAGCGATCATAGACGGCGCTGTTACACAGGCTCTGGAGCAGCAGTATGATGATTATAGTGGTACTCGAAGTAGGACCCAATCTGCACCACATTCAAAGCCCAAGACACATTCAGAGGCTCATAGCAAGCCTCCTCCCAAAAAGGATGGACCCAAGAAAGATGGTGATGACCGTCAGTCCACCAACCACCAAAGTGTCCCATCTCAGCAGATAGTGCTGCATCAAGAACCCCGTAACAAGGGTTGCTCCTATAAGTACTTCGTGTCTTGCAAGCCCCGAGATTTTAATGGGGAGAAAGGAGCCGTCGACTGTATGACTTGGCTGGATGAGATGGACACGGTGGTAGATATCAGCGGATGCGCTGAAAGGGATGTGGTTAAGTTTGTGTCACAGTCCTTCAAGGGTGAAGCATTAGCATGGTGGAGATCTTTAGTTCAAGCCACCGTGAAAATCCCATTGTACAATATGTCATGGGATCAATTTGTCGCCCTGATCAAGGAAAATTACTGCCCTCAGCATGAGGTGGAGAAGATAGAATCTGACTTTCTATCCTTGGTGATGACAAACCTCGACTGTCAAGCTTACCTGACAAGCTTCAATACGCTGTCCCGGTTGGTTCCTTATCTGGTAACCCCGGAACCAAAAAGAATCACTCGTTTTATCGGTGGTTTAGCCCCGGAAATCAAGGCAAGCGTAAAAGCTTCTCGGCCAGCTACCTTCAGGTCTGTAGCTGACATATCTTTGTCATTAACTCTGGATGCGGTCCGACAAAGATCGCTGAGAAACAAAGAGGCTGAGAAGAGAAAGCGTGAAGGTGATGGTTCACGAAGATCGAACAAGAAACACCGTGGGAACGGTGATAACAAGAAAGGATCAGAGTCAAGGAAAGAAGGGCATCACTCTGGTGAGAAGCCCAACTGCAAAATTTGCAAGAAGCAGCACTATGGAAAGTGCAGACTCGAGTCAAACTCTCAAACTCAGTCAAAACCCTTTGCTTGTGGTATTTGCAAGTCCACGGATCACAAAACCCTGGATTGCAGGAAGATAAAAGACGCAACGTGCTACCGTTGCAATGAAAAGGGGCACATTAAGACAAACTGCCCGAAATACAACAAGAAGCCTGAAGAGGCCAAGAAGACTAATGCTAGAGTCTTCAAAATGGACGCAAAGGAAGCGATTCTAGATGACAATGTTATAACAGGTACTTTCCTTGTAAATGATGTCTTTGCAAGAGTACTTTTTGATTCAGGCGCAGATAAGCTTTTCATAGATAACAAGTTTTGTAAATTGTTGAATTTACCTGTCAAAACCTTAAGCGTAAACTATGAGGTAGAGTTAGCAGATGGTACCATAGAAACCGTCTCTACTGTGTTAGAAGGATGTGTTATATCCATTAAGAACCATTCTTTTCCTCTGTCTCTACTTCCCTTTAAGTTGGCCGGTTTTGACATAGTTCTGGGTATGGACTGGTTATCTCATAACCAGGCCCAAATTGTCTGTAACAAGAAAAAAGTGGTAATAAAGACTCCGTCTGGTGAATCACTTACCATTCGGGGAGATACCCAGTATGGGCTGCCTGAGCAGGTGACTATGCTCAAGGCTTCCAAGTGTCTGAAGAAGGGGTGTGTCATCTACATGGCGCAAGTGATTATTGATGAGCCTAAAACGAAGATAGAAGACATCCCCGTCATTTCTGAATACCCAGAAGTGTTTCCTGAAGATCTACCTGGTCTACCACCAGATAGACAAGTGGAATTCAGGATTGATATCATCCCCGGAGCAGCACCTGTTGCTAGAGCACCATATAGGTTGGCGCCCACAGAAATGAAGGAATTGAGGACACAACTGGATGAACTGCTAGCTAAAGGGTTCATTAAACCTAGTTCGTCTCCATGGGGAGCGCCAGTCTTATTTGTGAAGAAGAAGGATGGATCGATGCGTCTGTGCATCGACTATCGTGAACTCAATAAGGTCACGATAAAGAATAGGTATCCTCTGCCCAGAATCGACGATTTGTTCGATCAATTGCAAGGGACAAGTTATTTCTCGAAGATTGATTTGAGGTCAGGCTACCATCAACTGAAGGTCAGAGATGAAGACGTACACAAAACTGCATTTAGGACTCGTTATGGTCATTACGAGTTCCTAGTGATGCCTTTTGGGCTCACTAATGCACCGGCCGCGTTCATGGATCTCATGAATCGTGTTTGCAAGCCGTACTTGGATAAATTCGTCATCGTTTTCATCGACGACATCCTTATCTATTCGAAGAACCAAGCTGACCATGAGAAGCACCTTCGTTGTATTCTCAAACTTCTACATCAGGAGAAGCTCTATGCCAAATTCTCTAAATGTGAATTTTGGCTACGAGAAGTCCAATTTCTTGGACATGTGGTCAGTGAGCGTGGTATCCAAGTGGATCCCGCTAAGGTTGAAGCAGTAATGAACTGGCAAGAGCCAAAGACACCTACAGAGATTCGTAGCTTCCTGGGTTTAGCAGGATATTACAGGCGTTTCATAGAAAATTTTTCAAGGATTGCTGCACCCTTAACGTCCTTGACTAAGAAGAAGGTAAAGTTCGTTTGGGGCCCTAAGCAGCAGGAGGCCTTTGATATTCTGAAGCAGAAGTTGAGCAATGCTCTTGTACTAACATTGCCTGAAGGAAGTGAAGAATTCGTGATTTATTGTGATGCATCACACACCGGCATGGGGTGCGTGCTTATGCAGAAAGGCAAGGTTATTGCCTATGCTTCAAGAAAGTTAAAGGTGCACGAAAAGAATTACACCACCCATGACTTGGAGTTGGGTGCCGTTGTATTCGCACTAAAACTGTGGAGACATTATTTGTATGGAATCAAGTTTGTGATCTATTCTGATCACAAGAGCCTCCAGCACCTCTTTAATCAGAAGGAATTGAACATGAGGCAACGACGTTGGATGGAGACGTTGAATGATTATGATTGTGAAATCCGATACCATCCAGGCAAAGCAAATGTGGTTGTTGATGCCTTGAGTCGGAAGGAAAGGGTGAAACCCATCCGAATAAATGCCAAGCGCATGGAGATAAAGAATAATTTGATTGAAAGGTTGTTAGCTGCACAGAAGGAAGCTGTGTTGGAAGCTAACTATCCTAAAGAAAAGTTAGGAGTAACTGAGGAGCAGTTAGCTCTTAGCAAGGACGGAATTCTAAGATTAAATGGATGCATATGGGTTCCCATGTATGGAGGACTTCGAGATGTCATTCTCCAGGAAACCCATAGTTCCAAATACTCCGTTCATCCTGGAGCTGATAAGATGTACCAGGATCTAAAGGCAAATTATTGGTGGATAGGCTTGAAAAAGTCTGTGGCCACCCATGTAGCTAAATGCTTGACATGTGCGCAAGTCAAAGCCGAGCATCAGAAGCCGTCAGGTTTGCTGCAACAGCCTGAACTTCCTACGTGGAAGTGGGAAATGGTAACTATGGATTTTATCACCAAGTTACCTAAGACCAGGAAGGGAAATGATACCATATGGGTTATAGTTGATAGACTGACTAAGTCAGCACATTTCTTACCCATCAAGGAGACTTATAGCTCTGATATGTTAGCCCAATTATACGTTGACAAGATTGTAGCCTTACATGGCATACCTGTGTCTATTATCTCTGACAGAGATACTAGATACACATCACATTTCTGGAAAATTTTCCAGCAATCTTTGGGCACACGTTTGAATTTTAGTACGGCTTATCATCCTCAGACTGACGGTCAGAGTGAGCGTACTATTCAAACGTTGGAAGACATGCTACGTGCATGTGCGATCGATTTGGGTGGTAGTTGGGATAAGAACCTACCGTTAATCGAATTCTCCTACAACAATAGCTACCATACCAGCATTAAGGCTGCGCCGGGCATTATACGGTAGAAAGTGTAGATCGCCCGTTTGTTGGGCAGAAGTTGAAGATGTCCAATTATCAGGACGAGAGATAGTGTTCGAAATGACGGACAAGATTGTCCAGATTCGTGACCGTCTCAAAGCTGCCCGTGATAGGCAGAAGAGCTACGCAGATCCAAAGCGTAAGGAGTTTCACTTCGAAGTAGGTGACAAAGTCCTACTTAAAGTGTCACCCTGGAAGGGAGTGATGCGATTTGGTAAGAAAGGCAAACTAAGCCCGAGATACATAGGACCTTTTGAGGTTATCGAACGCGTCGGGTCAGTTGCCTATAAGTTAAACTTACCAGAAGAGCTCAGTGGAATTCACAATGTGTTCCACGTCTGCAATCTGAAGAAGTGCTTCGCTGACGAATCACTGGTTATACCACATACAGATGTGCATATAGATGAGAGCTTAAAATTTGTGGAAAAACCTTTTTAGATTGAAGATCGACAGGTAAAGAAGCTTCGTAGGAAGCATGTGCCTATTGTAAAGCTCAAATGGGAAGCCCGTAGAGGTCCCGAATACACGTGGGAGGTTGAATCCACGATGAAAGAAAAGTACCCTTATTTATTTCAGTAAATCTCGGGTCGAGATTTATTTTAAGGGGGTGAGGATGTAACACCTCGAAAAATTCACGTCCTATAATGTATAGACACGTGTCATATGTTCAAACGTGTGAAAGAAATATTATAGAAGGACTAAAGTTGACAATCATAGAAAGTATGTGAATATACGTATTCTAAATGTCAACCGTGAATAAATATAATGTACATTAACCCTACATGGTGCTCATACCTTCAAACGAATAAATCATGGATCATACGAAGCTAAAAGTGAGAGATTACAAACTACAGGGGTTGAATGTGTCAACATGTTTAATTTATACCTCTGAGTGACCTTTTGACAAACCCGAAGCTTTGTACCAGTTAATTATGCTCACTAGAATACACGATTAAAATTTCATAAAGTTTCGTCAACGTATGAGAAAGTTGTGATCAAATTCGTGTGCGAGGGGTTAAAGCGTCAACGTTGAAAGTTAGGCCTTTTCGGGTAACAATTAAGTTACCCGGGGACTTAACAAAGTGGGTATATGTCTTGAAGCCCTTGTAGATAAATAACGAGGGTTCATACTGCAATAAACAAGTGTCTGTACAAGGTTTGAAGAGCCAAGGACCAAACTGCAATTTGTAAAAAATTGGTTGGCTGACCCCATAGGCTCGCGTAGCGCGAGCCCTAACACACATACCCTCGCGCTACGCAAGGGCTTGATCTGGGCAGAACTTTGATTTCTTTGATTCTTTGTCTGCCATTGCACTTGGATGCAACTTTGATCGATTTTTTCACATCCCTTGGCCCCTAAAACAACCCCTAGAACACTAGGACACATGTTGGAATGTTGTGGTAAGTGCTAGACTTTGTTGTCAACACCTTGTGGTGATTGAATTCACTATAAAAGGAGTCTTGAGTTGCAACAATTCCTCACACTTTCATCTGGCCATTTGGAGCAATTGTGGAGCTTCCAAAGCTGACCCAAGCCTTCCTAATCATCCATTAAGCACTTGTAAGTATGCCTAACCTCCTCTAATTCGGTTTTGCTTTATAATTAGCTTAAAAGTCAATATATCGTAGTTAACGTTTGAATCCAAGATTAGTTATAAATGGCTCAGTCATACCTCGAATTAAAAGTACCTTTAAGTTGGTAATTATGTGGGTAATAAACCCCAAAAAGGGTTCCCCCTGATTCCCAACCTAACTAGGTCGTTTGTCGAGTCAAACACTGTCCGAAAAAGTCAACAGAAATGCTAACTTTGATTAAACGCATAATTAACGATACGAGAGGCGTGTAACCTATTTTAACCTTTATATAACTTAGTAATAAGTGTACGGACTTGTCTAAACTTGTTTGATTCGACAATTTTTAGTTTAGGATCGATTCGGTACCGAAAGGCGCATAGTTTGACTTTTGCTTTGACTTCGGTTCTGACCCGATTTTGATAGGTTTAGACATGCCTTAAAGTCCCGTTAGGACCGGGTTACATGATAGTATAAGCCTCTATTCTTGTTTCGTTGATTATCCGATTCGTTCGCGCGTCTCCGTTAAGTGCTTAAAATTGACCATAATGCCCTTTTCAGCGTAAAACGAGAATTTTGGCAATGTGAGTAGACGAAGACCTCGGCTACTGATTTATAAACTTGCCCTCAAAATTTGACATCAGTTTGAGGTCCAGATTAGGAGATATGCGCATTAGCGTAAACGATAAGCTTTTTATTAATTAATCGGCGCGATTAGCGCATAGCCTATCTAAACCCGATTTTCGGCACCAAACTTTTACCCCACTGATGTTAAATAATATTTTGGGATTTTTGAAGATTTTTAATTATTTTTAAACTGATCTTAAGCTAGGTTTATCGCCTTGATTCGGTTAATACCGAATTTACCCTTTTCGGTTATAAAATGAGTTCTACAAAGGATTTTGATGCCAATCCAATTGCTACTGATTTTAAATAATAAATTAAGTGTTTTGAACCTGTTTAACTAATTAGAAAACTCAGAATCCTATTTTAACCCGTACGTCGCTTAAAACGGATTTATACGCGTAGTTTGGGTTTAGAACCATTTTATCACGAAAGACTTAATACCAACTGATGAGACCTGTTAAAATTAATAATTTTGCTGATTAAATCAGACCCGTATCTCAGAAGTGTTATAAACCTCTTTTATAACCTTTAAAATGACCAAAATACCCCTACGGGGCTTATTATGTGATTAAACTCGTTTCGGGCATTATGGAAGGTATCATACTGATATCACAATATAATTAAAGCATATTAACTTAGGAAACCTGTTCGCGACCTATTCGGGTACCCGTTATGCGTTATTCGCGTCCGGCTCGGTTTATGTAACTAGTTTGCATAAACTAGCCGAAACGGGTCAAACGTTATCGTTTGTATCTCAAAATCCAGAATGTGAATAATAAACCCATATTAAACAAGTCTTCAAACTTGTAGGGTCTAAATCACATTCTATCCGGTCTTCGCTTAATCGTGCGTATGAACCGTATCTTTAAAACTAACCGGTCTAAGCATAAGCCTAACTAAAGACCCGTTAGGATTCTAATAGGTTATTATAAACCTTCGTTCCAGATTAGGAGGACCAGTAAAAGCTACGTGCATTATGCTTATTGTGAATTATACTTGCTCAGGTAAATACTTTTAACTTATTTTCCCTATACGGGCTTGGGTTACGGTATATAGCATACCGCTTGATCGGGCATCAAATCTCCACATTAAGTGGGTAGTTGAATAATTTGATCAGCTCGTTTAAATAGTCTTGTTTACTTTACAGCCTTTGGGGGGTTAATGACCGTGTCCCGGATATCCATGGCATCATCTTATGAGATGGCCACGACCTGAGCACGGGGTGTAGGCGTACACCTGTCAGTGTATAACTCAATAATGTGGTGTGTTTATTGATCTTTAACCCAGACAAGATCCGGGCTACTGAACGCATAAGTAACATGTAATTCGTTCACAAGATTATAATATTAAATAATTCTCCCAAGTTAAATAAAATGTTTATGCCACGTGCATCCAAACCAATTTTCAATCATTTTACAAAATGAGTCAGTTGAATGTATTTACCAGTGTAAACTGACGTATTTTCCCAAAAAGATTAAATGCAGGTACTAAGCGAAATTGGCTGGGATTCCTCCTAAGCATCATTAGAAGTCTCGCAAGCTTAAGATGCCTGAAGTCTGTTGAACCATTAATAATATTTTATTTTCGATCCTACTGTGGATAAACATCCGGATATTGTGACTTTGATTACAATAAATAAATTCGGTTGTATCATATTTTTAAATTGCTTCCGCTGTGCATTCATATATATTGTGTTGTTTGACTATTATGTTGCCAACCACGTCACGATACTCCCCCACCGGGCCCACCGGTGACACGTGTGGAAATCGGGGTGTGACAATAGGCTATTATCGTAAGACCATTAATCCTTTTATAAGGACCGAGAGGCATGAGTGATAGATCTATTGGGTGTTGCGAGCCCCACACATGGGCCAGCGTGTGGCTGCATGTGGTGACTATGTCGTTCCGCCGGAAGGACCGGTACGAAATACGCGTTACAGGTTTGAGTGCTTCCTAGGCCATGTCACTTATTAATGTATTAGCTACACATTAATTGATCTACTTTTCTTTTTTTTCCTTATTGCTACATACCAAGGACATACATTTATACAGGCACATTTAAACGATTTATAACAGACACACATTAACGATTTATACAGACTCACATACACATGAACTCGCTCAACTTTTGTTGATGTTTTTCAAACTACATGTATTTCAGGAAATTAAGTATGGATCTGGCGGGCGTTGGAGTTTCAAGTCATGTTAAGTATAAAGATGTCATCCATGGTCCTTGGGTTTGGCCAGCGTGTCTTAATCCTGGACGAGACATGTCTCCCAAACTCTGATTATAACTAATATCTTTCAAAGAGTCCTTAGCGAACTTTTACGCAATTTATATGGTTTGTAAAACTTAAATTTGAGGTCTACGTTTTAGACAATGTTATTATGTTTTTAACTCTTTTTATGGATGGCAAATCTTTGGTTTTATCATATAGTTGTTTGATATGGTTGAATGCAATGATAACAAGTAAGTCACACCATAATCACGCTTCCGCAATAGTCAGGGTGTGACAGCTTGGTATCAGAGCTTCGATCGTAGCGAACTAGGATTCTTTCTTGAGTCTAGACTACGATCATTAGGGCTCTCACGAAAACGTTTTACAACCTGTTTTCCTTGCATACACTAAACGTCCAGATCCAGGGAACACACATTTTTTTTTAAAACAAAAAGGCACGAATACACATTCCAAACTTATATTTATAGTTCAGTCTTAGAGGCTGAGGGAGGATCAGTCTTAGAGACTGGGAGGATGGTCTTAGAGATCAGGGATTTAGTCTTAGAGACTGGGAGGATGGTCTTAGAGACCAGGGACTTAGTCTTAGAGACTGGGAGGATGGTCTTAGAGACCAGGGATTTAGTCTTAGAGACTGGGAGGATGGTCTTAGAGATCAGGGATTTAGTCTTAGAGACTGGGAGGATGGTCTTAGAGACCAGGGATTTAGTCTTAGAGACTGGGAGGATGGTCTTAGAGACCAGGGAGTTAGTCTGAGAGACTAGAGAATCTAGTCTGAGAGACAGGGTAGGATAGTCTGGGGAAGACTAGGATGATTACTTGCTTACATTGATTGTGACTACATGCCTTCATTTTTACTACATACATGCTAAATGGCTAATTATTGATAAACACGCATATGTGGTAGTGGTTTGCATGCGCTAATTGTGAGTAATTACTATGGATATACAAGCTACACACCGGCACACATGTCACTCTATTTAGAGAGCGAGTTATCAGACATTGATAACCCTACGACTACCGCCACAGATAATGAGACTACAACTGCGCCAGAGACATTTATGTCGGACACTGAGAGTGATCCTGATATGCTGACTAAGGACGAGGACGACTTCCAACAGTCCGCGCTACCAGATTTTGGTGATACTTTATCTTTACTGATGGTTTCTCTGACAAGAATCTTTCTATCACTCTTGTTTCAATCCATGACCACTCTATCACTGGTCATCCCGATGGTGGGCACACAAAGACTCCGATCCTCGATGATGCGCCTCATGTGGACATTTCTACTGAAGGTTGGCTACCTGACAAACAATTTACGACGACGTTGACATATTTTATCAATGGTCCTCCTGCCGACGCCCATGATGATAGAAGATTAGACGAGAACACTGCTGCAAATTTCACTTCTTAAGACCCCTGTTAACAAGCTACCCTCTGATTCTAGCATGCATCAGACTCCTTTGAGTCTATGATATCTGCAAGCCTTACAAACAGCTGGATTACAGCTTTCTACCACTAACGCGAACAACGATGACATGGCTGCTGCTCTATCACCTGCTCGAGGCACCACACTGTTACACGACCCAGAGCTTGTTCTTGAGCTAGCTTCTGAACCTTTTGGGTCAAGCTCCATGCTGCACCTGCTGAACCTACACCTTTACATAATCACGATCCTGTTCCTTTCTGGTCTACCATACATTGCACCCCTTATATCTGACCCAGTACCTGCACAGATGGTTTCCTTATTGGTTGGGACATATGTTCCTGCACCTTTAACCGCTGATGTTGCTCCGGTAAGGACCAACATCCTTTGCGCCAACATGCCTATCACTTTCCTCCAGGACCTAACCACACCCTAGAAGGGTATTCCAGGCCAGCAACCGTATGATGATCCTTTCGCTACAGCAGCATTTTCTACATGCCGCACCAATTGCTACTTTCACCTCTACAACGCTGGACAAGCCATCTCGCTGGTTCCTATGCTACACTATGCTGATATTAGACCCTTGTCATCCCTCACATTATGGAGGCTACACACGGAATGAGTGCTCACGTAACAACAGCTACAGTTTGAGGATAAGTCGCAAAGTTTTGGAGCTTGAGTTAACACCACAACCTTCACCCTGTTTATTGCCAGTATACTTTAATCCTTCACAATTATCAAAGACTTCTTTTACACTCTCATCTGCTGCGATAACGCCTTTCCCAGGTTTTTCTTTTGATGCTCGTTCCTTTACTATCGAGCGGCAAATTAGTTGATTACTTCGACGTATATACAAGTTCGCGGAGGAGTTCGCGCACATTAACATTTTGCTTTTCTTTCCTCCTCCACCTCAATCACCAGTGTAGTTGGTTTTCGGATTTATGTGGATTACGTTACACTTGGGTAAAGACACTAATGATAAGCCGGGATTGCGGAGACTTTTGAAGACCACTTCTGACTACGTAATTATGATACACTAATACACTTGTTGGGCAAGGGTAGAGTGACCCTGTGTCCCTTCTGATGTGTTAAATTTTGTAAGACACAGTGATTGTGGCTGGAGGATAACAGAAGCCCCATTCATCTTTAAACATGCGACAATACTTATGACTAATGACTAATGAAAAACTCAGTCACTATATTCCCACTAAGCACGCTGTTGATCCGCATATTTATACTATAACTATAATGCTGCATGCTTACTTGATTACTCACTACGTACGCGAAATTCAATTCCCTATTTGATTGTTAACAATCCCTTTTGGATCTTCACGATCAAAGTGGTCTCAACGCAATTGTGTGTTAAGGCAACGGTACATATATCCATTTCATAAGCACAATGTACCTCCTAACGATACTTTCATTGTCAATCAAATACCTTGCCATACTTAATGCTTTTCACCTTCAATCGAAAGCAGTGGCTCTTTGATGTTCCGTATTTAACTAAAAACTTTGTGACATTGTGTAAATCAAATCTTCAGATTGTCTCGATACACTATCATTTGATTTCAGGCATGGTGAACTTGTTCAGTCACCATTATTATTGAATCTCGTCATTTCGGCACCTTGTGGTGTTACTAGCTTGTGCTAATTATGGTCAACTGTTTCGCAAAACTACATATACTCTTGTTTGACTTGTCATTTAAACATTTCTGATGCAACTACAAATTTAGACAATGATACACCAGATTCGCTTGTACTTCATTCGGTGTATTTTCACAATTCGAGAATGTCAACACACAAATCCTTATCATTTACTTATTCGCCAGTTGGCGGGTCATTTTCATCTCCAAGTTGTTGATTTTGAGTTCATATAGCAGATGCTATAGTTTGTGAAAATTTGCATACTATGACCAATCATTTGAAAACTCTATTGGACAAAACTCCTCTTTCATGGAACACTGCAAACTGGATTACACTAGACTATACGTCAAATGCGTACTTTACCCTTGACATTAAGTGCTATAAGCACATACCTTTTAACTACTGGAATTGTGATGTTATATTTATATTCTTAGACTCACTTGATGTGAATAAGGTTTGATTCGGTTTGGTGATTATCTACCTTGGTACTATTCATATACATACATGCATAACGAAACCCTAAGGAATTAGGGTAGTACAAATTTCGAGGATGAAATTTTCTTAACGGGGGGAGAATGTGACAACCCTCAAAATTTCAGGTACTGTACAAATTAATTAATCTTAATTACGTGCTTAATGACTGTGCTTGATTACAACTGACAATTTAAACTGCTCTATGATTCTATATCATATATACATGCATCATATTTCATACAGTCGCTCCATTCATTACACATCAACATTAGTGACATACTTGAGGCACACAGCACAGTTAACACACTGAATCGGTTGGTTCAGAAATAATGCTGACAATGCCAGCACATAGACAGACATTGTTATTATGGCCAGTATGAGCCAGGGATAGAGTACTACACTGGTTTGTAGTGTAGGGAAATGAGGACCATAAGACTGCGTCATTAGGTGATAGATATAATGCCGGGAAGTTCCTAAAACACACTTTAAATACAGAATTCTGCTTTCTTTTATTAAATTCAGCATTTTATTATACCAGTAGAATATACAAATATAACAGAGTGGTCCTGTATACTTTCCTAAGTGCCAGGAATGTTTTCGTTACAAAAAGGTGCACAAAAGACACTATACGGTACAATTAAACGTTTTAACGGAACGATACGTAACCGAACCACCAGACAATACCCGAGACACGAAAATATTGTCAGAAATATTATTTTAACTTTCTTAATAAATTACGGTCACAAAAATCCCCATACACCATGTAAACATGACATACACCCACTATACTTGGAAATACCCTTAATCTTCTAACTTAATACCTATTAGTTAACAAAAATTTTCACTCTACCCCCCCCCAACCGAAAATCTGCCATAATTATTTAAAAATATTTTGTTTAGATTGTGTGTAAAGGGAATTTTTGTTCTATTAGCCAAGAGTTATTGTATGATTACCCTAGGTTCTAGCATGCATGTTTCCAAGATGAAAATCATCATCACTATCAAACTCTTCACTCAACCTTCCTCCTCCTTCCCCCTTATTTTCGGCTCACCGCCCCCCCCCCCTCTCTCCATAACCGAAAATCAACACCACCATTACTTACACACCTTAATTTTCTTCATACAAGTCCCTCTCCAAGCTTGAAGAACATTCAAAGTAGTTACAAGTTGAAGGATTCACAAAGAAGCTTTGTTCAAGTCTCTAGCACCACCATCTCCATCATCTTTGCCCTAAGATTGTTACCCTAGCCTTGTGCTAGTAGTAAGTCCCTTCACACCTTTGTTCCATCTTGTTCTTGTTATGTTTTGTCTAAATGTTCTTGGCACACTAAAGCTAAAACACTAAAAAGTTGAACTTGAAATTCTCCATAAAAACCCTACATAAAAAGTTTGTTTGAGGTTGAAATCAGGTTGGTCTAGGGTTGGTTAAAGCATGATTGAGGTTTGAACATTAAATCATCGATAAACTATAGTTAGGACCCTTGTCGATGCATTTTTAGTGACTTCTACATATAAACAGCTTGCTGATTGAAATTTCCAGCCCGCTTCAACGGGCTGTAACTGGTTCATTTTTAATCGAAAAATTGAATTTCTGGAGTCTAAGTTGTGTAATTTTGAATACCCGAACAAATGGCACTGGAATCGTAATTTTTCGAGGTTGTTTACTATTTTTAAGGAATTATTTTAAGACAGCAGCTTAAGCTGAAATTTTCCTGCTGAAAAAGTGTGTCGTAGTGGGAGTCAAAACTTAAAACCTGAGCAGAATCGGCTCATGGGATTTTTACTGTAGATGGTCATTGTTGTTCCCGTGACCCTCCAACTGGAATTTCGTCGATCCGACTTACGATTGATTTTTAGTGAATTTTTCTGTAAAACTGCAATCAGAAAGTAACAAATTTGATTGCAGTCGGCAGGGCCGGCTCAACCATTTTGGTGGCCTAAGGCGAAGTAAAATCTTGTGGCCTTTTTCCCAAAAAAATGTATGTAATTGAAAGTTAAACTTGAAGGGCCCAAGTGTAATTATTTGAAAGATTGTGTTAAAATTTAAAAAATGGAAAAAGAAATGCTGAAGCAAGGATTTGAACCCGGGTTTCACCAACATCCATACATACACAAAACCACTACACTACCAACCATAAATCTGTTGATAACCTACACCCTAAATCTTTTATAAATGGACTGTGGTTTCATCAAATTGTGGAGGCCCTATAGTTTTGGTGGCCCAATGCCCAAGCCTCATTTGGCTTACCCTTGGGCCGGCCCTGGCAGTCGGGTAAAAGAATTTTTATATAAAACTGGTAATGAACTGGTTTCCGAAACTTTTTACACAATAAATTTTGGATTATATGTGACTTCCTATAAAAATTTGAGAATTTTTGGAAAAGGTTAACTATTTTATTTAAATACTTGAAAACAGTCCGGTATTAGTTAATAAATCTGAAAAGACGTAATTAGGGCATTGCATGTATGTTTGTCGGGTTGGCTATGTGGGAACACTCTACGAGATATTTGTAAAAGAAAATGATATGCTCTTAAGCATGGACACCTCTATTTACAGAGGAGGCTATGGCGAAATTTTCCGAAAATTATAACACTTAGTAAATATTTGCTTTCTAAGACTAAAATTTACTAGAACATTGAACGAACAAATATTTATCACACGAATCAATATAAGTAACGCAACTCTAAACATTAAACTCTAAGCCAAGGCACGGTCCGTTCGTCTAATAGACACTAGCACGTGTAGGTTGTCGTGTAGCAGACAGAGTTTGAGATTTGGTACAAGACGCACTACTGTGAGTTCATGTCCCCCTTTTCTCTTAACTATTTTCAGTTTTATACTTCGGGGGTGAAATACATGTTACAATTATTACAGACATTTACAGACATTTACAGACATTTTCAGACATTTACAGACATTTACATATACTTTTATACATGGTATGATTAGCTAAGGAATTTACTTCTAGATCATGTGAATGGATAGGCTATTATCGTAAGACCATTAATCCTTTTATAAGGACCGAGAGGCATGAGTGATAGATCTATTGGGTGTTGCGAGCCCCACACATGGGCCAGCGTGTGGCTGCATGTGGTGACTATGTCGTTCCGCCGGAAGGACCGGTACGAAATACGCGTTACAGGTTTGAGTGCTTCCTAGGCCATGTCACTTATTAATGTATTAGCTACACATTAATTGATCTACTTTTCTTTTTTTTTTTCCTTATTGCTACATACCAAGGACATACATTTATACAGGCACATTTAAACGATTTATAACAGACACACATTAACGATTTATACAGACTCACATACACATGAACTCGCTCAACTTTTGTTGATGTTTTTCAAACTACATGTATTTCAGGAAATTAAGTATGGATCTGGCGGGCGTTGGAGTTTCAAGTCATGCTAAGTATAAAGATGTCATCCATGGTCCTTGGGTTTGGCCAGCGTGTCTTAATCCTGGACGAGACATGTCTCCCAAACTCTGATTATAACTAATATCTTTCGAAGAGTCCTTAGCGAACTTTTACGCAATTTATATGGTTTGTAAAACTTAAATTTGAGGTCTACGTTTTAGACAATGTTATTATGTTTTTAACTCTTTTTATGGATGGAAAATCTTTGGTTTTATCATATAGTTGTTTGATATGGTTGAATGCAATGATAACAAGTAAGTCACACCATAATCACGCTTCCGTAATAGTCAGGGTGTGACAGGCTTTTTATTGGAATTCTGTTGGTTCCTATTGGATTCGGATTTGCCTTTTTCCTTAGAATCCTGGGAGTCATTCTCCTCCCTCTTTCTTTTGTTATCGGTTTCAGTTTTGACTGATTTTTGTCTCACTAAATATAGAGTGAGAGACAATGATAGGTCCATAACTGACCTAAAAGTAGTAGGCTTAGAAGCCTTAACATTCCCTTTTATTTCCGGTGCCAAACCACCGATGAAACGCGCAATGCGTTTAGGTTCAGGAGTAATTAAATAGGGTACTAATCTAGACATCGAGTTAAAGTCGGTAACATACTGATGACAATCTAGGTTTTTCATTGTGAGAATCAGAAAATCTGTTTCCACTTTTTCCACTTCATGTTGTGGACAGTAAGTTTCCCTGATAAGATCCACAAACTTAGACCATCCCATATTATATAGGGGAATCTTCCCCGTGGACTGTATCATGGCCTTCCACCATGCGAGGGCCTCACCCTTGAAAGATTGTGATACAAACTTCACCACATCCTTATCAGCACAACTGCTGATGTCCACAACAGTTTCCATTTCATCGAGCCATTTCATGGCATCGATCGCCCCTTTTTCCCCATCAAAATCTATGGGCTTGCATGAGACGAAGTATTTGTACGAGCACCTGTCTTTAGTTGAACGAGGCTTATCATGAAGCACTAACTTCCTAGGTTCGCTCTTTGCATTTGAAGAGTGAACGGAGCTCTCCTTGTGAGCTGATGTATGTGTTTTCGTATGGGACTTTGAGTGAGTAGCACTCGGATCCTTATTGTTCTCAAGAACTTTACCCACAGCTTTACTAACTGCTGCGTCAATCATGTCCTGAAGATCAGCGCCATTAACATTTACATTCGCATCATTGTTTCTATTTACAGTACTGCTGTGTGCTTCGTCGGAATCCACCATTTTAAAGCTTTGGTACTAAACACCAATAATAACATCTGCTTAGTTGTAAAATATTAATGAGTCATCGTATTTGATAATTTATAAGCCATGGTATCATTAAACCATATCGGCTATTAGGTTTTAACTTCTTTATAGTATGTTACTTGAAAGTGTACCAATTATATTTAGCCTAGGTCACAAAAGGACCATGAATGGTATTTAAGGTTTGGACTGAGTCCATTAACTTTTTGACAGGGGATCACAATGTCACATCTGTCCTTGTCATATAGACGATTATGAGTAGCTCGAAGGCTAGCCTTAAAGGACTTTTAATATACTTGGCACAGAGGCCCGTCATAGGGACATAGAACGATATGGCATAAAGCCTAGTCATGAAAGACATAATCATATGGCATAAAGGCCTTGTCGCAAAGGACATTAGTTTATAAGCCATAATCTTATTAGATCAGGGGCTTTAAGGCTTGAACATAGTTCTTCACCTTTGGACAGGGAGTCATAGACTACAGCTGTCATCGTTTTGTAAAACGATTTCTTTTGGCACATAGGCAAATCAATAGACATTACTAATGGATGTTTACATATATATATATATATAATTATTGTAATTAAATATATTAGTCATGATCTTATCGATCTTATAGACTATAAGGCTTGGGCATTGCGATATAATATATAGCCTGTAGGCAAAACATCATTAAGGATATTAAATATGATCATCCTTTTGATAATATTAGTCATGATCGCACTGATCATAAAGACTATGAGGCTTGATCATAGCTCACCACCTTGGACAGGGAATCATAAAAATCACCACTGTCTTTGTTACAAATGGACAATATATTATGGCCCGTAGGCGAAACATCACTTAAGGATGTTAAATAATATGATCATCGTATTTTGATGATATTAGCCACATTTATATTGATCGTATAGGCTGTGATGCTAGGACATAGTCCAACATCTCTAGGCAGGGGGTCATAGACCACAACTGTCGTTGTCTTATTGGATAATAAGTATAGCCCGTAGGCACTTCATCACTAATGGATGTTTATATTATGATCATCACATTGATGATACTTGCCATGATCTAATTCGATCATATAGGCTTTAAGGCTTGGACATAGTCCAAATACCTTGACGGCTGGTGTGGTTTCTCAAGTCACACTGCCAGGAGTGTTAACATGTTCATGGATGTTAACAAAGATTAATTGTCTTTAGAGGGTTTTACCATCATAGCATATCTGTATTGACATATTGGCTAGGTTATACCATTAAAAAGATCTTTTGAAATCATTTAGCAGATCGATAAAGTTCGAATAAAATCGATACGATTGTTGATAAAGGACGAAACGAATACCTATATGAAATTTTCACAACTTTCCATAAATCATTAGGAAATTTACAATAGTGCCTCTATTAGGACTTTTAGTATCATATGTGTTCGCAGAGGACTAAAAGAAAATTATAAGTCTGTATGGGGACTACAAAATATTATAAGTCCGTATAGGGACTATAAAATATCATAAGTCCGTATAGGGACTATATTGAAACAGTTTGCCATGAAGGGACTATAATAAAATGTCATGTCTACAAAGGGACTATAATGAAATATTATGTCTGCTAAGGGAATTTAATGAAGTCTCGTGTCTACAAAGGGACTATTTCGAAATAGCTTATCCCCAAATGGATTTTAATGAAATAACACGTCCATAAAAGGACTTTATTGGTACAGCATGCGCACAAAGAGACCTTGCTGAACGGATGTCCTCACAGGGACTTTAAATCGAAAGATATGTTCATTAGGGAATCATAATAAATAAATGTCCACGCAGGGGCAACACAGAATAGATAGGTCCTTATAATGACTTTGAAGCGATAATAGTCCATGCGGGAACTGAAAGGAAAATATAAGTCCATATAGGGACTATAGTGGAATGGTATGTCCTTGAAAGGACTATAATGAATTTTTATATTCGCCATGGAACGTTTATGAAATAACATGTCTACAAAAGTATTTTAATGAAATATCATGTCCATGTAAGGACTATAATGGAGTATAAAGTCCACGAAAGGACTATTTGGAAGTATAATGTCCATGAAGGGACTATATTGTAATATAATGTCCACGAAGGGACTAAGATAGACAAACATTTATATAAGGTTTTATCGGAAGAGGTAGGTCCACACAGGGACTATGATAAAATAATACTCCACAAAGGACTACCGTAATCAAATGCCCAATACAGGGACTTAAGTAAAATGAAATATAATGGAAGAAGGGTCATCTAATGCCTTCCTTGCTTCTCTCCGATTGTTTCTCTTCTTTGTTTGCCGTATGCTATAGTGACACTGAAGACCTCAATGAATAATATAAGCATTCTAATCAGGATTTGTTATAGAAGTAGAATTCAAGGATTCTATGCCTAGAAAATTTAAAATTAGATCACGGATTGATGTTTGACGAGCAAAGTCCAAGTTTGGAATTCCAAAACTTGGAAATAAGAAATAGTGATCATTGGCATTTACTGATATCATCTTTAACATGGGAGCCTCAGGGACCTCCTGGTATGGACTCCACTGGTACAGACTCCAAAATTTGAGCCTCAGGGACCTCTGGTATGGACTCCGAATTCTGGTTAAGAGTTTAAATAGGGTTGGTTTTGGGAATAGGTCCATAAAGGTCTTTCCCTCCTACTGGTCGTGCACTTATCCAAGCCGTGGTATGAAGCTTGGCATTTCTTGGCTTCAGACGTGGAGAATTTCCATCAACGGCTTCTTTGCTTGGCGACATATTCAAAACGCATAAAATCGAAAACAATGTTTACTTAATAGGGATGAGAGTATTCCTATGTTAAGTCTAGACTCAGAATGTCTAAGGAATATGCTATTGTGTCATTTGAGATAGTGTTTAATTCACTCAAACGTTGGCTCCCGATACCAACCTGTCACACCCTGATATTTGCAGCTCGGCCCGGTAGGGAGTATCGTGACGTGGTTGATATCATCATAGACAATTAAACACAGATGTAGCACAGCGGAAGTCTTGAAATATAAAATATTATTACAAACACAAATGTCTGAAAATATCAAGTATTAAGTACAGACAAGCTTGTAATAATCCACAGGCGGATCATTAAAACAAAAGAAGTTTATCAGACTAATGGCTTATGCGAAGGAGTTGCAAGTTCCTCGTCTAACAATCCCGAGCAGCTTCCAGCCTAATTACATATTTGTACCTGTCACTTAACCTTGTGAAAATGCGTCAGTTTTCACTGGTAAATACAATCAACCGACACATTTGAAAAATGTTTGTAAAATTGGTTTAGATGCACAAGGCACAAATATTCTTTTATACTTGGGACAAACTATATCTCATGTTAACAGTTTTACATAACTTGCTCTACATACGAGGCCCGAACTACGCCGGTTCATGATTAACCGACACACCACTTATTCCCTTATTGGGAACCCATATTGGGAACCCATATTGGGTATAAAATGTATTTAATAAACCATATCTCATCATTCGGGTGTATGCCTACACCCCGTGCTTAGGTCGTGGCCATTTGCAATTAATGAGTCAAGGATATCCAGGACACTGTCGCATTAATCCCCAATGTTTCAGTCAAGTAATACGAATTAAAACGGGTTATTTGAATTTCCCGACTTATTGATCTTCGAATCCCATACCCGACCATGCGGTAAATATTTTACCGTATCCCAAGCCCGTATTGGGGAAAATAGTTTAAGAGTATTTACCTGAGCTAGCTCCTGTCTTAAATAGCAAGATTTATAACAATTCAGCCGTATTCACTTAAGTAAGTGTAGGTATGTCACACCCCGATATTTCCACATACTACTTGTAACACCTCGTGTTTTCACAAGTCAAAGTCAAAGTCAAGGTCAAAGTCAACGACCAGTTATACGGATTTGACTTGTAGGAATTTCTTTATTTTATTTGTATTATGTGGAGTAAGTGTTGTTAATTGCAAAGCCATCGACGTATTATTCAAGCGACTTACGACTGTGAACTATAGGCAGTAACAATGCGATAAAGTTAACCAACTGATAATCAAGCTACGCTAATCGAATCGACAACGAATCGCAACTCGAGTTACGTATTTTAATTATTGTTATACGTGTGTGTGTGTACCTTACGTGTTACCTGTGCATGTTTATTTATGTTGTGTTGTGGTAATCAAGTGAACTCAATCGAAACTCGAATGCAATCGAATACAATCGAACTCGAAACTCAATCGAACTATGATATTTAGTAGTTGGGACTAAAAGTAATTTGATTAGGAAACCCTATCGAATCGAACCGCTCGCAATCGAAATCGACTTAACGAAAATCGTCGCGTCAAACACTTGAACCAAGTGCCATCCGGCCGGATAGCCATCCGACCGGATAGTCATCCGACCGGATAGCCACTATGTCTCAAATCAGGTGTCATCCGACCGGAATGTCATCCGACCGGATCAGTAATCCGGGCGGTGTGTCATCCGATCGGATAACCCTGTCCTCTTTTGGAATCCTATAAATACCCCTGTCACTCTCCACATTTACTACTTTTGGCAAGTGACGTCCGAACAGCACGCTCTCCTCACCTTTTCTCTGATTTCTCTCGATTCCAGTAAGATCTCGTCCTAAATCTTGTACTTTCTTGATCTACACGCACTCCTACACCATTCTATCTTTTAAATCTTAACATTTAACCGTGAAATCACTAGATTTCGGGTGTTCTAGGATGATGTCATCATGTGTTCTTCAAGAACTTCATGTTTTGGCCTCAATCCACCAAGAACAACTGAGATCTAACCGATTTCCACAAAGATCTTGTAAGGATCTTGACACAAGTGTGGTGAAAAAGGATTGAAAGATGGTTTCTAACTTTCTTTCAACTCTTTTGCACTTAATGTACTCAACACCGATAGGATCCGACCCTGATCTAGTCCTCTACTCTATCGTAGTGTTGTACTAGCTCAAGATCCGGATTCTACCCACGAGACTACCGACTTCGGGTTAACCAAGAACAACCGTCTCAAACCGGTAACCGGCCGGACTAGGGTGATTCCTGGTCGGGTTGGTCATCTGGGTCGAACTAGGGGTTCTATTGGCTAACACGTTG
This sequence comes from Helianthus tuberosus, assembly GCA_030545235.1. Classification (NCBI taxonomy): domain Eukaryota; kingdom Viridiplantae; phylum Streptophyta; class Magnoliopsida; order Asterales; family Asteraceae; genus Helianthus; species Helianthus tuberosus. The sequence goes on along the minus strand of CM060430.1, from coordinate 107,870,166 downwards.
TCAAGGTGTCTCGACATAATGACAAACCACCAAAACGACCAAGTGTAGGACGAACAGAACAACCGTAAAGGATTGCTATCTGACAGGATTGTTGTCCGACCGGATAGGTCATCCGAACGGATTACCATCTGAACGGATCACACTTGGGTCCCACCTTTAAAACAACCTTATCTGAAGTTTGCGTATCGAACGAATTGCAATCCGATCGGACGACCATCTGACTGGATTACTCTTCGGATCATGAAATACTAAGGCTTCCAAGACTTAAACAATTTTCAACATGCTCATTGCCAGGGTTGCCACCCGATCGGATGGACATCCGATCGAGTGACACTTCTGTTGAGAACTTGTCTTCACTAAGATGTCTCACCAATAAGTTACCGTCCAACCGGATGACCATCCGCATGGATTGCCATCCGCACGACTCACCATCCAATCGAATAACTTGATGGATAGAGATACTTCAATGCTTTCAAAATGCTACAACGAAAACTTCAAAAGACAAACCATCATACACAAACACATTCTTCTTATAGGAAGAAACAATCCACTTGAATCGCCATCCGACCGGACCACTGTTTGACCGGATGACCACCCGAATGGATTGCCATCCGCACGGATTGCTGTCCGATCGGATTACCATCCAATCGAACCACCATCCGACCCTTTCGCACCTTGTAACATTTTACGCATCACTCATCGTTGTGCTATCGAATCTATTCAGGCTAACCTTACTCGCTAAGCGCTCCCTTCAATCCACTAATCGCTGTGAGTATACTCGATCCCTTTTTGCTTTACGCACTTTTGGGTGTTACATACGTTACGAATATTCAAACTACAACAAATCACACTACTCAATACTATTTGAACGCTAACCGTTAATGCATGTTATACGTGGCTCGTGAATGCTTGTTTGTTATGTTTACACATGGAATGCTGTCTACCTGCCTTAGCAACGATAGTACTATAGTTTGGACTCAGCACCCGTTCACACGGGGGTTGTTAAGGACAATTACTTGCATGGATTACGGTGGTAATCATGTGTTGCGAACTGCCTCGGGCAGTCAACCCGCAGTCATTGGTATCGATGGATCTATGTCGATAACTAACGTGCTTCATTTCACTATGTGTGCTTAGGAAGTTTACATGCTTAGCTTGCTGTGAACTTGAGGCTAGGAAAGGTCTAGGATGCTCTCTGTGCTGTGATGAAATCGAAGCTAGGAAAAGAGGTCCTAGAAACCAATAAATAAACTATCTATGTTTAAATCTGAGTTGTCGGAACAGAATATTTGCCTAGATTTACGTCTGTAATAATTATTTTACTGTTTGAGATACGGTATGGGACGTATTATTTAATTAAATAGTATTGATAATTGTTATGGAAACTTCTGGACAATCTGTTTCACTCAGTGCCATGCCCCGATGATTCCGCCATTGGTTGGGGTGTGACAGATTGGTATCAGAGCCATAACTATAGGGAATTAGGCAAGACTCGACCTAGTCCGGGTCAATGTCTTAGATACCTAGTCTATAGTTAAGAACCAACACACCGACTTATGCATGTTCATTAGAGATTTTGCATAAGTTTACTACTATTTCCTCGTATTTCTCGCGCACGCTACACTATCACTGCACTCGAATTTTCAGCTAGGAACGAGCAACTAAGCCGAGAATAGGAGTGAAAACCGCAAACTCTCGACTAAAGTTGCTTAATCAACCCGCATTTTACCTACAAACGGGGAGAATTATGCCAAATCAGGAGTGAAATCCATATTTTGATGAATAATCTCCTCCATTTTATTAAAACAGGGACAAGATTGTTAAGCCAGGGGTGAAACCCTAACCTTGACTACTTGTTCCGTTCATTTTACAAACTCTCACCAAAGTCTCGACGGACTCCAATGACCTGAAGTCACGATATGACTAACGGGATGCGTGCCAAATGCCCAAGAATCGAGGCAAAGGCGCTGCCCTGAAGGTCAAAAGTGCACGATAAGTCCTTGTGAATAGTCGAACCGCTTTGGGTAGTCGAAGTCTACTAGCCGCAGACAACCTATGAATCGAATATTATGTGTTTGAATTCTGAGTACGTAACTGCTGACTCTGCTATTTCGTCGATTTTATGTGATTATATATGTGTTACCTGTTTATGTGTTTAAATTTTGGAGATTTACTCGATTTTTGCCTTCATCTCGATCGAAACACACGACTCGCACTGCATTCCTATCCCAAAACGTTAACAAATCGTTGGATTATGGACGACTTTATACGCTTATACTATGCTATTCGATATACTAAAACACGATCGCTATATTCGAACGCTCGCGAACTTTGAATGATAGGTTTCTGTATTCTGACTACCTCTCAATGATAAAGGAATACGCGTAATCATAAGAAAGTGGATACACGCAAAATATGTGTTTAAGTAAATTAAGTGAGTTATGTGCTTACGTGCCTACGTGCTTATGAGTTATGTGATTATGTGGTTCTGTGCTTTACATGGTTATGTGCCTATGTGTTTACATGATATGTGTTCCTAAGCTTAGAAATTAGTAGACATGTGAGGTGAGATTTGAATACAATGTGTTGAGTCCTGTGACGATGTCTATTGCAGACAATGTCGTCTGGATCCCGTCACACACTCTCTCGTCAAGAGAAGAGGGACAAACGCCTTGCGTCCATCATCGCTAAAAGTGTGGCAAAGGCCGTGAGTGATGTTTACGAGAATGCCAGCAAATCGTCTGAGGAGTCAAGAACCGAAGCTCCTAAAGCTGCCACCAAGTCCTTCAATTTCAAGCAATTCAAGTCATGTGGGCCAAAAGAATTCACTTGCGAGGGAGGTCCTACTGCACTATTCCAATGGTTTGATTCTATTGAGGTTACTCTGCGATGAAATGGTTGCCCTGATGACCTTCGAACTCTGAATGCTACCGGCGTTTTCCAGTCCCGTGCACTAGACTGGTGGACGGCCGAGAGGAACAAGCGAGGGAACGATGCAGCCTACGGTCTGTCGTGGGACAAGCTCAAGGAAGTTATGCTAGAGGAATTTTGCCCTCCTCACGAACGTCAAAAGCTTGAAGATGAATTTTGGCACATACACCAGCATGAAGGCGACAATGCTGCTCTCACTGCTCGTTTCAAACAGCTCAGCATCATCTGTCCCGATCAAGTCAAAACTCCGGAGATCACCATCAAGAAGTACATCCGAGCTTTGCCCGACTACGTCGCAGATTTCGTGCAAGCGGCTAAGACTAAGACGATCGAAGAAACTTACCTACTGGCCGCCGAAATCAACGACAAGAGGGTCAAGGCTGGTATCTGGGATAAAACTCCGAAGCATCTGCATCAAGCTACCGCCACCGCACCAACTGCTGAACCCACCTCATCGAGCAACAAGAGGAAGAACAAGAGAAAGAACAGCTCCAGCAACAAGAATTGTGCAATCACTGCTGCACCGATTCAAGCTGTACCAGCCCAACAGCGTCAAGTAGCGGCGCCTGTGGCTAATGCACCACCTGCGAAGCGTGCATACACTGGGCCAGACCCGTTCTGCCCTACTTGCACCTACCACCACCCAACAGCCATTGCTTGCCGTTTATGTGCTCATTGCAATGTGTACGGCCATTTTACTGCCAACTGCTGTATTCGACAAGCTCCTGCTCATCAAGCTCTACTCACTGCCCCACAGGGTCAACAAGCTCCTCCGGCACCCGCGATCAAAGCCAGAGCCTGCTTCGCATGTCGCCACCCGAACCATTTCGCCAACATGTGCCCAAACAGGGTCGTGAAACAAGAGCCTCAGCAACAGCAGCCTCAGCAGCAACAACAACAGCAGCAGCAGCAGCAACAGGCCGCACGCGCCAGAACTTTCAACCTCAACGTGCGTCAAGCCCAGGCCGATAACAACGTGGTCAATGGTACGTTCCTTGTGAACGGTATTTATGCTTCCTGTTTGTTTGATACTGGAGCGGATAATTGCTTTGTGTCGTTCGAATTCAAGAAACTCCTTAGTCGTAGACGTTCCAAACTCTCCTCGACGTTCGATGTTGAAGTCGCTACTGGAAGAACCGTCGCCGTTAATTCTGTTCTTCGTGATTGTACTCCTGAGCTCAACAATCACATCTTTCCAATCGACCTTATTCCGATGCAACTCGGAAGTTTTGACGTCATAGTAGGCATGGACTTTCTTCGAGAAAACCATGCTAAAGTTGTGTGCTTCAACAAGATGATTCGATTTTCGCTCGCGAATGGTGACTTATTATATGTATACGGTGATACTACTTCGAAGGGTCTCAAGCTCATGTCATGTGTCCAAGCTAGCAAGTATCTCCGCAAGGAATACAGAGCTTTCTTGGCTAACATCGTAGTAGCGGAGAAAGAAAAGAAAGAAAAGAAGGAAGTGAAAGACGTTCCTGTGGTTCGAGAATTTCCTAATGTTTTTCCAGAGGATCTTCCCGGGCTACCGCCAAGTCGTGATATCGACTTTCGTATCGACCTCATTCCTGGAGCCAACCCTATTGCCAAAGCTCCTTATCGACTTGCACCATCCGAAATGCGCGAACTCTCAACCCAACTCCAAGAACTACTTGAGAAAGGCTTCATTCGCCCGAGCACCTCTCCTTGGGGCGCGCCAGTCCTTTTCGTCAAAAAGAAGGATGGGTCGTTCAGGATGTGCATCGACTATCGGGAATTGAATAAGTTAACTATCAAGAATCGCTATCCCCTACCTCGTATCGATGATTTGTTTGATCAACTACAAGGCGCTACGTGTTTCTCAAAGATCGACCTACGTTCAGGATATCACCAACTGCGTATACAAGAGGAGGATATACCCAAAACCGCTTTTCGTACTCGTTACGGCCATTACGAATTCGTTGTAACGCCTTTTGGTTTAACCAACGCGACAGCGGTTTTCATGGATCTCATGAATCGCGTGTGTAAACCATATCTCGACCATTTCGTCATCGTATTCATCGACGATGTCTTGATCTATTCCAAATCGAAGACCGAACACGCGCAACATCTACGTTTGGTTCTCGAGTTACTCCAGGGGAACCAACTCTATGCCAAGTTCTCAAAGTGTGAATTTTGGCTGGAGGAAGTTCAGTTTCTGGGTCACATCATTAATAGTCAGGGCATTCACGTCGATCCTGTGAAGATTGAAGCCGTTAAGAGCTGGGTTACGCCCAGGAACCCGTCTGAAGTCCGCTCTTTACTTGGACTAGCGGGCTATTATCGACGATTTATCGAAGGATTCTCAAAGATCGTTGTGCCGCTTACCACTCTCACGCATAAAGACAAGCCTTTTGTTTGGAAAACCGAACAAGAGTCTGCCTTTCGAACCCTCAAGTACATGCTTTGCAACGCTCCTTTTCTCACGTTGCCCGACGGAAACAACGATTTCATTGTCTATTGTGATGCTTCCAACCTTGGTCTTGGTTGTGTTCTCATGCAACGGGACAAGGTCATAGCTTACGCATCTCGTCAGCTCAAAGTCCACGCGAAGAATTATACAACCCATGATCTCGAGCTAGGCGCAGTTGTTTTTGCATTAAAGATTTGGCGACACTACCTGTATGGTACCAAGTGTACGATCTTCACCGATCATAGGAGCCTGCAACATATCTTTAATCAGAAGGAACTTAATATGCGTCAACTCCGATGGGTCAAACTTTTCAACGATTACGACTGTGAGATCCGTTATCACCCAGGAAAGGAAAATGTTGTTGCCGACGCACTTAGCAGACGGAGCTACCTGCTTAGCACACGTAATGTTCAAGCCCAACACGATCTCGAAACCCTCATTCGCGAAGCTCAGCATGCGTGTTTTAATGAACGCACACTGAAGAAGGAAAGAATCTACCACGATGGAGCTCAGCTTGTGAGCAAATCGAACGGGATATTCCACTTTCTGGACCAAATTTGGATTCCCAAACGAACCAATTTGCGACAGATCTTGATGGACGAAGCCCACAAATCCTGGTATTCTGTTCATCCCGGTGCCGATAAAATGTACCAGGACCTTCGTTATAAGTACTGGTGGCCGGGTATGAAAAGGGATATCGCTCTCTATGTCGGAAAACGCCTAACTTGTGCTAGAGTCAAGACTGAACATCAAAGACCCTCTGGCTTACTCGAACAACCACCAATTCCCATGTGGAAGTGGGAAAGTATAGCCATGGACTTTATAACCAAGCTACCGCACACGTCATCAGGTCACGAAAGCATTTGGGTTGTGGTCGACCGTTTGACTAAATCAGCTCACTTTTTGCCAATACGGGAAGACTACAAGGTAGAACGATTAGCCCAAATCTACACCGACGAGTTCATTTGTAATCATGGGACGCCTCGTGACATCATCTCTGATCGTGATGCTCGGTTTACCTCGCGACTGTGGGAAACGTTTCAAACGGCACTCGGTACATCGCTTAATCTAAGTACCGCTTTCCACCCTCAAACCGACGGTCAGACTGAAAGAACGATTCGTACTCTTGAAGACATGCTCCGTTCGTGTGTCTTAGACTTCGGTGGTAATTGGGATAAATACCTGCCGTTAGTCGAATTCTCGTATAACAACAGCTACCATTCTAGTATCCAAATGGCACCATTCGAGGCATTATACGGAAGAAGATGTCGATCGCCCATTGTGTGGCACGAGATCGGTCATTCGCAATTAACCGGTCCTGAGCTATTACAAGAAACGACAGACAAAATTTTCCAAATTCGAGACAACCTGGTGAAAGCTCGGGATCGACAGAAAAGTTACGCCGATAAGAAGCGCAAGCCCCGTGAATTTGACATTGGTGACTACGTACTCCTAAAGGTATCACCTTGGAAGGGTGTAGTCCGATTCGGCAAAAAGGGAAAACTCGCGCCTCGATATGTTGGACCTTTTAATATTCTGGAAAGGATCGGAAAAGTCGCCTACAGACTCGAACTACCGGAGGAACATAGTAATGTCCACCCGACTTTCCACGTGTCAAACCTCCGAAAGTGCCTAGCCAACCACGACTTACACGTTCCTCTCGATGATCTGCAAGTGAACGAAACATTACACTTCGTGGAAAAGCCTGTTGAAATCATGGATCGCCAAACCAAGCAACTCAGACGCTCTCGCATTCCTATTGTGAAAGTCCGATGGGAAGGCAAACGAGGCGCAGAGTTCACTTGGGAACTCGAAAGCTACATGAAGGCAAAGTACCCGCAGTTGTTTAGAGAAGAAACTAGAGAGAGAAAGTGACATCGTGATTCTAGTGCTTTGCTCGATTTCATATCAATCAATAGAATCACCGATTATATTACGTTCTCGTGTGTTCATTCAAGTTCGTGTATGGATTCCGCACGTCACACGTTCGGTTCACAATCGTCTCGGAGTCAAAACCGGCCCGAACAGAAAATTTTCAAACGTGATTCACGGCGTTGTGCAGCTTCCAGCTTAATTTCGGGACGAAATTCCCTAAACAAGGGGAGGCTATAACACCCCGTGTTTTCACAAGTCAAAGTCAAGGTCAAAGTCAACGACCAGTTATACGGATTTGACTTGTAGGAATTTCTTTATTTTATTTGTATTATGTGGAGTAAGTGTTGTTAATTGCAAAGCCATCGACGTATTATTCAAGCGACTTACGACTGTGAACTATAGGCAGTAACAATGCGATAAAGTTAACCAACTGATAATCAAGCTACGCTAATCGAATCGACAACGAATCGCAACTCGAGTTACGTATTTTAATTATTGTTATACGTGTGTGTGTACCTTACGTGTTACCTGTGCATGTTTATTTATGTTGTGTTGTGGTAATCAAGTGAACTCAATCGAAACTCGAATGCAATCGAATACAATCGAACTCGAAACTCAATCGAACTATGATATTTAGTAGTTGGGACTAAAAGTAATTTGATTAGGAAACCCTATCGAATCGAACCGCTCGCAATCGAAATCGACTTAACGAAAATCGTCGCGTCAAACACTTGAACCAAGCGCCATCCGGCCGGATAGCCATCTGGCTGGATAGCCATCCGACCGGATAGTCATCCGACCGGATAGCCACTATGTCTCAAATCAGGTGTCATCCGACCGGAATGTCATCTGACCGGATCAGTCATCCGGGCGGTGTATCATCCGATCGGATAACCCTTTCCTCTTTTGGAATCCTATAAATACCCCTGTCACTCTCCACACTTACTACTGTTGGCAAGTGACGTCCGAACAGCACGCTCTCCTCACCTTTTCTCCGATTTCTCTCGATTCCGGTAAGATCCCTCCTAAATCTTGTACTTTCTTGATCTACACGCACTCCTACACCATTCTATCTTTTAAATCTTAACATTTAACCGTGAAATCACTAGATTTCGGGTGTTCTAGGATGATGTCATCATGTGTTCTTCAAGAACTTCATGTTTTGGCCTCAATCCACCAAGAACAACTGAGATCTAACAGATTTCTACAAAGATCTTGTAAGGATCTCGACACAAGTGTGGTGAAAAAGGATTGAAAGATGGTTTCTAACTTTCTTTCAACTCTTTTGCACTCAATGTACTCAACAGCGAGAGGATCCGACCCTGATCTAGTCCTCTACTCTATCGTAGTGTTGTACTAGCTCAAGATCCGGATTCTACCCACGAGACTACCGACTTCGGGTTAACCAAGAACAACCGTATTGAACCGGTAACCGGCCGGACTAGGGTGATTCCTGGTCGGGTTGGTCATCTGGGTTGAACTAGGGGTTCTATTGGCTAACACGTTGTCAAGGTGTCTCGACATAATGACAAACCACCAAAACGACCAAGTGTAGGACGAACAGAACAACCGTAACGGATTGCTATCTGACCGGATTGCTGTCCGACCGGATAGGTCATCCGAACGGATTACCATCTGAACGGATCACACTTGGGTCCCACCTTTAAAACAACCTTATCTGAAGTTTGCGTATCGAACGAATTGCAATCCGATCGGACGACCATCTGACTGGATTACTCTTCGGATCATGAGATACTAAGGCTTCCAAGACTTAAACAATTTTAAACATGCTCATTGCTAGGGTTGCCACCCGATCGGATGGAGTGACACTTCTGTTGAGAACTTGTCTTCACTAAGAAGTCTCACCAATAAGTTACCGTCCGACCGGATGACCATCCGCACGGATTGCCATCCGCACGACTCACCATCCGATCGAACGACTTGATGGATAGAGATACTTCAATGCTTTCAAAATGCTACAACGAAAACTTCAATAGACAAGCCATCATACACAAACACATTCTTCTTATAGGAAGAAATAATCCACTTGAATCGCCATCCGACCTGACCACTGTCTGACCGGATGACCACCCGAACGGATTGCCATCCGCACGGATTGCTGTCCGATCGGATTACCATCCGATCGAACCACCATCCGACCCTTTCGCACCTTGTAACATTTTACGCATCACTCATCGTTGTGTTATCGAATCTATTCAGGCTAACCTTACTCGCTAAGCGCTCCCTTCAATCCACTAATCGCTGTGAGTATACTCGATCCCTTTTTGCTTTACGCACTTTTGGGTGTTACATACGTTACGAATATTCAAACTACAACAAATCACACTACTCAATACTATTTGAACGCTAACTGTTAATGCATGTTATACGTGGCTCATGAATGCTTGTTTGTTATGTTTACACATGGAATGCTGTCTACCTGCCTTAGCAACGATAGTACTATAGTTTGGACTCAGCACCCGTTCACACGGGGGTTGTTAAGGACAATTACTTGCATGGATTACGGTGGTAATCATGTGTTGCGAACTGCCTCGGGCAGTCAACCCGCAGTCATTGGTATCGATGGATCTATGTCGATAACTAACGTGCTTCATTTCACTATGTGTGCTTAGGAAGTTTACATGCTTAGCTTGCTGTGAACTTGAGGCTAGGAAAGGTCTAGGATGCTCTCTGTGCTGTGATGAAATCGAAGCTAGGAAAAGAGGTCCTAGAAACCAATAAATAAACTATCTATGTTTAAATCTGAGTCGTCGGAACAGAATATTTGCCTAGATTTATGTCTGTAATAATTATTTTGCTGTTTGAGATACGGTATGGGACGTATTATTTAATTGAATAGTATTGATAATTGTCATGGAAACTTCTGGACAATCTGTTTCACTCAGTGCCATGCCCCGATGATTCCGCCATTGGTTGGGGTGTGACATTACTGGTGGGCCCGGCGGGGAGTATCGTGACGTAGTTGATATCATCATTGTCAATACACACAATATAATAGCACAGCGGAAGGCTTGGTGAATAATTACTATTACAAACCATAGTGTCTGAGTGTCTGAATGAAAGAATATACAGACTTGGTTGTAATAAAGATCCACAGGCGGATCATAAAATAAAATACGTGAAACTGAAATAACAGACTCCAGGTATCTAGGGATTTGTAAGATTCCCTTATTTTGACACCTAATAGCTCCAGCCTATTTACGAGAGGTACCTGTAATCAGTCTTTGAAAAATACGTCAGTTTACACTGGTAAATACGATTAACTAACTCATTTGAAAAGAATTTATAAAATTGATTTAAGTGCACAAGGCACAAATCATTTATACTTGGGACAATTATTTAATATAATCTTGTATGCCGTTTTACATGTTTGTCATACATATGGGGCCGGTTTGGAAGCCGGTCATGATTAACCGACTCACCACTATAAAACCCACAAAGGAATTATCCCCATCATGTGGGTTATTTAGCATTTGCATCTGTCAGGTGTATGCATACACCCCGTGCATAGGTCGTGGTCATTTACAAATGAAATGAGCCAAGGATATCCAGGACACGGTCGTATTAACCCCCAATGCTTATGTTATCAAACAAAACAGATTAAAACGGGTTATGTAAATTTATTAATCACAATCTGATTAAATGATTTCATACCCGACCAAGTGGTATTATTATAATACCATATCCCAAGCCCGTATAACGGAAAATAAGTGAAAAGTATTTACCTGAGCCAGATGAAAGAGGTAACTCAGCCGTATATTCTTAAAGCCTTATGAAATACCTTCTATTGTAGCTACTCAATCTGTATGAAATGTTTAATAACCTATTATGATACTAACGGGTCTTTATTTAAGTCAAGGACTTAGACCGGTTAGTGGGAAAGATAATTTACGGTTCTAAACGCTAGATTAAGCGGAGACCGGAATAGAATGTGGTTTAGACCCGACAAGTTTGGCTATTTGTATAATATAGGTAAACCAAACACATTTTGGAATTTGAGGATTTAATGATAAGGTTAAACCCGTTTCGGCTATTTTACGTAAACTAGTCACATAAACCGATCTGAATGCATAAACGCATAAGGGTAACCAAATGAATTATATACAGGTCTCATATGTTATTATGCTTAGAATATGTTAATACATCAGTAGGATGTTAACATATATGCCCAAAAAGTGTTTAAAACCAAATTAAGTCCCGTAAGGGCATTTTGGTCATTTTAACGATTATAAAAGAGATTTTATAATAAACTGAGGTTCTGGTCCTTGGTAATCAGTAAAAATATTTATTTTATCACATTACATCAGTAAGATATTATACATATGTGAGGTTTACCATTTATGGCCAAACTATGCCCCGAAAAGGCATTTTGGTCATTTCACACATGTCTTTAAGGACATTTTTGGAAGTATGAGTTCATGACTTATACTTACTGTAATAATATTAAAATTTGTTTAAAAATTCAGTAGGTAATAAGTCTTAGGTGTTAAGTATGGTTTTAAACCATACTATGCACCTAGTTAGTGTAAAATTCGCTAATTGACGATAATTAAGATGATTATGTAAATCTAAGATTTTGATCAGTTTTAAATGCTCAAAATAATTTATTTAATGTATGAAATCAGTAGGAAAAGGTTTGGCATTCAAATCATTTGTTAATCTCATTTTATGCATGAAAAGGGTATTATCGTCATTTACCGAATTACATAACAACTCCATGATTTGATCAGTTTATAATCTGACCAAAAATCCTATAAATCCTTAAAAATAATATCTTAACAGTAGGTAATGAGTTTTGGGTCAAAATCCAAGTTTAAACATGTCTTATGCAAGATATTTTTTTTATCCGGTAATTTAGTTGGTCATTTTTATTAACGTTATATATTCGACAAAATGCAAGATATCGTAATTTAATTAATAAAAAGCTTCTATTTATAATATCGAGCATAACTTCTGTTTGAGACCAAGAACTGATGTCAAATTTTCGGGACAAGTTTATATATCAGTAACAAGTGTTTATGTCCTCTCACATTTTTTAAAAATCTCATTTATATGTCAGAGGGCAATTATGGCATTTATGAGCATAATAACAATAAGAGCATATAATTTAAACTATTAAGGACCAAGCAATATAACTTCAGGGGGTTATATTACTGTATAATGTGGTCCTAATGGAAGCTTAAAACATGGGAGAATTAAGCTTAATCGGGTCAGAACTGAAAGTCAAAGCAAAAGTCAAGCTTTTGCGATTTTCGGTTATGAACCGACCTTAAACTGATAATTATCGGGTTAGATATGTTTGAACATGTTCTAATACTATTTACTAAGTTATTAGAATGATAAAATATAATTTATAACCTTTGGTTTATTAGTTTGAATCATTATTTAAAATTCTGTCCAGTTTGACTTTTTGATTCTTTAGTTTGACCCGACAATTAACTAGTCAAACGAAATAATTAGGAGGTGCCCTATTAAGGGTTAATCACCTACTTTAATATGGTCACATAACCACTTTTATTTCGGACAGTGGCTGGACCATTTGTAATTAAACCGAAAGTCAAAGTTAATTTACGATATCTTTGACTTTTCTGTTTTTAAGCTAATAAACTGAACTAAGGAAAGGCTAAGACACTTACATAGGGTCCTAGCTATCTTTTCTACACTTCTTGATCCTCTTCTATGGCCAGGTCTCTCCAGAAGTGAGTATTGTAGTTGTTGCAAGTGAATGAGCAAATAATATGTTCAACATGGAGGCCTATTTATACTTGAAATCCATGATTCAAGATCACTCCAGGTGTAATGGGAGTGTTTAGGATCACCCCAAGTGTCCTAGTGGTATTCTAAAACCGACAACAAGCCCCAAGTATCGAAATTCAGGCATCTAAGGTAGTGGAACAGGCTGTAACCAGCAGCTGTCATGTTTTTGCAGAACTGGGCGTTTGTCGCGGGCTGCGTAAGAATCAGAGAAGGTTTACGCGGGCCGCGACAACCTTCTGTTTGACGGGTGGTCCGTAGGACAACCCTTAAGGCCTTTAAATAGACTAAAATACCATACTTTATCCGGTTAATAGCTTGAATTTGGTAATCACAAGATGTTTGATGTTACAGGTGTTAAAGAGCTTAAAATGCGGGTTTTATGGAGCTTGGATGGATGCTAGAAGTTGGCGGTGTTGGGATTGAAGAAATGGTGAATTAAATGAAGGAAACAAGGAAAAACTAACACTCAGCGCCGTAACCTACGGAACTTGGCCGTAGGTTACGGCCCCAACCTTTGCAAAAAGCCTTCGCCGTAAGACAGAAGCCACCCGCCGTAAGGGAAAGCCACCCGCCGTAACCTACGGCCCTCTGCCGTAGGTTACGCCACCGACTGATCCAATTTTGTAACTTATGCACTAAATTGTCATTTCATGGGTTTTTATGGTGGCTCATCATATGTTTTCGGTTACCACTTGCTTGTGCACGATTTTTGGAGCAACTTTGGAGACCTTAGGCTAGAAGAACACTAGTGAATCTCTTGTTTTTATGTTGGTGATTCTCTTGAACATTGAAACGAATTTTATGATGTTGCTTGAAGCCATGAGTGGCTAAACGTTTGTGATCATCCTGGATTGAAGGTTTTATCTTAGACATTTCATGTTTGATTTTCCTAATTTCTAGAATAACAATCTTTATCTTTATGGTTTGTTTGTTATGGTGTGTGATTGTTTGTTAGTAACTTGTTAATTCTTGCATTGAACTAATTAGAAACCATACGTTCTTGGTGTCGTTGGCAATCGAGATATCATGGGTATAGTTAGGCTTGGGTAAGGGTTGATTGATCATCGGGTAACAACCTCACGTTCTAGGAATCTGAGTACTTAGTTCCCTTTCATCACTGCAAGTAGTCACACATGAGCTATGTCTATGTAGTTCTTTCTAGTGGAATGATAACATGAATGTCAATTGAAACCGGAAATCTAGGATGGTCATTTGCCTCTAATTTGTTTACAACCAAAACTTTTCGCTTGCACTTTAATTAGTTAATTTTAGTTTTAAAACCAATCCAATCAAATCAACTCTTGAATTTTATTTTATTTGCAATTAGATTAATTTAGTCACCTTAGATATACATTTAAATAACACATATTCCATAAACTCCCTGTGTTCGATACCCACTTACCGCTATCTATTTAGTTGTATTTGGATTAAATTTGATTGTGACCACGACATCACGTCAAATTTTGGCGCCGTTGTCGGGGAGTAGTGCGCAACGTGTGTTATTTTTGCTTTTCTTAAGTTTGTTATTTTTCTAGTTTACGCGGGGTGTGTTAGTGTGCAGGTATTTACAGGTGCATGCGTACTAGAAGCTCTCACAAGCTTTCACCATTAGCATTTGATCCGGAAATCGAACGAACTTTGCGAGCAAACAGGATTTTGTTAAGGGAAAATACAATTAGCGGTTCACCAACAACACCAATTAAACCGATTACACCAATTCGATACATGGATCAACCACCACCACCACCCACTACGGGTGAACTTATACCACCATTTATACCATCATCCACTCAACCTTCACCAAACACTACCATGCCCAACACTACTACCGATCCTATTCAACCTCATGATGTAGCACTAACTAATACCACACAACCCATTACCACTCAAGATGGACCTCTACTTACCTATAACCCTTCCACTACAATTCCACCATTATCTCATTTTTTCCCAGCTTCGGGTCAATCATCATCCACCTATACATTACCACAAGGTTCAACTGTCGTTCATGCTACTTCTACGTTTAGACCATCGAACCAGTCGGGTTTTCAATATTCGACTCTTCCGTTTGGGCAATCTTCGGGTATAGGGGGAGATGGATACGAAGAAGGATATGAGGATTTTGAGGGTTACAAAGAAGAAGTATATGCATATATGGGTGATGGGGACCAAGGAGACTTTGGTTATGTGCAAGGCCAATCTCAAGGAATGGCAAGTGTTGGTGGAATGCCATAACAACAACAACTCATACCACAACACATTAGGCCAAGGCCACAAGGGCCACCAATGCAACATCCTATACCATTGCAACAAGTTTGACTACAACATGTACAACCTCAACTTCAAAGGCCAATTCAACAACCACCGATGCCACAACAACAATTTCAACAACCAATGGCACCACAAGGGCATATACCAAGACCAATGGGTCCTGTTCGTCCAAGGGGGCGGTTTGGTGTACCAAGAAGGCATCTTAGAGAACATGCGAGGGGTATTGAAGCGCATTTTAGGCCGGTGATTACTCATAATCCTTCACCGGTGGTTATTCCTCACAACAATCAAGGAAGAACTTTTGAAGTGAGAACGAATTCCTTGCAAAGTTTGCCGAAATATAAGGGTCTACAACGGAGGAACCCTATTTCCATTTGGAAGCCTACGACTCAATTTGCAATACTCTTGGGAGTCAAGGTTTTTCGGCCGATGATGTCAAGTTGGTTTTATTTCAATTTTCTTTGGAGGATAAGGCAAAGAAGTGGTTTTACACTTTGCCTTCAGCATCTATTTTCACTTGGGCGGAAATGCAACAAATTTTCTTAAACGAATTTTATACCGCCCAAAAGACCAATGATGCTAGGAAGGGGTTGAGGAGTTTCCAACAACAACAAGGCGAAATGTTTCATGAAGCCTTTGAGCGCTTTAATATGATGATAAAAATTGCCCGCATCATGGAATTGAACTTTGGGAGTTGATGAATGCTTTCCATGAGGGGTTGTGTGCCGAAGATGCGCGTGATTTAATGTCCATCACAAATGGGACTTTTGGCACAAACTATGAGCATGACGATTGGGAGTTCTTGGAGCAAATGGCCATTACATCAAAGAGAAAAGCTCAAGCATCAAGGAGAGCACGACCGGCCATTACCCGAACACAAGTGCATGCGGTTGATGATGGTAATGTACAAACTTCTAATCAAATTTATGATGTTTGTGCTATTTGCAATGAAATAGGTCATGCGGCTGAAAATTGCCAAGGAGGTGATGGACAATACGAAGAGGTTCATGCTGTGCAAGGTCAAGGAGGGGGTGGTAGAAATTACAACAATATGAATTCTAACACTTACCACCCCGGGTTGAGGAACCACCCAAACTTTCGCTATGGGAACCCTTCAAATCAAGTTAACCCGAATTTCCAAGGAAACCAAGGATTTCAAAGGCAATATCAAATGGGTCAAAGCTCTTCGGGTGGAAACGAAGTAGTGGAAATGTTGAAGGTGATGCAAGTCGAAATGCAACGAATGAATCAACGTGATGAGGTTCGGATGCAAAAGGACGAGGCCCGTGATAAAGCTATTCAAACTTTGACTACTCAAATGGGTCAACTTGCGAGTGAAGTGGCGATTTTGAAGAAAGCAAAAGGCCAGCTACCAAGTGATACGGTGACAAATCCTAAGAACATAAAAGGCGTTAATATCAATGTGGTAAACACCGTTCCTAGTACCGAATTTAATGAAAAATGTCTAACCTCTTCGTGTCAAATAAATACAGGTATAGAGAAGGATGCCGATGGTGAGAATGATAAAGAACATGGAACACCAATCGTGCCTATCCGTGTGGGAAAATTAAAAATCCCTCATGCATTGTTGGACTACGGGGCAAGCATGAGTGTGCTACCAGGCGATTTATATGATATGTATGACTTTGGTCCGCTTCAAGATATAGACACCATGGTAAGCTTGGCGGATGAAAGTTGGAGGCGTCCATGGGGAATGGTTCGGAATGTTAAGATTCAGTTGGGAGAGTTTGAATACCTGGTGGATTTTCTAGTTCTAGACTATGCTTCTACCAAAATGGCAGCACAACAAAGGGTAATCTTAGGTAGACCGTTTCTATACACAGCAAATGCTCAAATTAATTGTAGAGACGGGATTATTACCATGACCGAAAAGAAGCGTAAGATGTCCTTTGATGTTAAAACTAGAGTGATTAGTTATGAGTCCATTGAGGGGAAGGGTGGTGAGTCTAGTGATTGTATGAAAAATGTGTTTCAAAGAATGAGAAAAAAGCACCCACCGGACCGTGAAGAAAAACATATGGGTATAAGCAGGAGTGTATTTGATTACCCACCGAGTCGAAACGAGACGGGTGCATTTTGCTCAATGGCACAATGTAGTGATGGAAGTGGCAGTAACCGATTCTTTGAGCCACCATAAATGGGGGTGGCACGGTGTGGCTGAAGACTCGAAACTTAGCGCTGCTCGGGAGGCAACCCGGGGTTTTATATTGATCTTGCTATTTTTATCTTTCTATGTTTCAGGGCCATGGCGACATTCAAGTGTGGGGAAGATGTACGGATATTTGGGTAAAAGTGGTGATAGGAAGTCGGATTATCTACAACATCTGTTGTGGCAAACTTCACCAGGTCAATGTACTCTTTCCTTAGTCTTGTTGTGTTCTTTAGCTTTGAAATATTGGTAGTTAGTTTGTTTGATTTTGTTTAAAAAAATACAAAAAGAAATTTGG
Source organism: Helianthus tuberosus (assembly GCA_030545235.1). NCBI lineage: Eukaryota > Viridiplantae > Streptophyta > Magnoliopsida > Asterales > Asteraceae > Helianthus > Helianthus tuberosus. Next base: position 107,852,409 of record CM060430.1, on the reverse strand, counting down.
GGTTTGAGTTTATAATTTTAGTTGGTGTTTAAGAATTTATGCGATCAAAGTCTCTCAAAACCATACATTGGGGTCAATGTATCCCAAGTGTGGGGATGGGGAGAAATTTTGAGATTTTTGAAAAAATTTTAAATCAAGCAAAACATGAAAAATTTGAACACCTTAGTCTAACCCCAGATGATGCACCGGCAACCCTTAATACCCTTTTGTTCTTGGTGAGAGTTGAAGCCACACTTGTACATAAATAAAATTTATCTTTGATGAGAGTGGCAACGGGCAGGGGTGCATTAGAACTTGTGCTTGAATGCGGTTTGAGTCCTTAGTTGGACGTGAATGTGAAAAGGATAAGGGCATTTAGGTAGCCTCGTCTTTAGTGTGTGTGAGTGTAGGACTTGGGGGGTTGGACCTCATAAATTATATAAATGAGCATGGTTGTGAGAGGGGCGGGGGTTTGGACATTTAGTTGCCCAATTTTGTGCCTACAAGCCTATCGTTTGTTACCCCTAGATAGTTACCTAAAAATTTACCCGATTTGACCCGGTCTTATTGTATTAGTGGTTGTTTAGTAGTTTGTGATTTAGTTTGTTTTATAAAAAAAAAAAAAAAGAAGAAGAAAAAAAAAAGAGAAAAAGCAATGAAAAATGAAAAAGAAAAGAAAAAAAAAAGTGATGTTTAGTTCTCTTGTATATAGTAGTTAAGTTTGATAGTTGTTTGTTTGTTTCTTTGGGTAATAAAAGACGGGTTAAGTTTTCGCTACTTCATATATATTCCATTTCCTACCCATTCGCCTAGCCTCGTTACAACCTTAAAAGCCCCTTTGATTTGCATTCATGTTTGGCACTTGTAGGAGGAGGACCGATTTAGGTACAAGCCTATAGTTGTGCAATCACCCGTTTGCCTATTGTGTGTCTAGCTTATCTTTGCTAGTACTTACATGTAGCCGAGAGGAGAGGTTTAGAGAGGGGTGTATTGTTTTGGGTGTTAAGAACGGGTTAGTAAAAGGATGACATGTTTTTGTTTAGTTTATGTTGATCGCGTATGTGTTGAAAATAGTTTTTGAATGAGTTGCTTGGGACAAGCAACGGGTAAGTGTGGGGATGTGACGGGTGGTCCGTAGGACAACCCTTAAGGCCTTTAAATAGACTAAAATACCCTACTTTATCCGGTTAATAGCTTGAATTTGGTAATCACAAGATGTTTGATGTTACAGGTGTTAAAGAGCTTAAAATGCGGGTTTTATGGAGCTTGGATGGATGCTAGAAGTTGGCGGTGTTGGGATTGAAGAAATGGTGAATTAAATGAAGGAAACAAGGAAAAACTAACACTCAGCGCCGTAACCTACGGCACTTGGCCATAGGTTACGGCCCCAACCTTTGCAAAAAGCCTTCGCCGTAAGACAGAAGCCACCCGCCGTAAGGGAAAGCCGACTGATCCAATTTTGTAACTTATTCATTAAATTTTCATTTCATGGGTTTTTATGGTGGCTCATCATATGTTTTCGGTTACCACTTGCTTGTGCACGATTTTTGGAGCAACTTTGGAGACCTTAGGCTCGAAGAACACTAGTGAATCTCTTGTTTTTATGTTGGTGATTCTCTTGAACATTGAAACGAATTTTATGATGTTGCTTGAAGCCATGAGTGGCTAAACATTTGTGATCATCCTGGATTGAAGGTTTTATCTTAGACATTTCATGTTTGATTTTCCTAATTTCTAGAATAACAATCTTTATCTTTATGGTTTGTTTGTTATGGTGTGTAATTGTTTGTTAGTAACTTGTTAATTCTTGCATTGAACTAATTAGAAACCATACGTTCTTAGTGTCGTTGGCAATCGAGATATCATGGGTATAGTTAGGCTTGGGTAAGGGTTGATTGATCATCGGGTAACAACCTCACGTTCTAGGAATCTGAGTACTTAGTTCCCTTTCATCACTGCAAGTAGTCACACATGAGCTATGTCTATGTAGTTCTTTCTAGTGGAATGATAACATGAATGTCAATTGAAACCGGAAATCTAGGATGGTCATTTGTCTCTAATTTGTTTACAACCAAAACTTTTCGCTTGCACTTTAATTAGTTAATTTTAGTTTTAAAACCAATCCAATCAAATCAACTCTTGAATTTTATTTTATTTGCAATTAGATTAATTTAGTCACCTTAGATATACATTTAAATAACACATATTCCACAAACTCCCTGTATTCGATACCCACTTACCGCTATCTATTTAGTTGTATTTGGATTAAATTTGATTGTGACCACGACATCACGTCACTGTTCAGGTTAAAAATGATTCAATTTTGGCATTTTCAGTCCCTGGTCCTTATAAACTCAATATAACCTCATTTTTGGCATATAAGGCCCTTGTAGTTAGTTTGTAGAGGTTCAAGAGAGTATAACCAAACTCCGTTAGACCCAGATTCGTTAAAAGAGCACTATAAACACAAGTTTCATCACATTGACACTTTTCACCCAAAGTCTTGTAAACTTATGTAACGATCTCGAAAACACGTGAAATTTATATCACTTATTCTTGAGAATATATTTGAATATTATGAAGCCTCGGGTTCGTTAAAAGGTCACTCAGAGGTAAGAATTAACATGTTGACACGTTTAACCCCTGTAATTCATAATCTTTCGATTATTTCCATAAACGGCTTCTTATATCCATTTAATCACTCGTTTAAGAATATATTCTTCATGTATGGTCATTCAGAGGCACAAGTTTAGCATGTTGACACTTTTAGTCCTTCCAAACACATAATTTCATCGTTTGTTAACTTTAGTCCTTCAAACTCAATCTTTCACATTTTTAGAGTTTAGGACACGTGTCTTTATATAATTGGACACGTTTTTACGTGGTGTTACAAGGTACAATTTACCGGAAGGCTCTAGTCTGGAATGATGGTATAAATAACCAATTAGAATGCTAACGGGTCTTAATTAAGTCATAGACTTAAACCAGCTACTTTTTAAGTATGAAAACGATACGATATGCTAGATTAAGCGATGACCGGAAAAGAATGCAATTTAGACCCAAAAAGTATGAAGACTTGTATAATATGGGTAAACTAAATACATTCTGGATTTTGAGGTAAAAATGATAAGGTTAAACCCGTTTCGGTAAACTTACGTAAACTAGTTACGTAAGCCTAACCGTATGCGTTTAAGCGATAACGAGTAACCGGATAAGTCATGAACAAATTCCATATGCCAATATACTTTAAACAAGTTATAATATCAGTAGGATATCAACTTGTATGCCCGTTAAGGTTTTAAAATCCAATTATGCCTCATACGGGCATTTCGGTCATTTTACGACGTATAAAAGGAACTTGAGTACAATCTGATGTTACGTCCATAAATATTCTTTGAAAACATTTTATTTATGATATAATATCAGTATAATATCAAACTTATGTATGTTTTATAGTTTAAAACCCAACTACGCTCCGTAGGGGCATTTTGGTAATTTCACACATAGTTTTGAAGGCTAATTTGGGATTCTGAGTTTATAGCATATACCTACTGTAAAAATATTCAAAATGATTTATAAAATCAACAGGTAACAAGTCTTGATTGGTAGTTATGGTTTAACGCCATACTATGCGTCGAAACGGCATTTAAGTCACTAAATGACGATATGTGCGATGTTTAAGGAAAACTGATGTTATGAACAGGTTTAAATGATCTAAATATGTTAATTAATATAATATATCAGTGGTCAAAAGGTTTTGTATGAAAATTATGCTTTTAAATCATTTTAGGTGCAAAAAGGGCATTATCGTCAACCAAAGACATAATTCAAGAACGTATGCGTAACCTCAGTTTATAAACTGAATGAATATCCCAAATTATCCTAATTATGATATTACATTAGTAAGCAATGAGTTTGTTATGAAAAGTTATGCTTAAAACCGATCTATGCGCCTAAAGGGCATCTTGGTCAATTTAAAGCATAATTTACGATATTATATGCAAACTCAGTTTATGATCAGATTTGTAACATCAAAATATGTTAATCATATTAACATATCAGTACCTAAGTTGTTTGTAAGCCTTTTGGTGTCTAACGCCTTATTTTCACTAAAAAGGGCATATCGGTCAAAGTATGGCATATTTAATGGAACATGTACAAAAACTTAGATTTCTAGTGTGATCGTGCAATATAACCTTATAGGGTTATTTTACATTATAATACGATCATAACGGAACCTAAAATCAGTAGCAAACTAATCTAATTTGGTTCATAATCGAAAGTCAATGCAGAAGTCAAACTTCACGACTTTCGGTTGCGAACCGACCCTAAAACTGGAATTGACGAGCCAAACATGTTTACACATGTTCTAATAATTATTCCCAAGTTGTTTAAATGATAAAACATATTTTAGGATACTTCTAAACACATATCGTAATTATTTCAAAAACTGACCTGTTGACTTTTTAAAACAATATTAAGTTGACTCGTCAATTGACCAAGCAAACGTGATTCTTAGGAGGTGCCCTTTTAAGGGATAAACACCTACCTAAATATGATCACGTAGCCACGTTCGTTGCGAATCATGGCTTGATCGTTTAAGGTTTGACTAAAAGATAAAGCGATTATCATAAACGCTTGACTTTTCGGCTTTAAAAGCCAAATAAAATAACTAGCCATGAAAGGAAAACTTACAAGTGGTCCTAAGGACTGAAGAATACCCAATGGTGGTTCCCAATTGCTCAAGACCCTCCAGGTTTTAGAAGATTTGAGAGAAAGAAGGAAATGTGCAAGTGAAAGTGTAAGAATATCCCACCTATTTATAGTTGAAGGTGGGTTTCTAGGATCATTCCAAGTGTTAGAGAGGCTCTAAGATCATTCCAGGTGTAAAGGCATGTGTCTAATACCATTAACAAGCTCATGGTTTCGAAATACAGGTGCTAGAGTGGTTTGTGTGGGCTGCAAGGAAGAAGAAGGGCAGCTGTCCAGATTTTCTGCTGTTCAGACATATATACGGACCATATGGGTCTGTGTATACGGTCCGTAAGGACCAGGTTAGATCACATGAAGTTTCATCTGTTGTCACGTTTAGCCCCTGTACTTCCAAACGCTCACGTATCGTTGATTTTATGTTAAAAAGCTATCCTAGGACAATAATAGGCACACCCATGAGTATAACTAAGCATCATAAACTTCTTGGTTCGTTGAAAGGTCTCTCAGAAGTATAATTTTATGCGTTGACGCTTTTAACCCCTTAACTTGCGAACTTGCGCGTATTATCGCGTAATAGCGTAAAAGTCATTCAAGGTTAATAACAAGCATTCCCAAGAGTATGATGGAACATTACGACACTCCAGTTCACACCAGTTTGCTTAAATGGTCACTCAAAGGCGTAGTTTTAAATATTGACGCTTTTGGCCCCTTTAACGTGCAAACTTGCGCGTATTATCGTTTTATCGCGTCGAAGCCTTATGTTACCCATATTAGGATTTCCTGTGAGTATTATCAAACATCACGGTGCTTCGGATTTGTTAAAAGGTCACTCAGAGGTAAGAATTAACATGTTGACACTTTTAACCCTTCGTCGCGCAAACTTTCAAACAGTTGCGCAACTTTCGGACAATTATGTAAACGGCTCTTCTCGTCCAACAAGTGGCTTATATGAGAATACATACACTGTATAAGGTCACTCAGAGGCTTAGTTTCAGCATGTTGACACTTTTAGTCCTTTTATAAATACAGTTTTTGTTTTTAACGAAATTAGTCCCTCATAGTCAACGTTTGACTTTATTAGGGTTTATTACACATGTCCACACATCATTAGACACGATTTTTACAAGGTGTTACACATTCTTTTTACTTAAAATGCTTTGTAAAACTCTAAATGTTTATCAGTTATACTTATGGTGATTAAGTCTTTGTATTCTGAAATTACTGCCGGTATATGGGGTTTTGTATACATTACTTAACACTCGTTACTATTGGGTGAACGGATCCAATAGTAATATGACCACGGGCATAGGGGATTGGCCTCAGTCGCAATACTATTGAGTAACTGATAGATATAAACATTGTAATCGCTCTTGATGCTGTAAAATATAACAATGTGTCTTTTTATAAAATGGAATGAACTCACCAGTATTTTTCGCTGATAAAATGTTTTCAAACGCGTTTCAGGTAAGGTAACTTACTGTGAATATAATAGAAGTCTGCTATGGAGCACTAAATGCTTAAATAAAGTGGCTATAATTACCTGAATAAAAGGAGAAATTTATGTTTTATCAATTAGTGTTTATCCCTATAAAAACATTTGATTGTAATATGGGTTTTATCCCATTTGTTTAATAATAAACTTTGGTGTTTTACAAACTCTGAAATATTTCCTAACAACGATCCCGATGAAAAGTTTTCTGTTGCAAAATTAAATAAAAACACCGGTACCACCTGACTGGTTCACGTCTCCCGCTCCTAGGGTGGGGTCGGGGGTTGTGACCGAAAGTGGTATCAGAGCCACTGCTTTAAGCTATTTAGGTGTTCTTTTAATACCTTAACTTAAACATTAATGTTATGAAATTAATATAGAATAATTTATGTGTTATTCTGTAAATATAAAAATCATATATATGTGAAATATTTTTATATTATTTCGACAATTTCTAAGTCCACAGTATGAGTCACAAAAGTGTATTCGATGCTTTCCAGCATATGTCTGATTCGGAGATGGACGAAGGATCATCCGAAGCCATATCAGGATATGAAGAGGATACAAAAGGATCTTTCATTTCTAAAACTAACTCTACTGAACCTATACCACCTAAAGAGAAAGGATGGTTCAATAAAGAGAAAAGAGAAACACAATAGCTACCATAACCTTATTTGAAGGAACCATTCAAATCCCATTAACCAAACGACTATGGGAAGAACTCGACCGTAGATTAGCAAACTGTGATATGTTTCAACCTATAGCCAAAGAAACAAACCCAAACCTACATGTTCACCTAGGACCTATCCAAATGATTTCTCAACCAATACTCACATTCAATCCATAAGAAATCTCAAGGATATCTGTGTCAGCACCAAATCCAATGGAATAATGGTGGGCCGCTAACTGGGGATTTCAGAACCTCATACAAGACCCTTATCTCCAGCCACAACCACAATTTCCACCATACATCCCGAATGCCTATCTAGCTATGAGCCTTGAGAATATGGCTGAGTTGAGACAATATGGAGAGGAACAGTTATCAAGAGGACACCGAGTCCGTGATATAGGAGAAAAGCTCGTCTGGAAGTACAACAAGAGGAAACTGAAATTCTTAAAACAAGACAAACCGAATATATATATATATATATATATATATATATATATATATATATATATATATATATATATATATATGTGTGTGTGTGTGTGTGTGTGTGTGTGTTATATTATTATTATTACTATTATATATATATATATATATAGGGAGGAGATCATGCGAGAACCACCCTTATTGCGAGAACCGCGAGAACCAATGTGAACACAACCTAAAATAGCTAAAAAAACCTAAAAAAAACCTAACCCCACCCCCCCCCCCACCCAAAAAAAACCTAACCCCCCCCCCCCCCCCAAGCTAAAATGCTAAAAACTAAACCCCCAAAAAACCTAAAAAAAAAAAAAAAAAAATCTACAATTTTTTTTTTAATATTTTTTATGCTCAAATCGCTACTTTTAGTGGCAAAAAAAAAAATTTAATTTTTTTTTTTGCTTCGAAAAGTAGCGATTTTTATATAAAAAATATTAAAAAAAAAAATTTGTGTGATTTTTAGCTATTTTTAGGCATTTTTGGTTGTGTTCACATTGGTTCTCGCGATTCTCGCAATAAAGGTGGTTCTCGCATGATCTTCTCCCTATATATATATATATATATATATATATATCAACGCATACTAAATAACTAAAAATACTGACACATATGATTATAGTTGTATTGATGCAATATATATATATATATATGGGGCCGCTAAAATGAAAACCACCCCCAGTTAAGAGAACCACGAGAACCACTTTCCAACCATTGATCTTTGGAGATGGATGGATGAGATTAAAATTTATAAAAACAATATTAAATTCTTTTTGTATTATTATGTTTTGGGTTATTGGATTTTAATAATCCTAAGTTTCATCAGTTGGCCGATAATAATCCCAACTTTAAAAATTCCCTCCAATAATCCTAACTTGTAAAAGTTTGGACGTCATTGATCATTTTCTAACATAGGTGCACTTAAATCAATTAAGGAGTCTCTAGGTGTAATTGAATCTATTGAGAATATCAAATTCTTATATGTTTGAAAAGGATCAATGGCGGCCAAACTTTTACAAGTTGGGATAATTGGAGGGAACTTTTAAAGTCGGGATTATTATCGGCCAACTGGTGAAACTTAGGATTATTAAAACCCAATAACCCTTATGTTTTTAATATTTTAATGTCAAAATGGCGGTTTAGTAAATTCGCTTGTTTTGACTTATTGTATATATTGTTTTTTATTACTTTTTTGCCTTATTAAATTAATTTTTTTATTAAAATCAGATTTTTTAATTAAAAAACATTTTAAAATCTGATTTGTTTTACAAAAAACAATTTTTGGCAGGATTTTTTTACAAAAAACATTTTTACGAGCTGGTTTTTTACGAGCCGTTTTTTACGCCCCGTTTTTTACGCGCCGTTTTTTAAGCCCCGTTTTTACGCGTCGTTTTTACGCCCGGTTTTACGCGCCGTTTTTACGCCCAATTTTACGCGCTGTTTTTTTACGCCCGGTTTTTCGTGCTGTTTTTTTACGCCCGGTTTTACGTGCCGTTTTTTACGCCTCGTTTTTACGCGCCGTTTTATCACCCCGTTTTTATACGAGCCGTTTTTTACGCCCCGTTTTACGCGTCGTTTGTTACACCCAGTTTTTTACGTGCTGTTTTATTTTAGGCGCCGTTTTTTACGCCCCGTTTTTTTCGCCCTGTATTAAAGCGCCGTTTTTTTACACACACGTTTTTAAACTTTTTTACGGTTCTAAACTTTTTTTTACGAAAACTTTTTTTATGGTTTTAAACTTTTTTTTACTAAAAAACATTTTTTACAAAAACTTTTTAACAAAAAACAAAAATTTATACGAAATTTTTTTTACGGTTTTAACCTTTTTTTTTACAAAAAACTTATTTTTACACACACGTTTTTTAAACTTTTTTACGAAAACTTTTTTTACGGTTTTAAACTTTTTTTTTTACAAAAAACTTTTTTACCAAAAAATTTTTACAATTTTTTTTATAAAATCTATTTTTACAAAAGACAAAAATTTATATGAAATTTTTTTACGGTTTTAACCTTTTTTTTACAAAAACCTTTTTTTTACAAAAACCTTTTTTTACACACTCTTTTTTAAACTTTTTTACATTTTTTACGAAAACTTTTTTACGGTTTTAAACTTTTTTTTTACAAAAACTTTTTTATAATTTTTTTTTACAAAATAACAAAAAGAGGAGAGAGAAATGTGAAGAGATAGAAATTGAAGAGATAAATTGAAAAGACTTTAAAAAGAGAATTTAAAGAGGAGTGGGAGATGATTTGATGATTTTGAGTAAATGACTATATTACATTTTTGGTTGTCGTTATCGGGTTGGTGGAGAGTTGTTCTCGTGGTTCTCTTAACTGGGGGTGGTTTTGATTTTAACGGCCCCATATATATATATATATATATGTATATATATATATATATATATATATATATATATATAACGTTGCAGTGATCGATGGTTTTGATAAAATATGTTTAAATATTTGTTTTGTTTTAATTATTCTGTGATATTAATACCTGAAAATCTTTGCAATTCAGATGTCGAATGAAGTATCCCGTAATCAAGAAATTCATGCTAGTTACAGAAATTCTTTCGATAAAAGTGCTATAAAAATATAGCAGCTCAAGGAATAACTAATGCCATACCTTCGATTATTGAAGCTATTAAAATTTCTATGCCTGTAAACAATAATATTACTATAGGTTGTAAGCATACTCATCATTTCAAAACTAGCCACATTGTCAATGGAGACAATGATATTTTTGTCAAAACTCCATTTCCCAAACAAAAGAAAGCCATAGCCTATGGTTGTTCTTATTAAGAATTCCGCTCTGATAATTCCTATAAGAGGAAAGGGTGCGCTTACGTCTTAGGGAGATGGGTGCGCTTACGATTTAGGAGCTTTTTGAATTCAAACGATACAAAACAGTTATCGGCTCCAGTATCAAATAAACACGAAGCATATATACCATTGACAAGGAACGTACCATTAACCACAATGTTGTCTGCTTGAGCCTGGCGGGCGTTGATGTTGAAAGCACGTCCGCGGGTTGCTGGCTGCTGCTGCTGCTGAGGCTGCTGCTGTTGATGTTGTTGCGGCTGCTGTTATGGCTCTTGCTTCACCACTCGATTGGGGCACATGTTTGCAAAGTGGTTGGGATCACCACATGCATAGCAGTCTCTTGCATTGGCAGCGGGGGCAGGAGCTGCTTGTTGACCCTATGGAGCAGGAAGTGGAGCTGGCAGAGCATGGGCTTGAACTTGACCTTGAGCTGGAGCTTGGCGGGGACCGGTACGGTAGTTAGCAGTGAAGTGGCCGTACAGGTTGCAGTGAACACAATACCGACATGCGATTCCAACCGGGTGGTGATAGGTACAAGTAGGGCAGAGCGGGTGTGGATAGTATATGCACGCTTGGCTGGCGGTGCATTGGTCATCGGGGCCGCTACTTGGCGGTTCTTGGGTTGCGGTTGAGCTGGTGCGGCGTTAAGTGGTGCGGTGGTGACTGTACAGTTCTTGTTGTTATTGTTGTTCTTGCACTTGCGATGTGAAGACTTTGAAGATTGCAGATTAGCGGTTTCAGCGGTGGGAGCAGCGGTAACTTGGTGAAGACACTTGGCGGCTTTTTCGAAGTAACCAGCCCTGACTCGCTTGTCGTTAATCTCAGCAGCGAGCAGGAAGGTTTCCTCAATAGTTGTCGTCTTTGCGGCTTGCACGAAATCAGCCACACAATTCGGTAAAGCACGGGTATATTTCTTGACGGTGACATCTAGGGTAGAGACTTGACCAGGACAGATTACGCTCAGCTGCTTAAAGCGGGCAGTTAAACCAGCGTTGTCGCCACCCTCTTGCTTGATGTGTCAGAACTCGTCCTCCAGCTTCTGGAGCTCGTGGGGAGGGCAGAACTCCTTCATCATAATGTCCTTCAACTCATCCCACGTAAGCCCATAGGCTGCATCATTTCCGCGCTTGTTCCTTTCGGCAGTCCACCAGTCCAGAGCCCTGGACTGGAAAACGCCAGTAGCGTTAACAGTGCGAAGATTATCAGGACAGCCACTTTGGCGCAAAGTGACTTCAATTGAATCAAACCATTGAAACATTGCAGTAGGCCCATCTTCTCCGGTGAATTCTTTGGGGCCGCAGGCTTTAGGAGATTCTATCCTTGACTCTTCAGAGGTCTTGCTAGCGTTCTCATTCAGCTCACTAACAATCTGTGGAATCACTTTAGAGAATTGACTTGCGAAGAGAGAAGCGATTCGCTTGTCAGCGTGATTGCGTCTAGCAGCGCGGGAGTGGTGTGTACCAAATGATGACATTGTCTGCAACAGACATCGCCATAGGATTCAAACACTATAAAATCGACTCTCACCTCACACGTACTACTACTAAAGCTCAGGAACGCGTAAATACGAAATCAAGTAGGCACATAATACACAGAGGCACGTAGTCCACGTAACTACATAAGCACATAGTCCACGTAAGCACAGAGCACATCGAAACCATGCCTTAACCTATATTTTGCACGTATTCGCCTACATATATTGCACGTATTCACCTATCTTTCACAGCGGCTTAAGCGATTCAAGAGTTGCGGGTGCGAGAAGCGGGTATCATAGCATGCGATTTGTTAATGTGGTGTGAGCTGTGTGTGTTTTAATGGAGCGAGAACGTGGGATCAAACCATCAGTGTTACAGTACTGTTTATCTCAAAACGCTAACAAATAACACATAAAATCGATAATTCACAGAGTCGGCGGTTGCGAATCCAGGATCAACACATTAAAAGCGAGTAGAATGTCTTGGGTGAGTTAGACTTTGACTACCCAAAGTGATTCGACTATTCACAAGGACTTTAGGTACACACTTTGGCCTTCTGGATTGTGCTCTTGCCTCGATCTGGGCGAACGGCACGCATCCTTCTAGTTACAGTGCGACTCAAGTCGTTGGAGTCCGTCGAGAGTCTGGTGGGAGTTTTGTAAATAAATAAAAATAAGGGGTAGAATGAGTCATCAAGATTCGGGTTTCACCCCTAACTTAACGGCTGCATTCCTGTTTGTTGTGATAAGATCACGAAATAGAGGGGGAGAGCTTGTGTCGAAGTATGGATTTCACTCCTGGTTCAATGCAAGTTTTTGTGTTTGTAGTAAAAAGTCGCGTCGAGAAAGCAATCTAGTCGAGAGTTTGCGGTTTTCACACCTAATCTTGACCAAATTACCTTTCTTACGTGAAAAATTTAAAAATAGTGCGAGTTGCCAGCCTTAGGAAAGACTGACCTTGCGCGAAGCGGTATTATGCGATGTCAGCGCAAGAGTGTAGTATACAGCAATTTCGAGCGAGGATAGCAAGTAAGCTCGTGCGAAACCCCTACCAGGTTTGCACAAGTCGGTCTGTTGGTACTTAGACTATAGACTAGGTCAATTCTATGACATCGACCTGGACTAGGTCGAGTCTTGCCTAATTCCCTATAGTTATGGCTCTGATACCAATCTGTCACACCCCAACCGATGGCGGAAACATCGGGGGCGCGACACTGAGCGAAACAGATTGTCCAGGAGAAATCCATAACAACTAAATTACCGGATAGTTAACATTATGTCCCATACCATAATCCATCAAATAAAACAGTTATTACAGACATAGGTATCTCAAGACAAATCATTGTTCCGACAACTCAAAATATAAATTGTTTGTTTCTAGACTCTTCCTAACTTGATTCCACATAGCAAGCATCCTAGCATTCAGACACCTGTCACATACGTTAAAATAGAGGTCAATACACATAGTGTAAAGGTGAGCATACAAGTTTGATAGTATAATAGTAGCGAGAGCGACTTTACGCATAACCAGCATGTAACACGTAATAATGCGAAGCTAGTAAGTTATCGACAATGAAATATGCACAGACGCGACTGCGAGTTGTAGAGTGCGCAACACGTATCACCACCGCGACACGTGAAGAAATACCCTTAGCAACCCCCGTCCACGACAGGTGCTGAGTCCAAACTATAGTACTATCGTTGCTAAGGTTTCAAGCAACAATCACTATGTAAACATAACATACAAGCATTCATCGAGTAACACGTATAACATGCGAGAACGGTTAGCGTATAAAAAGTGTTTGCGTTGTGTGATCGATGTGATTTAGTATAAGTAACGTATGTAACACCAAAAAATGCTTAAGGCAAAAAGGGGTTGAGTATACTCACAGATAGTGTTTAATAAGTAAACACTCTCTTGGATTGAAGGGAGCGCTGGAGATTTAGCCTGAACAGTTAATGATAGCATAAACGATGAGCGCTGCGTTAAACGGTGCAAGTAAACATAGTGACGAAGGGTCATCCGATCGGATGGCAATCCGGACGGATGGCCATCCGGTCGGATGGCCATTCGGTCGGTTTGCCATTCGTTTGGGATGGATGTATTTGTGTATGATGGCTTTGAAGTTTTCGTTGTAGCATTTTAAAATCAGAGAAGTATCTCTACCTTTCAGGTCGTCCGGTCGAACGGTCGTTTGATCGGATGGCGATCCGTCCAGCGAGGCATTTCTCAGTAAATAATAAAGTGTTGGAGACTATAAGTCATCTGATCGGAAGGCAATCCGATCGGATGCCAATCCGATCGGACGGCAATCCGTTCGACAGTCTTTTCGTTAGAAACTTGAAATATTTTGCTAAGTTTTGAAAAATTTTGCGGTTCGACCGAGACGGTATGACACACGTTAAACAACGAGAACTCCGTCAAGTCCGAGTCACCCGATCGAAGTGGGAATCACCCCATCCTGATTAGTTGACTGTTCGTGACGGTTGTTCATGTTTAACCCAGAATCGGTTGTCTCTTTAGTAGGAATCAGATCTCAAACCGGCACTTCACTAGAAACGAGTAGAAGGCCTGAATGAGTTCCGATTCCATCGGTTTGAGTGCATTGAGTGTAAAAGAGTTGAAAGAATGTTATGAAAACATCTTTTAATCCTTCAAATCTTGAAAACGTTTTGATTTACGCGAAATCAGTGTTGAATCATGTTGAAATCCTTTAGATCTGAGTTGTACTTGGTGGAATGAGGCCAAAACTTGAAGTTCATAAGAACCCCATGATGACATCTTCTTAGAACACCTCAAATCACCCGATTTCATGGTGAAAAGTTAAGATTTAAAGGTGAAAATGATGAAGAAGTGTGTGTAGATCAAAGATGTACAAGATTTGAGGTAGAAACTTACAAGAATCGCGAGAAATCGAGAGAAAAGAGGGCTGGAGGCGCTGGTCGAACGAGAGAGCTGTCACATCAATGATTGTTGATGTGACAGGGCTATTTATAGATGTCTAAAAGAGGAAAGTCGGTGCAGAGGTAGGACAAAGTGAGGTTCGATTGAGAGAAAAGAGGGCTGGATGCGCTGGTCTAACTAACAGTCATAAACCTAAACATACCCATTCTGCGTTTGTGTTGCGATGAGATTGCGTTGTGATAGGGTTGCGATTGCGTTTGAGATTAACATCACTTTAAACAATATAAACATGCACAAGTAACACATAAAGGCACACACATGTAAAACAATATCCAGAACACATAATTTGGGTTGCGATGCGATAGCGATAAGTCGATTAGCGATAAACTGCGATCATTTAACATGCACTCCACATATTAAAACTAAAGTAACTTAAATTAGAGTATCGATTACAAGTCAAGGAGTACAATCAATAATTAAGCAAGGAGTGACAGATCGCATTTAGCAATCTTTTCTTCCTTTGACTTTGACTTTGACTTGTACTTTGACTTCAAAAAGTCGGGTTGTTACAGCCTCCCCTACTTTAGGAAATTTCGTCCCGAAATTTAAGTAGTGGGCATATCGAAGAGTTGTGGCTACTTAGCCTTCATGTCACTTTCGAGTTCCCAAGTGAACTCGGCGTCGCGTTTGCCTTCCCAGCGAACCTTCACAATGGGAATGCGTGAGCGTCGAAGCGTCTTGGTTTCTCGATCCATGATCTCGACAGGCTTTTCCACGAAGTGTAATGTTTCGTCCACTTGTAGATCCTCAAGAGGGACTTGTAAATTCTGCTCGGCTAGGCATTTTCTGAGGTTCGAGACGTGGAAAGCCGGGTGGACATTGCTAAGTTCCTCCGGTAGTTCGAGTCTGTAGGCCACTTTGCCAATTCTTTCCATAATTTTGAAGGGTCTAACATATCGAGGCGCGAGCTTTCCTTTCTTGCCGAATCTGATCACCCCCTTCCAAGGTGATACCTTTAGGCGTATGCGATAGCGATAAGTCGATTAGCGATAAACTGCGATCATTTAACATGTACTCTACATAATACAGCTAAAGTAACTTAAATTAGAGTATTGATTACAAGTCAAGGAGTACAATCAATAATTAAGCAAGGAGTGACAGATCGCATTTAGCAATCTTTTCTTCCTTTGACTTTGACTTGTACTTTGACTTCAAAAAGTCGGGTTGTTACATATACATTGTAGGATTTAAACTCTTTACCTATAGAATAGAGGGAAGACACCTTACACCACACCATGTCCCTTGAGAGAATATTTCACACATCTACACTTAAGAAAATTGATGTATACTGATTTCTATTTCTAGCATTTAACCATTTTATCATTACATCAAAATCTATTACCTAATATGAAAATATGTATATTTGACAATATCAATTTATTAAAAAACGATAAAAGATATACATCTTCGTATAATTAACTTGTACTAACATTCAAACTCAAGAATGTTGATGAGGATTCACCAGATGCTAGCATCAAGACATCCTCCTCATGAATGACAGACTCGGTATTACTTTGAACCGTAGAGGGAATGTGTGTGGTTCGTATGGTTTCCAACTCTATTGCTACTTCTTTCATTGTTGGTCTACATTTTCCATTCAAATTCAAGCATCGCATTGCAATATCTGCTAATGACATAAGCTCATCCCTAGTACCTTCTTTAACCACCACTGCATCAAAAATAGACATAACACGCCTTTCTTCCATAGCCAACATAAAATGTGTAACCAAACTTCTAGTTTCACCAAATCTAGTTCGGGAAATTGCTTTTTCTCCGGTTAACATTTCAACCAGAACAACCCCAAAACTATAAACATCACTCTTTTCCGTAAATTGGCTAGATTGGAAATACTCAGGATCAAGGTAGCCAAACGTTCCTTTGACTAAGGTAGTCAAATGAGTTTTCTCTACTAAAACAAACCTTGAAGTTCCAAAGTCAGAAACTTTAGCCCTATATTTTTCATCCAAAAGTATATTAGTGGTTTTGATGTCTCTATGGTATATTGGAATAGAAGTCGCTGAATGTAAGTAAGTAAGTGCTCCTGCAACCTCTGTAGCAATTTGTAATCTCATGTTCAAAGAAATTGGGAGCTCGTCAGTTTCGTTATGAAGACGATCATGTAAGGTACCATTCGGAATGAACTCGGAAACGAGCAGAGGGACCTCTGTCTCTAAGCAACATCCCAATAGTTTGACCACGTTTCTATGATTAACTTGAGAAAGAATGACTACCTCGTTGATGAACTCTTCTAACTGGCCCTCATCAACAACTTTTGATTTTTTAATTGCTACAATCCTTCCATCAACTAGCATCCCTTTATACACCGTACCATGGCCTCCTTGACCCAGAATTCTGTTCTCATTAAAGTTCTCTGTGGCCTTCTCAAGCTCTTGTGAAGTGAAAAGTATGGCCTTACCAACTAAAGATGGGTCAGCTTCTTGTTGTTGTTTTAAAAGAATACCACCATTTCGTTTAAAGAATCTATTTCTTTGTCTTCTTTCTTTTGTTTTCTTGATCCATTTGTACAATGCATAACAAGTTGCCACTAGAAAAAATACACCCACGCTTATGCCAACACCTAAATCAATGAACACAAAATGGAAAGTTAGTAAGCTTGAAAAGAGTCAACCATTTATGCTTAAAATATATGAAAGTGTCATATGATAAGATAGGGATGAGCGTGGTACCGGTACAAAAAATCATCTAAAATGGGTACCGGTATCTGTTCCGCAAATGTTTGGTATGGTACGATACAGGACCGGTATGGTATCGCCGTACTGGTATTTGAAAGTAAAAATCGATACCTTATCGAATCCAAAATTATCGGTATCGAAAACACCAAAAAGTGTCGATACAGAAAATTTGATACTAGTACTAGTACCAAATACTGGTCCCTATGGTAAGCCCAGGAAATTTTTATGACATGTTGTCTTAGTTTCCCTGTATTATACTGGTACTGGTAAAAAATACTCGTCCCTATGGTAAGACCAGGAAATTTTTATAACATGTTGTCTTGGTTTCCCTGTATTATATAAATATAAACTATTACTTCTTTTTCCCACATAACTATTGTTGATTTTTCTTTCTTTTGATTGGTCTACAATCTACACCACCACTCCGACATCCCCTCTCTCTCCTCTCTGCTACCACCATTTTCCAAGGATAGATCCAATTAAGACTGTGGGGTATGGGGCTTGGGTTGGGGCGTGGGTTGGGGGAAAACGCCCAAGCCACCACCCCGGGTGGGTTTGGGTTGGGGCGTGGCCCTTGGGGCTTGGGTTTCAAGCCGGGCGTGGGGCGGTCTTGACATCCTAGCTGGCGGCCTCCTATTCGCTGACCCCGCCATGTCATAGCGGGCCATTTGAAAGTTTAAATTTTAAATTCAAACTGTTTGGCCAAGCCAAACGGTCACCCCAACCCCAACATCCCCTATAAATGTAACCCCAAACCCCACCGGGTGGTCCATCCCAAACCGACGTTGTCCACCGCTACCTCACCGGCTACCCCATCCCAAACCGTCGCTATCCACCGCTACCCCACCGGCTACCCACTTCATCCCACGAACCCGCTACCCCAACCCGAAGAACATGGCATCCTGGACCCACGAGGAAGAATTGGCTCTCGTCACAAGCGTCGTTGACACTATGAAGGGGCAGCAACCGGGCCAAACAAAATATTGGCCGGAAGCATTCGCAACCTACCGACATAACGTCGGAAACGACCGCCACAACCTCAACGCGTGCCAACATAAATGGCGCGAGCTACGGCCCAAGCTCGATCGTTTCAAGGCTTACTACGAAGCCGTTCCGAGCGGCGAGTTAAGCCACGAGGACCGGGTGGCGGTGGCGAACATAGAGTTTCGAGGCAAGGAGCAAAAGACGTTCGACAAGATCGCCCTTTTTGAAATTTACCTAACGCTCTAGGTTTTTTATTTTGTAATTTTTAGGAATTATGTAATTTTTAGGGTTATGTAATTTTTAGGATTATGTAATTTTTAAAATTTTAATGAAATTTTAGGTTTTTGTTTTATAAAAGTTGTGTGAATTTTATAAATTTTTTGTAATTGTTTTTTTTTTAATAATCTGCCAAGCAGTGCACCCAACCCAAGCCCAACCCACGCCCTGCCATACCCCACGGACACGTCACTAGGCGGTGGGGGGGGGGGGGGGGGCTCCAATTCCAGGTGTCAACTCATGTCCCAACCCAAGCCCAACCCAAGCCCCACCATACCCCACGGTCTAAGTCGGACTCCCTTACACCGTCTGTTACAACTCCGTCATTTACTCACGACAACACCATATTTCCCAGGTTGAAGTTGATATCTAAATTTTCTAAATTCAGAGATCGCTCTTGGATCTCCATTATGTTGTATCAGATTCTTTTGTTTAGAGACAGAAAGGAGAAGAAACTGTCAGTAGCATGTGCCACCGGTCATCATTCCAACGATGGTCGTTTTCTTTCCGGTAAGGAGTGGGTCTGTTGGAGTGAGTTTTACTAAATTGGAAGAAACCCTAAAGGTGAAACGGAAGCAATGCAGAAAAGGATGCTTACTGTACAAGTTGTTGTGAAGGTGTGTGTACAACTTTGGAATGTCTTGGAAAACGGAAACCCATTTTTGTCACTTCCAAGAAATGTTTGTAGGTTCAGAGGATTTAACTCACTTGGGGGCTGTTTGGTAGCCTCTTAATGACCATTCAGCTGCTACCTCTTAATGGTTTAAAACATCTGAATGAATAAGAGGTAACCTCAAGTCTGAATGGTTAAGAGGTAACCTCTGAATGACAAATCATCACATGTCACATTCTTCTACCTTCTCATTTGTAAAATTCTTAATGGTTCCATTAAGAGGTAGCCTCTTAATGACCATTCAGAGGCTACCAAACAGCCCCTAATTGTTTATATTAAGTTTAAAATGAAAATAAATAAAGGTTGTGTGTATCTCTGATCATGTGTGTGTATGTATTGTGAAGAAAGAGAGTTTCTCTTGTGGGTGTCTGGTGAGTAAAATGAGGATACAGGGTATAGACATGAGGTGATTATATTTAATGGATGGATGGATGGTTTAATGTATAAGAATCTAATGGATGGATGGATGGTTTAAACTGATGGGCAAGAAATAACTTGCACCTATATAATTGTTACATGTTAACGGAAAATGTAATATTTATCAAAATGTTGACAGGAAATAAAAAAAAATATCTCTAATTGTGTGGATATTGGATAAACAAGTGAACAAGTGTATGAGATTAAACGTGTATGGATAATAATTGTGTGGAGGATACCCAAACAATAATTATGTGGAGGATACCCAAACAATGGCTGAAGGAACTAGAACTATATATCAAAGCAGCTGAGATTATTTCATTCTTTCCATAAACTTACAATTTCACTCACATATACCCTAGTTGTTTATGAACGACTATGTTAGAGCTCATGTAATACGGGCACATAAAAAGACTATTTTCAAGATACCTAAATTACTTATATTGTTTATTTTTAGATTTATATTATTTATTTTTAGAATTTTGGATTTAGATTTGAAAGGCAATAAATGGAATAGTACAAGGGTAAATTTGGTAATAGAAGAATAAAGGGAAGGGAAGGGAAGGGAAGGGTATAATTGGAAAAATGAAAGCATAATATTTTGGGTTTATGTTGGAAGCCTTGAAGAAGCTCCACCTTAAACTCCAAACATTTTCCATCTTTAGAATCTCAGTGGAGAGTTCAAATTAAAAGAAATTCTTTATAAGAAGAAAAAAGAAGAAATTTCAATCAATAGAAATGCTTTATTAGACTTCATTTAATATTTGTACTTAATGTAACTATAAGGGTATATTGGCAAACTTACATACATTATTAATTGGTAGTTTCATCTTTAATAACTAACTATATTAAATTTGTAACTTATTTTTAAGATATATATTTTTCTCAAAAAATAAAAATAAAAATTCATTTATAGTGTAGGATAAATTACGAGTTGTGTAGGATAAATTTCAATATGTGTAGGATAAATTTCGAAATGTGTAGGATAAATTTTTATATGTGTAGGCAAATTTTTTTAGTGTGGAGGATGATTGTCTTAATGACTAATTAATTAGTCAAACATAATAATAAATGAGATGAGAAAAAACTATTTAGTATTTTACCATTGTACCCTTTTGTTCTTTTTATTCTTAATATAATTTTCTTCTCAAATGAACCTTCCCCTAGAATCTCAATCCTCAAACTCATCGTTTCAAATTAAATTCATGTAAATTCCGAGTTTTTTTCCCATACTAGTGTTGATGGAAAAATATTTACCATTTTAGTGTTCTCTCAAAACTATTTACCAAATGGTGTTTTGATGTTTACCCTTTATTTTTATTAACAAATAAAAAAAAGTGAAATTTTGAAGAATTTTCCCTCAACGTTTCTGTTGAATACTTGAATAAATGCCCTTTCATCTTCAACAAGCCATCACCGTCATCCATATCTGATGTTGCCGTCATCCATATCTTCTACCCCCTTTGAATCACGCCATCGCTAAACTCTAGCGTTCGACCTCCCGCCAACGTCATTAAAACCAATTTTGATGATTTCTTTGAAGCTGATTATAACGGCCCTTGATGCCATCACTGAACAGATATTTCGATGACTGATTGAATCGACCTTATCTAATTTTGAGGATTTCATAGTTTTAAAGAGAGAATTTTTGATCCATAACCATTGAACCAACATCTGCCAATTATTGAGTGTTTGTATGTTTGTGATTTCTTAGTTTTTTTTTAATTAATTTTGAGTAAAGATTGAATCTACTTGTTTGCTCGTTTGTGACTTCATAGTTTTATGACTTTGAACTAAAGATTGAATTTGTTTGTTCTTGACGTCAGAAAAACATCGATTTTCTTTACACAAAAAGATTGAATTATGTAACTTGCATTTGTGGTTTCATATTGATTAAATCATCGTTTGGAACCTTAATCATATTTGATTGATTTTGTGATCTCATTGTTTACTAATTTTTCTTTATTAACTCACACTTCAAATGAATAAAAAAATACAAGATGAATTGATTGAATACAACAAACAAATAGTCTAAAATATTGGTTAAAATAAAAAGGATAAATGCAAAATTAATGAAAAACACCATTTTGGTAAATAGTTTTGAAAGAACACTAAAATGGTAAATATTTTTTTTACCAACACTAGTTTGGAAAAAAACTCGTAAATTCTTGTAAATGCCCCCTTTACATGCTTCTAATAATTACCACTAGGGTTCTGAATGAAACGAACATTTAGTGAACAGTTCGTAAATTGTTTAGTGGAAAGTTTATTTATGTTCGTTCGTTTACTAAATGCACAAACACGAACAAGAAATTCCATTCGATAAGTTAAACAAAAAGTACCTGAACAAAGGCTGTTTCATGTTCGATAATATGTTCTTTTATGTTTGCTCATTTATGTCCATTTGTATTCCTTCTTTTAAAGGTTTTTTGTGTTATATTTTTATTTTATTGGCTTATTTCTAAAATTTGAAACCATAATTATACAATATGGCTCTGCCAACATCCCTTATTTGCTCATTTCAATTTATGTTTGTGTTAAAACTTGACAAACCTCTTAATTTTTATGTTAATTATGTTATATATTTATTTATTTTTGGTGGATTTTTCATAATCTTTTTTGTTAAAAATGCAAATTGTATTTTTAAATGAATATATAACGTTCGTTTATGTTCATTTATGCTTATGAAAAAATTGTTTTTGCTTATTTACAGCATTAGATTGGTGACATGTGACGCTGTAAAACTTAATTTTTAAAATTACATTTTCAAAGCTTGTACTTTATATAATACAGGGCTTGAACTCGTTTGATTTACTGATAATTTCAGTTTTTGTAATAACTTTCGTTTGTTTAATTAAAACTAGTTGATTTTCCGTCCGCGCGTTGCGGCGGTGACTTAATGTCTGCAAAACGCGTGTCAGCAACGGTAAGCAGATACCAAATACCAAATATCAAAACATTAATAAAAATGACGTGGTAACGATAGTCACTTCGTCCTAAAAAAGATTTTAAATATTCTAATATATAATAATAGGACCCACACGTCCTACACGTTGGAAATTCGGTTGTTTTCAGTTTAGTTATTAAGGTAACACGTTAAAATATGGATGAGTTCGGTACCGGTAACAACACCGAAAGTACTGATCCGGAAAATCATCGAAATTAGGTACCGGCACCGAAAATGCTCGGTACCATACGGTATGGTATTTGAAGGTAAAATCAGTAAATACAGGTGTGGTGCTAGATCGGTGTCGAACCGAAAGTAATGATTCTGAAAACGCCAAAAGGTGGGTACCAAATTGGTATCGAAAATGATTGGTATAATAAATTTGGTACCAATACGATACCGGTTTGATAACAGGATTTGATATGATTTGCTCATCTATAATCTAAATATCCAAGTTAATTTTACATGCTACAATTTATTCGTTATAGAAAAAGACAAAAAAGAAAACAAAATAAGTTGTTTTTTATATAAAACCTCATTCAAACGAAATACAGTTTACTTACATTGTGTATGAAAAGTAATCTAAACGGTGTAATTACTTGCGTTGCTACAGGATTTGATGAGCTCGGTACCAACCGGTACCGAAAATACCGTTACCGAAAATTCCCAAAAGTGGGTACCGGTACCGAATATACCTAGTACGGTACGGTACCGGTATTTGAGGGTAAAAACGGGTGAATTCCGGTGCCGAACCGATACCGAAAATGTTAAAAGTCGGTATTGAATTCGAATCCAATTATCGAATTGAGTATAATTAATTCGTATTGAATTCGAATCCAATTACTTAACTCGAATTCGTATAGAATCAAAAGCGAATATTTGATAACTGAATTCAAAGCTTGATAATCGAATTAGAACCAAGTCAAATTTCGAATTCATTGAAAGCCCCTAGTATCCAGTTAACACACTGTATTGACATCATCTATGTCTCCTCCGGTAGGAAACAAACATGAATTGGAAAAGGTATAGCTTGCCAAGGACATATTTGTATATCATGAACGAAGCATAGATTAATTACGTACCTAGAATAACACCCGTGCGTGATTTGCTTCCAAAATTATATAAATATTCGTCAGGTTTACAAGGGAAGCCAGAGTCATCTAAACCGCTATAATCCAAATCAAAGGAACAGTAGGTATTATCAGGGCACCTTGCACATTCTTCCCTCTCTACTTAAACAAACATTATATAATTTAGACCGATACTGTTTTCTGTCAGAAAATGAAAACAAACAAAATATATTAACAGAAATACGTACCTTCACATCCATATGGCAAATAAGGGTTTCCTGTATAGGTCTCCTGAAGTTGACATGCCTGTCCCGTTAATGAAGTATTATCCTCTGCCAAATAGGTAATGTTGTAAGGTTGTCCTATTTGACAGCACTCTTGTATGTCACTGGATGTAAGGATCCACATGAGGGATATGGGAATCGAAGTAACAGAATACCATCCTTTAGAATATGAATACTCATCTACCAAAAATCCATACCCGCAACCTCCGCCTTCACCCGAACCCGTCTGATTGATGCTGTACGACTTAAGGATGCTGTACAAATGACCAGGACGACGGATTCTCTTTTGGCAACGACACGAGCCAAAACAGATGCTGTTGCTGACATTCAGACAAGAATTTGAACACTCAGTGACCACACTTCCATTATTTGTCATAAATGCAGCATTACCACATCCCTCAAAAGCAAATAAATTTTTGTTGACCGAAAAGAAGAAGGGGCTATCATTACCAAGATCGATGCTCAGCGTCTGCCTACTATTCTGATCTTGGTTTTGGCAATAAGAAACCGTTGTTGTACTAACATTGACTGTTTGATCTTCCAAGTTTACATCCAAGACCTCCAGGTTGCTGGTGAGTGCAGATAGATATGGGGTCGAGTTTTTGCAATCAACGGTGTACCAATGATTGACAGAACAACCTTCACCGATTCCAAAAGGGTATGGAATCTTCACCTTGTTCCCGCATGTATAGTTGCACCCTTCCTTGGTGTACATTGGACTTGCAGTTGATGATGCTGTTAACGAAAGGAAGATGAGTAAATGCATGTAAGCTTGAAATAACTTCATAATGGTAAAGAAGAAGGATTGTACCAAAAACTATTACAAGGGGGTGTTAATATATACTGACGAGTATATATGATTATTGGAGGAAACTGCTGAGAAATAAACAAATGCCATTGAGTCTACGCCGTGTATGGAAAATTCGATACTTGTATTGTTATTCGTTAAGATTACGATGGTCAGCAATGGTTTAATTGGTGTACAACTGACACTTTGCAACGACCGTATATATACTATTTATTATTGTTTGATAATTAAATTTAATCTATTTTCGTTTTTTATAGGATTCTTAGAAATATTTAAACCATCTAGAATACGTTTAATGCCAATGAGTCCTAGATCAATTGGTTTGGATATCATGGGTTGGAGTTCCACTTGTTACAATATTTTATAGGTGGGTTATGGGGTTTCGCCTAGAATGGTGGGTGGGTCTGTTCACCAATATTGTCTATGTTTGCAGGGCGTAGGTGACCTTGCCCCAATGGGTTTGCCCGAGTCATTGGGATTGTGTAGTATTCGTTGGGCATTAACAAAATAGAATATATTTAATCAAATATTACAGTTTTTTTTTTTTAATATTTTATTTGTTTATTTTGGGGGTTTGTTGTTTTTAATATATTTTAATTGATGATGCTGTTAACGAAAGGAAGATGAGTAAATGCATGTAAGCTTGAAATAACATCATAATGGTAAAGAAGAAGGATTGTACCAAAAACTATTGCAAGGGGGTGTTAATATATACTGATGAGTATATATGATTATTGGAGGAAACTGCTGAGAAATAAACTAATGCCATTGAGTCTACGCCGTGTATGGAAAATTCGATACTTGGATTGTTATACGTTAAGATTACGATGGTCAGCAATGGTTTAATTGGCTGTATAAGAAGTGTACAACTGATACTTTGCAAGGACGATATATATATAGACAAAAGATCAAATACAAATAATCTTAACCAGAGCCGTTCCAACGTTTTCGAAGGCCCTAAACGAACTACAAAGTCAGGGCCTTATTATTGGTATAAATTAAGTGAGATTGAGATTTGAGACATCGAATAACCAGAGCGATGATTTTTCTTAATATCGGCCCTAATTTCGCTAAATCCGCAATCAATTTCACATTGCTTACTCAAAAGACGCCAACTAGGGTTGATGTGTTGCGTGCGTGAACAGTGCGAAGTGTAAAATTCTAAATATTGGGCCTAGAAACGTTGTTTAAATGGCAAAAAAAAAAAAAAAAAAAAAAAAAAAAAAAAAAAAACACAAGTCTAATATATGAAAAGAAATAAAATTGGAGGCCTTTGTTTTTGGGTGGCCCTAGGCCTTGGCCTAGGTTGATAAGCCTTACGGGCCGGCCCTGATCTTAACATACTAAACATACAAATTGAAGTAAAACTCAAAAAGACAATGTGACATTTTTGTAATTA
Organism: Helianthus tuberosus; assembly: GCA_030545235.1. Lineage (NCBI taxonomy): Eukaryota > Viridiplantae > Streptophyta > Magnoliopsida > Asterales > Asteraceae > Helianthus > Helianthus tuberosus. The sequence goes on along the minus strand of CM060430.1, from coordinate 107,826,271 downwards.
CCACCAACTATCAAAGTTACTATACAAATGTGAACTCAACCAAAAATACCTAAAAAACACAATTTTTTTTAATATTTTTTATAAAAAAATCGCTACATTTTGTTACAAAAAAAAAAAAAATTTGCTGCTACTAAAAGTAGCGATTTTTTTTTATAAAAAATACTAAAAAAAAAATTATTTTGTGTGTTTTTTTTATTTTTTTAGGTTTTTTGGGGTTTAGTTTTTAGCATTTTAGCTTGGATGGGGGGGTGGGGGAGGGGGGTTTAGGTTTTTGGGAGGTGGGGGGGGGGGTTAGGTTTTTTTTGGCCGGGGGGGGGGGGGGGGGTTAGTTTTTTTTAGGTTTTTTAGATATATTTGTAGAGTAACTTTGATAGTTATTGATAATTACAAAAATGTCACCTTGTCTTTTTGAGTTTTCCTTCAATTTGTATGTTTAGTATGTTAACATTATTTGTACAAGAACTTTCCCCTATATATATATATATATTATTTATTATTGTTTGATAATTAAATTTAACGTATTTTCTTTCTTTATATGATTCAAGTTAATTGCCAAAATCATCCTAAGTTTGGGCATGTTTGTCGTTTTTTGCACCAAATAGCCTCCTACGTTTGTAACTTTTTGTTATTTTCATCCAAATGCCTAACTGGGTTAGAAACAACCGTTGATGAGAGTTTTTTTTTTTTTTTTTTTTTTTGAAATTTCACAAGTACAGGGCCTGAAATGTATTTTTTTTTTAAATCTAAAACCATCACCCTCTGCTTTCTCTCTCTACAACCTTCAAAACAAACCATCAACTATCACTCACGTCTTTACTCACCTCCACCATGTAATGCTCATTGTTTTGTGTATTTTTGCTTGTGATTTGTAGTTTGGAGGGCTTTTGGTAACCGGAATGTCACCTTCTAAGCTTGAAGAACGAGATGGAGATATCATGTTCAGAATCAGAAGAAGAATGCTAGATCAACACGTGAAATTCGTAAGAACTTCCGGGTGTTGACAAGTTCGCCGGTGACAAGATCTCATCTGTGTTGTGATACAACTTTTGACCAGCTTCGCTCAACAAATTTTCGCCTACTAAAGGTCGTCGTCGTCACTTGTGTTGTCAAATGACCTACATCGACACTACACAGTTCGCCAGAATTTAAAACGGAAACTATATGATTTGAATCGGCACCACACGGGTCGTCGGAAATCAAAACAGAAACTCTATGTTTTTAATCCACCGCACAGTTCGTTGGAAATTAGAACGGAAACTTTAAGATTTGAATCAGAATCTCTATAATGAGTGTTAGATCTAAAGCCATTTTCATTACGAGTGTTAGATTTAAGCAGATCTAAACATATTTTCATTAATTATTAATATAATCGAGTTGAATTATAAACTTACAGTGTCTATTCATGGCTTATTTAAGCCTTCAAGCTCTGAACAAGGAGTATCGCCAATGGATATTAATTAAGTATTTTATTTTTGTCCACAATTGTTTAATATAATTCTACAATTTGTTTTACATGTAAATCTTTACTTTTATAAAGTTAGAGTTTAAAAAAGAAATTATATTTCAGGCCCTGTACTTGTGACATTTCAAAAAAAAAACCCCTCATCAAACCGTTGTTTCTAACCCAGTTAGGCATTTGGATGAAAATGGCAAAAAATTACAAACATGGGGGGCTATTTGGTACAAAAAGTCATTTTGGACGAAAATGGCAAATGTTTTGGTAAAAAATTACCGAGTCAATTAAGTGATCAAATTAGTTTGTGAGGTAGTGTGCTATTGGAGTTTGCAAAGATATGTTAAGTTGGTTGCTTGTGAAAACAGTTTCAGGATATAGCTGATATAGCTCGAGGATATCGAATTATATCAATAATCAAACAATTGAGCGATAAAAGTAAAAGTTGACACATGATATCACCCCCAACTTAACACTTAGTGTGTTCTGTCACCACGTCGTTTACTGATTACTAACTTTTGATCTTGGTACTATACTTTGGGGGTGTAATAGGGATCTTAGAAAGGTTTTAGAGATCTTAGGACACCCCAAAAGTATAGTAACAAGATCAAAAGTTAGTGATTAGTTAACAACGTGATGACAGAACACAATAAGTGTTAAGTTGGGAGTGACGGGCATCAAAGTGATAGTTGAGGGGGCAGCGGCCAATAACTAATAGTTAGGGGTGATAAAATCCAATAACCCTATAATATAAAATAATTTTAGATTGCAAGGACACTTCAATATACAACCACCCCTCATCTTGCATTTGGTGTTCACAAAGTTTGTCACTTCATGTCTTCATGTATTCGCTTACATGCATTAATCCTCTGTTGTGGAAATTGTGTGTTGTCTTCCTGACACCGCTACTCATGGCCTCTTTTCTTTAGAATGTACATTGTGATAAGGGTGAGCGGCCACCGCGAGCCACCTCATTGACACCGTGGCTCGCGAGCACCGTAACACACCACCGCTAGCGCGAGAGGATCGATGGAGGGCGAGCATGATCGCGAGATGCAGGGGCGAAGTATAGAAGGGGCGGGAGGGGGCGGCTGACCCCCCGAACTTTTCAGTCAGTAGTGTTATATATGTAGTTTTCGTATAGAAATTTTTGGGTATATACGTTTTTGACCCCCCAATTTTATAGAAATTTTTGGGTATATACGTTTTCGACCCCCCCCCCCCCCCCCCGGTCATTCGGGTCAAGTTTCGCCACTGGCGAGACAAATTGGACCATTGTGCATTGGGGTGTAAACTAGCCGTTGGACCTTTTAAAAAAAATCGAATTTTATTAATTTTCCTTATGTAAAACATCTAAATCTTTATAAAAGTACCCACTATCTCTATTTCTCTCCACACCTAACTTTATAAAAATACCCAACTTCCACCTCCTTAAAAAAACAATGAATCCCGATTTGTGGCTCGTGATTTATTACCAGCCCGTGATGGAATCCGATGAGAACGACACAGAGATCGAGCGTAACGAGAACGGCACGAAGATCGAGCGATACTTGAAAAGGAGCAGGAATGTATCGCGAAGTAGCTAGAGAAATATCAAAGCACAACGGACTAGATTTGTTTTTTTATGGGTGCCCTTTTTAAAAAAATGTTTGATGTTTTCTTTATTAAGTTTTATGTTCTATGTTTTATTTTATAAAATTTATCTTTTTAATTTATATTGTTTGTTTACATTTGTTTAAAAATAAAAAATGTTCGCTGAAACCACCGCTCACTTGGACCACAACAAGGTGATGAAGCTTTAGAAGTAGCTAAGTAGCTTTACCCAGTGCCCTGTCAGCGCCAGGTGGACAAATATTAAACCTTTCGGTATGGGTTCGGCAAGGCCATCAGGAAGCTGACGTGGAGGGGGGCCCCGATGGGGAACACTGCCCCCGGTCCCATCATTTAACCATTTATTATTACATCAAAATCCTAATATGAAAATATGTATATTTGACAATATCAATTTATTAAAAAATGATAAATGATATACATCTTCGTATAATTAACTTGTGCTAACATTGAAACTCAGGAATGTTGATGAGGATTCACCAGATGCTAGCATCAAGACATCCTCCTCATGCATGATAGACTTGGTATTACTTTGAAGTGTAGAGGGAATATGTGTGGTTCGTATGGTTTCCAACTCTATCGCTACTTCTTTCATTGTTGGTCTACATTTTCCATTCAAATTCAAGCATCGCATTGCAATATCTGCTAATAACATAAGCTCATCCCTAGTACCTTCTTTAACCACCACTGCATCAAAAATAGACATAACACGCCCTTCTTCCATAGCCAACATAAAATATGCAACCAAACTTCTAGTTTCACCAAATCTAGTTCGCGAAATTGCTTTTTCTCCGGTTAACATTTCAACCAAAACAACCCCAAAACTATAAACATCACTCTTTTCCGTAAATTGGCTAGATTGGAAATACTCAGGATCAAGGTAGCCAAACGTACCTTTGACTAAGGTAGTCAAATGAGTTTTCTCTACTAAAACAAATCTTGAAGTTCCAAAGTCAGAAACTTTGGCCCTATATTTGTCATCCAAAAGTATATTAGTGGTTTTGATGTCTCTATGGTATATTGGAATAGAAGTCGCTGAATGTAAGTAGGTAAGTGCTCCTGCAACCTCTGTAGCAATTTGTAATCTCATGTTCAAAGAAATTGGGAACTCGTCAGTTTCGTTATGAAGACGATCATGTAAGGTACCATTTGGAATGAACTCGGAAACGAGCATAGGGACCTCTGTCTCTAAGCAACATCCCAATAGTTTGACCACGTTCCTATGATTAACTTGAGAAAGAATGACTACCTCGTTGATGAACTCTTCTAGCTGGCCCTCATCAACAACTTTTGATTTCTTAATTGCTACAATCCTTCCATCAACTAGCATCCCTTTATACACCGTACCATGGCCTCCTTGACCCAAAATTCTGTTCTCATTGAAGTTCTCTGTGGCCTTCTCAAGCTCGTGTGATGTGAAAAGTATGACCTTACCAACTAAAGATGGGTCAGCTTCTTGTTGTTGTTTTAAAAGAATACCACCATTTCGTTTAAAGAACCTCTTTCTTTGTCTTCTTTCTTTTGTTTTCTTGATCCATTTGTACAATGCATAACAAGTTACCACCAGAAACAATACACCCACGCTTATGCCAACACCTAAATCAATGCGAACACAAATTGGAAAGTTAGTAACCTTGAAAAGAGTCAACCATTTATGTTCAAAATATATGAAAGTGTCATATGATAAGATAGAGATGAGCGTGGTACCGGTAGCAAAAATCGTCTAAAATGGGTATCGGTATCTGTTCCGAAAGTGTTTGGTAAGGTACGATACAGGACGGTATGGTATCGCCGAACTGGTATTTAAAAGTAAAAATCGATACTGTATCGAATCCAAAAGTACCGGTATCGAAAACACCAAAAAGTGCCGGTACAAAAAATACGATACTGGTACTGGTATCAAATACTCGTCCCTATGGTAAGAGTAGGAAATTTTTATAACATGTTGTCTTAGTTTCTCTGTATTATATAAATATAAACTATTACTTCTTTTCTCTCCATATAACTATTGTTAATTTTTCTTTCTTTTGATTGGTCTACAATCTACACCACCACTCTGACATCCCTCTCTCTCCTCCATGCATCCACCATTTTCCAAGGATAGACCCGATTAAGTCGGTCTCCCTTAATTACTCACGACAACACCATATTTCCCAGGTTGAATTTGATATCTAAATTTCTAAATTCGGAGATCGTTCTCGGATCTCCATTATGTTGTATGAGATTCTTTTGTTTAGAGAAAGAGAAAGGAGAAGAAAATGTCAGTAGCATGTAGAGGTGCTAAACGGGTCGTGTTCACAGGTTGACGGGTTCAACCTGACCCGAACCCAAAAATTTACACGAACCCGAACCCGACCTGCATCCGAAAATCCTATCATACATATGAACCCGAACACGACCCGAAGTTTTGTGCGATGATCCGAACACGACCCGTTCAACCCGAATTTTTTTTTTTTCTGAAATTAATATAGTAAAATTGAAATTTACTTAAAAACACAAATGTATATAACAAAATTATATTAAATTATAAAATCTTATGCTAATTTCTCTTTTTAAGTTTTAATTATGACATAAAATACACACCACATTTAATTTATGACATAAAATATGTTGTAAAAAAAATAAAATATAATATAAACGTGTTAAACGGGTCAGCCCGCCAACCTGATCGGTTTGACCCGAACCCGACCCGTTAACCTAAACTGACCCGAACCCATCTAGACTAAACCCAAACCCGCGAATTTCGTGTTAGGTTCGTGCCGTGTTTTCGAGTCTTGTCCGAAATTCACACCCCTAGTAGCATGTGCCACCGATCATCATTCCAACGATGGTCGTGTTCTTTCCGGTAAGGTGTGAATCTACTGGAGTGGGTTTTACTACATTGGAAGAAACCCTAAAGGTGAAACGGAAGCAATGCAGAAAAGGATGCTTACTGTACAAGTTGTTGCACAGTATGTACAACTTTGGAAAGTCTTGGAAAATGGAAACCCATTTTTGTCACTTGCAAGAAATGTTTGAATGTTCAAAGGATCGGAGATTCGGAGAGTGTAGATTTGGTGTATTTGAGTTGGTGAGGGTGTGTGAAATGGTGCCGATGGAGGTATGGTGATGGCATGACGGACGTGCAGCGGCAGAGCAATCGTGGGCAAATACATTCAACATTTGAGTACGTGTGATTTAACTGTGGAAACATAGAGTAAATTGGATCTTCGTTGCTTTATTCTTCTTTTTGGGATACTAAATATTGAGTTATATTATTAGGCGTATGGGTGGTCATCACTCATCACTCACTTATCATTCAAGAAGCATGAGATGATTTCAAACTCTTTATCATTGTTATTTGAAAATAAGCACGAAATGCTATATGTTCCATCGAAGCATGAGATGATTTCAGATCTGAAAAACGAAGTGGCCGGAGATGGTACATATTTGATTTGGTGATGACCGAAGAAGACAGCGGTACTAAGAGGTTGCTCGCTGGAGATTATGATGGTGCTGATACGTTACTCACCGAAGAAGACGGTGGTACCGACGACCGTTAGTGCTTTTGAGTTCAACAAAGATTCTTATTGGATTTGGTGCATAAAAACATAATATATGCTGGTGGTTCCTACAAATTCGAAGTCTTTTTAGTGTTTCTAGATCTCTGTGTTGTGTTGAAGAGGTTTGATATTTTAACTTTTAAGACAAAAATTTGAGTTTCTTTATGTTTCTGGTATGGTAAAAAGAGAGAGGGGAGGGAGAGAGAGAGATATGAGGGTGGGGCACATTTGTTTTATTTGGTTTTTTGTGTTTTATTTTTAACCTTAGGGGTAATGAAGTCATTTAACACACACTAAACTGAAAAATTTAACTTAGGTTACCGATAAGGGTCACGCAAATTTAAAAATTGTAATCACTGAGACCAACTATATAATTATTAAAGCCTTGGAATCAACGCTTAAAATATGACAAACCACAGAAACCAAGCAAACATTTAATTTTAAAGTTGACTTATCACTTATTTCTTGATAAAATCTTTCTTTATTGGGTTTAGTTTGGTAGATTGATATATAGGTGTTTTGAAATAACAAATATTTTGTTAATCGTGTAACACATCATATTATAAAGAAAAAAAAAATATTGGTAGATTGACATAGGTGTTTTGAAATAACAAATATTTTGTTAATCGTGTAACACATCATATTATGAAGAAAAAAAAAATACAACAAAAGAAGAGTGGAGATTTATGTTGGATCAAAATCAAGAATAAATTATTGGACATCTATGTTTTTTGTGTCTGTAAATTTCTTTAAAGTTACACGTTATAGGATCAGATATCATATAGTATAAATAGAAATATAATTTACTATACTATCTTTTACAATTTGTATAACCACACCTTCCAGCTAGAGAACATACTTACCACTGGTCTAGAACAGTAGAACCCCTATCACTTTCATGCTTAAGAGAAAATCATGACTTTAGTCATTTATATTCTATAATATAACATTTGATTAAAGGTTCTTATAAATAGTAAATTGATTGTAATTACATTTATGTCCTTCATCCCTATTCTCATTTGTGATCAATTTTAATTTAGTGTAACTTACTTTTTGAGTCCATGTGTTTTATGTGTTTTAACCACTTAAGTTCAAAAGCAAAAAGTTTAACGACCTGACTCTCCATAAGCGTTTTCTTTAACCATTTGAGTCTAAATTTGTATCACTGTAATTAGAATTTTTTGGTTAAGTATTGTTAAATGACCAAGATACCCTTACATTTAAAAAATAAAAAAACACACACTCTCTCTCTCTTCACCCTTATATTTGCAGATCTTCCTTTGCAACAAATCTCAACTCCTTCACCTTCTACAGATTCAAACCTAGGGCTCAAATCACCTTCACGTCGCCGGTTCAGATCACCTTCAACCTCCGTCTTCAAACACCCCGCCACCGCTCGTCATCATAACCCCGCCGCATACACACCATCATCCTCACCCTCCTCATCTCCGCCCACCTCACCTTCGCCGCCGACAACTCCGGCGACGTAAACACTCTAGTTTTCGAAAACCCAAGACTCCGGCAAGTCCACCACCGCTGCACCTCCACAACACCCTCTCCGGTTTAATGAGTTTGAAGGGTCGGTTCCGAGTAAGTTGTTTGATAAAGATCTTGATGCGGTTTTTTTAAACGATAACCGGTTTCGGTTTGGGATACCGAAGAATCTTGGGAACTCGCCGGTTTCGGTGCTGGTTTTGGAAAATAATGATTTGCGTGGGTGTATACCCGGGAGTATTGGGAAGATGGGGAGGACTTTGAATGAGATAATATTGACGAATGATAATCTCACCGGGTGTTTGCTGGTGGAGATTGGGATAATCTCAGAGAAGGAAGATGTAATGTCTGTCGGTGATGAACTACAACTGAAACCTTTGCTTTAGTGATGAAATTGAACAAAGGAATGAACAAACTGATGGCTGATTCTTTCGCAGGAAGTTTTAATTGGTGAAAAACAGAGGAAAATGGTGGAAACGGAAGTGAATTGAAGAAGAAGAAGAAGAGTGAGAGATCGGACATAAGAACAGAGATGGAGTTTAATTAGGGTGATTGTGCCCAAATTTGGAAAATGGATTGTTGAGATTTTGTAGGTAAATGAAATCCCTACATTGTCGTGTGTTGATGAATGACTGTTTCTTCTTCTTTTCTTTTCGGGGTTGTGCAATGGATTTATGTATTATTAATAAACAATTAATAATAATAATAATAATATGTGGGGGTATTTTAGTCTTTTAATGAAAAAGTAAAAGAAAATTCAAATAGAGTTAGAAATTTGGACTCAAATGGTTAAAGAAAATGCTTATAGGGACTCAGGTCATTAAACTTTTTGCTTTTGGACTCAACTTGTTAAAACCCATAAAACACAAGAACTCAAAAAGTAATTTACCCTTTAATTTATTAAATTTATATTCTTTATATTTATGTAATTATAAATTTCATAAGTTACTTTATTTTCTCTATTTATATCTAGATAAACTTAAGAGTTAATTACACAAATGGGTCCTGTGGTTTATACCTAATTTCGCGTTTGGGTACTAAGTTTTTTTTAACAGGTTTAGGTTTTATGGTTTCAACTTTGTAACACCTTTGGGTACTAACACCAAAATTTATTAATTAATGACTAAAATACCCTTGCTTTTTTTTAAGTTTATAAATGTAATACATTTGGGTACTAACACCTAATTTTATTTAAGTTTAAATCAATTTTACAAAATCTATTTATTTTTTTATTTTCATCTTTTTATTATATCTCTTAATTAACATAAAATCTATTTATTTTTTTATTTTCATATTTTTATTAAATTTCTTATTTAACATAAAATCTACTTGTTACACTAGTATTTTTTTAAATAAAATCTACTAGCTATATACTTTTATGTAAATTAAATTTCTTACTCGTTTTAAATAATGTAAACCTTACACATTTTCAATTTTGGATAGATATGATTGATAATAATAAATATCTTTCATTTAAAAAAAGTTTAAGCCTTTTTTTATTTATATGTTTACTGTTTTGTTCTTTTAATCCAAAAATATTCTAGATTTGGGTTTTTTATTTCAATTGCTTTAGCAACTGATGATAGCTTAAAGAAACAATACAATACCAATCGAATTCTCGTTGCGAATCACGTAGTACCTCTGCTAGCTAAATTGTACAATACAAGTTCTTAAGGAACATTACACAAATGTGTGATTAAGAAAGTGGGATAGTAGATCCTAGCTAGCTATGTAATTTGTGAAATATAATAACATTTTTGTCACGTTTTACATTATGTATTGTTTAAATAGAAATTATCATATTTGTTTATATATATTAAGTTTAAAATGAAAATAGTTTATTAAAATAAATAAGTCAATTGTTATATATTAACGGAAAATGTAATATTTATCAAAATGTGGACCTGAAATTAAAAAAAAAATTATCACTAATTGTGTGGATATTGGATAGACCTGGCAAACGGGTTGGGTCAGGTCGGGTCATAGGTCAAAACGGGTTCGGGTCAAAATGGGTTCGGGTCAAAACGGGTCAATTAAAAAAAAGGGTTGTTTTGGTTCGGGTCGAAACTCAACCCAAACCGAACCCGTTCCGATCGGAAACTTGACCCGTTTCTTTAAGACACCAACCCACATTGATCCATTTCTTTGAAGTTGTCGACCCGTTTAGACCCGAAAATATATGAGATGGAATTTTAATTGACCCATTTTGACCCATTGAGTGAAAATATATGACCCAAACCAACACGTATAGTTTAAAAAGCAATCCAAAGTGACCCACTTGGAAGGCTTTGGGTCAAGATTGCCCCCTTATTGGATAAACGAGTGTATGAGATTAAACGTGTATGGATAATAATTGTGTGGAGGATACCCAAACAATAATAGTGTGGAGGATACCCAAACAATGAAAATTATAAATGTATTGGATAATAATTGTGTGGAGGATACCCAAACAATGGCTGAAGGAACTATATATCAAAGCAGCTGAGATCATTTCATTCTTTCCATACATTTACAATTTCACTCACATATACCCTAGTTGTTTATGAACGACTATGTTAGAGCTCATGTAATACGGGCACATAAAAAGACTATTTTCAAGATACCTAAATTACTTATATTGTTTATTTTTAGAGTTATATTATTTATTTTTAGAGTTTTGGATTTAGATTTGAAAGACAATTAATGGAATAGTACAAAGGGAAGGGAAGGGTATAATTGGAAAAATGAAAGCATAATATTTTGGGTTTATGTTGAAAGCCTTGAAGAAGCTACACCTTAAACTCCAGACATTTTCCATCTTTAGGCTACACGGTATGGTGATGGTCCTCCCTTGGAGGATGGTCCGCCACGTAAACGTCACGTAGGATGGGCATGAGGATGGAGGTGTGGAAATGGGAGGATGGACCTAAAATGTGTATGTATATATTGTATGTATAGGTGTGTGAGAGAGAGGGGGGATTAATTTTTGTCTTCTTGTAAGCGTCCCCCACGTCCAGAACTCGACGCCAAGGACGAAGACTGGGGGCCGGCGTGGTGTTCAGTCCGGCGACGCTCCAGGACGGTGGAGGACGAACCTCCGTACCGTCCAGCCTTAGAATCCCAATCCTCAACTCATCGTTTCAAATTAAATTCCTGTAAAATGCCCCTTTACTTGCTTCCAATAATTACCACTAGGCTTCTGAATGAAACGGATATTTAGTGAACAGTTCGTAAATTGTTTAGTGGAAATTTTATTTATGTTCGTTCGTTTAATAAATGCACAAACACGAACAAGAAATTCCATTCGATAAGTTAAACAAAAAGTACTTGAACAAAGGTTGTTTCACGTTCGGTAATGTGTTCTTTTATGTTTGCTCATTTATGTTCATTTGTATTCGTTCTTTTAAAGGTTTTTTGTGTTATATTTTTATTTTATTGGCTTTAGTTTCTAAAATTTGAAATCATAATTATATAATATGCCTCTGTCAACATCCCTTATTTGCTCATTTCAATTCATTTTTGTGTTAAAAGTTGACAAACCTCTTAATTTTTGTGTTAATTATGTTATATATTTATTTATTTTTGGTGGATTTTTCATAATCTTTTTGATAAAAATGCAAATTGTATTTTTAAATGAATATATAACGTTCGTTTATGTTCATTTATGCTTATGCAAATTGCAGGGCTATTCAACAAATCGAATAATGAGTTTTCGAACTAACTGAACCGATTTTTTATTTATTTCATCTGAATTTGTATTTGATTTATTCGATTCGAATTCCATTTAATTTTATGCCTAATTCGATTTGTATTTGAAACCTTAATTCGAGTTAATTCAAATTCACTCTAAATAATAAATTATTTTACTTTTATTCTTAAAACTACTACAAATTAATTACATGGTTTTTTAGAGTTTGGCCCAGATTTAAAAGATTTTTCTTTCGTGTGTGTTCATATGTTCATGTATATGGTCAGGATTATTTTAGAACTCTAAATAATTGCATAATTTTCAAAAGTCCTTATAAATAATCATTACACACACACACACACACACACACACATATATATATATAAGGGAAGGATCCACTAAAAAGTGGATTTTGCCTAAGAAGGATTGTGATGATGACATGTGGTACTTCTAATAAGTAGGAATAAAGGGCATTTTGGTCCTTATAAATAGGAGTGAAAATAACATGTGGCACCCTTTTTTTTTAAAATACAACAAAAAAATATAGTATAAAAAAATTCTAGCACAAAAAATCTAGTACAAAAAATATAGCACAAAAAATATAGTACAAAAAAATATAGTACAAAAAATGTAGTACAAAAAAATATAGCACAAAAAAATATAGTACAAAAAATATAGCATGAAAAAATTCAATAAATAAATGTAGTAAAAAAATTGAGCACAAAAAATTGAGAAAAAAAATTTAAAACAAAAAAATTGAGCACAAAAAATTTAGTACAAAAATATAGTACAAAAATACAGCACGAAAAAATGTTATACAACATAGAAATACAACACATTTTAGTGGTTTTTTTTAGTCTTCATATTTTATATAACAACATGGTACTCAAATTAAAGATAAAAAGACGCTCGATTTTGCGGTGAAATTTTTATGAAAAAATAATGTCGTATAAAAAATTTATGAACGTTGAAAAAATGGGGGTGGAATATGCATGTGCCTTGCATGTGGAGAGAGAAAGTTGATAAATAGGATTTTCCCAAGATACCCTTGCACTCCTTTCTCCTACACTTTCATCTTAACCATTGATTTGAAAAATGAATGGTTAAAATTTATTCTCATCCTACCTAGGCAAAATAAACTTTTTATTTGATCTTACCCCTATATATATATATATATATATATATATATATAGGATTATAATGATTATTTGTTAAGAGTTTTAAGAGTTCTGTTATTATTTATAGTTTTGAAATGTATTCAACCATATATATACATATAAAATATTAATTTAATATATAAAGATAATTTGAATTTCGAACCAATTATCGAATTGAGTATAATTAATTCGAATCCAATTAGTTAACTTGAATTCGAATAGAATGAAAAGCGAAAATTTGATAACTGAATTCGAAGCTTGATAATCGAATTCGAACCAAGTCGAATTTCGAATCCATTGAATGCCCCTAGTATCATTGGCGAAGCTCCCCTCCCCCCCCCCCCCCCCCCCCAAATTTTCCGAAACCGGGGGGGCGGAAACGTATATACCTAAAAAATTTCTATACGAAAGTACTATTCATAACACTACGCATCGAAAAGTTCGGGAGGTCGGTCGCCCCCTCGGGCTATGCCTAAGCTGCGCCCCTGCCTAGTATCCACTTTAACACACCAACATCATCCATGTCTTCTCCGGTAGGAAACAAACATGAATTTGAAAAGGTATAGCTTGCCAAGGACATATTTGTATATCATGAACGAAGCATAGATTAATTACGTACCTAGAATAACACCCGTGCGTGATTTGCTTCCAAAATTATGTGAATATTTTTCAGGTTTACAAATGATGTTGGTCCATATAGCGAAGCCAAAGTCATCGACACTGTATCCATCAGACATACAGCGGTCATCTGGGCACCTTGCACATTCTTCCCTTACTAATTAAACAAACATTATATAATTTAGATCGATAATGTTTTCTGTCAGAAAATGAAAACAAACAAACAAAATAAAATTAACAGAAATACGTACATTCACATCCATTTGGTATATAAGGGTTTCCTGTATAGCCCACCCCACGTTTACATACTGAAGTATAATCCTGTTCATAAGAGGTAAGGTTCCTAGGTTCACGGAACCTAGGTACTATTCCACAGCACTCTTGTATGTCTATGGATGTAAGGGTCCACGTGAGGGATACGGGAACCGAAGTAAGAGAATACTTTCCTAAAGCATATGATTCTTTGTCCACCACTAACCCAAATCCGCAATCTCCGCCTTCACCCGAACCCGTCTGATTGATGCTATACGACTTAACAGGACGAGATAAACTCTCTTGACAATGACACGAGCCACCAAAACAACCGTTGTTTCTGGCATCCAGACAAGAATTTGAACATGATTTGGTGAACGGACTTCCATTATCGATGCTCGTTATACTAGCATTACCACATCCCTCAAAATCAAATAAATTTTTTTCGGCGGAAAAGAAGAAGGGGCTATCAATACCAATATCGATGCTCTGCATCTGACTACTTTTCAGTTCTGGGGTTTTGCAATAAGAGACCGCTGGTGTATTAACAGTGACTGTTTGACCATTCAAGTTTACATCCAACACCTCCAGGTTGCTGGTGAGTGCAGATAGATATGGGGTCGAGGATTTGCATTCAACGGTGTACCATCGATTGACAGAACAACCTTCACCGATTCCAAAAGGGTATGGAATCTTCACGTTCCCGCACTTATCAACGCACCCTTGCTTGGCGTACATTGGACTTGCAATTGACGATGCTGTTAACGAAAGGAAGATGAGTAAATGCATGTAAGCTTGAAATAACTTCATAATGGTAAAGAAGAAGGATTGTACCAAAAACTATTGCAAGGGGGTGTTAATATATACTGATGAGTATATATGATTATTGGAGGAAACTGCTGAGAAATAAACAAATGCCATTGAGTCTACGCCGTGTATGGAAAATTCGATACTTGGATTGTTATACGTTAAGATTACGATGGTCAGCAATGGTTTAATTGGCTGTATACGAAGTGTACAACTGACACTTTGCAAGGACGATATACAGTATTTATTATTGTTTGATAATTAAATTTAACCTATTTTCTTTCTTTATATGATTCGAGTTAATTGCCAAAATCATCTTAAGTTTGTGTATGTTTGTCATTTTCGTTCAAATGATTTTTCTGTACCAAATAGCCCCCTACGTTTGTAATTTTTTGCCATTTTCATCTAAATGCCTAACTGGGTTAGAAAGAACCGTTTGATGAGAGGGTTTTTTTTTTTTTTTTTTTTTTTGTAATTTCACAAGTACAAGGTCTGAAATGTAATTTTTTTTAAATCTAAAAACATCAACCTCTGCTTTCTCTCTCTACAACCTTCAAAACAAACCATCAACTACCACTCACATCTTTACTCACCTCCACCATGTAATGCTCATTGTTTTGTGTATTTTTGCTTATGATTTGTAGTTTGGAGGGCTTTTGGTAACCGGAATGTCACCTTCTAAGCATGAAGAACGAGATGGAGATATCATGTTCAGAATCAGAAGAAGAAGGCTAGATCAACACGTGAAATTCGTAAGAACTTCCGGGCGTTGATAAGTTCGCCGGTGACAAGATCTCATCTGTGTTGTGATACAACTTTTGACCAGCTTTGTTCAACAAATTTTTGCCTGCTAAAGGTCGCCGTCGTGCTGTCAAATGACCTACATCGACACTACACAGTTTGCCAGAATTTAAAACGGAAACTATATGATTTGAATCGGCACCACACGGTTCGTCGGAAATCAAAACGGAAACTCTATGTTTTTAATCCATCGCACGGTTCGTTGGAAATTAGAACGGAAACTTTAAGATTTGAATCAGAATCTCTATAATGAGTGTTAGATCTAAAGCCATTTTCATTACGAGTGTTAGATTTAAGTAGATCTAAACGTATTTTCATTAATTATTAATATAATCGAGTTGAATTATAAAGTTACAGTGTCTATTCATGGCTTATTTAAGCCTTCAAGCTATGAACAAGGAGTATCGCCAATGGATATTAATTAAGTATTTTATTTTTGTCCACAATTGTTTAATATTCTACAATTTGTTTTACATGTAAATCTTTACTTTTATAAAGTTAGAGTTTAAAAAGAAATTACATTTCAGGCCCTGTACTTGTGAAATTTCAAAAAAAAAAAAAAAACCCCTCATCAAACCGTTGTTTCTAACCCAGTTAGGCATTTGGATGAAAATGGCAAAAAATTACAAACGTGGGGGGCTATTTGGTACAAAAAGTCATTTTGGACGAAAATGGCAAATGTTTTGGTCAAAAATTACAGAGTCAATTATGTGATCAAATTAGTTCGTGAGGTAGTGTGCTATTGGAGGTTGCAAAGATATGTTAAGTTGGTTGCTTGTGAAAACAGTTTCAGGATATAGCTCGAGGATATCGAATTATATCAATAATCTAACAATTGAGCGATAAAAGTAAAAGTTGACACATGATATACGAGGAAAGCCCTTGATTAATCTAGATCGCCGGCATAAAACCTCGGGAGCTGACAATCGTCGGCTGCCTTGTTCTTCTTATTGCTTGAATAACCAGGATACAGTTGCAGGATAATGCTCGGATCAAAGCTAAGTGTTACAATGATTGTGAATTGTGAGTGTTAGAGTATAATCGCTGATAGAAATGAGAGTGTTCGAGTACAAGAGTTCAAAAGTGTGTGTGTCCCTATGATCCGGCACTCCTATTTATAGTTACAAGAACAAACAAACTGTCCTATAATCTAGGGATACTTTTGAATATTCCTTCATGACCGTTGTGGACCTATTCTCCCGGCTTCAAAGTCATTCTTCCAACAATATTGAGCGAGTCTTCAGGGGAATTAGTCCTTGTGAATGTTAACATCCTGCAGCCACTAGACTACAAGCAAATTATTAGTAATAATCAAGATACTGGCTCAGGATGTTACCAATATCCTGGTTCAGTATCCTGATCACAAATAGCTAACATAAAATCAAGATCCAATGCCAGGATATGGGCTCAGAATTTCACCCATAACAATTGTCCCCAAAAATGTTGCCGTTGGGGATCCCCGATTCTAACGGTAATATTTTTTAATCTTATCGAGGTCTTTAAGTGATTAGACGATATGATTTGACATGGTGCAACTTCCCATGCTATAAACTTCATCATGGAGTTCTTTCGCACCACCGGCCTTAGCTTCAGCCAAACCATGCCCATGGTTTGGAGGGTTTTAGTGGTTCTTGATTGGATCAAGAATAATCACATCCCAGAGCTTTGTGTTAACGATCTCCCTGTAGTATACCGGCTAAGATCCCACGGTCTAGCAGGTTTTTGTTTTACTCCACCACCCATAACCCTCTTGTTCTCCGGGCCACCAGGAACGAGGATGAATTGAAAACAAAATTCTTCTTTGTAAAAAGAGGTTCTATCCCTGGTGGAGAGAGCTTTCCGGTGAAATAGTTTACAAAGGGTAGGAGTTAGGGTTTTAGGATTATCCCCAAAAATATCCTGCTCAATATCTTGGACTGACATCTTCCTTTTTGTTTGTGCAGCAGAATTCAGAAAGTTAGCACCTCCCTTTGCCGACTCAGCGGAGAGGATTGAAGCCATCTACCAGCTACCAGATATCAAGAGAAGTTTTGTTCCAAATCAAGCAACCTCAAACCAACATTCAAGCTCTAACATGTCTGGTAAGGTTTTCTGTTTAATATCCATGCACGAGTTTTGTTATTCAAGATATTAAATGATTTAGTTTAAGATTACTCCCTTGTTTGTGCAGACTCCACCAAAATGCCCTTTTTCTTGGAGCTCGAAGAATTAAACAGCTACCCCATTCCTGCTCAGGTCAAGAAAGAGATACCAGCTACCACAAGTTCCAAACCATCCGCTGCTCCCAAACCTACTCCACAGCCCAGAGCCCGTGCTTCCTCGTCCAAAAAGAGAAAAGGCTCTAACATCGCCGCTGCTCCTGAAGGTTTCTCCTACGAAGACCTTAGCTTTACTGACTCCCTCGAGCCCATAACTGCCTTCCTTCACAAGGTAATATCCTGATCCTATATCATGTATGCATATATTGAGTCGATATCCTGATAGTTAGTACTAAGTGATACCTGTGCTCCACTTTGTAGGGTCTGCAGCATCTACTGGCCCTGTATACTGAAGCATGCGAGGCTATGAAGGTCCTGGAGGCCAGGATAAAGAAGGCCGAGATCACCATCTTGGACCAAGGGAGGATCGCCGAGGCCAAGACCCAATACTACGAAGATAAGCTGAAGAAGGTCTCCCAGGATGTTGTGGTCAAGCTGGCTGTTGCCCAGGTGGACCATGATCAAGCCATGATTTTCTTTCAAGATGGAGTTAAGAATTCAGCCGTCGTCTCCCTTCTCCAGGCCAAGATAAAGATGGCATATACGGCCAAAGATGCAGGCTTCGAATGCCCAACCTGGCCGGTTGATTCTTGGGTGGCAAAGCTAAAGGCTCTTGGAGGGAATCCTGTGCCGTATCTTGGCAAGTCTGGAGCTGGTGAGACTTTAAAGGCAGCTGAAGCGGCGGTTGAAGCAGGAGAGAAGGCGGAGGCCGAAGCGGATGCTGGTCAGGATGCTGGTGGTGATGGAGCCAAGAAGGTTGGTGAGGATGCTGCTGCATGAGGGGAGCGAAGTGGGCGATGATGGATAATGATGCCTAGGCCGGAGCCCACTTTTTTAAATTTGAATGATTTATGTTAGTCAAACAATTTACTTTTCCTGCACCCTGAACAATTTTAATTTCCTGCAAACTTAGAACAACTTAACAGTTGGAGGTGGAGGGATCCTGTATTTTAAGGAAGAAGCCTCCAACTGTTTATGTTAATATGTTTTTAGAACTAGTTATATTCTTGGTGGATGGGTCTCATTTTGAGATGAAGCCAAGAATATAACCTTTTGAACCGTTAATAATAGACTAACATTTTGACCTTATCTCTGTGTTATCTTTTATTCTAAAAATTTGTTCTGAATATCCTGATCAGGATACTGGCATTATACTTAGTTGTTTTATCATTTTTGTTCAAAACGTTTGATAAGAACTTAATCAAATACAACTTTTCATTGAAAACTTCATTTACTCAGATAAGGCCTTTAAACTTAGGAGAAACAAGGATCCATACCAGAAACACTTAGGCAGTAACCTTCATTCTTAACCTTTGGATCATTTGCAATGTCCCCAGCATGGATGTCCCCTGTCTGTGTAGGATGTTGCATCAGCATATAGGTATTCCCTTACTTAGTGATTAGACTTTGTAACTTTTCATCAACAAAGAAATGTGTATGAATACAACCGTATTTTAACATAACTTTGGAACTTGTCCAAGATCCTATTTTTACTAGGGATAAACCCTTAATTTACTGGGGATAAACCCATGTTTTCGTGCGCTATAGGCGGGAGTATATAAACTCCAAGACTTAGAAAGGTGAAAACCTTTAAACCTTAAAGAGTATGAAAATACCCTTTCGTGAGAGAGGGTGATCAATCCTCATATACCGTAAGGATCCAGGATATAACCAATAACAAAGAAATTGTCAGCCACTGTTACATGAACTGGTCCCGCCATCTTGAACTATACCCGGATAACTTGCGCTCCGGGCGGGGTGTTTAAACCCAATTCAAGAGAAAGGTGAATACCTTTAAACATTTGAAGGGATATAAATCCCTTAAACGTGAGAGAGGGGGCCAATCCTGTAGTCTTTCGATTCTTCTTGAGTAAATATCCTGGAGTATCATCCTGAAACGTATCCCTACACAAGCTAACACCCCTCCGATGCTTAAGTCAGTACTAAGTTTCAAAGAATAATAAATAAATCAAACATATTTAAATAAGATAGAGTTCATACCATCCTGAGTCAGAATTCAAATTCTAAACTCACTTGAAATAAGCTTTAAGGTGTATTGCATTCCAGCATCTCGACAACATATCCCTTTCCATGGTCTTGAGCCTGTATGCTCCCTTTCCGGATTCTGACTCTATCTCATACAGTCCTTCCCATTTTGGGGTTAATTTCCCATCAACAGGGTTGGTGGTATTCTGAAACTCTGTCCTCAATTACCACTCTCCAACTTAGAATCTCCTTGTTCTTATATTTCTGTTATATGACCTAGCTATCCTCTGCTGGTATGCTGCCATCCTTAGCTTTGCAGCATCCCTTGTTTCATAAACAGTATCTAACTCTTTACATAAGACTTCAGGATTTGACTCAGGATCCCGTAGACTTGATCTAGCTGTGGATATCGCCATTTTAGTTGGGATTACTGCTTCTGCCCCAAATACCGATGAGAATGGGGTTTGCCCCATAGCATTCTTCACAGTCGTTCTATTAGCCCATAATACAAATGGTAGTTCCTCTGCCCATTTTCCTTGTTTGGGACCTAACCTCTTTTTAAGTTATTAACGATTATCTTGTTTGAGGATTTTGCTTATCCATTAGCTTGAGGATGCACTGGTGTCGACGTAATCATTCTCTTTTTATCAAATGCTTTCAAAACCCTAAATGTTTTCTAATTGTACTTACAGTGATTAAGTCTTTGTATTCTGAAATTACTGCCGGTATATGGGGTTTTGTATACGCTACTAGTCCAGCGTTACTATTGGAAGAAAGTTAGCCAATAGTAATATGACCACGACCACCTAGTTGGGTAGGTGACAAATACTGATTTGTGTAATTGAAAGATAAAAACAAACGTAAAAACTCTTAATGTTGTAATAATAACCATGTGTTTTTATACAACAGAATGAACTCACCAGTATTTTTCGATGACCAAATGTTTTAAAAAGCGTTTCAGGTGATTTACTGTGAAGAGAAGAAAAAGTGTTATGAAGCACTCAAGCTTAAATAAGTGGCTATGTAAACCTGAATAAAACGTGTTTTGTAATCAAGGGTTTATCCCATGGAAAATCTTTGTGTAAATACGGGTTTTATCCCACAACTTATGAACTGAAAAATTGGTGTTTTGAAAACTCTTATATTTTTTCTAACACCCGGTCCTGATAAGTTTTCCACTGCGGAGATTTTAATAAACACCGGTACCACTTGTATCTGCTCAGGGCTCCAGCCCAGGGAAGGGTCAGGGGTTGTGACATGAAATTTTTATGAAAAAATAATATCGTATAAAAAATTTATGAATGTTTAAAAAATGGGGTGGAATATGCATGTGTCTTGCATGTGAAGAGAGAAAGTCAATAAATAGGATTTTCCCAAGATACCCTTACATTCCTCTTTTTTCCTACATTTTCATCTTAACCATTTGTTACGGATGGATTTTCATAATGTATGGATCACGGATCCCCAAGTGCAGCCAGGATCATGGATCCTCAGTTCGGTTTGCATTAAGGATCCTCAAAAGACGTTGCAGGGTTAAGGATCCCGGATCCTCATTATTATCCTAACATTAATAATTGTTTCCATTGTATTTGAACTTGTTTTGCAGAGTATTCGAGTGGGACTTGGTATAACCAAGATTCCAGGGGAATATGCCTTCTAATTCTGCACGTGCATAGCCTTCGTGACCGTTATGGAGATCGTGGGAAGCTAGCATCTTTTGCGGATTGTTAGTTAGCTAGTTTATTTCTATTTTTAATGGGGATAACAAGCTTGATAGATATATTATTAGCAACACACACGACTCTCGTGAACTCTCTGCAACTTATTTGCGATTACACACTTTTTGCACACTAGTGATCCTTGTAACAAGCTTGTTATCATCCCGATTTGTACACATTGTTTGTTTAATATAGTTGGTGATTGGTAGTTTCCATCACCCGAGGTTTTTTATGGCGGAGATCATTCATTGATCAAGGGTTTTTTCGTCGTATAAATCCTTTTGTCCAGTATTCATTTCATTCATACATTGTTCATACATTTGTTCATTAATTCAAGCATCACACCTCACAAAATCGAATTTGGTTGCATTATCCTTGTGTGATTTTTTACCAAAACAGTTTGGCGCCCACCGTGGGGCAATTGGTGCTTCATTTCTGAGAAATTTTGTTCATTTCGGTTCATTACCTTCAACCACATGGCTTCCTAGGGAAGAAACACTTCAAGCTCCATGCCGGCGATCACCTCTTCACAGGGCATTCCACCTTTGCCTCCTGCACCTTCTGGATCCCCGAAGAATGCTGAGAATGCTGCGAAGAAACAAACCCCCATTTTCCCAAAACCAACTTCTACTGCTTCTTCTGGTCTTACTAAAAATGATCTTTATTCTATGATTTTGCAGATGAAGAATCACATGCAGCAACAGGACAGAACTAATTACAGGATCCTTCGAGAGATTGATGACATCAAGAAATTGAAGAGATCAGCGGAAGGATCACTCTCCATTGGTGCCCAGATCACTGAATTTTGATTCTCCAGCCATAACAGCCCAGCCCAGAACTCCACAGCATCAGGCACTCAATACCAGGGTTGATTGTCGAGTATACGTTATGGATCGTTGGCAATGACTCAGGCTCAAGGATCCTACTTTCAGCCTTTAGGATCATCTCTTAAGCCTCAAGGATCCTCCTCCCAGCATCAAGGATCCTTTTTCAGTTCTGGAGGATATATGGGAGCGCAGACGGTTCAAGGATCCACATTCCAGGGTCAGGGATCCTCTCAGGTTCAAGGATCCTCCTCTCAGGTTCAGGGATCCTTATCTCAGGTTTACGGATCCATGGATTATCCTCCAAGACCCCTAGTCTTAGTGTATCAAGGATCCAACATCTTTTAGGATCAAGGATCCTTAAGGAGTGTACAACCCGGAAGTTCAGATATTCATTTGGGAGACTTCATCCCTATGCAGACTATTACTTCGTCTGGTCCCTCGATCATGCCAGAATGACGTCAATATGGATTCACATCAGGAGTTCCACCCTTGAATCCATCAGGAGGTAACACTTTAAATACTACTTATAATACTAACCATGGCTTTGCGCAGGATACAGGAATCAACCAAGCTATGGCTAGAGAGTTACAGAAGCTCAAGGATATAATAACCAGTGTTCCGGGAGTGGTCAAACCCATTCAAGAAATTCCAGATGGGAGTCACAGGATATCTCGATTTGCACCACCTATTTGTGATGCAGAAATACCAAAGAGGTTTCAAACACCAAACATGAAGTTGTATGATGGCTCAACTGATCCTGAAGAGCATGTAGCTTAGTACAGAGAAAGGATGGAGATCAATCCCATCCCTAAGAGGTTAAAAGAAGCATGTCTATGCAAGGGTTTTGGATCCACACTAACATGATCAGCTCTTAAATGGCTGCTAAGTCTTCCCCCCTTACTCTATTACTTCATTTGCTAATCTAGTTAATTTGTTTAATTACCAATTCTCATGCAGTAGGAGGTTTGAACGTTTAAATAGTGATCTATATAAGGTAACACAAGGTCAAAATGAATCACTTAGAGATTATATTACTAAATTCAGTAGAGAATCCTTGGAAATTCCTAACCTGGATATAGCTACGGCTGTAGAAGCCTTAAAAATGGGTTTACTTAAGGATTCACAGTTCTATGATGATCTTGTCATGACCCCTTGCAGGAATCTTGATGAAGTAAGAACCAGGGCCCTTAGATTCATCCGCCTAAAGGATGATAAAAGGATTCAAGAAAGACTGGCAGGATCCTCAAAGCAGGAAAAGCAAGGATCCTACTTCAGGAATAACAAATCCAAATCATACATCAAATCTGATAACCAGAACGTGCATGCAGTGGAGCAAGAAGAGGATGATGAGGATTATCCTCCCATTTCTGAATATTGCTTTTCTGTTGATAACAATGAACTAATCCTTGCAATGCAGAATCTAGGCAAAAAAGCAAGATGGCCCAGAAAGAATGATAAGCCAGCTGCCACAAAAGACAAATCCAAATGGTGTGCATATCATGAAGATTTCGGCCATCTCACTGAAGAATGTATAGCACTTAGGAAGGAGATTGGTTATTTGTTAAGCAAAGGGCATTTGAAGGAGCTGCTTGGAAGAAAAAAGTAAAGGATCCAGGATCCTGAAAAGATCCCGGAAAGGCTCCAGCTCCTCCTGCTGATGCACAGATTATCAACTTCATATCTGGAAGATCAGACAAATGTGGCACTTCCTTTTCAGCAGCCAAAAGGCATGCCAAAGAGACAAAGATGGATAATGGCGATAGGCCTATTCGAACCTCGATCCTTACACAGGAGAAAGTTATAACCTTTGAAGAGGATGATTGTGTGGATATTCAGGATCCTCACCATGATGGTCTTCTTAATACTTTGTTTATATCTAACCATTTTGTTCGCAGGATTCTCATAGATGGAGGAAGCTCAGTGAACATCATTCAACTTGATGTCCTCAAGAAGATGAACATCCCTGAATCAGAAATTATCCCAAGATCATCAGTTCTTGTGGGATTCAGCGGAGAAACCAAGAACACTTTGGGGGACATTAAACTTCCCATTTACATAGAGGGAGTTAATTCTTTTCAAAACTTTTGTGTTATAGATTGCTTATCCTGTTGCAATGTTATCCTTGGCAGGCCATGGATACATGACATGAAAGCAGTTCCATCTACCTATCATCAATGTGTCAAACTCCCTACTCCATGGGGTGTGGTAAAGATTGAAAGTGACCAACAAGAAGCCAAGAATTTCTATACTTCATCGATGAAGCCGGCCTCAAGACCTAGGGAGCAATAGCAATTAAAGTATCCTCCAAGAGATGTCCTGGAGGCAAGAGAACAAGATGTCAAGGATATCCTGATGGATCCTCAGGATCCTGAATCCAATTTTTTTTATAGGATCCGAGATCCTCAACAATATTGAAGAGGATCTAATATCATTCCTAAAGAGAAGAAAAACTACCTTTGCCTGGAAGCATGAAGACATGACAGGTTTTTCCAAAGATATTATCACTCATAAACTTGGCATTGACAGGTCATTCAAACCCATACATCAAAAGAGGAGGAAGTTTGCACCTGAGAGGAATGCCATCATCCAGGAAGAGGTAGATAAGCTGCTCAGAGCAGGTATGATTAGAGAGGTTAAGTATCCAAGGTGGTTAGCCAATGTGGTTGTTGTTAAAAATAAAAATGGAAAGTGGAGGGTATGTGTTGATTTTACTGATTTAAACAAGGCATGTGCCAAGGATCCTTTCCCATTACCCCACATTGACTCCATGGTGGATGCTACCGCGGGTCATGAGTTGTTGACTTTCATGGATGCTTCATCTGGATTTCAACAAATTCATATGGAACCATCTGATCAAGAGGATACAACCTTTATGAC
The DNA here is from genome assembly GCA_030545235.1 of Helianthus tuberosus. NCBI lineage: Eukaryota > Viridiplantae > Streptophyta > Magnoliopsida > Asterales > Asteraceae > Helianthus > Helianthus tuberosus. The sequence goes on along the minus strand of CM060430.1, from coordinate 107,801,203 downwards.
CCCTACTGGTATCTATTGTTATATTGCTATGCCATTTGGACTAAGAAATGCATGTGCTACATACCAAAGGCTAGTCAATATGATGTTTAAAGAAAAAATTGGACACACGATGGAAGTCTATATAGATGACATGGTGGTTAAGTCCAAGAGAGCTGAGGATCACCTTAGAGATTTGGAGGAAGCATTTGATATCCTTGATAAATTCAATATGAAATTGAATCCTTCCAAGTGTCACTTTTATCACACCCCGACCACGTTAAAACAACAAACCGTGGCGGAAACGTCGGGGAGTGTTGTAACAGAATCATCGTTTCACAACCATGGTAATTAAAAGATTCGTTTTATTGAATTATTATGTAATGTACATTGTCTTTGAAACCAAACAACCAAAATAAACATTTTCTATTATAGTTTTTATGTCACTAAGGCCACGTCCAGATCCTAAGTGAACATGCTCCCTAGCAATCATCACGCAACATCACCTGAAACATATGTAAAAACAAAGTCAGCAAAGAAATGCTGGCGAGCACATAGGTTTTGTGAGAGTGTCGGATTCATAGCTTGTTTATGTGTTGCAGTACCTTGTTAGACTACAAGAGTCAAAATACAAAACTCATTTTGAAAAGTGTATTGCAACATGATTAACCAGCTCAAATCAAGTTGGTTATAGTTTATAAAATCTCGTAGCCATGATTCTTAACCCAAAAACATTTGTTTTAGTAAACCAAATCGTGAATCGTTTCGTTAAAAAATAATTAATAAAACTCGTATGGTTTATATCATTTTGAAAACCTCGTTGTGTGACATCGTTTCAAATCGTTTCCCAAGTGAACTAAATAATGATACGCAATGTAATATGATAGAAACACTTATATATAAGATGTACCAGCGGCGTATCTACCATGCTTATATCATGTTACACCCATCCCATTACCTAATCACAACCCAAACCAATCGTTCGTTCAAATCGTTTTATCTCATTTAAGTCGTTCCAAATCGTTTTAACTCGTCCCAAAATCGTATTCGTTTTAATTGTGAAACTACTTTTGGTCGACTTGCTAATAACATTCAAACCTTCGTGACTCGACTACCTCGTTTATCGTATTAACAAACCACCAAAGGGTAAGTTAACAATCATCAGATTCGGTCGTTACCTACATAACCCCCACACATAACCATGGGTGTAGTCTGATAACGGGATTTGTCAGATCCTATGGTACCATAATCTAATACTGGTCGGTTCGGCCAAAATTAATGAATGTCATTCGTTATGTAACTACAACCAACAAGTTCGTTCACATTATCGAAAATCGTTATTAGTTTAGTATAAACCATCTTAATCGTTTTAAAACCATTGTTAAAATATCGAAAATCATTTTGATACATATGAATCACCCCAAAACAATTGAAAACAGTAAAATAGGGGAACTATGTACTCACATTGAATGAAAGGGTATCCTTGATCTATAGAACTTAGCGGAGCTCAGACAAACCAAGGAAATTCAAGTAGTACCTAGTAATCGGATCACTAGTAAATAAATCGACACCTAAATCGGAAGATCGGATAGAATGAGGTCTTGTAAACCAAATGAGTGTGGAACTCATGTGATATGGTTTAACAAAGCCTACATCCTAAATTGAAACCTAACCTAAGTGCTTTCGACCTGTTACGACCCATTAAGGTAGCTTATGCTACTTTAACGCGTCGTTCGCGCAAAACTATGTTCGGATGGTTAACTATGTGTTATGTCAAGTCTTATATGCCCAATTATGCCTAATTATGTTACCATATCAGTTTAGATGTCAAAAACTTGTTCACATACGTACAATATGGATTTTAAGCTTCAAAAGGGTGTTTTGGTCATTTTCTATGGGCATACAAGCTACTTAACAAATAACTAACCAATCGTATGTGATCATAAGGTATAACCTCAGTGGTTATTCCTTATACAACTATGATCACTAATCAAGCTTGGTCGGATTCTAATGATCGACCAAACGGGTCGGGTTCGAAAGTCTAAGCGGTTGTTTAGACCGCTTAACTTACGACCTTAAACAAGCACTAAACTAATAGTGACGAGTTAAAAATGTCAAAACATGTTTAACCTACTTAGAAAACTGATTTGGTATCAAAACAATGGGTTTTGATACCCGAAAATAGTTCCGTTGCAAAATGCGTGCTAAAACGCATTTTGACCGAAACTTTGACTCGTCACCATGCCTAGTTAACGTGGTAATCAGTAGGTATAATCGCTGAGGATTATAACCATCGTGATTACAATCACGTTACAAAGTTCAATTGAACTTTGACTTGACCAATTGATGGTCAAAACCGAAAGTCAAACTATTGGCCAAACTGTTTGACTTTCTGCTTAAACATAAAGAATAAGCATGAAAGAAGACTTACAAAGGGTCCTAGCTATCTTTTCTACAAAGAATAAGTTCCTAAGCAGATTAGAAAGCTCCCAATTCAGATTGTAGAGAAGATATGAGAAGAATGAGCAAATGAAATAATGAATGGCATGGCCTTATATAGTTTTTCGCAAACCGTTAGGATCATTCCTTGGAGAAGAGGGAATGATCTAGGCCTTACATTTGTTCAAGACTGATTGGGGGACTTGTTCTCCACACAAACCAGCCCATAGCATTGAAAACTAGAGATCAAAACCATCAAATTCAAGCTAAATGACCAGATTCAATCTTTCTGTCTGACATGCCCACGCACCCCGCGTAAGATATGGCTTGGGCTTACGCGCCGCGCCTGAGTATCTTTGGCAGATTGTCAGTTTCAGCCCCTGAACTTGTAAAACTTGCATTTCGACTCATTTTTGACACGTTTAAGCCCCGTTAACCTCATTTCAAGGATCTAAAATGAAGTTAAAGTATTGGGAACTCAAAACATGCTCAAAAATATCTTGGATGTCGGCTCGTTTGGTCGTACGGTTGTGTTGTTCGGTAGATTACGACGGAAGTCGTAACGAACGCAAAAACGGTCCAAATTAAGCGACGAATGAAATTTTTGCATGCCGATCACTAAAATAAAAATATTTTAGTGTCTAAAAAAATTTTGGATGTCCAGATATGGTCAGAACGTAAGATATGCGGGAAAATGCAAACTTACGTTGTTTTTGACACTTTTAGTCCCTGTAAGATCAAATAAGCACGTTTTCGCATACCGAACCCCTCAAAGCTTATTTCTAAGCTATGTTTAGGTTATTTATGGTATGTTTAGCTTATGATCAAGTTTCGGACTATTCGACACCTCACGAATGGGTATAGTTTCGTAGTTTGACGCAAATAGTCCCTGTGAACGAATAGACTTGTTTTCAACACACCAAACCATCGAAAACTTATTTCTAAGTTATGTGAAGGTTATTTAAGGTATGTTAAGCCTATGTCACTATTCTGGAGTGTTTTTCGCGTTAAACTGACTGTGTTTACGCACCAGTTTGCGTGTAACCCTCCAGAAAGCGATTTAAAGCTTGAAATCGGAATCGAATCAAATCGTAAAATCATAAAACACAAATACACATATAAATACACCAAAGCACATTGTTCTATTGATAATTAACATTGTTTTGCATTGTTCATCGATTACAGAGCACAGTTGTCACAGTCTTCCATACTTTAGGAAATTTATTCCCGAAATTTTAACTAGAGGAAACTTGTGAGAACAATTGTGGATATTTTGCCTTCATTTGGTCCTCACGTTCCCAAGTAAACTCTGGGCCACGTTTGGATTCCCAATGAACCTTGACCAAATGAATTCGTTTGTTCTTCAACTGTTTATATGTACGGTCCACTATCTCCACAAGTTTCTCGACAAAGTGCGTCGTTTCATCGATTTGGATTTCGTCGAGTGGAATGTGAAGATCAGCGTCAACTAAACACTTTCGCAGATTAGACACGTGAAAAGTCAGATGAATATTTCCAAGCTCTGGAGGTAGCTCTAGTCAATAGGCAACCTTCCCAATTCTTTCCACAATCTTAAATGGTCCAACATATCGTGGTGCAAGTTTTCCTTTCTTTCCAAATCTCACCATCCCTTCCAAGGTGACACCTTGAGTAGGACATGGTCTCCGACTTGAAATTCTAAGGGCTTGCGTCGTAAATCCGTATAACTCTTTTGACGGCATCTAGCTGTCACAAGATTATCGTGAATTTTCTTGATTTTGTCTGTTGTTTCCAGAACAAGCTCAGGTCCAGTAAGCTGAGCTTCACCGGTCTCATTCCAACAAACAGGTGAACGACATTTTCGATCGTAGAGAGCTTCGAATGGTGCCATATTAATGCTAGCATGATAACTATTGTTGTAAGAGAATTCGATCAACGGAAGATGAGAATCCCAATTACCACCAAAGTCTATCACGCATGCTCTAAGCATATCCTCCAAAGTTTGAATCGTTCTCTCGGATTGTCCATCTGTTTGGGGATGATAAGCAGTGCTTAGATTTAGTTGGGTTCCCATAGCAGATTGCATGGTCTTCCAGAAATGAGATGAAAATCGAGCATCACGGTCGGATATGATATCCAAAGGAACACCATGTCGTGATACAATCTCATCAACATAAATCTTTGCAAGTTTATCAGCAGATAGATCATCGCGAATCGCAATTAAATGAGCTGACTTCGTTAATCGATCGATAACAACCCATATAGCATCGTACCTTTTGATGTACGCGGTAATTTAGTGATGAGATCCATCGCAATGTTCTCCCACTTCCAAACTGGTATCTCTGGTTGTACAAGCAAACCAGAAGGTCGTTGATGTTCAGCCTTGACTTTGAGACAAGTTAGGCATTTCGACACATACAAGGCAACATCTTTCTTCATACCAGGCCACCAGTAATGAGTACGAAGATCCTTGTACATTTTATCAGCACCAGGATGGATAGAATATCGGGACTTGTGAGATTCGTCCATCACTAAAGTGCGAAGATCGTCTTGTTTCGGAATCCACAAACGATCCTTAAAATAGAGCAAACCATCGTCCTTTGCTTTGAGCTTAAGCTCAAGTTGACGTGGTAATTCCTTACCCATCAAATTTTGTGAAACACAAAATTGCTGAGCTTGAAGAACACGAGTTTGGAGATCAGATAGAGTTCGAACAGAATGAAGCTTGACTCGCTCTTTTTTACTAAGCGCATCGGCTATGACATTCGCCTTACCAGGATGGTAGCGAATTTCACAATCGTAATCGTTTAAGAGTTCAACCCAACGTCGTTGCCTTATGTTCAACTCCTTCTGATTAAGAATGTGCTGGAGACTTTTGTGGTCTTTGAAAACCACACACTTCGTGCCAAAAAGATAGTGTCTCCAGATTTTGAGAGCAAAAACCACAGCTCCCAACTTAAGATCGTGAGTTGTGTAGTTCTTCTCGTGAACTTTCAATTGTCTAGACGCATATGCTATAACTTTACCTCGTTGCATAAGAACACAACCAGGGCCTAAGTTGGATGCATCACAGTAGACAACGAAATCATCGTTTCCCTCGGGTAAAGATAAAACAGGAGCATCACATAGCTTCTGTTTCAGCGTTTGGAACGCTTCTTCTTGTTTGGATCCCCACTCAAAAGGCCTATTCTTTTGAGTCAAAGCAGTGAGTGAAACCGCAATCTTCGAGAAGTTCGAAATAAATCAACGATAATATCCAGCAAGACCAAGGAAAGAACGAATCTCTGTGGGTGTTGTCGGTGTATTCCAATCCTTAATAGCAGCTATTTTGGATGGATCCACATGAATACCCTGCTCGTTGACTATATGTCCCAAAAACTGAACTTCTTTAAGCCAAAATTCACACTTGGAGAATTTAGCAAAAAGCTGTTCCTTCTTTAGGAGTTCCAAAGTCAAACGAAGATGTTGCTCGTGATTGGCTCGAGACTTCGAATAAATGAGAATATCATCGATGAACACAATGATGAACTTGTCTAAATAAGGTTTACAGACCCTATTCATTAAGTCCATAAAGATAGCTGGGGCATTTGTCAAACCAAAAGGCATGACAGTAAACTCGTAATGCCCATATCTTGTGCGTAATGCAGTTTTGGGAATATCTTCTTCGAATACACAAAGTTGATGATACCCAGAACGCAGATCGATCTTGGAAAAACAGGTAGTACCTTGCAGCTGATCAAAGAGATCATCGATTCGGGGTAGGGGATATCGATTCTTGATGGTAAGCTTGTTAAGCTCACAATAATCGATACACATTCGAAAAGATCCATCTTTCTTTTTCACAAAGAGGACAGGAGCGCCCCAAGGTGAATGACTCGGTCGGATGAATCCTTTATCAGATAACTCTTGAAGCTGCTTTGATAATTCTTGCATCTCGGACGGTGCAAGACGAAAAGGTGCCTTCGCTATCGGGTTGGCATTGGGTACAAGGTCAATATGAAACTCGACTTGACAAACTGGAGGCAAACCAGGCAGTTCATCAGGAAACACCTCTGGATAATCCCGAACAATCCGAATATCCTGAATACTTTTGTTCTTGCCTTTCTCCTCGGTGACATGTGCCAGAAAGGCAACATATCCTTTTCGTAAGTAACTTCGGGCCTTCGTACATGACATGAGTTTCAATCCACCAGATGGTTTCTCGCCACGCACTTCCAGAACATCACCAGATGAAAGAGGAATACGAATGATTTTATCGAAGCAAACCACCTCAGCATGATGTTTAGTTAGCCAATCCATCCCTACGATAATGTCGAAACTCCCAAGTTGCATCGGTACGAGGCCAATGGAGAAAAGATGGTTATCGAGGTTCAATTGACAACCATGAATAACAGATTCGAGTACTAGAGGTTTACCGGTAGCAACTTCGATAGATAAAGGCTTCCTCAGTTTAGTTCTAGGTATCGCAAGTAAAGGCTCAAAGGATAACGAAACAAAAATCCTATCGGCACCAGAATCAAAAAGAACAGATGCAAGTTGATTGTTAATAAGGAACGTACCGTTAACAACCTCATTGTCTGCCCTCGCCTCGTTCGCGTTCAGATTGAATGCTCGTCCACGGGTGGGATTCACATTCGCGATCGCGTTACCATTTGGATTCGCATTTACCAATCTCGGGCAGTTGTTGCGTAAATGACCCATTTCTCTGCAATTAAAACACGAACCAGGTGGGAATCTCGCAACATTCCCTTGAACTTGTGCTGGAACCTGAGCAGCCTGATTTTGGCCAAAACGACAAATGTTGGCCAAATGCCCAAGTCTACCACACGTAGCACACTGTTTACAGGCCTGTTGGGCAACATGGTGACCATTACATCGAGCACAGTGAGGTGCAGTACCAGCATATGCTTTCTTTGCAGGAGGTTGAGTCGGTGGGTTCTGAGCGGCCTGTGCTGTAACAGCAAAGTTCTGGGAAGCCTTGCGCTTCCTTGACTTTTTAGAAGACTCACTCTGCTTCTTACCCTTACCCTTTTCCTTGTCAGAATCGGTCGACTTCTTTTTATCACCCTTGCGGGTGAGTTTACCCTTCCTGACTTGGGACTCAGTCAGGGTAGCCGACAACTCGATCGCTTGACGGACAGTAGTAGGATTAACGCCAGTCACAATATCCTGAATGGAATCGGGTAAACCATCGATATATCTCTCGATTGCTTTCTCCAGTGGGGTAACCATAGTGGGACACAACAAACTAAGCTCCTCGAATCGATCCGTGTAAGCACGGTGTTCTCCCCTGTCTTGTTTCAGATCGTCAAATTCTCGTTCTAAAGCTCGAATCTCGTGACGGGGACAGAACTCTCTCATCATGAGAGCTCGGAGCTCTTCCCAAGTTTGTGCTAGTGCCACTTCGGCACCCCTATCACGTATCACTCCGTTCCACCATGTAAGAGCTCGCTTCTCAAACACGCTTGAAGCAAACTCAACCTTCCTCGCATTCGGACACTGCACATGTCTGAATGTGCTCTCGATACTCTCGAACCACTGCAGGAGCACATTTGCTCCTTGCGACCCAGAAAACTTAAGCGGCTTAGCAGAATTAAAATTCTTGAAATTATACTGAGCATTATTGTTGTTGTATAATTCGTGAATCTGGGTCACTACGCCTGGAAGCACAGCAGCCATTTGTTGAGCAACAAGGGCTGCGACTTCTTCAGCAGTAAAAGTTTGAGCATCGCGTCGAGGAGGCATTGTCTAAAAAGGAAACATGAGAAACGAGTGAGATCGATAATTGGAGAAACAAAAGAGGTTTTGAAAACATCGCCAAAACATAAGGAGTACGATCATTTGTTCGTTACCTCGAACAAACAAACGACACGCAGAGACTAATCAAAGTAAATGGGTTATAATAATGTATTGCCAAAGACATGCTCGCCTATAAGTGAACACTCACCCCAAGAGTTCCCAGGTAAGAGTGACTGGTCCGATACTGCGGATTTGTATGAACACTCTAGCCTTAGACAGAAAACTCAGGGTACAGGTATTCACTCTTCCAGTTTGCACGTGTTCACATTATTTAGACCCAAACTTTGACGAGATTTTTGAAAACTGAGAGGGTTCAAAACCTTACAATAGGGGGTTCAAAACCTAGTAATCAATCATCCTAGAACAGATGATTAATTTTCGGAGCGGATTTGTTATTGTGTTCTCGTTGTGGTTATCACCTAAGGATAGGTGACGGTATTGTTTTAAAATCTAAACGCAAGATAACTCGCGTTAGGGTCCTAGAAAGTTATAGTCTAGGTCAAAGCATTACTAATAACCTAATTCTCTATAACCATTGGCTCTGATACCAACTCTTCTGTCACACCCCGACCACGTTAAAACAACAAACCATGGCGGAAACGTCGGGGAGTGTTGTAATAGAATCATCGTTTCACAACCATGGTAATTAAAAGATTCGTTTTATTGAATTATTATGTAATGTACATTGTCTTTGAAACCAAACAACCAAAATAAACATTGTCTATTATCGTTTTTATGTCACTAAGGTCACGTCCAGATCCTAAGTGAACATGCTCCCTAGCAATCATCACGCAACATCACCTGAAACATATGTAAAAACAAAGTCAGCAAAGAAATGCTGGCGAGCACATAGGTTTTGTGAGAGTGTCGGATTCATAGCTTGTTTATGTGTTGCAGTACCTTGTTAGACTACAAGAGTCAAAATACAAAACTCATTTTGAAAAGTGTATTGCAACATGATTAACCAGCTCAAATCAAGTTGGTTATAGTTTATAAAATCTCGTAGCCATGATTCTTAACCCAAAAACATTTGTTTTAGTAAACCAAATCGTGAATCGTTTCGTTAAAAACTCGTATGGTTTATATCAATTCGAAAACCTCGTTGTGTGACATCGTTTCAAATTGTTTCCCAAGTGAACTAAATAATGATACGCAATGTAATATGATAGAAACACGTATATATAAGATGTACCAGCGGCGTATCTACCATGCTTCTATCATGTTACACCCATCCCATTACCTAATCACAACCCAAACCAATCGTTAGTTCAAATCGTTTTATCTCGTTTAAGTCGTTCCAAATCGTTTTAACTCATCCCAAAATCGTATTCGTTTTAATTGTGAAACAACTTTTGGTCGTCTCGCTAATAACATTCAAACCTTCATGACTCGACTACCTCGTTTATCGTATTAACAAACCACCAAATGGTAAGTTAACAATCATCAGATTCGGTCGTTACCTACATAACCCCCACACATAACCATGGGTGTAGTCTGATAACGGGATTTGTCAGATCCTATGGTACCATAACCTAATACTGGTCGGTCCGGCCAAAATTAATGAATGTTATTCGTTATGTAACTACAACCAACAAGTTCGTTCACATTATCGAAAATCATTATTAGTTTAGTATAAACCATCTTAATCGTTTTGAAACCATCGTTAAAATATCGAAAATCGTTTTGATACATATGAATCACCCCAAAACAATTGAAAACAGTAAAATAGGGGAACTATATACTCACATTGAATGTAAGGGTATCCTTGATCTATGGAACTTAGCGGAGCTCAGAGAAACCAAGGAAATTCAAGTAGTACCTAGTAATCGGATCACTAGTAAATAAATCGACACCTAAATCGGAAGATCGAATAGAATGAGGTCTTGTAAACCAAATGAGTGTGAAACTCATGTGATATGGTTTAACAAAGCCTACATCCTAAATTGAAACCTAACCTAAGTGCTTTCGACCCGTTACGACCCATTAAGGTAGCTTATGCTACTTTAACGCGTCATTCGCGCAAAACTATGTTCGGATGGTTAACTATGTGTTATGTCAAGTCTTATATGCCCAATTATGCCTAATTATGTTAGCATATCAGTTTAGATGTCAAAAACTTGTTCACATACGTACAATATGGATTTTAAGCTTCAAAAGGGCGTTTTGGTCATTTTCTATGGGCATACAAGCTACTTAACAAATAACTAACCAATCGTATGTGATCATAAGGTATAACCTCAGTGGTTATTCCTTATACAACTATGATCACTAATCAAGCTTGGTCGGATCCTAATGATCGACCAAACGGGTCGGGTTCGAAAGTCTAAGCGGTTGTTTAGACCGCTTAACTTACGACCTTAAACAAGCACTAAACTAATAGTGACGAGTTAAACATGTCAAAACATGTTTAACCTACTTAAAAAACTGATTTGGTATCAAAACAATGGGTTTTGATACCCGAAAATAGTTCCGTTGCAAAATGCATGCTAAAACGCATTTTGACCGAAACTTTGACTCGTCACTATGCCTAGTTAACGTGGTAATCAGTAGGTATAATCGCTGAGGATTATAACCATCGTGATTACAATCTCGTTACATAGTTCAATTGAACTTTGACTTGACCAATTGACGGTCAAAACCAAAAGTCAAACTATTGGCCAAACTGTTTGACTTTCTGCTTAAACATGAAGAATAAGCATGAAAGAAGACTTACAAAGGGTGCTAGCTATCTTTTCTACAAAGAATAAGTTCCTAAGCAGATTAGAAAGCTCCCAATTCAGATTGTAGAGAAGATATGAGAAAAATGAGCAAATGAAACAATGAATGGCATGGCCTTATATAGTTTTTCCTAAACCGTTAGGATCATTCCTTGGAGAAGAGGGAATGATCTAGGCCTTACATTTGTTCAAGACTGACTGGGGGACTTGTTCTCCACACAAACCAGCCCATAGCATTGAAAACTAGAGATCAAAACCATCAAATTCGAGCTAAATGACCAGATTCAATGTTTATGTCTGACATAATGGCTTGGGCTTACGCGCCCCGCCTGAGTATCTTTGGCAGATTGTCAGTTTCAGCCCCTGAACTTGTAAAACTTGCATTTTGACTCATTTTTGACACGTTTAAGCCCTGTTAACCTCATTTCAAGGCTATAAAATGAAGTTAAAGTATTGGGAACTCAAAACATGCTCAAAAATATCTCGGATGTTGGCTCGTTTGGTCGTACGGTTGCGTTGTTTGGTAGATTACGACAGAAGTCGTAACGAACGCAAAAACGGTCCAAATTAAGCGACGAATGGAATTTTTGCATGCCGATCACTAAAATAAAAATATTTTAGTGTCTACAAAAATTTTTGATGTCCAGATATGGTCAGAACGTAAGATATGCGCGAAAATGCAAACTTACGTTGTTTTTGACACTTTTAGTCCCTGTAAGATCAAATAAGCACGTTTTCGCATACCGAACCCCTCAAAGCTTATTTCTAAGCTATGTTTAGGTTATTTATGGTATGTTTAGCTTATGATCAAGTTCCGGACTATTCGACACCTCACGAATCGGTATAGTTTCGCAGTTTGACGCAAATAGTCCCTGCGATTGAATAGACTTGTTTTCAACACACCAAACCATCCAAAACTTATTTCTAAGTTATGTGAAGGTTATTTAAGGTATGTTAAGCCTATGTCACTATTCCGGAGTGTTTGTCGCATTAAACTGACTACGTTTACGCACCAGTTTGCGTGTAACCCTCCAGAAAGCGATTTAAAGCTTGAAATCATAATCGAATCAAATCGTAAAATCATCAAACACAAATACACATATAAATACACCAAAGCACATTGTTCTATTGATAATTAACATTGTTTGCATTGTTCATCGATTACAGAGCACAATTGTCACAACTTTGGTGTAAAAGTAGGCAAGTTCCTAGGTTACATGGTGACAAAAAGAGGCATAGAGGCAAGTCCATAGCAAATCAAGGCGATTGTGAATATTAAGTCTCCTGCCAATGCCAAGGATGTGAAAAGATTGACAGGGAGGATCGCAGCCTTGAACAGGTTCATCTCAAAGTCATCAGAGAAATGCAAGGAATTCTATGACATCCTGAGAAAGAACAAGAAATTTGAATGGACTGAAAAGCGTGAGAATGTTCTCAAGGCCCTTAAGGATTACCTATCCTCAGCTCCAGCCTTAATGAAACCAGAAAAAAGGGATATATTATCCTTATATTTGGCAGTCTCTTCTAAGGCAGTAAGTGCGGTCCTTGTTAAGGATCATGAAGGTACACAACACCCTGTATATTATGTAAGTAAAAGTTTGCTTGATGCTGAATCCAGGTATTCACATTTAGAAAACCTTATCCTTGCTTTGATTATGACATCAACTAAATTACGCCATTATTTTGAAACACATGCTATTATTGTTAGAACTAACTTTCCAATTAAGGATGTTCTCAGGAAACCTGAAATGTCATGAAGGATGGCTAAATGGGCAGTAAAGCTTAGTGCTTATGATATAAGATATGAACCAAGAACTGCCATTAAATCCTAAGCCTTAGCTGACTTTGTGGTAGATTTCAGTAGTGATCTACAAAGGGAAGCTGAGTTGGAAGTTCAACAACTTGAAGAGACTAAGGATCCTTGGATACTCTTCACAGATGGGGCTTCAAACATCAAGGGAATTGGACTAGGAATAATACTAAAATCGCCACAGGGGGACATAATACCCCACTCAATAACTTGTGAGTTTCAAACTACTAACAGTGAGGCTGAGTATGAAACCTTGATAGCTGGTTTGCAAATTGCCAAGCACATGAGGATCAGGTATCTTGAGGTACATGTAGATTCATTGTTAATCACTAATCACTTTAATGGTTCTTATGTTGTTAAAGGTGAAAGACTAATCAAATATCTAGAGATAGTCAAGAAATTGGCAGACTCTTTTGTTTCTTTTAGTTTCACACAGGTACCCAGAGAAGAAAATGCAGAAGCTGATGCTTTGGCCAACCTTGGTTCATCATTGAAGATTCCAGAGGATATTAAAATTCCCATAATCCATATCTTGACTCCTGCTATTGAGGATCACACGGCTATGGCAATAGTAGAGGATTCTGCAATCATACCTAGTGATGATGCACAATCACATTCAGGATCCTGGATCCTCCCAATCATGAGATATATACAACATAGAGAGATTCCTATAGGAGAAAACCCCATAGCTTTCAAAGTTAGGGTATCTCAATTTACAATACTAAATAACATGTTATATAAACGATCTCTTGCAGGTCCATATCTAAGGTGCATAGACGATTCTGAAATTCAAGAAGTCCTAAAGGATTTTCATGAAGGAGATTGTGGAAACCACACTGGGGGCAGAGCACTGTTCTCAAGGATCATTAGGACAGGATATTATTGGCCTACTATGAAGAAGGATGCTATGGATTATGCCAAGAAATGTGATGCTTGTCAGAGACATAGCAATATCCTTCATCAACCAGCAGAGCTCCTGCATCCTATATCCTCTTCTTGGCCATTCATGAGATAGGGAATGGATATAGTTGGTAAACTTCCAAAAGCACCAGGAGGAAAAGTGTTTATGCTTGCCATGACTGATTACTTTTCCAAGTGGATAGAAGCTGAAACCTTTGCTCAAGTCAGAGAAAAAGAAGTGATATCCTTTATTAAAAGAAACATCATTACCAGATTTGGTATCCCTTCTGAAATTGTTTGTGATAATGGATCCCAATTTATTGGGAGTAGAACTACTAACTTTTGTGACAGTTGGGGGATTAAGATGATAGCATCAACACCAGTCCACCCACAAGCTAATGGTCAAGCAGAATCATCCAACAAGATCATCATCAACAACTTGAAGAAGAAGCTTGGATCCAAGAAAGGAAAATGGGCAGAAGAGCTACCTTATGTGTTATGGGCTGATTGAACAACTCCCAAGAATGCTACTGGCCAGACTCCATTTTCTTTAGTGTTTGGAGCAGAATCAGTGATCCCTACAGAGATGGTAGTCCCTACTGCAAGAACAAGCATCCGTGATCCTGAAGGAAATGCTGAAAACTTGGTTCAAGACTTGGATACCATAGAAGAACTCAGGGATTTGGCAAGGATAAGATTGGCTAGCTATCAACAAATGATGGCTGGAGCTTATAACAAGAATGTCAGGATCAGAAAGTTTCTAGTTGGTGACATGGTGTTGTGGAAATCATTCCAAAATACCACAAATCCTGCTGATGGCAAGTTAGCACCAAAGTGGGAAGACCCCTATCTTATTGAAGCTGAGGCAGGAAATGGGGCATATCGGTTATTAACAATGGAAGGTGATTTGCTACCAAGAGCTTGGAATGCTGTCCATTTGAAGAGATACTTCATGTAAGAAGGATCTAGGATCCTTGACCATCCTCACATCTAATACACATTAAGGATCCTTAGAGGATATATGATCCTCATTCTGGTAATGATCCGATTTTAATTTACCTAATCCTTTAAATTATTTGTTTACAAGGAGAAGGATCCAGGATCCTTTATCCTTTTTCACTAAGTTGTGAGTTTTGCAGAAGTGGGTGCATCTTTAACAAAGGATTAAGTATCCACAGAAGTCTCCTAAGTTTTATGGGCTTGTCCCCAGTTTTATGGGTTTATCCCCAGTTTTTGGGCTCGTCCCCAGTTTAAGGTATCTACTACCTTCGCCAGTAGCGCACAATTATCCTGATGCAGTTAAAGGCAATGGGACCAGTACCCGCTTTAGGGGTTGACAATTTCATTGTACTGGCTGTACTCAGGATCCTAAGTATAATGGTAGACGTACCATACATCCGTTCCTAAGGTTTCTAACGTTTTCACGTTAGCTAAGGTTTTGGCATTTTCATGTCACTAAGTTTGGATAGTCGCCAGTAAGGGCCATACTCCAGTTTACACAAGATCCTTTGGACTTGTCCTCAGTTTTTTGGGCTTGTCCCCAGTTTTTGGGCTTGTCCTCAGTTTATTGGGCTTGTCCCCAGATTGTTGGGCTTGTCCCCAGACACTAACTCTTCCTTTTGCAGTTGGCTTAGTCCCAAGTTATGTCTTATTTCAGGTTTCTAAAGCTAAACAGTTAAGGATCCTGGATCCTAACTTCATACAAGGGTTTGTTTTATGGTTATCATGATTTTAAGTATTAAGGATTTAGGATCCTATGTAACACCCCGAAAACGGGTTTGGTAATCAAACCCCGTTAATACTAAAAGACGGGTAAAGTACCGTTAGTAGCAAAAATTAACCCAGTAAATATTAGGATTTAAATAAATAAACTTAATATTAAATAAAAGTTGAACAAAATCCTTTTGAGGAAAACAAAGTATATATAAGGCCCGAGTTAACGAGACTTAAAATAAAAACGGGTTATGACCTCCCGAACTCATTAAGCTAACTAGGAATAATTTACCTAGTTAGTAATATGTGACTAAATGATGAATAATGAATTAAAGCTTCTTTTGAAACAAATGAAAGACGAGGGACTATTATCGCTAAGTAAGCAAACATGTTTATTAAAAATAAACAATTAAAAACACAACACACACTAAGAGTGTGTGTGTGTGTGTGCGTGCGACCAGGGGGAGAAAACAGGGGTGAAACCCTAGTTCAAGTTTAAACCCCAAATTGAAGCTCAAATCAAGCCCGAATCGTCTGCATGATTACAAATTCGTGATCACCTAGTCGTGGGGATCTCAAGGTATGTAAAATTTTGTAATTTGGAGATGTTTTGATTTCTTGATGAACATATGAAGTCGAAATTGGAGCTTGAATGTTAGATGTTTGAATGAAACTATGATAAATTCATGGTTAGGAATGAACCCTAATCAATAATTTGATGTATTGATGTACATATACATGAAATTGAGAATCACCCACATATGTGTTAGATGGGTCTTGTAGAGAGATTAAGAATACTAGAATCTTGATCATGAAACGGGTGTTATTGATTTTTGGAACGAATCTAGGTGTTGTTATGCATGCTAGAAGTAAGGAACTTGAAAATAATGTTAATCTTGGCTAAGTAGTTGGTCATGAGCTTGATTGCTAGTAGTAAAAATTTCATGCCCATAAGGTGTTCGATGTAATGCCTAAGTGAAATTGGGTACCTACTAGTTCGTAGATAGAACTTGATTAGAATAGATATTTGGATAAATGCCTAATAACATGATGAAACGGGTTTCATCTATAGATGAACACCCGTAGATTTTGCGTAAAGAAAGAATAATGTAACATTAACAGAAAGAATAATGTAACGTTAACAATTGAGAGCTAAGATTACTTAGTATTAAAAATAGCATGAACTCGGATTAAATATTAGTTCAATTGGTGGCCTAAGAATAGAGCCATCAAGTAAAGGGCGGAACGCCAACATAAGTTTGTGAAACTTAGTTTCTCAATTTCATATGCTATAAGGCGGCTTGACTCTTAAAAGTCAAACCGACCTATAATAGAGTTCGGTAAGAAAAGTAGTATAAAGTGTCATAAGGCGTAAAGATTATGATCTAGAATGACTAACCTAATCACCTTGTGAATACTATATGATAGTTTGACTCTTGACAAGCTAGATGGAGGCTTGGGAGGAAGCGGGTCAAACGGAGCAAGTACGAAGAGAAAACGTTGCTTGGATGCGAGGTAAGTAAAGCTTACGCCCCTTTACATTATTTACAAATTACTTAATTGCAAGTATTGTATATGAATGCTACTAAGTGGTTGGTATATGATGTTTCGACACGATTCAATGAGAGTCGGAACAAGGGAAAATGGTAAGAAATCATGAATTATGGTAAAAGGGGTAAAAAGGTAAGTTAGTCATGTAATGACGAACAAATAAAAAAAACGGTTTGAGTAAAACAAGTTTAAGGGAAAACCGGGATAGGTTTAAAGGGATGAAATGGTAACTAAATACCATCTCATACGGATAAATGGTCAATTAGACTAAATGGGTCAAATGGTGTTGTTAACACCTTTTGACAATTACATTTGACAATCGCTTGTTGAGTTTTGTAATCACAGGAAATAACATATGCATGCGTTGCTCTAACTAGAAAAATTTAAAGCAAAAGTTATGTAAACGGTTTAATACCTTGACCCGAGCCAGGTACGCATAAATAAGCTTTTAGTTAAACATACAATTTTTGGTCAAATATTTAGCGAAAGTCCTTCGTTGTAAAGTGAGGGACTAAAGTTGACCAAAACACCCTTGAAGGGTATATTGGGAAAACGACCCATAGGGGTTGTTTAGGAACTTGCATTAAGATTATGGAATCATTAAATATGAATAAAAGTTATAGGAATATACATTTGTGGGTCAAATGCACAAAAATGGTCATTTGTGTAAAATGACCAACCGATGGGTAAATTTGGGATAATAGGTTAGTTATGCTAAATCCACTACAAAAATAGTTGTGGTGGAACATAAGTAGATATTTAGATGTGGCATTACGAAGTATTGAAAAGAAAGGAACTAGTTTTGGACCAAAATGCATAAAAGATCTCCTAAACGGGTCAAAATGAATTGCGCGCGTAACTTGGGTGTTTGCCGCGTAATTCACAAAACTTATGAATCCAAGATAGATATTTTGAGTTAAATACCTTGGTCTATGATTTATGATTAACTAGAAACAAGTTTGGAGGTCCTAAATGCCAACGGGTCAAAATGTGGATTTTTAATAATAAGCCGAATGCTTAAAAATTTGGATTTTATTAGTTTGAATGTCGGATTTAAACTCCATGAGACGGAGAATCAAATTACGATCATGTAGGAAGAAACAGGAGGTCAAACGGATACGCTGATTGAAAGATACGGAAGTTTTTGTTTCAAAAACGGCAAAAATGGAAAGGTCTGATACAGGGACCACCGTAACTTACGGTGCCCACCGTAAGTTACGGTGGGGCTGAAATCATTACGCTAGTTACCTACTGCCTTACGGTGGGGGTATTTTAAAACAGAGGCCACCGTAGCTTACGGTGGCTACCGTAAGCTACGGTGGAGGCCAGTTTGAAGTCCTTGTTTTTGGCATCAAGAGATTAATGTTGGGATTTCCTTCCATTATCATTTATCTTGTCTTGTACCGTTATTTAAACTATCAATACTAACATTTAAGCTGGTATTGATCATAGGTGAATGTTGAGAGTCCCGGATGAAGATCAAGCGTCGAGCAAGAACCGAACACACGTTAAATGAAGCTTCCGCAAGTTGTCTCGTCGTTATTCTAAAACGATGAATTAAATTACACTATTTTGTTTTGCTTTCAAGTTTAGAACAGTTTTAATAAACCCATATTTGAGCATGAATGTTTAAATATAAATACTCAGTAATTTGTGATTATTTACGGAAATCGCTAAATAAATTTATGGTTGTTACATCCTAACTTGGATTCTCTGGTATTATCTTTATTTACTTTAATTTTATTCTTGATTTATCTGTTACCCTTCATCTTTGACAACAGGATATATGATCCGAAAATTATCTCACTTTTTAAACTTTTTGATTATAGGATATCTGATCCCTGATCATATCCTAAACTTTTTAACTTTCATTATTAACTTGTAAGTTCAAAGGAATATGCAAATAATAATTGAAAGGTAAATATACACAAAATGAACAACACAAGATAACCAAAAGTTAAAGGTTTTATTTATTTATCCATAGTTAAACCCTTCAAAGGTTGTCAAAATCACCTACCCCGAGCATCTACCAGCAATACGTGGCCCGTCCGTTGGGGTAGGTAAAGGGTGTCCATATTAACAAAGTCTAAGTGCAGGAAATAAAGATGGCAGGATAATAGTGGCTTCATCCCCCAAACAGAGGATCCATCCACCAACTATCATCCTACCTATTGTCCCAATGATCCGTGATTCTTAAACCTAAATACTATTGTTCAAATACAGACCAACATTGTTTAAAACACCAACAAACAAAAACCATTAAACCATAAAAAATGGGCTCCGTCCACGTCTAGATAAATCCATCATCGTCCATTGTTGCAGCCTAAACCTTCGCTGCGTCATCACCACCAGCTACCTCTTCCATCAGATCCTTCAGCCCACTGCTACCAGCCTCAATTGCCAAGACCTCCTCAGCTTCCTCTTCATCATCCAGCTCCGCCAGTTTCTGCTTCCAAGCCTCATGATTCCAGGCAGACCTGTCAAAAGCAGGATCCTCAGCCTCTTTAGCCATTTGTAGCTTGATCTTGAGCATGGCGATTGTAGCAGAGAGCTTTGCCCCTTCCATCACCTCTTCCTTCTCCTGCTTAGCTGTGATCTGGGTCAGGACCAACTCCTTCTTCACCAGGTTGATGTCCTTCTCGAGGGAGGTGATTTTCTTGTCTTTGGCCCTGAACATTTACAGGAAGTCCAGGTTCTTCTGTTCAGCCTATACCAGACTGTGATCAAGGAGCATTTGGATCTCAGCAAATTTCTGCATAAAAGAAGTATATGTCAGGATCCGTTATCCTCAAAAAGGGAAGATCAGACTTAAGGATCCAGGACCCTTACCTTAGAGACATACTCCTCGAACTGGTGTTGGATGAGAGGGAGGCCTTCAAGGGGCTCAGAGGCCTTTCTTTTCTTGGCACCCTTGCCCCGCATACTCATGCCTTTAGGGTTCAGGATGCTGGGACTGGCAGCAAGTTCCTTCTTGATGGACTTTGAGGAAGCAAATGCATCAAGGTCACTGACACTGAACCTGGAAGCTGATCTTGAGGATTTTCTAGCGCCTACAAATGCAAAACACAGATAAGTATTCATATTTTACATTCATTTAAATATTTATTCATACATAGATTCGAATACTTACTTGACATTGTGAAGGAACCGGAGGATGCTTCTTGTGAATCCTTTGCTTTGACTTGAAATGTCCTTACAGCAGGATCAAGCCTCCAGAAAGCAGCAAGTCTTTCTTTTATTGCAGGGGTTTCTTGAATGTGAGAAAGCGAGATAGCTACAAAAATAGAAAGAAGGATTAGTTATCCTTAACAGTAAAAGAATCCTACTTTGGTCATTGACTAAGGATCCCATATCCAACCCTGGGTAATCCATCTTTTGGGAAGGTCTTTCCCATCTGGGATTGAGTCCCTCTTCACAAAGAAGAAATGGCTCTTCTAGTGGGTATCATTTTTGGTGGTTTTGAGGATTGGATGAGGCTGACCAGGTTTATGCTTGAACAAAAAACGATGTGAACCATGGCTAACAAGGTTGTATAACTTACTCAACTCGGACAACCCTATTTCAACACCCTCCTGCTCGATGATGTTTTCAAGGGTATAAAGAACTCTCCACATCATTGGCATGGCTTGTATGTAGCACATGCCCGTGAGTGTGAAGAAGGATTGTGTAAAAGCAGGGAAAGGATAAGAAAACCCTATCAGAAAAGGGGTTGACGGAAAAGAGATCCAAGCATCAGAAACACAGTCACTCTTCATTGAAGAGTCAAATGCTCTGAAGACAGCTCCTGCTGGGAAACAATGGTGGATCCGATCAATTTTAGGATCGGCGAAACGACAGAGTTCTAGCGAAGGATTTTTGGTGATACCTTGGCTTTTCAAAGGGCCGTCCTTCTTAGGATCCTTGGCAGGAGAGGATCGTAG
The DNA here is from genome assembly GCA_030545235.1 of Helianthus tuberosus. Lineage (NCBI taxonomy): Eukaryota > Viridiplantae > Streptophyta > Magnoliopsida > Asterales > Asteraceae > Helianthus > Helianthus tuberosus. The sequence goes on along the minus strand of CM060430.1, from coordinate 107,780,399 downwards.
CTTCATCTTGGTTTTGAGATTTTGAAGAAACAGAAAATCGGAAGAAGAAGAAATCTTAGAGATAAGGATTAGAGGGATACCTGTTGGAGTCTCCGAATGAAGATTTAAAGGAAGTCTTGTCGCTGACGTCATATTCGCAACGGCTAGTCCGTTGGCAACGACTAGTTTTTCGCTAACCAAGTTGTTCCAGATCAAATAGAAAATATGAGTCATCTAGTTACAATTAATTCCTCATATTTTGAGGGCAATTGTTAGGGATGGATTTTCATAATGTATGGATCACGGATCCTCAAGTGCAGCCAGGATCACAGATCCTCAGTTCGGTTTGAATTAAGGATCCTCAGAAGACGTTGCAGGGTTAAGGATCCCGGATCCTCATTATTATCCTAACATTAACAATTGTTTCCTTTGTATTTGAACTTGTTTTGCAGAGTATTCGAGTGGGACTTGGTATAACCGAGATTCCAGGGGAATATGCCTTCTAATTCTGCACGTGCATGGCCTTCGTGACCGTTATGGAGATCGTGGGAAGCTAGCATCTTTTGCGGATTGTTAGTTAGCTAGTTTATTTATATTTTTAATGGGGATAACAAGCTTGATAGATATATTATTAGCAACACACACTGCTCTCATGAACTCTTTGCAACTTATTGGCGATTACACACTTTTTGCACACTAGTGATCCTTGTAACAAGCTTGTTATCATCCCGATTTGTACACATTGTTTATTTAATATAGTTGGTGATCGGTAGTTTCCATCACCTGAAGTTTTTTATGCCGGAGATCATTCATTGATTAAGGGCTTTTTTCTCGTATAAATCCTTTTGTCCAGTATTCATTTCATTCATACATTGTTCATACATTTGTTCATTAATTCAAGCATCACACCTCACAAAATCGGATTTGGTTGCATTATCCTTGTGCGATTTTTGACCAAAACACCATTGATTTGAAAAAGACAAATTGGATTTAAATAATCCCAATTTTCTCAATTTTGCTGATAATAATCCCAACTCAGTTATTTACCGATAATAATCCGAACTGGTCCACTTTTGGCCGATAATAGTCTGCGTTAAAATAGGTTAACGAAGTTAATTTTTTTTCCGAATTACAAACCGATGTTTTAGGGCTTTTGATTAGAACGATGATATGAGTTGATTGATGTAAAATGTACCTCGAAATACTGCACCGAACGACGAAAACGGTGCTTCAATTCGAGTGTTTAGACTTCCAATTAACAAAAATCAAGCCGTTTGGAGCACCGTTTCGAGATAAGTTTTACATAAATCGACTCGTATTTTCGTTCTGATCAAAATCCCTAAAGCATCGGTTTGTAATTCGGAAAAAACTTAACTCCGTTAAACTATTTTTAACGGCGGACTATCATCGGCCAAAGTGGACCAGTTCGGATTATTATCGGCAAATAACTGAGTTGGGGTTATTATCAGCCAAATTGAGAAAGTTGAGATTATTTAAATCTAATTTGCCTTTGAAAAATGAATAGTTAAGATTCATTATCATCCTACTTAGGCAAAGTAAACTTTTTATTTGATCTTACTTTATTAAGACCATGTGTAGTGGGACTTGAAACTAACACTGATCCCTTGGGCATGAATTGACATGTGGCATATTGGGCATTATGGAGCTTGAAGTTAAAAAGGGGTGTAATGGTATAAAGCCCCATAAGAGCATTCACATACATGGCATCAAATTATGTATGTGGTGTTTTCAAAATTTAAAGAGTATAAAAAGTGCTTGTGAGTGGATGAGAGAAAAAATGTTACTGTTCATATGTATATTTGGGGGGACACTGTTCACCCCCTATAATTTTTTAAATATATTTTGAAAGTGGTTCTGAGCGGAGGAGCGAGAAAAGGTAATGATAAATGTATAAAAATATATTATTCAATTGAAAAGAAGAGAAAAAATGTAGTGTTTTTAGTGTAATTTAGGGTGAAAATGTAGTGGGAAAGATGTGAATGCTCTAATCCCCAACAACAATTACCCAAATATTATCTTTAAAAAAATAAAACAAATAATATTAATTGGAAGCTTCTTATTGGACAAACAAAAGTGGAGGAGGCATGTTTAAGAAAACGCCAGACACATTTTTTGGACAAAAAATGCCCTAAGAGCGCTGTACGGGCGTTTTATGGTATTATTGGGTAAAAACACGCCTAAAACTCTTACCACTGTGGATGATCTAAGTATATGAAGTTATATTTAGATCAACGGTATAACACATGAGATGTAAACTTAGGAAGACAATATATCTTTTAGTCTGTTATCACATGAGAAAAATTCGAACATTGGAAAAAATAAAGATTTATAATAGTATTAAAAACTTGATATAATAGAAGAATGCATTTAGATCGTTAGATAAAAAATTTAGTAGAGTTGAGTTTTAAAGTATTGATAACTTCAAAAGAAAGAAAAATCAATTTTAGCTAGAAATGTGTTAATCAAATAGGAATTTTATTTTGGCTAAGAATGATAGGAAGCAATAGTATTATGACATATGACAAAATTTAAAATAAAGAGAAAATGTATTTTAGTCAATTGTATCCAATTTTCTTCCTTCTTCTTCTCCCCAATAAATTCAAAGCTCACCATCTTCAACCTTTTATTCACTTTCTATCTCAATAATCACTAAATTATAGTGCGATTTTCGTCACCAATCAATCATTCAAACACCCAATCAACATGTTCTTCAACTTTTTTTTGAAGAAACCCAGTTTAAATTCATACAATATCTCATTTTTTCCCGTGATTTTGAAGCGAATCACTCGATCCGTTTGATTCGGTCGCTGATAAGTGTTTCTATCATTCAAATTTCGTCAATCGTTGAAGAAATCGGCTTCGATCCATGTAAGAAATTCTTGAATTGAATTTTTACGATTTGGGTCTTTGAATTGAGTCATTGCGTTTTAGAAATAAGACATTTTTATGTGTTTTTTGGCCATTGCGTTTTAGAAAAAACACATTTTGAAGTGTTTTTAGTCATTGCGTTTTAGGTAAAACACATTTTTATGTGTTTTCAGTCCATTGTTTTTTAGAGAGAATAGTTTCTTTTGTGTTTTTAGACCATTGCGTTTTTGAAATAAGACATTTTTATGTTTTTTCTGGCTATTGCGTTTTAGAAAAACACATTTTTGAAGTTTTTTAGTCCATTGCGTTTTAGAAAAAAGACATTTTAAGTGTTTTCTGGCCATTGCGTTTTAGAAATAAGACATTTCATTTGTGTTTTTGGTGCATTGCGTTTTAGCCGGTTGTAAAACAAGGTTTCCAAGGCCGGGTACTCCCCGAGTAGTCGCTACAAGGTAGGATGCCGATACGACTTTCTTCGACTCCGCCTAATTACTGGGAGTCGGTCAAACGCGGTCAACCTCGGCCAGAATTGGATCCAGTAAGTCAACTCGGGCCTAGTTTGACTTAAATAATAATAAAACATAATTTCTATGCCTATCATATGAAAAAATGAATATCATTTTCACATGTTTTGTTATAAATATTAGTAAATTTATGCTATTTGACATATATTTAATCTTCAAAAAGTAATTTCTTTATAATTTAACATGTTCGAGTACTCCCTGTGTACTCTCCGCCTAGACCGAGTACTCTCAACTCCCTAGTCGACCGACTAGGGAGCGCCTAGCAACTTTTGCAACCATGGTTTTAGGTAAAACACATTTTTGAATTGTTTTCAGTCCATTGCGTTTTAGAAAAGTATACTTTCTTTTGTGTTTTTAGGCTATTGCGTTTTAGAAATAAGACATTTCTTTGTGTTTGCTGGCCAATGCCTTTTACAAATAAGACATTTCTTTGTGTTTTTTGTGCATTTCGTTTTAAAAAAATCATTTTTACGTTTTTTCCCATTGCGTTTTACGCAACTGGGTTTTCGAAAAGATTTTTCAAAAATATAGCAATAGTATACTCGTTTTAAAGATAAAAAAACGCTCGTTTTTTTGGTGCAATTTTTATAAAAAAATAAAGTCGTATGAAAAAGTTATTGACGTTTAAAAAATTACGGGGGGGGGGGGGAATTAGAGGAGAGAGAAACTATTGTCCTGGATTGACTACAATGCCCTTACACAAACTCACGCGCCTCATTCTTCTCTTTAATTTCACTCATTTAATCTTAGCCCTTAATTAAATCAAGGAAAAATTACAAGTTTTGTCCTTTATCTTTATACCATTTTTCAGGCGGTGTCCTTTTTAATGAATGTTGACAGACGGTGTCCTTTTTAACGAATGTTGACAGGCGGTGTCCTTTACTAGGTATTTTGTTGCAAGTTTAGTCCTTTACACCCAACCCAGTTAAAAAACCCTGTTAATTGTTGGGTGTAAAGGACTAAAATTGCAACAAAATACCTAGGTAAAGGACTAAACTTGCAACAAAATACCTAGTAAAGGACACCGCCTGTCAACAGTTAACATGATTTTTTAACTGGGTTGGGTGTAAAGGACTAAACTTGCAACAAAATACCTAGTAAATGACACCGCTTGTCAACATTCATTAAAGACACCGCCTGAAAAGCGGTATAAAGATAAAGGACAAAACTTGTAATTTTTCCTTAAATCAATTGATGATTAAGATTACTTCCTAGGCTTACTAACAAAAAAAACTTTCTATTAAATCCTAATCCTTAGCTAGAAATATTCTTTTTTTGAAAAAAAAAGTCAGTATTGATAACTTCAAAAGAAGAAAAATCAATTTTAGCTAGAAATATTCTTTCTAAAAAAAGTCATACGTGTCTAAATCATTTAAAAAAAATATATACATCATAACTGATAGATGCTTCTTAAAATTAGGGGTATTAGTTTCACTTTTCATCGTAAAATAAGTCATCAGTTTAATTGATTTCACACTCTAGCTATCTCGTTTAACCTATTTATATTAGATTTTATTCTTTTAAATTGTGTTTTATGTCATAATTTAAATTGGTCTAGTATTTTCTGTTATAATTTTAATTTAAAAGAGAAATTGATATAAAATTATATAATCAAAATATAATATTTTATTTACATTTGTTTTTTATTGTAAAATATTAATGCGTGAAAATAAAACAGTTAAAAAGAATCCAGTTAAGACTTAAGAGGATTGGATATTCATGTCATTTTTGGGTACACATGTGTGACACGATTTTTGATTTTGAGCTGGTATGGTATAAAATTTTTTATTTCGGGTCTAGTTAAATCACCTGGCTACCTATAAAAAGAGGTGTACAAAACAACCGGTTTTAGGACCCAAAAAAAAAAAAACGAAACCAGTTTTTTTAACCGTTTTTTTTAAACTGGTTCCAACTCGAACCGAACCGCTGGTTAGTATAGTGGTTAGGGATCTTCATCTTCGAAATGGGTTTTAAAAAACCGGTTACCGGTTATAAACCGAACTGAACCGGTTATATCAGTTTGGTTCCCATCGTGAAAAACTGGTTAAAAAACCGAACCGGTTTTTTTTCCCACACACAAATAACCGGTTTGGTTAAAACCGGACCGGTTTTTAAAAGAAAACCGATTTTTACACTTCTACCTATATGTTTTTTTTCCCACACAAAAATAACCGGTTCGGTTAAAACCGGACCTGTTTTTAAAAGAAGACCGATTTGTACACCTCTACCTATAAACGAGTCCAGTTAAAAAACAAGTAGACGCCCATGGCATTATATCCTAGTGGGTGAGATAAGACTTAGACACTATTAAGTATTAGGTTCGATTCACATAAAGGGTTTTTCTTTAAATTTATTGGGTTTATTCCTGAACTGATTTATAAACATTATTACCCCATTAGCTACTAGATAGATACAATCTACTGGTTTCTTTGGTGACATGATGACAGTAGTGATCTAAATTAGGAGTTTAAAAAAAGAGTTAATTACTGTTTTCGTCCCTGTGGTTTGTTAAAAGTCACTATTTCAGTCCATTAGTGTAAAAATTGCGATTTCAGTACCTGTGGTTTCACTTTCGTAACAATTTCATTCCCTGTGGTTTCACTTTCGTAACCATTTCAATCCATTTTTATGTTAAGTACAGGGACTGAAATGGTTACGAGGTGGACTGAAATAGTTACGAAAGTGAAACTACAGGGATTGAAATCACAATTTTTAAACTACTAGACTGAAATAGTGATTTTTGACAAATCATAGGGACGAAAACAATAATTAACTCTTAAAAAATAAAAAAAGTAGCCGTTCGCGACATCAACAATAAAACTAGGGTTTCGACAGACATCAAACAGTAGCGTGCAATGTCGAACCTAAAGAGTGACGATGATGACGATTACAAGTTTCTTCGCATCATAGATGCCATGGCTTCAATCAATCAGAAAGTTAATCTCATCGGCGTTATTACTGAGATCGGCATATCCAAACAGAGCAGAGGCACTGGTGCGTACATATTCTTATTTGTTGTTTCATTTCAGTTCCTAGTGAGATTTTTTCACCAATTGTCATTTGTTAAAAATACAATTTTGAACATATATTATTGCTTGATTAGTAGTGAAATTGAGTTTCAACTGGCAATGATGAAACAAAGGCCGGACTTACAGCTGCCACCATAGTGTTTGGTAGTAGATTGATGATAACTTCTGTAAGGTTATTTCTGAGCCAGTGGTTAATTTATAGATAATAACAGTTAATTGTGAGTTTGCCAAGTGAGCAGATCTTGAATTTTATTCCTTATTATATATTTTGTTTCATCTGCGGTTTAGAAAACATCTTCAAAATTAGTTAAAAGTTTTGTATATTTATTAATATTAGCTTTGTAATTCCTTATAATGTGACCTTTCGAACTGCAGCTAAAGGTTTTTTTTTTTTTTTTTTTTTGTGTTAATCAATGGTTCGTTGTAGATTGTTGCTGTACAATAAAGATTGTTGATGAATCAAATGCAAGCTCTGGGATCTCCGTAAACTTTTTTGCTGAAAACTTTGACAAGCTCCCGCATCTTGAGTCTGCTGGGGACATTATTCAGCTCGTGCGTGTCGTGGTATATTCATCTGTTGCCTTATGGAGACTTTCAACTTAATAAAGCCCGTGTTTGTTGTCTTTTGTTTGTCACTTGGAATTGAGGTACTAATTACATAGGTAATTGTTGGTGACTTGTTTTTTTTTTGTTTGTTGCTATGTCAGATGAAAAGTCATCGGTCAGGGGTTAATGTTCTTTTTGATAAAAAGTTTTCATCGTTTGCTATATATGAAGGAAGAGAAGGTTCAAAATTTGCACCTTATCAAGTTTCATCTAAGTTTCATGGTAGAGATCGAGACAAGAAGTTCATTGCAGGCTTGAGAAAGTGGACAGTCACTCATCGACCTGAGACAGGTACAGGTTATAATGTGAAGACTTTTGTAGGAATTTAGAAGAAATCCTTAGTGTTCTGCATAGAACCTTCCCCTATATATATATATAACGGTTGTCACTAAAATGATCTGCACAGTGAGAAATTGAAGCTTGATGTAATATAGTATCCCTCATCTTTCATGAAGTATTGAATGGTTGGGTTCTCATTATAATTATGAGCATTCCTAGTTTGTAACTTCTGGTGAATAATGTAATTAACAGCATCAAGTGATTCCTTGTCACTGAAAGATATCAAGCAAGGACACCAATCCACCTTAATTTGTAAGGTAATTCAACACAAAATATTCTCTTAATGCTTCAATGTGTTTGGTATAGGTTTATAGTAAATTATAATAGTCTTCCATCATTTGTGAAGCTACTTTTTAATGGGCATTTTGTCATTTGTAGGTTCTTCATGTATGTGAAGTCAAAGATGGTGAGTGGATGCTTTTCGTATGGGACGGAACTGATGCTCCGCCAGTAAATATTCACACAAAGTGAGTGATGTTTAACCTTTAGTGGTTAAGCTCACATGTTGACTCCGTGTTATTCATGCTTATTAACCACTTATACACATATGTGGAGTCTCTGTAGTTCTTTGTTGATTTTCGTTCTAAATTTTGTCGTTATTTACATCTGTAGGCTTGATGAAGAATTTGACAACCCTCTTCCGTTGCAGCTGGAATCAATACCTCGGTCAAGAAACGTTTTGTGTAAATTCCCAACTGTTGGAACTGTTTTAAGGATGACTAATGGCAACTGCAACGAGAAGCTGGGCCTTCACTTACTGAAGCCCGGTAAATGGGTTCAGTTTAAGAATATAAATTTTGAAGTTCGTTATGGTTTATGGTGTGGCATTCTGCTCTCAAAATCTAAGTTCAGTTTCTTGCCCGACGATGATGACCATGCAATACTTTGTCGAAGGTTAAGTATACACAATAAATTATTTGGCCTGTTAAAATTGTGGAAAAATTCTCACATTTTATCACGTGGTTCAGGACATATGAAGAACGGGCGGAAAGCAAATGGGATCGAAAGCCGTTCACATGCCTCCCCTGGCCTTCTAAAGTTACAGGTCCAGCCCTTACACTTTGCATATTTGTTTTTAATTACCTTCATTTACATACAGTCCCACGTTTTACTTTCTACATTTATATGCAGATACGGACCATCAAGATGTGCCATTTGTTACGCTAATGGACGTCCTCACCTATCCAGAGGTATAACAGTCTTCTTCCACTATCAAAGCATTTGTTATGTGATGATGAGTTTAAATATTCAGGTGATAGCCAAATTCAGATGTGTGGTTCGGGTAGTGGCAACACTGCCAGGTCATCCTAGGGACTTCAAAGCTCCTTGTGGTACTTACAGGATTAGACTCACCCTTGAAGATCCTACTGCCAGAATTCATGCTTATATATATGCAGAAGACGGGGTTTGTATTTTCTATTTAAATATAGAGTAACATAACTCTCTTTTGCTTCTAATCTTTATTGTCCTTGCTTTCTTTTTTTATTAGGTGAAGTTTTTTGAGGGCTATCCCTCCATTGATACGATGATTAAAAAGCATAAAGCATTGCTTGGAGTTGAAGAAACAGATGATGCCGATTCGGATGAAAAGCCAAGAAATCCTCCATGGGTGGAATGCTGCTTATGCTCTTATAATATTGATGAGACTGACATCTGGGGTAGCATAAGATATCGGATCTTTGATACCACACTTGTTGGTTGAGTGCTTAAGTTATGACCTACACATGTTCTGTAACTTGTACATACGCATCTTTTTTGATCCCTCTCTTCCCCCACCATTTTTGCTCCCAATCAGCATATGGAATTAGGATCAGATCAATATTTGATTGATTTTGTTGGGACTATGCCTGCAAAACGGACAGGTCAGGTTGGCAGGGAAACAGGTTTGGGTTAGGATGGGTTGTTTTGGAAAATGGTCATTTCGGTTCGGGTCAGGACTGCTGGTAAAAGTTAAAGCACCTCATCTAATACTTAAAAAACCAAATGTCAATTTCATAATGATCGGGCAGTTGCTCTTCGATGCAAATCTGAATTTAAGCATAATCGGGTAGTTGCTCTTCGATGTAAATCTTAACATCGAGCTCCAGCCGCTTCCCCCTTCAACTTCTTCCTGGTCGATGGGTGACCTTGCACCTCCTATACCTGTATACCTTTCCTCCCAAACTTCTTGAATCCATCAAAGCTTCATCTATGTGATGAGTAACGAAAATAACGACATGGATGTAAGTAGGTTGGCCATTTCGTTGAGTATAGACTGTATAGTTGCGATGATATCATGAAGGTCATCGTTATAATAGGTGATCGTTATTATACTTGGGACAATCAAACATCATATAACACAATTGTTTATAAAGTTTCTACCTAAAGTCAAACATCATATAACACCATAGTTTATAAAGTTTCTTCCTAAAGCAAAGGTGAAACAATGCTCGTCATCTAAGATGTCACGTCCATTTGTAGATACTATTGTTAATGCCATAGCACTTTTTGAATACGAAATGCCTCGCGTATATGAGACTAACACTATCCCCTTGGCTTCTAGGATACTTCAATATACAACACTACCTCATCTTGCTGTTATTGTTAGCCAAAGTTTGTCAGTTCGTATATTGACCTTCTATGAGATCCCTTAAATGCCTTGAAAGAGTTGAAGGAATGCTGGTTATTTATGTTTTTCAAACGACAGTCCATGAGTCCATCCACTTGTTTCTTTACCATCTTCCTAGATGACAATATCATCTCTTGATCATTCAGAATGCATAAAACATCTGTTTCTTCTATAGTTTCCTGCACCAACGAGAAAGTTACCGAGAAAGACAAGCTTTAGGTTGCTCCTCAGTCCTCGCGCTTTGCTTGCGAAATCATATCGTATCAAATCGGGCTAGACAAAACCATATAGAAGAGTTAGATCCATTGGAATTGGATTTAGTATCTTGTTTCTTAAGTCCATATATCTCTATAATCTATACATTATAATAGATATAAAGAGAAAAAAAAGTAATTTTACAAAATTTTAAGACTTTAAGATGGCTTTAGAGCAAAGATTTTTTATCAGTCCACGGCTAAAGAAATGAAATTAAAGTTCGATATTCAGAATAACAGGAAAGGTAACAAGCCTATGGATGCCTATCGATGGGAATTGAAGTCTATAGTTGATGCCTTGGCTGCTATCAATTCTCTTCTATGTACCCAAAGTAGTTTTCACTACAAACCTCTTTGATTATGAAGCTTTTGTTACAACCATCTCCGACTCTAAGGTGGTGTTTGTTTTTTCTGCAAGAAAAGGTCTGCAGTCTGCGGACCACATCTGCAGACATCTGCAAAAGAAGAGGTGGACCAAATGTCTGCAGTCTGCAAGGAGAAGAGGGTTTGTTTTTTTTTCTATACAAAAGCTCTTCTCACACATAACACACACACACAAACACACCCACCACAGATCTCTCTCTATCTCTCTGCCTTATCTCTCTCTCTACTCTCTCTCTACAATCTGCCACCACCACCACCCATAGCACCACCACCACCGCACCACCTCCGCCATAGCACCACCGCCATCATCTACCGCCAAGAACAACCACAACCACCCACCCCCGTCTGCCTTCATCTACCACCACAACCACCGCCTTCGTCGCAACCACCACCGTCTGCCTTCATCTACCACCGCCATCATCGTCGTTCCACCACCGCCTTCGTCGCAACCACCACCACCGCCTTCGATTTTGGGGGTTTTTTGTTCGATTTTGGGGTTTTTTGTTCGATTTTGGGGGTTTTGTTCGATGGTCTCCGACGACGATGATGGTCTGCCGCTCCTTCTCTCTCTCTCTACGGTATCTCTCTCTCTCTTCTTTCTCTCTCTGTCTCTCTCTACGGTCTCTCTCTCTCCGGTCTTTCCCTCTCTCTCTACGGTCTCTCTCTCCGATGATGATGGTGGTGGTGATGTATCAGGTGGCGGTGGTGGCGGAGATGTGGTGGTGGAGGTGGAGGTGGTGGCGGGGATGTGGGGGTGGAGGTGGAGGTGGGGAAGAAGGTCTGTGAGGTGAAGAGGTAGAGGTCTGTGTGGCACAGACTTGGGACAATGTCTGCCTGGTGAAGAGGTCTCGCAGACCTTTTTTAATGAAAAGTCTGCGAGAAAACAAACAAGCTGCAACATCCAAACGTCTGCGTGCATCTGCGCGGCGCAGACATAAGTGGCCAGAAGTGCTTCTGGCCAAAAAACAAACAGCACCTAAGACTGTTCCATCGTTTGAGGAGCTGCAAACTATGGTCCTTAATCAAGAATCGTGTCTTCATCACATACAAACTGCACAACACAATGAGTAGCAATCAGCCTTTGTGTCTCAGACTTCGGCTACTTTTGATAATCGTTCCTCTCGCTCCAACTACAATGGAGCTCGCAACTACAATGGGCGAAATCAATAATTACAATATTTAAATTGCTATAATCTTTTCATATGGTAATATTCTTTTGTTTTTAAATACAGGTAAAAACAAGCATTTTATTCTCTTTAGTTTGAGTATGATATTGCTATACTTTTTTAATTTAAAAAAAATAAGTTACATGACTATCAGTGTATGTGTTGCCTGCCGCATCACGTGAAAACCCCACTTGTATATCAATATACAATATAAAAAGAGTGTTCAACTAAAGGTTATGAAGTTTAACTAATAGGAACTAATCCTCACTTTTTGATGTAGAGTGTGTTACGAAAACGAAGATCAAACACGTTGATTCTGCGAATAACCGTGTAGTTCTTCCCCAACCCCTAAGATTCAACCCAAAGGGCACAGAATTTGAAGTGAAAATGAGTTAATTCAAAATTCAAGTCTGTTCTTTCAAATTACTAGAGAAACATATACATAGGAACAAAAATTCGAAATGGGCCTCAAAAAGACAATGGGCCAAACACAAGCCCAAAAACAAAATGTGCAAAACACTTCAAAAAACATAAAAACGTAAATAACTAATAGAAATAAGCGTTTTTTGGCCTGGACGATGACCCAAACCGCCGTAGGCGTTTGCAGCAACATGGAGCTTGTTCTCATGTTCGTTTCGCCTGGTCGCACGCCCAAAACGGACCCCCATAGCCCAAGTTAGAGCCATTTTAGTGAAGTCTCTTTTGTTACGTGATCTTGGACCTCCAAATACAAGATAGCCCGCTCCTCCACATTTGGGCCCGCATCACTTTTTATATAAACGTAAACCTTAAATTCACTTTGGAAAAAAGAAGTAACAAACATGTTTAATTACTTTTTTTAACGCCAGACCAACTGTTATCCGGCTTACTCTAAAGAGCAGAACAAGCTCTTAAACCCTCTCCCTAATTTCGAATCCTTCTTATTGGTGATCGCCCATATTTACTGAATTTGCATTTAATAGAGATCAAACTTAAGAAATCCTAAGAGTAGACCACTTAATGAAAAATTATTACCAACTAGGCTATACCATGTTAACACATGTTTAATTACTTGAAGAGAGGAATTAAATTCTTTCCCATTTAGGGCTTTGACCATGTTTAATCACTTGAAAATCAAGGGCGGATATAGCTTTATATGAGGGGTAGCTTAATGCTTCGACGGTAGTGTAAATTTTAAAAAACTATAACGTTTTTTTGATTTCGTTACCCTTTTTTCTAAACGTCGCTCCTATAAGGATTTTCTATATTTGCCACCGTTGAAAATAGCTTCATGTGACGATTGCATTTATTCTAGTAGCAATGCATATACGCCAAGCTCTTTTTTTTTTTTTACGTAAAACTTGATTAGAAATTACTTGAAAACCCGGATTCGATTCTTGAGCCAAACGAGTTTTAATGGTAATTTCACCGTCGTGCCTATGGGCGGGTGGTTACCGGGCTTTCCCCGGAATTGGTGGTGGACTCGGGTTACTCTGGGAGTACTCCGTTTGGTCTAGTGGATGCCCCAATAGTGCTCGGGATTGATTCTATTAAAAAAAAAAAAAAAAGGTTCCGACTACCGTTAAATACTTGAATCCCATTCTGAACAACACTGGCTTCGAAACAACCCATCTTCATCATCTATGCTTCGAATCAACACTCAAAGAAACCTATCCAATGGCATTCACACAACCCACCTTAACAGTCTCTTCAAACCCAGAAACCTTTCCCACAAACCCACCTTAACAGTCTCTTCAAACCCAGAAACCTTTCCCACAAACCCACCGAACAATCACCCACACATTTGTCCCCCAATCACCCCCCTCATCCTCCATCATCCTCCAAATCAGTCATTAGAACCGTATGCTCATTAGTCTGCCAATCATACTACCAACAACAAACCCACTTCAAATCCACACCAACCCAACTCAATCTCTCAATAACCCCCGATTATTTAACACCAGAACAAGCGATCACCGTCGTTGCCTCACTTTCCGACGACGCTGGGTCAATGGTGGCTCTGAGTTTCTTCTATTGGGCAATTGGGTATCCGAAATTCAGATACTTTATGCGGTTTTATGCGTTGCAGCCACTTGTTTGATTGAGAATTTGAATTTGGAGAGGGCCCATGAAGTGGTGAGGTGTATGGTGACGAATTTTGGGGAGATTGGGAGGTTGAAGGAGGCTGTTGGGATGGTTGTTGAGATGAGGAATCAAGGTTTGGAGGCGTCTACTCGAACGTTGAACTGTGTTGTTGGTGTTGCGATGGATATGGGTTCGGTTGATGTTGCACGCAAGGTGTTTGATGAAATGTGTGAGAGAGGTGCGGTTCCGGATTCTTTAACTTTCAATATTTTGATCAGTTACTATTGTAAAGTTAATGACGTTTCGCTAGTTGATCAGTGGTTATGTGCAATGTTGGATAGAGGATTTGTTTTAGATAACGCGACGTGTACGCTGGTTCTTTCTTGTTTTTGTGAGACGGGTGGTGTTAATCGAGCGTTATGGTTGTTCCGTAAAATGATTGGGATGGGGTTTAAACCGAACGTTATAAACTTTACTACTTTAATAAATGGTTTGTGTAAGAAGGGAAGTATTAAGCAAGCCTTTGAATTGTTGGAGGAGATGTTTAGGAAAGGCTGGAAACCAAATGTGTATACGCATACAATATTAATCGATGGCATGTGTAAAAAAGGGTGGACCGATAAAGCGTTTAGGCTGTTTCTAAAGCTTGTTAAAAGCGAATCTTATAAACCTAACGTCTACACTTACACTGCCATGATAAGCGGGTACTGCAAAGAGGGTAAAGTCAACCGTGCAGAGATGCTGTTGACCCCTATGCGTGAACAGGGGTTAGTTCCTAACGTGGATACTTATACTACTCTCGTTAGCGGGTACTGCAAAAGTGGAAATTTAACCCGTGCGTATGAGTTGATAAATGAGATGACGAAAGAAGGATCACCTCCGAATATGTGTACGTACAATGCAGTTATCGATGCGCTGTTTAAAAAAGGAAGAGTTCAAGAAGCGTATAAACAGTTAGACGTAGCATTGAAACACGGGCTGCAAGCTGACGAGGTTACATACACTATTCTCATAATGGAGAAATTCAAGCAATCGGATCTTAAACACGCTTTAATCATATTGAGCAAGATGATTAAAGTCGGCATAAAATGTGATATACATCTTTACACCACCCTGATTTCAAACTTTTCTCGATTAAAACGAATGAGCGACTGCGAGAGGCTTTTCTACGACGCAGTGAAACATGGTTTAATCCCAACTAAAGAAACCTACACTTCAATGATATGCGGATACTGTAGAGACGGAAATACGAATTCCGCTATAAAAATGTTCGAGAGAATGAGCGAACATGGTTGCGTGCCTGATAGTATTACTTACGGTGCTCTGATAAGCGGACTTTGCAAAAAGTCAAAGTTAGACGATGCTCGATCTTATTACAATGCCATGATGGATAAGGGACTTAACCCGTGTGAGGTGACCCGTTTAACAATCGTGTACGAGTATTGTAAAGCGAATGATCCGCTTACGGCTATGAAGGTTGTAGATAGATTAGAAAAGAAGCTATGGGTTCGTACGGTAAACACTTTGATAAGAAAGCTATGGAGAGAGAAGAGAGTCGAAGTACCTTGCTCACTCATACTGTAAACTAACAAATTGTCAAATAACACAAAATAATAATATACATATTTACATAAAATTACATAAGTTATTTCCTAACACAATTGGTTAAAATTTAGGTATTAGGAGAACACCTAAAGGCATGTCTCTAATACCTCCTGTCGCAGCCCCCACCCCTACACCGAGAGTGGGCGCCACGAGAACACAGAGCGGATGGTATCGGTGTTTATTAATTTGGCAGCGGAATTTAAAACATCAGGATCGTAGTTAGGAAATAAATCTCAGAGTTTCAAAACACCAAACTTTTATAATAAATAAATGGGATAAAACCAAAGTTTATTCATAATACATTTATAGGGATAAATCCTAATTATTGAAAACATAATCTTCTTTTTATTTAGGTAAATTTTATAGCCACTTTTTAAGCCTTCAGTGCTCCATAGCTGGCTTCTTATAGCTTTACATTAAGTTACCTGAAATGCGTTTTAAAATGGTTTTATCAGCAAGAAATACTAGCGAGTAAATCCCAGTTTAATTAAAACAAGCTTTTATAACTTTACAGTATTGAGAGCGATTACAATGTTTATATCTACCAATATACTCATTTAGTATTTGTCTTGTTGGCGGTTCCATGACTGTGGTCATGTTACTCATTAGCTAACTCATTGTCTAATAGTAACGGATTACTAGTAGTGTATACAAAACCCCACATACCGGCAGCAATTGTAGAATACGTAGACTCAATCACTGTAAGTATAACTGAAAATATTTGAGGTTTTGGAAAAACAGTTTGGTAGAAAAAGAGAATGACTCACATTGTTGACTTAGGTAGTTATATAGCTTCCTGTTGGTGTTCCTGATTATTATCTATTAAATATAAACAATGCACACGTGTTAGTAAGATAACCCAAATCACATTAGCCTTATAACACGAGACAGAACTCCAACGAACTGAGTCAGGCAAAGCCTTGACATGCGTTGCGGAGTCCTAGATCAATCGGGTAGGTTAACGAATTAGTGATCGGGGGTTAAAATACTTACAACGAGGCAGAGCTTCGTGTTTTTGGGGTATTATACCGAGCCGCTTTTGTCACACCCTGGCTTTGCGGAAGCGTGGTTAATTTGGTGTGACTTCTTAATACCATAGCTTAACCATAACAAAGCTATATGAAATAAAAACCATGCAAGATCATCCATTCGATTAAGTTTTAAAAACCAAATACAATAACATTGTCTTGACGGAAACACATCCTAACGACATAAACATAAGCATAGTTTAAGGGCCGTGACTTGTCCAGGAAAGAGCCACATTCCCTAAACCCGGATGACCTCGTAACTAGTGCAGCGGGAAAATGTGCCATACCGCGCCAGATCTGTTAATTTCCTGAAATACATGTAAGTTGAAAAATCAACAATAATGTTGAGCGAGTTCATGTGTAAGTGAGTAAGTAAAACCTTTGTAAAGATGTCTGTTCGTATGAAAATTCCTGGTATGTAGCAAATAAGGAAAAAAGAGATCACCATTGGGTTGCAAAGCCAATGATATGTGTGAAGTGCAAGTAGGAAGACTCAAACCTAGCATATTTGGCGATGGGTACAAAGTCACCACCTGGTCCATTATGCGGGCTCAGGGGTTGGGCTCGCTACACCCAGATAGATCTACCGCTTACGTCCCTCGGTTCCTACAATGAGGATTAATGGTCTCGAGTTCACGCCTACCCACTCACATGATCTAAGTAGTAAACCTCCTTACGCTAACCATACCATGTATAAAGTACTTGTAATCAAAGTAACATGTATTTCACCCCCGTAGTTTAGAAAACTGAAAACAGTTAAGAGAAAGGGGGGACATGAACTCACCGTGGTGTGTCTCTACCAAGTATGCCTCCAAATCGATCAGCTGTATGACGACCTACACGTGCTAACTCTATTAGACGGATGGCCGTGCCTTAGCTTTATGGTTTAAGTTTTTGGGGAAATAGTTAGGCAACTATTTCGTGTTTACATTCTGTATACTTGGTAGTTGTTCTCCTTCCCAAGGATGGGGGATTTAACACATGTGCGTTCGTATAATTCGGATTACACTATTAAGTCTCACATAATATATTTTATTTCCAACTTCAAAATATAAATATTCTTCTCAAAAATATTATACTTTAATACATGTGATTTTCCCAAAATAATACTTAGTAATATTATTTTTACCCTAAAAATAATATTTACGTAGTTCACAAAATAATCATAAACACTTATACAAGTGATGTTGTGAAAAATATATACTAAATATATTTATGTATCACGTTTTATTTTGTGAAATCCCACCTCCGATATTTTATAAATAAAGTCGTGGCGAAATTCATAATTTTGAAAACAAGTCAAAATGTATTTCTAACACTTATAGTGTAAATATTTCTAAGTGTTAGGTTTTTGGAAAAATTTCGCCAGAGTTTCCTCTGTAACTGGAGGTGGCCACGCTTTCAAGCGTATCATTTTCTTTTATAAATCAAACTGACAATCTTCTTATTCAATCAAATCATTGTTCAAACCACAAACTAGTCAAAATATGTATATAAATCGCATAAATTTCATGAACTTGTGATTTATTCAAACTATGGAGTAAATCCCATTACTTTTAGTGGATCTTTATATAAAACTATCCGATTTTGTAAAAACCTCGTTTATATGGAAGTTCCGTCTTTACAACTTCTCGTCATCTTTTTCAAAAATAGCTATTTTGTCGAAACTTTGTGCTACACAAGTGTTTTCACACTTGTGTGTTCTAAAAACCATTCGTGTTAGTGTAAGATCCGTCTTTAAAAATATGTTTTCTCTTGACACTCGGTCCTTTAAAAATACCACCTGTAGATCCGTAGATCTACTAGTTTTAATCACTATTTTACAAGCTAAAACACTTTTACACAAGTTCATGATTCGAGTGTGGTAGAGTTTCGTCTTCTAACCCTTGTTATACTTAAACAAGCTTTATGTCATAATCCAAGATCATGACTAAACCGGGTTAAATGATGATCCGAGCTACCACAACATAGATCGGGTCCAAATAATCACACAAATCAAATACTACATGATTTACACAACATATGTGCTTTTAACCACCATTTTAGTGTTTTAAGTAGACTTTAAAGCATTATCTTGTAAGATTTCGAGTTTTAACCGTTACAAATCATTTTAACCACTTTAAAATAGTTCAAGAAGGTGATTTAAGCAACATACCACTAGCTCGAGGCTAGGGAAGAATCTAGACGCAAATAGGGTGGATAAAAGCAAGAGAGTGAGGTCCTTCGCCTTCCGTTTGCACCAAGACTCCTTATATGCGACCCTTAACACTTGTAGATGATTGGAAGGTGATGAACTAAACTCGAAAATGGTGGTGTGTTCAAGGGGTGTTTGGCCGTAGCTTCTTAGAGAGAGAGGGAGAGTTTTGTTTTGTGGTTTGTGATCAAATGAACATGATGAGTTTAGGCTTAATCTTATAGGCAATTAGTATGGTTATTATCCAAAGGTTCTCATGTCTACAAGATATTAAACATGTCACAATAAAATAATCATCAAAGGTACTAGGGTGTCCCCCTCCATGGGGATGGTTGGTTAAGGGGGGGGGGGTCTAGTTCGATTCTAACTAGTTAGTTAGGATAATAGTTAGGTTAAGTAAGTTAGTTAAGTGCTTAACCCGGTTAGTTGTGTGTCACGCGTTACAATGGGTGTTAGGGTATTTAGGGACCCTAACTGGCTCAGAAAAAGATAAATAATGAAAATGACATTATTTTCATGTTTCGGGTATAGTCCGGTTGTTCGGTTGGATAGTAATCCGTTAAAGCGTTAACAAAGCTTTAAAGTGTCGTTAATACCCTTTTTAGTGACACAACTCATTTCTGACACTTTGGAAAGTGTCTAGTAGTATTTTTCCCATGTTTTGGCACTTTATTAGGTAGCTAAAAGCTGAATTATTATGTAAAGTGCTGAATTTTGTACTTAGAGTACGTTTTAGGCACATCCAGTCATTGTAACTTATTCCTAGAGACGCAGTTCTACAACCCTTGTATTCCTACACTCACCACTAGTGTAGTAAAATATTTCTGGCTCATACAGGCCTTAGAGGCAGTGTCTGCCTGATGCTGGCTTTATCAGCATGTTCAATAGGTTATCCGTTTATAGTGCTACTGTGGTTTTTGTGCATCATGTTTGTCACTAAGGTTCAGCATGCAAATAATGTAGTGACGGTAAGTAAAGTATGATGCAAGTAAGTACATGTATCAGTATTCAAGTAGCAGTTCATCAGTAATTTCAAACAAGCACAGTAATTAAGCAGTAATTAATTTTTAATTAAGTCGTACGGATACCTGGTTTAGTGAGGGTTGTCACATTCTCCCCCCGTTAGAAAATTTTCGTCCCGAAATTTTAAATTCTGCTTGTAGATGCAGGGTTCTTAGGAAATAGGTGGGGGTATTTCTCTTTCATCCGGTCCTCACGCTCCCAGGTGTATTCAGGACCATGTCTGGCATTCCAACGAACTTTGACGAGCTTGACACTGCTCCGGCGGGTCTTGTTTACCTTCCAATCCGTAACCTCAACCGGTTCTTCAACGAAATGGGGCGTGTCGTCAACATGAGTCTCGTCGATGGGAATGGCAATGGTATCTTGAGTTGGACTTTTCTTCAGGTTGGATACATGAAATGTATCGTGAACACCATTCAGTTCAGCAGGTAAGTCCAGCTGTATGCTACTAGTCCTATTCTCTCCAAAATTCTGAAAGGACCAATGTAGTGCGGATTTAACTTCCCACACTTTCCGAAGCGTGCCACACCCTTCCAGGGTGAAACTTTCAATAAAACCATTTCTCCAACTTGGAATTCCAAGTGTTTCCGGTTTGGATCCGCATAGGCTTTCTGTCTGTGGCGAGCTGCTTCGATGCATTTTAGAATCTCCGCAATCTTGTCTGTCGTCTCTTGGACGATTTCGGGACCAGCAAGCTGCCTATCACCTGCGTCAGCCCAGCATAGGGGTGATCGGCACTTGCGTCCGTAAAGGGCTTCGAATGGCGTAACACCAATACTGGTGTGGTAGCTGTTGTTGTATGAAAATTCGACCAAAGGCAAATGCTTATCCTAGCTACCGTCCAAATCCATAACACACGCTCTCAGCATGTCTTCCAAAGTCTGTATCGTTCGCTCGCTTTGACCGTCAGTTTGCGGATGAAACGCAGTGCTCAGATTTAATTGCGATCCAAAAGCTTCTTGGAAGGATTGCCATATCCTTGACACAAACCTTCCGTCTCTATCAGAAATGATTGAGAGAGGTACTCCATGACGTGCGACGATCTCTCTCATGTAAATTTCAGCCAATTTTCTCGTATTATCCTTCTCTCTGATAGGTAAGAAGTGTGCTGACTTCGTTAATCGGTCCACTATTACCCAAATAGTGTCATGGCCTCTTGGCGTTCTTGGCAGCTTTGTAACAAAATCCATTGAGATTTGTTCCCATTTCCACTTGGGAATCTCAGGTTGTTGCAGAAGTCCTGAAGGCTTCTGGTATTCCGCTTTCACCTTAGCGCACGTTAGACATTTGCTCACATAAACAGCAACATCGCCTTTCATCCTAGGCCACCAATAATAATCTTTGAGATCCTGGTACATCTTATCCGCTCCTGGATGGATAGAGTACCGTGATTTGTGAGCTTCATCAAAAATAACTTTCCTTAAACCTCCAAACAAAGGAACCCAAATCCTTTTCTCAAAACATAACGTTCCTTCCTCGTTTAGTACCAGTAGTTTCTCCATCCCACGGAGGTATTCCTCTTCAAGGTTTCCTTCCTTGAGAGCTTCCTTCTGCGCGGCACGTATGCGCAAGGAAAGATCGGTTCGGATAATCATTTCTAAAGCCCTAACCCTTATGGGCTTGATCCTCTCCTTTCGTCTTAGGGCATCGGCGACCACATTCGCCTTCCCTGGATGATACTTTATCTCGCAGTCGTAATCGTTCAGCAACTCAGCCCAACGTCTTTGCCTCATATTCAGCTCCTTCTGGTTGAATATGTGCTGTAGGCTCTTTGTGATCTGTAAAAATTGTACACTTTGTACCATAAAGGTAGTGTCTCCAGATCTTTAATGCAAATACCACTGCACCAAGCTCCAAATCATGTGTGGTATAGTTCTTTTCGTGCACTTTCAGTTGACGCGATGCGTAAGCAATAACCTTTTGGCGTTGCATCAACACACAACCCAATCCTTGACGCGAAGCATCGCAGTATACCACAAAATCATCTGTACCTTCCGGTAGTGCTAAGATTGGCGCATTGCAGAGCTTATCCTTCAATATCTGGAACGCTTCTTCCTGTTTGATTCCCCAATCAAACTTCTTATCTTTCTGCGTGAGGAGCGTCAATGGTTGAGCGATTTTTGAAAAATCCTCAATGAACCTTCGATAGTAGCCAGCCAAACCCAAGAATTGTCGAATCTCGGTTGGCGTCTTTGGCGTTTTCCAATTCTTGATCGCTTCGATCTTGGTTGGATCCACGTGGATTCCATCGCCGTTCACCACGTGTCCAAGAAATTGTACTTCACGTAGCCAAAACTCGCTCTTAGAGAACTTGGCATACAACTGTTCCTTCTTCAGCAACTCCAAAATAGCTCTTAAATGCTGTTCGTGCTTAGCCTTTGCTCTTGAATAAATCAAGATGTCGTCAATAAACACAATCACGAACTTGTCCAAGTACGGCTTGCAAACTCTATTCATCAAGTCCATAAAGACTGCAGGTGCGTTTGTCAAACCAAACGGCATAACAAGGAACTCGTAGTGTCCATAACGAGTTCTGAAGGCTGTCTTCGGGATACTTTCCTCTTGTATCCTTAACTAATGGTATCCAGATCGCAAGTCGATCTTTGAGTAAAAGCTTGAGCCTTGCAGTTGGTCAAACAGATCATCAATTCTTGGCAGAGGATATCTATTCTTGATCGTCAGCTTGTTCAGCTCCCGGTAGTCGATGCACATACGAAAACTACCGTCCTTCTTCTTGACAAACAGGACCGGAGCTCCCCAAGGCGAGAAGCTTGGTCGGATAAATCCCTTGTCTAACAACTCTTGAAGTTGTGTCGACAGTTCCTGCATCTCAGACGGAGCAAGTCTGTAAGGTGCCTTAGCCACAGGTGCGGCGCCTGGAACTAAGTCAATCCGGAACTCTACTTGTCTCTGAGGTGGCAGTCCAGGTAAGTCCTCTGGGAAGACTTCTGGATATTCCCTCACGACAGGGATGTCTTCTAGTCTTGGCTCAGCAGCCTTCTTATCCTCAATGTGTGCCAGAAAGGCAACACATCCCTTTTTGCAAACACTTTCGCGTTTTCAGGCAGCTGATAATTCTTAACGGCGTATCACGCTTTTCGCCATGTACCACAATTGTTTCGCCATCTTCGGTTGGGATACGAACAACCTTTTCGTGACAAACTATCTCAGCCTTGTTGCCTGATAACCAATCCATTCCTACCACCACGTCGAAGCTTCCCAACTGGACTGGTAGTAGATCCAAAGCAAACTCACGCTCTCCCAATTCGATCACACAACCTCTGATAACTTCATTGGCTTCTACTAACTTCCCATTAGCCAATTCGATTGAGTAGGGAATATCTAACTTATTAGCGGCTAAACCAAGCATATTCTTAAACTCTAACGATACGAAGCTATAATAGGCACCAGTATCAAATAGATGCAAGAGTTTTGGTTATTAGAGAACGTACCAGTAATCACGCCTGGATCCTGGCACGCTTCACAAGCTCCGATGTTGGATGTTCCTTCACGGTCTTGTTTCAACTTCGGGCATTCCCTTTTAAGATGTCCAACATCCCCACAGTGGAAGCATCCTGACACTCGGCCATTTCCTTTCCCATTTCCACCTTGAACGTTGTTACTGTTTTCTCCTTGTCTGGGACTCTTCATCCCACGACCATCCTTGTTGTGTCCTTTCCTCCCGCACCTAGACCTTCGACATCAACACTCGTGGTGATATTTGCACCCGGCACGTTTTGGCTTAGTTTCTAAGTAAATCTTATCATTGGCCTGTTTGTTGTTAGGGCAGTCTTTCTTGAAATGCCCTTTGTCCCCGCAGTCAAAACAACCTCGAATAGATCTTTGTTCATCCTTATTCGTTTGGGTATCTTCGGTAAGCTTCCTTTTGTTCTTTCCAGACGACTCTACCTGAGTCTCCTTGTCAGGGTTTGCAAGTTCTTCTAGTCTAATTGCTTCCGTAACGAGTGCCAGACCTATCTTACTTGCAACATCAGTTGTTGGTGGCGTTGATGTGGTCATCAAGCTCAAGACTTGAAGCGCCAGTTCCCAGATGAATTGTTCCAATTTCTTTAATTCTGGTTTCACCAGGTACGGAACAACTCGTGACAAATCATGAAGTCTTTGAACGTACTCCAACACCTTCGGACCTTCCATCATCAGGCTCCGAAGTTCATCTTCCCACTTCTGGGTTTCTGTTTGGGGGCAATACTTCTTATGCATCATTCCTTTCAGTTCACCCCAGGTTAATGCATATGCTGCAGTAGCACCCTTTATATGGGTCTGAAGATTCCACCATAATCGGGCTTCATCTAGAAACAGCTCAGAAACGTATAGGACTTGTTGTTCCGGCGTACAACTGCTCACTTGAAAGATGGAATCCATACTTTCGATCCATTTTACAAAAGCTATGGCACCTCCAGTGCCGTCGAACTTCGGAGGCTTGTGGTTGAGGAAGTGCCAGTAGGAACAACCGTTATTTTCTGAGGTGCCTCTGCTAGGTTCGGAGCGTAGGGCCTCGTGCTGTGCTATAGCTGCAGCAATTATCTCTTGAAGTTCTGCCTCAGAGGTGGGCATGCGCATTTCGCGTCTTGGCGGCATCTTCTAAAAGATGTTTTACGTAGGTCAGGTAATAGCAAGTCAAGTGCACGTATGTATTCATCAATATCAGCACATAACATCTCATGCTATAAATAGATCAGCCACATAACATCTCATGTCATAGAGCATAAACAATAGATCACTGCGATTGCACTGCCACAAATCGAGACCACAATGTAAAGCTTACGAGTACACAACTGTATCATACAACGTCAATGACTTGGTAGGGGACGACCCTAGACAAGTCGTGCGATCGCTGGACAAGTTCAGGAATTTCTGGTTCGTCCATTTTCAAATTCCTGAACTCCACCTCAAGCTTCTAAATTCCAGTCCTAAAACAACATTTCTTCTCAATCGTTACCTTGAGCTCGTCCCAGCTCAGTGCATAAGCAGCGTCTGTGCCAAGGGTCTGAGACTGAAGGTTTCACCATGAGAGTGAGTCATCTAGAAATAACCCCAGGATGTAGGTAACACTCTGTTGGGACGAACAGTCACTCATTCTTGGAATGGAGTCAATCTTTTTGGACCAACGAACAAATGCAACGGCGCCTCCTGTTCCGTTAAAGTTCAAAGGCTTGCAGTTCAGGAACTGTTTATAGGTGCAGCCAGTTAGAGGGTTATTTTCAGTGGTGCCATTGCTGTGCTTAAAGCGGAGGGCTTTACGTCGTGCAGTCGCCTGTGAGACGCGCTCTTGCAGCTCAGCTTCTTTCCTTGGTAACGTACTGGTGTTTGTGTCACGTCTGGGTGACATTCTCTTCTGTCAAAGTGGTATGAAGCGGGCTAGACAACATTTCAGTTGTCTATGAGATACATAGCACCATAAGCCATCATGTAATCACCCAATTTCACACGTAAATATACTTAATGTATGAGTGAGGTAATAGGTTCTGAGCCTTCACATAGGCTTGCCAATTAGGTTTATTCGAGGCTACAACGCCTTGGTCATTCGTGTTTAACTTATTTCCTGCTACATTGGTTTTCACTAGCTTGACCCGCAGAGTCCACCAGGATTTCTGTGCACTACAAGTCGTTATTACGTGGGCCCCCGTAATAATAAATTGTCTTGCACAGTTACCCCAATTTTCTCTCATCCAAGCAGATGATCAATCAAGGAGCAATAGCAGGTGCATCGGCATGATCAGTGTCATGCTCTAATGCGGGGTCAGGAGCAACGCCTGGCTCAGGGGCCATGGCCGGCTCCAGATCAACAAACTTTATTTCAAAGTTAGCTGGATCAACAAACACAGGGGCTACAAGATCTTCCAAGGGCTGGTCTAAGTGTATGTACTCAATGTCATGGTCTGGATCAAAACCAGGTGGAAGAACAGGATTATCCTTAATATCGTGATCAAACTCAAAGCTGTGCGCGAGAACTGGTGCAGCTGATGACGCCATCTCGGGGTCGGCGTCGTGTGAGTGATGTTGCTCTCCCGGTGTATGCAAAGATGCGGACGTCACAGACTCAAATGGGTCTGGGACAGGTGAATGGGCATGAGCCTCTTCTTGCAGGAGCGTCAGCAAGCAGCAGGCTATCATCAACAGCAATAGGGCCTCGCCCTCAAATGGGTCCTCCTCTAATAGATCGTTATCGTCGTCAGAGACCACGTCGGGGGGCATATCAACAACGGGAGAAGCGGCAAGGGCACAGGAGCAGGGATCACCGCGAGTGGCAAATTCCCAACAAGATGGCCATCAGCAGGCTCTGCTACGACATCAGGCAGTGCAAAGGGCTGAAAGTCGTCATTGTCTGTGCCGGTAGTATCGGAAATGTACACCTCGTGCTTCGATGAAACTATGTCGTCTGATACTATGGCCATGGGATTCGTAGTGCCCATCTTTCTAGTACATGATGAAAGCATGACGTTTGTAACACAAACACATATACGTATAATAATCAATCATATAATCATATAAACATGTTAGGCAATCAAATAATTCTCCTAGTCCCACTAGCCTCCCAGTCTCCTAGACTGACATTCCTAGTCCCACTAGCCAAATTCTTCCCAGTCTCTAAGACTGCTCTATCATCTACCTCGACCTCTTAGATCGAGCCTCGGCCTCTAAGACCGAGCCTCAGCCTCCAAGACTGAGCCTACTCTTCCTAGTCTTACTAGCCATCTACCTCGATTTCTTAGATCGAGCCTCGGTCTCTAAGACCGAGCCTCAGCCTCCAAGACTGAGCCTACTCTTCCTAGTCCAACTAGCCAACTACCTCGATCTCTCAGACCGAGCCTCGGCCTCCAAGACCGAGCCTCAACCTTTCCGGACTGAGCCTAAAAATAATGAATAAAATGTGCTCAACATTTGTTTGTAAAAAAGTGTTGGATCTGGACTTAAGTGGTATGCAGAAAAATGTTTTCGTGAGAGCCCTAGTGATCATAGTCTAGACTCGAGAAGGAATCCTAGTTCGCAATGATCAGAGCTCTGATACCAAGCTGTCACACCCTGGCTTTGCGGAAGCGTGGTTAATTTGGTGTGACTTCTTAATACCATAGCTTAACCATAACAAAGCTATATGAAATAAAAACCATGCAAGATCATCCATTCGATTAAGTTTTAAAAACCAAATACAATAACATTGTCTTGACGGAAACACATCCTAACGACATAAACATAAGCATAGTTTAAGGGCCGTGACTTGTCCAGGAAAGAGCCACATTCCCTAAACCCGGATGACCTCGTAACTAGTGCAGCGGGAAAACGTGCCATACCGTGCCAGATCTGTTAATTTCCTGAAATACATGTAAGTTGAAAAATCAACAATAATGTTGAGCGAGTTCATGTGTAAGTGAGTAAGTAAAACCTTTGTAAAGATGTCTGTTCGTATGAAAATTCCTGGTATGTAGCAAATAAGGAAAAAAGAGATCACCATTGGGTTGCAAAGCCAATGATATGTGTGAAGTGCAAGTAGGAAGACTCAAACCTAGCGTATTTGGCGATGGGCACAAAGTCACCACCTGGTCCATTATGCGGGCTCAGGGGTTGGGCTCGCTACACCCAGATAGATCTACCGCTTACGTCCCTCGGTTCCTACAATGAGGATTAATGGCCTCCAGTTCACGCCTACCCACTCACATGATCTAAGTAGTAAACCTCCTTACGCTAACCATACCATGTATAAAGTACTTGTAATCAAAGTAACATGTATTTCACCCCCGTAGTTTAGAAAACTGAAAACAGTTAAGAGAAAGGGGGGACATGAACTCACCGTGGTGCGTCTCTACCAAGTATGCCTCCAAATCGATCAGCTGTATGACGAACTACACGTGCTAACTCTATTAGACGGATGGCCGTGCCTTAGCTTTATGGTTTAAGTTTTTGGGGAAATAGTTAGGCAACTATTTCGTGTTTACATTCTGTATACTTGGTAGTTGTTCTCCTTCCCAAGGATGGGGGATTTAATACATGTGCGTTCGTATAATTCGGATTACACTATTAAGTCTCACATAATATATTTTATTTCCAACTTCAAAATATAAATATTCTTCTCAAAAATATTATACTTTAATACATGTGATTTTCCCAAAATAATACTTAGTAATATTATTTTTACCCTAAAAATAATATTTACGTAGTTCACAAAATAATCATAAACACTTATACAAGTGATGTTGTGAAAAATATATACTAAATATATTTATGTATCACGTTTTATTTTGTGAAATCCCACCTCCGATATTTTATAAATAAAGTCGTGGCGAAATTCATAATTTTGAAAACAAGTCAAAATGTATTTCTAACACTTATAGTGTAAATATTTCTAAGTGTTAGGTTTTTGGAAAAATTTCGCCAGAGTTTCCTCTGTAACTGGAGGTGGCCACGCTTTCAAGCGTATCATTTTCTTTTATAAATCAAACCGACAATCTTCTTATTCAATCAAATCATTGTTCAAACCACAAACTAGTCAAAATATGTATATAAATCGCATAAATTTCATGAACTTGTGATTTATTCAAACTATGGAGTAAATCCCATTACTTTTAGTGGATCTTTATATAAAACTATCCGATTTTGTAAAAACCTCGTTTTTATGGAAGTTCCGTCTTTACAACTTCTCGTCATCTTTTTCAAAAATAGCTATTTTGTCGAAACTTTGTGCTACACAAGTGTTTACACACTTGTGTGTTCTAAAAACCATTCGTGTTAGTGTAAGATCCGTCTTTAAAAATATGTTTTCTCTTGACACTCGGTCCTTTAAAAATACCACCTGTAGATCCGTAGATCTACTAGTTTTAATCACTATTTTACAAGCTAAAACACTTTTACACAAGTTCATGATTCGAGTGTGGTAGAGTTTCATCTTCTAACCCTTGTTATACTTAAACAAGCTTTATGTCATAATCCAAGATCATGACTAAACCGGGTTAAATGATGATCCGAGCTATCACAACATAGATCGGGTCCAAATAATCACACAAATCAAATACTACATGATTTACACAACATATGTGCTTTTAACCACCATTTTAGTGTTTTAAGTAGACTTTAAAGCATTATCTTGTAAGATTTCGAGTTTTAACCGTTACAAATCATTTTAACCACTTTAAAATAGTTCAAGAAGGTGATTTAAGCAACATACCACTAGCTCGAGGCTAGGGAAGAATCTAGACGCAAATAGGGTGGATAAAAGCAAGAGAGTGAGGTCCTTCGCCTTCCGTTTGCACCAAGACTCCTTATATGCGACCCTTAACACTTGTAGATGATTGGAAGGTGATGAACTAAACTCGAAAATGGTGGTGTGTTCAAGGGGTGTTTGGTCGTAGCTTCTTAGAGAGAGAGAGGGAGAGTTTTGTTTTGTGGTTTGTGATCAAATGAACATGATGAGTTTAGGCTTAATCTTATAGGCAATTAGTATGGTTATTATCCAAAGGTTCTCATGTCTACAAGATATTAAACATGTCACAATAAAATAATCATCAAAGGTACTAGGGTGTCCCCCTCCATGGGGACGGTTGGTTAAGGGGGGGGGGGGTCTAGTTCGATTCTAACTAGTTAGTTAGGATAATAGTTAGGTTAAGTAAGTTAGTTAAGTGCTTAACCCGGTTAGTTGTGTGTCACGCGTTACAATGGGTGTTAGGGTATTCAGGGACCCTAACTGGCTCAGAAAAAGATAAATAATGAAAATGACATTATTTTCATGTTTCGGGTATAGTCCGGTTGTTCGGTTGGATAGTAATCCGTTAAAGCGTTAACAAAGCTTTAAAGTGTCGTTAATACCCTTTTTAGTGACACAACTCATTTCTGACACTTTGGAAAGTGTCTAGTAGTATTTTTCCCATGTTTTGGCACTTTATTAGGTAGCTAAAAGCTGAATTATTATGTAAAGTGCTGAATTTTGTACTTAGAGTACGTTTTAGGCACATCCAGTCATTGTAACTTATTCCTAGAGACGCAGTCCTACAACCCTTGTATTCCTACACTCACCACTAGTGTAGTAAAATATTTCTGGCTCATACAGGCCTTAGAGGCAGTGTCTGCCTGATGCTGGCTTTATCAGCATGTTCAATAGGTTATCCGTTTATAGTGCTACTGTGCTTTTTGTGCATCATGTTTGTCACTAAGGTTCAGCATGCAAATAATGTAGTGACGGTAAGTAAAGTATGATGCAAGTAAGTACATGTATCAGTATTCAAGTAGCAGTTCATCAGTAATTTCAAACAAGCACAGTAATTAAGCAGTAATTAATTTTTAATTAAGTCGTACGGATACCTGGTTTAGTGAGGGTTGTCACAGCTTTTAGCTATAATAGGGACTTAGAGAGAAAAGAATTGAACGAATGCCGAAGGTCTCCTTTTATAGGCTGGAAATGGGCTGGCTCGCGGCCCGCGACCCATCTCTTTTTCTATCTCGCGGCCCGTGAGAGACCGTAGCTAGGGTCTAGCTTTGGCAGCTCACAATGTAGGTTTGACACGAATGGGGACACGTGGCACAAGGATCAGTCGGCTAATAAAGGGCTGTCGCGCCCTGCGACTCACCTGGCGAGCTTGGTCTCGGCCCGCGAGCGACATGTATTTCTTGTTTTATTTGATTTTTATAAAAATTAAGGTTATATGGGTGTAATTTAGCGTATACGGGTAGATTTAGGGCGTTTAGGGGTGTTTTAGAGGGTTGTTATACTTGCGTCTTATCCTTCAGCTTCTACGCGCTGAACCCCTTTATGCCAAATTCTCCAAGTGTGAATTTTGGTTAAAAGAAGTTCAATTTCTTTGTCTATCATTTTACGGTTTAACGACCCCATCGTAACGCGCATGTCCTAAGTCGACTTAGTTATTCTATTCTATGTTTTACATTTCGATCTGGTTTATGCAAGTTAAGATGCCCTAACGTTCGTGCGTGGCTCAACGTTTTTACGTATTCATTTTGTTCAGTTTAACGATCTCGACGCAAAATGCAAGTCCTAAATACTCGTAGTTTACAGTTTACAAATAAAATTGTATATTTTATAAGCTAATAATCTTAATTTGTATAAAATATAGGGTTATTGGATTTTATCACCCCTAACTATTGGCTATTTGCCGCTGCCACCCCTAACTATCACTTTGATGCCCGTCACCCCCAACTTAACACTTAGTGTGTTCTGTCACCACGTCGTTTACTGATTGCTAACTTTTGATTTTGGTACTATACTTTGGGGGTGTAATAGGGATCTTAGAAAGGTTTTAGAGATCTTAGGACACCCCAAAAGTATAGTAACAAGATCAAAAGTTAGTGATTAGTTAAGAACGTGATGACAGAACACAATAAGTGTTAAGTTGGGAGTGACGGGCATCAAAGTGATAGTTGAGGGGGCAGCGGCCAATAACTAATAGTTAGGGGTGATAAAATCCAATAACCCTATAATATAAAATAATTTTAGATTGCAAGGACACTTCAATATACAACACCCCCTTATCTTGCATTTGGTGTTCACAAAGTTTGTCACTTCATGTCTTCATGTATTCGCTTACATGCATTAATCCTCTGTTGTGGAAATTGTGTGCTGTCTTCCTGACACCGCTACTCATGGCCTCTTTTCTTTAGAATGTACATTTTGATAAGGGTGAGCAGCCACCGCGAGCCACCTCATTGACACCGTGGCTCGCGAGCACCGTAACACACCACCGCTAGCTCGACAGGATAGATGGAGGGCGAGCATGATCGCGAGACGCAGGGGCGAAGTATAGAAGGGGCGGGAGGGGGCGGCTGACCCCCCGAACTTTTCACTCAGTAGTGTTATATATGTAGTTTTCGTATAGAAATTTCTGGGTATATACGTTTTTGACCCCCCAATTTTATAGAAATTTTTGGGTATATACGTTTTCGACCCCCCCCCCCCCCCGGTTCATTCGGGTCAAGTTTCGCCACTGGCGAGACAAATTGGACCATTGTGCATTGGGGTGTAAACTAGCCGTTGGACCTTTTAAAAAAATCGAATTTTATTAATTTTCCTTATGTAAAACATCTAAATCTTTATAAAAGTACCCACTATCTCTCTTTCTCTCCACACCTAACTTTATAAAAATACCCAACTTCCACCTCCTTAAAAAAACAATGAATCCCGATTTGTGGCTCGTGATTTATTACCGGCCCGTGATGGAATCCGATGAGAACGACACAGAGATCGAGCGTAACGAGAACGACACGGAGATTGAGCGATACTTGAAAAGGAGCAGGAATGTATCCCGAAGTAGCTAGAGAAATATCAAAGCACAACGGACTAGATTTGTTTTTTTATAGGTGCCCTTTTTAAAAAAATGTTTGATGTTTTCTTTACATTTGTTTAAAAATAAAAAAATGTTCGCTGAAACCACCGCTCACTTGGACCACAACAAGGTGATGAAGCTTTAGAAGTAGCTAAGTAGCTTTACCCAGTGCCCTGTCAGCGCCAGGTGGACAAATATTAAACCTTCCGGTATGGGTTCGGCAAGGCCATCAGGAAGCTGACGTGGAGGGGGGAACACCGCCCCCGGTCCCATCATTTAACCATTTATTATTACATCAAAATTCTAATATGAAAATATGTATATTTGACAATATCAATTTATTAAAAAATGATAAAAGATATACATCTTCGTATAATTAACTTGTGCTAACATTGAAACTCAGGGATGTTGATGAGGATTCACCAGATGCTAGCATCAAGACGTCCTCCTCATGCATGATATACTTGGTATTACTTTGAAGTGTAGAGAGAATGTGTGTGGTTCGTATGGTTTCCAACTCTATCGCTACTTCTTTCATTGTTGGTCTACATTTTCCATTCAAATTCAAGCATCGCATTGCAATATCTGCTAATAACATAAGCTCATCCCTAGTACCTTCTTTAACCACCACTGCATCAAAAATAGAGATAACACGCCCTTCTTCCATAGCCAACATAAAATATGTAACCAAACTTCTAGTTTCACCAAATCTTGTTCGGGAAATTGCTTTTTCTCCGGTTAACATTTCAACCAAAACAACCTCAAAACTATAAACATCACTCTTTTCCGTAAATTGGCTAGATTGGAAATACTCAGGATCAAGGTAGCCGAACGTACCTTTGACTAAGGTAGTCAAATGAGTTTTCTCTACTAAAACAAATCTTGAAGTTCCAAAGTCAGAAACTTTGGCCCTATATTTGTCATCCAAAAGTATATTAGTGGTTTTGATGTCTCTATGGTATATTGGAATAGAAGTCGCTGAATGCAAGTAGGTAAGTGCTCCTGCAACCTCTGTAGCAATTTGTAATCTCATGTTCAAAGAAATTGGGAACTCGCCAGTTTCGTTATGAAGACAATCATGTAAGGTACCATTTGGAATGAACTCGGAAACGAGCAGAGGGACCTCTGTCTCTAAGCAACATCCCAATAGTTTGACCACGTTCCTATGATTAACTTGAGAAAGAATGACTACCTCGTTGATAAACTCTTCTAACTGGCCCTCATCAACAACTTTTGATTTCTTAATTGCTACAATCCTTCCATCAACTAGCATCCCTTTATACACCGTACCATGGCCTCCTTGACCCAAAATTCTGTTCTCATTGAAGTTCTCTGTGGCCTTCTCAAGCTCGTGCGATGTGAAAAGTATGACCTTACCAACTAAAGATGGGTCAGCTTCTTGTTGTTGTTTTAAAAGAATACCACCATTTCGTTTAAAGAACCTCTTTCTTTGTCTTCTTTCTTTTGTTTTCTTGATCCATTTGTACAATGCATAACAAGTTACCACCAGAAACAATACACCCACGCTTATGCCAACACCTAAATCAATGCGAACACAAATTGGAAAGTTAGTAACCTTGAAAAGAGTCAACCATTTATGTTCAAAATATATGAAAGTGTCATATGATAAGATAGAGATGAGCGTGGTACCGGTACCAAAAATCGTCTAAAATGGGTATCGGTATCTGTTCCGAAAGTGTTTGGTAAGGTACGATACAGGATGGTATGGTATCGCCGAACTGGTATTTAAAAGTAAAAATCGATACCGTATCGAATCCAAAAGTACCGGTATCAAAAACACCAAAAAGTGCCGGTACAAAAAATATGATACTGGTACAAAAAATATGATACTGGTACTGGTATCAAATACTCATCCCTATGGTAAGAGTAGGAAATTTTTATTACATGTTGTCTTAGTTTCCCTGTATTATATAAATATAAACTATTACTTCTTTTCTCTCCATATAACTATTGTTAATTTTTCTTTCTTTTGATTGGTCTACAATCTACACCAAACATCCCCTCTCTCTCCTCCATGCATCCACCATTTTCCAAGGATAGACCCGATTAAGTCGGTCTCCCTTAATTACTCAC
Organism: Helianthus tuberosus; assembly: GCA_030545235.1. Lineage (NCBI taxonomy): Eukaryota > Viridiplantae > Streptophyta > Magnoliopsida > Asterales > Asteraceae > Helianthus > Helianthus tuberosus. Next base: position 107,746,332 of record CM060430.1, on the reverse strand, counting down.
GACAACACCATATTTCCCAGGTTGAATTTGATATCTAAATTTCTAAATTCGGAGATCGTTCTCGGATGTCTATTATGTTGTATGAGATTCTTTTGTTTAGAGAGAGAAAGGAGAAGAAAATGTTGTAGAGGTGCTAAACGGGTCGTGTTCACAGGTTGACGGGTTCAACCTGACCCGAACCCAAAAATTTACACAAACCCGAACCCGACCTGCATCCGAAAATCCTATCATACATATGAACCGAACACGACCCGAAGTTTTGTGCGATGATCCGAACACGACCCGTTCAACCCGAATTTTTTATTTTTTTTTCTGAAATTAATATAGTAAAATTGAAATTTACTTAAAAACACAAATGTATATAACAAAATTATATTAAATTATAAAATCTTATGCTAATTTCTCTTTTTAAGTTATTATTATGACATAAAATACACACCACATTTAATTTATGACATAAAATATGTTGTAAAAAAACAAAATATAATATAAACGTGTTAAACGGGTCAGCCCGCCAACCTGATCGGTTTGACCCGAACCCAACCCGTTAACCTAAACTGACCCGAACCCATCTAGACTAAACCCAAACCCGCGAATTTCGTGTTAGGTTCGTGCCGTGTTTTCGAGTCTTGTCCGAAATTCACACCCCTAGTAGCATGTGCCACCGGTCATCATTCCAACGATGGTCGTTTTCTTTCCGGTAAGGAGTGAATCTATTGGAGTGGGTTTTGCTACTTTGGAAGAAACCCTAAAGGTGGAACGGAAGCAATGCAGAAAAGGATGTTTACTGTACAAGTTGTTGCGCAGTATGTACAACTTTGGGTCTTGGAAAATGGAAACCTATTTTTGTCACTTGCAAGAAATGTTTGAAGGTTCAAAGGATCGGAGATTCGGAGAGTGTAGATTTGGTGTATTTGAGTTGGTGAGGGTGTGTGAAATGGTGCCGATGGAGGTATGGTGATGGCATGACGGACGTGCAGCGGCAGAGCAATCGTGGGCAAATACATTCGACATTTGAGTACGTGTGATTTAACTGTGGAAACATAGAGTAAATTGGATCTTCGTTGCTTTATTCTTCTTTTTGGGATACTAAATACTGAGGTTATATTATTAGGTGTAAGGGTGGTCATCACTCATCACTCACTTATCATTCACGAAGCATGAGATGATTTCAAACTCTTTATCATTGTTATTTGAAAATAAGCACGAAATGCTATATGTTCCATCGAAGCATGAGATGATTTCAGATCTGGAAAACGAAGTGGGCGGAGATGGTACATATTTGATTTGGTGATGACCGAAGAAGACAGCGGTGCTAAGAGGTTGCTCGCTGGAGATTATGATGGTGCTGATACATTACTCACCGAAGAAGACGGTGGTACCGACCGTTAGTGCTTTTTAGTTCAACAAAGATTCTTATTGGATTTGGTGCATAAAAACATAATATATGCAGGTGGTTCCTACAAATTCGAAGTCTTTTTAGTGTTTCTAGATCTCTGTGTTGTGTTGAAGAGGTTTGATATTTTAACTTTTAAGACAAAAATTTGAGTTTCTTTATGTTTCTGGTGGTGGTAAGACAGTGTGGTATGGGCATTTGTTGACACGTGGAATGGGAGCCCCTACACCATCAAAACCCACACCTATGGGGTATGGTGGGGCTTGGGTTGGGGGCATGAATTTGGTTTGGTCATTGAGAGCATGCCATGTCACTTACTAGCCCGCCCCACGCCGGCTTCAAACCCACGCCAATGGGGCCACGCCCAAACCCAAGCCCACCCGGGGTGGTGGCTTGGGCGCTTTCCCCTAACCCACGCCCAAACCCCCGCCCCATACCCCACAGTCTAAAGAGAGAGGGGGGGGGGGGGGGGGGGGGGGGGAGGGAGAGAGATATGAGGGTGGGGCCCATTTGTTTTATTTGGTTTTTTGTGTTTTATTTTTAACCTTAGGGGTAATGAAGTCATTTAACACACTAAACTGAAAAATTTAACTTAGGTTACTGATAAGGGTCACGCAAATTTAAAAATTGTAATCACTAAGACCAATTATTGGAGGCCAGGATAAAGAAGGCCGAGATCACCATCTTGGACCAAGGGAGGATCGCCGAGGCCAAGACCCAATACTACGAAGATAAGCTGAAGAAGGTCTCCCAGGATGCTGTGGTCAAGCTGGCTGTTTCCTAGGTTGACCATGAGCAGGCCATGATTTTCTTTCGAGATGGAGTCAAGAATTCAGCCGCCGTCTCCCTTCTCCAGGCCAAGATAAAGATGGCATATAAGGCCAAAGATGCAGGCTTCGAATGCCCAACCTGGCCGGTTGATTCTTTGGTGGCAAAGCTGAAGGCTCTTGGTGGGAATCCTCTGCCGTATCTTGGCAAGTCTGGAGCTGGTGAGCCTTTAAAGGCGGCTGAAGTTGGTGAGGATGCTGCTGCATGAGGGGAGCGAAGTGGGCGATGATGGATAATGATGCCTAGGCCGGAGCCCACTTTTTTAAATTTGAATGATTTATGTTAGTCAAACAATTTACTTTTCCTGCACCCTGAACAATTTTAATTTCCTGCAAACTTAGAACAACTTAACAGTTGGAGGTGGAGGGATCCTGTGTTTCAAGGATGAAGCCTCCAACTGTTTATGTTAATATGTTTTTAGAACTAGTTATATTCTTGGTGGATGGGTCTCGTTTTGAGATGAAGCCAAGAATATAACCTTTTGAACCGTTAATAATAGACTAACATTTTGACCTTATCTCTGTGTTATCTTTTATTCTAAAAATTTGTTCTGAATATTCTGATCAGGATACTGCATTATACTTAGTTGTTTTATCATTTTTGTTCAAAACTCTTGATAAGAACTTAATCAAATACAATTTTTCATTGAAAACTTCATTTACTCAGATAAGGCCTTTAAACTTAGGAGAAACAAGGATCCATACTAGAAACACTTAGGCAGTAACCTTCATTCTTAACCTTTGGATCATTTGCAATGTCCCCAACATGGATGTCCCCTGTCTGTGTAGGATGTTACATCAACATATAGGTATTCCCTTACTTAGTGATTAGACTTTGTAACTTTTCATCAACAAAGAAATGTGTATGAATATAACCGGGTAGTTTAACATAACTTTGGAACTTGTCCAAGATCCTATGTTTTACTAGGGATAAACCCTTAATTTACTGGGGATAAACCCTTAATTTACTGGGGATAAACTCATGTTTTCGTGCGCTATAGGCGGGAGTATATAAACTCCAAGACTTAGAAAGGTGAAAACCTTTAAACCTTAAAGAGTATGAAAATACCCTTTCGTGAGAGAGGGTGATCAATCCTCATATACCGTAAGGATCTAGGATATAACCAATAACAAAGAAATTGCAAGCCACTGTTACATGAACTTGTCCCGCCATCTTGAACTATACCCGGATAACTTGTGCTCCGGGCGGGGTGTTTAAACCCAATTCAAGAGAAAGGTGAATACCTTTAAACATTTGAAGGGATATAAATCCCTTAAACATGAGAGGGGGGGGGGGGGGGAATCCTGTAGTCTTTTGATTCTTCTTGAGTAAATATCCTGGAGTATCATCCTGAAACGTATCCCTACACAACACCTTCAAACTAAGGTGGGTGTTAGCTTGGCTAACACCCCTCCGATGCTTAAGTCAGTACTAAGTTTCAAAGAACAATAAATAAATCAAACATATTTAAATAAGATAGAGTTCATACCATCCTGAGTCAGAATTCAAATTCTAAACTCGCTTGAAATAAGCTTTAAGGTGTATTGCATTCCAGCATCTCGACAACATATCCCTTTCCATGGTCTTGAGCCTGTATGCTCCCTTTCCGGATTCTGACTCTATCTCATACAGTCCTTCCCATTTTGGGGTTAATTTCCCATCAGCAGGGTTGGTGGTATTCTGAAACTCTTTCCTCAATAACCACTCTCCAACTTGGAATCTCCTTGTTCTTATATTTCTGTTATATGACCTAGCTATCCTCTGCTGGTATGCTGGCATCCTTAGCTTTGCAACATCCCTTGTTTCATAAACAGTATCTAACTCTTTACATAAGACTTTAGGATTTGACTCAGGATCCCGTAGACTTGATCTAGCTGTAGATATCGCCATTTTAGTTGGGATTACTGCTTCTGCCCCAAATACCAATGAGAATGGGGTTTGCCCCATAGCATTCTTCACAGTCGTTCTATTAGCCCATAATACAAATGGTAGTTCCTATGCCTATTTTCCTTGTTTGGCACCTAACCTCTTTTTAAGTTATTAACGATTATCTTGTTTGAGGATTCTGCTTATCCATTAGCTTGAGGATGCACTGGTGTCGACGTAATCATTCTCTTTTTATCAAATGCTTTCAAAACCCTAAATGTTTTCTAATTGTACTTACAGTGATTAAGTCTTTGTATTCTGAAATTACTGCCGGTATATGGGGTTTTGTATACACTACTAGTCCAGCGTTACTATTGGAAGAAAGTTAGCCAATAGTAATATGACCACGACCACCTAGTTGGGTAGGTGACAAATACTGATTTGTGTAATTGAAAGATAAAAATAAACGTAAAAACTCTTAATGTTGTAATAATAACCATGTGTTTTTATACAACAGAATGAACTCATCAGTACTTTTCGATGACCAAATGTTTTAAAAAGCGTTTCAGGTGATTTACTGTGAAGAGAAGAAAAAGTGTTATGAAGCACTCAAGCATAAATAAGTGGCTACGTAAACCTGAATAAAACGTGTTTTGTAATCAAGGGTTTATCCCATGGAAAATCTTTGTGTAAATACGGGTTTTATCCCACAACTTATGAACTGAAAAATTGGTGTTTTGAAAACTCTTATATTTTTTCTAACACCCGGTCCTGATAAGTTTTCCACTGCGGAGATTTTAATAAACACTGGTACCACTTGTATCTGCTCAGGGCTCCCGCCCAGGGAAGGGTCAGGTGTTGTGACATGAAATTTTTATGAAAAAATAATATAGTATAAAAAAGTTATGAACGTTTAAAAAATGGGGTGGAATATGCATGTGTCTTGCATGTAAAGAGAGAAAGTCAATAAATATGATTTTCCCAAGATACCCTTACATTCCTCTTTTTTCCTACATTTTCATCTTAACCATTTGTTACGGATGGATTTTCATAATGTATGGATCACGGATCCCCAAGTGCAGCCAGGATCACGGATCCTCAGTTTGGATTGCATTAAGGATCCTCAAAAGACGTTGCAGGGTTAAGGATCCTGGATCCTCATTATTATCCTAACATCAACAATTATTTCCATTGTATTTGAAGTTGTTTTGCAGAGTATTCGAGTGGGACTTGGTATAACCAAGATTCCAGGGGAATATGCCTTCTAATTCTGCACGTGCATAGCCTTCGTGACCGTTATGGAGATCGTGGGAAGCTAGCATCTTTTGCGGATTGTTAGTTAGCTAGTTTATTTCTATTTTTAATGGGGATAACAAGCTTGATAGATATATTATTAGCAACACACACTACTCTCATGAACTCTCTGCAACTTATTTGCGATTACACACTTTTTTGCACACTGGTGATCCTTGTAACAAGCTTGTTATCATCCCGATTTGTACACATTGTTTGTTTAATATAGTTGGTGATCGGTAGTTTCCATCACCCGAGGTTTTTTATGGCGGAGATCATTCATTGATCAAGGGTTTTTTCCTCGTATAAATCCTTTTGTCCAGTATTCATTTCATTCATACATTGTTCATACATTTGTTCATTAATTCAAGCATCACACCTCACAAAATCGGATTTGGTTGCATTATCCTTGTGTGATTTTTTACCAAAACAGTTTGGCGCCCACCGTGGGGCAATTGGTGCTTCATTTCTGAGAAAGTTTGTTCATTTCGGTTCATTACCTTCAACCACATGGCTTCCCAGGGAAGAAACACTTCAAACTCCATGCCGGCGATCACCTCTTCACAGGGCATTCCAACTTTGCCTTCTGCACCTTCTGGATCCCAGAAGAATGCTGAGAATGTTGCGAAGAAACAAACCCCCATTTTCCCAAAACCAACTTCTCCTGCTTCTTCTTGTCTTACTAATAATGATCTTTATTCTTTGATTTTGCAGATGAAGAATCACATGCAGCAACAGGACAGAACTAATGACGGGATCCTTCGAGAGATTGATGACATCAAGAAATTGAAGAGATCGGCGGAGGATCACTCTCCATTGGTGCCCAGATCACTGAATTTTGATTCTCCAGCCATAACAGCCCAGCACTCCACAGCATCAGGCACTCAATACCAGGGTGGATTGTCGAGTATACGTTATGGATCATTGGCAATGACTCGGGCTCAAGGATCCTACTTTCAGCCTTCAGGATCCTCTCTTAAGCCTCAAGGATCCTCCTCCCAGCATCAAGGATCCTTTTTCAGTTCTGGAGGATATATGGGAGCGCAGACGGTTCAAGGATCCACATTCCAGGGTCAGGGATCCTCTTCTCAGGTTCAGGGATCCTCTCAGGTTCAAGGATCCTCCTCTCAGGTTCAGGGATCCTCATCTCAGGTTTACGGATCCATGGATTATCCTCCAAGACCCCCAGTCTCAGTGTATCAAGGATCCAACATCTTTTAGGATCAAGGATCCTTAAGGAGTGTACAACCCAGAAGTTCAGATATTCATTTGGGAGACTTCATCCCTATGTAGACTATTGCTTCGTCTGGTCCCTCGATCATGCCAGAATCACGTCAATATGGATTCACATAAGGAGTTCCACCCTTGAATCCATCAGGAGGTAACCCTTTAAATACTACTTATAATACTAACCATGGCTTTGCGCAGGATACAAGAATCAACCAAGCTATGGCTAGAGAGTTACAGAAGCTCAAGGATATGATATCCAGTGTTCCGGGAGTGGTCAAACCCATTCAAGAAATTCCAGATGGGATTCACAGGATATCTCGATTTGCACCACCTATTTGTGATGCAGAAATACGAAAGAGGTTTCAAACACCAAACATGAAGTTGTATGATGGCTCAACTGATCCTGAAGAGCATGCAGCTCAGTACAGAGAAAGGATGGAGATCAATCCCATCCCTGAGAGGTTAAAAGAAGCATGTCTATGCAAGGATTTCGGATCCACACTGACAGGATCAGCTCTTAAATGGCTGCTAAGTCTTCCCCCTTACTCTACTACTTCATTTGCTAATCTAGTTAATTTGTTTAATAACCAATACTCATGCAGTAGTAGGTTTGAACGTTTAAATAGTGATCTATATAGGGTAACACAAGGTCAAAATGAATCACTTAGAGATTATATTACTAAATTTAGTAGAGAATCCTTGGAAATTCCTAACCTGGATATAGCTACGGCTGTAGAAGCCTTAAAAATGGGTTTACTTAAGGATTCACAGTTCTATGATGATCTTGTCATGACCCCTTGCAGGAATCTTGATGAAGTAAGAACCAGGGCCCTTAGATTCATCCGCCTAGAGGATGATAAAAGGATTCAAGAAAGACTGGCAGGATCCTCAAAGTAGGAAAAGCAAGGATCCTACTTCAGGAACAACAAATCCAAATCATACAACAAATCTGATAACCAGAACGTGCATGCAGTAGAGCAAGAAGAGGATGATGAGGATTATCCTCCCATTTCTGAATATTGCTTTTCTGTTGATAACAATGAACTAATCCTTGCAATGCAGAATCTAGGCGAAAAAGCAAGATGGCCCAGAAAGAATGATAAGCCAGCTGCCACAAAAGACAAATCCAAATGGTGTGCATATCATGAAGATTTCGGCCATCTCACTGAAGAATGCATAGCACTTAGGAAGGAGATTGGCTATTTGTTAAGCAAAGGGCATTTGAAGGAGCTGCTTGGAAGAAAAAAGTCAAGGATCCAGGATCCTGAAAAGATCCCGGAAAGGCTCCAGCTCCTCCTGCTGATGCACAGATTATCAACTTCATATCTGGAAGATCAGACATATGTGGCACTTCCTTTTCAGCAGCCAAAAGGCATGCCAAAGAGACAAAGATGGATAATGGTGATAGGCCCATTCGAACCTCGATCCTTACACAGGAGAAATTTATAACCTTTGATGAGGATGATCGTGTGGATATTCAGGATCCTCACCATGATGGTCTTCTTAATACTTTGTTTATATCTAACCATTTTGTTCGCAGGATTATCATAGATGGATGAAGCTCAGTGAACATCATTCAACTTGATGTCCTCAAGAAGATGAACATCCCTGAATCAGAAATTATCCCAAGATCATCAGTTCTTGTGGGATTCAGCGGAGAAACCAAGAACATTTTGGGGGACATTAAACTTCCCATTTACATAGAGGGAGTTAATTCTTTTAAAAAATTTTGTGTTATAAATTGCTTATCCTGTTGCAATATTATCCTTGGCAGGCCATGGATACATGACATGAAAGCAGTTCCATCTACCTATCATCAATGTGTCAAACTCCCTACTCCATGGGGTGTGGTGAAGAATGAAAGTGACCAACAAGAAGCCAAGAATTGCTATACTTCATCGATGAAGCCGACCTCAAGACCTAGGGAGCAATAGCAATTAAAGTATCCTCCAAGAGATGTCCTGGAGGCAAGAGAACAAGATGTCAAGGATATCCTGATGGATCCTCAGGATCCTGAATCCAAATTTTTTATAGGATCCGGGATCCTCAACAATATTGAAGAGGACCTAGTATCATTCCTAAAGAGAAGAAAAACTACCTTTGCCTGGAAGCATGAGGACATGACAGGTATTTCCAAAGATATTATCACTCATAAACTTGGCATTGACAGGTTATTCAAACCCATACATCAAAAGAGGAGGAAGTTTGCACTTGAGAGGAATGCCATCATCCAGGAGGAGGTAGATAAGCTGCTCAGAGCAGGTATGATTAGAGAGGTTAAGTATCCAAGGTGGTTAGCCAATGTGGTTGTTGTTAAAAATAAAAATGTAAAGTGGAGGGTATGTATCGATTTTACTGATTCAAACAAGGCATGTGCCAAGGATCCTTTCCCATTACCCCACATTGACTCCATGGTGGATGCTACCGCGGGTCATGAGTTGTTGACTTTCATGGATGCTTCATCTGGATTTCAACAAATTCATATGGAACCATCTGATCAAGAGGATACAACCTTTATGACCCCTACTGGTATCTATTGTTATATTGCTATGCCATTTGGACTAAGAAATGCATGTGCTACATACCAAAAGCTAGTCAATATGATGTTTAAAGAAAAAATTGGACACACGATGGAAGTCTATATAGATGACATGGTGGTTAAGTCCAAGAGAGCTGATGATCACCTTAGAGATTTGGAGGAAGCATTTGATATCCTTGATAAATTCAATATGAAATTGAATCCTTCCAAGTGTCACTTTGGTGTAAAAGTAGGCAAGTTCCTAGGTTACATGGTGACAAAAAGAGGCATAGAGGCAAGTCCAGAGCAAATCAAGGCGATTGTGAATATTAAGTCTCCTGCCAATGCCAAGGATGTGCAAAGATTGACAGGGAGGATCGCAGCCTTGAACAGGTTCATCTCAAAGTCATCATAGAAATGCAAGGAATTCTATGACATCCTGAGAAAGAACAAGAAATTTGAATGGACTGAAAAGCGTGAGAATGTTCTCAAGGCCCTTAAGGATTACCTATCCTCAGCTCCAGCCTTAATGAAACCAGAAAAAAGGGATATATTATCCTTATATTTGGCAGTCTTTTCTAAGGCAGTAAGTGCGGTCCTTGTTAAGGATCATGAAGGTACACAACACCCTGTATATTATGTAAGTAAAAGTTTGCTTGATGCTGAATCCAGGTATTCACATTTAGAAAAACTTATCCTTGCTTTGATTATGACATCAACTAAATTACGCCATTATTTTGAAACACATGCTATTATTGTTAGAACTAACTTTCCAATTAAGAATGTTCTCAGGAAACCTGAAATGTCATGAAGGATGGCTAAATGGGCAGTAAAGCTTAGTGCTTATGATATAAGGTATGAACCAAGAACTGCCATTAAATCCTAAGCCTTAGCTGACTTTGTGGCAGATTTCAGTAGTGATCTACAAAGGGAAGCTGAGTTGGAAGTTCAACAACTTGAAGAGACTAAGGGTCCTTGGATACTCTTCACAGATGGGGCTTCAAACATCAAGGGAATTGGACTAGGAATAATACTAAAATCACCACAGGGGGACATAATACCCCACTCAATAGCTTGTGAGTTTCAAACTACTAACAATGAGGCTGAGTATGAAGCCTTTATAGCTGGTTTGCAAATTGCCAAGCACATGAGGATCAGGTATCTTGAGGTACATGCAGATTCATTGTTAATCACTAATCACTTTAATGGTTCTTATGTTGTTAAAGGTGAAAGACTAATCAAATATCTAGAGATAGTCAAGAAATTGGCAGACTCTTTTGTTTCTTTTAGTTTGACACAGGTACCCAGAGAAGAAAATGCAGAAGCTGATGTTTTGGCCAACCTTGGTTCATCATTGAAGATTCCAGAGGATATTAAAATTCCCATAATCCATATCTTGACTCCTGCTATTGAGGATCACACAGCTATGGAAATAGTAGAGGATTCTGCAATCATACCTAGTGATGATGCACAATCACATTCAGGATCCCGGATCCTCCCAATCATGAGATATATACAACATAGAGAGATTCCTACAGGAGAAAACCCTATAGTTTTCAAAGTCAAGGTATCTCAATTTACAATACTAAATAACATGTTATATAAACGATCTCTTGCAGGTCCATATCTAAGGTGCATAGACGATCCTAAAATTCAAGAAGTCCTAAAGGATTTTCATGAAGGAGATTGTGGAAACCACACTGGGGGCAGAGCACTGTTCTCAAGGATCCTTAGGACAAGATATTATTGGCCTACTATGAAGAAGGATGCTGTGGATTATGCCAAGAAATGTGATGCTTGTCAGAGACATAGCAATATCCTTCATCAACCAGCAGAGCTCCTGCATCCTATATCCTCTTCTTGGCCATTCATGAGATGGGGAATGGATATAGTTGGTAAACTTCCAAAAGCACCAGGAGGAAAAGTGTTTATGCTTGCCATGACTGATTACTTTTCCAAGTGGATAGAAGCTGAAACCTTTTCTCAAGTCAGAGAAAAAGAAGTGATATCCTTTATTAAAAGAAACATCATTACGAGATTTAGTATCCCTTCTGAAATTGTTTGTGATAATGGATCCCAATTTATTGGGAGTAGAACTACTAACTTTTGTGACAGTTGGGGGATTAAGATGATAACATCAACACCAGTCCACCCACAAGCTAATGGTCAAGCAGAATCATCCAACAAGATCATCATCAACAACTTGAAGAAGAAGCTTGGATCCAAGAAAGGAAAATGGGCAGAAGAGCTACCTTATGTGTTATGGGCTGATAGAACAACTCCCAAGAATGCTACTGGCCAGACTCCATTTTCTTTAGTGTTTGGAGCAGAATCAGTGATCCCTACAGAGATGGTAGTCCCTACTGCAAGAACAAGCATCCGTGATCCTGAAGGAAATGCTGAAAACTTGGTTCAAGACTTGGATACTATAGAAGAACTCAGGGATTTGGAAAGGATAAGATTGGCTAGCTATCAACAAAGGATGGCTGGAGCTTATAACAAGAATGTCAGGATCAGAAAGTTTCAAGTTGGTGACATGGTGTTGTGGAAAGCATTCCAAAATACCACAAATCCTGCTGATGGCAAGTTAGCACCAAAGTGGGAAGGCCCCTATCTTATTGAAGCCAAGGCAGGAAAGGGGGCATATCGGTTATTAACAATGGAAGGTGATTTGCTACCAAGATCTTGGAATGTTGTCCATTTGAAGAGATACTTCATGTAAGAAGGATCTAGGATCCTTGACTATCCTCACATCTAATACACATTAAGGATCCTTAGAGGATATATGAACCTCATTCTGGTAATGTTTCAATTTTAATTTACCTAATCCTTTAAATTATTTGTTTACAAGGAGAAGGATCCAGGATCCTTTATCCTTTTTCACTAAGTTGTGAGTTTTGCAGAAGTGGGTGCATCTTTAACAAAGGATCAAGTATCCACAGAAGTCTCCTAAGTTTTATGGGCTTGTCCCCAGTTTTATGGGTTTATCCCCAGTTTTTGGGCTCGTCCCCAGTTTAAGGTATCTACTACCTTCGCCAGTAGCGCACAATTATCCTGATGCAGTTAAAGGCAATGGGACCAGTACCTGCTTTAGGGGCTGACAATTTAATTGTACTGGCTGTACTCAGGATCCTAAGTATAATGGTAGACGTACCATACATCCGTTCCTAAGGTTTCTAACATTTTCACGTTAGCTAAGGTATTGACATTTTCATGTCACTAAGTTTGGATAGTCGCCAGTAAGGGCCATGCTCCAGTTTACACAAGATCCTTTGGACTTGTCCTCAGTTTTTTGGGCTTGTCCCCAGTTTTTGGGCTTGTCCCCAGTTTATTGGGCTTGTCCCCAGATTGTTGGGCTTGTCCCCAGACACTAACTCTTCCTTTTGCAGTTGGCTTAGTCCCAAGTTATGTCTTATTTCAGGTTTCTAAAGCTAAACAGTTAAGGATCCTGGATCCTAACTTCATACAAGGGTTTGTTTTATGGTTATCATGATTTCAAGTATTAAGGATTTAGGATCCTAACTTGGATTCTCTGGTATGATCTTTATTTACTTTAATTTTATTCTTGATTTATCTATGTTACCCTTGATCTTTGACAACAGGATATATGATCCTAAAATTATCTCACTTTTTAAACTTTTCGATTATAGGATATCTAATCCTTGATCATATCCTAAACTTTTTAACTTTCATTATTAACTTGTAAGTTCAAAGGAATATGCAAATAATAATTGAAAGGTAAATATACACAAAATGAACAACACAAGATAGCCAAAAGTTAAAGGTTTTATTTATTTATTTATCCATAGTTAAACCCTTCAAAGGTTGTCAAAATCACCTACCCCGAGCATCTACCAGCAATACGTGGCCCGTCCGTTGGGGTAGTTAAAGGGTGTCTATATTAACAAAGTCTAAATGCAGGAAATAAAGATGGCAGGATAATAGTGGCTTCATCCCCCAAACAGAGGATCCCTCCACCAACTATCATCCTACCTATTGTCCCAATGATCCGTGATACTTAAACCTAAATACTATTGTTCAAATACAGACCAGCATTGTTTAAAACACCAACAAACAAAAACCATTAAACCATAAAAAATGGGCTCCGTCCGCGTCTAGATAAATCCATCATCGCCCATTGTTGCAGCCTAAACCTTCGCTGCGTCATCACCACCAGCTACCTCTTCCATTGGATCCTTCAGCCCACTGCTACCAGCCTCAATTGCTAAGACCTCCTCAGCTTCCTCTTCATTATCCAGCTCCGCCAGTTTCTGCTTCCAAGCCTCATGATTCCAGGCAGACCTGTCAAAACCAGGATCCTCAGCCTCTGTAGCCATTTGTAGCTTGATCTTGAGCATGGCGATTGTAGCAGAGAGCTTTGCCCCTTCCATCACCTCTTCCTTCTCCTGCTGAGCTGTGATCTGGGTCAGGACCAACTCCTTCTTCACAAGGTTGATGTCTTTCTCGAGGGAGGTGATTTTCTTGTCTTTGGCCAGGAACATTTGCTGGAAGTCCAGGTTCTTCTGTTCAGCCTCTACCAGACTGTGATCAAGGAGCATTTGGATCTCAGCAAATTTCTGCATAAAAGAAGTATATGTCAGGATCCGTTATCCTCAGAAAGCGAAGATCAGACTTAAGGATCCAGGACCCTTACCTTCAAGGGGCTTAGTGGCCTTTCTTTTCTTGGCACCCTTGCCCCGCGTGCTCATGCCTTTAGGGTTTGGGATGCTGGGATTGGCAGCAAGTTCCTTCTTGATGGACTTTGAGGAAGCAAATGCATCAAGGTCACTGACACTGAACCTGGAAGCTGATATTGAGGATTTTCTAGCGCCTACAAATGCAAAACACAGATAAGTATTCATATTTTACATTCATTTAAATATTTATTCATACATAGATTCGAATACTTACTTGACATTGTGAAGGAACCGGAGGATGCTTCTTGTGAATCCTTTGCTTTGACTTGAAATGTCCTTACAACAGGATCAAGCCTCCAGAAAGCAGCAAGTCTTTCTTTTGTTGCAGGGGTTTCTTGAATGTGAGAAAGCGAGATAGCTGCTGTTAGGAGAGGATTTTCCAATCCTAAGGATCACGGATCCTCAAATGCTGCTAGGATCATGGATCCTTAATTCTGTTTGAATTAAGGATCCTCAGTAGGTGTTGCAGGATCAGGATCCAGGATCCTTATTGTTATCCTTTTACTAACAATTGTCTACCTTGTACGTAAGCTTGTTTTGCAGGAGCAAAGGCATGGACCAAGTCTTACCGAAATTCCTGGAGCATATTCCCTCAATATTCCGCACGTGCTTGGCTTTTATGGACGTTTTGGAGATCGTGGGGAGCTTGCACCATTTGCGGATAGTTTGTTAATTTAGTTATTTCTAATTTAAAATGGGGATAACAAGCTTGAGTAGAACACTTAGCTATTTTTGGCATACACACACTTTCGCAACAGCTTTCAATCAACTCTCGAACACTACTTGGCAATTTCATACATTTTATTGCACATTGCACACTAGTGATCCTTGTAACAAGCTTGTTATCATCCCGAGTTGTAAACTTCTTATGTTTAATCTTAGTTGGTGATCGGTAGTTTCCATCACCCGAGGTTTTTTGTGCCGGAGATCAACTCTTGATTAAGGGCTTTTTCCTCGTATAAATTCTTGTGTCACTTGTTCATTATATTTCCGAGTTATCCTTAACATTGTTCATTGATTCAAGCATCATTCCTCACAACAAAGATTTGGTTACATTATCTTAGCCTGATTTTTGACCAAAACAGTTTGGCGCCCACCGTGGGGCAATTGGTGCTTCATTCTTAAGAAATTCTTGTTTTTGTGATTATTTCGGTTCGTTACAACCAAGCAGATGGCTTCCTCAGCGAAGAACACTTCAAGTTCAATGCCGGCAATGAGTTCTTCACAGGGCGTTCCTCCTTTGCCTCCACCACCTTCTGGATCCCAGAAGAATGCTGAAAATGCTGCAAAGAGACAAAGCCCCATTTTTCCAAAACCACCAACTTCTTCTGTTTCTTCTAATCCTACTACTAGTGATCTTTTTACTTTGATTTTGCAGATGAGGGATCACATACAAGAGCAGGACAAAACCAACGAAAGGATCCTCTGGGAGATCGGTGACATCAAGAAAGAGAAGAGATCAGGGGAGGATCACTCTCCTCTGATACCAAGGTTGTTTTGGTCAAAAATCAGGCTAAGATAATGTAACCAAATCTTTGTAGTGAGGTGTGATGCTTGAATCAATGAACAATATTAAGGATCACTCAGAAATGTAATGAACAAGTGACACAAAGATTTATACGAGGAAAAAGCCCTTGATCAAGAGTTGATCTCCGGCATAAAAAACCTCGGGTGATGGAAACTACCGATCACCAACTCAGATTAAACAAAAATGTATTACAACTTTGGATGATAGCGAGCTAGTTACAAGGAGCACTAGAGTGTAATGTGCAAAAAAGTGTGTAATCGCTAAGCAAACTGTCGAGAGCTGATGAGAGCAGTTACGAGTGTGTGTGTCAAGCTAAAAATAGCCAAGTGTTCTAATTTAGCTCGCTATCCCCTTATAAATTTAGAAAATGTCTAAGCTAACTAACTATCCGCATTTCATGCAAGTCCCCCACGAACTCCATAACGTCCATATCAGTCAAGCACATGCGGAATAAATAAGGAATATGCTCCAGGAATATCGCCAAGACCAAGTCCAAGCACGTACTCCTGCAAAACAACATCATATTCAAAGCAGACAATCGTTAGTGTAAGGATCCATATGATGATCCTGGATCCTGATCCTACAATACTCTCTGAGGATCACTAATTCAAACAGAATTGAGGATCCCTAAGTCCAACAGTAATTGAGGATCACTGATCATTGAAAAATCCTCCCCTAACAATTGCCCCCAAAATATAAGGAGTAAAGTGTAAATAAACGAGTTATAATTTCTCGTTCTTATCCGTAACAAACCAACGGATATATAGCCGTTGAATCCTGACTAGCCGTTGCATCCTGACGTCACTAAAGTGATTATCCTGCAAATTCATGATTATAAATTGAAGTTAGAGATAAGGGTTAGGAAGCATTTAAATTCCTGCGTTTCATCCTTTAAATCCTCATTCGACGATTTGATTAGGTACTTCTCTTTCCTCTCTCTCTTCATCTTCTCATTCTGTTTCTTCTTCTTCATCATCATCATGACCAAGATGATGCTGAGATCTTCACCGTCTAAGGATCACAAAAAGGACAGTTCCTTGAAGACCCAAGGGATCATCGAAGACTCTGCGAAGGAACGATGCTGCTTTACCGATCCGCTGATAGACAGAATCCGCCATTGCTTTCCGGCAAACACCGTTTTCAAAACTTTTGATCCCACCGTCCCGAGCGACTTTGTTTCTGAAACCTGGGTAGCTTTTCCGGTCACCCCATTTATGATAGGATATTCGTATCCTTTTCCTGATTTCACCCAATCTTTCTTCTCTCTCACCGGCATCTCCTACATCCAAGCGATGCCAATGATGTGGAGGGTCTTGTATACCCTTGAAAGAATCATTGAGCATGAAAGTATTGATCTGGGAATGTCGGAGTTAGCAGAGATGTACGACCTTGTGAGCCATGGATCTCACCGATATCTATTCAAACATAAACCTGGTGAAGAACACCCCATCTTCAAAGCCACTAAGAATGACACCAACTGGAAACGGCGATTCTTCTTTGTCAGAAGGGATTCTATCCCTGACGGAAATGATCTGCCTAGAAAATGGACCACTCATGGTAGGATAGAGGATCCTGAGAAGGATCACAGGATAACTTATCTGTTAAGGATCACTAACATCCTTTTGTTTCTATTTTGCAGCTATTACTGTTTCACATCTTATTGCAACACCTGCAACGGAGGAGAGGCTTGCTGCCTTCCGGAGGCTTGATCCTGCAATAAGAACATTTCAAGCAAATACCCAGGATTCTCAGGAAGTATCCTCAGGATCTGTTACGATGTCAAGTAAGTATCCCATTTTGTGCATAATTGAATGTTTAAATTAGAACGAAATAAGGATACTTATTTGTTTTGGATGTGTAGGTGCTGGAAAATCATCGAAGTCTACTACTCGTTTCAGTGTCACCGATCTCACCACTGTTGGTCCCAGGTCTGGGAAGAAAAAGGCTGCTGCTAGGCCAAGTACTGCCATCCCCAAGTCTACCACCTCCAAGGGAAAGAAGAGGAAAGTCTCTGAGGCTGGCAACCTAGAAGGCTTGCCTCTAATCCGCCACCAGTTCCTTGAGTACTTTGCTGATGTAAGGATCACTGACTTAGCTTAGTTATCCTGCCCACTTGAGGATCATGTGATCCTAAACTTTACATTGTCTTTTTGCAGAAATTTGCTGAAATCGAGGACTACGTAGGCAGTGTTGAAGAGGTTGAGCAAAAGTGTGTGGACCTCCAAAAGATCATGCTGGCCAAGGATAAGAAGATTGCCTCCCTTGAAAACGATGTCAATCTGGTGAAGAGGGAACTTGTCCTGGCTCATATCACTGCTGACCAGGAGAAAGCTGAAATTACCAATGATGCCAAAATCTCCGCCGCCATCGCTATGTACAAAACCAAGTTGCAGATGGCCCAAGAAGCTCAGGATCCTGATTTTGACAAGAGCAACTGGGACATAGAGGGCTGGAAGGCTAGGTTGGCTGATCTGGATAACGAAGAAGAAGCTGGTGAAGTCCTGGCAATTGAGGCTGGCAGCAGTGGAGCTAAGGATCAGGCTGGTGATAGTGATGCAGCCAAGGCGTAAGCTGCAGGAATGGGCGATGATGGATATTTCTAGACGTGGCCGGAGCCCATTTTTTATAGTTTGGTAATGGTTTTTGCTTTGATGATGTTTTGAAACAATGCCGGTTTGTAATAACTTAGACAATAGTTTCTAGGGTTGAGGATCATGGATCCTTGGACAATAGGTAGGATAATGGGTGGTGGATGGATCCTCTGTTTGGGGGATGAAGCCACTCGTTATCATTCCGCCTTTAATTCCTGCATTCTCAAGACCCGTAAACAATGGACACCCATTGCCAACCCATGTGGACGGGCCACGTTTTGCTGGTAGAAACGGGGGTTGGCAATTTTGACAACCTTGAAGGGTTTAACATTTTGTGAATAAATAAAATCTTAAATTTTTGACTATTTCCCGTGTTGTTATCCTTGTGAATACTTTACTTTTCAATTGTTGTGATATACATTTTGTCCGAATTTATTAAGTAAAGAATAAATATCCTCGAAAAGTTTAGGATATGATCAAGGATCACATATCCTATAGTCGACAAATTCTGACATGTATTGTAGTTTAAGGAGCATAAATTCAGTTGTCAAAGGATAAGGGTCACTTAGATGAATAATGAATAAAATCAAAATAGTTAAGGATCATACCTGAGAATCCAAGTTAGGATCCTAACCTTTAACACATATAATCAGGATAACCAGAAGACAAACCTTAGTAGAAGGTAAGGATCAAGGATCCTTGGTCATTTAGCTTCAAAAACCTGAAATAGGATACAACTTGGGACTAAGCCAATATAAGATAAAAGTTAGTAACTGGGGACAAGCCCAACAATTCTGGGGACAAGCCCAATATACTGGGGACAAGCCCAAAGGATAACTGGGGACAAGCCGAAAGGATCGAGTGTAGACTAGAGTATGGCCCTCACTGGCGACTATCCAAACTTAGTGACATGAAAATGCCAAAACCTTAGCTAACGTGAAAACGTTAGAAACCTTAGGAACGGATGTATGGTACGTCTACCATTGTACCTAGGATCCTAAATACAACCAGTACAATGAAATTGTCAGCCCCTAAAGCGAGTACTGGTCCCATTGCCATGAACTGTACCAGGATCATCGTGCGCTACTGGCGAAACTGGGGACAGGCCCAAACTGGGGTCAAGCCCAAATAACTGGGGTCAAGCCCAAATAACTGGATACTTCTATGGATACTCAATCCTTAGTTAAGGATACCTGAACCTTCAAAACTCAGAATCAAGTGAAAGGAGGATAAAGGATGCAGGATCCTTATCCTTATATAAGATAATTAAAGAATGAAATAGTTTTAGATTAGAATATTACCAAAATGAGGATCATCTGTCCTGTAAGGATCCTTCAAGGATACTCATTAGCTAAGGATCATGGATCCTTGTTACATGAAGTATTTCTTCAGGTGGACAACATTCCAAGCTCTTGGTAGCAAATCACCTTCCATTGTTAGCAATCGATATGCCCCCTTTCCTGCCTCAGCTTCAATCAAGTAAGGGCCTTCCCACTTTGGTGCCAACTTTCCATCAGCAGGATTGGTGGTATTCTGAAATGCTTTCCTTAACACCATATCACCAACTTGGAATTTCCTGATCCTGACATTTTTGTTGTAAGCTCCAGCCATCCTTTGTTGATAACTGGCCATCCTTATCCTTGCCAAATCCCTAAGTTCTTCTATAGTATCCAAATCTTGAACCAAGTTTTCAGCATTTTCTTCAGGATCACGAATGCTTGTTCTTGCAGTAGGAACCACCATCTCTGTAGGGATCACTGATTCTGCCCCAAATACCAAGGAAAATGGAGTTTGGCCAGTGGCATTCTTGGGAGTTGTCCTATCAGCCCATAGTACATAAGGTAGTTCTTCTGCCCATTTTCCTTTCTTGGATCCAAGCTTTTTCTTCAAATTGTTGATGATGATCTTGTTGGATGATTCTGCCTGACCATTAGCTTGTGGGTGGACTGGTGTTGATGTTATCATCTTAATCCCCCAACTGTCACAAAATTTAGTAGTTCTATTCCCAATAAATTGGGATCCATTATCACAAACAATTTCAGAAGGGATACCAAATCTAGTAATAATGTTTCTTTTAATAAAGGATATAACTTCCTTTTCTCTGACTTGAGCAAAGGCTTCAGCCTCTATCCACTTGGAGAAGTAATCAGTCATAGCAAGCATGAATACTTTTCCACCAGGTGCCTTAGGGAGCTTACCAACTATATCCATTCCCCATCTCATAAATGGCCAAGAAGAGTATATAGGATGCAAAAGTTCTGCTGGTTGGTGAAGGATATTACTGTGTCTCTGACAAGGATCACACTTCTTGGCATATTCCACAGCATCCTTCTTCATAGTAGGCCAATAGTATCCTGTCCTCAGGATCCTTGAGAATAATGCCCTGCCCCCAGTATGGTTTCCACAATCTCCTTCATGGAAATCCTTTAGGACTTCTTGGATTTCAGGATCCTCAATGCATCTTAGATATGGTCCTGCAAGAGATCGTTTATATAATATGTTATTCAACATTGTAAATTGAGATACCTTAATTTTGAAAGCCCTAGGGTTTTCTCCTGTAGGAATCTCTCCATGTTGTATGTATCTCATGATTGGAAGGATCCATGATCCTGAATGAGATTGAGTATCATCACTAGGGATGATTGCAGAATCCTCTCCTATCTCCATGGTTACATTATCCTCGATAGCAGGGGTCAGGATGTGGATAATAGGGATCTTGATATCCTCCGGGATCTTCAAGGATGATCCTAGATTGGCTAATGCATCAGCCTCTGCATACTCTTCCCTTGGTACTTGTGTCAAACTAAAGGAAACAAAAGAGAGTGCCAATTCTTTGACTATCTCTAAATATTTGATTAGTTTTTCACCTTTAACAGCATAGGATCCATTAAAGTGTTTAGTGATTAATAATGAATCTACATTTACCTCAAGATACATGATCCTCATATGCTTAGCAATTTGCAAACCAGCTATCAAGGCTTCATACTCAGCCTCATTATTGGTAGTTTGGAACTCACAAGCTATGGAGTGGGGTATTATGTCCCCCTGTGGTGATTTTAGTAGTATTCCAAGCCCTGTTCCTTTAACATTGGAGGCTCCATCAGTGAAGATTATCCAAGGATCCTTAGTTTCTTCAAGCTGTTGGACTTCTAATTCAGCTTCCTTTTGCAAGTCACTACTGAAATCTACCACAAAGTCAGCTAAGGCCTGGGATTTAATGGCAGTTCTAGGCTCATATCTTATATCATAAGCACTAAGCTTCACTGCCCATTTAGCCATCCTTCCTGACATTTCAGGTTTCCTGAGAACATTCTTAATTGGAAAATTAGTCTTAACAATAATGGCATGAGTCTCAAAATAATGTCTTAATTTAGTAGATGCCATAATTAACGCAAGGATAAGTTTCTCTAAGTGTGAATACCTGGATTCAGCATCAAGTAAACTCTTACTTATATAATAAACAGGATGTTGTGTACCTTGGTGATCCTTAACAAGGACCGCACTTACTGCTTTTGAGGATACTGCTAGGTATAAGGATAATATATCCCCCTTTTCTGGTTTCATCAAGGCTGGGGCTGAGGATAGGTAATCCTTAAGAGCTTTGAGGGCATTTTCATGCTTCTCAGTCCATTCAAATTTCTTGTTCTTCCTCAGGATATCATAGAATTCCTTGCACCTTTCTGAGGATTTGGATATGAACCTGTTCAAGGCTGCGATCCTGCCTGTCAATCTTTGTATATCCTTGGCATTGGCAGGAGATTTGATATTCACAATAGCCTTAATCTGCTCTGGACTTGCTTCAATGCCCCTTTTTGTCACCATATAGCCTAAGAATTTCCCTGCTTTAACACCAAAATGACACTTGGAAGGATTCAGTTTATGTTAAATTTATCAAGGATATTGAATGCTTCCTCCAAGTCTTTAAGGTGATCCTCAGCTTTCTTGGACTTAACCACCATGTCATCTATATAGACTTCCATAGTGTGTCCAATTTGTTCCTTGAACATCATATTGACTAGCCTTTGATAAGTAGCACCTGCATTCCTTAGTTCAAATGGCATAGCAATATAACAATATATACCAGTTGGGGTCATAAAGGCTGTATCCTCTTGATCAGATGGTTCCATCTGAATTTGCTGAAATCCAGATGAAGCATCCATAAAAGTCAACAACACATGACCCGCGGTAGCATCCACCATGGAGTCAATGTGGGGTAATGGGAAAGGATCCTTGGGACATGCCTTGTTTAAATCAGTAAAGTCGACACATACCCTCCACTTTCCATTTTTCTTTTGAACAACAACCATATTGGCTAACCACCTTGGATACTTGACCTCTCTTATCATACCTGCCCGAAGTAGTTTATCTACCTCTTCCTGGATAATAGCATTCCTTTCAGGTGCAAACTTCCTCCTCTTCTGATGTATAGGCTTGAATGACCTGTCAATGCCAAGTTTATGAGTAATTATATCTTTAGATATACCTGTCATATCCTCATGCTTCCAGGCAAAGGTAGTTTTCCTTCTTTTAAGGAAGGATACTAGATCCTGTTCAATATCGTTAAGGATCCCTGATCCTATGAAGATCTTGGATTCAGGATCATCAGGATCCATAAGGATTTCTTTTACATCCTGCTCTCTTGCCTCCAAGACATCTCTTGAAGGATACTTTAATTGCTATTGCTTCCTTGGTCTTGAGGCTGGCTTCATTGATGAGGTATAGCAATTCTTAGCTTCTTGTTGATCACTCTCAATTTTCACCACTCCCCATGGACTAGGAAGCTTTACGCATTGATGATATGTGGATGGGACTGCCTTCATGTCATGTATCCATGGCCTGCCAAGGATAACATTACAACATGATAAGCAATCTATAACACAAAATTTCTGATAAGAATGGAGTCCTTCAATATAGACAGGGAGTTTGATGTCCCCCAATGTGTTCTTGGTTTCCCCGCTGAATCCCACAAGTACTGAGGATCTTGGGACGATATCTGATTCAGGAATGTTTATCTTCTTGAGGACATCAAGTTGGATGATGTTCACAGAGCTTCCTCCATCGATAAGGATCCTGCGAACAAAGTGATTAGAAATAAACAAGGTAATAACAAGACCATCATGATGAGGATCCTGGACATCAACACAATCATCCTCATCAAAAGTTATGACTTTATCCTGGGTAACATTGGAGGTCCGGATGGGTCTATCTCCATTATCCATCTTGGTTTCCTTAGCATGTCTTTTGGCTGCTGAAAAAGAGGTACCACAAATGTCTAATCCACCAGATATGAAGTTTATAACTTGTGCATCTGCTGGAGGAGCAGGAGCTCTTTCCGGGATCCTTTCAGGGTCCTGGATCCTTGACTTCTTTCGTCCCAAAAGCTCCTTCAAATGCCCCTTGCTTAACAAATAACCAATTTCCTTTCTAAGTGCAATACACTCTTCAGTGAGATGCCCGAAATCCTCATGATATGCACACCACTTGGACTTGTCTTTGGTAGTAGTTGGTTTATCACTTTTCCTTGGCCACCTAGCTTTTTCACCTAAATTCTGCATTGCAAGAATTAGTTCATTGGTATCAACAGAAAAACAGTATTCAGAAAGTGGAGGATAACCCTCATCATCCTCTTCTTGCTCTACTGCATGCACATTCTGGTTGTCAGATTTGTTGTAGGACTTTGATTTGTTGTTCCTGTAGTAGGATCCTTGTTTTTCCTGTTTTGAGGATCCTGTCAGTCTCTCCTGGATCCTTTTGTCATCCTCTAGACGGATGAACCTAAGGGCCCTGGTTCTTACTTCATCAATATTCCTGCATGGAGTCATAACAAGATCATCATAGAACAATGAATCCCTGAGCAAACCCATTTTAAAGGCTTCTACAGCCGTAGCAATATCCAAGTTAGGAATATCTAAGGATTATTTGCTAAACTTAGTGATGTAATCTCTAAGTGATTCATTTTGACCTTGTGTAACCCTATATAGATCACTAGTTAAACGTTCAAATTTTCTACTACAAGAGAATTGACTATTAAACAGATTAACTAGATTAGCAAATGAAGTAATAGAATAAGGGGGAAGACTTAGCAGCCATTTAAGAGCAGATCCTGTGAGTGTGGATCCGAATCCCTTGCATAGACATGCTTCTTTTAACCTCTCAGGAATTGGATTGATCTCCATCCTCTCCCTGTATTGAGCTACATGCTCTTCTGGGTCCGTTGAACCATCATACAGCTTCATGGATGGTATCTGGAATCTTTTGGGTATCTCAGCATCACATAAGGGTGGTGCAAAATGAGATATCCTATGGCTACCGTCTGCAATCTCAGGGATGGGTTTGACCACTCCTGGAACACTGGATATCATATCCTTAAGCTTCTGTAATTCCCTAGCCATAGCTTGATTGATACCTGTATCCTGCATGGAGCCATGGTTAGTGTTATAAGAATTATTGAAAGTGTTACCTCCCAGAGGATTCATATTTAGAATTCCAGATGTGAATCCATATTGACGGGACTCTTGTATGATTGAAGGACCAGATGAAGCAATGGTCTGCATTGGAATGAAGTCTCCTTGATGAACATCTGAGCTTGGAGGCTGCATACTTCTTATGAACCCTTGATCCTGAAAGACGTTGGATCCTTGAAGCTGAGATGATCCTTGAACCTGAAAGGATCCTTGGGGCAAAGAGGATCCTAGAAACTGCGAGGATCCTGGAGCCATAGAGGATCCTTGAACCTGGGAGGATCCTTGGACCTGGGAGGATCCTTGAACTGAGTGCATTCCCAAATACCCTCCTGAGCTAACGAAGGATCCCTGATGCTGAGAATAGGATCCCGATGGCTGAGAATAGGATCCTAGAGGCTGTAAGTGAGAGCCAAATGCCTGACTCATAGTTGTTGTTCCATAACGCCTTTCTGATGGACCACTTTGATACTGGATGCCCGGAACTGCCGATTGTAGGGTTGTTACAACTGGAGTGTCAAAATTCAATGACCTTGGCATCAGAGGAGAGTGATCCTCCACTGATTTCTTCTGTTTCTTGATATCACCAATCTCTTGGAGGATCCGTTCATTGGTTTTGTCCTGCTCTTGCATGCGATCCCTCATCTGCAAAATCAGATTAAAAAGATCATTAGTAGTAGGATTAGTGGAAACAGAAGAAGTTGGTGGTTTTGAGAAAATGGGGGTTTGTCTCTTCACAGCATTTTCAGCATTTTTCTGGGATCCAGAAGGTGGTAGAGGCAAAGGTGGAACGCCTTGTGAAGAACTGATTGCCGGCATAGAGCTTGATATGTTCTTCGCTGAAGAAGCCATTTGCTTGGTTGTAACGAACCGAAATGATCACAAAAATATGAATTTTCTTAGGAATGAAGCACC
Source organism: Helianthus tuberosus (assembly GCA_030545235.1). Taxonomy (NCBI): domain Eukaryota; kingdom Viridiplantae; phylum Streptophyta; class Magnoliopsida; order Asterales; family Asteraceae; genus Helianthus; species Helianthus tuberosus. The sequence continues at coordinate 107,721,009 of CM060430.1, read as the reverse complement.
AATTGCCCCACGGTGGGCGCCAAACTGTTTTGGTCAAAAATCAGGCTAAGATAATGTAACCAAATCTTTGTAGTGAGGTGTGATGCTTGAATCAATGAACAATATTAAGGATCACTCAGAAATGTAATGAACAAGTGACACAAAGATTTATACGAGGAAAAAGCCCTTGATCAAGAGTTGATCTCCGGCATAAAAAACCTCGGGTGATGGAAACTACCGATCACCAACTCAGATTAAACAAAAATGTATTACAACTTCGGATGATAGCGAGCTAGTTACAAGGATCACTAGAGTGTAATGTGCAAAAAAGTGTGTAATCGCTAAGCAAACTGTCGAGAGCTGATGAGAGCAGTTACGAGTGTGTATGTCAAGCTAAAAATAGCCAAGTGTTCTAATTTAGCTCGCTGTCCCCTTATAAATTTAGAAAATATCTAAGCTAACTAACTATCCGCATTTCATGCAAGTCCCCCACGAACTCCATAACGTCCATATCAGTCAAGCACGTGCGGAATAAATAAGGAATATGCTCCAGGAATATCGCCAAGACCAAGTCCAAGCACGTACTCCTGCAAAACAACATCATATTTAAAGAAGACAATCGTTAGTGTAAGGATCCATATGATGATCCTGGATCCTGATCCTACAATACTCTCTGAGGATCACTAATTCAAACAGAATTGAGGATCCCTAAGTCCAACAGTAATTGAGGATCACTGATCATTGAAAAATCCTCCCCTAACAAAGGTCACTGGACTTCAACACTCCAGCTATAACTGCCCAGCAATCTGCAGCCTTAGACATCCAGTACCAAACTGAACCATTGGGAAGACGTTATGGAGCAACAACTATGAGTCAGGCTTTTGGGTCTCACTTCCAGCCTCAAGGATCCATTTTTTAGCCTTCGGGATCCTCTTTCCAGCATCCGGGATCCTTCGTCAGTTCGGGAGGATATATGGGAACGCATACGGTTCAAGGATCCTCATTTCAGGTCCAAGGATCCTCTCAGCCTGAGGGATCCTTTCAGGTTCAAGGATCCTCTCAGCCTCAGGGATCCTTTCAGGTTCAAGGATCCTCTCAGCTTCAGGGATCCTCTCAGGTTCAAGGATCCAACATCTTTCAGGATCAATGATTCTTGAGAAGTGTACAACCCCCAAGCACAGATGTTCATCAAGGAGACTTCATTCCAATGCAGACCATTGCCTCATCTGGTCCTTCAATCATACCAGAATCCCGTCTGTTAGGGGAGGATTTTCTAACAATTAGTGATCCTTACTTGTTATCCTAATTAATGATCCTTACTTCTGTGACAGATAGTGATCCTCAGAAGAGCTTCAGGATCAGGATCATGGATCACCTTAAGGATCCTCATACTAACGATTGTTTGTTTAATTTTTGTATTACTTCGCAGGAGTAATAAGAATGACTTGGTCTTGGCAACGGTACTAAGGAATATTCCACGGGCATTTCGCACATGATTGACCAGAAATGGACGTTGTGGAGAACGTGGGAGCTTGGCACAAAAGTCGGATAGTTAGTTATTGTAGTTAACTTCTATTTTTAAAAGGGGTAACGAGCTAGAATTGAGAACACTTAGCCATTTTCAGCTACACACACTCATATACTCGCACACTTGAAGCTCTCGACGAACATTCATTCGTTTTCACTCACTTTTACACATTTCACGATAGTGATCCTTGTACCTAGCTCGTTACTATCCGAAGTTGTAAACATTTATTCATTTATTTGAGCTTGGTGATCGGTAGTTTCCATCACCCGGGGTTTTTTGTGCCGGAGATCAACTCTTGATCAAGGGCTTTTTCCCCGTATAAATCCTTCTGTCGTTTGTGCAATTTACATTGAAGTGATCCTTGTCATTGTTCTACATTATTAGCATCATACCCCGTAACAGAGAGTTTGGTTGCAATATCCTCATCAGATTTTTTGACCAAAACAGTTTGGCGCCCACCGTGGGGCAATTGGTGCTTCATCCTTAGAAAAATTCGCATTTCTGTGCTCATTTCAGTTCACTACAACCGAGCAAATGGCTTCCTCAGCGAAGAATGCTTCAAATTTGATGCCCTCATTCACTTCTTCACAAGGCGTTCCCCCTTTGCCTCCACCACCTTCTGGATCCCAGAAGAATGCTGAGAATGCTGCGAAGAAACCAACTCCCATTTTCTCAAAACCTCCAACTTCTTCTGCTTCTTACACTCCCACTACTAGTGACATGTTTACTTTGATTTTGCAGATGAAGGATCAGATACGGCAACAGGATAAGACCAATGAAAGGATTCTCAAAGAAATCGGAGATCTCAAGAAACAAAAGAAAACGGCAGAGGATCATTCCCCACTGATGCCAAAATCTTTGAATTTTGATACTCCGGTGATTACTTCCCAGCCATCAGTGGTTCCAGATGTTCAATATGTGGGTGGACCAAAAGGAGTGCATTACGGAACAACAACATTGACCCAGGCATCAGGTTCATATTTCCAGCCAGCGGGATCCTATCCTCAGCATATGGGATCCCTCACGAATTCAGGAGGATATTCAGGAGCACAGCAGGTTCAAGGATCTTCCTTTGTTCCAGGATCATCCCAGGTTCAAGGATCTTCCTTTGTTCCAGGATCATCCCAGGTTCAAGGATCTTCCTTTGTTCCAGGATCATCCCAGGTTCAAGGATCTTCCTTTGTTCCAGGATCATCCCAGGTTCAAGGATCCTCCTTTGTTCCAGGATCATCTCAGGTTCAAGGATCCTCCTTTGTTCCAGGATCATCCCAGGTTCAAGGATCCTCATTTGTTCCAGGATCATCCCAGGTTCAAGGATCCTCCTTCGTTCCAGGATTATCCCAGGTTCAAGGATCCTCCTTTGTTCCAGGATCGTCCCAGTTTCAGGGATCCTTCCAGATGCCAGGATCCTTGAGGAGTTTGCAAACAGGAAGTTCAGATGTCCATCAGGGAGATTTTATTCCAATGCAGACCAATGCTTCTACTGGTCCCTCGATCATTCTAGAGCCCCAACCATATGGATTAACATCCAATCTTCCTAATCTGAATCCAATGGGAGGTAACACTTTTAATAATTCTTATACTACTAACCATGGTCTTATGCAGAATCCAGGTATCAATCATGCCATGGCCAGAGAATTGCAAAAGCTAAAGGACATGATATCAAGTGTTCCAGGAGTGGTCAAACCTATCCCAGAGATTGCAGATGGGAGCCACAAGATATCTCGTTTTGCACCACCAATCTGTGATGCTGAGATACCCAAGAGGTTCCATGTGCCAACAATGAAGCTGTATGATGGTTCGACGGATCCTGAAGAACACATAGCACAATACAGGGAGAGGATGGAGATCAATCCAATTCCAGAAAGGTTAAAGGAAGCATGCCTGTGCAAGGGATTCGGATCCACTCTTATAGGATCAGCTCTCAAATGGCTGCTAAGTCTTCCTCCCTATTCTATTACCTCATTTGCTAATCTAGTTAACTTGTTTAATAATCAGTTTTCTTGTAGTAGAAAATTCGAACGATTAACTAGTGATCTATATAGGATAACCCAGGGTCATAATGAATCATTAAGGGATTACATTACCAAATTCAGTAAAGAATCTTTAGACATTCCCAACTTAGATATAGCTACGGCTGTTGAGGCCTTTAAAATGGGATTGCTTAGGGATTCGTCGTTCTATGATGATCTTGTTATGACACCATGCAGGAACTTAGATGAGGTAAGGACACGAGCACTTAGGTTCATTCGGCTAGAGGATGACAAGAGGATCCAGGAGAGGTTAGCAGGATCCTCAAACTAGGATAAGCAAGGATCCTCATTCAGGAACAACAAGTTCAGATCCTACAATAGATCTGATAACCAGAACGTGCATTCTGTTGATCAAGAAGAGGATGATGAGGATTATCCTCCAATTTCTGAATACTGTTTTTGTGTTGATAACAATGAACTAATCCTTGCGATGCAGAACCTAGGTGATAAAGCTAGATGGCCGAGAAAAAATGATAGGCCAGCTGCAACTAAGGATAAATCAAAGTGGTGTGCATACCATGAAGATTTTGGGCATCTCACAGAAGAATGCATTGCACTAAGAAAGGAAATTGGATACTTGTTGAGCAAGGGGCATTTAAAAGAATTGTTGGGAAGAAAAAAGTCAAGGACTCAGGATCCTGAAAGGATCCCTGAGAAGGCTCCAGCCCCTCCAGCAGATGCACAAGTAATAAACTTTATTTCTGGAGGATCAGACATTTGCGGCACATCCTTCTCAGCAGCTAAAAGGCATGCAAAGGAAACTAAAATGGATAATGGAGAAAGACCTGTTCGAACATCAAGTGTCTCCGAAGGAAAAGTCATAAACTTTGATGAGGATGATCGTGTTGATATCCAGGATCCTCATCACGATGGTTTAGTTATTACTCTTTTCATTTCTAACCATTTTGTCCGCAGGATCCTTATAGACGGAGGAAGCTCAGTGAACATTATCCAGCTTAATGTTCTAAAGAAGATGGGTATTCCTGAATCGGACATCATACCAAGATCCTCCGTGCTCGTGGGATTTAGTGGCGAAACTAAGAATACCCTGGGGGACATTAAACTCCCAATATACATTGAAGGCCTACACTCTTATCAAAAATTTTGTGTTATTGACTGTTTATCTTGTTATAATGTTATCCTTGGCAGGCCTTGGATACACGATATGAAAGCAGTCCCATCTACTTACCATCAATGTGTGAAGCTCCCTAGTCCTTGGGGAATAGTGAAGATTGATAGTGATCAGCAGGAGGCTAAGAATTGCTACACTTCATCGATGAAACCAGCCTCGAAGTCAAGGGAGCAATAACAATCAAGGTATCCTCCATGGGATGTCTTGGAGGCAAGAGAGCAGGATGTGGTAGAAATCCTCATGGATCCTGATGATCCTGAATCCAAAATCTATATCGGATCAGGGATCCTTGGCGAAATGAAAGAAGACCTCGTATCCTTCCTCAAAAGGAGAAAGACTACCTTTGCATGGAAACACGAAGACATGACTGGTATATCCAAAGATGTAATCACTCACAAACTCGGGATTGACAGATCCTTCAAACCAATCCATCAAAGGAGAAGAAAGTTTGCACCGGAAAGAAATGCCATTATCCAGGAAGAGGTAGAGAAATTGCTCCGGGCAGGTATGATTAGGGAGGTCAAGTATCCAAGATGGTTGGCCAATGTGGTTGTTGTTCAAAAGAAAAACGGAAAGTGGAGGGTATGTGTCGATTTTACCGATTTAAATAAGGCATGTCCCAAGGATCCTTTCCCATTACCCCACATTGACTCCATGGTGGATGCAACTGCGGGTCATGAACTGTTAACTTTTATGGATGCTTCATCTGGATTCCAACAAATCCAAATGGAACCATCCGACCAAGAGGATACAGCCTTCATGACTCCAACTGGTATATACTGCTATATTGATATGCCGTTCGGACTAAGAAATGCAGGTGCAACATATCAAAGGCTGGTGAATATGATGTTCAAGGATCAGATTAGACAAACTATGGAGGTTTACATAGATGATATGGTGGTAAAATCCATAAAAGTTGAGGATCACCTAAGGGACCTGGAGGAAGCATTCGATATCCTTGACAAATATAACATGAAACTTAATCCTTCAAAATGTCACTTTGGTGTTAAAGCAGGTAAATTCTTAGAATATATGGTGACAAAGAGAGGCATTGAAGCTAGCCCGGAACAAATCAAAGCAATAGTGAACATCAAATCTCCGGCCAATGCTAAGGATGTTCAAAGGCTAACAGGCAGGATAGCAGCTTTGAACAGATTTATATCCAAATCCTCAGAGAAGTGCAAAGAATTCTATGATATCCTAAGGAAGAACAAGAAATTTGAGTGGACTGAGAAGCATGAAAATGCTTTAAGAGCCCTCAAAGATTACCTATCCTCAGCCCCGGCTTTGATGAAACCAGAAAAAGGCGATGTGCTATCCTTGTATCTTGCAGTATCCTCAAAAGCAGTAAGTGCGGTCCTTGTTAAGGATCATGAAGGTACACAACATCCTGTCTATTATGTAAGTAAAAGTTTACTTGATGCCGAATCCAGGTATTCACACCTTGAAAAGCTTATTCTTGCATTAATAATGGCATCTACTAAGTTGAGACATTATTTTGAAACTCATGTTATTGTTGTTAAAACTAATTTTCCAATTAAGAATGTCCTCAGGAAACCAGAGATGTCAGGAAGGATGGCTAAGTGGGCAGTGAAGCTAAGCGCATATGATATAAGATATGAGCCTAGGACAGCCATCAAATCCCAAGCATTAGCTGACTTTGTGGCTGATTTCAGTAGTGATTTACAAAAAGAAGCTGAGTTAGAAGTCCAGCAGCTAGAGGAGACCAAGGATCCTTGGATACTCTATACTGATGGATCCTCAAATGTCAAAGGCACACGGCTTGGAATACTACTAAAATCGCCACAGGGGGACATAATACCCCACTCTATAGCTTGTGAGTTCCAAACCACTAACAATGAGGCTGAATATGAAGCCCTAATTGCTGGTTTGCAAATTGCTAAGCATATGGGGATCAGGTATCTTGAGGTACATGTAGATTCATTGTTAATTACAAACCACTTTAATGGATCCTACGCTGTTAAAGGTGAAAAGCTAACCAAATATTTAGAGATAGTCAAAAGTTTGGCACTCTCTTTTGTTTCCTTTAGTTTGACGCAGGTACCAAGGGAAGAAAATACAGAGGCTGATGCATTGGCTAACTTAGGATCATCCTTGAAGATCCCGGAGGATATCAAGATCCCTATTATCCATATCCTGACCCCGGCTATCGAGGATCACGAGGCTATGGAGATAGGAAATGATTCTGCAATTATCCCTTGTGAGGATACTCAATCCCATTCAGGATCAGGATCATGGATCTCACCAATTATGAGATACTTACAACATGGAGAGATTCCTACAGGAGAAAACCCTAGGGCTTTCAAATCTAAGGTATCTCAATTCATAATTTTAAATAGTATGTTGTATAGATGATCTCTTGCAGGACCATACTTGAGATGCATTGAGGATCCTGAAATCCAAGAAGTTTTAAAAGACTTCCATGAAGGAGATTGTGGAAACCATACTGGGGGCAGGGCGTTGTTCTCAAGGATCCTAAGGACAGGATACTACTGGCCAACCATGAAGAGAGATGCTGTGGAGTATGCTAAAAGATGTGATCCTTGTCAGAGACACAGCAATATCCTTCATCAACCAGCTGAATTATTGCATCCTATATCCTCTTCTTGGCCATTTATGAGATGGGGTATGGATATAGTTGGTAAGCTCCCTAAGGCACCTGGTGGAAAAGTATTCATGTTAGCTATGACTGATTACTTCTCCAAGTGGATAGAGGCTGAAGCTTTTGCCCAAGTCAGAGAAAAGGAAGTTATATCCTTCATTAAAAGAAATATTATAACCAGATTTGGAATTCCTTCTGAGATTATATGTGATAATGGTTCCCAATTTATTGGGGGCAGAACCACTAACTTTTGTGACAGCTGGGGGATTAAGATGATAACATCAACACCAGTCTACCCACAAGCTAATGGTCAGGTAGAATCATCCAACAAGATCATCATCAACAATTTGAAGAAGAAGCTTGGATCCAAGAAAGGGAAATGGGCAGAAGAACTACCCTATGTGCTTTGGGCTGATAGGACAACCCCTAAAAACGCTACTGGTCAAACGCCATTCTCTTTGGTATTTGGGGCAGAATCAGTGATCCCAACAGAAATGGTGGTTCCAACTGCTAGAACAAGTACCCGTGATCCTGAGGAGAATGATGAAAACTTGGCTCAAGACCTGGATACTATTGAAGAAATCAGGGATATGGCTAGGATAAAGATGGCCAGTTATCAGCAAAGAATGGCTGGTGCTTACAACAAAAATGTCAGGATCAGGAGGTTTCAAGTTGGAGATATGGTATTAAGGAAAGCATTTCAGAATACCACCAATCATGTTGACGGAAAATTGGCTCCAAAATGGGAAGGCCCTTATTTGATTGAAGCTGAAGCAGGAAAGGGGGCATATAGATTGCTAACCATGGAAGGTGATTTACTACCAAGAGCTTAGAATGCTGTCCACTTGAAGAAATATTTCATGTGAGCAGGATCCTCATGGCACAGATGATCCTCACGATAGGAATATCCTTAAAGGATCCTTAAATTATCAGTGGTCCTTACTTAGGTAATATTCTAAACTTGAACTATTTTATTTCTATATTTTCTCATATAAGGATAAGGATCATGTGTCCTTCATCCATCTCTCACGTGAGTTTAAGCTTTGAAAGTTCAGGTACCATTAGCATAACATTGGTTATCCACAGAAGCAATCCGTTCCTTGGGTTTAACCCCAGTTATTTGGGCTTGACCCCAGTTCCGCCTGTAGCTCATGATGATCCTGGTATAGTTCAAGGCAGTGGGACCAGTACTCGCTTTAGGGGCTGATAATTCCATTGTACTGGCTATGCCTAGGATCCTACGTATAATGGTAGATGTACCATACATCCGTTCCTAAGGTTTCTAACGTTTTCACGTTAGCTAAGGTTTCTAACGTTTTCACGTTAGCTAAGGTTTTGGCATTTTCATGTCACTAAGTTTGGATAGTCGCCAGTTAGGGCCATACTCCAGTTTACATACGATCCTTGGGATCGTCCCCAGTTATCCTTGGGCTCGTCCCCAGTTATCCTTGGGCTCGTCCCCAGTTATCCTTGGGCTTGTCCCCAGTTGCTAACTCTTTTCTTATGTTGGCTTAGTCCCAAGTTATGCTCTATTTCAGGTTCTTGAAGATAGGCAACTAGGGATCCTTGATCCTTACTTTATTCTAAGGTTTATCTTATAGTTATCCTTATTATGGTTAGGATCCTAACTTGGATCCTCAGGTATGATCCTTAACTATTAATAATTCTATTCATTATTTATTTGAATAACCCTTATACTTGACAACTGAACTTGTGATTCTTAAACCATATCACTTTTTAGAACTTATCGGTTATGGGATATGTGATCCTTGATCATATCCTAAACTTTTTGGATATCTTTTTTAATTTTTCAAGGCTTGATAAGTATAAACAGAATGAACATTACAACAGTTGGAAAGTAAGATATTAAAAAGGATAACAACACAAGATAAGCGACAAAAGGTTAAGATTTTATTTATTAACAAAAGACTAACCCTTAAAAGGTTGTCAAAATTACCTACCCGAGCATCTACCAGCAAAACGTGGCCCGTCCGCTGGGGTAGGTAAAGGGTGTCCATGATAATAAGTTCAAAAGTAGTGCAGGAATATAAAGGCGGCAGGATCACAATGGCTTCATCCCCCAAACAGAGGATCCCTCCACCAATTGCAATCCTGCCTATTGTCCAAAGGATCATACATGATCCTTAATCCTAAAAAACTATTGTTCGAGTACAAACCATCAAATTGTTCGACATCACAACCACAAAAGACCTACTACCAAATTTAAAAATTGGGCTCCGGCTGCGTCTAAGAATGTCCATCATCGCCCAATCATGCAGCCTAAACCTTCGCTGCATTACCACCTCCAGCACCACTTGTTTCACCACCTTCACCCTTGCCTCCAGCTTCAATCGTCAGGATCTCTTCAACCTCCTCAGCCTCTTCATCGTCCAGTTCAGCTAGCCTTGCCTTCCAGCCTTCAACATCCCAGGTGCTCTTGTCAAAAGCAGGATCTTGAGCTTCCAAGGCCATTTGCAGCTTGGTCTTGTACATTGTTATGGCGGCAGAGACTTTGGCGTCTTCGGTGATCTCACGCTTCTCATAGTCAACATTGATCAGCACCTTGGCCGTCTCCTGTTTGGCATTCCGGACTTCCTTCTGAAGATCAGCAATTGCAAGGTCCTTAAGCACTACAACCTGCTGAAGATCGGCAATCTTCCTATCCTGATCCTCAACGTGGCCAACATAATCCTCAATCTCAGAGAATTTCTGCAAAAAGGATAAAAGATAAGGTCAGGACTAAGTGATCCTCAAATCAGCAGGATATATCAGTAGGATATATCAGCAGGATATGTCAACAGGATATACGAGCAGAGACAGTGATCCTTACCTCATTGAAGTACTCGAGGAATTGGTGGCGGATCAGAGGCAGACCCTGCAGATCCTCAGCTTCAGAGGCTTTTCTCTTCTTGATTGCCTTCCCTTTGAGGGGTGCCTTGGGGACCGAAGTTATCGGACTGGTAGGAGCTTTTCTCTTGGAGGATCTGACAGTAGTGAGATCAGTGACATTGAACTTAGAAGCAGACTTGGTGGATTTTCCAGCACCTACACAACCAAAACAAGATAAGTATCTTTTCTTAATTTATATTTTACTATTTATTTAAATTTTAAATAAGGATACTTACTTGACATCGTGACAGAGCCTGAGGATACCTCCTGTGAATCTTGGGTTGTTGTCTTGAAAGATATTGTCTCAGGATCAAGTTTCTTGAAAGCAAGGAGCCTCTCCTTAGCAGCAGGGGACAATCTAAGGTGTGAGACGGTGATAGCTGCATAACAAGAAAGCAAAAATATAAGTGATCCTTACATCAAAAGAAAGTTTCTGGTGATCCTTCTCAGGATCCACCACCCTACCATGGGTAGCCCATTTCTTGGGTAGATCCTTTCCATCCTCAATAGAATCTCTCTTGATAAAAAAGAAACGCCGCTTCCAATTAGCATCGTTCTTGGTGGCTTTGAAGATCGGGTGTTCCTCACCGGGTTTACGTTTAAACAAATAGCGATGAGAACCAAAGGTAGTAAGATTATACAGCTCTCCCAGCTCTGACATTCCTAGGTCTATCCCTTCCTGCTCGATGATCCTTTCAAGGGTGTACAAAACCCTCCAAATCATCGGCATGGCTTGAATATAAGAGATGCCGGTTAGGGAAAAGAAAGATTGGGTGAAGGTTGGAAAAGGATATGTATAGCCTATGGTGAACGGAGTAACGGGGAAAGCAACCCACTTGTCGGAGATATGATCACTCAGGGCATTGGGGTCAAAAGGTCTAAATTCGGTGTTCGCCGGGAAGCAGTGGCGGATCCTATCGATCTGAGCATCATTGAAACAGCAGCGTTCTTTAATGGAATCTTCGATGATCCCCTGGCTTTTCGGAGGGCTGTTCTTCGGGTGATCCTTGGCTGGGGAATTTCGGAGCAACATCTTTGATGTGATGATGGAAAGAGATAAAAACAGAGCAAGAGAGGAAAGAAGATGAAAAGAGAGAGTACCTGATTGTCTTCGGAATGCAGTTATAAAGGGAGTCTCTCTGAAAATTTAAATGCATTTGATCCTATCTCTATCTCCTATTTATAATCATGATCGTGCAGGGTTGTCACTTCTGTGACGTCACGATTGCAACGGATAGTTCAACAATAACGGCTATATTTACGATAGTTAGTTGCGGATAAGATCAGGAAAACATAACTCGCTCATTTTTACATATCACTCCTTATATTTTGGGGGCAATTGTTAGGGGAGGATTTTCTAACAATTAGTGATCCTTACTTGTTATCCTAATTAATGATCCTTACTTCTGTGACAGATAGTGATCCTCAGAAGAGCTTCAGGATCAGGATCATGGATCACCTTAAGGATCCTCATACTAACGATTGTTTGTTTAATTTTTGTATTACTTCGCAGGAGTAATAAGAATGACTTGGTCTTGGCAACGGTACTAAGGAATATTCCACGGGCATTTCGCACATGATTGACCAGAAATGGATGTTGTGGAGAACGTGGGAGCTTGGCACAAAAGTCGGATAGTTAGTTATTGTAGTTAACTTCTATTTTTAAAAGGGGTAACGAGCTAGAATTGAGAACACTTAGCCATTTTCAGCTACACACACTCATATACTCGCACACTTGAAGCTCTCGACGAACATTCATTCGTTTTCACTCACTTTTACACATTTCACGATAGTGATCCTTGTACCTAGCTCGTTACTATCCGAAGTTGTAAACATTTATTCATTTATTTGAGCTTGGTGATCGGTAGTTTCCATCACCCGGGGTTTTTTGTGCCGGAGATCAACTCTTGATCAAGGGCTTTTTCCCCGTATAAATCCTTGTGTCGTTTGTGCAATTTACATTGAAGTGATCCTTGTCATTGTTCTACATTATTAGCATCATACCCCGTAACAGAGAGTTTGGTTGCAATATCCTCATCAGATTTTTTGACCAAAACACCGTCAATATGGATTCACATTTGCGATTCCAAACTTGAATCCTTTGGGAGGTAACACTTTCAATAATTCTTATAACACTAACCATGGCTCTATGCAGGATACAGGTATTAATCAAGCTATGGCTAGGGAGTTACAGAAGCTTAAGGATATGATATCCAGCGTTCCAAGAGTGGTTAAACCCATTCCTGAAATTGCAGATGGGAGCCGTAGGATATCTCGTTTTGCACCACCTATTTGTGATGCTGAGATACCCAAAAGGTTTCAAATACCAACTATGAAGCTATATGATGGTTCAACGGATCCAGAGGAGCATGTAGCTCAATACAGGGAGAGGGTGGAGATCAATCCAATTCCTGAGAGGTTAAAGGAAGCATGTCTATGCAAGGGTTTCGGATCAACACTTACCGGATCAGTTCTTAAATGGCTGCTAAGTCTTCCCCCTTACTCTATTACTTCATTTGCTAATCTAGTTAACCTGTTTAATAGTCAATTCTCGTGTAGCAGAAAATTTGAACGATTAACTAGTGATTTATATAGGGTAACACAAGGTCAAAATGAATCACTTAGAGATTATATCACTAAGTTTAGTAAAGAATCCTTAGACATTCCTAATCTGGATATAGCAACGGCTGTAGAAGCCTTTAAAATGGGTTTGCTTAGGGATTCATTATTCTATGATGATCTTGTTATGACCCCATACAGGAATCTTGATGAAGTAAGAACCAGGGCCCTTAGATTCATCCGATTAGAGGATGATAAAAGGATCCAGGAGAGATTGGCAGGATCCTCAAAACAGGAAAAGCAAGGATCCTACTTCAAGAATAACAAGTTTAAGTCCTACAACAAGTCTGACAACCAGAACGTGCATGCAGTAGAGCAGGAAGAGGATGATGAGGATTATCCTCCCATTTCTGAATACTGCTTTTCTGTTGATAACAATGAACTAATTCTTGCAATGCAGAATCTAGGTGAGAAAGCCAGATGGCCAAGGAAAAGTGATAAACCAGCCGCAACAAAGGATAAGTCCAAGTGGTGTGCATATCATAAGGATTTCGGACATCTCACTGAAGAGTGTATTGCACTAAGAAAAGAAATTGGTTACTTGTTAAGCAAGGGGCACTTGAAGGAGCTTTTGGGACGAAAGAAATCAAGGATCCCTGAAAAGGCTCCTGCTCCTCCAGGAGATGCACAAGTTATAAACTTCATATCCAGTGGACCAGACATTTGTGGTACATCCTTTTCAGCAGCCAAAAGACATGCCAAGGAAACCAAGATGGATAATGGAGACAGACCCATCCGAACCTCCACTGTTACCAAGGATAAAATTATAACTTTTGATGAGGATGATCGTGTTGATGTTCAGGATCCTCATCATGATGGTCTTGTTATTACTCTGTTTATTTCTAACCATTTTGTTCGTAGGATCCTGATAGATGGAGGAAGCTCAGTAAACATCATTCAGCTTGATGTCCTCAAGAAGATGAACATTCCTGAATCAGATATCGTCCCAAGATCCTCAGTACTTGTGGGATTCAGCGGGGAAACGATGAAAATTGAGAGTGATCAACAAGAAGCTAAGAATTGTTACACGTCATCAATGGAGCCAGCCTCAAGACCAAGGGAGCAATAGCAATTAAAGCATCCTTCAAGAGATGTCTTGGAGGCAAGAGAACAGGATGTGAAAGAAATCCTTATGGATCCTCATGATCCTGAATCCATAGTCTTCATAGGATCGGGGATCCTCAGCAACATTAAACAGGATCTAGTATCCTTCCTTAAGAGGAGGAAAACTACCTTTGCCTGGAAGCATGAGGATATGACAGGTATATCTAAAGATATAATTACTCATAAGCTTGGCATTGACAGGTCATTCAAGCCTATACATCAGAAGAGGAGGAAGTTTGCACCTGAAAGGAATGCTATTATCCAGGAAGAGGTAGATAAACTACTTCGGGCAGGTATGATAAGAGAGGTTAAGTATCCGAGGTGGTTAGCTAATGTGGTTGTTGTTCAAAATAAAAATGGAAAGTGGAGGGTATTTGTCGATTTTACTGATTTAAACAAGGCATGTCCCAAGGATCCTTTCCCATTACCCCACATTGACTCCATGGTGGATGCTACCGTGGGTCATGAGTTGTTGACTTTTATGGATGCTTCATCTGGATTTCAACAAATTCAGATGGAACCATCTGATCAAGAGGATACAACCTTTATGACCCCAACTGGTATATATTGTTATATTGCTATGCCATTTGGACTAAGGAATGCAGGTGCTACTTATCAAAGGCTAGTCAATATGATGTTCAAAGAACAAATTGGACACACTATGGAAATCTATATAGATGACATGGTGGTCAAGTCCAAGAAAGTTGAGGATCACCTTAGAGACCTGGAGGAAGCATTCAATATCCTTAATAAATTTAATATGAAACTAAATCCTTCCAAGTGTCACTTTGGTGTTAAAGCAGGTAAATTCCTAGGATATATGGTGACAAAAAGAGGCATTGAAGCAAGTCCAGAGCAAATTAAAGGTATTGTAAATATCAAATCTCCTGCCAATGCCAAGGATGTGCAAAGGTTAACAGGCAGGATCGCAGCCTTGAACATGTTCATATCCAAAACCTCAGAAAAATGCAAGGAATTCTATGACATTTTGAGGAAGAACAAGAAATTTGAGTGGACTGAAAAGCGTTAAAATGCTCTCAAAGCTCTTAAGGATTACCTATCCTCAGCCCCTGCCTTGATGAAACCAGAAAAAGGGGATATATTATCCTTGTATTTGGCGGTATCCTCTAAAGCAGTAAGTGCGGTCCTTGTTAAGGATCACCAAGGTACACAACATCCTGTCTATTATGTAAGTAAGAGTTTGCTTGATGCTGAATCCAGGTATTCACATTTAGAAAAACTTATCCTTGCACTAATTATGACATCTACTAAATTAAGACATTATTTTGAAACTCATGCCATTATTGTTAAGACTAATTTTCCAATTAAGAATGTTCTCAAGAAGCCTGAAACGTCAGGAAGGATGGCTAAGTGGGCAGTGAAGCTTAGTGCTTATGATATAAGATATGAACCAAGGACTGTTATCAAATCCCAAGCCTTAGCTGACTTTGTGGCAGATTTCAGTAGTGACTTGCAAAAGGAAGCTGAGTTAGAAGTCCAACAGCTGGAAGAGACTAAGGATCCTTGGATACTCTTCACTGATGGAGCCTCTAATGTCAAAGGAACAAGACTTGGAATACTACTAAAATCGCCATAGGGGGACATAATACCCCACTCCATAGCTTGTGAGTTTCAAACTACTAATAATGAGGTTGAATATGAAGCCTTGATAGCTGGTTTGCAAATTGCCAAGCATATGAGGATCAGGTACCTTGAGGTACATGTAGATTCATTGTTAATTACTAATCACTTTAATGGATCCTATGCTGTTAAAGGTGAAAAGCTAATCAAATATTTAAAGATAGTCAAAGAATTGACACTCTCTTTCGTTTCCTTTAGTTTAACACAGGTACCAAGGGAAGATAATGCAGAGGCTGATGCATTGGCCAATCTAGGATCATCCTTGAAGATTCTAGAGGATATCAGGATCCCTATTATCCACATCCTAACCCCCGCTATTGAGGATCATGTAGCCATGGAGATAGGAGAGGATTCTGCAATCATCCCTAGTGATGATACACAATCTCATTCAGGATCATGGATCCTTCCAATCATGAGATACATACAACATGGAGAGATTCTTGCAGGAGAAAACCCCAGGGCTTTCAAAATTAAGGTATCTCAATTTACAATATTGAATAACATGTTATATAAACGATCTCTTGCAGGACCATATCTAAGATGCACTGAGGATCCTGAAATCCAAGAAGTTCTAAAGGATTTTCATGAAGGAGATTGTGGAAACCACACTGGGGGCAGGGCATTATTCTCAAGGATCCTGAGAACAGGATACTATTGGCCTACCATGAAGAAGGATGCTGTGGATTATGCCAGAAAGTGTGATCCTTGTCAGAGACATAGCAATATCCTTCACCAACCAGCAGAGCTCTTGCATCCTATATCCTCTTCTTGGCCATTTATGAGATGGGGAATGGATATAGTTGGTAAACTTCCCAAGGCACCTGGTGGAAAAGTGTTCATGCTTGATATGACTGATTACTTCTCCAAGTGGATAGAGGCTGAAGCCTTTGCTCAAGTCAGAGAAAAAGAAGTGATATCCTTTATCAAAAGAAATATTATTACTAGATTTGGTATCCCTTCTGAAATTATTTGTGATAATGGATCCCAATTTATTGGGAATAGAACTACTAACTTTTGTGACAGCTGGGGGATTAAGATGATAACATCAACACCAGTCCACCCACAAGCTAATGGCCAGGCAGAATCATCCAACAAGATCATCATCAACAATTTGAAGAAGAAGCTTGGATCCAAGAAAGGAAGATGGGCAGAAGAACTACCTTATGTACTTTGGGCTGATAGGACAACTCCCAAGAATGCTACTGGCCAAACTCCATTCTCTTTGGTATTTGGAGCAGAATCAGTGATCCCTACAGATATGGTGGTTCCTACTGCAAGAACAAGCATTCATGATCCTGAAGAAAATGCTAAAAACTTGGTTCAAGACTTGGATACTATAGAAGAACTCAGGGATTTGGCAAGGATAAGGATGGCCAGTTATCAACAAAGGATGGCTGGAGCCTACAACAAAAATGTCAGGATCAGGAAATTGCAAGTTGGTGATATGGTATTAAGGAAAGCATTTCAGAATACCACCAATCCTGCTGATGGAAAGTTAGCACCAAAGTGGGAAGGCCCCTATTTGATTGAAGCTGAGGCAGGAAAGGGGGCATATCGATTGCTAACAATGGAAGGTGATTTACTACTAAGAGCTTGGAATGTTGTCCACTTGAATAAATACTTCATGTGATAAGGATCCATGATCCTTAGCCACTTTCATAACAAGTATCCTTGAAGGATCCTTAGGAGAAAGGTGATCCTCATCCTGGTAATGATCTAATCTCAATCTATTTCATTCTTTAATTATCCTATATACAAGGATAAGGATCCTGGATCCTTTATCCTCCTTTCACTTGATTCTGAGTTTTGCAGAAGGTTTAGGTATCCTTAACAAAGGATTGAGTATCCACGGAAGTATCCAGTTATTTGGACTTGACCCCAGTTATTTGGGCTTGACCCCAGTTATTTGGGCTTGACCCCAGTTTTTGGGCCTGTCCCTAATATCGCCAGTAGCGCACGATGATCCTGGTACAGTTCATGGCAATGGGACCAGTACTCGCTTTAGGGGCTGACAATTTCATTGTACTGGCTGTATCCGGGATCCTACGTATAATGGTAGACGTGCCATACATCCGTTCCTAAGCTTTCTAACGTTTTCATGTTATCTAAGGTTTTGGCATTTTCATGTCACTAAGTTTGGATAGTCGCCAGTGAGGGCCATACTCCAGTTTACACAAGATCCTTTGGGCTTGTCCCCAGTTATCCTTTGGGCTTGTCCCCAGTTACCCTTTGGGCTTGTCCCCAGTTATCCTTTGGGCTTGTCCCCAGTTATCCTTTGGGCTTCTCCCCAGTATATTGGGCTTGTCCCCAGAATTGTTGGGCTTGTCCCCAGTTACTAACTTTTCTCTTATATTGGCTTAGTCCCAAATTATATCCTGTTTCAGGTTTTCGAAGTTAAGCAGCTAAGGATCCTTGATCCTTACCTTTTACTAAGGTTTGTCTTTTGGTTATCCTGATTATAGATGTTAAAGGTTAGGATCCTAACTTGGATTCTCAGGTATGATCCTTAATCACTTTGATTTTATTCATTATTTATATAAGTGACCCTTATCCTTTGACAACAAAACTAATGATCCTTAAGTTGTATAACTTTTCTGAATTTATCGACTATAGGATATCTGATCCTTGATCATATCCTAAAACTGTTAAACATGATTTACTAAACCTTTATTCTTTACTTGTAAATTCAAAGAAAGTGAATAACAACAATAGAAAAATAAAGAATTCACAAGGATAACAACTCAAGAAGTAGCCAAAAAGTTAAAATTTTATTTATTCACAAAGGTTAAACCCTTTTAAGGTTGTCAAAATTGCCAACCCAAATTTCTACCAGCAATACGTGGCCCGTCCATTTGGGTTGGCAAAGGGTGTCCATTGTTAACGGGTCTTGAAAGTGCAGGAAACAAAAGACGGCAGGATAACAAGTGGTTTCATCCCCCAAACAGAGGATCCCTCCACCACCTATTATCCTACCTATTGTTCAAAGGATCCATGATCCTCAACCCTAATAGCTATTGTTTAGTTATTACAGACCAACAATTGTTCATAAAAAACACCATAACCAAGAAACCACTACCAAATCCTAAAAAATGGGCTCCGGCCGCATCTAGAAATATCCATCATCGCCCATTTCAGCAGCTCACACCTTGGCTGCATCACCACCAGCATCATCACCCCCAGCCTGATCCTTTCCACTTCCACTTGCCTTAATCGCCAAGACCTCAGTAGCCTCCTCCTCTTCATCCTCTAGCTCAGCCAGCTTCGCCTTCCATCCCTCCAACAGCTCACTCTTCTCATGATCTTATACATGGCGATGGCAGCAGAGACTTTAGCATCCTCCAACAGCTCACTCTTCTCATGATCAGCATTTATCTGGGCCATGAGCACCTGCTTCTTCGCCAGATTGAGGTCCTTTTCGAGAGAGGAAATGGTTTGATCCTTGGCAAGGAAGATCTTTTGCAACTCCAAATTCTTCTGATCAGCTTCTTCGTTATAAGCATCAAACAGCATTTCGATCTCCGCGAATTTCTGCAAAAAGAAAAGGAAGGGTTCAGGATCCGTTATCCTTAAGCAGGCAGGATCATCAGTCAGAGTCAGTGATCCTTACCTCAGCAAAGTATTCTTGAAATGGGTGACGGATGAGGGGCAGGCCTTCAAGATTTTCAGCCTCATAGGCCTTCCACTTTTTTCCCCCTTGGAGGTAACAGGTTTGGGGACTACGGCACTCGGGCTAGCAGCAGTTTTCTTTCTTTCGGAGCGAGGAGCCACAACGCTAAGATCACTAACACTGAAGCGGGTGGCTGACTTTGAGGATTTTCCAGCGCCTGTCAATCCAAAATAACAGATAAGTGTTCTTGTTTGATTTTCATTTAAACATTTAATTACATACAAACATGGATACTTACTTGACATTGTGACTGAGCCTGAGGATACTTCCTGAGAATCCTTGGTGATTGCTTGGTATGATCTTGTTTCAGGATCAAGATTCCAGAAGGTGTCGATCCTCTCTTTTGTTGCAGGTGATGGAATGAGATGAGAGACAGAAATAGCTGCAAAATAACAAGAAAAGATCAGTTATCCTTACAGGAACAAGGTTTTCCTATGATCCTTCTATAAGGATCCTCTATCCTACCGTGGATGGCCCATTTTCTGGGGAGATCCTTCCCATCCGGGATAGAATCCCTCCTGACAAAGAAGAAACGCTTCTTCCAGTTGGTGTCATTCTTGGTGGTTTTCAGGATGGGATGAGGTTCACCGGGTTTATGTTTGAATAAAAAGCGATGTGAACCATGGCTCACAAGGTTGTACAGTTCGGCAAGTTTCGACATTCCTAACTCTATATCCTCCTGCTCAATGATCCTCTCAAGGGTATACAAAACCCTCCACATCATAGGCATTGCCTGGATATAGGATATGCCGGTAAGGGAGAAGAAAGATTGGGTAAAAGCAGGAAAAGGATAGGAGTATCCTATCAGAAATGGGGTGACTGGAAAGGCAACCCAAGTTTCAGAAACAAAATCACTCAGGACAGTAGGGTCAAAAGGCTTGATAACAGTGTTCGCCGGAAAGCAACGACGAATCCGGTCTATCTCTGGATCAGTAAAGCAGCAACGTTCCTTTGGAGAATCTTTGATGATTCCCTGGCTCTTTAGGGGACTATCCTTTTGGTGATCCTTAGCCAGTGAAGATCTTAACATCATCTTGGTTATGGGTGATGTTGAAGAAAGAAGGAACAGAGCAAGAAGATGATGAGAGAAAGGAGAGAGAAGTACCTGTTTGATCTTAGAATGAGGATTTAAAGGGTGAAACGCACGAATTTAAATGCTTCCGGATCCTTATCTCTAACTTGAATTTATAATGATGATTTTGCAGGGATGTCGCTTCAAGTGACGTAGGATCTGCAACGGATAGTTCGATCCTAACGGCTATATATCCGTTAGTTTGTTGCGGATAAGATCAAGAAAATATAACTCGCTAATTTACACTTTACTCCTTATATTTTGGGGGCAATTGTTAGGGGAGGATTTTCCAATCCTAAGGATCACGGATCCTCAAATGCTGCTAGGATCATGGATCCTCAATTCTGTTTGAATTAAGGATCCTCAGTAGGTGTTTCAGGATCAGGATCCAGGATCCTTATTGTTATCCTTTTACTAACAATTGTCTACCTTGTACGTAAGCTTGTTTTGCAGGAGCAAAGGCATGGACCAAGTCTTACCGAAATTCCTGGAGCATATTCCCTCAATATTCCGCACGTGCTTGGCTTTTATGGACGTTATGGAGATCGTGGGGAGCTTGCACCATTTGCGGATAGTTTGTTAATTTAGTTATTTCTAATTTAAAATGGGGATAACAAGCTTGAGTAGAACACTTAGCTATTTTTGGCATACTCACACTCTCGCAACAGCTTTCAATCAACTCTCGAACACTACTTGGCGATTTCATACATTTTATTGCACATTGCACACTAGTGATCCTTGTAACAAGTTTGTTATCATCCCGGGTTGTAAACTTCTTATGTTTAATCTTAGTTGGTGATCGGTAGTTTCCATCACCCTAGGTTTTTTGTGCCGAAGATCAACTCTTGATCAAGGGCTTTTTCCTCGTATAAATCCTTGTGTCACTTGTTCATTATATTTCCGAGTTATCCTTAACATTGTTCATTGATTCAAGCATCATTCCTCACAACAAAGATTTGGTTACATTATCTTAGCCTGATTTTTGCCCAAAACAGCTGCAAAAATAGAAAGAAGGATTAGTTATCCTTAACAGTAAAAGAATCCTACTTTGGTCCTTGACTAAGGATCCCATATCCTACCCTGGGTAATCCATATTTTGGGAAGGTCTTTCCCATCTGGGATTGAGTCCCTCTTCACAAAAAAGAAATGGCTCTTCCAGTGGGTATCATTTTTGGTGGTTTTGAGGATTGGATGAGGCTGACCCGGTTTATGCTTGAACAAAAAACGATGTGAACCATGGCTAACAAGGTTGTATAACTGAATCAACTCGGACAACCCTATTTCAACACCCTCCTGCTCGATGATGTTTTTAAGGGTATAAAGAACTCTCCACATCATTGGCATGGCTTATATGTAGCACATGCTCGTGAGTGTGAAGAAGGATTGTGTAAAAGCAGGGAAAGGATAAGAAAACCCTATCAGAAAAGGGGTTGACGGAAAAGAGATCCAAGCATCAGAAACACAGTCACTCTTCATTGAAGAGTCAAATGCTCTAAAGACAGCTCCTGCTGGGAAACAATGGCTAATCCGATCAATTTCAGGATCAGTGAAACGATAGAGTTCTAGTGAAGGATTTTTGGTGACACCTTGGCTTTTCAAAGGGCCGTCCTTCTTAGGATCCTTGGCAGGAGAGGATCGTAGCTTCATCTTGGCTTTGAGATTTTGAAGAAACAGAAAATCGGAAGAAGAAGAAATCTTAGAGATAAGGATTAGAGGGATACCTTTTGGAGTCTCCGAATGAAGATTTAAAGGAAGTCTTGTCGCTAACATCATATTCGCAATGGCTAGTCCGTTGGCAACGGCTAGTTTTTCGCTAACCAAGTTGTTCCGGATCAAATAGAAAATATGAGTCATCTAGTTACAATTAAATCCTCATATTTTGGGGGCATTTGTTAGGGATGGATTTTCATAATGTATGGATCACGGATCCTCAAGTGCAGCCAGGATCACGGATCCTCAGTTCGGTTTGAATTAAGGATCCTCAGAAGACGTTGCAGGGTTAAGGATCCCGGATCCTCATTATTATCCTAACATTAACAATTGTTTCCTTTGTATTTGAACTTGTTTTGCAGAGTATTCAAGTGGGACTTGGTATAACCGAGATTCCAGGGGAATATGCCTTCTAATTCTGCACGTGCATGGCCTTCGTGACCGTTATGGAGATCGTGGGAAGCTAGCATCTTTTGCGGATTGTTAGTTAGCTAGTTTATTTCTATTTTTAATGGGGATAACAAGCTTGATAGATATATTATTAGCAACACACACTACTCTCATGAACTCTTTGCAACTTATTGGCGATTACACACATTTTGCACACTAGTGATCCTTGTAACAAGCTTGTTATCATCCCGATTTGTACACATTGTTTGTTTAATATAGTTGGTGATCGGTAGTTTCCATCACCCGAAGTTTTTTATGCCGGAGATCATTCATTGATTAAGGGTTTTTTTCTCGTATAAATCCTTTTGTCCAGTATTCATTTCATTCATACATTGTTCATACATTTGTTCATTAATTCAAGCATCACACCTCACAAAATCGGATTTGGTTGCATTATCCTTGTGTGATTTTTGACCAAAACACCATTGATTTGAAAAAGACAAATTGGATTTAAATAATCCTAATTTTCTCAATTTTGCTGATAATAATCTCAACTCAGTTATTTGCCGATAATAATCCGAACTGGTCCACTTTTGGCCGATAATAGTCTGCATTAACGGAGTTAATTTTTTTTTCCGAATTACAAACCGATGTTTTAGGGCTTTTGATTAGAACGATGATATGAGTTGATTGATGTAAAATGTATCTCGAAATACTGCCCCGAACGACGAAAACGGTGCTTCAATTCGAGTGTTTAAACTTCCAATTAACAAAAATCAAGCCGTTTGGAGCACCGTTTCGAGATAAGTTTTACATAAATCGACTCGTATCTTCGTTCTGATCAAAATCCCTAAAGCATCGGTTTGTAATTCGGAAAAAACTTAACTCCGTTAAACTATTTTTAACGGCGGACTATCATCGGCCAAAGTGGACCAGTTCGGATTATTATCGGCAAATAACTGAGTTGGGGTTATTATCAGCCAAATTGAGAAAGTTGAGATTATTTAAATCTAATTTGCCTTTGAAAAATGAATAGTTAAGATTCATTATCATCATACTTAGGCAAAATAAACTTTTTATTTGATCTTACATTATTAAGACCATGTGTAGTGGGACTTGAAACTAACACTCATCCCTTGGGCATGAATTGACATGTAGCATATTGGGCATTATGGAGCTTGAAGTTAAAAAGGGGTGTAATGGTATAAAGCCCCATAAGAGCATTCACATACATGACATCAAATTCTGTATGTGGTGTTTTCAAAAATTTAAAGAGTATAAAAAGTGCTTGTAAGTGAATGAGAGAAAAAATGTTAGTGTTCGTATGTATATTTGGGGGGACACTGTTCACCCCCTATAATTTTTTAATATATTTTGAAAGTGGTTCTGAGCGGAGGAGCGAGAAAAAGTAATGATAAATGTATAAAAATATATTATTCAATTGAAAAGAAGAGAAAAAATGTAGTGTTTTTAGTGTAATTTAGGGTGAAAATGTAGTGGGATAGATGTGAGTGCTCTAATTCCCAACAACAATTACCCAAATATTATCTTTAAAAAAATAAAACAAATAATATTAATTGGAAGCTTCTTATTGGACAAACAAAAGTGGAGGAGGCATGTTTAAAAAAACGCCAGACACATTTTTTGGACAAAAAATGCCCTAAGAGCGGTGTACGGGCGTTTTATGGTATTATTGGGTAAAAACACGCCTAAAACTCTTACCATTGTGGATGGTCTAAGTATATATGGTCTAAGTATATGAAGTTATATTTAGATCAACCTAATAACACATGAGATGTAAACTTAGGAAGAAAATATATCTTTTAGTCTGTTATCACATGAGAAAAATTCGAACATTGGAAAAAATAAAGATTTATAATAGTATTAAAAACTTGATATAATAGAAGAATGCATTTAGATCGTTAGATAAAAAATTTAGTAGAGTTGAGATTGATAACTTCAAAAGAAGAAAAATCAATTTTAGCTAGAAATGTGATAATCAAATAGGAAGTTTATTTTGGCTAAGAATGATAGGAAGCAATAGTATTATGACATATGGCAAAATTTAAAATAAAGAGAAAAGGTATTTTAGTCAATTGTATCCAATTTTCTTCCTTCTTCTTCTTCCCAGTAACTTCAAAACTCACAATCTTCAACCTTTTATTCATTTTCTATCTCAATAATCACTAAATTATAGTGCGATTTTCGTCACCAATCAATCATTCAAACACCCAATCAACATGTTCTTCAACTTTTTTTTGAAGAAACCCAGTTTAAATTCATACAATATCTCATTTTTTTCCCGTGATTTTGAAGCGAATCACTCGATCCGTTTGATTCGGTCGCTGATAAGTGTTTCTATCATTCAAATTTCGTCAATCGTTGAAGAAATCGGCTTCGATCCATGTAAGAAATTCTTGAATTGAATTTTTACGATCTGGGTCTTTGAATTGAGTCATTGCGTTTTAGAAATAAGACATTTTTATGTGTTTTCTGGCCATTGCGTTTTAAAAAAAAACACATTTTGAAGTGTTTTTAGTCATTGCGTTTTAGGTAAAACACATTTTTATGTGTTTTCAGTCCATTGCGTTTTAGAGAGAATAGTTTCTTTTGTGTTTTTAGACCATTGCGTTTTAGAAATAAGACATTTTTATGTGTTTTCTGGCTATTGCGTTTTAGAAAAACACATTTTTGAAGTTTTTTTAGTCCATTGCGTTTTATGTAAAACACAATTTTATGTGTTTTTAGTCCATTGCGTTTTAGAAAAAATACATTTTTAAGTGTTTTCTGGCCATTGCGTTTTAGAAATAAGACATTTCTTTTGTGTTTTTGGTGCATTGCGTTTTAGGTAAAACACATTTTTAAATTGTTTTCAGTCCATTGCGTTTTAGAAAGTATACTTTCTTTTGTGTTTTTAGGCTATTGCGTTTTAGAAATATGACATTTCTTTGTGTTTGCTGGCCAATTCCTTTTACAAATAATTGTGTTTTTTGTGCATTGCGTTTTAAAAAAAAAAATCATTTTTTACGTTTTTTTTCCCATTGCGTTTTACGCAACTGGGTTTTCTTCCATTGCGTTTTACGCAACTGGGTTTTCGAAAAGATTTTTCGAAAATATAGCAATAGTATACTCGTTTTAAAGATAAAAAACAATTGTTTTTTTGGTGCAATTTTTATAAAAAAATAAAGTCGTATGAAAAAGTTATTAACGTTTAAAAAATGGGGGGGGGGGGGGGAATTAGAGGAGAGAGAAACTATTGTCCTGGATTGACTACAATGCCCTTACACAAACTCACGCGCCTCTTTCTTCTCTTTAATTTCACCCATTTAATCTTAGCCCTTAATTAAATCAAGGAAAAATTACAAGTTTTGTCCTTTATCTTTATACCATTTTTCAGGCGGTGTCCTTTTTAACGAATGTTGATAGACGGTGTCCTTTTTAACGAATGTTGACAGGCGGTGTCCTTTACTAGGTATTTTGTTGCAAGTTTAGTCCTTTACACCCAACCCAGTTAAAAATCCCTATTAATTGTTAGGTGTAAAGGACTAAACTTGCAACAAAATACCTAGTAAAGGACACCGTCTGTCAACAGTTAACAGTATTTTTTAACTGGGTTGGGTGTAAAGGACTAAACTTGCAACAAAATACCTAGTAAAGGACACCGCCTGTCAACATTCGTTAAGGACACCGCCTGTCAACTTTCGTTAAAGGACAAAACTTGTAATTTTTCCTTAAATCAATTGATAATTAAGATTACTTCCTAGGCTTACTAGCCAAAAAAAGACTTCCTATTAAATCCTAATCCTTAGCTAGAAATATTCTTTAAAAAAAAAAAGTCAGTATTGATAACTTCAAAAGAAGAAAAATCAATTTTAGCTAGAAATATTCTTTAAAGTCATACGTGTCTAAATCATTTTAAAAAAATATATACATCATAACTTATAGATGCTTCTTAAAATTAGGGGTATTAGTTTCACTTTTAATCGTAAAATAAGTCATCAGTTTAATTGATTTCACACTCTAGCTATCTCGTTCAACCTATTTATATTAGATTTTATTCTTTTTAAATTGTGTTTTATGTCATAATTTAAATTGGTCTAGTATTTTCTGTTATAATTTTAATTTAAAAGGAAGAAAAATCAATTTTAGCTAGAAATATTCTTTCTAAAAAAAGTCATACGTGTCTAAATCATTTAAAAAAAATATATACATCATAACTTATAGACGCTTCTTAAAATTAGGGGTATTAGTTTCACTTTTCATCGTAAAATAAGTCATCAGTTTAATTGATTTCACACTCTAGCTATCTCGTTCAACCTATTTATATTAGATTTTATTTTTTTTAAATTGTGTTTTATGTCATAATTTAAATTGGTCTAGTATTTTCTGTTATAATTTTAATTTAAAAGGAAGAAAAATCAATTTTAGCTAGAAATATTCTTTCTAAAAAAAGTCATACGTGTCTAAATCATTTTAACAAAATATATACATCATAACTTATAGATGCTTCTTTAAATTAGGGGTATTAGTTTCACTTTTCATCGTAAAATAAGTCATCAGTTTAATTGATTTCACACTCTAGCTATCTCGTTCAACCTATTTATATTAGATTTTATTCTTTTTAAATTGTGTTTTATGTCATAATTTAAATTGGTCTAGTATTTTCTATTATAATCTATACTATATAATAAAAGAAACCAATTTTGGGACACTTGTCATCATATTATGCAATGTATGTTATAGATAATTATTATTTAGTTTAATCTCTTCTAATTAAATATAGATTAATTTTAATTTAATCTCTTTTAGAAAAAATAAATCATAATTAGTTTATCAACCAAACATATTTTTATTAAAATATCTAACGATAAATTTTAAACTTCATTTTATGAAAAGGAATAGAATTGAAGTTGCCTTCCATTTTTTTTCCTTTTGAAAAAATTAGAGTAAATTGTCATTTTAGTAATGAGGTTTGTCTAAATTTGCCATTTTAGTTCAAATTGTTTTTTCCTCTCTGGGTCCCCGACTTTTCCCTTTTGTTGCCATTTTGATCATTTTGTCTAACTCCATCCAAAAACCCCACTTTTAACCAGGGTTATTTTGGGGATTAATTTTAAAAGTGTTTTTACTTGTAGATTTGACCCATTCTTTTAAAATGGGGTTTTTGGATGGAGTTAGGCAACATGATCAAAATGACAACAAAAGGGAAAAGTCAGAGACCCAGAGAGAAAAAAAAAACTATTTGGGCTCAAATGGCAAATTTGGACAAACCTAAGCGACAATGGCAATTTACTCAAAAAATGTCCCTAGCACCATCCCCTTGGGCGTTATAAGGGCATGAAAAGGGAGGGGCATTTCTAGAATAATGCCCAAAGAGGAGGAAAAAAATGGTAAGTATTCATTGAAATGGGCATTAACAATTACACATTTTTTGCAGGGGCATTATAATGTTGATGTGGGGAAAAACGCCCCTTAGGGGACATTAACCATTACACACGGTCTTAGAGTATTATTTGGAACTTGGAAGGATGATTGATTTTAGGCAAATAATGAATACTATTACTGTACTAATACTCTTAACAGTAAACTTCAAATAAAACTTTATATTGCACGTTTTAAAGTTTAGTTTCATTTTAGACAATTAAACCTTTAAAGTATTTTCGTTGGTTAAACCGCGTGTATACGCGGGGTTTAACCTAGTTTTAATTTAAAAGAGAAATTGATATAAAACTATATAATCAAAATATAATATTTTATTTACATTTGTTTTTTATTGTAAAATATTAATGCGTGAAAATAAAACAGTTAAAAAGAATCAAGTCAAGACTTAAGAGGATTGGATATTCATGTCATCTTTGGGAAAACATGTGTGACACGATTTTTGATTTTGAGCTGGTATAGTATTAGGGCCGTTCAAATCGCTCGCCGCTCGTCGCTCGCTCGACGCTCGTTCGGAAATTGCTCGGAAAATGCCCGTTCGATTTGACGCTCGGTTGTAAACGAGCCGCTCCGCTCGGCTCGGTTCGGCTCGAATTATTATTTTTAATTAGTATACATATACATATACACATACACATACATATATAAACATGTATATACACATACATATACATAAATGTAAATTATACATATATATACCCACACACATCTATATATATATACACACATTACACATACATATATAGTTAAATATAAATTAAATTTATAGTTTTATATATACCACTATATTATATTTTGGTTCACTATATACAAATTTACAAGTACATCTATACGTACTAGACCAACCACGCCAATAAAAAAATTAATATCAAATCTAAAAGATAAACCCTAAACCGATAAACGACAGGCTGCTTATCGACTCAATATTTCATGTCGTTACCCTAAGTCAATCGTCTTTTGCTCTCAACGTAATTGTTCGTGCAATATGATCATTGACTCGTCGGCCACAACATTGTTATTCATAAGAAAAATATTATACCATGAAATGTGCATGTTTTTAAAGACATAAAAACTTGAGACCAAACATTGTCACTATCTCTCTCGGCAAATTTAAATCGGGCAACATGGTTGTCCAAATTGCTCGAACTTCGCTCGACGCTCGCTCGGAATATTTACTGCTCGAAAGACGCTCGCTTGATTTGAGGCTCGGTTTTAAATGAGCCGCTCCGCTCGGTTCGGTTTGTAAACGAGCCAAGCACGAGCAAAGGTCCGCTCGGTTCGGCTCGGCTCGTGAACAGCCCTATATAGTATAAAATTTTTGATTTCGGATCTAGTTAAATCACCTGGCTACCTATAAAAAGAGGTGTACAAAACAACCGGTTTTAGGACCGAAAAAAAAAAACGAAACCAGTTTTTTTTAACCGTTTTTTTTTAACTGGTTCCAACTCGAACCGAACCGCTGGTTAGTATAGTGGTTAGGGATCTTAATCTTTGAAATGGGTTTTAAAAACCGGTTACCGGTTATAAACCGAACTGAACCGGTTATATCAGTTTGGTTCCCATCGTGAAAAACTGGTTAAAAAATCGAACCGGTTTTTTCCCACACAAAAATGACTGGTTTGGTTAAAACCGGACCGGTTTTTAAAAGAAAACCGATTTTTACACCTCTACCTATAATGTTTTTTTTCGCACAAAAATAACCGGTTCGGTTAAAACCGGACCTGTTTTTAAAAGAAAACCGATTTGTACACCTCTACCTATAAACGAGTCTAGTTAAAAAACAAGTAGAAACCCATGACATTATATCCTAGTTGGTGGGATAAGACTTAGGGTGTCCGGGGCGTACTCGGGGAGTGGGTTCGGTGACCATTTTCCCCGATCGGGAACACCGCCGCCATCACCGCGGGGACCCGAATCGGGGAGTGGTTTCGGCACTTGTTCACCGCGTGGAATTGGCACAAGGTTTGAGGAACGGCTAGCTTGCAACGGTCGATTTAAAAAAAAAAATTCACTTTTTAAACAAATATAAATAACCACACCCACTTCTCACTAATTTTTTATACTCTCAAACCACACCCACTTCTCACTAATTTTTTATACTCTCAAACCACACCCACTTCTAACCGAGCAATGGAGAACCAACCCCGTGAAGCCAAGAAAAAAACTAAGGGACGGGGCAAGCAACCGTCTCGTGGTGGTTCGAGCGGTGCAAGTGCACAATCACAACCCCCTTTCGGATATACTCCACAACCCCCGTTTTTTTCCAACAACCTTCACACCCCTCCTTTTACAACATGTCACGACCCCCGACCCACCCTGGACGGAATCGGGTGCCGTGAACAGTCCAGCGGTACCGGTGATTATTTTTGAAAACGTTGCAGCGGAAATTTTATCAGGACCGTGAGTTAAGAAAAATATCAGAGTTTATAAAATACCGGATTTTATTTAATAAATGGGATAAACCCATGTTTTATAATGGTAGCTTTAATAAAGATAAATTTTATTACATAAAACAATATTTCTTATTTTGATTTAATTAATAAATAAGCCACTTCTTGATGCCTTTCAGTGCCGTATCCATCCTTTACTCCCATCTACTGTAATTACCTGAAAAGTGTTTTTAAAAAGGTTTTGTCAGCGGGAAATACTGAGTGAATCATTCTATTTTGCATAATGATGCATAGTTATTAATTACAGCATAAGAGCGATTACAATGGCTTCTATCTTATTTTTATCTGGCGTTCTGTCACAATGGTGACAAGTCACAATGGTGACGATGGTCATACCACTATTTAGATCAATGAACCTAAATAGTGATGATTATCCCTGTAGGTCAATGAACCTAACAGTGATTGTCCCTAGTAGGTCAATGAACCTAACTGGGAGAAAATTAGTAATGTGCACAATACCCCACTAACCAGTAATTCAAGATATCCACGACTTAGTCCCTGTAATTATAACCTTGAAAATAATTTGAGGTATTGTAAAATAGTTTATAAAAAGAGAATGACTCACATATAATCATGCAGATTCATACAACCACAATTTAGTCTACAGATAAGCCTTGATATATTGCAGATTTATACAGGCAGAGTTTAGCCTACTGATTAGCCTTTTAACCTAAATTTAATAACAGGCACACAATTCGGATTAGTAATCAATACAGCCTTTACGATAACTCACGAGATCAAACCCTCACAACGATTTACAAGTGCAATACTTAACAATTCAGCGGATTCACAACGAATGACAGAGTATAGTCCGAATTCGAACAGCACTCAAACATTCAAGTCGAAATCACGATGAATAACAAAGTATAAACTCAATTTGAGCAGCACTTAAACAATCGTTGGATATATTGATTGATCGGACAATGAATCGTAGCAGCGATTGAGCTAATACCCTGATTGCGGCGTCGATTAGTGAATCGTGTGTGTTAATTGTGATAAACAGAGCATAACTCCATGTAGAATTGGAATTTCTTCGTCGTTCTGAAGCCAGAAATCAAGTCCCACAACCGACTATTTATAGCTGGAAAATCGCCCCCCTCGCGTGTCGCGACAGGGAGACCTGTCTCCTTCGCGTGGCGCGACGGGACACCTTTCACCATAGGGTTGCCACGTTCATGGGTAGGCTAGCTGAGTCGACGGATCGAATAAATTCGATTTAGACAGCGAATTATAAGGATAATTGTCAATAGGGAATACCCCCCCCCCCCCTGAGTTTTAGGGGCCCTGATCCTGATCCTGATTCTGATTGTTCTGAAAATTTTAGGGTTTGTGTAGAATCACTTGGGTGTCTCAATTAGGGTTTCCTATTGGATAAAATAATAAAATAAATAGAACTTTTAATGAGGGTTGTTACACAACACCCAAGCAACCAACCTTCAACCCAATTTCGGCTATGGTTTTCAAAATTTGTTATCAATGGATGCTCCTCCTCAATCCCCCGCCTTCGACCCATATGGTTTTCGTTCCCCACAAGTTCCATCGGTCCAAGAAAATGTTGAACGTCCTCTACCTATTTGGGACGACGAGGACGATGAGGTAGTGCCCGAAACTCAAAATTTGGGCGACGAGGACGATGAATATAATGTGGATGAAGACGCGGGCAACGAAGAAGATGACGCTCGGGATAAAAAGGGAAAAATGACAAGCGAAAAATGGACAAAGGTCCAAGAAGAGGCGTTGGCGAAGGCGTGGGTACATTGCTCTACCAACAAAAAGAAGGGCAATCAACAAAACCGCGATAGTTTTTGGCGTAAGATTTTAAATCATTTTAACGCCACCGTCGGTGGAAGTAACCGGACCGTGCATCAAGTACGGTCTAAATGGGGCCCGATGCACACGAAAATAAACTTTTTTAACGGCCTATACCAACAAGCGGTAAAAATTATATTTTTTAACATTGTATATTTTTTAATTTTCTTTACTAAGTTCATATTTTTTTAACACTTATTATTTTATAATATGTAGGATCGCACACGAGGAAGCGGAGTCAAGGATCTCGACGTGATGAAAGTCGCTTTAACAGAATTTAAAGAGAGATTTCCGAACGGTTTTCAACATGTCGAGGCGTGGGAGGTCCTTCGAAAACACGACAAATGGGCCCAAGTCCCATTGTTGGGTGAGGAAGGGGAAGGTTCGGGAAATAAAAGAAAGCCCGTTGAGGTGGACCCTTCCATACCCGATATGAACGAAGACCCCTCGCCACAAAGAGCACAACGGCGAGACAAGCGTCAAGCGACATCGTCCGAGGGAAGCTCGGCCGAGTTGGCGGAACAATTCAAAGAGTACACCGCCATGAAAGAAAGGAAGCACACGATTGAATTGGAGGCGATTGAATTGAGGAAGAAAAGAGAGGCGCAGGCTCTCGAGCTCATATCGGAACAACGCGAGACGATGAAAAACTACAATTACGATCGAGATATGGAAACATTCATCAAGCCGCACGACGATGCTCCGCCAAATATGTTGCCGTTCATCCTCGCCCGAAAACGCGACATCGCTGACAAGTACGGGTGGCCGTGCGATTTCTAAAATTATTATTTTCTAGTTTTAATGTAATTTTTATTTTCTAGTTTGAATGTAATTTTTATTTTTCTAGTTTGAATGTAATTTTTATTTTTCTAGGTTGTTTTTTTTTTAATTTAATGAAATGTCTTTTATTTAATTTTTATTTTTATTAATATTTTTTTAATTTATAAACATGTATAATTTTACAACAAATAAAAAAAAAAAAAAAACCCAATTCCCCTAAAGAGGGGAGTACCGCCATCAAAATGGGGTGTTAGAGCATTCACATCCAATCCACCATCTTTAACCCTATATTCTAACTATAAATCACTACTTTTTAAAATTTACATTTCATTTTAAAAAACCCTCCACGTCCTATCCTTTATATTTATGTCTATATTCTTTTTTTTATTAATTCTCTCTTTCTTTCAATTTCAATCTTAACCACTTACTATTTTGTCTCATTATATTTTACTTTGCAAATTAATTTCTAATAGTTTTCATCAGCAGTAGACGGTAAGTTTTTTATAAATGCTATTTCTCCACAAGTTGAAAAGACCTAAACGGGACAGAAACAAAGGGTTGAGAGTTCGACATAGTTGAAACATCAAATATACAACTTTGTAATCATTTTGGAAGCATATTTACATATAGGGTTGGTTACACAGCCCGAACAACTAAAAGCATGCTGCAACAAGTTCTGATTATCAGCTGAATTATGATTTAATCAGCTGAATTATATTCAGCAAAAAAACGACAAAAAGCTGCAGGGTTTTTCAGCAAAAAACGCTAAAAAAAGTGTCGGATTTCCAGCCATAAAACGCCAAAAAACTGCATGCTTTTCAGCATAAAAACCTTAAAAAACTGCAGCGTTTTTTGGCATTGCAGGTTACAGCGTTTCTGCAGGCTACAACGTTTCTGCTGCTTTCTGAACTGGTTTGCATCAGTTTGGGTTTCTGGTTTCGAACCGTAACCAGTTTGGACCTTTGATGAAAAAAGGTATTAATTTGATTTACTATAAAGAAGGCTATAAAATACAATACATAATAACAGTAATCATACCATCCATTTTCATTACCATCAGACTACAAACAATAGTTTAAGATCAATACCAAATCATGCCAAGTTTGACCTATTTAACAGCCTACACAATGGATTTACACGTAACACCAAAAACACATAAGTATGAGGTTAGACAAAGCTACAAAATATGTGTAGTAATACTTCCTTGTAACACCAAAATATAGATGGTAATATTTTCGTGTAGCACCCAAAAAAAGCGCTAGTGTTCGGTTCAAAGCTGATTATCTCAGGCATGGTCGCGCCTCGTTACGATTTCCCTTTGAAGTTCTTCAAAATACAGTCGTTGGATTTCTGTCATACCGTTGTGAATCCATACTCAAAGCTACAATAGGATACAAAGATCATTTATTTAATGTTTATACTAGTGTTTGAAAGTTGTGTTATTTGAGAACAAAGCCCCGAACTAACAAAGAAATAGTTTGCTATCGGATATCGGTCAAGGACAGATATTAACTGCACAGTATGTGATGAACATGTTCTATAATTTGCACCATTTCTATAGAAATACACCATCAATAGAGTAAAACACTCTAGCTCAAAGATTTTTAAAGACGTCAAACTTAAAGTCTAAGGTCTAGTTATTTGATCGTCTGTCAAAGGAACACTTTGGGGCTGCAACCTCATTATGTCAAAACAACTGCAACTATCACTCTATAACCAAGGATTTTTTAAATATGGTGAAAATCCCACAAAAACTTAAACCCTAAAGTTCCAATAACAAAGATAAGTTGTTTCTTTCCATACCACCTGAAAGTAAGTCAAGTTCCTCTCTTTTATCCTCCCTAAACTAGCCTTTATGATATCGTTTATCTACTCATTGTTTGTTTGTTTTTATTGTTCTAATTTTCAAAGATCCGCATGATCATTCCTAATACAGCAAGTCCTTCAGTTAAATTACTTGGTTAATGTATAAGACTATGGGGTATGGGGCGTGGGTTGGAGAGAAACGCCCAAGTCACCACCCCGGGTGGGCTTGGGTTTGGGCGTGGCCCCTTGGGCGGGAGTTTAAGGCCGGGCGTGGGGCGGGGCTACCACATGACATGGCGGAACCTCATTGGCCAAGAGCACTAGCCCTTTGAAATTGTTTTTTTTTTCCACGCCACCCAACCCACGCCCCACCATACCCCTTTGAAATTGGCTTTTGGTCTTGGGTGTCCCATAGTCCACGTGTCGCACCATGCCCCCAACCCACGCCCCACCATACCCCACGGTCTAAAGTAAACTATTTTCTTCAGGTAAGTTACTTGACCTATATGATAAATATATACTTAATACCATGAAACAGAAAAGCAACACTTAACTCCCACATAGTGCAAGAAAAAAAAAATCATCAGTTAAGGATGTAATATGCTCTCCTCAAATTATCAACTAAAGAAAGTCTACTGCAATTCAGTACTACTTTAATTTGAAGTTTGACATCAGCGGAATCATCATGCAAGCCAAATGTCATGTAAAGCAAGCACATTTCGATTCGAACAAAATGCACACCCATTTGCAAACTACCAATCCAAACATAAATATAATCTAGCAGATGCACACCCAATTCAAAAATACCAACAAACAACAATTGAACCAATATTAGAAATGAAGATTGATGTTGTAATGACGAAGGGGAATGACGCACGCACCGTATCTAGCCCACGGCTGAGGGTCGGTGCCGCTGCACTCACGAATGAGAATGGGCAACCTGGGGTTTGCTTTCTTCAGTTCCTTGATTCTTCTAAACAAAAGCCCTAATTAATTTGGGGTTAGAGTTCGAATTAGGGTACGTAATCTATCTGAGATGAAATTATAAACCATACCTGGTGGAAAGGAAAAGAATGAGGGCGGGAGAAGATCATATGGGCGGGAGAAGAGATGATATGGGCGAGAGTAGATGAGATGGTTGGAGATGAGGGGACTACAGTAGCTTTTCATACATGAAAAGTTACTGTATAGTATTTTTAGAATTTAGGGTTAGAAAATTGAAATAGGGGATAGGATGGAGTGAATATTTAGAAGATTTTTTTAAATTTTAGAGGCAGGGGTTGAGATGATGGATTGGATGTGAATGCTCAGGGGAGTTTAAGAGGGGAGTTGACGTGGCACTATCTGATTGGAGGTGCGTAAGAGAGGGGACTCCCCTCTTAGGGGAGTGCCCTTCTCACCCTTAGAGACCATCAGGTACTAGGTTTGAGTTTGATTCACAAAAAGAGTTTTTTCTAAATTTATTGGGGTTAATCCTGATAGGCATTATTATCTAGTGACTGGTTTCTTTGGTGACATGATGACACTAGTGATCCAAATTTGTATAAAAAAAAAAAAAAAAATAGCCGTTCGCGACATCAACAATAAAACTAGGGTTTCGACAGACATCAACAGTAGCGTGCAATGTCGAACCTAAAGAGTGACGATGATGACGATTACAAGTTTCTTCGCATCATAGACGCCATGGCCTCAATCAATCAGAAAGTTAACCTCATCGGCGTCATCACTGAGATCGGCATATCCAAACAGAGCAGAGGCACTGGTGCGTACATATTCTTATTTGTTGTTTCATTTCAGTTCCTAGTGAGATTTTTTCACCAATTGTCACTGTTATTTGTTAAAAATACAATTTTGAACATATATTATTACTTACTTGATGATTAGTAGTGAAATTGAGTTTGAACTGGCAATGATGAAACAAAGGCCGGACTTACAGCTGCCACCATAGTGGTTGGTAGTAGATTGATGATAACTTCTGTAAGGTTATTTCTGAGCTAATGGTTAATTTATAAATTTCCCATAGTGTGTAACTTCCCAATTTTATAGATAATAACAGTTAATTGTGATTTTGCCAAGTGAGCAGATCTTGAATTTTCTTCCTTATTATATATATATATATATATATATATATATATATATATATATATATATATATATATATATATATATATATATATATATATATATATATATATATATATATATATATATATAAAGTATAATGTACAAAACTGGTTAACGTACGTTAACGTACGCGACGGAATTACGCTAGTTGATTGGGAAATCACGCAAGTTATGAGTAAAAACCCTAATCACGTTTCGTACATAATCACGCACAAATGTGTATAATCACGCATGGCAATATCGTTCAAAATATAATCACGCACGTTGAAAACGTAATCACGCACGTTGTAATTCGTCGCGTACGTAATGTACGTTAACCAGTTTTGTACGTTAACCTTTCTCTCTCTCTCTCTCTCTCTATATATATATATAGGGAGGGGCTCATGCGAGAACTCCATTTATTGTGAGAACCATGAGAACCAATGTGAACACAACCTAAAATAGCTAAAAAAACCTAAAAAAACCAACCCCCAAGCTAAATGCTAAAAACTAAAACCCCCAAAAAAACCTAACCCCCCCCCCCCACCCCAAGCTAAAATGCTAAAAACTAAACCCCCAAAAAACCTAAAAAAATCTAAAAAAAATTTTTTGATTTTTTTAATATTTTTTAGGTTAAAATCGCTACTTTTCGAAGCAAAAAAAAAAAAAAAAATTTAAAAAAAAAAATTTTTAAAATTTTTTTTTTTTTTTGCTTCGAAAAGTAGCGATTTTAACCTAAAAAATATTAAAAAAATCAAAAAAACCCGACCCGAACCCGGGTATATAGGGTATACATTTTTGGTAGAAAACCCGGACCCGACCCGGTTTTTAAAAAAACCCGATTTTGTAAAACCCGATCCTACCCGAATCCGATCCTACCCGAAACCCGGTTTTTAAAAAAACCCGATTTGTGCACCACTATCCAGTTGTTTATTTACCATCTTCCTAGACGACAATATCATCTCTTGATCATTCAGAATGCATAAAACAACTGATTCTTCTATAGTTTCCTGCACCAACGAGAAAGTTACCGAGAAAGACAAGCTTTAGGTTGCTCCTCAGTCCACGCCCTTTGCTTGCGAAATCATATCGTATCAAATCGGGCTAGACAAAACCATATAGAAGGGTTAGATCCATTGGAATTGGATTTAGTATCTTGTTTCTTAAGTCCATATATCTCTATAATCAATACTATATTATAATAGATAT
The DNA here is from genome assembly GCA_030545235.1 of Helianthus tuberosus. NCBI lineage: Eukaryota > Viridiplantae > Streptophyta > Magnoliopsida > Asterales > Asteraceae > Helianthus > Helianthus tuberosus. The sequence goes on along the minus strand of CM060430.1, from coordinate 107,683,026 downwards.
GAAGAAAAAAAAGTAATTTTACAAAATTTTAAGACTTTAAGATGGCTTTAGAGCAAAGATTTTTTTATCAGTCCACGACTTAAGAAATGAAAGTGAAGTTCGATATTCAGAATAACTGGAAATGTAACAAGCCTATGGATGCCTATCTATGGGAATTGAAGTCTATAGTTGATGCCGGCTGCTATCAATTCTCTTCTATGTACCCAAAGTAGTTTTCACTACAAAGCCCTTTGATTATGAAGCTTTTGTTACAACCATCTCCGACTCTAAGACAGTTCCATCGTTTGAGGAGTTGCGGACTAAGGTCCTTAATCAAGAATCGCGTCTTCATCACATACAAACTGCACAACACAATGAGTAGCAATTAGCTTTTGTGTCTCAGACTTCGGTTGCTTTTGATAAACGTTCCTCTCGCTCCAACTACAATGGAGCTCGCAACTACAATGGGCGAAATCAATAATTACAATATTTAAATAGCTATAACCTTTTCATATGTTAATATTCTTTTGTTTTTAAATACAGGTAAAAACAAGCATTTTATTCTCTTTAGTTTGAGTATAATATTGCTATACGTTTTTAATTTAAAAAAATAAGTTACATGACTATCAGTGTATGTGTTGCCTGCCGCATCACGTGAAAACCCCACTTGTATATCAATATACAATATAAAAAGTGTTAAACTAAAGGTTATGAAGTTTAACTAATAGGAACTAATCCTCTCTTTTTATATAAACAGAAACCTTAAATTCACTTTGAAAAAAAAGAAGCAACAAACATCTTAATACATGTTTAATTATTTTTTTTAACGCCAGACGAACTGTTGTTTGACTTACTGTAAAGGGCAGAACAATCTCTTAAACCCTCTCCTTAATTTCGAATCTTTCTTATTGGTGCTCACCCATATTTACTGAATTTGCTTTTACTAGAGATCAAACTTAAGAAATCCTAAGTGTAGACCACTTAATGAAAAATTTATTGACCAACTAGGCTATACCATGTTAACACATGTTTAATTACTTGAAGATAGGAATTAAATTCTTTCCCATTTAGGGCTTTGACCACGTTTAATTACTTGAAAATCAAGAGCGGATATAGCTTTATAAGAAGGGTAGCCCCTGCTACCTCTTGATATTACGGCGGTAGTGTAAATTTCGAAAAATTTAAACGTTTTTTTGATTTCGTTACCTTTTTTTCTAAACGTTGCCCCTATAAGAATTTTCTATATTCGCCACCGTTGAAAATAGTTTCATGTGACGATTGCTTTTATTCTCGTAGCAAGGTATATACACCAAGCTCTTTTTTTACATAAAACTTGACTAGAAATTACTTGTAAACCCGGATTCGGTCCTTGAGTCAAACGAGTTTTACGGTAATTTCATCGTCGTGTGTAAGACCCTCAGTCCATTTTATAAGATTTTCATATAATTTCCGACTATAATTGTGTATTAACGATTACAAAAACACCTGAAATTATGAGTTTGTTAAAACATTTTAAACCTTAAAACATTTTAACCTAACATGTATAAATTCGCTGGTTAAAAGTGACGACGAAGCTTTTCGCGGAAGCTTGAATCTTGATCGTGTTCGGTTCTTTATCGAGCTTGATCGTCCTCCGGTACGTTAAGTTATACCTACATTTCATAAAATATTAAACAAGTTAGTTTTAGGGAGTTTATAACGTGTATAAACAAGTCCTAAACGCAAAAACACATAAAAGAACAACATTTTTTCCAGCTCTGTGTCTCGGTCGCGGGGCGCGACAGACGAAGGGCTAGCCTCTGCGGGCCGCGAGGGCTCTAGCTTAACCCCTTTCTAAAGAATGTTCACCCATCAATAGGAGTGTTCATTAAATAGTAGTAGTGTTCACTGAATAATAAGGGTTTTTACTGAATATTTGGAGTTTTCACTGTACAGTAGGAGTTTTCGCTATACAGTAGGAGTGTTCGCTATACAGTAGGGGTTTTCCAAATTATTCGACCCATTCATGTGTTTATCAAACAAAAAATGTTTGTTTGATCCCTAACCTCCAGAAATTTGTAATTTCAATATTTCCTATCATATTAGGTTCAAATCAGGGGTTTCTTACATCTTTTAAACCCATTTACGCTCATATGGTTATTTTGACCCGTTAAGGGTATTTAAGCACTTTTCCGCATAATTCATACCCATTCGCTTCTAGCATTTTATGGCCACATTATTTATCAATTAATCTTCCACCACAACTATATGTGCGGTGGATTTAATGTGGAGATCTATATAATCCGAGTTTTACCCTTCGAATAATCATTTTACGGCAAAGACTCTGATGCGTTGTCGAGTGTTATATATATTAGGTGTATATTTTAAGCCCCTTTAACACTTTTTTAGCCAAGTTTTAAATTTATAAAACACGATATTTACTAACACTAGACACACATATGGGCAAGTGCACCCATCGTGAGCGTAGTATAGTGTTGGTAAGATACCGAGGTCGTCCAAGGACGCAAGAGCTTTTAGTACCGGTTTATCCTCAACGTCTAATCAAATCAAAAAGTTTAGAAAAATGTTTTAAACTAAGAAAAATGAAAACTAACTAAAAATGCTGAAAATAAAAATAAAAGAAAAACAGATAGACAAGATGGATCATTTGGTTTCGACTCGTATCTAGTGTAACCTTTGATTATTTCCGCACTTTTGCACTTTTTAAGAGATTATCTTAGTTATTGTAGTAGGCCCCTCTTTTGAAGGTGACGTTACCCTCATGATAGCAAACGGTTCGGTAACGGCTATGAAATTAAAACTCGAAATAAAACGGATAGATCTAACGGTCTCTTGTGATACAGAAACACCACACAAGAAAACGATTAGGGCAAACTAAACGAGAATCAAGATACAGATACACCACTTGATTCTAATCTAGGCTCCAAGAACACCATTCAAACATGCCAAGTTTGAACTAGCAAGGAATAATATTAATTCACACTCATAATCCAATGAGTAAAATTAACATAGATATTTTCACAAAACAAAAACCACCTCCCCTCTTTTGCCATTTGCTCGTACATATAGCAAATAAAAAAAAAAAAAAAAAGAAACTGACCCACTACCTAAAACTGACTTTGACCACTACCACAAACTTTGAACTAAAATGCAGGAAAAATAAAAAGGAAACATGAGAATTAAGTTGCATAAATGGGAAATAAAAACAAGGCTCTAATTTGCTGCAGATGGGTCGGATCATGGTGGGTCTTTGGGTTCGGGTGCGGGTAAAAATATGACCCAATTAATCCATTTTAGAAACTGAACCTGATGTATATCATCCTCCCCTTCTTTAACGAAGTTTGTCCTCAAACTTGAATGCTCACTCCCGCGATCATCAACATTTGTGCATTTCCGGTTTCAGGGTCGAACTGTGCGAATTGCTCTTGTTCGTTCCAACATATCAGTCGCTCGGTCTTCGTGTTTGGTGTTTCTGTCCAAGGGGGTTTGGGTCCTGGTGGAGGGAGATATAACTTGAGTGGATACGGGTGATTATCGGTCGTTGGACAAGTGAGGCACCAACAAAATGGTTGTTCAAATGGTAACAGTGGCCCAATGAAACTACCAATTAATATATAGCTCTTTTCTTTTCCATCGACAACAACAGACTCAACTTCCATTTCATCATATTTATCTTCCTTGATTTTCATTCCTTGCATTTCTTTTAGTAGATATCCATGGACAGATTTTCTAGACTTGATTGTAGAATTTGTATTTAAGGTAGCACCCATATGCTGCTCTACAACGGTTGTACTTTTTTCTAATGATTGTAATTCCGGTTCGAGGAGAGTGCAAATATCAGTTTTGTGTTTTGGTTCTTCCTCTTGATCAGCAGTTGCGCCAAGAGCTCGTATCACAAACGAACACTCTTCTTCATCAGGAATAAACATGTCTTCGTCGTACCGAGGCCCTTCATTATATTGGGCATAAGTGAACTTTTCGGAGGCTTCGAACTCATAATTCTCAGATTTCATGATGAAAGTAAGGAACATTTTTTTTGTGACACGGTAAACAATCCAAAGTAGAGTGTTTTGAAGGATAACGAGTCGAAACGGATCGCTTCGGCTCTGATACCAAATGATAGCAAACGGTTCGGTAACGGCTATGAAATTAAAACTCGAAATAAAACGGATAGATCTAACGGTCTCTTGTGATACAGAAACACCACACAAGAAAACGATTAGGGCAAACTAAACGAGAATCAAGATACAGATACACCACTTGATTCTAATCTAGGCTCCAAGAACACCATTCAAACATGCCAAGTTTGAACTAGCAAGGAATAATATTAATTCACACTCATAATCCAATGAGTAAAATTAACATAGATATTTTCACAAAACAAAAACCACCTCCCCTCTTTTGCCATTTGCTCGTACATATAGCAAATAAAAAAAAAAAAGAAACTGACCCACTACCTAAAACTGACTTTGACCACTACCACAAACTTTGAACTAAAATGCAGGAAAAATAAAAAGGAAACATGAGAATTAAGTTGCATAAATGGGAAATAAAAACAAGGCTCTAATTTGCTGCAGATGGGTCGGATCATGGCGGGTCTTTGGGTTCGGGTGCGGGTAAAAATATGACCCAATTAATCCATTTTAGAAACTGAACCTGATGTATATCACCTCACCCCAGTAGTTTGAGTCAGCAAGGTTACAATCCTAAATGGGTGGATTATTGGAAGATAATTAATTAAGTTATTAATGCAAATTATGGTAGGCCCCTCTTTTGGAGGTGACGTTACCCTCGACTAAGTAGTCCGAGTCAGCAGGGATACAGTCCTAAATAGCCGGGTTATAGTATTAATAGTAGTTAACTTATGAGGGGGTCAAAGAGTTTGGACCCCCGCCATCTAATACCGTTAAGTATTGAAGGAGGTCCTACTAAATTTGACCCAGGTCCATTGCAGGACCTCTAAACGCTGAACAATGGCAAGACCTTTACCAAACCGTTCCCTTAACCCCCGACCAGGTAGCCAACATACCTCCATATAGACCGTGGAGATATGAATGGTGAAAATCTTTTATTTTTTATAGACAGTAAAATAATGTCAAGACACCACGGACAAACGATAAGGAAAGATCACCTTCAACATAAGAAACTAGTTATTAAAGTCATTAATACAAAACCAAGTAAAAAGTGCGAAAAGATTAAAAATAAAAAGTATTACACTAGACACTTTGTCTTCACCAAGTGATGTAAGAGACTTAGGAAAACATGGCCTTGATTGTCAAGAACTCTTACGATCAATCTTGGATCCTGAGACGACTCACACACTCTACGATGGACAATGGATGATGGTGGTGGATGATGGTGTTATGGTGGTGGTGGGTGGTGGGTGAAGTGTGAGAGAGGTGGTGTGCCAAGGGATGGTTTGAGCTTGAGCCAAGCACTTCTATTTATAGGCTGAACAGAAGCTCGGGCACGGCCCCGTGTCCACATCCTTCTCTTTCTTCATTTAATGCAGTTTTGTCTTTTTAGTTGACCACGCCCCCGTGTCCGCTGAGCACGACCCCGTGGTGCAGAAGAATCTTTGTACTATGAAGATTTGCTGGATTGTGCCAATCTTATAGTTGACCACGGCCCCGTGTCCGCTGAACACAGCCCCGTGGTGGGCAATAGAAGCTTCTACCACTTTGTCTTTTCTGCTGACACTTGGGCACGCCCCCGTGCTAGCTGAGCACGGGGCGTGTTCAGTCTTCTGTTGTCTTGTTTTGCTTGGGCAGATGCTGTCGTGGGGTCGGGCATATCACGTCTTGTTCCTTTTCTTGTATTTATGTTAGATTTTGATGTCTTTTTGCTTCTTTTGTTAATTTGAGCTCATTTAATCCCGAAAATACAAAAGGAAGACAAAAGCACACTTTTTCCAACATTAGTACTAAAAAAGGGTTAGTTTTATGCCACAATTGATGAAATTTATATGTTGCATTTTGCACACATCAGACTCATATAGGGTCATTTGACCATAAATTTACATCTTTCGCTTTTGGGTACTTATTCGAAGTATTTGTTTTATCCTAAAACTCATTTCCAAATGACCTTTAAGGGTCGTTCGCTCAGTTTAACTTGTAAGGGCGTTTTGGTCCATTTTAGCCTTTCATTTATGATAAAGACTCTTACAAGCATATTTGACCCAAAATACCTCTTTTAACAGTATGATCTTCTTTGAAAAGTCATTATGCTTCTAAAATACCATGACCATCATTTAAATCATTCGGTTTACCTATTAAGGTAACCAAATGTCCATTTTTACTCTTCTAGCTCTCATAAAACTTTAAGTTCTACTTGATGAGCTGACCTCTTATACATACCTGGATCGGATCGATATATTGACTCGTTTCGAGACCTTGACTTAATAGCCGCTAAGTAATAACGATGTAAATATCCAATCGATATTTATTCCTAAAATCATACAACTCGACAAACCATTAGTCGATATTGTCAAAGGGTGATATTTTCACCTTTTGACCTGTTTAGTCTAAATGACCGTTTATCTTTTAATCATCTCGTGACTAAATAATCGTATTAGCTTATTTTAACCATTAAACATGGTTTATTTTCATTGTCTCTTGTTCCGAACCGCACATGTCGTGTCGGAACATCATAACCCAAACTAGACTTTATATAATTAGCAACCTATAAACTAATAGGTATTTTATACAAAGAGTGTAAGCTGTACTTATCTAGCATCCAGCTTATGCTTTTCCTTCATTCCTGATTCGTTTGACCCGCTTCATTCCCAAGCTTCCACCTACCTTGTTAAGCGCCAAACTATCATTGTAATTTGTAAGATGGTTAGATTAGTCATAATCATTCACGACTATTCCATCCTACAATCTTTATGTCGAACTTATCATTCGATCATATCATTGGTCAGTTTGACTTTGTAAAGTCAACTGCCTATTGACATAATTAATTTCACTAAGTAGCTTAACTACTCGTTTAATTACTTAGCCAATTATCCGGTAAGCATTATTCATATGTTACCATTTTAATCACTTATTTCACCAAGTTCTTGTAACTATAAGTTACCGAATTAACACTTGATGATATTAAACATCACTAACATGAACATATCATCAATTCTTATCATATCATACTAAACTCTTATCCTAGTAAGTATGATTACATACTCAAACACACAATTTTGTTCTAGTATTTCCTGATTACTATCAGATATGATGATTCTAATCACAATTATATCATCAAATTCATCATATGATTAATACCCACTTATCCTAGTGTGGTATATATCATCAAAACATTCAAATTATAGCATCATATGTATAATTTTCACTTAGGGTTTGGTTCCTAAGTAATTATACATCATAATTCAGCCATAGCTTCTATAATTCATCCCTAATTCGCAGATTATGAGATTTATAAAATTTCACAACTTCAAGAATCATCAAAATTTTACATACCTTATGATCCCCTAGCTTTGGTGATCATTAATTCACGTTCAATTGTGAATTTGCAAGTCATTTGGCCCTTCAATTTGATGATTATATGAGAATTGGGGTTTGAAGCTCCTGGGAGTTTCCTGATGTCGATCCCAGAACACACACGATGTGTGTGTGTTTTGTTTCATTCTTTTTATTAAATAACTTTCAAGTTTATCTACTTTGGCCCCTCTCGTTTGGTTAGTTTATTAAGTATGCCACAACCCACTTAATTTCTAACAATTTTTCCACTCATTAACTAGGTTAAACATCCCTAGTTAAATTAGTGGGTTCAGGGAATTCTTGACTAAGTTTATTTTAAGTCCCGTTTACTCGGGCTTCTATAAACTTTATTTTTCTTAAAAGCTTTCGTTCGACTTTTATTTAATATTAGGCTTGTTTATTTAAAAAAAATCCTAATATTCACCGGGTTACTTTTACCCCTAACGGTAATTTACCCGTCTTTTAGTACTAACGTGGTTTAATTACCAAACCCGTTTTCGGGGTGTTACAAATCTATCCCCCTTAAAGAGGTTTCGTCCTCGAAACCTTTCTTACATAGTTTATTGAGTTTTAAACTCAATGCAATTTGACCTGAGTAATCTTTTAAACATTACTCATACCTTAACCAATTGTTTATATTACCAGAAAAATATGGTGATATCTTTTTGGTTGCTATGCATATAGGTATTTCATACGAACTAATGCAACTTGAAATAACGTAATCTCGTTATTTTCACTAGCTTGGTTAATCTTAGCGAAATCCATCGCTTTCATACTATCGAATTCCTTATGAATCCGTTATTTTGACCCGTTAAAGGTCTTTAGTGAAATCTTTCACTTTTAACAAACAACTCTTTTGTTTTCGAAAATATATCATTCGGTTCAGTTATACAGAATCCACCGCTTACGAGCAAACCGGATTTCTTTATTTGAATTTCGACCTTAACCGGTCTCACTAACTAGACTTATTAGTCCAGTTACTTGATACTCATCGCTCGGTTTCAATGTGATTTTTTTTTCTTCACATTACTTTTCTTGATCGTGATCATGTCACGTCCTGATTAAGTTTATATCAACCTTTAATGTATCATCTCACACTTATCAGTGTCAAGACCTGTATCTTTAATATTTATAATTTTCCATTCCTATCAGAATTTATATTTGTAAAAATGTTATTTCTTACCAAATTGAAATTTTAGTTTAGCATCTTTTCTTTAACCTTTGTCAATTAACCATACCAGGATATTGACAGTTAAGAATTTATTCTTTTACAGTCTTTGTTTTACGCGGGGATTCTCGACTGGTTCCCTCGCTTTGTCTAAGTAACCCGTAGGTTCTTTTACTTTGCCTTGTGGGTTATTTCCTAAGCTTTCACCTCCTTAAGGTGAGGTCCTTATAATCTATTTCTTTCTATTCATGACCTGTGGGTCATTTTTAGTCCCGTATACCTTTACGCTATTTATAACCCGAAGGTTATGATGATCCCGTAGATCATTTCGTACTCATCTCATTCTTAAAATACATATTTGGTGTCAAGGCACCTTGTTTATATTTGAAATCATTTGATTTCAAATTTAAGATCCGTTTACTTTGACTGTAGTTCGTGACTACAATCGTCTTATTTAGGATCATTATCCCGACTTTATGACTTCACATGTCATTCATGCGTCGGTTTGTATCATGCTTACCGTTATCCGGCTTACGCTTACTTATGCCATCCGGCATTATATTGTATTTAACCCGTTTGACTTGTTAATGCGAAATCCCTCACTTATAAACAATCAAACTTTATTTTGTATTTAACCCGTTCAACCTCAAAATAGTTGAACATATTTACTCAAAATTTCTATTTACGAAATTTTATATTCCTTAGTCATAACTCAAAATCCGAGCCATTTGACTTTCAATCCGCGTTCCCGCCTCTCGGTTTACGCATATGTTTAATTTCTCACCCATCAACCAGGTGATTTACTGAAGTCTTCATTAATGCAACCATTTAGGTATGCGTTAAGAATTCATTTTGACTTGTTTGGTTGTCGTAGCGAAATCCATCTCTTTATTTAACCAAACCTTTATTCTTTATGTGACTATGCTTGATGGTCTTTTAAATTTCTGAATGATAATTATCATCATCATCATCCTTTCTTTACTAAGACCAAAGTCAATGACTTCGATCGTCTTTTTGTATGGGCAATACCTTCGTTTCTATGACCTCGCGGGTCATTTATAATCTGGTTTTACATGCCTTTTTTTGTCAACTATGGCTCTTTCATCCCTTGTGATTTATTTCACTATTCATTGGGTCATTTATTTCTATGCGCGCCAGACATTGTTTTTATGATTCCCTCGGAAACCATTTATACGAGTAGGCCCATAAGATTTCTTGACCCCAAGGTTCTTTTAACTTTTTCATTCGCCTCGACCTTACCACATCAGACATAACTGTGCTTGTTATAAGAAGCTCATGGTATCATGTGTTCACTACTTACTTGGCCAGAGTAAGCGATCAACACATGGTACACATGACCTTATTATAATTACCACATCACGTCCCATGTAAGTAATCTCTCGATTTATTTTATTTGGTAAAACTTTATTTAATTGCCAATTAACAATTACCAGTTTTACCTGTTTTATCTTTGAACATTTACAATGTTCCTGTTTATAACCATTTATACAATCATATTCGTCGATGTGATCATTATTTTTTTTCTCAATTGAATCTTTATTAAGAATACTTACTTGGATGATTACTTTCATCCAAGTTTATATTTAAACTAAATTCAGTTATTGTCTTATTATTCACAACTGTGAATAATATATATATCTTTACTGAATTTCTTTTGGAAACATCATCCTGGATAGGTAAACTATCCAGGTTTTCCAAGTTTCATCTTCTATATGCAACTGTCCTTCGCTATGTGTTTGTTGCATATTTTTGTTTGCACTATAAGTTTAAGACATGTACCTTGTAGCTACTTGCCCTGAGAAACTTTCCTTGTTATTGGATCTCTCATTCAAGATTGTTTCTCAATTCTTGTCTTTGACGTGTATGACTTACTTGTCATACTTCAAACCATTTCTTTAGACTCTCGTCGTCTTCTAATGCGAGGTTTCTTCAACTTAAAACGTTTACAATTATTAGTAACGTTGACCTTTATAAGCGCCCGTATTATAATACAAGGCTTTCTACGACACATGTTAACACACGTAATTCGTTTATCTATATCAGTCTTTTATCGCTTTAATTGGGGTAACGTGTTTTACACATTATCCCTATGTGTTATTTTTTTAACACTTTACATTCTAGACCGTTAATATATTGAATAACTTACCGGATTTTGCGATCAAGTCTCGAACCGAACACTTTACTTGTCACGGCCCCTGACCCGGTTTGGCCTGGTTCAGGAGCCGCGGGACAGAAAATCCCGTGGTATTTATTTAACAGCGGAAGTTTTCTTCAGGATCTTTTTAAAACTGCAATTTTCCCGATTATTTTATTTTACAACTCGGGATAAAACCCCGGTAATTTACAATCATAAGATTTCACGGAGAAATCTTTATTATACAAAACATGTTTCTTTATTTTATATTGAGCCACTTCCTTAAGCTTGTAGTGCTTCGCGCCCTTTTCCTGGATCACAACAGATTACCTGAAACATGTTTGAAAAAGGTTTAGTCAGCGGGAAATACTGGTGAATCATTCTTTTTACTAAAATGACCCGTTTGTTATAATTTACAGTATTAAGGGTGATTACATTCTTTCCATATATCAACCAACTACCCACAGTATTTGTCACTCGACCGGATCTGTGACTATGGTCATATCACTCATTGGCCACCCGTTTGTCCAATGGTGAAGATTATCTAGTAATGTATACAAAACCCCACATACTGGCTGTAATTTGGTGATTACAAAGACTTAATCCTTGTAATTATAACTTTGAAAATAAACATGCTTTTGTAAACAAATTTGATAAAAAGAGAATGACTCACTTTGCAGATTTATATGAGCAGAGCTTAGCCTACTGATTAGCCTTTTTAACCTAAATTTAATAATATGCACACAACTCGGTTAGTAACTTAATACAGCATTTACGATAACTCACGAGATTAAACCCTCACATCGAATGACAAAGTGCGATACTTAAATATCCATTGAATTAACAACGAATGACAAAGCATAAACCCTAATGTGGGCAGCACTTAAACATCCATTGGATAGTTTAATCAATCGGACATTGAATCGTAGCAGCGATCGAGTTAATACCCGGTATCGGAGCAGCACCTTGCTAATATAATTGCTATTTTCGACTTCAGAGTACTAAAACTTCGTTTTTGAAAGTTTGTTTCTAAACCAGAGGACTGTGCATGCAACAAGCTATTTATAGGTGAAATTAAGGCCTCACGCGGCCCGCGTAAGCCTTCGGCTTGTCTTTACGCGGCCCGCGTTGCCGCCTAGTCTACGACTAGCCTTGATTGGTCATCAATAGGTTAGCCAGCTGGTCATTATGTGGATCCGGAACACTTATCCGGTCAACACATGTTTGACGCGGCCCGCGTAACCCATCCCCTATATCTTACGCGGCCCGCCTGAGAACCAAGATCTTGTTTTTCTTGATTTTTGATATCGGGTAAGGTTTCAGGGGTCCGGGTTTATACTTACGAGTATTTTTAGGACAATTTTGAGAGTCCTTACATCCTCCCCACCTTATTTAAAATCTCGTCCTCGAGATTTATTGGAATAAGTGAGGATACTTTTGCTTCATCTCTAATTCCAGCTCCCAAGTATATTCAGATCCTCTCTTTGAATCCCACTTGACCTTGACTAGTACTAGCCGCTTGTGTTTGAGAAATTTCACCTTTCTATCTTCTATTTGCAATGGCTTCTCAACAAATTTTAATTTTTCGTTTACCTCTATATCTTGGAGAGGTACTATCAAGATTCGTCTGATAGGCATTTCTTGAGGTTGGATACATGAAATACATCATGTACTCCAGCTAGTTCTTCTGGTATTTGTAAGCGATAAGCAACTGGTCCTATACGTTGGATCACTGAAAATGGTCCTACGTATCTTGGACTTAGCTTTCCCTTCTTTCCGAATCGAACTACTCCTTTCCAGGGTGAAACTTTTAAGAGTACCTTGTCTCCAACTTGAAACTCTAACGGCTTCCGTCTATTGTCTACATAACTCTTCTGACGATCTCGAGCCATCTTTAGTCTTTCCTTGATTTGAGTAATCTTGTCGGTTATCTCTTGCACTATTTCAGGACCTGACAATTGATTTTCTCCTATTTCTGCCCAACAAACTGGAGTTCTGCACTTTCGTCCATACAGTGCTTTAAATGGGGCAACTTCGATGCTTGAATGATAACTATTGTTATAGGAGAATTCAATTAAAAGTAAGTGATCATCCAGTTTCCACCAAAGTTATCACACATGCTCTAAGCATGTCTTCCAGAGTTTGGATTGTTCGTTTGCTTTGTCCGTCGATTTGAGGATGATATGCCGTACTTAAATTTAGTCGAGTTCCCATTGCTTCTTGGAAACTAGTCCAGAAATGGGAAGTGAAACGACTATCCCTATCTGATACAATGGAGAGTGGAACTCCATGTAGGGATATAACTTCATCTACATACAACTTTGCCAACCTTTCCATGCTAAAGGTTTCTTTCATAGGTAGAAAATGAGCTGATTTGGTTAATCGATCCACAATTACCCAAATCGCATCATTACCTTTTCTGGTTTTGGGTAACTTAGTAACAAAATCCATTGTTATGAGCTCCCATTTCCATACAGGCATTTCTAATTGTTGTAGTAGACCTGAAGGTTTCTGGTGTTCTGCCTTAACTTGTGAACATGTAAGACACTTAGAAACATATCGAGCTATATCCTTTTTCATTCCTATCCACCAAAAGTTATTTCTTAAATCTTGGTACATTTTATTGTTTCCAGGGTGCATGGTATACCTAGATTTATGGGCTTCGTCTAAAATCTTATTTCTTAATTCTCCCTGTTTAGGTACCCAAATTCTTCTTTGGTGGAATCTCCAAATTCCATCATTTCCTTGCTCTAATTCTTTTATTCGTCCTTTCATTCCTTCAGCATCATCCTTGATTGCTATAGCTTGAACATTCTTCAATTGTTCTATTAAATCTAATTGTAGATTTAATCTGAGAGCACGAACTCGCTTTTGCTTTTCATGATATTTATGACTTAAGGCATCTGCAACTACATTTGCCTTTCCTTCGTGATACTGAATATCACAGTCGTAGTCACTTAGGATTTCCATCCATCTTCTTTGCCTCATGTTTAATTCTTTTTGCCCAAATATGTACCTTAAACTTTTGTGATCCGTATAGACAGTAAATTTACTTCCGTATAAATAATGTCTTCAGATCTTAAGGGCAAAAATTACAGCTCCTAATTCTAAATCATGAGTTGTATAGTTCTCTTCGTGCTTTTTCAATTGTCTTGAAGCATACGCAATTACCTTCTTGCGTTGCATTAGCACACATCCTAATCCTAGTTTTGAAGCATCACAGCAAACTTCAAAATCTTCAGTCCCTTCTGGTAAGGCTAGGATTGGAGCATTGGTTAATTTCTGCTTTAAGATTTTAAAGGCTTCTTCTTGTTTAGGTCCCCATTCAAACTTAACTGATTTACAGGTTAGCTTAGTTAATGGTACAGCTATCTTGCAAAAATCCTTAATAAACCGTCTATAATATCCGGCCAAACCTATAAAACTTCTAATTTCCATTGCGGATTGCGGAACCTTCCATTTGGTAATTGCCTCTATTTTAGCAGGATCTAAATGAATACCTTCGTGATTCACCATGTGACCTAGAAATTGTACTTCTTGTAGCCAAAATTCACACTTCGAGAATTTGGCGTACAACTTTTCTTTTCTTAACAAAGTTAAGAGAGCATGCAAGTGCTGACAATGTTCGTCCTGACTTTTGGAATAAATAAGTATATCGTCTATGAAAACAATTACAAATTTATCCAAGTACGGTTTACAGATCTTATTCATCATGTCCATGAATGCTGGAGGTGCATTCGTTAATCCGAAGGGCATGACTGTAAACTCGTAATGACCATACCTAGTTCTGAAAGCAGTTTTAGGTATGTCTTCTTCTTGTACCTTTAATTGATGATATCCGGAGTGTAAGTCTATCTTAGAAAAATATCTAGCTCCTTGAAGTTGATCGAATAGATCATCAATCCTAGGTAATGGGTATCGATTCTTAATTGTAACCTTATTCAATTCTCTATAATCAATACACATTCTCATTGAACCATCCTTTTTCTTTACAAACAACACTGGTGCTCCCCACGGGGATGAACTAGGTTGTATGAAACCTTTACTTAGTAATTCATCTAATTGCTTTTTCAGTTCTAACATTTCTGTGGGTGCTAACCGATAAGGTGCCTTGGCTATCGGTATAGTTCCTGGAATTAGATGAATTCTAAATTCTACTTCCCTATCTGGTGGTAATCCCGGGAGTTCTTCTGGGAATACATCTGGGTATTCTGAGACTACAGGAATCTTCTTAAGTTCTTTATCCTTAGTACTAATGATTACTGAAATCATATATACTATTCCTTGCTTCCGTTCATAACTAGCAACTTTCATTACTGATATGAACTTCATGGGCTTACGTGGTTTATCTCCTGTAATCATAATTACTTCTCCGGTGGATGCCTGAATTTCTATGGAATTCTGATCACAAAGAATTCGAGCATGGTTGGCTACTAACCAATCCATTCCTAACACAACATCAAATTCGACTAATTTCATAGGTAACAGGTTTGCAAAGAATTTATGACCTGAGAGTTCTATATTTTCCTTTTGCAAAACTTTATCTATGCTAACAGAATTTCCATCTGCCGTTTCGACTGTAAAAATCTGCCTAAGGTTGATTAAGGGTAAGTTAAGAACTTGGCAGAATGAAGTATTGATAAAACTTTGGTTTGCACCAGAGTCAAATAATACTTTTTGCATATACGTTGTGAACTAAGAACGTACCAGCTATCACATCTGGAATAAGTTCGGCTTCCTGAGTAGTTAACTGAAAAGCTCGAACATTCTTCTTGGTAGCTCCGTCGGCTGGCTTGGCTTTATTGTCTACTGGTTTAATCACTTTAGGACATTCTGTTTTGAAATGCCCAGCTTCTCCACAGTTATAGCAGATCCTTGTTTTCCTTCTGCAGTCTTCTTCATGATGTCCTATGGCTTTGCAAAAGTTGCAGGTCACATTACATCTTCCATAATGTTTCTTTCTGCAATTCTTGCAGAACGGTGGATTTGAGGATTGCCCTGTTCCTTTTCTCTTGAAGCTGTTATTATTACCCGTATGAAATCCTTGGGTAATTTTCTGAGCCAGTTCCTTTTTCCTATTATCATCTCTTGTGCGCACCAGTTCATCAGTTAGGGTGTTGGCTAATTCCACTGCATCGTCAATAGTACGAGGTCTCGCAGCTTTAACGATATTGCGGATTTCACCAGTCAATCCCCAAATATAGCGAGAAATGAGTACCGGTTCTGGCGAAGCCAGTGTTGGTACTACTCTAGCATATTCAAAGAATGTCGAAGTATATCCTCGACAATCTATACCCGTCATTCGATGATTTAGGAACTTATTCGCCATTTGATCTTTTTCATATTCGGGACCGAATTTTCTTTCTACAAGACTCTTAAATTCTTCCCAGTTCATAGCGTACGCCATCATCCTTCCTTTTGCTTGTAACGCCATGTTCCACCATTCTAGCGCCCCTTCTTTAAAAAGATTTGATGCGTATATGACCTGATCGTCCTTGGCACATTTACTTATTGTAATTACTGCCTCGGTTTTCTCTAACCAACGCAGTACCACAGTCGCTCCTTCATTGCCTGCAAACTCAGATGGTTTACAAGCAAGAAATTCTTTATAAGTGCAACCAGGTGTTGCAGCTTTCATTTTCTTAGGGAGCGGAGCCTGCCGTGGATTATTATCGTGATTAGTATGATTACCGCCTCCATTTACGCTATTACTAAAGTTATCTTCAGAAATACGTTTGCTAGGAATGATTTGTTGAGGTTCGATTGGATTTCTAACAGCAGCAACTATTGCTGGAATAGCATTGGCTATTCCCTGAGCAACGATATTTTCGATATCTTGCCTATTTAAAAATTGATCCTCCGGATGTTGCTCAGATTGATTAACCTCATTAACTGGTTCATTATTAGCGTTTTCCATCTGATAATTAATATATATAATTTATTAATATCAAAATAAATAACAATTATACACAAAACAATCATAAAATTTCACAATATATAGTCAAAACTATCGATTTCTCGATTCCCATTTTATATATTTTATACTATGCGTCAATACACATCATTATTTTACAAAGTTTTATTTATAGTTATTTTACATGATTATATTATTATTGCTATTATACAACCACAGTCTCATAAACCCCCTATCCCTCGTCAGTTAATATTTTAGTAACGACGTTCCCTCTCGTCGTATTTCTAGGAGATCTATTCTCCTACTTCCCTGATCCTATTTCCTGCATCCACTAACTCCTCGCCAAAGTGGCGGAGTTCAGCTAAATTCTCATTGCTCATAGGTGGGTTTGGTATAGGTTCTGGGTCAAATTGAGGGAGAAAGGAATAAGGACTGTTGAGCAGGTTTTGGAATTGCCAGTCATTGGTCCACCACTCATCCATTCCTAGAGGTTGGGTATGGATTATAGGTTCTAGGATTGCTGGTTCCAAATTTATTGGAAGTTGATTTCCAGCAGGAAAAGGGTAGAGGTTATTATTAATAGGTCTAACGACATCACTGCTCGCCAATGCACGATCCAGTTCATCCTGAAATGGTAACTCCTCAATTTGTCTAGAGCTTTCCCCAATTTCTATTTTGGTTTGCCTAGAACCTTCTCCAAACTCCATTTCCATTTGCCTAGAATATTCCTCAAACTGCATTTCCATCTGCCTAGAGCCTTCCACGACTTCAATTCCCTTCCCTTTGTCTAAGGGATTTTCTATTTTGGGAATCTTCCTTGTGGCGGGTTTCCTTCTGCGCACACGCCTCCATCCCACGAATCTTCTCCTTTTCTTAGGCTTGGGTTTCTCAGGAGGTGGAGCGTTGAATTCCATAGGTTCTTCTATATCAGGTATATACCTATTAAAATCTCTGGAAACCTCTATTTTCACCGGATAGAGATTTAAGTTCTGAAGGGCTTCAGACAAGTCATTCATGCTGTTTAGAATATATGCAAAATACACAAAATTGCTAAGTTAAAATTTTATAACAAAATTTCAAAAATAACCTTTAAATATTATTGCATACTGTGTGACTAATTTAATACAAAGAACAACTAACAATTAAAACACACCAGGGTTTACTGTAACTTATTTATTTTACTGGATAAGGTTTCTGGATTGTAGGTGATAAGGTAGCTAAAACTTGAGTCAGATTATTTAAAGATTTGCATTTACTGCTACAGTGGCTAGCATATAAAGATCTGCCCATTTCTCATCAAATTTGTCTTCCCATGGTGGGTTACTGCCTAGTTCTTGGGTTTTCTGATTAACTCTCCCTCCTTTGGATTTCTTTAGTCTCTCCTGACTTTACCTAATAATCAAACTTCTTTTATTAGGAGAATGTGGTTCCTCATATTGTGCCTTACGGACAAATATTCCTTCTTCAGGGTTTTCATAGGGTTTTGAGGAAATTGTTTGGGATAAACTTCCCTTCTCGTTTGATGACCTATCTAATTTAAGATAGATGGTTGAAAGCTTTTGCTTACCCATACTGTACACAAATATTCAAATAATAAAACACATAATCACAAAATGACAATCAGTAAAATTAAGTATTTTCTAAATACTTAATTGGCTTAAATCAGTGGCTCTGATACCACCTTTTTCTGTCACTGTCCCCGACCCGGTTTGACCCGGTTCAGGAGCCGCGGGACAGAAAATCCCGTGGTATTTATTTAACAGCGGAAGTTTTCTTCAGGATCTTTTTAAAACTGCAATTTTCCCAATTATTTTATTTTACAACTTGGGATAAAACCCTGGTAATTTACAATCATAAGATTTCACGGAGAAATCTTTATTATACAAAACATGTTTCTTTATTTTATATTGAGCCACTTCCTTAAGCTTGTAGTGCTTCGCGACACTTTTCCTGGATCACAACAGATTACCTGAAACATGTTTGAAAAAAGTTTTGTCAGCGGGAAATACTGGTGAATCATTCTTTTTACTAAAATGACCCGTTTGTTATAATTTACAGTATTAAGGGTGATTACATTCTTTCCATATATCAACCAACTACCCACAGTATTTGTCACTCGACCGGATCTGTGACTATGGTCATATCACCCATTGGCCACCCGTTTGTCCAATGGTGAAGATTATCAAGTAATGTATACAAAACCCCACATACTGGCTGTAATTTGGTGATTACAAAGACTTAATCCCTGTAATTATAACTTTGAAAATAGACATGTTTTGTAAACAAATTTGATAAAAAGAGAATGACTCACCTTGCAGATTTATACGAGCAGAGCTTAGCCTACTGATTAGCCTTTTTAACCTAAATTTAATAATATGCACACAACTCGGTTAGTAACTTAATACAGCATTTACGATAAATCACGAGATTAAACCCTCACATCGAATGATAAAGTGCGATACTTAAACATCCATTGAATTAACAACGAATGACAAAGCATAAACCCTAATGTGGGCAGCACTTAAACATCCATTGGATAGTTTAATCGATCGGACATTGAATCGTAGCAGCGATCGAGTTAATACCCGGTATCGGAGCAGCACCTCGCTAATATAATTGCTATTTTCGACTTCAGAGTACTAAAACTTCGTTTTTGAAAGTTTGTTTCGACACCAGAGGACTGTGCATGCAACAAGCTATTTATAGGTGAAATTAAGGCCTCACGCGGCCCGCGTAAGCCTTCGGCTTTCCTTTAAGCGGCCCGCGTTGTCGCCTAGTCTACGACTAGCCTTGATTGGTCATCAGTAGGTTAGCCAGCTGGTCATTACGTGGATCCGGAACACTTATCCGGTCAACACATGTTTGACACGGCCCGCGTAACCCATCCCCTATATCTTACGCGACCCGCCTGAGAACCAAGATTTTGTTTTTCTTGATTTTTGATGTCGGGTAAGGTTTCAGGGGTCCGGGTTTATACTTACGGGTATTTTTAGGACAATTTTGAGAGTCCTTACATTACTCCTTAACCTGGAGATCTGATTACCAACTTGTAAGACCCTCAGATTATCATTTTACGGCAAAGACTCATATAGGGTCATTTGACCATAAATTTACATCTTTCGCTTTTGGGTACTTATTAGAAGTATTTTTTTTATCATAAAACTCATTTCCAAATGACCTTTAAGGGTCGTTCGCTCAGTTTAACTTGTAAGGGCGTTTTGGTCCATTTTAGCCTTTCATTTACGATAAAGACTCCTACAAGCATATTTGACCCAAAATACCTCTTTTAACAGTATGATCTTGTTTGAAAAGTCATTATGCTTCCAAAATACCATGACCATCATTTAAATCATTCGGCTTACCTATTAAGGTAACCAAATGTCCATTTTTACTCATCTAGCTCTTATAGAACCTTAAGTTCTACTTGATGAGCTGACCTCTTATACATACCTGGCTCGGATCGATATATTGACCCGTTTCGAGACCTTGACTTAATAGCCGCTAAGTAATAACGATGTAAATATCCAATCGATATTTATTCCTAAAATCATACAACTCGACAAACCATTAGTCGATATTGTCAAAGGGTGATATTTTCACCTTTTGACCTGTTTGGTCTAAATGACCGTTTATCTTTTAATCATCTCGTGACTAAATAGTCATGTTAGCTTATTTTAACCATTAAACATGGTTTATTTTCATTGTCTCTTGTTCCGAACCGCATATGTCGTGTCGGAACATCATAACCCAAACTAGACTTTATATAATTAGTAACCTATAAACTAATAGGTATTTCATACAAAGAGTGTAAGCTGTACTTACCTAGCATCCAGCTTATGCTTTTCCTTCTTTCCTGATTCATTTGACCCGCTTCATTCCCAAGCTTCCACCTACCTTGTTAAGCGCCAAACTATCATTGTAATTTGTAAGATGGTTAGATTAGTCATAATCATTCACGACTATTCCATCCTACAATCTTTATGTCGAACTTATCATTCGATCATATCATTGGTCAGTTTGACTTTGTAAAGTCAACTGCCTATTGACATAATTAATTTCACTAAGTAGCTTAACTACTCGTTTAATTACTTAGCGAATTATCCGGTAAGCATCATTCATATGTTACCGTTTTAATCACTTATTTCACCAAGTTCTTGTAACTATAAGTTACCGAATTAACACTTGATGATATTAAACATCACTAACATGAACATATCATCAATTCTTATCATATCATACTAAACTCTTATCCTAGTAAGTATGATTACATACTCAAACACACAATTTTGTTCTAGTATTTCCTGATTACTATCAGATATGATGATTCTAATCACAATTATATCATCAAATTCATCATATGATTAATACCCACTTATCCTAGTGAGGTATATATCATTAAAACATTCAAATTATAGCATCATATGTATAATTTTCACTTAGGGTTTGGTTCCTAAGTAATTATACATCATAATTCAGCCATAGCTTCTATAATTCATCCCTAATTCACAGATTATGAGATTTATAAAATTTCACAACTTCAAGAATCATCAAAATTTTACATACCTTATGATCCCCTAGCTTGGGTGATCATTAATTCACGTTCAATTGTGAATTTGCAAGTCATTTGGCCCTTCAATTTGATGATTATATGAGAATTGGGGTTTGAAGCTCCTGGGAGTTTCCTGATGTCGATCCCAGAACACACACGATGTGTGTGTGTTTTGTTTCATTCTTTTTATTAAGAGTAAACTGGAATTTTACCCCCTGAGGTTAGGGGTCATTGGCATGTCTACCCCCCCCCCCCAAGGAAATAATTGCATTTTTACCCTCCACTGTTTGGGGTTATGTCGCATGTTTACCCCCCCTGACCATTTCAACGTTATTGTTACCATTAGTTTGTAGTGAAAAGTCCAAACTACCCTTCATCTTCCCTATTAATAGCTTGAATCCCGCCCTAAATTCTGTCGTTCTTCAATCAACCCCCAATCCAAGCTTCAATCCCTCAATTCACTGCCCTCAATCCCTCAATTCACTTCCCTCAATTCTCTGCCCTCTAATCACTGCCCTGAACATGTCTTCATCTTCGTCGTCTGTGCTTCGATTCAAGGGCAAAACTCAACATTCAGACATCATATGTTCATGTGGTGCGAAAACAGTGGTGAAACAATCAGAATCGACATCTAATCCTGGTCGTTGGTATATTTGATGTGTAAGTTCCTTCTTTTTTATGCTTATTGAATCTTAACTTTGTTGGAAAGTCTTGCTTATGATGTCAGATAATAGGTTGGAGGATGTGGATTCCTAAGATGGTCTGACAAAGGTAAAGAACAGGGATGTCCAGTTTGCGGAGAGGTAATGCCTGGTTTAATTGATGAGTTGTCTAAGTGCAAAGAACAGTTGGGTCGGTACAAGAATGGGGATGTGTTGAAACTGAAGATGTACTTTGTGATTACTTGGGTGTTGATTGTTCTACTGTTTTTGGTTAAGTAGTATAATGTGGACAAATTGGATTTGGTTGTGTATTTTGACTGCTTGTAATTATACTTTTTCATGCAATGGTCTTTTTCAAGTTCTTATTATATGTTTGTTTTGGTAGCCTGCTTGTAATTCTGTAGGTAAGGATGTTGAGAATGAGAAAGATGTTGGTAAGGATGAAGACAAAGATGTTGGTAAGGATGAAGACGATAAGGATGAAGACGTCGTTGCAGCCGAAGAACCACACAGTTATGTCTACTTTGAGGATCAAGAGTCTGAGATACTCAGACCTTACATGGAGCAAGAAACTGATTATGAAAAGATATTCGGAGATCTGACAAAAGATTATGACCCTGAAGTGCTGGAACATGCATGGGATTACACATATTGGGATGAAGATGATGATTGGTACTTTGACCCATATGAAGGGGAGCATGGTTCTGATTCGGATTAGTCTTGTTTGGATGATTGTCACTGGAAATAGGCTAGATTTTGTTTGGTTTTAAGTTTGTATGTTGGACCTCTTATTTGTACTAAATGTTGCAATGTAATCTAATCGAATCACTTTCCGCCTCTTATTTGTACTAAAGCAGCCAAACATAAAGATTGTAAACCAAAATGCAGCCATATTTGTATAGAACCCAAAATACAAACTTGACAAACCATACAAAAAGGTAGAAACCAAACATTGTCTTGAACAAAGTTGACAAACCTAACATTGTCTTGAACAAACCAAACATAAAGGTATAAACCAAACATTGTCTTGAACAAAGTTGACAAACCTAACAAACATAGTCTAAACTTACCATCCATCACTCATCAAGATTGTAAACTGGTGCACCTTGAGTGGCAGTGTGTGATTCCTGTGAAGCAATGGATTGTTCGGCCCCTTGTCCTTTGCAGCTCCTGACATTGTGACCCATATTCCCACATTTACCACACTTGATGCTACTACCCTTTCTGGTCATTTTACCTCCCTTGTCGAACTCCTGCTCAAGCTCTTTTTCACCATATGCCTTCTTTCTTTTCTTCTTTGGCCTTCCAACTTGTGTATGATGCTTTGGTGGGATGAGTGTTGTTGGACACTCTGAAGGAGTCCACATCTCCGGCCCGTTGATTGGCTCTATGACATTGTAATAAACTTTCTTCCATGTTGACAACCAATACACTTCATCCACCCAGTCTTCTGGTATGCCAGCATCAATGCTATTCCTTGACATATCCCATATGGCTGCAACTGCATGTTTGCAAGGCATCCCTGTCAAATCCCACTTCCTGCATGCACAAGTTTTATGTTTAACATTCACAACACACTGTGATCTCGGACCTGTGACTTGATACTTGTCTGAATCAACCATTAAAACAGACATTTCAGCAGCCTGTTTCTTGATCTCATCGAAGCCCTCAGTGGCATAAGGAGTCAGTGGCCCCATACTCTTTGCTTGTAATTTCTTGACATTCACTATCCTCTTGGTCATGTACCCCCGAATGAATTCTAGGCATGTGATAATCGGCTTGTCCCTTGCTCCTACGATTTGTCTGTTAAAAACCTCACATATGTTGTTCAGCAACATATCACATTTAGCTCATCTAGAAAAATATGCTCTTGACCAAGCGGTGAATGGGATCTCATTCAGCCAGTCATACATAGCTCGTTCTGTTGTCTTAATTTCTTCCATAGCTTTGTTAAAGTATGGAATAGATGTCTTCCTTCCGGCTGACTAAAGCAAATTCTTGTAAAGATCTCCACGCCACTTGGATTTCATGTTCTCATGAATGTGCCTCAAACAAAATCTGTGCCCAGCATTAGGTAAAACAGCTAGCATAGCAGGAATCAGACCCTGTGATACAAAATGCAATTAATGACAATATTTTGCAAGGTTTTAATTAACACTTAAGAACTTATTACCTTTTGTCTGTCACTGATGAAGGTGAAACAAGAGTTAGCCGTACACCCTAGGTCATCTCTCAACAGTTGCAAAAACCATTTCCAGGTTTGTGTTGTTTCTGCCTCAACAAGGGCATAACAAACTGGATATATGCTATTGTTCCCATCAATACCAACATCACTCAAGATCTGTCCAGGAAATGGACCTTTCATGAAACAACCATCCACACCCAGCAATGGTCTTCCAATCATCTTAAATCCTCTTATCATAGAGGCAAAACAAAAATAAACCCTTCGAAACTGCCTTGTAGGACTAGTTGAGTTCCCACATGGCTCCACATCAATTTTAATTGTACTACCTGGGTTGGCTTTTAGAAGTTCATCACAGTATGACCTTAGCAGACCATACTGTTCTTGGTAATCACCATAGATCTTCGTAGTTGCTATCCTCTTGGCTCTGAAGACCTTATGTAGTGATATTTCAAGTTGATGCTTCCGAAGTAGTTGACTTTGGATTGCTTGAATTGGCATGTCTGGATTGCTTTCAATCATAGGTTGGATCTCTCTGGCAATCGAACTCATTGTGTACAAAGAAACGGCCCTTGTTGTCAAACAACTGTGTTGATTATGAATGGTCTTCACACACCACTTATCCTTGTATGTGTTCCTTGAGATGTGAACTGCCCAAGGACATGTGGGCTTGGTATGCCTTTTAAGGTGCTTATATTTTTGCCCTACTTTGGTGCATTTACTATTTTGCCCCTCTTCTCCCTTTTTTTTACATAACCAAGTAGTGGTGGATTGCTTCCAAAACATACTACCCTATACCTTAACAATTCATTTTTTAGAATAAACACATCCCTCCTTGCCTTAAGAGCATAATCTTTCACCATCTTATTCATCTTTTTCTTGTCATCAATAAGCTGACCAATATAGAATGGCAGATCATTTGGACCTTTTGAAGCACTCTTGTTTCTCCTCCTTATCTTCCTGGCAACCTTATCTCTAAGGGTTGAATTGTCATCCGATCCACTTTCAAAATCCTCCAGGTCAACAGGCACATGACCTTCTTCGCTTCTGTCATCATCATGATCCCCATCACTTGAACCATCCTGCTCTTCCCTAGTAAAATCAACATTAGCCCTGAACCTCTGCATATCCACCTCTATTTCATAAACCAAATTATCTTCCTCAACATACTCATAATCAGGATCACTTCCTTTACTCTCTTCTTCATCTTCATTCATACTATAATTCTGATTATTTATTGTAAATGATGCTGGAACAATTGCTTTACATGCCCCTACAGGACCTTCACTTGTATTTTCCAATATTGTTGACATCCGGTGTTCAACATACATGTCTATGATGTGGACTCCTTGACGCACATGATCAAAGATAGGCTCTAAGTCAACATCACATTTTAATGTCCTAAGACCAAAATCCAACGAACAGTAAGGTTCCTTGTAATGAATGCAGAAAAACAAACCATCATTGTATCCTAATTTCTTAACCATCTCCTCTAAAACATCAGTATTCAACACTCTAAAATCTACATGATCAATGTAGTTCATCTTCCCACCAAAGTATTTCCTATTTGGGTTTTCTACAAAATTACCTCCATGGTGAAATTTAATGGTAAATTGAGATTAGGTTTCTCCTGTAAACACACATCAACAACAAATTAACACAGAAAAAAGTTAAATTTTACCAAATTCAGACCCTTTGAACTTGCATGTCACTTACGGTACATTTCACCCGGTTCGAAATACTGATCTTCAGCTCGTATCTTCCACAATCGAAGATCCATGCTCGTAACAGACTTCTAATCTGCTGTAATTGTTGAAGAATGCCTGATCGCCGGTGCGGAGCTCTTCAATTTCGAGTTAGGTTAAGTTCAGGGTTTCAAAGTGATGAATTGGTGATTAAATGAGGTTGCAGGTCAACAGGAAAGCGAAATTACCTAATTGCCCTTTGACCATTGACAGAAATCGCTAACATCTAACAGAAACTTGGCCCGGGGGGTAAACATGCGACATAACCCCAAACAGTGGGGGGTAAAAATACAATTATTTCCTTGGGGGGGGGGGGGGGGTAGACATGCCAATGACCCCTAACCTCAGGAGGTAAAATTGCAATTTACTCTTTTATTAAATAACTTTCAAGTTTATCTACTTTGGCCCCTCTCGTTTGGTTAGTCTATTAAGTAGGCCACAACCCACTTAATTTCTAACATTTTTTCCACTCATTAACTAGGTTAAAAATCCCTAGTTAAATTAGTGGGTTCGGGGAGTTTTTGACTAAGTTTATTTTAAGTCCCGTTTACTCGGGCTTCTATAAACTTTATTTTTCTTAAAAGCTTTCGTTCGACTTTTATTTAATATTAGGCTTATTTATTTTAAAAAATCCTAATATTCACCGGGTTACTTTTACCCCTAACGGTAATTACCCGTCTTTTAGTACTAACGTGGTTTAATTACCAAACCCGTTTTCGGGGTGTTACATCACCGTTTTCGGGGTGTTACATCGTGCCTATGGACGGGTGGGTTACGGGTTTTCCCCGGAATTGGTGGTGGAATCGGGTTACTCTCGTAGTACTCCGTTTGATCCAGTGGTGACCCGAAAGTGCTCAGGATTGATTCTGTTAGCAGTTAAAAAAAAAAATACTGACTACCCTTAAATACTTAAATCCCACTCTGAACAACACTGGTTTCGGAACAACCCATCTTCATCATCTATGCTTCGAATCAACACTCAAAGAAACCTCATCAATGGCATTCACACAACCCACCTTAACAATCTCTTCAAACCCAGAAACCTTTCCCACATACCCACCGAACAATCACCCACACATTTGTCCCCCAATCACCCCCCTCATCCTCCATCATCCTCCAAATCAGTTATTAGAACCGTATGCTCATTAGTCTGCCAATCATACTACCAACAACAAACCCACTTCAAATCCACACCAACCCAACTCAATCTCTCAATAACCCCCGATTATTTAACACCAGAACAAGCGATCACCGTCGTTGCCTCACTTTCCGACGACGCTGGGTCAATGGTGGCTCTGAGTTTCTTCTATTGGGCAATTGGGTATCCGAAATTCAGATACTTTATGCGGTTTTATGTTGTTGCAGCCACTTGTTTGATTGAGAATTTGAATTTGGAGAGGGCCCATGAAGTGGTGAGGTGTATGGTGACGAATTTTGGGGAGATTGGGAGGTTGAAGGAGGCTGTTGGGATGGTTGTTGAGATGAGGAATCAAGGTTTGGAGGCGTCTACTCGAACGTTGAACTGTGTTGTTGGTGTTGCGATGGATATGGGTTCGGTTGATGTTGCACGCAAGGTGTTTGATGAAATGTGTGAGAGAGGTGCGGTTCCGGATTCTTTAACTTTCAAGATTTTGATCAGTTACTATTGTAAAGTTAATGACGTTTCACTAGTTGATCAGTGGTTATGTGCAATGTTGGATAGAGGATTTGTTTTAGATAACGCGACGTGTACACTGGTTCTTTCTTGTTTTTGTGTGACGGGTGGTGTTAATCGAGCGTTATGGTTGTTCCGTAAAATGATTGGGATGGGGTTTAAACCGAACGTTATAAACTTTACTACGTTAATAAATGGTTTGTGTAAGAAGGGAAGTATTAAGCAGGCTTTCGAGTTGTTAGAGGAGATGGTTACGAAAGGCTGGAAACCAAATGTGCATACGCACACAATATTAATCGATGGCATGTGTAAAAAAGGGTGGACCGATAAAGCGTTTAGGCTGTTTCTAAAGCTTGTTAAAAGCGAATCTTATAAACCGAATGTCTACACTTACACTGCTATGATAAGCGGGTACTGCAAAGAGGGTAAAGTCCAATGGCGGAACTAGAACATTAACTCAGGGGTATCCTAAATTTTTTTTTTTTCACCGTGCAATCATACAATATTAAAAAAATGACAATAAATAAATAAAGTAAAACAAATACCTAATAGATTTATCCTCTTCTTTTTTCCATAGCTTGAAATCGTTTCATCACATCGTTGTATTTTACTTCACGTAAAAAATCCTTTTCGACCGCACAAACCATAGCATTGTTAAAAAATTCCGGACCCATTCGATTGCGTAAATCCGTCTTGACAAGTTTCATTTTCGAAAAACATCTTTCAACGGTTGCGGTTGCAACCGGTAAAAGCAAAGCTAGCTTCACTACCCGATAAACTGAAGAACAAGAACTATGTGTTTCCGTTTCAACTATAACACGCGCAAGATCACTTATTCCACTCAAGTTTGCAAATTTATCATCGTCGCTTATAGTGTGACGAAATGGGCAATTGGGATTTGGGCTTATTATTTTCAATTGATTGGTATCCTCGTAGTTGTGCCGTGCCGTGCATTAAAACTTCAGGGCAATTGGGCAATTATTTACAATCTTTTATTATTTTGTGCTAACATATTGGGCAATTGGGCTTATTATTTACAATCTTCAATTGATTTGAGCTAACACATTAGGCAATTGGGATTTGGGCTTATTATTTTCAATTGATTTGGGCTTACAGACTTTTTTTAGGGGTGTCCTCGTAGTTGTTAAAGGGTTTCCTTGGTATAAAAACCGAAAAAAAAATTACACTACCGATAAAAAGTTGAGCCGTAGCCCGTGATACGGCTCTTTATACATAAGGTACGCCCCTGGTAAAGTCAACCGTGCAGAGATGCTGTTGACCCGCATGCGTGAACAGGGGTTAGTTCCTAACGTGGATACTTATACTACTCTCGTTAGCGGGTACTGCAAAAGTGGAAATTTAACCCGTGCGTATGAGTTGATAAATGAGATGACGAAAGAAGGATCACCTCCGAATATGTGTACGTACAATGCAGTTATCGATGCGCTGTTTAAAAAAGGAAGAGTTCAAGAAGCGTATAAACAGTTAGACGTAGCATTGAAACACGGGCTGCAAGCTGACGAGGTTACATACACTATTCTCATAATGGAGAAATTCAAGCAATCGGATCTTAAACACGCTTTAATCATATTGAGCAAGATGATTAAAGTCGGCATAAAATGTGATATACATCTTTACACCACCCTGATTTCAAACTTTTCTCGATTAAAACGAATGAGCGACTGCGAGAGGCTTTTCTACGACGCAGTGAAACATGGTTTAATCCCAACTAAAGAAACCTACACTTCAATGATATGTGGATAACTGTAGAGACGGAAATACGAATTCCGCTATAAAAATGTTCGAGAGAATGAGCGAACATGGTTGCGTGCCTGATAGTATTACTTACGGTGCTCTGATAAGCGGACTTTGCAAAAAGTCAAAGTTAGACGATGCTCGATCTTATTACAATGCCATGATGGATAAGGGACTTAACCCGTGTGAGGTGACCCGTTTAACAATCGTGTACGAGTATTGTAAAGCGAATGATCCGCTTACGGCTATGAAGGTTGTAGATAGATTAGAAAAGAAGCTATGGGTTCGTACGGTAAA
Organism: Helianthus tuberosus; assembly: GCA_030545235.1. NCBI lineage: Eukaryota > Viridiplantae > Streptophyta > Magnoliopsida > Asterales > Asteraceae > Helianthus > Helianthus tuberosus. The sequence continues at coordinate 107,653,476 of CM060430.1, read as the reverse complement.
CACTTTGATAAGAAAGCTATGCAACGAGAAGAGAGTCGAAGTACCTTGCTCACTCATACTGTAAACTAACAAATTTTCAAATAACACAAAATAATAATATACATATTTACATTAAATTACATAAGTTATTTCCTAACACAATTGGTTAAAATTTAGGTATTAGGAGAACACCTAAAGGCATGTCTCTAATACATCCTTCTGTCGCAGCCCCCACCCCTACACCGAGAGCGGGCGCCACGAGAACACAGAGCGGGTGGTATCGGTGTTTATTAATTTGGCAGCGGAATTTAAAACATCAGGATCGTAGTTAGGAAATAAATCTCAGAGTTTCAAAACACCAAACTTTTATAATAAATAAATGGGATAAAACCAAAGTTTTATTCATAATACATTTATAGGGATAAATCCTAATTATTGAAAACATAATTTTCTTTTTATTTAGGTAAATTTTATAGCCACTTTTTAAGCCTTCAGTGCTCCATAGCTGGCTTCTTATAGCTTTACATTAAGTTACCTGAAATGCGTTTTAAAATGGATTTATCTGCAAGAAATACTAGCGAGTAAATCCCAGTTTAATTAAAACAAGCTTTTATAACTTTACAGTATTGAGAGCGATTACAATGTTTATATCTACCAATATACTCATTCAGTATTTGTCATGTTGGCAGTTCTATGACTGTGGTCATGTTACTCATTAGCTAACTCATTGTCTAATAGTAACGGATTACTAGTAGTGTATACAAAACCCCACATACCGGCAGCAGTTGTAGAATATATAGACTCAATCACTATAAGTATAACAGAAAATATTTGAGGTTTTGTAAAAACAGTTTGGTAGAAAAAGAGAATGACTCACATTGTTGACTTAGGTAGTTATATAGCTTCCTGTTGGTGTTCCTGATTATTATCTATTAAATATAAACAATGCACACGTGTTAGTAAGATAACCCAAATCACATTAGCCTTATAACACGAGACATAACTCCAACGAACTGAGTCAGGCAAAGCCTTGACATGCGTTACGGAGTCCTAGATCAATCGGGTTGGTTAACGAATTAGTGACCGGGGGTTAAAATACTTACAACGAGGCAGAGCTTCGTGTTTTTGGGGTATTATACCGAGCCGCTTTTAGCTATAATAGGGACTTAGAGAGAAAAGAATTGAACGAATGCCGAAGGTCTCCTTTTATTGGCTGGAAATGGGCTGGCTCGCGGCCCGCGACCCATCTCTTTTTCTATCTCGCGGCCCGCGAGAGACCCTAGCTAGGGTCTAGCTTTGGCAGCTCACAATGTAGGTTCGACACGAATGGGGACACGTGGCGCAAGGATCAGCCGACTAATAAAGGACTGTCGCGCCCTGCGACTCACCTGGCGAGCTTGGTCTCGGCCCGCGAGCGACATGTATTTCTTGTTTTATTTGATTTTTATAAAAATTAAGGTTATACGGGTGTAATTTAGCGTATACGGGTAGATTTAGGGCGTTTAGGGGTGTTTTAGAGGGTTGTTATACTTGCGTCTTATCCTTCAGCTTCTACGCGCTGAACCCCTTTTATGCCAAATTCTCCAAGTGTGAATTTTGGTTAAAAGAAGTTCAATTTCTTTGTCTATCATTTTACGGTTTAACGACCCCATCGTAACGCGCATGTCCTAAGTCGACTTAGTTATTCTATTCTATGTTTTACATTTCGATCTGGTTTATGCGAGTTAAGATGCCCTAACGTTCGTGCGTGGCTCAACATTTTTACGTATTCATTTTGTTCAGTTTAACGACCTCGACGCAAAATACAAGTCCTAAATACTCGTAGTTTACAGTTTACAAATAAAATTGTATATTTTATAAGCTAATAATCTTAATTTGTATAAAATATAGGGTTATTGGATTTTATCACCCCTAACTATTGGCTATTTGCCGCTGCCACCCCCAACTATCACTTTGATGCCGTCACCCCCAACTTAACACTTAGTGTGTTCTGTCACCACGTCGTTTACTGATTACTAACTTTTGATCTTGGTACTATACTTTGGGGTGTAATAGGGATCTTAGGAATGTTTTAGAGATCTTAGGACACCCCAAAAGTAGTAACAAGATCAAAAGTTAGTGATTAGTTAACAACGTGATGACATAACACAATAAGTGTTAAGTTGGGAGTGACGGGCATCAAAGTGATAGTTGAGGGGGCAGCGGCCAATAACTAATAGTTAGGGGTGATAAAATCCAATAACCCTATAATATAAAATAATTTTAGATTGCAATGACACTTCAATATACAACACCCCCTCATCTTGCATTTGGTGTTCACAAAGTTTGTCACTTCATGTCTTCATGTATTCGCTTACATGCATTAATCCTCTGTTGTGGAAATTGTGTGTTGTCTTCCTGACACCGCTACTCATGGCCTCTTTTCTTTAGAATGTACATTGTGATAAGGGTGAGCGGCCACCGCGAGCCACCTCATTGACACCGTGGCTCGCGAGCACCGTAACACACCACCGCTAGCGCGACAGAATCGATGGAGGGGGAGCATGATCGCGAGACGCAGGGGCGAAGTATAGAAGGGGCGGGAGGGGGCGGCTGACCCCCCGAACTTTTCACTCAGTAGTGTTATATATGTAGTTTTCGTATAGAAATTTTTGGGTATATACGTTTTTGACCCCCCAATTTTATAGAAATTTTTGGGTATATACGTTTTCGACCCCCCCCCCCCCCCCGGTCATTCGGGTCAAGTTTCGCCACTGGCGAGACAAATTGGACCATTGTGCATTGGGGTGTAAACTAGCCGTTGGACCTTTTAAAAAAATCGAATTTTATTAATTTTCCTTATGTAAAACATCTAAATCTTTATAAAAGTACCCACTATCTCTCTTTCTCTCCACACCTAACTTTATAAAAATACCCAACTTCCACCTCCTTAAAAAAACAATGAATCCCGATTTGTGGCTCGTGATTTATTACCGGCCCGTGATGGAATCCGATGAGAACGACACAGAGATCGAGCGTAACAAGAACGACACGGAGATCGAGCGATACTTGAAAAGGAGCAGGAATGTATCGCGAAGTAGCTAGAGAAATATCAAAGCACAACGGACTAGATTTGTTTTTTTATGGGTGCCCTTTTTAAAAAAATGTTTGATGTTTTCTTTATTAAGTTTTATGTTCTACATTTTATTTTATAAAATTTATCTTTTTAATTTATATTGTTTGTTTACATTTGTTTAAAAATAAAAAATGTTCGCTGAAACCACCCCCCACTTGGACCACAACAAGGTGATAAAGCTTTAGAAGTAGCTAAGTAGCTTTACCCAGTGCCCTGTCAGTGCCAGGTGGACAAATATTAAACCTTCCGGTATGGGTTCGGCAAGGCCATCAGGAAGCTGACGTGGAGGGGGGCCCCGATGGGGAACACCGCCCCCGGTCCCATCATTTAACCATTTATTATTACATCAAAATCCTAATATGAAAATATGTATATTTGACAATATCAATTTATTAAAAAATGATAAAAGATATACATCTTCGTATAATTAACTTGTGCTAACATTGAAACTCAGGAATGTTGATGAGGATTCACCAGATGCTAGCATCAAGACATCCTCCTCATGCATGATAGACTTGGTATTACTTTGAAGTGTAGAGGGAATGTGTGTGGTTCGTATGGTTTCCAACTCTATCGCTACTTCTTTCATTGTTGGTCTACATTTTCCATTCAAATTCAAGCATCGCATTGCAATATCTGCTAATAACATAAGCTCATCCCTAGTACCTTCTTTAACCACCACTGCATCAAAAATAGACATAACACGCCCTTCTTCCATAGCCAACATAAAATATGCAACCAAACTTCTAGTTTCACCAAATCTAGTTCGGGAAATTGCTTTTTCTCCAGTTAACATTTCAACCAAAACAACCCCAAAACTATAAACATCACTCTTTTTCGTAAATTGGCTAGATTGGAAATACTCAGGATCAAGGTAGCCAAACGTACTTTGAGGATCAAGAGTCTGAGATACTCAGACCTTACATGGAGCAAGAAACTGATTATGAAAAGATATTCGGAGATCTGACAAAAGATTATGACCCTGAAGTGCTGGAACATGCATGGGATTACACATATTGGGATGAAGATGATGATTGGTATTTTGACCCATATGAAGGGGAGCATGGTTCTGATTCGGATTAGTCTTGTTTGGATGATTGTCACTGGAAATAGGCTAGATTTTGTTTGGTTTTAAGTTTGTATGTTGGACCTCTTATTTGTACTAAATGTTGCAATGTAATCTAATCGAATCACTTTCCGCCTCTTATTTGTACTAAAGCAGCCAAACATAAAGATTGTAAACCAAAATGCAGCCATATTTGTATAGAACCCAAAATACAAACTTGACAAACCATACAAAAAGGTAGAAACCAAACATTTTCTTGAACAAAGTTGACAAACCTAACATTGTCTTGAACAAACCAAACATAAAGGTATAAACCAAACATTGTCTTGAACAAAGTTGACAAACCTAACAAACATAGTCTAAACTTACCATCCATTACTCATCAAGATTGTAAACTGGTGCACCTTGAGTGGCAGTGTGTGATTCCTGTGAAGCAATGGATTGTTCAGCCCCTTGTCCTTTGTAGCTCCTGACATTGTGACCCATATTCCCACATTTACCACACTTGATGCTACTACCCTTTCTGGTCATTTTACCTCCCTTTTCGAACTCCTGCTCAAGCTCTTTTTCACCATATGCCTTCTTTCTTTTCTTCTTTGGCCTTCCAACTTGTGTATGATGCTTTGGTGGGATGAGTGTTGTTGGACACTCTGAAGGAGTCCACATCTCCGGCCCGTTGATTGGCTCTATGACATTGTAATAAACTTTCTTCCATGTTGACAACCAATACACTTCATCCACCCAGTCTTCTGGTATGCCAGCATCAATGCTATTCCTTGACATATCCCATATGGCTGCAACTGCATGTTTGCAAGGCATCCCTGTCAAATCCCACTTCCTGCATGCACAAGTTTTATGTTTAACATTCACAACACACTGTGATCTCGGACCTGTGACTTGATACTTGTCTGAATCAACCATTAAAACAGACATTTCAGCAGCCTGTGATCTCATCGAAGCCCTCAGTGGCATAAGGAGTCAGTGGCCCCATACTCTTTGCTTGTAATTTCTTGACATTCACTATCCTCTTGGTCATGTACCCCCGAATGAATTCTAGGCATGTGATAATCGGCTTGTCCCTTGCTCCTACGATTTGTCTGTTAAAAACCTCACATATGTTGTTCAGCAACATATCACATTTAGCTCATCTAGAAAAATATGCTCTTGACCAAGCGGTGAATGGGATCTCATTCAGCCAGTCATACATAGCTCGTTCTGTTGTCTTAATTTCTTCCATAGCTTTGTTAAAGTATGGAATAGATGTCTTCCTTCCGGCTGACTAAAGCAAATTCTTGTAAAGATCTCCACGCCACTTGGATTTCATGTTCTCATGAATGTGCCTCAAACAAAACCTGTGCCCAGCATTAGGTAAAACAGCTAGCATAGCAGGAATCAGACCCTGTGATACAAAATGCAATTAATGACAATATTTTGCAAGGTTTTAATTAACACTTAAGAACTTATTACCTTTTGTCTGTCACTGATGAAGGTGAAACAAGAGTTAGCCGTACACCCTAGGTCATCTCTCAACAGTTGCAAAAACCATTTCCAGGTTTGTGTTGTTTCTGCCTCAACAAGGGCATAACAAACTGGATATATGCTATTGTTCCCATCAATACCAACATCACTCAAGATCTGTCCAGGAAATGGACCTTTCATGAAACAACCATCCACACCCAGCAATGGTCTTCCAATCATCTTAAATCCTCTCATCATAGAGGCAAAACAAAAATAAACCCTTCGAAACTGCCTTGTAGGACTAGTTGAGTTCCCACATGGCTCCACATCAATTTTAATTGTACTACCTGGGTTGGCTTTTAGAAGTTCATCACAGTATGACCTTAGCAGACCATACTGTTCTTGGTAATCACCATAGATCTTCGTAGTTGCTATCCTCTTGGCTCTGAAGACCTTATGTAGTGATATTTCAAGTTGATGCTTCCGAAGTAGTTGACTTTGGATTGCTTGAATTGGCATGTCTGGATTGCTTTCAATCATAGGTTGGATCTCTCTGGCAATCGAACTCATTGTGTACAAAGAAACGGCCCTTGTTGTCAAACAACTGTGTTGATTATGAATGGTCTTCACACACCACTTATCCTTGTCTGTGTTCCTTGAGATGTGAACTGCCCAAGGACATGTGGGCTTGGTATGCCTTTTAAGGTGCTTATATTTTTGCCCTACTTTGGTGCATTTACTATTTTGCCCCTCTTCTCCCTTTTTTTTACATAACCAAGTAGTGGTGGATTGCTTCCAAAACATACTACCCTATACCTTAACAATTCATTTTTTAGAATAAACACATCCCTCCTTGCCTTAAGAGCATAATCTTTCACCATCTTATTCATCTTTTTCTTGTCATCAATAAGCTGACCAATATAGAATGGCAGATCATTTGGACCTTTTGAAGCACTCTTGTTTCTCCTCCTTATCTTCCTGGCAACCTTATCTCTAAGGGTTGAATTGTCATCCGATCCACTTTCAAAATCCTCCAGGTCAACAGGCACATGACCTTCTTCGCTTCTGTCATCATCATGATCCCCATCACTTGAACCATCCTGCTCTTCCCTAGTAAAATCAACATTAGCCCTGAACCTCTGCATATCCACCTCTATTTCATAAACCAAATTATCTTCCTCAACATACTCATAATCAGGATCACTTCCTTTACTCTCTTCTTCATCTTCATTCATACTATAATTCTGATTATTTATTGTAAATGATGCTGGAACAATTGCTTTACATGCCCCTACAGGACCTTCACTTGTATTTTCCAATATTGTTGACATCCGGTGTTCAACATACATGTCTATGATGTGGACTCCTTGACGCACATGATCAAAGATAGGCTCTAAGTCAACATCACATTTTAATGTCCTAAGACCAAAATCCAACGAACAGTAAGGTTCCTTGTAATGAATGCAGAAAAACAAACCATCATTGTATCCTAATTTCTTAACCATCTCCTCTAAAACATCAGTATTCAACACTCTAAAATCTACATGATCAATGTAGTTCATCTTCCCACCAAAGTATTTCCTATTTGGGTTTTCTACAAAATTACCTCCATGGTGAAATTTAATGGTAAATTGAGATTAGGTTTCTCCTGTAAACACACATCAACAACAAATTAACACAGAAAAAAGTTAAATTTTACCAAATTCAGACCCTTTGAACTTGCATGTCACTTACGGTACATTTCACCCGGTTCGAAATACTGATCTTCAGCTCGTATCTTCCACAATCGAAGATCCATGCTCGTAACAGACTTCTAATCTGCTGTAATTGTTGAAGAATGCCTGATCGCCGGTGCGGAGCTCTTCAATTTCGAGTTAGGTTAAGTTCAGGGTTTCAAAGTGATGAATTGGTGATTAAATGAGGTTGCAGGTCAACAGGAAAGCGAAATTACCTAATTGCCCTTTGACCATTGACAGAAATCGCTAACATCTAACAGAAACTTGGCCCGGGGGGTAAACATGCGACATAACCCCAAACAGTGGGGGGTAAAAATACAATTATTTCCTTGGGGGGGGGGGGGGGGTAGACATGCCAATGACCCCTAACCTCAGGAGGTAAAATTGCAATTTACTCTTTTATTAAATAACTTTCAAGTTTATCTACTTTGGCCCCTCTCGTTTGGTTAGTCTATTAAGTAGGCCACAACCCACTTAATTTCTAACATTTTTTCCACTCATTAACTAGGTTAAAAATCCCTAGTTAAATTAGTGGGTTCGGGGAGTTTTTGACTAAGTTTATTTTAAGTCCCGTTTACTCGGGCTTCTATAAACTTTATTTTTCTTAAAAGCTTTCGTTCGACTTTTATTTAATATTAGGCTTATTTATTTTAAAAAATCCTAATATTCACCGGGTTACTTTTACCCCTAACGGTAATTACCCGTCTTTTAGTACTAACGTGGTTTAATTACCAAACCCGTTTTCGGGGTGTTACATCACCGTTTTCGGGGTGTTACATCGTGCCTATGGACGGGTGGGTTACGGGTTTTCCCCGGAATTGGTGGTGGAATCGGGTTACTCTCGTAGTACTCCGTTTGATCCAGTGGTGACCCGAAAGTGCTCAGGATTGATTCTGTTAGCAGTTAAAAAAAAAAATACTGACTACCCTTAAATACTTAAATCCCACTCTGAACAACACTGGTTTCGGAACAACCCATCTTCATCATCTATGCTTCGAATCAACACTCAAAGAAACCTCATCAATGGCATTCACACAACCCACCTTAACAATCTCTTCAAACCCAGAAACCTTTCCCACATACCCACCGAACAATCACCCACACATTTGTCCCCCAATCACCCCCCTCATCCTCCATCATCCTCCAAATCAGTTATTAGAACCGTATGCTCATTAGTCTGCCAATCATACTACCAACAACAAACCCACTTCAAATCCACACCAACCCAACTCAATCTCTCAATAACCCCCGATTATTTAACACCAGAACAAGCGATCACCGTCGTTGCCTCACTTTCCGACGACGCTGGGTCAATGGTGGCTCTGAGTTTCTTCTATTGGGCAATTGGGTATCCGAAATTCAGATACTTTATGCGGTTTTATGTTGTTGCAGCCACTTGTTTGATTGAGAATTTGAATTTGGAGAGGGCCCATGAAGTGGTGAGGTGTATGGTGACGAATTTTGGGGAGATTGGGAGGTTGAAGGAGGCTGTTGGGATGGTTGTTGAGATGAGGAATCAAGGTTTGGAGGCGTCTACTCGAACGTTGAACTGTGTTGTTGGTGTTGCGATGGATATGGGTTCGGTTGATGTTGCACGCAAGGTGTTTGATGAAATGTGTGAGAGAGGTGCGGTTCCGGATTCTTTAACTTTCAAGATTTTGATCAGTTACTATTGTAAAGTTAATGACGTTTCACTAGTTGATCAGTGGTTATGTGCAATGTTGGATAGAGGATTTGTTTTAGATAACGCGACGTGTACACTGGTTCTTTCTTGTTTTTGTGTGACGGGTGGTGTTAATCGAGCGTTATGGTTGTTCCGTAAAATGATTGGGATGGGGTTTAAACCGAACGTTATAAACTTTACTACGTTAATAAATGGTTTGTGTAAGAAGGGAAGTATTAAGCAGGCTTTCGAGTTGTTAGAGGAGATGGTTACGAAAGGCTGGAAACCAAATGTGCATACGCACACAATATTAATCGATGGCATGTGTAAAAAAGGGTGGACCGATAAAGCGTTTAGGCTGTTTCTAAAGCTTGTTAAAAGCGAATCTTATAAACCGAATGTCTACACTTACACTGCTATGATAAGCGGGTACTGCAAAGAGGGTAAAGTCCAATGGCGGAACTAGAACATTAACTCAGGGGTATCCTAAATTTTTTTTTTTTCACCGTGCAATCATACAATATTAAAAAAATGACAATAAATAAATAAAGTAAAACAAATACCTAATAGATTTATCCTCTTCTTTTTTCCATAGCTTGAAATCGTTTCATCACATCGTTGTATTTTACTTCACGTAAAAAATCCTTTTCGACCGCACAAACCATAGCATTGTTAAAAAATTCCGGACCCATTCGATTGCGTAAATCCGTCTTGACAAGTTTCATTTTCGAAAAACATCTTTCAACGGTTGCGGTTGCAACCGGTAAAAGCAAAGCTAGCTTCACTACCCGATAAACTGAAGAACAAGAACTATGTGTTTCCGTTTCAACTATAACACGCGCAAGATCACTTATTCCACTCAAGTTTGCAAATTTATCATCGTCGCTTATAGTGTGACGAAATGGGCAATTGGGATTTGGGCTTATTATTTTCAATTGATTGGTATCCTCGTAGTTGTGCCGTGCCGTGCATTAAAACTTCAGGGCAATTGGGCAATTATTTACAATCTTTTATTATTTTGTGCTAACATATTGGGCAATTGGGCTTATTATTTACAATCTTCAATTGATTTGAGCTAACACATTAGGCAATTGGGATTTGGGCTTATTATTTTCAATTGATTTGGGCTTACAGACTTTTTTTAGGGGTGTCCTCGTAGTTGTTAAAGGGTTTCCTTGGTATAAAAACCGAAAAAAAAATTACACTACCGATAAAAAGTTGAGCCGTAGCTCGTGATACGGCTCTTTATACATAAGGTACGCCCCTGGTAAAGTCAACCGTGCAGAGATGCTGTTGACCCGCATGCGTGAACAGGGGTTAGTTCCTAACGTGGATACTTATACTACTCTCGTTAGCGGGTACTGCAAAAGTGGAAATTTAACCCGTGCGTATGAGTTGATAAATGAGATGACGAAAGAAGGATCACCTCCGAATATGTGTACGTACAATGCAGTTATCGATGCGCTGTTTAAAAAAGGAAGAGTTCAAGAAGCGTATAAACAGTTAGACGTAGCATTGAAACACGGGCTGCAAGCTGACGAGGTTACATACACTATTCTCATAATGGAGAAATTCAAGCAATCGGATCTTAAACACGCTTTAATCATATTGAGCAAGATGATTAAAGTCGGCATAAAATGTGATATACATCTTTACACCACCCTGATTTCAAACTTTTCTCGATTAAAACGAATGAGCGACTGCGAGAGGCTTTTCTACGACGCAGTGAAACATGGTTTAATCCCAACTAAAGAAACCTACACTTCAATGATATGTGGATAACTGTAGAGACGGAAATACGAATTCCGCTATAAAAATGTTCGAGAGAATGAGCGAACATGGTTGCGTGCCTGATAGTATTACTTACGGTGCTCTGATAAGCGGACTTTGCAAAAAGTCAAAGTTAGACGATGCTCGATCTTATTACAATGCCATGATGGATAAGGGACTTAACCCGTGTGAGGTGACCCGTTTAACAATCGTGTACGAGTATTGTAAAGCGAATGATCCGCTTACGGCTATGAAGGTTGTAGATAGATTAGAAAAGAAGCTATGGGTTCGTACGGTAAACACTTTGATAAGAAAGCTATGCAACGAGAAGAGAGTCGAAGTACCTTGCTCACTCATACTGTAAACTAACAAATTTTCAAATAACACAAAATAATAATATACATATTTACATTAAATTACATAAGTTATTTCCTAACACAATTGGTTAAAATTTAGGTATTAGGAGAACACCTAAAGGCATGTCTCTAATACATCCTTCTGTCGCAGCCCCCACCCCTACACCGAGAGCGGGCGCCACGAGAACACAGAGCGGGTGGTATCGGTGTTTATTAATTTGGCAGCGGAATTTAAAACATCAGGATCGTAGTTAGGAAATAAATCTCAGAGTTTCAAAACACCAAACTTTTATAATAAATAAATGGGATAAAACCAAAGTTTTATTCATAATACATTTATAGGGATAAATCCTAATTATTGAAAACATAATTTTCTTTTTATTTAGGTAAATTTTATAGCCACTTTTTAAGCCTTCAGTGCTCCATAGCTGGCTTCTTATAGCTTTACATTAAGTTACCTGAAATGCGTTTTAAAATGGATTTATCTGCAAGAAATACTAGCGAGTAAATCCCAGTTTAATTAAAACAAGCTTTTATAACTTTACAGTATTGAGAGCGATTACAATGTTTATATCTACCAATATACTCATTCAGTATTTGTCATGTTGGCAGTTCTATGACTGTGGTCATGTTACTCATTAGCTAACTCATTGTCTAATAGTAACGGATTACTAGTAGTGTATACAAAACCCCACATACCGGCAGCAGTTGTAGAATACATAGACTCAATCACTATAAGTATAACAGAAAATATTTGAGGTTTTGTAAAAACAGTTTGGTAGAAAAAGAGAATGACTCACATTGTTGACTTAGGTAGTTATATAGCTTCCTGTTGGTGTTCCTGATTATTATCTATTAAATATAAACAATGCACACGTGTTAGTAAGATAACCCAAATCACATTAGCCTTATAACACGAGACATAACTCCAACGAACTGAGTCAGGCAAAGCCTTGACATGCGTTACGGAGTCCTAGATCAATCGGGTTGGTTAACGAATTAGTGACCGGGGGTTAAAATACTTACAACGAGGCAGAGCTTCGTGTTTTTGGGGTATTATACCGAGCCGCTTTTAGCTATAATAGGGACTTAGAGAGAAAAGAATTGAACGAATGCCGAAGGTCTCCTTTTATTGGCTGGAAATGGGCTGGCTCGCGGCCCGCGACCCATCTCTTTTTCTATCTCGCGGCCAGCGAGAGACCCTAGCTAGGGTCTAGCTTTGGCAGCTCACAATGTAGGTTCGACACGAATGGGGACACGTGGCGCAAGGATCAGCCGACTAATAAAGGACTGTCGCGCCCTGCGACTCACCTGGCGAGCTTGGTCTCGGCCCGCGAGCGACATGTATTTCTTGTTTTATTTGATTTTTATAAAAATTAAGGTTATACGGGTGTAATTTAGCGTATACGGGTAGATTTAGGGCGTTTAGGGGTGTTTTAGAGGGTTGTTATACTTGCGTCTTATCCTTCAGCTTCTACGCGCTGAACCCCTTTATGCCAAAATCTCCAAGTGTGAATTTTGGTTAAAAGAAGTTCAATTTCTTTGTCTATCATTTTACGGTTTAACGACCCCATCGTAACGCGCATGTCCTAAGTCGACTTAGTTATTCTATTCTATGTTTTACATTTCGATCTGGTTTATGCGAGTTAAGATGCCCTAACGTTCGTGCGTGGCTCAACATTTTTACGTATTCATTTTGTTCAGTTTAACGACCTCGACGCAAAATACAAGTCCTAAATACTCGTAGTTTACAGTTTACAAATAAAATTGTATATTTTATAAGCTAATAATCTTAATTTGTATAAAATATAGGGTTATTGGATTTTATCACCCCTAACTATTGGCTATTTGCCGCTGCCACCCCCAACTATCACTTTGATGCCGTCACCCCCAACTTAACACTTAGTGTGTTCTGTCACCACGTCGTTTACTGATTACTAACTTTTGATCTTGGTACTATACTTTGGGGTGTAATAGGGATCTTAGGAATGTTTTAGAGATCTTAGGACACCCCAAAAGTAGTAACAAGATCAAAAGTTAGTGATTAGTTAACAACGTGATGACATAACACAATAAGTGTTAAGTTGGGAGTGACGGGCATCAAAGTGATAGTTGAGGGGGCAGCGGCCAATAACTAATAGTTAGGGGTGATAAAATCCAATAACCCTATAATATAAAATAATTTTAGATTGCAATGACACTTCAATATACAACACCCCCTCATCTTGCATTTGGTGTTCACAAAGTTTGTCACTTCATGTCTTCATGTATTCGCTTACATGCATTAATCCTCTGTTGTGGAAATTGTGTGTTGTCTTCCTGACACCGCTACTCATGGCCTCTTTTCTTTAGAATGTACATTGTGATAAGGGTGAGCGGCCACCGCGAGCCACCTCATTGACACCGTGGCTCGCGAGCACCGTAACACACCACCGCTAGCGCGACAGAATCGATGGAGGGGGAGCATGATCGCGAGACGCAGGGGCGAAGTATAGAAGGGGCGGGAGGGGGCGGCTGACCCCCCGAACTTTTCACTCAGTAGTGTTATATATGTAGTTTTCGTATAGAAATTTTTGGGTATATACGTTTTTGACCCCCCAATTTTATAGAAATTTTTGGGTATATACGTTTTCGACCCCCCCCCCCCCCCCCGGTCATTCGGGTCAAGTTTCGCCACTGGCGAGACAAATTGGACCATTGTGCATTGGGGTGTAAACTAGCCGTTGGACCTTTTAAAAAAATCGAATTTTATTAATTTTCCTTATGTAAAACATCTAAATCTTTATAAAAGTACCCACTATCTCTCTTTCTCTCCACACCTAACTTTATAAAAATACCCAACTTCCACCTCCTTAAAAAAACAATGAATCCCGATTTGTGGCTCGTGATTTATTACCGGCCCGTGATGGAATCCGATGAGAACGACACAGAGATCGAGCGTAACAAGAACGACACGGAGATCGAGCGATACTTGAAAAGGAGCAGGAATGTATCGCGAAGTAGCTAGAGAAATATCAAAGCACAACGGACTAGATTTGTTTTTTTATGGGTGCCCTTTTTAAAAAAATGTTTGATGTTTTCTTTATTAAGTTTTATGTTCTACATTTTATTTTATAAAATTTATCTTTTTAATTTATATTGTTTGTTTACATTTGTTTAAAAATAAAAAATGTTCGCTGAAACCACCCCCCACTTGGACCACAACAAGGTGATAAAGCTTTAGAAGTAGCTAAGTAGCTTTACCCAGTGCCCTGTCAGTGCCAGGTGGACAAATATTAAACCTTCCGGTATGGGTTCGGCAAGGCCATCAGGAAGCTGACGTGGAGGGGGGCCCCGATGGGGAACACCGCCCCCGGTCCCATCATTTAACCATTTATTATTACATCAAAATCCTAATATGAAAATATGTATATTTGACAATATCAATTTATTAAAAAATGATAAAAGATATACATCTTCGTATAATTAACTTGTGCTAACATTGAAACTCAGGAATGTTGATGAGGATTCACCAGATGCTAGCATCAAGACATCCTCCTCATGCATGATAGACTTGGTATTACTTTGAAGTGTAGAGGGAATGTGTGTGGTTCGTATGGTTTCCAACTCTATCGCTACTTCTTTCATTGTTGGTCTACATTTTCCATTCAAATTCAAGCATCGCATTGCAATATCTGCTAATAACATAAGCTCATCCCTAGTACCTTCTTTAACCACCACTGCATCAAAAATAGACATAACACGCCCTTCTTCCATAGCCAACATAAAATATGCAACCAAACTTCTAGTTTCACCAAATCTAGTTCGGGAAATTGCTTTTTCTCCAGTTAACATTTCAACCAAAACAACCCCAAAACTATAAACATCACTCTTTTTCGTAAATTGGCTAGATTGGAAATACTCAGGATCAAGGTAGCCAAACGTACCTTTGACTAAGGTAGTCAAATGAGTTTTCTCTACTAAAACAAATCTTGAAGTTCCAAAGTCAGAAACTTTGGCCCTATATTTGTCATCCAAAAGTATATTAGTGGATTTGATGTCTCTATGGTATATTGGAATTGAAGTCGCTGAATGCAAGTAGGTTAGTGCTCCTGCAACCTCTGTAGCAATTTGTAATCTCATGTTCAAAGAAATTGGGAACTCGTCAGTTTCGTTATGAAGACGATCATGTAAGGTACCATTTGGAATGAACTCGGAAACGAGCAGAGGGACCTCTGTCTCTAAGCAACATCCCAATAGTTTGACCACGTTCCTATGATTAACTTGAGAAAGAATGACTACCTCGTTGATGAACTCTTCTAACTGGCCCTCATCAACAACTTTTGATTTCTTAATTGCTACAATCCTTCCATCAACTAGCATCCCTTTATACACCGTACCATGGCCTCCTTGACCCAAAATTCTGTTCTCTTTGAAGTTCTCTGTGGCCTTCTCAAGCTCGTGTGATGTGAAAAGTATGACCTTACCAACTAAAGATGGGTCAGCTTCTTGTTGTTGTTTTAAAAGAATACCACCATTTCGATTAAAGAACCTCTTTCTTTGTCTTCTTTCTTTTGTTTTCTTGATCCATTTGTACAATGCATAACAAGTTACCACCAGAAACAATACACCCACGCTTATGCCAACACCTAAATCAATGCGAACACAAATTGGAAAGTTAGTAACCTTGAAAAGAGTCAACCATTTATGTTCAAAATATATGAAAGTGTCATATGATAAGATAGAGATGAGCGTGGTACCGGTACCAAAAATCATCTAAAATGGGTATCGGTATCTGTTCCGAAAGTGTTTGGTAAGGTACGATACAGGACGGTATGGTATCGCTGAACTGGTATTTAAAAGTAAAAATCGATACCGTATCGAATCCAAAAGTACCGGTATCGAAAACACCAAAAAGTGCCGGTACAAAAAATATGATACTGGTACTGGTATCAAATACTCGTCCCTATGGTAAGAGTAGGAAATTTTTATAACATGTCTTAGTTTCCCTGTATTATATAAATATAAACTATTACTTCTTTTCTCTCCATATCTCCTTCAAAAAAATCTATTGTTAATTTTTCTTTCTTTTGATTGGTCTACAATCTACACCACCACTCTGACATCCCCTCTCTCTCTCCTCCATGCATCCACCATTTTCCAAGGATAGACCCGATTAAGTCGGTCTCCCTTAATTACTCACGACAACACCATATTTCCCGGGTTGAATTTGATACCTAAATTTCTAAATTCGGAGATCGTTCTCGTATCTCCATTATGTTGTATGAGATTCTTTTGTTTAGAGAGAGAAAGGAGAAGAAAATGTCATTAGCATGTAGAGGTGCTAAACGGGTCGTGTTCATATGTTGACGGGTTCAACCTGACCCGAACCCAAAAATTTACACGAACCCGAACCCGACCTGCATCCGAAAATCTTATCATACATATGAACCCGAACACGACACGAAGTTTTGAGCGATGATCCGAACACGACCCGTTCAACCCGATTTTTTTTTCTGAAATTAATATAGTAAAATTGAAATTTACTTAAAAACACAAATGTATATAACAAAATTATATTAAATTATAAAATCTTATGCTAATTTCTCTTTTTAAGTTATAATTATGACATAAAATACACCACATTTAATTTATGACATAAAATATGTTGTAAAAAAATAAAATATAATATAAACGTGTTAAACGGGTCAGCCCGCCAACCTGATCGGTTTGACCCGAACCCGACCCGTTAACCTAAACTGACCCGAACCCATCTAGACTAAACCCAAACCCGCGAATTTCGTGTTAGGTTCGTGCCGTGTTTTCGAGTCTTGTCCGAAATTCACACCCCTAGTAGCATGTGCCACCGATCATCATTCCAACGATGGTCATTTTCTTTCCGGTTAGGTGTGAATCTATTGGAGTGGGTTTTACTACTTTGGAAGAAACTCTAAAGGTGAAACGGAAGCAATGCAGAAAAGGATGCTTACTGTACAAGTTGTTGCACAGTATGTACAACTTTGGAAAGTCTTGGAAAATGGAAACCCATTTTTGTCACTTGCAAGAAATGTTTGAAGGTTCAAAGGATCGGAGATTCGGAGAGTGTAGATTTGGTGTATTTGAGTTCGTGAGGGTGTGTGAAATGGTGCCGATGGAGGTATGGTGATGGGATGACGGACGTGCAGCGGCAGAGCAATCGTGGGCAAATACATTCGACATTTGAGTACGTGTGATTTACTTGTGGATACATAGAGTAAATTGGATCTTCATTGCTTTATTCTTCTTTTTGGGATACTAAATATTGAGTTATATTATTAGGCGTAGTGGTGGTCATCACTCATCACTCACTTATCATTCACGAAGCATGAGATGATTTCAAACTCTTTATCATTGTTATTTGAAAATAAGCACGAAATGCTATATGTTCCATCGAAGCATGAGATGATTTCAGATCTGAAAAACGAAGTGGCCGGAGATGGTACATATTTGATTTGGTGATGACCGAAGAAGACAGCGGTGCTAAGAGGTTGCTCGCTGGAGATTATGATGGTGCTGATACGTTACTCACCGAAGAAGACGGTGGTACCGTTAGTGCTTTTGAGTTCAACAAAGATTCTTATTGGATTTGGTGCATAAAAACATAATATATGCAGGTGGTTCCTACAAATTTGAAGTCTTTTTAGTGTTTCTAGATCTCTGTGTTGTGTTGAAGAGGTCTGATATTTTAACTTTTAAGACAAAAATTTGAGTTTCTTTATGTTTCTGGCGGTGGTAAAGAGAGAGAGGGGGGAGGGAGAGAGATATGAGGGTGGGGTCCATTTGTTTTATTTGGTTTTTTGTGTTTTATTTTTAACCTTAGAGTGAGTGTTGTGGGGCGACTCCCACCCCCAGGTCGCCTGGTATCGCCTGGAACACCGCCCCCGGGGGCGACTTGGGTGGCGACCCCCTCTTGCCCAACCTCTTCTCGTCGCCCACTCAACACACAATTCAAACATATAGCCGTTGTATTCCAACGGATATATTGACTAAATTTTATGTTCTTTTTTTTTTTTTAACCAAATTACTATATATATATACATCTACCATACAACACAACACACTCTAAAAATATACAACACAACACACTCTAAAACTACATTCTTTCAACATAACCATTTTGTTTTTTTGGAACCACAAATGGAGTTCAACGTCCCTTCGTCATCCTCGTCCGACGACGATACAACTTCATCTAGTTCTTATGAATTTGAAGAAGCCATCAACGAGGCGGTAATGACAACGATCAATTTAATGGTTCACGTTGCTAGCGAGGACAATGAAACGGATGACCCACTGATTAGAAGAAGAAATTATATTATGCGGGATCGTGCCGTAGGACAACAACGGCTGATGCAAGACTATTTCGGGGAGGAGCCGGTATATGACGCGAAGATATTTAGACGTCGCTTTCGCATGAGTAAACGTCTATTTACCCGTATTACAAACGACATGGAGGAAGATTATGATTATTTCAAACAAAAGTATGACGCTCGTGGGTATCTTGGCTTTACTTCTGTCACACCTCAACCGATGGCGGAATCATCGGGGCGCGGCACTGAGCGAAACAGATTGTCCAGAAGTTTCCATAACAACTATCATCACCATTTAAGTAAACATTACGTCCCATACCGTAACATAAATAGTCAAACAAGTTATTACAGGCAACATCAAAACAAATACTCTGTTCCGACAACTCAGATTTAAATAAGTAGCAATTGTTTATCTGCTTCTAGAGACCCCTAATAAGTTATCTACAGACAACTATTTGTTGGGCTCTAAAGCTTTATTCTAGCTTCCAATTCCTACCACATATGCGTCCTAAGCACCTGTCACATACGTTAAAATAAAGTCAATACATAAAATGTAAAGGTGAGCATACAAGTTTGATAATAGCATATAGAGTTCGAATTCGTTTACGCATAACCAGCACGTACACATAGTGAAATGAAGCACGTTAGTTATCGACATAGATCCATCGATACCAATGACTGCGGGTTGACTGCCCGAGGCAGTTAGCAATACACGATTACCACTGTAATCCATGCAAGTATAAGATCCTTAACAACCCCCGTGTGAACGGGTGCTGAGTCCAAACTTGTCACACCCCGACCGCGTAAAACAACAAAGCGCGGCGGAAAACGTCGGGGCGTGTTGTAACAGAATTATAGTTTCATAACCATGGATACAAAAGTGTTACGTTTTATTGATAATATTAAACATTACATTGTCTTAACATAAAACAAACAAGTTACATAACGACTAATATTGTTTTATGTCACTAAGGCCTTGTCCAGATCCTACGTGACGCATGCATCCTAGTATCATCATCAAGCATCAATTCCTGAAACATATGTGAAAATACAGTCAGCAAAGAAATGCTGGCGAGTACATAGGTTTTATAGGAGTATTGGATTCATGGCTAGTTTAAATGTTGCAATACTTTATTTAAAAACCTTGTTTTGAAAAGAGTATTATATTGCAACCTCATTAACCAACTCAAATCGAGCGGGTTATAGTTTATGAAACCTCGTAGCCATGATTCTTAACCCAAAAACCTTTTGTTTTAGCAAAGCAAATTGTAAAACATCTCGTGTTAACTCGTTAATAAAACTCGTATGTTACTTCGAAAACATCGTTGTGTGACATCGTTTCGTTATAGTTTACCCAAATCGTTTTAACATCGTATCGTCTAAATCATCCTTGTTTTAATTGTGAATAACTTATATATGGTTGTCTCGTTAATAACATTCAAACCTTCGTGACTCATCCCTCGTCGCTTCTCGTTTTCGCATTAACAAACCTCCATAGGGTAAGTTAAAAATTACAGATTCAGTCGTTACCCACAACACCCACACATAACCATGGGTGTAGTGTGATAACGGGATTTGTCAGATCCTACGGTACCATAACCTAATACTGGTCGGCTTGATCATTGCTAATGAATGTCATTTGTTATGTACCCCAATCAACAAGTTTGTTCACATTATCGAAATCGTTATTAGTTTTGTATGAATCGTCTTAATCGGTTTTGAAACCATTGTTATAACATCGAAAATCGTTTAGTACCATCGTTAAAACCTTGAAAACATTTAGTACATATGAATCACCCCAAAACAATTGAAAGCAGTAAAATAGGGGAACTATGTACTCACTTGTAGTGCAAAGTATCCTCAACCAATAGAACTTCAACAAACTCGGGCAAACCAGAGAAATCACACAGTACCTAGTAATCGAATCACTAATCAAACAATAGACGCCTAAATCGGAAGATCGGACAGAATGAGGTCTTGTAAACCAAATGAGTGTTAGAACTCATGTGATATGGTTTAACAAAGCCTACATCCTAAAACGGAACCTAACCTAATTGTGTTCGACCCATCGTGACCCATTAAGGTAACTTAGGTTACTTTAACGTGTCGCGCGCGCAAAGCACGTTCGAGACGTCTAACTAGTCCTATGACAAGTGTTATATGCCTAAACATGTTACATAATCAGTTATGTGACAAAAGTTTAGGTTACATATGCTTAATTACCAATTATACATGAAAAGGGTATTCTGGTAATTTACCTATGGCATATAAACTACTTATCATACAACTACTTAACGAAGCGACCATAAGGTATAACCTCGGAAGGTTATTCCCTATACACTATGGTCACCTAATGTATTTGGTCGGATCCTAATGATCGACCAAACTGGGTCGGGTTCGAAGGTATAAGCGATTTATCAGATCGCTTACACTACGACCCTAGACAACGTGGTAATCAGTAGGCATAGTCCCAAGGGACTATAAC
Organism: Helianthus tuberosus; assembly: GCA_030545235.1. NCBI lineage: Eukaryota > Viridiplantae > Streptophyta > Magnoliopsida > Asterales > Asteraceae > Helianthus > Helianthus tuberosus. The sequence continues at coordinate 107,632,523 of CM060430.1, read as the reverse complement.
CATCGTGATTACAATCACGTTGCGAAGTTCAACTTCGCATTGACCATTACTGGTCAACGCAGAAAGTCAAACAAAGTTTGACTTTCGGACTCGAAAAACAGTAAAAGAACGAAAGAATACTTACGAAGGGTCCCCGAATGCTAAACTCGATTCAAAAATCTCAGGTATGAAACAAATGTTTCAACTTAGAGTTTCTCAAATCAAATTTCTAGTGATTTTAGCAATGGGGGGGTATGAGGTATTTATAGGAATACCCGAACCGTTAAGATCGTTTCATGGAAAATGTGCCTTAATCCCATCCGTACATGTGTTGCAAAGTTATGGTGCTTAAATTCCATCCATACATGTGTTGCAAAGTTATGGTGCCTAAATTCCATCCTTATCCAATGACTAAGCAAGTTTAGAATGTGTGGTTGTGAATTAAACAAGGCTAATACATCGAATCTGGTCCCGAATGCGAAAAACGAACCAAATGATGCGACGAATGGATTTTTCTTATGGCGAACACTAAAATAAAATATTTTAGTGCTTACATAATTTTTTGGATGTCCGGATGTATTCAGAACGTAAGTTATGCGCGAAAATGCAAACTTGTGCACTTTTTGACACTTTTAGTCCCTGATTGACCCAAAAGTTTATTTTAGCACACCGAACCCCTCAAAGCCTATTTCTAAGCTATGTAAAGGATATTTATGGTGTATTTAACTTATGGTCATGTTCCGGAATGTTCGTTACAGTGTAAATCCTCAGTTTCACAGTTTGACATAAATAGTCCTTGTGATCGAATAGACTTGTTTTCAACACACCAAACCATTCAAAACTTATTTCTAAGTTATGTAAAGGTTATTTAAGGTATGTTAAGCCTATGTCACTATTCTGGAGTGTTTGTTCCATTAAACTGGTTATATTTACGCATATGTGCGCGTATAACCTTCCAGAAAGCGATTTAAAGATTGAAATCGGAATCGAATCGAATTGTAAAATTACCAAACATAAACACACACATAAAGACATCAAAACACATAGTTTTATTAATAATCAACATTGTTTTACATCGTACTTTGATTAAAGAGTACAGTTGTCACAGTCTCCCCTACTTCAGGAAATTTCGTCCCGAAATTTTAACTAGAGGAAGCTTGTGAAAACAAATGCGGATACTTCATCTTCATCTGGTCCTCATGTTCCCAAGTAAACTCAGGACCACGTTTGGATTCCCAGCGAACTTTGACCAAATGAATCCGTTTGTTCTTCAACTGTTTGTATGTACGTTCCACTATCTCCACAGGTTTCTCAACAAAATGCATCGTTTCATCGATTTGGATCTCGTCGAAAGGAATGTGAAGATCAGCGTCAATAATACACTTTCGCAAATTGGACACGTGAAAAGTCGGGTGAACATTTCCAAGCTCCGGAGGTAGCTCTAGTCGATAGGCAACCTTTCCAATTCTTTCAACGATCTTAAATGGTCCAACAAATCGTGGTGCAAGTTTTCCTTTCCTTCCAAATCTCACGACTCCCTTCCAAGGTGAAACCTTGAGTAGGACTCGATCTCCGACTTGAAATTCCAAGGGCTTGCGGTGCAAATTCGCATATCTCTTTTGACGAAGACGAGCTGTCACAAGATTATAGCGGATTTTCTTGATCTTATCTGTTGCTTCCAGAACGAGTTCAGGTCCAGTAAGCAGAGCTTCACCGGTCTCGTCCCAACAGACAGGTGAACGACATCTTCGACCGTAGAGAGCTTCGAATGGTGCCATTTTAATACTAGTATGGTAGCTATTGTTGTAAGAGAACTCAATCAGTGGTAGATTAGAATCCCAACTACCACCAAGATCTATTACACATGCTCTAAGAATATCCTCCAAAGTTTGAATCGTTCTCTCAGATTGGCCATCTGTTTGGGGATGATAAGCAGTGCTTAGATTCAATTGTGTTCCCAAAGCAGATTGCATGGCCTTCCAGAAATGAGATGAAAATCGAGCATCACGATCGGAAATGATGTCCAAAGGAACACCATGTCGTGACACAATCTCATCGACATAAATCTTTGCAAGTTTATCAGCAGAATAATCCTCGCGAATCGCAATAAAATGAGCTGATTTCGTTAATCGATCGACAACAACCCAAATAGCATCATGACCTTTAGATGTACGCGGTAATTTAGTGATGAGATCCATCGTAATGTTCTCCCACTTCCAAACCGGTATCTCTGGCTGTACAAGCAAGCCAGAAGGTCGTTGATGTTCGGCCTTGACTTTGAGACAAGTTAGGCATTTTGATACATACAAGGCAACATCCTTCTTCATACCAGGCCACCAGCACGAAGTACGAAGATCCTTGTACATTTTATCAGCACCGGGATGGATAGAATATCGAGACTTATGAGATTCGTCCATTACCAGGGTGCGAAGATCGTCCTGATTAGGAATCCACAAACGATCCATGAAATAGAGCAAACCATCGTCTTTCGTTTCGAGTTTAAGCTCAAGCTGATGTGGTAATTCCGTACCTATCAAATTTTGTGAAACACAAAATTGCTGAGCCTGAAGAACACGAGTTTGAATATCCGATAGAATTCGAACAGAATGAAGCTTGACTCGTTCTTTTCGACTAAGCGCATCAGCTACGACATTCGCCTTACCGGGATGGTAGCGAATCTCGCAATCATAGTCATTCAAGAGTTCAACCCAACGTCGTTGCCTCATGTTCAGCTCTTTCTGATTAAGAATATGCTGGAGACTTTTGTGGTCTGTGAAAACCACACACTTCGTTCCATAGAGGTAGTGTCTCCAGATTTTAAGCGCAAAAACCACAGCTCCTAACTCCAGATCGTGAGTAGTATAGTTCTTCTCGTGAATTTTCAGCTGTCTAGATGCATATGCAATAACTTTACCTCGTTGCATGAGGACGCAACCAAGGCCTAGTTTGGATGCATCGCAATAGACAACGAAATCTTCGCTTCCCTCGGGCAGAGATAGAACAGGAGCATTACATAGTTTCTGCTTCAGTGTTTGGAACGCTCCTTCTTGCTTGGGTCCCCACTCAAAAAGCTTCTTCTTTTGAGTCAAAGCAGTGAGTGGAACCGCAATCTTTGAGAAGTTTGAAATAAAACGCCGATAATAACCAGCAAGACCAAGAAAAGATCGAATCTCTGTGGGCGTCGTCGGTGCATTCCAGTCTTTAATAGCAGCAATCTTGGATGGATCCACATGAATACCCTGCTCATTGACTATGTGACCCAAGAATTGAACTTCTTTAAGCCAGAATTCACACTTGGAGAATTTAGCAAAAAGTTGTTCCTTCTTCAGGAGTTCCAATGTTAAGCGAAGGTGTTGTTCGTGCTCGGCTCGAGACTTTGAATAGATCAAGATGTCATCAATAAAAACAATGACGAACTGATCCAAATAAGGCTTGCAGACCCTATTCATTAAGTCCATGAAGACAGCAGGAGCATTAGTCAAACCGAAAGGCATGACTGTGAACTCGAAATGCCCATATCTTGTGCGGAAAGCAGTTTTGGGAATATCTTCTTCGAGAACACGAAGTTGATGATACCCAGAACGCAGATCGATCTTGGAAAAACATGAAGCACCCTGCAGCTGGTCGAAGAGATCATCTATTCGAGGTAGGGGATATCGATTCTTGATGGTGAGCTTATTAAGCTCACGATAATCGATACACATTCGGAAAGATCCATCTTTCTTTTTCACAAAGAGGATAGGAGCTCCCCAAGGTGAAAAGCTTGGTCGAATGAATCCTTTATCAGATAGCTCTTGAAGCTGCTTCGATAATTCTTGCATCTCAGATGGTGCAAGTCGATAAGGCGCTTTTGCAATCGGGTTGGCATTGGGTACAAGATCAATATGAAACTCGACTTGACGAACTGGAGGCAAACCAGGCAGTTCATCAGGAAACACCTCTGGATAATCCCGAACAATCGGAATATCCCGAATATTCTTGCGCTTGTCTTTTTCCTCGGTGACATGTGCCAGAAAAGCAACATATCCTTTCTTTAAAAACTTTTGGGCTTTTGTACACGACATAAGCTTCAATCCGCCAGATGGCTTCTCGCCACGAATCTCCAGAACATCGCCAGAAGGCAAAGGAATACGAACAATCTTATCGAAACAAACCACCTCAGCATGGTGTTTGGTTAGCCAATCCATTCCAATGATAATATCGAAGCTTCCAAGTTGCATCGGTGTGAGGTCAATAGGAAAAAGATGGTTATCAAGGTTCAATTGACAACCATGAATAACCGAGTCAAGAATAAGAGGTTTGCCAGTGGCAATTTCAACAGATAAGGGTTTCCTCAGTTTTGTTCTAGGTATCGCAAGCAAAGGCTCAAAAGACAATGAAACAAAACTTCTATCGGCACCGGAATCAAAAAGAATAGATGCAGGTCGATTGTTAATAAGAAACGTACCGTTGACAACCTCGTTGTCGGCCCTCGCTTCGTTTGCATTCAAGTTGTACGCTCGTCCACGAGCGGGATTCACATTGACGTTTGCATTAGCGTTTGCGTTAGCATTCGCGTGGGCATTTGCCAGCCTCGGACAATTGTTGCGGAAATGACCATACTCTCCACAATTAAAACATGAACCCGGTGGGAATCTCGCAGCATTCCCTTGACCCTGAGCTGGAACCTGAGCAACCTGATTTTGTCCGAAACGACAAACGTTGGCCATATGCCCAAGTCTACCACACGTCGTGCATTGCCTGCAAGGTTGTTGTGCAACGTGATGACCGTTGCAACGAGCACAGTGAGGTGCGGTACCAGCGTATGGTTTCTTTGCAGGTGGCTGAGCTGGTGGGTTCTGCGGGTTCTGAGCAGTCTGGGCTGTAACAGCAAAATTTTGGGCACCCTTTCGCTTCTTGGATTTCTTCGACGTTTCTCCTTCCTTGCCCTTACCCTTTTTCTTGTTTTTCTCGGAATCGGTTGCCTTCTTTTTATCACCCTTGCGGGTGAGTTTACCCTTCCTGACTAGGGTATCAGTCAGGGTAGCAGACAACTCTATTGCTTGGCGAAGGGTAGGAGGATTAACACCGGTCAAAATCTCCAGAATAGAATCGGGTAGGCCATCGATATATCTCTCGATTGCTTTCTCAGGAGGGGTAACCATGGTGGGGCACAATAGGCTGAGTTCCTCAAAACGATCCGTGTATGCACGGTGTTCAGCCCCATCTTGCTTTAAGTCTTCAAACTCTCGTTCCAACACTCGAATCTCGTGACGGGGACAAAACTCCTTCATCATGAGAGCCCGTAACTCTGCCCATGTTTGTGCTAATGCCACTTCGGCACCCCTGTTGCGCATAATACCATTCCACCAGGTAAGCGCTCGCTTCTCAAATACGCTTGAAGCAAATTCAACCTTCCGCGCATTCTGACACTGCACATGTCGGAATGTGTTCTCGATGCTCTCAAACCACTGCAAGAGCGCAGTTGCCCCTTGCGACCCAGAAAACTTTTGTGGCTTCGCAGAATTGAAGTTCTTGAAATTACATTGTGCGTTATTGTTGTTGTTATTATTGTTGTTGTTATTGATGTTGTTGAATATCTCGTGGACTTCGGTTACTACACCGGGAAGTACAGCAGCCACTTGCTGAGAGACCAGGGCTGCTATTTCTTCAATAGTAAAAGTTCGAGGATCGCGTCGAGGAGGCATTGTCTAACAAGGAAACAAGAGAATCGAGTGAGGTTGAAATTTAGGAAAAACAAAAGAGGCATTGACAAAACACAAGGAAGGCGATCATTTGTTTGTTACCTCAAACAAACAAACGACACGCAATGACTAATCAAAGTAAATAGGTCAAAATAATGTATCGCGAAGACATGCTCGCCTATAAGTGAACACTCACCCCAAGAATTCCCAGGTAAGCACAACTGGTCTCGCGTCTGATGAGATGTATACGAAGTGCTTGCCTAGACAGAAAACCCAGAATACAGGCATTCACCCTTCCAGTTTGCACGTGTTCACATTATTTAAACCCAAACTTTGACGAGATTTTAAAAACTTAGAGGGTTCAAAACCATATAATAGAGGGTTCAAAACCTTGTAATCAACCATCCTAGAACGGATGATTAATTTTCGAAGCGGATTCGAATTTGTGTTCTCGTTATGGTTATCACCTAAGGATAGGTGACAGTTTTGTTTTTAAAATCTAAACACAAGTAAACTTGTGTTGGAGTCCTAAAGTTATAGTCTAGGTCAAAGCATTACTAATAACCTAATTCCCTATAACCATTGGCTCTGATACCAACTCTTCTGTCACACCCCGACCGCGTAAAACAACAAAGCGCGGCGGAAAACGTCGGGGCGTGTTGTAACAGAATTATAGTTTCATAACCATGGATACAAAAGTGTTACGTTTTATTGATAATATTAAACATTACATTGTCTTAACATAAAACAAACAAGTTACATAACGACTAATATTGTTTTATGTCACTAAGGCCTTGTCCAGATCCTACGTGACGCATGCATCCTAGTATCATCATCAAGCATCAATTCCTGAAACATATGTGAAAATACAGTCAGCAAAGAAATGCTGGCGAGTACATAGGTTTTATAGGAGTATTGGATTCATGGCTAGTTTAAATGTTGCAATACTTTATTTAAAAACCTTGTTTTGAAAAGAGTATTATATTGCAACCTCATTAACCAACTCAAATCGAGCGGGTTATAGTTTATGAAACCTCGTAGCCATGATTCTTAACCCAAAAACCTTTTGTTTTAGCAAAGCAAATTGTAAAACATCTCGTGTTAACTCGTTAATAAAACTCGTATGTTACTTCGAAAACATCGTTGTGTGACATCGTTTCGTTATAGTTTACCCAAATCGTTTTAACATCGTATCGTCTAAATCATCCTTGTTTTAATTGTGAATAACTTATATATGGTTGTCTCGTTAATAACATTCAAACCTTCGTGACTCATCCCTCGTCGCTTCTCGTTTTCGCATTAACAAACCTCCATAGGGTAAGTTAAAAATTACAGATTCAGTCGTTACCCACAACACCCACACATAACCATGGGTGTAGTGTGATAACAGGATTTGTCAGATCCTACGGTACCATAACCTAATACGGGTCGGCTTGATCATTGCTAATGAATGTCATTTGTTATGTACCCCAATCAACAAGTTTGTTCACATTATCGAAATCGTTATTAGTTTTGTATGAATCGTCTTAATCGGTTTTGAAACCATTGTTATAACATCGAAAATTGTTTAGTACCATCGTTAAAACCTTGAAAACATTTAGTACATATGAATCACCCCAAAACAATTGAAAGCAGTAAAATAGGGGAACTATGTACTCACTTGTAGTGCAAAGTATCCTCAACCAATAGAACTTCAACAAACTCGGGCAAACCAGAGAAATCACACAGTACCTAGTAATCGAATCACTAATCAAACAATAGACGCCTAAATCGGAAGATCGGACAGAATGAGGTCTTGTAAACCAAATGAGTGTTAGAACTCATGTGATATGGTTTAACAAAGCCTACATCCTAAAACGGAACCTAACCTAATTGTGTTCGACCCATCGTGACCCATTAAGGTAACTTAGGTTACTTTAACGTGTCGCGCGCGCAAAGCACGTTCGAGACGTCTAACTAGTCCTATGACAAGTGTTATATGCCTAAACATGTTACATAATCAGTTATGTGACAAAAGTTTAGGTTACATATGCTTAATTACCAATTATACATGAAAAGGGTATTCTGGTAATTTACCTATGGCATATAAACTACTTATCATACAACTACTTAACGAAGCGACCATAAGGTATAACCTCGGAAGGTTATTCCCTATACACTATGGTCACCTAATGTATTTGGTCGGATCCTAATGATCGACCAAACTGGGTCGGGTTCGAAGGTATAAGCGATTTATCAGATCGCTTACACTACGACCCTAGACAACGTGGTAATCAGTAGGCATAGTCCCAAGGGACTATAACCATCGTGATTACAATCACGTTGCGAAGTTCCAACGAACTTCGCATTGACCATTACTGGTCAACGCAGAAAGTGAAACAAAGTTTGACTTTCGGACTCGAAAAACAGTAAAAGAACGAAAGAATACTTACGAAGGGTCCCCGAATGCTAAACTCGATTCAAAAATCTCAGGTATGAAACAAATGTTTCAACTTAGAGTTTCTCAAATCAAATTTCTAGTGATTTTAGCAATGGGGGGTATGAGGTATTTATAGGAATACCCGAACCGTTAAGATCGTTTCATGGAAAATGTGCCTTAATCCCATCCGTACATGTGTTGCAAAGTTATGGTGCTTAAATTCCATCCATACATGTGTTGCAAAGTTATGGTGCCTAAATTCCATCCTTATCCAATGACTAAGCAAGTTTAGAATGTGTGGTTGTGAATTAAACAAGGCTAATACATCGAATCTGGTCCCGAATGCGAAAAACGAACCAAATGATGCGACGAATGGATTTTTCTTATGGCGAACACTAAAATAAAATATTTTAGTGCTTACATAATTTTTTGGATGTCCGGATGTATTCAGAACGTAAGTTATGCGCGAAAATGCAAACTTGTGCACTTTTTGACACTTTTAGTCCCTGATTGACCCAAAAGTTTATTTTAGCACACCGAACCCCTCAAAGCCTATTTCTAAGCTATGTAAAGGATATTTATGGTGTATTTAACTTATGGTCATGTTCCGGAATGTTCGTTACATTGTAAATCCTCAGTTTCACAGTTTGACATAAATAGTCCTTGTGATCGAATAGACTTGTTTTCAACACACCAAACCATTCAAAACTTATTTCTAAGTTATGTAAAGGTTATTTAAGGTATGTTAAGCCTATGTCACTATTCTGGAGTGTTTGTTGCATTAAACTGGTTATATTTACGCATATGTGCGCGTATAACCTTCCAGAAAGCGATTTAAAGATTGAAATCGGAATCGAATCGAATTGTAAAATTACCAAACATAAACACACACATAAAGACATCAAAACACATAGTTTTATTAATAATCAACATTGTTTTACATCGTACTTTGATTAAAGAGTACAGTTGTCACAAAACTATAGTACTATCGTTGCTAAGGCAGGTAGACAGCATTCCATGTGTAAACCTAACAAACAAGCATTCATAAGCCACGTATAACATGCATTAATGGTTAAGCGTTAGAATAGCTTGAGTAGTGTGATAGTTGTAGTTTGAATAGTTGTAACGTATGTAACACCCACAAGTGCTAAAAGCAAAAAGGGTTCGAGTATACTTACAGCGATATGGATTGAAGGGAGCGCTTTACAGCGAGTACGGTTAGCCTGAATAGATTCGATAACGTAACGATAAGTGACGCGTAAAATAGTACAAGTGAGAGTGGGTAGGATGACTGATCGTGCGGATCAGTTATCCGTGAGTAGAAGTCACCCGTGCGCATAACCTATCCGTGCGGATGGTGATGCGTGCGGATGGTGATGCGTGCGGATGGTGATGCGTGCGGATGGTGTTCCATCCGGATAGGTTATCCGTGCGTGTGACTGTCCGTGCGGGTGGCAACCCGTGCGGACTAGTTGTATGTGCGGACGACTTATCCGTACGGTTAGATTGCTTGTGTGGATAAATGTTCAAGTGGATTGTTTCTTCCTAAGATGTGTTTGTGTATGATGGCTTGTGCTTTGGAGTTTTCTTTGTAGCATTTAGAAAACACCTAAGTGTTTCTACCTTTCAAGCCGGCCGCGCGGACGGTGGTCCGTGCGCATGATAATCCGTGCGGGCAGCCTGTGCGCGCGGGCAGAGACAATCCGTCCGGATAGCCTGTCCGTGCGTACGACTTGACCGTGCGGATGAAGATTGTTTGATTTTCATTTTAAGGCCTTAGTATCTCATGATCCGAAGAGTAATCCATTCAGAGGTCGTCCGTCCGGATTGCTCGTTCGTCGATACTCAAACCTCGCTTGGAAAGTGGGTCCCAAGGGTAGTCCGTGCGGGTGACAACCCGTGCGTATGACCTGTACGTGCGTATGACCTGTACGTGCGTACGACTCGTCCGTGCGGACAGCTTGTCCATGCGGACAACTGGTCTGGTTGTTCCGTTCGTCTACACTTGGTTTCTGTTGTCGTTTATCGAGACGTTCTGATTACGTGGCAACCACTTGGAGTTGTGTTCTCACCCGCGTGACTAGACCGGTCAGGAACCACCCTAACTCGGCCTGTCGGCGACTCAGAACGGTCATCCCGGTTAACCCCGAAATTAGTTGTCTATGGGTAGGACTCCAGATCTAGAACTAGGGCATCACTATTGACGAGTAGAACACTAGGACTGATCGGATTCGTACCGGTTTTAAGGGTAAAAGAAGGAGAGAACTTAGGTTTATTTCTTTCCACTCTTTTATCCTTAGAAAAGTTTAGATCTAGGTGAAGTTATTGTAAAAACTTGTAGAAATCGTTTAGATCTGAGATATTCTTGGTGGAAGGAGGTCAAGCTTGAAGTTCTTATGAACTTCATGATGACGTCACCCGAGAATACCTCAAATCCGGGTGATTTCATGGTTAAAATGGAAGATTTGAAAGATAGAAATGTGTAGAATCGTGTAGTGATCAAAGATGTACAAGAATTAGTGCAAGATCTTACCTGGATTGAGTGAAATCTGAGAAAAGGTGAAGAATGCGCGAGGTTCAGACGTCACTTGCCAAAAGTGGAAAAAGTGGAGAGTGACCCGTGTATTTATAGGATGCCAAAAAGGGAAAGGGTGAGCCGTGCGCATGGCACGCACCCGGGTAGGTTGTCCGCGCGGACTGGTCATCGGTGCGGATTGGCAATCCGTGCGGATTGGCCATCCGTGCGGATGCTACCTCCTTTGGTGTGTTCGGTGCGATGCTGATTCGGTTTCGATTTGCGAGCGATTCGATAGGGTTTCCTAATCAAACTACTTTCAGTCCCAACTACTTCTTATAGGGTTCGACTCGGAATTCGGGTTCGGGTTCGTTTATATTCGAGTTAGACTTCGAGTTCGATTGAGTTCGCTTGATTATCACAACGCAACATAACATAAAATAAACATGCACAAGTAACACGTAAGGCACACACACACGTATAACTGACAAGTAAAATACATCGTTCGAGTTACGATTTGATGTCGATTTGATTTGCATAGCTTGATTAACTTTATCGCATTGTTACTTCCTATCGTTCACATTCGTAGGTTGATTGAAATACAGTTAGCAGGACTTGATTATTGTAATGTACGACATTTACTCCACATAATCTAAATATCATACAAACAATTCTACGAGTCACGTCGCGCGAAATCGGTCGTTGACATTGACCTTGACTTTGACTTTCACTCGTGAAAACACGGGGTGTTACAGCCTCCCCTTGTTTAGGAAATTTCGTCTCGAAATTAAGCTGAGGCTGTAACTAGTTCGTGAATCACGTGTGAGAGTTCTTCGTTCGGACCATTGGAAATTTTCAAATTAACCAGGATTTTACGGTTAAAATCGGCTGATTTTTGGATATGATAAGCGAAAGTACCCGATTTAAAAGCCTATAAAGTCTTAGATTTCAATTCGAAGTCGTTTGAGAGAAATCTTTTTCAATCTTTAATTTTTCATTTTCAAAACCTTTTTCTTTTTCTTTTAAAACCTTGATCATTGTAGGTTCTGGTTTGGATTCGTTTCGATTGCGATCCGACTCTTATGACGTGCGGAATCCGTGCACGAGTGAGATCGAACAGACAAAAACGTACAATTTTAAGGTGATTCAATAGATTCGTATGACGTGTACAAGCTTTCTCTCTCTAGTTTCCCTCTCTAACCTCCAAATGAGCAAAGGTCTCAATCTCTAACCCTAACACTTCTATTTATAGGCCAAGGATATATAAGGAGTCTCTCCTTATTTACAAGTATGCCACCTTGCCCTTCTTAACCGGTCATTACTCCTTCGTTAAACAACTGTGGATACTTTGCCTTCATGTCGCTTTCGAGTTCCCAAGTGAACTCCGCGCCTCGTTTGCCTTCCCACCGGACTTTCACAATAGGAATGCGTGAGCGCCTGAGTTCTTTGGTTTTACGATCCATGATTTCGACAGGCTTTTCCACGAAGTGTAATGTTTCGTTCACTTGTAGATCGTCTAGAGGAACATGTAAGTCGGGGTTGTAGATGCACTTTCGGAGGTTTGACACGTGGAAAGTCGGATGGACATTGCTAAGTTCTTCTGGTAATTCGAGTCTGTAGGCGACTTTTCCGATCCTTTCCAGAATCTTAAAAGGTCCAACATATCGAGGCGCGAGTTTCCCCTTTTTGCCGAATCGGACTACACCCTTCCAAGGTGATACCTTTAGGAGTACGTAGTCACCAACGCCATACTCACGGTGCTTGCGCTTTTTATCGGCGAGAAGCTTCTGTCTATCCCGAGCTTTCGCTAGATTGTCTCGGATTTGGAAAATTTTGTCTGTCGTTTCTTGTAGCAGCTCCGGACCGGTTAGTTGCGAGTGACCGATCTCGTGCCACACAATAGGCGATCGACATCTTCTTCCGTATAAGGCCTCGAAAGGTGCCATCTGGATGCTAGCCTGGTAGCTGTTGTTGTACGAGAATTCGACTAACGGAAGGTGTCTATCCCAATTACCACCGAAGTCTAGAACACACGAACGGAGCATGTCTTCAAGCGTACGAATCGTTCTTTCAGTCTGACCGTCGGTTTGTGGGTGGAACGCAGTACTTAGATTAAGCGTTGTGCCGAGTGCCGTTTGAAACGTTTCCCACAATCGTGAAGTGAACCGAGCATCACGATCAGAGATGATGTCACGAGGCGTCCCATGTCGACAAATGATCTCGTCGGTGTAGATTCAGGCTAATCGTTCTACCTTGTTGTCTTCTCGTATCGGCAGAAAATGAGTAGATTTAGTCAATCGGTCAATAACAACCCAAATGCTGTCGTGACCTGATGACGTGGTTGGAAGCTTGGTTACGAAATCCATGGCTATGCTCTCCCACTTCCACATGGGGATTGGAGGTTGTTCGAGCAAGCCAGAGGGTCGTTGATGTTCAGCCTTGATTCTAGCACAGGTTAGGCATCTTCCGACGTAGAGAGCGATATCTCGTTTCATACCCGGCCACCAGTACCTATAGCGAAGGTCGTGGTACATTTTGTCGGCACCAGGATGAATAGAGTATCGTGATTTGTGGGCTTCATCCATGATAATCTGCCGCAGGTTGGTTCGCTTGGGAATCCAAATCTTGTCTAGGAAGTGAAATATCCCGTTTGATTTGCTCACAAGTTGGGCCCCATCGTGATAGATTCTCTCTTTCTTCAAGGTGCGCTCGTTGAAACATGCATGCTGGGCGTCGCGAATAAGAGCTTCGAGATTGTGCTGGGCTTGAACATTTCGAGTGCTAAGCAGATAACTCCGTCTACTAAGTGCGTCGGCAACAACATTTGCTTTGCCTGGGTGATAACGAATCTCACAGTCGTAGTCGTTGAGAAGCTCTACCCATCGGCGTTGACGCCTATTTAGTTCCCTCTGATTAAAGATGTGTTGTAGGCTCTTATGATCGGTGAAGATCGTACACTTGGTACCGTACAGGTAGTGTCGCCAAATCTTTAATGCAAAAACAACTACGCCTAGCTCGAGATCGTGGGTTGTATAGTTCTTCTCGTGGATTTTGAGCTGACGAGATGCGTAAGCTATAACCTTGTCTCGTTGCATTAAGACACAACTGAGACCAAGGTTAGAAGCATCACAGTAGACAGTGAAATTATCGTTTCCGTCGGGTAGCGTGAGAACAGGAGCATTGCAAAGCATGTACTTGAGGTTTCGAAAGGCAGACTCTTGTTTGGTTCCCCAGACAAAAGGCTGATCCTTATGAGTGAGAGAGGTAAGTGGTACAGCAATCTTCGAGAATCCTTCGATGAATCGTCGATAATAGCCCGCTAGCCCGAGAAAGGAGCGGACTTCAGTCGGGTTCTTAGGCGTAACCCAGCTCTTAACAGCTTCAATCTTCGCAGGATCGACGTGAATACCCTGACTATTTATGATGTGACCCAGAAACTGAACCTCCTCCAACCAAAACTCGCACTTGGAGAATTTGGCGTAGAGTTGGTTCCCCTGGAGTAACTCGAGAACCAAACGTAGATGTTGCGCGTGTTCGGCTCTCGTTTTGGAATAGAACAAGACATCGTCGATGAACACGATGACGAAACGGTCAAGATACGGTTTACACACTCGATTCATCAGATCCATGAAAACTGCTGGTGCATTGGTTAGGCCAAAAGGCATGACAACGAATTCGTAATGGCCGTAACGAGTGCGAAACGCAGTTTTGGGTATATCTTCCTCTTGTATACGCAGCTGATGGTATCCGGAACGCAGATCGATCTTCGAGAAACACGTAGCGCCTTGTAGCTGATCAAACAAATCGTCGATTCGAGGCAGAGGATAGCGGTTCTTGATAGTCAACTTATTCAATTCCCGGTAGTCGATGCACATCCGGAACGACCCATCCTTCTTTTTGACGAAAAGGACTGGTGCGCCCCAAGGAGAGGTGCTCGGGCGAATAAAGCCTTTTTCAAGTAATTCCTGGAGTTGGGTTGAGAGTTCGCGCATTTCGGACGGCGCGAGTCGATAAGGAGCTCTGGCGATAGGATTGGCTCCAGGAATGAGGTCAATGCGAAAATCAATATCACGCTTCGGAGGTAGTCCGGGAAGATCCTCTGGAAAAACTTGAGGAAATTCTCGAACCACTGGAACGTCTTGTACTTTCTTCTTCTCTTTCTTTTCCTTCTCCGCTGCTACGACATGAGCCAAGAAAGCCCTGTATTCCTTACGGAGATACTTGCTAGCTTGTAGGCATGACATAAGCTTGAGACCCTTCGAAGTAGTATCACCATAAACGCACAATGAATCACCGTTGGCGAGAGAAAAACAAATCATTTTATCGAAGCACACAACTTCGGCGTGGTTTTCGCGAAGAAAGTCCATGCCTACTATGACATCAAAGCTTCCTAGTTGCATAGGAATGAGATCGATTGAGAAGATGTGATTGTTGAGCTCGAGTGTGCAATCACGAATAACAGAGTTTACGGCGACGGTTCTTCCGGTAGCGACTTCAACATCGAATGCAGAGGAGAGTCGAGAACGTTTACGACTAAGGAGTTTCTCAAATTCGAGTGACACAAAGCAATTATCGGCTCCAGTATCAAACAAACATGAAGCATAAATACCATTCACAAGGAACGTACCATTCACCACGTTGTTGTCGGCCTGGGCTTGACGCACATTGAGATTGAAAGTTCTGGCTCGTGCGGCCTGTTGCTGCTGCTGTTGCTGCTGCTGTGGTTGCTGCTGTTGCTGCTGGGGTTCTTGTTTCACCACCCTGTTCGGGCACATGTTGGCGAAATGATTCGGGTCGCCACACGTGAAGCATGCTCTGGCTTTGACTGCGGGTGCCGGAGGAGCTTGTTGACCCTGTGGGGCGGCGAGTAGAGCTTGATTGGCAGGAGCTTGACGAATACGGCAGTTGGCAGTAAAGTGGCCGTAGACGTTGCAATGGGCACAGAAGCGACATTGAATAGCAGTCGGGTGATGATAGGTGCAAGTAGGGCAGAGTGGGTGTGGCCCAGTATATGCACGCTTTGCAGGCGGTGCATTGGCCACAGGCGCCACAACTTGACGCTGTTGAGCAGGTACAGCTTGGATCGGTGCAGCAGTAATCGCACAGTTCTTGTTGGTGGAGCTGTTCTTCCTCTTGTTCTTTCTCTTGTTGCTTGACGACGTGGTTTCAGTAGCTGGTGCACTAGTGGTAGCTTGATGCAGATGCTTGGAGGTCTTATCCCATACCCCAGCCTTGACCCTTTTGTCATTGATCTCAGCGGCCAACAGATAGGTTTCTTCGATCGTGGTAGTCTTGGCCGCTTGCACGAAATCAGCAACGCAGTCGGGCAAAGCTCGGATGTACTTCTTGATGGTCATATCAGGAGTCTTGACCTGGTCAGGACAGATAATGCTGAGCTGTTTGAAGCGAGCAGTGAGGCCAGCATTGTCTCCATCCTTCTGATGTATGTGCCAGAATTCATCTTCAAGCTTTTGACGCTCGTGAGGAGGGCAGAATTCCTCCAGCATGACCTCCTTGAGCTCATCCCACGACAACCCGTAAGCTGCATCATTCCCTCTCTTGTTCCTCTCGGCCGTCCACCAGTCCAAAGCACGGGACTGAAAGACGCCGGTAGCGTTCAGAGTTCGAAGGTCATTAGGGCAACCACTTTGTCGCAGAGTAACCTCGATAGAGTCAAACCAGTGGAATAGCGCAGTAGGACCTCCTTCGCCTATGAATTCTTTCGGCCCACATGACTTGAATTGTTTGAAACTGAAAGGTCTCGCGGCAGCTCTAGGACCCTCAGTCCTCGATTCCTCAGATGATTTGCTGGCATTCTCGCAGACATCGCTCACAGCCTTTGCTACAGCTTTCGTGACGATGGAAGCAAGGCGTCTGTCCCTCTTTTCCTGACGAGAGAGTTGATGACGGGATCCAGACGACATTGTCTGCAATAGACATCGCCATGGAACTTAACACATGTATTCGAATCTCACCTCACACGTCTAGCACTACTAAAGCTCAGTAACACGTACCATTTAACGCACATAGTCACAAAGTCACAGATTTGCACAAAATCACATAGACATATAGAGCACATAATCACAGTATTCCTAATCATATAAGCACAACAGCAAGAAACACATATACTTAGTTACTATAGGCACCTACGAGCGTACGAAGTATTCTAACTGCTCCTATTGTTGATTCGCTAGCGATGAGTTGTGTGGGTTTCGTGTTTTAGCAGAAGAAGTAGTGTTGAGTCGAAACCAAAAGTATCTCAAAACGTTAACAAATACAGGAAATTCATAAAATTTTCATAAAGTTCGATAAATCGAAGGTAGATTGTCTGTGGCTAATAGACTTCGACTAACCAAAGTAGCTCGACTATTCGCAAGGATCCTGCACAACGACCTCCAGGACTATGCCTTTGCCTTGATTCTTGGGCGTTGGCGCAATTCCCTTTGGTTAGGTTGTGTCTTTAGACCGTTGGAGTCCATCGAACTTTGGTGGAGTTTTGTATAAAAGCGGGACGAGTCGTCAAGGTTAGGGTTTCACCCCTATCTTGCAACTTCCGTCCTTGTTTGATAAAAAAAAATTGAGGAGATTATTCATCAAAATATGGATTTCACTCCTGATTTGGTATAATTCCCCCCGTTTGTAGCTAAAAACGCAAGCTGATTAGGCAACTTTAGTCGAGAGTTTGCGGTTTTCACACCTATTCTCAGCCTCATTACCTGTTCACAACTTGAAAATTTGAGTGCAATGATAGAAAAGAGTGAGTGATAGTGGCGAATTTACGCATACGCGTGAGTTGGTCTGTTGATTCTTAACTATAGTCTAGGTCTCTAAGACTTCGACCCGGACTAGGTCGAGTCTTGCCTAATTCCTTATAGTTATGGCTCTGATACCAATCTGTCACACCCCAACCGATGGCGGAATCATCGGGGCGCGGCATTGAGCGAAACAGATTGTCCAGAAGTTTCCATAACAACTATCATCACCATTTAAGTAAACATTACGCCCCATACCGTAACATAAATAGTCAAACAAGTTATTACAGGCAACATCAAAACAAATACTCTGTTCCGACAACTCAGATTTAAATAAGTAGCAATTGTTTATCTGTTTATCTACAGACAACTATTTGTTGGGCTCTAAAGCTTTATTCTAGCTTCCAATTCCTACCACATATGCGTCCTAAGCACCTGTCACATACGTTAAAATAAAGTCAATACATAAAATGTAAAGGTGAGCATACAAGTTTGATAATAGCATATAGAGTTCGAATTCGTTTACGCATAACCAGCACGTACACATAGTGAAATGAAGCACGTTAGTTATCGACATAGATCCATCGATACCAATGACTGCGGGTTGACTGCCCGAGGCAGTTCGCAATACACGATTACCACTGTAATCCATGCAAGTATAAGATCCTTAACAACCCCCGTGTGAACGGGTCCTGAGTCCAAACTATAGTACTATCGTTGCTAAGGCAGGTAGACAACATTCCATGTGTAAACATAACAAACAAGCATTCATAAGCCACGTATAACATGCATTAATGGTTAAGCGTTAGAATAGCTTGAGTAGTGTGATAGTTGTAGTTTGAATAGTTGTAACGTATGTAACACCCAAAAGTGCTAAAAGCAAAAAGGGTTCGAGTATACTCACAGCGATATGGATTGAAGGGAGCGCTTTACAGCGAGTACGGTTAGCCTGAATAGATTCGATAACGTAACGATAAGTGACGCGTAAAACAGTACAAGTGAGAGTGGGTAGGATGACTGATCGTGCGGATCAGTTATCCGTGAGTAGAAGTCACCCGTGCGCATGACCTATCCGTGCGGATGGTGATGCGTGCGGATGGTGTTCCATCCGGATAGGTTATCCGTGCGTGTGACTGTCCGTGCGGGTGGCAACCCGTGTGGACTAGTTGTACGTGCGGACGACTTATCCGTACGGTTAGATTGCTTGTGTGGATAAATGTTCAAGTGGATTGTTTCTTCCTAAGATGTGTTTGTGTATGATGGCTTGTGCTTTGGAGTTTTCGTTGTAGCATTTAGAAAACACCTAAGTGTTTCTACCTTTCAAGCCGGCCGCGCGGACGGTGGTCCGTACGCATGATAATCCGTGCGGACAACCTGTGCGCGCGAGCAGAGACAATCCGTCCGGATAGCCTGTCCGTGCGTACGACTTGACCTTGCGGATGAAGATTGTTTGATTTTCATTTTAAGGCCTTAGTATCTCATGATCCGAAGAGTAATCCATTCAGAGGTCGTCCGTCCGGATTGCTCGTTCGTCGATACTCAAACCTCGCTTGGAAAGTGGGTCCCAAGGGTAGTCCGTGCGGGTGACAACCCGTGCGTATGACCTGTACGTGCGTATGACCTGTACGTGCGTACGGCTCGTCCGTGCGGACAGCTAGTCCGTGCGGAAAACTGGTCTGGTTGTTCCGTTCGTCTACACTTGGTTTCTGTTGTCGTTTATCGAGACGTTCTGATTACGTGGCAACCACTTGGAGTTGTGTTCTCACCCGCGTGACTAGACCGGTCAGGAACCACCCTAACTCGGCCTGTCGGCGACTCAGAACGGTCATCCCGGTTAACCCCGAAATTAGTTGTCTATGGGTAGGACTCCAGATCTAGAACTAGGGCATCACTATTGACGAGTAGAACACTAGGACTGATCGGATTCGTACCGGTTTTAAGGGTAAAAGAAGGAGAGAACTTAGGTTTATTTCTTTCCACTCTTTTATCCTTAGAAAAGTTTAGATCTAGGTGAAGTTATTGTAAAAACTTGTAGAAATCGTTTAGATCTGAGATATTCTTGGTGGAAGGAGGTCAAGCTTGAAGTTCTTATGAACTTCATGATGACGTCACCCGAGAATACCTCAAATCCGGGTGATTTCATGGTTAAAATGGAAGATTTGAAAGATAGAAATGTGTAGAATCGTGTAGTGATCAAAGATGTACAAGAATTAGTGCAAGATCTTACCTGGATTGAGAGAAATCTGAGAAAAGGTGAAGAATGCGCGAGGTTCAGACGTCACTTGCCAAAAGTGGAAAAAGTGGAGAGTGACACGTGTATTTATAGGATGCCAAAAAGGGAAAGGGTGAGCCGTGCGCATGGCACGCACCCGGGTAGGTTGTCCGCGCGGACTGGTCATCGGTGCGGATTGGCAATCCGTGCGGATTGGCAATCCGTGCGGATTGGCCATCCGTGCGGATGCCACCTCCTTTGGTGTGTTCGGTGCGATGCTGATTCGGTTTCGATTTGCGAGCGATTCGATAGGGTTTCCTAATCAAACTACTTTCAGTCCCAACTACTTCTTATAGGGTTCGACTCGGAATTCGGGTTCGGGTTCGTTTATATTCGAGTTAGACTTCGAGTTCGATTGAGTTCGCTTGATTATCACAACGCAATATAACATAAAATAAACATGCACAAGTAACACGTAAGGCACACACACACGTATAACTGACAAGTAAAATACATCGTTCGAGTTACGATTTGATGTCGATTTGATTTGCATAGCTTGATTAACTTTATCGCATTGTTACTTCCTATCGTTCACAGTCGTAGGTTGATTGAAATACGGTTAGCAGGACATGATTATTGTAATGTACGACATTTACTCCACATAATCTAAATATCATACAAACAATTCTACGAGTCACGTCACGCGAAATCGGTCGTTGACTTTGACCTTGACTTTGACTTTCACTCGTGAAAACACGGGGTGTTACAACTTCGTTACAAAAGTGTACTGCGGCCATCCGACAACTTGCATATGGCACAAGCGTTGATTCATTTGACGAGTACCTGAGAATGTCTTCCAAGACTGCGCGAGACACACTCATACACTTTTGTAAAGGTATATTTAGTAAATTTTGTTTTCAAATTTTTTATATATTTAACTTTAGCGTCAATTTTTTTATATGTTACTGTCAATGTTCGTATACATATTTAAATTAAATTTATATAGGTGTGATTGAGTTGTATGGGCCGGCTTATTTACGACGTCCGACTTGGAGTGATCTCCAAAGGATGTACGAAGTGCATGAGCATGTTCACGGTTTCCCCGGTATGATCGGTAGCATGGACTGCATGCACTGGAAGTGGGAACAATGCCCTACCGCTTGGCGTGGTACACATACTAGAGGCGACATTCGCAAACCGTCGTTAATATTGCAGGCGGTTGCATCTTATGATCTTTGGATATGGAATGCATATTTTGGTCAACAAGGTTCTCACAACGACATCAACGTGTTTGAGTCTTCACCGGTTCTCGAAGAGATTATAAACGGGTTGGCAGCAACTTCAGCGTTTTATGCGAGCGATAATTACTACAAACGCGGATATTATTTAACTGACGGTATCTATCCGGAGTACGCAACGTTCGTAAAGACGTTCACCGAGCCTATTGATCTTAAAAGAAAATATTTCACGAGAAAACAAGAATCAGCAAGAAAAGATATCGAGCGAGCGTTTGGAGTTCTTCGAAAGCGATGGCACGTCATCAATTATCCAACAAGATACTGGACAAAGGAAAAAATGCATGACGTCATTTACACATGCATTATTTTGCATAACATGATATTGGAAGACGAAGACAAAGCCATTTGCCAAGATTACAATGAGAATGACCCTTCATTGTTCCCGGAGTATTGGACACAAGAAGTATCATCGGAGACACGACTCGAGAACATAATGGATATAAAGAATAGACAGAAACACACCATGCTTATTTATGACTTGATCGATCACCTATGGGACAACAAACAACCAGGATACGAGGCGGAACTCGTTAACGAGGATGAAGGAGATAAAGAGGATGAAGATAATAACAATGTAGTCGACCTCGACCTAAACGAGTACGTTAGTGACGATGAGTAGTAGATGTGTATTGTTGTATGTTTTTTAATGAATAAGTTGTATGTTGGTTATTTTATTTAATGAGTATCAATAATTTTATAAAAAAATATAACACTTTATATTTTTAACATAAAAAAAATCAAAATTAAATGGGTGCCACGTGTCGCAAGACGCCCCACCCAGCAAGGTTGCCCCACTACCCCTTTTTTGGTCAAAATCCTCTTATGTGACGTGGCGCCACGTGTCGCAAGACGCCCACTCAAAAGGTTGCCCCACTACACTAGTCTAAGTCATCAGTTTAATTGATTTCACACTCTAGCTATCTCGTTTAACCTATTTATATTAGATTTTATTCTTTTTAAATTGTGTTTTATGTTATAATTTAAATTGGTCTAGTATTTTCTGTTATAATTTTAATTTAAAAGAGAAATTGATATAAAATTATATAATCAAAATATAATATTTTATTTACATTTGTTTTTTATTGTAAAATATTAATGCGTGAAAATAAAACAGTTAAAAAGAATCAAGTTAAGACTTATTAAGAGGATTGGATATTCATGTCATCTTTGGGTACACATGTGTGACACGAATTTTGATTTTGAGCTGGTATAGTATGAAATTTTTTATTTCGGGTCTAGTTAAATCACCTGGCTACCTATAAAAAGAGGTGTACAAAACAACCGGTTTTAGGACCGAAAAAAAAAAAAAAACGAAACCAGTTTTTTTTAACCGTTAACTTTTTTGCTGAAAACTTTGAAAAGCTCCCGCATGTTGAGTCTGCTGGGGACATTATTCAGCTCGTGCGTGTCGTGGTATATTCATCTGTTGCCTTATGGACACGTTCAAGTTAATTTTGTTTATAATTTTAAAGTTGTGGTGCGTGAATAAAGACCGTGTTTGTTGTCTTTTGTTGGTGACTTGATTTTTTTTTGTTTGTTGGTATTTCAGATGAAAAGTCATCGGTCAGGGGTTAATGTTCTTTTTGATAAAAAGTTTTCGTCTTTTGCTATATATGAAGGAAGAGAAGGTTCAAAATTTACACCTTATCAAGTTTCATCTAAGTTTCATGGTAGAGATCGAGACAAGAAGTTCATCGCAGGCTTGAGAAAGTGGACAGTCAGTCATCGACCTGAGACAGGTACAGGTTATAATGTGAAGACTTTTGTAGGAATTTAGAAGAAATCCTTAGTGTTCTCCATAGAACCTTCCCCTATATATATATATATAGCGATTGTCACTAAAATGATCTGCACAGTGAGAAATTGAAGGTTGATGTAATATAGTATCCTCATCTTTCATTAAGTATTGAATGGTTGGTTTCTCATTATAATTATGAGCATTCCTAGTTTGTAACTTCTGGTGAATAATGTAATTAACAGCATCAAGTGATTCCTTGTCACTGAAAGATATCAAGCAAGGAAACCAATCCACCTTAATTTGTAAGGTAATTCAACACAAAATATTCTTTTAATGCTTCAATGTGTTTGGTATAGGTTTATAGTAAATTATAATAGTCTTCCATCATTTGTGAAGCTACTTTTTAATGGGCATTTTGCCATCTGTAGGTTCTTCATGTATGTGAAGTCAAAGATGGTGAGTGGATGCTTTTCGTATGGGACGGAACCGATGCTCCGCCAGTAAATATTCACACAAAGTGAGTGATGTTTAACCTTTAGTGGTTAAGCTCACATGTTGACTCCGTGTTATTCATGCTTAGTAACCACTTATACACATATGTGGAGTCTCTGCAGTTCTTTGTTGATTTTCGTTCTAAATTTTGTCGTTATTTACATCTGTAGGCTTGATGAAGAATTTGACAACCCTCTTCCGTTGCAGCTGGAATCAATACCTCTGTCAAGAAACGTTTTGTGTAAATTCCCAACTGTTGGAACTGTTTTAAGGATGACTAATGGCAACTGCAACGAGAAGCTGGGCCTTCACTTACTGAAGCCTGGTAAATGGGTTCAATTTAAGAATATAAATTTTGAAGTTCGTTATGGTTTATGGTGTGGCATTCTGCTCTCAAAATCTAAGTTCAGTTTCTTGCCTGGCGATGATGACCATGCAATACATTGTCGAAGGTTAAGTATACACAATAAATTATTTGGACTGTTAAAATTGTGGAAAAATTCTCACATTTTATCACGTGGTTCAGGACATATGAAGAACGGGCGGAAAGCAAATGGGATCGAAAGCCGTTCACGTGCCTCCCCTGGCCTTCTAAAGTTACAGGTCCAGCCCTTACGCTTTGCATATTTGTTTTTAATTACCTTCATTTATATACGGTCCCACGTTCTACTTTCTACATTTATATGCAGATACGGACCATCAAGATGTGCCATTTGTTACGCTAATGGACGTCCTCACCTATCCAGAGGTATAACAGTCTTCTTCCACTATCAAAGCATTTCTTATGTGACGATGAGTTTAAATATTCAGGTGATAGCCAAATTCAGATGTGTGGTTCGGGTAGTGGCGACACTGCCAGGTCATCCTAGGGACTTCAAAGCTCCTTGTGGTACTTACAGGATCAGACTCATCCTTGAAGATCCTACTGCCAGAATTCATGCTTATATATATGCAGAAGACGGGGTTTGTGTTTTCTATTTAAATATAGACTAGCATAACTCTCATTTGTTTCTAATCTTTATTGTCCTCGCTTTCTTTTATTATTAGGTGAAGTTTTTTGAGGGCTATCCCTCCATTGATACGATGATTAAAAAGCATAACGCGTTGCTTGGAGTTGAAGAAACAGATGATGCCGATTCGGATGAAAAGCCAAGAAATCCTCCATGGGTGGAATGCTGCTTATGCTCTTATAATATTGATGAGACTGACGTCTGGGGTAGCATAAGATATCGGATCTTTGATACCACACTTCTTGGTTGAGTGCTTAAGTTATGGCCTACAAATGTTCTGTAACTTGTACATATGCATCTTTTTTGATCCCTCTCTTCCCCCCACAATTTTTGCTCTCAATCAGCATATGGAATTAGGATCAGATCAATATGTGATTTTGATTTGTTGGGACCTATGCAGTTAATCTCGGCAATATATCGGTGCTATATCACGTCCTCTAAATGACATCCACCTAAGATGTCTCGTCCATTTGTAGCTACTATTGTTAATGCTATAAGCATGTTTTGAATACGAAATGCCTCGCGTATATGAGACTAACACTATCCCCTTGGCTTCTAGGATACTTCAATATACAACACTACCTCATCTTGCAGTTATTGTTAACAAAGTTTGTCAGTTCATATATTGGCCTACATGCGTTAATCGTCAATTGTGAAAATTGTGTGCTATCTTCCCAACACCGCCACTCATGGCCCCTTTTCTTTGGGTGTGTGTTTCCTTTCACATTGGAAGCAATCACATGCTTAACTAGACCTTCTAGGAGATCCCTTGAATGCCTTGAAAGAGTTGAAGACATGCTGGTATAGCTTTATAAGAGGGGTAGCCCCCGCTACCCCTTGGCGCTTCGGCAGTAGAGTAAATTTTGTAAAATTTAACGTTTTTTCGATTTCGTTACCCTTTTTTTAAACGTTGCCCTATAAAGATTTTCTATATTCGCCACCATTGAAAATAGCTTCATGTGAAGATTGCTTTTATTCTCGTAGCAATGTATATAACCAAGCTCTTTTTTTACATAAAACTTGATTAGAAATTACTTAAAAATAATTCCTATGTAATTTGCCAAGATAATTGGAATGATATATATATATATAGGGCTGTAAACGAACCGAACGTTCAGTGAACAGTTCGTGAACCGTTCGGCGGGAAGTTCGTTTATGTTCGTTCGATTAGCTTAACGAACGAACACGAACAAAAAATTTCGTTCGGTTAGCTTAGCGACCGAACACAAACACATGTCTCGTCGTTCGACTGCGTTCGTGAACGTTCGGTAATATATTCGGTTATGTTCATTCATGTTCATTCGTTTACGTTCGTTCGTGTTCGTTTGATTATATTAAAAAAAATAATAATAAGAAACTTTAATCTAAATATATTGAAAACTTGAAACCCTATTTTTTTCTAAGTTAGCTAAAATTTGGACATTCTAAGCCATTTTTTGGGATAATTATGTCTAAGTTAGTTAAACTTGATTCATTGTTTAAGGAACGAACACGAACGTAAACTTATGCTCGGTTTACAGCTCTCTCTCTCTCTCTATATATATATAGACTCGTTTGAAAAAAAGAAAAAAAAATTAGGGCTTTGACCACAAAACCAAATTTGGACATTCTAAGCCATTTTTTGGGATAATTATGTCTAAGTTAGTTAAACTTGATTCATTGTTTAAGGAACGAACACGAACGTAAACTTATGCTCGGTTTACAGCTCTCTCTCTCTCTCTATATATAGACTAGTTTGAAAAAAAGAAAAAAAAAATTTAGGGCTTTGACCACAAAACCAAAGTACCGACTATCGTTAAATACTTAAATCCCATTCTGAACAACAATGGCTTCTCCAGCAAAATTCGAAACAACCTATCTTCATCATCTATGCTTCGAATCAACACTCAAAGAAACCTCATCAATGGCATTCACACAACCCACCTTAACAATCTCTTCAAACCCAGAAACCTTTCCCACATACCCACCGAACAATCACCCACACATTTGTCCCCCAATCACCCCCCTCATCCTCCATCATCCTCCAAATCAGTCATTAGAACCGTATGCTCATTAGTCTGCCAATCATACTACCAACAACAAACCCACTTCAAATCCACACCAACCCAACTCAATCTCTCAATAACCCCCGATTACTTAACACCAGAACAAGCGATCACCGTCGTTGCCTCACTTTCCGACGACGCTGGGTCAATGGTGGCTCTGAGTTTCTTCTACCGGGCAATTGGGTATCCAAAATTCAGATACTTTATGCGGTTTTATGTTGTTGCAGCAACTTGTTTGATTGAGAATTTGAATTTGGAGAGGGCCCATGAAGTGGTGAGGTGTATGGTGACGAATTTTGGGGAGATTGGGAGGTTGAAGGAGGCTGTTAGGATGGTTGTTGAGATGAGGAATCAAGGTTTGGAGGCGTCTACTCGAACGTTGAACTGTGTTGTTGGTGTTGCGATGGATATGGGTTTGGTTGATGTTGCACGCAAGGTGTTTGATGAAATGTGTGAGAGAGGTGCGGTTCCGGATTCTTTAACTTTCAAAATTTTGATCAGTTACTATTGTAAAGTTAATGACGTTTCGCTAGTTTATCAGTGGTTATATGCAATGTTGGATAGAGGATTCGTTTTAGATAGCGCGACGTGTACACTGGTTCTTTCTTGTTTTTGTGAGACAGGTGGTGTTTAATCGAGCATTATGGTTGTTCCGTAAAATGATTGGGATGGGGTTTAAACCGAACGTTATAAACTTTACTACGGTAATAAATGGTTTGTGTAAGAAGGGAAGTATTAAGCAGGCTTTCGAGTTGTTAGAGGAGATGGTTACGAAAGGCTGGAAACCAAATGTGCATACGCACACAATATTAATCGATGGCATGTGTAAAAAAGGGTGGACCGATAAAGCGTTTAGGCTGTTTCTAAAGCTTGTTAAAAGCGAATCTTATAAACCTAACGTCTACACTTACACTGCCATGATAAGCGGGTACTGCAAAGAGGGTAAAGTCAACCGTGCAGAGATGCTGTTGACCCGTATGCGTGAACAGGGGTTAGTTCCTAACGTGGATACTTATACTACTCTCGTTAGCGGGTACTGCAAAACTGGAAATTTAACCCGTGCGTATGAGTTGATAAATGAGATGACGAAAGAAGGATCACCTCCAAATATGTGTACGTACAATGCAGTTATCGACGCGCTGTTTAAAAAAGGAAGAGTTCAAGAAGCTTATAAACAGTTAGACGTAGCGTTGAAACACGGGCTGCAAGCTGACGAGGTTACATACACTATTCTCACAATGGAGAAATGCAAGCAATCAGATCTTAAACACGCCTTAATCATATTGAGCAAGATGATTAAAGTCGGTATAAAATGTGATATACATCTTTACACCACCCTGATTTCAAACTTTTCTCGATTAAAACGAATGAGCGACTGCGAGAGGCTTTTCTACGACGCAGTGAAACATGGTTTAATCCCAACTAAAGAAACCTACACTTCAATGATATGCGGATACTGTATAGACGGAAATACGAATTCCGCTATAAAAATGTTCGAGAGAATGAGCGAACATGGTTGCGTGCCTGATAGTATTACTTACGGTGCTCTGATAAGCGGACTTTGCAAAAAGTCAAAGTTAGACGATGCTCGATCTTATTACAATGCCATGATGGATAAGGGACTTAACCCGTGTGAGGTGACCCGTTTAACAATCGTGTACGAGTATTGTAAAGCGAATGATCTGCTTACGGCTATGAAGGTTGTAGATAGATTAGAAAAGAAGCTATGGGTTCGTACGGTAAACACTTTGATAAGAAAGCAATGCAGCTAGAAGAGAGCCGAAGTACCTTGCTCACTCATACTGTAAACTAACAAATTGTCAAATAACACAAAATAATAATATACATATTTACATAAAATTACATAAGTTATTTCCTAACACAATTGGTTAAAATTTAGGTATTAGGAGAACACCTAAAGGCATGTCTCTAATACCTCCTTCTGTCGCAGCCCCCACCCCTACACCGAGAGCGGGCGCCACGAGAACACAGAGCGGGTGGTATCGGTGTTTATTAATTTGGCAGCGGAATTTAAAACATCAGGATCGTAGTTAGGAAATAAATCTCAGAGTTTCAAAACACCAAACTTTTGTAATAAATAAATGGGATAAAACCAAAGTTTTATTCATAATACATTTATAGGGATAAATCCTAATTATTGAAAACATAATCTCCTTTTTATTTAGGTAAATTTTATAGCCACTTTTTAAGCCTTCAGTGCTCCATAGCTGGCTTCTTATAAGAAATACTAACGACCCCATCGTAACGCGCATGTCCTAAGTCGACTTAGTTATTCTATTCTATGTTTTACATTTCGATCTGGTTTATGCGAGTTAAGATGCCCTAACGTTCGTGCGTGGCTCAACGTTTTTACGTATTCATTTTGTTCAGTTTAACGATCTCGACGCAAAATGCAAGTCCTAAATACTCGTAGTTTACAGTTTACAATTAAATTGTATATTTTATAAGCTAATAATCTTTATTTGTATAAAATATAGGATTATTGGATTTTATCACCCCTAACTATTGGGTATTTGCCGCTGCCACCCCCAACTATCACTTTGATGCCGTCACCCTCAACTTAACACTTAGTGTGTTCTGTCACCACGTTGTTTACTGATTACTAACTTTTGATCTTGGTACTATACTTTGGGGGTGTAATAGGGATCTTAGGAAGGTTTTAGAGATCTTAGGACACCCCAAAAGTATAGTAACAAGATCAAAAGTTAGTGATTAGTTAACAACGTGATGACAGAACACAATAAGTGTTAAGTTGGGAGTGACAGGCATCAAAGTGATAGTTGAGGGGGCAGCGGCCAATAACTAATAGTTAGGGGTGATAAAATCCAATAACCCTATAATATAAAATAATTTTAGATTGCAATGACACTTCAATATACCTCATCTTGCATTTGGTGTTCACAAAGTTTGTCACTTCATGTCTTCATGTATTTGCTTACATGCATTAATCCTCTGTTGTGGAAATTGTGTGCTGTCTTCCTGACACCGCTACTCATGGCCTCTTTTCTTTAGAATGTACATTGTGATAAGGGTGAGCGGCCACCGCGAGCCACCTCATTGACACCGTGGCTCACGAGCACCGTAACACACCACTGCTAGCGCGACATGATCGATGGAGGGCGAGCATGATCGTGAGACGCAGGGGCGAAGTATAGAAGGGGCGGGAGGGGGCGGCTGACCCCCCAAACTTTTCACTCAGTAGTGTTATATATGTAGTTTTCGTATAGAAACTTTTGGGTATATACGTTTTTGACCCCCCAATTTATAGAAATTTTTGGGTATATACGTTTTCGACCCCCCCCCCCCCCCCCGGTCATTCGGGTCAAGTTTCGCCACTGGCGAGACAAATTGGACCATTGTGCATTGGGGTGTAAACTAGCCGTTGGACCTTTTAAAAAAAACAATGAATCTTTATAAAAGTACCCACTATCTCTCTTTCTCTCCACACCTAACTTTATAAAAATACCCAACTTCCACCTCCTTAAAAAAACAATGAATCCCGATTTGTGGCTCGTGATTTATTACCGGCCCGTGATGGAATCCGATGAGAACGACACAGAGATCGAGCGTAACGAGAACGACACGGAGATCGAGCGATACTTGAAAAGGAGCAGGAATGTATCGCGAAGTAGCTAGAGAAATATCAAAGCACAACGGACTAGATTTGTTTTTTTATGGGTGCCCTTTTTAAAAAAATGTTTGATGTTTTCTTTATTAAGTTTTATGTTCTATGTTTTATTTTATAAAATTTATCTTTTTAATTTATATTGTTTGTTTACATTTGTTTAAAAATAAAAAATGTTCGCTGAAACCACCGCTCACTTGGACCACAACAAGGTGATGAAGCTTTAGAAGTAGCTAAGTAGCTTTACCCAGTGCCCTGTCAGCGCCAGGTGGACAAATATTAAACCTTCCGGTATGGGTTCGGCAAGGCCATCAGGAAGCTGACGTGGAGGGGGCCCCGATGGGGAACACCGCCCCCGGTCCCATCATTTAACCATTTATTATTACATCAAAATCCTATTATGAAAATATGTATATTTGACAATATCAATTTATTAAAAAATGATAAAAGATATACATCTTCGTATAATTAACTTGTGCTAACATTGAAACTCAGGAATGTTGATGAGGATTCACCAGATGCTAGCATCAAGACATCCTCCTCATGCATGATAGACTTGGTATTACTTTGAAGTGTAGAGGGAATGTGTGTGGTTCGTATGGTTTCCAACTCTATCGCTACTTCTTTCATTGTTGGTCTACATTTTCCATTCAAATTCAAGCATCGCATTGCAATATCTGCTAATAACATAAGCTCATCCCTAGTACCTTCTTTAACCACCACTGCATCAAAAATAGACATAACACGCCCTTCTTCCATAGCCAACATAAAATATGCAACCAAACTTCTAGTTTCACCAAATCTAGTTCGGGAAATTGCTTTTTCTCCGGTTAACATTTCAACCAAAACAACCCCAAAACTATAAACATCACTCTTTTCCGTAAATTGGCTAGATTGGAAATACTCAGGATCAAGGTAGCCAAACGTACCTTTGACTAAGGTAGTCAAATGAGTTTTCTCTACTAAAACAAATCTTGAAGTTCCAAAGTCAGAAACTTTGGCCCTATATTTGTCATCCAAAAGTATATTAGTGGTTTTGATGTCTCTATGGTATATTGGAATAGAAGTCGCTGAATGCAAGTAGGTAAGTGCTCCTGCAACCTCTGTAGCAATTTGTAATCTCATGTTCAAAGAAATTAGGAACTCGTCAGTTTCGTTATGAAGACGATCATGTAAGGTACCATTTGGAATGAACTCGGAAACGAGCAGAGGGACCTCTGTCTCTAAGCAACATCCCAATAGTTTGACCACGTTCCTATGATTAACTTGAGAAAGAATGACTACCTCGTTGATGAACTCTTCTAACTGGCCCTCATCAACAACTTTTGATTTCTTAATTGCTACAATCCTTCCATCAACTAGCATCCCTTTATACACCGTACCATGGCCTCCTTGACCCAAAATTCTGTTCTCATTGAAGTTCTCTGTGGCCTTCTCAAGCTCGTGTGATGTGAAAAGTATGACCTTACCAACTAAAGATGGGTCAGCTTGTTGTTGTTGTTTTAAAAGAATACCACCATTTCGTTTAAAGAACCTCTTTCTTTGTCTTCTTTCTTTTGTTTTCTTGATCCATTTGTACAATGCATAACAAGTTACCACCAGAAACAATACACCCACGCTTATGCCAACACCTAAATCAATGCGAACACAAATTGGAAAGTTAGTAACCATGAAAAGAGTCAACCATTTATGTTCAAAATATATGAAAGTGTCATATGATAAGATAGAGATGAGAGTGGTACCGGTACCAAAAATCGTCTAAAATGGGTATCGGTATCTGTTCCGAAAGTGTTTGGTAAGGTACGATACAGGACGGTATGGTATCGCCGAACTGGTATTTAAAAGTAAAAATCGATACCGTATCGAATCCAAAAGTACCGGTATCGAAAACACCAAAAAGTGCCGGTACAAAAAATATGATACTGGTACTGGTATCAAATACTCGTCCCTATGGTAAGAGTAGGAAATTTTTATAACATGTTGTCTTAGTTTCCCTGTATTATATAAATATAAACTATTACTTCTTTTCTCTCCATATAACTATTGTTAATTTTTCTTTCTTTTGATTGGTCTACAATCTACACCACCACTCTAACATCCCCTCTCTCTCCTCCATGCATCCACCATTTTCCAAGAATAGACCCGATTAAGTCGGTCTCCCTTACACCGTCTGTTACAACTCCGTCAATTACTCACAACAACACCATATTTCCCAGGTTGAATTTGATATCTAAATTTCTAAATTCGGAGATCGTTCTCGGATCTCCATTATGTTGGATGAGATTCTTTTGTTTAGAGAGAGAAAGGAGAAGAAAATGTCAGTAGCATGTAGAGGTGCTAAACGGGTCGTGTTCACAGGTTGACGGGTTCAACCTGACCCGAACCCAAAAATTTACACGAACCCGAACCCGACCTGCATCCGAAAATCCTATCATACATATGAACCCGAACACGACCCGAAGTTTTGTGCGATGATCCGAACACGACCCGTTCAACCCGAATTTTTTTTTTCTGAAATTAATATAGTAAAATTGAAATTTACTTAAAAACACAAATGTATATAACAAAATTATATTAAATTATAAAATCTTATGCTAATTTCTCTTTTTAAGTTATAATTATGACATAAAATACACGCCACATTTAATTTATGACATAAAATATGTTGTAAAAAAATAAAATATAATATAAACGTGTTAAACGGGTCAGCCCGCCAACCTGATCGGTTTGACCCGAACCCGACCAGTTAACCTAAACTGACCCGAACCCATCTAGACTAAACCCAAACCCGCGAATTTCGTGTTAGGTTCGTGCCGTGTTTTCGAGTCTTGTCCGAAATTCACACCCCTAGTAGCATGTGCCACCGATCATCATTCCAACGATGGTCGTTTTCTTTCCGGTAAGGTGTGAATCTATTGGAGTGGGTTTTACTACATTGGAAGAAACCCTAAAGGTGAAACGGAAGCAATGCAGAAAAGGATGCTTACTGTACAAGTTGTTGCACAGTATGTACAACTTTGGAAAGTCTTGGAAAATGGAAACCCATTTTTGTCACTTGCAAGAAATGTTTGAAGGTTCAAAGGATCGGAGATTCGGAGAGTGTAGATTTGGTGTATTTGAGTTGGTGAGGGTGTGTGAAATGGTGCCGATGGAGGTATGGTGATGGCATGACGGACGTGCAGCGGCAGAGCAATCGTGGGCAAATACATTCAACATTTGAGTACGTGTGATTTAACTGTACATAGAGTAAATTGGATCTTCGTTGCTTTATTCTTCTTTTTGGGATACTAAATATTGAGTTATATTATTAGGCGTAGGGGTGGTCATCACTCACTTATCATTCACGAAGCATGAGATGATTTCAAACTCTTTATCATTGTTATTTGAAAATAAGCACGAAATGCTATATGTTCCATCGAAGCATGAGATGATTTCAGATCTGAAAAACGAAGTGGCCGGAGATGGTACATATTTGATTTGGTGATGACCGAAGAAGACAGCGGTGCTAAGAGGTTGCTCGCTGGAGATTATGATGGTGCTGATACGTTACTCACCGAAGAAGACGGTGGTACCGACCGTTAGTGCTTTTGAGTTCAACAAAGATTCTTATTGGATTTGGTGCATAAAAACATAATATATGCAGGTGGTTCCTACAAATTCGAAGTCTTTTTAGTGTTTCTAGATCTCTGTGTTGTGTTGAAGAGGTTTGATATTTTAACTTTTAAGACAAAAATTTGAGTTTCTTTATGTTTCTGGTGGTGGTAAAAAGAGAGAGGGGAGGGAGAGAGATATGAGGGTGGGGCTCATTTGTTTTATTTGGTTTTTTGTGTTTTATTTTTAACATTAGGGGTAATGAAGTCATTTAACACACATTAAACTGAAAAATTTAACTTAGGTTACTGATAAGGGTCACGCAAATTAAAAAATTGTAATCACTAAGACCAACTATATAATTATTGAAGCCTTGGAATCAACGCTTAAAATATGACAAACCACAGGAACCAAGCAAACATTTAATTTTAAAGTTGACTTACTTATCACTTATTTCTTGATAAAATCTTTCTTTATTGGGTTTAGTTTGGTAGATTGATATAGGTGTTTTGAAATAACAAATATTTTGTTAATCGTCTAACACATCATATTATGAAAAAAAAAATACAACAAAAGAAGAGTGGAGATTTATGTTGGATCAAAATCAAGAATAAATTATTGGACATCTATGTTTTTGTGTCTCTAAATTTCTTTAAAGTTACACGTTATAGGATCAGATATCATATAGTATAAATAGAACGTTATAGCATCAGATATCATATAGTATAAATAGAAATATAATTTACTGTACTATCTTTTACAATTTGTATAACCACACCTTCCAGCTAGAGAACATACTTACCACTGGTCTAGAACCCCTATCACTTTCATGCTTAAGAGAAAATCATGACTTTAGTCATTTATATTCTATAATATAACATTTGATTAAAGGTTCTTATAAATAGTAAATTGATTGTAATTACATTTATGTCCTTCATCCCTATTCTCATTTGTGATCAATTTTAATTTAGGGTAACTTACTTTTTGAGTCCCTGTGTTTTATGTGTTTTAACCATTTGAGTTCAAAAGCAAAAGTTTAACGACCTGACTCTCCATAAGCATTTTCTTTAACCATTTGAGTCTAAATTTGTATCACTGTTAGAATTTTTTGGTTAAGTATTGTTAAATGACCAAGATACCCTTATATTTAAAAAATAAAAAAGACACGCTCTCTCTCGCTTCACCCTTATATTTCCAGATCTTCCTTTGCAACAGATCTCAACTCCTTCACCTTCTACCGATTCAAACCTAGGGCTCAAATCACCTTTACGTCGCCGGTTCAGATCACCTTCAACCTCCGTCCTCAAACACCCCGCCGCCGCTCGTCATCAACACCCTGCCGCATACACACCATCATCCTCACCCTCCTCATCTCCGCCCACCTCACCTTCACCGCTGACAACTCCGGCGACGTAAACACTCTAGTTTTCGAAAACCCAAGACTCCGGCAAGCCCACCACCGCTGCACCGCTGCACCTCCACAACACCCTCTCCGGTTTAATGAGTTTGAAGGGTCGGTTCCGAGTAAGTTGTTTGATAAAGATCTTGATGCGGTTTTTTTAAACGATAACCGGTTTCGGTTTGGATACCGAAGAATCTTGGGAACTCGCCGGTTTCGGTGCTGGTTTTGGAAAATAATGATTTGCGTGGGTGTATACCCGGGAGTATTGGGAAGATGGGGAGGACTTTGAATGAGATAATATTGACGAATGATAATCTCACCGGGTGTTTGCTGGTGGAGATTGGGATAATCTTAGAGAAGGAAGATGTAATGTCTGTCGGTGATGAACTACAGTTGCTTCAGTGATGAAATTGCACAAAGGAATGAACAAACCGATGGCTGATTCTTTCGCAGGAAGTTTTAATCGGTGAAAAACAGAGGAAAATGGTGGAAATGGAAGTGAATTGAAGAAGAAGAAGAGTGAGAGATCAGACATAAGAACAGAGATGGAGTTGAATTAGGGTGATTGTGCCCAAATTTGGAAAATGGATTGTTGAGATTTTATAGGTAAATGAAATCCCTAAATTGTCGTGTGTTGATGAATGATTGTTTCTTCTTCTTTTCTTTTCGGGGTTGTGCAATGGATTTATGTATTATTAACAATTAATAAACAATTAATAATAATAATAATATGTGGGGGTATTTTAGTTTTTTAATGAAAAAGTAACAGAAAATTAAAACAGAGTTAGAAATTTGGACTCAAATGGTTAAAGAAAATGCTTATAGGGACTCAGGTCGTTAAACTTTTTGCTTTTGGACTCAACTGGTTAAAACTCATAAAACACAAGGACTCAAAAAGTAATTTACCCTTTAATTTATTAAATTTATATTCTTTATATTTATGTAATTATAAATTTCATAAGTTACTTTATTTTCTCTATTTATATCTAGATAAACTTAAGAGTTAATTAAACAAATGGGTCCTGTGGTTTATACCTAATTTTGCGTTTGGGTACCAAGTTTTTTTTAACAGGTTTAGGTTTTATGGTTTCAACTTTGTAACACCTTTGAGTACTAACACCAAAATTTATTAATTAATGACTAAAATACCCTTACATTTTTTTAAGTTTATAAATGTAACACATTTGGGCACTAACACCTAATTTTATTTAAGTTTAAATCAATTTTACAAAATCTATTTATTTTTTATTTTCATCTTTTTTATTATATCTCTTAATTAACATAAAATCTATTTATTTTTTTATTTTCATATTTTTATTAAATTTCTTATTTAACATAAAATCTACTTGTTACACTAGTATTTTTTTTTAAATAAAATCTACTACCTATATACTTTTATGTAAATTAAATTTCTTACTCGTTTTAAATAATATAAACCTTACTCATTTTCAATTTTGGATAGATATGATTGATAATAATAAATATCTTTCATTTAAAAAAAGTTTAAGCCTTTTTTTATTTATATGTTTACTGTTTTGTTCTTTTAATCCATAAACATTCTAGATTTGGGTTTTTTATTTCAATTGCTTTAGCGAGTGATGATAGCTTAAAGAAACAATACAATACCAATCGAATTCTCCTTGCGAATCACGTAGTACCTCTGCTAGCTAAATTGTACAATACAAGTTCTTAAGGAACATTACACAAATGTGTGATTAAGAAAGTGGGATAGTAGATCCTAG
This sequence comes from Helianthus tuberosus, assembly GCA_030545235.1. Taxonomy (NCBI): domain Eukaryota; kingdom Viridiplantae; phylum Streptophyta; class Magnoliopsida; order Asterales; family Asteraceae; genus Helianthus; species Helianthus tuberosus. The sequence continues at coordinate 107,595,998 of CM060430.1, read as the reverse complement.
CTAGCTATGTAATTTGTGAAATATAATAACATTTTTCTCACGTTTTACATTATGTACCGTTTAAATAGAAATTATCATATTTGTTTATATATATTAAGTTTAAGATGAAAATAGTTTATTAAAATAAATAAGTCAATTGTTATATATTAACGGAAAATGTAATATTTATCAAAATGTGGACCTGAAATTAAAAAAAAAAAATTATCACTAATTGTGTGGATATTGGATAGACCTGGCAAACGGGTCGGGTTGGGTCGGATCGGGTCATGGGTCAAAACGGGTTCAAGTCAGAATGGGTTCGGGTCAAAACGGGTTCGGGTCGAAACTCAATCCAAACCGAACCCATTCCGATCCGAAACTTGACCCGTTTCTTTAAGACACCAACCCACATTGATCCATTTCTTTGAAGTTGTCGACCCGTTTAGACCCGAAAATATATGAGATGGAATTTTAATTGACCCATTTTGACCCATTAAGTGAAAATATATGACCCAAACCAACCCATATAATTTAAAAAGCAACCCAAAGTGACCCATTTGGAAGGCTTTGGGTCAAGATTGCCTCCTTATTGGATAAACAAGTGAACAAGTGTATGAGATTAAACGTGTATGGATAATAATTGTGTGGAGGATACCCAAACAATAATAGTGTGGAGGATACCCAAACAATGAAAATTATAAATGTATTGGATAATAATTGTGTGGAGGATACCCAAACAATGGCTGAAGGAACTATATACCAAAGCAGCTGAGAGCATTTCATTCTTTCCATACACTTACAATTTCACTCACATATACCCTTGTTGTTTATGAACGACTATGTTAGAGCTCATGTAATATGGGCACATAAAAAGACTATTTTCAAGATACCTAAATTACTTATATTGTTTATTTTTAGATTTATATTATTTATTTTTAGAGTTTTGGATTTAGATTGAAAGGCAATTAATGGAATAGTACAAAGGGAAGGGAAAGGTATAATTGGAAAAATGAAAGCATAATATTTTGGGTTTATGTTGGAAGCCTTTAAGAAGCTACACCTTAAACTCCAGACATTTTCCATCTTTAGGCTACACGGTATGGTGATGGTCCTCTCTTGGAGGATGGTCCGCCACGTAAGCGCCACGTAGGATAGGCATGAGGATGAGGCAGGGAGGATGGACCTAAAATGTGTATGTATATATTGTATGTATAGGTGTGTGAGAGAGAGGGGGGAGTAATTTTTGTCTTCTTGTGAGCGTCCCCAACGTCCAGAACTCGACGCCAAAGACGAAGACTGGGGGGCGGCGTGGTGTTCGGTCCGGCGACGCTCCAGGACGGTGGAGGACGAACCTCCATACCGTCCAGCCTTAGAATCTCAATCCTCAACTCATCGTTTCAAATTAAATTTCTGTAAATGCCCCTTTACTTGCTTCCAATATTACCACTAGGCTTCTGAATGAAACGGATATTTAGTGAACAGTTCGTAAATTGTTTAGTGGAAAGTTTATTTATGTTCGTTCGTTTAATAAATGCACAAACACGAACAAGAAATTCCATTCGATAAGTTAAACAAAAAGTACTTGAACAAAGGTTGTTTCACGTTCGGTAATGTGTTCTTTTATGTTTGCTCATTTATGTTCATTTGTATTCGTTCTTTTAAATGTTTTTGTGTTATATTTTTATTTTACTGGCTTTAGTTTCTAAAATTTGAAATCATAATTATATAATATGCCTCTGTCAACATCACTTATTTGCTCATTTCAATTCATGTTTGTGTTAAAAGTTGACAAACCTCTTAATTTTGTGTTAATTATGTTATATATTTATTTATTTTTGGTGGATTTTTCATAATCTTTTTGATAAAAATGCAAATTGTATTTTTAAATGAATATATAACGTTCGTTTATGTTCATTTATGCTTATGCAAATTGCAGGGGTATTCAACAAATCGAATAATGAGTTTTCGAACTAACTGAACCGATTTTTTTATTTATTTCATCTGAATTTGTATTTGATTTATTCGATTCGAATTCCATTTAATATTATGCCTAATTCGATTTGTATTTGAAACCTTAATTCGAGTTAATTCAAATTCACTCTAAATAATAAATTATTTTACTTTTATTCTTAAAACTACTACAAATTAATTACATGGTTTTTTAGAGTTTGGCCCAGATTTAAAAGATTTTTCTTTCGTGCGTGTTCATATGTTTATGTATATGGTGAGGATTATTTCAGAACTCTAAATAATTGCATAATTTTCAAAAGTCCTTATAAATAATCATTACACACATATATATATATAGGATTATAATGATTAGTTGTTAAGAGTTTTAAGAGTTCTGTTATTATTTTGAGTTTTGAAATGTATTCAACCATATATATACATATAAAATATTAATATAATATATAAGGATAATTTGAATTTCGAACCAATTATCGAATTGAGTATAATTAATTCGAATCCAATTAGTTAACTCGAATTCGAATAGAATCAAAAGCGAATATTCGATAACTGAATTCGAAGCTTGATAATCGAATTCGAACCAAGTAGAATTTCGAATCTATTGAATGCCCCTAGTATCCACTTTAAGACACCAACATCATCCATGTCTTCTCCGGTAGGAAACAAACATGAATTTGAAAAGGTATAGCTTGCCAAGGACATATTTGTATATCATGAGCGACGAAATCGAATAGGCATAGATTAATTACGTACCTAGAATAACACCCGTGTATTTGCTTCCAAATGTAGAATTACAAGTGATCTTGGTCAATTTATTGAAGCCAAAGTCATCGACACCATGGTCCAAATCAAATGTACAGTCGTCACCTGGGCACCTTGCACATTCTTCCCTTACTAATTAAACAAACATTATATAATTTAGATCGACAATGTTTTCTGTCAGGGAATGAAAACAAACAAAATTAAATTAACAGAAATACGTACATTCACATCCATTTGGTATATAAGGGTTTCCTGTATAGCCCAGCCCACGGTAACATACCAGTGTCTCCACAGCACTAGATTCAGGGAGCCTAGGTAGCATTCCACAGCACTCTTGTATGTCTATGGATGTAAGGGTCCACGTGAGGGATACGGGAACCGAAGTAAGAGAATACTTTCCTAAAGCATATGATTCTATGTCCACCACTAACCCAAATCCGCAACCTCCGCCTTCACCCGAACCCGTCTGATTGATGCTATACGACTTAACAGGACGAAATAATCTCTCTTGACAATGACACGAGCCACCAAAACAACCGTTGTTTCTGGCATTCAGACAAGAATTTGAACATGATTTGGTGAGCAGACTTCCATTACTCGTTATACTAGTAGCATTACCACATCCCTCAAAAACAAATGAATTTGTTAAAAATGAAAAGAAGAAGGGGCTATCAATACCAATATCGATGCTCTGCATCTGACTACTATTCTGATCTGAGTTTTGGCAATAAGAGACTGTTGTTGTATTAACAGTGACTAGTTGATCGTACAAGTTTACACCCAACACCTCCAGGTTGCTGGCGAGTGCCGATAGATATGGGGTCGAGTTTTTGCAATCAACGGTGTACCAATGATTGATAGAACAATCCGCACCGATTCCAAAAGGGTATGGAATCTTCACGTTGTTCCCGCATGTATAGTTGCACCCTTCCTTGGTGTACATTGGACTTGCAATTGATGATGCTGTTAACGAAAGGAAGACGAGTAAATGCATGTAAGCTTGAAATAACTTCATAATGGTAAAGAAGAAGGATTGTACCGAAAAACTATTGCAAGGGGGGTGTTAATATATACTGATGAGTATATATGATTATTGGAGGAAACTGCTGAGAAATAAACTAATGCCATTGAGTCTACGCCGTGTATGGAAAATTCGATACTTGGATTGTTATACGTTAAGATTACGATGGTCAGCAATGGTTTAATTGGCTGTATAAGGGGAGGAGGGGTGGTTCACTAGTGATAGATTCTAGTGATGGGAGCACCCAATCAAATCATGCCATGTCAGCACCCAATATTCTATCACTAGTGATAGAAATGTAGTGGGGGTGGTATCACTAGTGATAGGGATTCCAATGTACAAATATTAATGCACAATATACAAGACACACGTTCCATTTTTTGATTTGCAACGCGTTATACACTCAACGAGTGATAGATTAACGAGTGATAGAAAGGGGCGGCGGCGGTGTAGAGTGATAGATTAACGAGTGATGGGGTGGTATCACGCACCACCCCGCCTGCCCTAAGAAGTATACAACTGACACTTTGCAAGGACGATATATATATTATTTATTATTGTTTGATAATTAAATTTAACCCATTTTCTTTCTTTATATGATTCGAGTTAATTGCCAAAATTATCCTAAGTTTGGGCATGTTTGTCGTTTTTGTTCAAATGATTTTTTTGTGCTAAATAGCCCCCCACGTTTGTAACTTTTTGCCATTTTCATCCAAATGCCTAACTGGGTTAGAAACAACCGTTTGATGTTCTTTTTATTTTTTTTTGAAATTTCACAGACCTAAAATGTAATTTTATTTTAAACCTAAAACTATCACCCTCTGCTTTCTCTCTCTACAACCTTCAAAACAAATCATCAACTACCACTCACATCTTTACTCACCTCCATCGTGTAATGCTCATTGTTTTGTGTATTTTTGCTTGATTTGTAGTTTGGAGGGCTTTTAGTAACCGGAATGTCACCTTCTAAGCTTGAAGAACGAGATGGAGATATCATGTTCAGAATTAGAAGAAGAAGGCTAGATCAACACGTGAAATTGGTAAGAACTTCCGGCCGTTGATAAGTTCACCGGTGACAAGATCTCATCTGTGTTGTGGTACAACTTTTGACCAGCTTCGTTCAACAAATTTTCGCCTGCTAAAGGTCTCTGTCGTCACTTGTGCGGTCAAATGACCTACATCGACACTACACGGTTGGCCAGAATTTAAAACGGGAACTATATGATTTGAATCGGCACCGCACGGTTCATCGAAAATCAAAACAGAAACTCTATGTTTTTAATCCACCGCACGGTTCGTCAGAAATTAGAACGGAAACTTTAAGATTTGAATCAGAATCTCTATAATGAATGTTAGATTTAAAGCCATCTTCATTACGAGTGTTAGATTTAAGCAGATCTAAACATATTTTCATTAATTATTAATATGATCGAGTTGAATTATAAAGTTACAGTGTCTATTCATAGCTTATTTAAGCCTTCAAGCTATGAACAAGGAGCATCGCCAATGGATATTAATTAATTAATTTATTTTTGTCCACAGTTATTTAATATAATTCTACAATTTGTTTTACATGTAAATCTTTACTTTTATAAAGTTAGAGTTTAAAAAAATTACATTTCAGACCTTGTACTTATGAAATTTCAAAAAAAAAAACCCCTCATCAAACCGTTGTTTCTAACCCAGTTAGACATTTGGATGAAAATGACAAAAAATTACAAACGTGGAGGGCTATTTGGTACAAAAATCATTTTGGACGAAAATGGCAAATGTTTTGATCAAAAATTACCGAGGCAATTAAGTGATCAAATTAGTTTGTGAGGTAGTGTGCTATTGGAGTTTGCAAAGATATGTTAAGTTGGTTGCTTGTGAAAACAGTTTCAGGATATAGCTCGAGGATACCGAATTACATCAATAATCAAACAACTAAGCGATAAAAGTAAAAGTTGACACACGATATACGAGGAAAGCCCTTGATTAATCTAGATCGCTGGCATAAAACCTCGGGAGCTGACAATCGTCGGCTGCCTTGTTCTTTTCATTGCTTGAATAACCAGGATACAGTTGCAGGATAATGCTCGGATCAAAGCTAAGTGTTACAATGATTGTGAACTGTGAGTGTTAGAGTGTAATCGCTGATAGAAATGAGAGTGTTCTAGTACAAGAGTTCGAAAGTGTGTGTGTCCCTATGATCCGGCACTCCTATTTATAGTTACAAGAACAAACAAACTGTCCTATAATCTCGGGATACTTTTGAATATTCCTTCATGACCATTGTGGACCTATTCTCCCGGCTTCAAAGTCCTTCTTCCAACAATATTGAGCGGTCTTCAGGGGAATTAGTCCTTGTGAATGTTAACATCCTGCAGCCACTAGACTACAAGTAAATTATTAGTAATAACCAAGATACTGCCTCAGGATGTTACCAATATCCTGGTTCGGTATCCTGATCACAAATAGCTAACATAAAATTAAGATCCAATGTCAGGAAATGGGCTTAGAATTTCACCCATAACAATTGTCACAAAAAATGTTGCCTTTGGGGATCCCCGATTCTAACGGTAATATTTTTTTATCTTATCGAGGTCTTTAAGTGATTAGATGATATGATTTGATATGGTGCAACTTTCCATGCTATAAACACTCATTACTTTGCCTATATCTTTTTATCACTCCTTCTTTTAACCGTCACCCAGGAAATTTCAAAAGGTAACTTCTCTCTCTTATCCCTAATCCCTTTCATTCTCTTCCCCTCTGTTTCCGATTAACCATGGCGAGACAAACCAGGTCGTCCTCTGACGATTCCGTCCCCACCTTCACAGCTCAGAACTTGGTTCAAAACCTAGAGAAGGAGATATGCACGTTCGATAATACTTATCTATTGGCCCTCCGATCATCCGGTATCTTCCCGGACGGAATAGTTTTTCGGCCGTTTGATCGGGATCTCCGATTAGACGCGTCGTCGACTGAATGGCTCTGCTTCCTTGCTTACCCTTTCATGTTGGGTCTCCGGTTCCCTTTTTCCGATTTCATCATGGAGTTCTTTCGCACCACTGACCTTAGCTTCAGCCAAACCATGCCCATGGTTTGGAGGGTTTTAGTGGTTCTTGATCGGATCAAGAATAATCACATCCCAGAGCTTTGTGTTAACGATCTACCTATAGTATACCGGCTAAGATCCCACGGGTCTAGCAGGTTTTTGTTTTACTCCACCACCAATAACCTTCTTGTTCTCCGGGCCACCAGGAACGAGGATGAATGGAAAACAAAATTCTTCTTTATAAAAAGAGGTTCTATCCCTGGTGGAGAGAACTTTCCGGTGAAATGGTTAACAAAGGGTAGGAGTTAGGGTTTTAGGATTATCCCCAAAAATATCCTGCTCAATATCTTGGACTGACATCTTCCTTTTTGCTTTGTGTAGCGGAATTCAGAAAGTTAGCACCACCCTTGCCGACTCAGCGGAGAGGATTGACGCCATCTACCAGCTACCGGATATCAAGAGAAGTTTTGTTCCAAATCAAGCAACCTCAAACCAACATTCAAGCTTTAACATGTCTGGTAAGGTTTTCTGTTTAATATCCCTGCATGAGTTTTGTTATTCAGGATATTAAATGATTTAGTTTAAGATTACTCCCTTGTTTGTGCAGACTCCAGCAAGATGCCCGTTTTCTTGGAGCTCGAAGAATTAAACAGCTACCCCATTCCTGCTCAGCTCAAGAAAGAGATACCAGCCACCACAAGTTCCAAACCATCCGCTGCTCCCAAACCTACTCCACAGCCCAAAGCCCGTGCTTCCTCGTCCAAAAAGAGAAAAGGCTCTGACACTGCCGCTGCTCCTGAAGGTTTCTCCTATGAAGACCTTAGCTTTACTGACTCCCTCGAGCCCATGACTTCCTTCCTTCACAAGGTAATATTCTGATCCTGTATCCTGTATGCATATATTGAGTCGATATCCTAGTTAGTTAGTACTAAGTGATACCTGTGCTCCGCTTTGTAGGGTCTGCGGCATCTATTGCCCTGTATACTGAAGCATGCGAGGCTGTGAAGGTCCTGGAGGCCAAGATAAAGAAGGCCGAGATCACCATCTTGGACCAAGGGAGGATCACCGAGGCCAAGACCCAGTACTACGAAGATAAGCTGAAGAAGGTCTCCCAGGATGCTGAGGTCAAGCTGGCAGTTGCCCAGGTTAACCATGATCCGGCCATGATTTCTTTACGAGATGGAGTTAAGAATTCAACCGTCGTCTCCTTTCTTCAGGCCAGGATAAAGATGGCATATGAGGCTAAAGATGCAAGCTTCGAATGCCCAACCTGGCCGGTTGATTCTTGGGTGGCAAAGCTGAAGGATCTTGTAAGGAATCATGTGCCGTATCTTGGTAAGTCTGGAGCTGGTGAGCCTTCAAAGGGGGCTGGAGCGGCGCTTGAAGTAGGAGAGAAGGCAGAGGTCGAAGCGGATGCTGGTCAGGATGCTGGTGGTGATGGAGCCAAGAAGGTTGGCGAGGATGCTTCTGCATGAGGGCAACGAAGTGGGCAATGTTGGATAATGATGCCTAGGCTGGAGCCCACTTTTTAAATTTGAATGATTTATGTTAGTCGAACAATTTACTTTTCCTGCACCCTGAACAATTTTAATTTCCTACAAACTTAGAACAACTTAACAGTTGGAGGTGGAGGGGTCCTGTGTTTTAAGGACAAAGCCTCTGACTGTTTATGTTAATATGTTTTTTTAGAACTAGTTATATTCTTGGTGGATGAGTCTCGTTTTGAGATGAAGCCAAGAATATAACCTTTTGAACAGTTAATAATATACTAACATTTCGACCTTATCTCTGTGTTATCTTTTATTCTGAATATTTGTTCTCAATATCCTGATCAGGACATTGGCATGATACTTAGTTGCTTTATCATTTTTGTTCAAAACGTTTGATAAGAACTTAATCAAATACAACTTTTCATTGAAAACTTCAGTTACTCAGATAAGGCCTTCAAACTTAGGAGAAACAAGGATCCATACCCGAAACACTTAGACAATAACCTTCATTCTTAACCTTTGGATCATTTGCAATGTCCTCTGGATGGATGTCCCCTGTCTGCGCAGGATGTTGCATCAGCATATAGGTATTCCCTTACTTAGTGATTAGACTTTGTAACTTTTCATCAACAAAGAAATGTGTGTGAATACAACCGTAGTTTAACATAACTTTGGAACTTGTCCAAAATCCTGTGTTTTACTGGGGATAAACCCTTAATTGTAACACCCCAAATTTCGTAAGACATATTATAATGTTTTAATCGCAATATTTTGACGAAAAGAAATGGTAAACATGGATTTCTACCATTATTAAAGTTTTATAAATTTTAGTAAATCTAAAATTCTTATGTATACATGAAGGTTTACTAGGTTAGTATGTAGAAATGGGGGAAAGTGACATGTTATGAAAAGATGAGGGGGTTAAAAGGAACAATATCTCTTCAAAACACTTAACAAAAAATGCCTAGTGCTTCATATGTGTGTATGTGCGATCGTGAGATGAGGCCAGGGGAAACATTTCCCTTCAAAACCCTAACATCCCTAAATCCCTCAAATTGAAAGGGAAATCAAAGATTAATCGAATGCATGAGACAGGAACTTTGATTAGCTAAGTGTGCTTGACATCAAGTAAGTTTAATTTCTTGTTTTGGTGATTTTAATGAAGTGGGTTATGTGTAATCCATGAATGTTCAATGAAATTGAGCATGAATACTAGATAATATCAACATGTAAAGTTGTATTGTGCTTAATTTTGATTGTATTGATGAGTTGGGATAAAACCCACTTAGAATTTGTAGGAAGATGAAGTTTAGTGAAGATTTATGATGAATTGGGTAATGTTGATGTTAGAGTAGCGTTATAGAAAGTAGTTAGATGGATAATTTGATATAAAACATATGATGCTTGGTTATGATAATGATTTGTGAAAGATTATGTTAATTCATGGATGAACTAGGAAGAATGTGCTTTAGTTGGTTGTACAATGTGCACTAAATGGTGTACGCACACCAAGTGTATGATGAAATGTCTAAGTGAAGTTAAGATGTGAGATTGTATGAAATGGCTTGATATATATGAATGAGATGAGGTAATGATGTAATTAGTAGTATACTAACTTGAAGAATGTGCTTTAGATGGAACTTATACAAGAATTCGGGTTGAATGTATGTCTTGGTCAAGACTATGCATTAAGGACTTGTACGTTGTGTTTAATATCACTAGGTGATCATATGATTGTAAGCATATTTGCATCGTGAGTAAGAAATGTATATAGTGTCATTGATATAGCATAAATGATGTTACGAATATATGTGGATAAGTCGGAAGTTCATATGATAAACCGTTGACTTCTGAAAGTCAACTACACATAGGAAGCATAAATTGACTTGTTTTTGTAAAGATAGGATATTAGAAAGTCGTATGGTACATGTTACATCAATACGCGTTACATGGAATTACATGTTGAATTATATGAGTTTGAAAGTATGTGAAAGTGGGTATATGTCTTATGCTTGTTATAATTGACTAATGAAAGTCAAATGTGAAATATGCAATTGATATGATCTTTAACATGTACAATTGTGTATGCTAACGAGAATGTGAATTGGTGGCATGAAAGTAGAGGAATCTTATCAAGATGGACTCAAGCATGAAAGGCTAACGGGTCAAGAGGAGACAAGGAAGTGGATACGGACACGGATGCACAAGGTAAGTGATTTCCGAATCACTTCATAGTTTGTTAAGTAAGGTTATGTTCTAGTTAATTAGGCATGATAATTGAAGTCAAATAAGGAAGGGTTGTATGAAATTGATGATTTACGTTAAGTAGGCCGAATGGGTCAAAATGTGGTTTTATTACTATACCGGAAGGGTTGTATAAGTAATTGATTACGGTACTATATCCGGGTATGGGTAAAATTGTACATAAGTACGCTAACCAAGAATCGGAGACGCGGATTAATAGTCTAAAGACTCGGTTGTGAGTCATGGTTAATGGACAAACAATTTCGCATTTGAAATTGTATTAACAAAGTTTGCTTTCGTATAAATGAATGACATGAATAGGTTTAACGCATACCGGGTATCGGGTGCATAAATCCCAAGTACGAACCCCGGATAATGTAAAAGTATTATAGTTATAACGTTTATGTAAGTTTTGGGTTAAAACAAATGAGTAGTTTGACGAAAACATGAACGGGTCGAATAAGTGAAAGCGGGTATATAAAGCCAAGAGCTTTAAGTGAATATTTTTCTTAAACCGTGTTTTGGTCAAAAACTACCGAAGTAATTAAGTGATCAAATTAGTTAAGTGAGGTAGTGTGCTAGAAATATGTGTGAAAAATATGTTAACCAAGTTAATTACAAAAACAGTTTCAGGATACGGCTCAGGATATAGAGCTGTATCTATGATCAAACAATGAGCAAAAACGTAAAGGTTGACACGTGATGTACGAGGAAAGCCCTTAATCAATCTAGATCGCCGGCACAAAACCTCGGGAGCTGACAATCGCAGCTGCCTTGCTCTTCTATTGCTTCAAATATCAGGATACAGTGCAGGATGTGGTGCGGATCAACTAAGTGTTACAATGTAATTCGATTACAAGTGTTTGTGTGTAGTGACTGCTGAAAGCTAGAGAGCAAAAGTGTTCGAGAGTGTGTGTGAAAGTTGCATGCCTTAATCTGATCCGCCCCCATCTATTTATAGTAAAAGAAATGCAACAAACTATCCTAAATAACCGCTATCCGGCGAATATTCCCCACTCGAACGTTGTAGACCTGGTCTTTCGGGTTCAACGTCTCTCACATAACAGATACGCCCGAGTCTTGAGGAGAAGAAGTCCATCTGACCGTTAGTAACCCACAGCATCTAACCTGCACGTGGTTAATTTAGTTAACCCCAGGATATCGCCTAGGATGTTAGCAATATCCTAATCCAGTATCCTGATCACAAGCAAAAAACCAAAAGCAGGATATTAGTCAGGATATGTACGCTCAGAAAATGACCCATAACAATTGTCCCCAAATATATCTGTTGGTATACCAATCCAACGGATATATTTAAAAAATTCTATCTCGTAAATCAAGGCAATTAAAACGAAACGATGGTTGAGGTGACATTGTGCCATTTTCAATGCAATATTTACTCTTTACCCCCCTATACTCAACCTATAATTAGCTGAGATATTTCTTCTTGTTATCATTACTCTCCAAGCGATTCTCAGGTAACCATCCTTCCCTTCATTCTCTGTTCTTTTTCCAGAGTTTCTTTTAGTTTGCTTAATACACTTCATGGCATCTCGGACAAGATCTCATTCGGATGAACCAGTCCCAACCCTCGTGAGTCAAAACCTCATACGAGAACCAGAAAAAGAAATCTGCTGCTTCAACAATGCCGATATCGCTACCCTCAAGAATTCCGGCGCCTTTCCCGCTGGAACAGTCATTCGCCCTTTTGATCGGGAAATCCGATCAGACGTGTCATCAGACGAGTGGGTCTGTTTTTTCGCCTACCCCTTTTCTTTGGGGCTCCGGTACCCATTTCCACCCTTTATCTCTCGTTTCTTCAACCTCACCAGCCTTAGTTATGCTCAAACTATGCCAATGGTCTGGCGAGTTTTGATGGTGCTAGATCAAATCAGATCTCGCCACTGCCCTGACCTGTGTATTGAAGACCTCCCTATAGCATACCAGTTAAGGTCCGATGGCGATAGCCGTTTTCTTTTGTTTTCCACCTCCAAGAGCCCTTTAGTTCTTAAGGCCACCAAGAACGAAGACCGATGGTGGCGAAAGTTCTTTTTCGTGAAAAGAGACTCTATTGACAAGGGTTTCGATCTGCCGGTTAGATGGTTAACCAAGGGTAGGATCTAGGGTTTTAGGAATATCCCCAAGTGTATCCTTAAACTATATCCCAAACTTATATCCTGGTGTTTTTATGAAGCAAATTTCAGAGATTTAGCACCCCCAAGTGCGGAATCCAAGTCCAGGATCAAAGGAATCTACCAACTTCCTGCCAGTGAAAGAACTTTCTCCCTGTCTCTTACAGATTCAAGCCAAAAATCAAGTTCAGAGATGTCTAGTAAGCATATTCTCAATAATTATCTTTATTTATCAAACCGATTGTTTTTCAAAGGTATTATGAGTTTTAAAAATATCTTCCCTTGTGGAGTACCAGTTGTCAACCTTGAAGGCTTCCAACTTGACGAGTTGGATAGTTACTCCAGCCTTGTACCTGTCAAACAAGAATCTAAGCCGAAGTCATCTGCCACACCGAAACCTACTACTTCAAAGACTACTACCGCTCCTAAAGCTCCTCCGGCATCCAGGACCCGGGCCTCTAGCTCCCGGAAGAGGAAAGAAACGGATTCTCCAGCCGCCTCTGAGACATTCTCTCTCGAGAATCATGGATTTAATGAAGCCACTTCATTCCTCCAGCAGGAAAAAATTCCCTTCCAATATCCTGAACATGCATGTTAGTCATTATCCTGCTTATTTTACACTAATACCTGTATCTTTAACTGCAGGGCTTGGAACGTCTCATGCACTTGTATGAAGACGCCTGTGGGCTTAACAAGATCCTGGAGATTAGGCTCGAAAAAGCTGAAGCCACCATAGCTGACCAAGGAACAATCGCAGCTGCTAAATCCCAGCACTATGAAGACAAATACAAGGCAATGACCCAGGAACACCAAGCTTCCCTCCACAAAGCCAATGAGGATGCTCAAGCCAAACTAGATGCCGCTCTTCTTCAATACCAGCAGGATATGAGTTCATATCGGGACAGTCTCAAAGCATCCGTTGTTATCTCTCTTCTCCAAGCTAGGTTAAGGATGGCTTATGAGGCCAAGAGCTTGGGCTTTGAATGCCCCTCCTGGAATGTAAAGGCTTGGGAAGCGAAACTACAGGATCTTGGAGGTCATCCCGTCGCTCACCCTGCAAAGCATGCTGGTGAAGAGCCTTCCAAGGCGGCAGAGGAAGTGGCCAATGCTGGTGATGGTGCCGAGAAGAATCCTGAGGGGGATGCTGGTGCAGACGCTGGTAAAGAAGTTGCTGATCAAAAAGGTGCTGCCCCTTAGGCAGGGAAGTGGGAGATGATGGATATACGTGCCAAGGCCAGAGCTCACTTTTTTTTTAAATTTCATGGTTATGGTTTGTACAAACAATTTACTTTTCCTGTCGTTGAACAATTTATATTTCCTGCACTAGAACAATACGATGACCAAAGGTGGATGGGTCCTGGGTTTTCAGGATGAAGCCCTTGGTCATCGGTTAGTATAACCTGTTTTGAATGTCGCAACGGTTGAAGGTGGACAGGTTCCGTTTTGAGATAGAACCTTCAACCGTTACATAAGTATGGTAAAGACTAATTGTGCATTTGGTGGATGGGCCTCGGTTTGAGGTGAATCCAAAAGCATAACTTTTGACATGTTAATAATATAACTTCCTTTTGACTTATTTGTTGTTGCCTTTTAATTTCTGTCATGCATTCCTTAATGTAGATTTTAGCTTTGCAAAATTTTGTACAACTACCTTTTGAAAATATCTTGATCAATATACTCAGTGATATATTATGAAAACTTTTATTAAATAGAACTTCTAAAAATTCAATCAACTTTAGAGAAAACTTTTAAAGAATAAAAGATAGTCCACTTTCTAAAACCTGTTTTGACAATACTTGTTTGATCAAGGTTTTAATTTCAAACTAGTATTACTTCCAAATATTTTAATCAAATATCCTGAAACATATTTTGAAAATACATTTTGAGAATATATCCCGAAAATTTATTCTAATTAGGATGCTTAAGCTTTTGTCAAACATAGTTTCAAAAACTCAAATGATTTAAATAACGTCTACAAAGGAAAGATCATACCAGGAATAGAGTGTAACCCTATTCTCAAACTTCAATCCTTTTGCAACTTTTCCAACGAAGATGTCCCCTGTCTGAGACACTTAGTGTACTAGGTCCAAGCTTTATCCTTTGAGCTTTATACAATTTCCTCAGTAGGAATGTCCCCTGTGCATAATGTCCTCGGATACTTAGAAATTTCCTGGAAATCAGTTCCAATTGTATAGACAATTTTTCGTGTTACAGGGGTAAAACCCAAAATATACTGGAGATAAATCCTTCATATCCCGGGGGAAATCCAAATTTTCGTGCACTACAGGCGGGAGTGTATAAACTCCAAGACTTAGAAAGGTGAAAACCTTTAAACCTTAGAGAGTATGAAAATACCCTTTCGTGAGAGAGGGTGATCAATCCTCATATACCTTTAGGATTCAGGATATAGCCAATAGTAACGAAATTGTCAGCCACTTTTACATGGACTGGTCCCGCCACCTTGAACTATTCCCGAATAACTTGCGCTCCAGGCGGGGTGTTTAAACCCAATTCGGAAGAAAGGTGAATACCTTTAAACCTATGAAGGGATCAGGATCCCTTATACGTGAGAGAGGGGGCCAATCCTCTAATCTTCCGAAGTATCCTGAGTGTGTATCCTGATGCTATATCCCGAAGTATATTCTGCAAAACCATTAAAAGCTAAGGTGGGTGTTAGCCTGGCTAACACCCCTCCGATGCTTAAGTCAGTAATAGATTCAAAATAGCAAATAATATCAAAAGTTAATAAGGGATACAAAATTCATACCATCCTGAGTTGGAATTTAAGTTCCATACTTACTTGAAATAGAGTTTCAAATGTATAGCATTCCAAGATCTCGGTAGCATATCCCCCTCTATATTCTTGAGTCGATATTCTCCTTTTCCTGATTCTGACTCAACCTCGTAGGGTCCTTCCCATTTCGGAGCCAACTTTCCCTCAGCGGGATTAGTAGTATTCTGAAAAGCTTTTCTTAACACCCAATCTCCAACTTTGAATCTTCTAGTCCTTATATTCTTGTTGTATGCTCTGGATATCCTTTGTTGATATGCTGCCATCCTCAGCCTTACTGCATCTCTTGTCTCATCAATAGTATCCAGTTTCTGGCATAGGACTTCAGGATTCTGCTCAGGATCCCGTAGGTTGGATCTCGCTGTAGGTATCACCATTTCTGTCGGGATCACTGCTTCTGCTCCGAACACCAAGGAAAACGGAGTTTGGCCAGTTGCATTCTTCACCGTTGTCCTATCAGCCCACAAAACAAAGGGTAATTCTTCTGCCTATCTTCCTTTCTTAGCCCCTAGTCTCTTTTTCAAGTTGTTGACAATTATCTTGTTCGATGATTCTGCTTGTCCATTTGCTTGAGGATGTACCGGAGTAGACGTTATCATTTTGATTCCCCAACTCTTGCAGAAGTCAGTAGTCCTTTTACTTATAAATTGAGATCCGTTGTCACAGATTATCTCAGCTGGTACTCCAAACATAGTCAGGATATTCCTTTTTATGAAGGATACCACTTCCTGATCTCTAACTTGAACAAATGCTTCTGCTTCAACCCATTTGGAGAAATAATCCGTCATTGCCAACATGAAAACCTTTCCTCCTGGAGCCTTTGGAAGCTTTCATGCTATATCCATACCCCATATCATAAACGGCCAAGGGGAAACAATAGGATACAGCGGTTCAGCAGGCTGATGTAATATGTTACCATGTCTTTGACATGCATCACATCTTCGAGCATATTCTGTGGCATCTTTCCTCATCGTCGGCCAATAGTATCCTGTCCTTAATATTTTTGAGAATAAGGACCTGCCCCCAGTATGGTTACCACAATCCCCTTCATGAATATCCTGAAGTACTTCTTTGGTTTCGGGATCCTCCAAGTGTTAGGGGAGGATTTCCCAATGATCAGTGATCCTCATTTACTGTTGGGTTTAGTGATCCTCAATTCTGTCTGAATTAGTGATCCTCAGAAGTATTGCAGGATCAGGATCATGGATCATCATAAGGATCCTTATACTAACGATTGTCTACTTTGAATATGAAATTGTTTTGCAGGAGTACGAGCTTGGACTTGGTCTTGGCGATATTCCTGGAGCATATTCCATGTTTATTCCGCACGTGCATGGCTAAAGTGGACGTTATGGAGTTTGTGGAGGACTTGCACAAAATGCGGAATGTTTGTTAGCTTAGATATTTTCCATTTTTAAAGGGGATAGCGAGCTAAATAGAAAACACTTGGCTATTTTTGGCTAAACACACACACTCGCAACTGCTCTCACCAGCTCTTGACAATTCACTTGGCGATTACACACTTTTTTGCACATTACACTGTAGTGATCCTTGTAATTAGCTCGCTATCATCCGAAGTTGTAATACATTTCTTGTTTAATCTGAGTTGGTGATCGGTAGTTTCCATCACCCGAGGTTTTTTATGCCAGAGATCATTCATTGATCAAGGGCTTTTTCCTCGTATAAATCTTTGTGTCACTTGTTCATTTCATTTCCGAGTGATCCTTAGTATTGTTCATTGATTCAAGCATCATACCTCACAACAGAAAGTTTGGTTGCATTATCATTGCTTGATTTTTGACCAAAACAGTTTGGCGCCCACCGTGGGGCAATTGGTGCTTCATTCCCAAGAAGATTCATACTTTTGTGGTCATTTCGGTTCATAACAACCAGGCAGATGGCTTCCTCAACGAAGAAAACTTCAAGTTTGATGCCATCATTCAGTTCTTCACAAGGTGTTCCTCCTTTGCCTCCACCACCTTCTGGATCCCAGAAGAATGCTGAGAATGCTGCGAAGAAACAAACCCCCATTTTCCAAAAACCACCAACTTCTTCTGTTTCAACTAATCCTACTACTAATGATCTTTTTAATCTAATTTTGCAGATGAGGGATCGCATGCAAGAACAGGATAAAACCAATGAACGGATCCTCCAAGAGATTGGTGATAACAAGAAACAAAAGAAATCAGCGGAGAATCACTCTCCTCTGATGCCAAGGTCGCTGAACTTCGACACTCCAGTCATAACTTCCCAGCACTCAGCAGCTCCGGACGTGCAATACTTGGGTGAATTACCAGGAAGACGTTATGGAACAACAACAATGACTTAGGCTCCAGGATCTTACCATCAACCTTCCGGAGCTCATGTCCAGCATCAGGGATCCTTCGTCAGCCCAGGAGGATATTTGGGAATGCCCACAGTCCAAGGATCCTCCCAGGTCCAAGGATCCTCCCAGGTCCAAGGATCCTCCCAGGTCCAAGGATCTTCCCAGGTCCAAGGATCCTCCCTGGTCCAAGGATCCTCCCAGGTCCAAGGATCCTCCCAGGTCCAAGGATCCTCTCTGGTTCCAGGATCCTTTCAGATTCAAGGATCCTCTCAGCTTCAAGGATCCAACATCTTTCTGGATCAAGGATTCTTAAGAAGTGTGCAACCTCCGAGCATGGATGTTCATCAAGAAGACTTCATACCAATGCAGACCGTTGCTTCATCTGGTCCTTCGATCATACCGGAGTCCTGTCAATATGGATTCACATCTGGAATTCCAAACATGAATCCTTTGGGAGGTAACACTTTCAATAATTCTTATAACACTAACCATGGCTCCATGCAGGATACAGGTATCAATCAAGCTATGGCTCGGGAATTACAGAAGCTTAAGGATATGATATCCAGTGTTCCAGGAGTGGTCAAGCCCATTCCTGAGATCCCAGATGGTAGTCATAGGATATCTCGCTTTGCACCACCCTTGTGTGATGCTGAGATACCTAAAAGATTCTAGATACCATCCATGAAGCTATATGATGGTTCAACGGATCCAGAGGAGCATGTGGCTCAATACAGGGAGAGGATGGAAATCAATCCAATTCCTGAGAGGTTAAAAGAAGCATGTCTATGCAAGGGATTTGGATCCACACTCACAGGATCTGCTCTTAAATGGCTGCTAAGTCTTCCCCCTTACTCTATTACTTCATTTGCTAATCTAGTTAATTTGTTTAATAGTCAATTCTCTTGTAGTAGAAAATTTAAACGATTAACTAGTGATCTATATAGGGTAACACAAGGTCAAAATGAGTCACTTAGAGATTATATCACTAAGTTTAGTAAATAATCCTTAGATATTCCTAATTTGGATATTGCTACGGCTGTAGAAGCCTTCAAAATGGGATTGCTTAGGGATTCATTATTCTATGATGATCTTGTTATGACACCTTGCAGGAATCTTGATGAAGTGAGAACCAGGGCCCTTAGGTTCATCCGCCTAGAGGATGACAAAAGGATCCAGGATAGATTGACAGGATCCTCAAAACAGGAGAAACAAGGATCCTACTTCAGGAACAACAAATCCAAATTCGACAACAAATCTGATAACCAAAACGTGCATGCAGTGGAACAAGAAGAGGATGATGAGGATTATCCTCCTATTTCTGAATACTGTTTTTCTGTTGATAACAATGAACTAATCCTTGCAATGCAGAATCTAGGTGAGAAAGCTAGGTGGCCGAGAAAAAGTGATAAACCAGCTGCTACAAAGGATAAGTCCAAGTGGTGTGCATATCATGAGGATTTCGGGCATCTCACTGAAGAGTGTATTGCACTAAGAAAGGAAATTGGTTACTTGTTAAGCAAGGGGCATTTGAAAGAGCTTCTGGGACGAAAGAAGTCAAGGATCCAGGATCCTGAAAGGATCCCGGAAAAGGCTCCTGCTCCTCCAGCAGATGCACAAGTTATAAACTTCATATCCGGTGGATCAGACATTTGTGGTACTTCCTTTTCAGCAGCTAAGAGACATGCTAAGGAAACCAAGATGGATAATGGAGACAGACCCATCCGAACCTCCATCGTCACCAAGGATAAGATCATAACTTTTGTTGAGGATGATCGTGTTGATGTCCAGGATCCTCACCATGATGGTCTTGTAATTACATTGTTTATTTCTAACCATTTTGTTCGCAGGATCCTAATCGATGGAGGAAGCTCTGTGAACATCATTCAGCTTGATGTCCTCAAGGAGATGAATATCCCGGAGTCTGATATTGTCCCAAGATCCTCAGTCCTTGTGGGATTCAGTGGGGAAACCAAAAACACATTGGGGGACATCAAACTCCCTATTTATATTGAAGGACTCCATTCTTATCAGAAATTTTGTGTTATAGATTGCTTATCTTGTTGTAATGTTATCCTTGGTAGGCCATGGATACATGATATGAAGGCAGTCCCATCCACCTATCATCAGTGTGTAAAGCTTCCAAGTCCATGGGGAGTGGTGAAAATTGAGAGTGATCAACAAGAGGCTAAGAATTGTTATACATCATCAATGAAGCCAGCCTTAAGACCAAGGGAGCAATAGCAATTAAAGTATCCTTCAAGAGATGTCTTGGAGGCAAGAGAACAGGATTTGAAAGAAATCCTCATGGATCCTGATGATCCTGAATCCATGATCTTCATAGGATCAGGGATCCTTAGCGACATTGAACAGGAGCTAGTATCCTTCCTTAAAAGAAGGAAAACTACCTTTGCCTGGAAACATGAGGATATGACAGGTATATCTAAAGACATAATTACTCATAAACTTGGCATTGATAGGTCATTCAAGCCAATTCATCAAAAGAGGAGAAACTTTGCACCTGAAAGGAATGCTATTATCCAGGAAGAGGTAGATAAACTACTTCGGGCAAGTATGATAAGAGAGGTTAAGTATCCAAGATGGTTAGCCAATGTGGTTGTTGTTCAAAAGAAAAATGGAAAGTGGAGGGTATGTGTCGATTTTACTGATTTAAACAAGGCATGTCCCAAGGATCCTTTCCCATTACCCCACATTGACTCCATGGTGGATGCTACCGCGGGTCATGAGTTGTTGACTTTTATGGATGCTTCATCTAGATTTCAACAAATTCAGATGGAACCATCTGATCAAGAGGATACAGCCTTTATGACCCTAACTGGTATATATTGTTATATTGCTATGCCATTTGGACTAAGGAATGCAGGTGCTACTTATCAAAGGCTAGTCAATATGATGTTCAAGGAACAAATTGGACACACTATGGAAGTCTATATAGATGACATGGTGGTTAAGTCCAAGAAAGCTGAGGATCACCTGAAAGACTTGGAGGAAGCATTCAATATCCTTGATAAATTTAATATGAAACTAAATCCTTCCAAGTGTCATTTTGGTGTTAAGGCAGGTAAATTCTTAGGCTATATGGTGACAAAGAGGGGCATTGAAGCAAGTCCAGAGTAAATCAAGGCTATTGTGAATATCAAATCTCCTGCCAATGCTAAGGATGTGCAAAGATTGACAGGCATGATCGCAGCCTTGAACAGGTTCATATCCAAATCCTCAGAAAAGTGCAAGGAATTCTATGACATCCTGAGGAAGAACAAGAAATTTGAATGGACTGAGAAGCATGAAAGTGCCCTCAAAGCTCTTAAGGATTACCTATCCTCAGCTCCTGCCTTGATGAAACCAGAAAAAGGAGATATATTATCCTTATACTTAGCAGTATCCTCAAAAGCAGTAAGTGCGGTCCTTGTTAAGGATCACCAAGGTACACAACATCCTGTCTATTATGTAAGTAAGAGTTTGCTTGATGCTGAATCCAGGTATTCACACTTAGAAAAACTTATCCTTGCATTAATTATGGCTTCTACTAAATTAAGACATTATTTTGAGACTCATGTCATTATTGTTAAGACTAATTTTCCAATTAAGAATGTTCTCAGGAAACCTGAAATGTCAGGAAGGATGGCTAAGTGGGCAGTGAAGCTGAGTGCATATGATATAAGATATGAACCAAGGACTGCCATCAAATCCCAAGCCTTAGCTGACTTTGTGGCAGATTTTAGTAGTGATTTGCAAAAGGAGGCTGAGTTAGAAGTCCAACAGCTTGAAGAAACTAAGGATCCTTGGATACTCTTCACTGATGGTGCTTCTAATGTCAAAGGGACAAGGCTTGGAATACTACTAAAATCGCCACAGGGGGACATAATACCCCACTCCATAGCTTGTGAATTTCAAACTACCAACAATGAGGCTGAGTATGAAGCCTTGATAGCTGGTTTGCAAATTGCTAAGCATATGAGGATCAGGTATCTTGAGGTACATGTAGATTCATTATTAATCACTAATCACTTTAATGGATCCTATGCTGTTAAAGGTGAAAAGCTAATCAAATATTTAGAGATAATCAAAGAATTGGCACTCTCTTTTGTATCTTTTAGTTTGACACAGGTACCAAGGGAAGAGAATGCAGAGGCTGTTGCATTAGCCAATTTAGGATCATCCTTGAAGATCCCGGAGGATATAAGTGTTTTGGTCAAAAAATCTGATGTGGATAATGCAACCAAACTCTCTGTTACGGGGTTTGATGCTTGAATTACTTTGTAGCATTAAGAATTACTATGAAAAATAAAGAACAAGTGACACAAGGTTTATATGGGGAAAAAGCCCTTGATCAAGAGTTGATCTCCGGCACAAAAAACCCCGGGTGATGGAAACTACCGATCACCAAGCTCAAATAAATCAATAAATGTTTACAACTTCGGATAGTAACGAGCTAGGTACAAGGATCACTATGGTCAAATGTGTAAAAGTGAGTGGAAACTGTTAAGTGTTTGCCGAAAGCTTCGAGAGTGCGATTGTACGAGAGTGTGTGTAACTGAAAATGGCTAAGTGTTCTAATTACTAGCTCGTCACCCCTTTAAAAATAGAAGTTAACTATGCTAACAAACTATCCGACTTTTGTGTCACGCTCCCGCGTTCTCCACAACGTCCATTTCCAGTCAAACGTGTGCGAAATACCCGTGGAATATTCCATAGTAACGTTGCCAAGACCAAGTCAAGCTTGTTACTCCTGCAAAATAATACGAAATACAAACAAACAATCGTTAGTATGAGGATCCTTAAGGTGATCCATGATCCTGATCCTGAAGCTCTTCTGAGGATCACTATCTGTCACAGAAGTAAGGATCACTTATTAGGATAACAAGTAAGGATCACTAATTGTTAGAAAATCATCCCCTAACAATTGCCCCCAAAATATAAGGAGTAATATGTAAAATGAACGAATTATATTTTCTTGATCTTATCCGCAACTAACTATCGTAAATATAGCCGTTGATGTAGAACTATCCGTTGCAACTATGACGTCACAGAAGTGACAACCCTGCACAATCATGATTATAAATAGGAGATATAAATAGGATCGTTTGCATTTAAATTTCAGAGATACTCCCTTTATAACTGCATCCGAAGATAAACAGGTATTTTCTCTTCATCTTCTTCCTTCTTTTGCTCTGTTTTCCGTCTCTTTCCATCATTCTGTCAAAAATGTTGCTCCGGAACTCCCCAGCTAAGGATCACCAGAAAAACAGCCCACTGAAGAGCCAGGGGATCATCGAAGATTCCATAAAAGAACGCTGCTGTTTCACCGATCCGTAGATTGATAGGATCCGCCATTGTTTCCCAGCGAACACCGTGTTTAAATCTTTTGATCCCAATGCCCTGAGTGATCATATTTCCGACAACTGGGTTGCTTTTCCTGTCACTCCGTTCACCATAGGCTATACATATCCTTTTCCAGCCTTCACCCAATCTTTCTTTTCCCTAACCGGCATCTCTTATATCCAAGCCATGCCGATGATTTGGAGGGTTTTGTATACTCTTGAAAGGATCATCGAGCAGGAAGGGATAGACCTAGGAATGTCAGAGCTGGGAGAGCTGTATGATCTTACTACCTTTGGTTCTCATCGTTATTTGTTCAAACGTAAACCTGGTGAGGAACACCCGATCTTCAAAGCTACTAACTGGAAGCGGCGTTTCTTTTTCGTCAAGAGAGATTCTATCTCTGATGGGAAGGATCTACCCAGGAAATGGGCTACCCATGGTAGGATGGAGGATCCTGAGAAGGATCACCAGAGAACCTTCCTTTGATATAAGGATCACTTATATGCTTTTGCTTTCTTGTTATGCAGCTATCACCGTTTCACACCTCAGACTGTCTCCTGCTGCCAAAGAGAGACTCACCGCTTTCAAGAGACTTGACCCTGAAACAAGAACTTTCAAGACAACCACCCAGGATTCTCAGGAGGTATCCTCAGGCTTTGTCACGATGTCAAGTAAGTATCTTTGTTTAAAAATTTAAATAAATAGTGAAATATAAGTAAAGCAAAGATACTTATCTTGTTTTGGTTGTGTAGGTGCTGGAAAATCCACCAAGTCTGCTTCAAAGTTCAATGTCACCGATCTCACCATCGTTAGATCCTCCAAAAGAAAGGCTCCTACCAGCCCGACAGCTTCAGTCCCCAAGGCACCCCTCAAAGGAAAGGGAGTCAAGAAGAGAAAGGCCTCCGAGGCTGAGGATCTGCAGGGTCTGCCTCTGATCCGCCACCAATTCCTCGAGTACTTCAACGATGTAAGGATCACTATCTCTGCTCGTATATCCTGCTGACATATCCTGCTGATTTGAGGATCACTTGGTCCTGACCTTACCTTTTATCCCCTTTACAGAAATTCGCTGAGATTGAGGACTATGTTGGCCACGTTGAGGATCAGGATAGGAAGATTGCCGACCTCCAACATGTTGCATTGCTAAAGGACCTCAAAATTGCTGATCTTCAGAAGGAACTCCAGGATGCCAAACAGGAGACAGCCAAGGTGCTGGTTAATGTTGACTATGAGAAGCGTGAGATCACCGAAGACGCCAAAGTCTCTGCCGCCATAGCAATGTACAAGACTAAGCTGCAAATGGCTTTGGAAGCTCAGGATCCTGCCTTTGACAAGAGCACCTGGGATGTGGAAGGCTGGAAGGCAAGGCTGGCTGAACTGGATGATGAAGAGGAGGCTAAAGAGATCCTGACAATCGAGGCTGGAGGCAAGAGTGAAGGTGGTGAAGCAAGTGGAGCCGGAGGTGGTGATGCAGGGAAGGTTTAGGCTGCATGATTTAGCGATGATGGAAATTTCTAGACATAGCCGGAGCCCAATTTTTTTAGTTTGATGGTTGTTTTGCTGAACAATTTGATGGTTTGTACTGAACAATAGTTTTTAGGATTAAGGATCTAGGATCCTTCAGACAATAGGCAGGATTGCAAATGGTGGAGGGATCCTCTGTTTGGGGGATGAAGCCATTGTGATCCTGCCGCCTTTATATTCCTGCACTACTTTGAACCTATTATCATGGACACCCTTTACCTACCCCAGCGGACGGGCCACGTATTGCTGGTAGATGCTCGGGGTTGGTAATTTTGACAACCTTTTAAGGGTTAATCTTTTGTTAATAAATAAAACCTTAATCTTTTGTCGCTTATCTTATATTGTTATCCTTTTTGTCTTTTTAATTCTCATTTGTTTTGATGTACACTTTTTGAATAAGCAATTTTGAATAAGCCAGATTGAAAATATTTAGGATATGATCCATGATCAAATACCCTATAGTTGAAGAATCCCAAAAAGTAATATATATTAAGGATCACAAGTTTAGTTATCAAATTTTAAGGGTTGTTCAAATAAACAATGAATGGAATTAAAAATAGTTAAGGATCATACCTGAGGATCCAAGTTAGGATCCTAACCATAATCAGGATAACTACAAGATAAACCTTAGAAAGAAGTAAGGATCAAGGATCCCTAGTTGCTTATCTTCAAGGACCTGAAATATAGCATAACTTGGGACTAAGCCAATATAAGATAAGAGTTAGCAACTGGGGACAAGCCCAAGGATAACTGGGGACAAGCCCAAGGATAACTGGGGACAAGCCCAAGGATCATATGTAAACTGGAGTATGGCCCTAACTAGCGACTATCCAAACTTAGTGACATGAAAATGTCAAAACCTTAGCTAACGTGAAAACGTTAGAAACCTTAGGAACGGATGTATGGTACGTCTACCATTATACGTAGGATCCTAGGTATAGCCAGTACAATGGAATTATCAGCCCCTAAAGCGAGTACTGGTCCCACTGCCTTGAACTATACCAGGATCATCATGCGCTACAGGCGGAACTGGGGTCAAGCCCAAATAACTGAGGTTAAACCCAAGGAACGGATTGCTTCTGCAGATAACCAATATTTTGCTAAGGATACCTGAACTTTCAAAACTTAAAATCACGTGAGAGATGGATAAAGGACACATGATCCTTATCCTTATATGAGAAAATAAGGAAATGAAATAGTTCAGGGTTAGGACATTACCAAAGTAAGGATCACCGATACTTTAAGGATCCTTCCAGGATACCCCTAACTCAAGGATCATCTGTGCCATGAGGATCCTGCTCACATGAAATATTTCTTCAAGTGGACAGCATTCCAAGCTCTTGGTAGCAAATCACCTTCCATGGTTAGCAATCTATATGCCCCCTTTCCTGCTTCAGCTTCAATCAAATAAGGGCCTTCCCATTTTGGAGCCAATTTTCCATCGGCAGGATTGGTGGTATTCTGAAATGCTCTCCTTAATACCATATCTCCAACTTGAAACTTCCTGATCCTGACATTTTTGTTGTAAGCACCAGCCATTCTTTGTTGATAACTGGCCATCCTTATCCTAGCTAGGTCCCTGATTTCTTCAATAGTATCCAGGTCTTGAGCCAAGTTCTCATCATTTTCCTCAGGATCACGGGTACTTGTTCTAGCAGTTGGAACCACCATTTCTGTTGGGATCACTGATTCTACCCCAAATACCAAAGAGAATGGCGTTTGACCAGTAGCATTCTTAGGGGTTGTCCTATCAGCCCAAAGCACATAAGGTAGTTCTTCTGCCCATTTCCCTTTCTTGGATCCAAGCTTCTTCTTCAAATTGTTGATGATGATCTTGTTGGATGATTCTGCTTGACCATTAGCTTGTGGGTGGACTGGTGTTGATGTTATCATCTTAATCCCCCAACTGTCACAAAAGTTAGTGGTTCTGCCCCCAATAAATTGGGAACCATTATCACATGTAATTTCAGAAGGAATACCAAATCTAGTTAAAATATTTCTTTTAATGAAGGATATAACTTCCTTTTCTCTGACTTGGGCAAAAGCTTCAGCCTCTATCCACTTGGAGAAGTAATCAGTCATAGCAAGCATGAATACTTTTCCACCAGGTGCCTTAGGGAGCTTACCAACTATATCCATACCCCATCTCATAAATGGCCAAGAGGAGGATATAGGATGCAAAAATTCAGCTGGTTGATGAAGGATATTGCTGTGTCTCTGACAAGGATCACATCTCTTAGCATACTCCACAGCATCTCTCTTCATGGTTGGCCAGTAGTATCCTGTCCTCAGGATCCTTGAGAATAACGCCCTGCCCCCAGTGTGGTTTCCACAATCTCCTTCATGGAAGTCTTTTAAAACTTCTTGAATTTCAGGATCCTCAATGCATCTTAGGTATGGTCCTGTAAGAGATCGCTTATACAACATATTATTTAAGATTGTGAATTGGGATACCTTAATTTTGAAGGCCCTAGGGTTTTCTCCTGTAGGAATCTCTCCATGTTGTAAGTATCTCATGATAGGTGAGATCCATGATCCTGATCCTGAATGGGATTGAGTATCCTCACTAGGGATAATTGCAGAATTCTTTCCTATCTCCATAGCCACATGATCCTCGATAGCCGGGGTCAGGATATGGATAATAGGGATCTTGATATCCTCCGGGATCTTCAAAGATGATCCTAAGTTAGCCAATGCATCAGCTTCTGTATTTTCTTCCCTTGGTACCTGTGTCAAACTGAAGGAAACAAAGGAGAGTGCCAATTCTTTGACTATCTCTAAATATTTGGTTAGCTTTTCACCTTTAACAGCATAGGATCCATTAAAGTGGTTTGTAATTAACAATGAATCTACATGTACCTCAAGATACCTGATCCTCATATGCTTAGCAATTTGCAAACCAGCAATTAAGGCTTCATATTCAGCCTCATTGTTAGTGGTTTGGAACTCACAAGCTATAGAGTGGGGTATTATGTCCCCCTGTGGCGATTTTAGTAGTATTCCAAGCCCTTTACCTTTGACATTTGAGGATCCATCAGTATAGAGTATCCAAGGATCCTTGGTCTCCTCTAGCTGCTGGACTTCTAACTCAGCTTCTTTTTGTAAATCACTACTGAAATCAGCCACAAAGTCGGCTAATGCTTGGGATTTGATGGCTGTCCTAGGCTCATATCTTATATCATAGGCACTAAGCTTCACTGCCCACTTAGCCATCCTTCCTGACATCTCTGGTTTCCTGAGGACATTCTGGATTCGGCATCAAGTAAACTTTTACTTACATAATAGACAGGATGTTGTGTACCTTCGTGATCCTTAACAAGGACAACACTTACTGCTTTTGAGGATACCGCAAGATATAAAGATAGCACATCGCCTTTTTCTGGTTTCATCAAGGCCGGGGCTGAGGATAGGTAATCTTTGAGAGCTCTTAAGGCATTTTCATGCTTCTCAGTCCACTCAAATTTCTTGTTCTTCCTTAGGATATCATAGAATTCTTTGCACTTCTCTGAGGATTTGGATATAAATCTGTTCAAAGCTGCTATCCTGCCTGTTAGCCTTTGGACATCCTTAGCATTGGTAGGGGACTTGATGTTTATTATTGCTTTGATTTGTTCTGGACTGGCTTCAATGCCTCTCTTTGTCACCATATATCCTAAGAATTTACCTGCTTTAACACCAAAGTGACATTTTGAAGGATTAAGTTTCATATTGTATTTATCAAGGATATTGAATGCTTCCTCTAAGTCTCTTAGGTGATCCTCAGCCTTTATGGATTTTACCACCATATCATCTATGTAAACCTCCATAGTTTGTCCAATCTGATCCTTGAACATCATATTCACCAGCCTTTGATATGTTGCACCTGCATTTCTTAGTCCGAACGGCATAGCAATATAGCAGTATATACCGGTTGGAGTCATGAAGGCTGTATCCTCTTGATCGGATGGTTCCATTTGGATTTGTTGAAATCCAGATGAAGCATCCATAAAAGTTAACAGTTCATGACCCGCAGTTGCATCCACCATGGAGTCAATGTGGGGTAATGGGAAAGGATCCTTGGGACATGCCTTATTTAAATCGGTAAAATCGACACATACCCTCCACTTTCCGTTTTTCTTTTGAACAACAACCACATTGGCCAACCATCTTGGATACTTGACCTCTCTAATCATACCTGCCCGGAGTAATTTCTCTACTTCCTCCTGGATAATGGCATTTCTTTCTGGTGCAAATTTCCTTCTCCTTTGATGGATTGGTTTGAAGGACCTATCGATGCCAAGTTTGTGAGTAATTACATCTTTAGATATGCCTGTCATGTCTTCGTGTTTCCATGCAAAGGTAGTCTTTCTCCTTTTGAGGAAGGATATGAGGTCTTCTTTCATTTCGCCAAGGATCCCTGATCCGATATAGATTTTGGATTCAGCATCATGAGGATCCATGAGGATTTCTACCACATCCTGCTCTCTTGCCTCCAAGACATCCCTTGGAGGATACTTTGATTGCTATTGCTCCCTTGACTTCGAGGCTGGTTTCATCGATGAAGTGTAGCAATTCTTAGCCTCCTGCTGATCACTATCAATCTTGACT
This sequence comes from Helianthus tuberosus, assembly GCA_030545235.1. Classification (NCBI taxonomy): domain Eukaryota; kingdom Viridiplantae; phylum Streptophyta; class Magnoliopsida; order Asterales; family Asteraceae; genus Helianthus; species Helianthus tuberosus. Next base: position 107,566,794 of record CM060430.1, on the reverse strand, counting down.
ATTCCTCAAAGACTAGGGAGCTTCACACATTGATGGTAAATAGATGGGACTGCCTTCATATCGTGTATCCAAGGCCTGCCAAGGATAACATTACAACAAGATAAACAGTCAATAACACAAAATTTTTGATAAGAATGTAGGCCTTCGATGTATATTGGGAGCTTAATGTCCCCCAGGGTATTCTTAGTTTCGCCACTAAATCCCACAAGCACGGAGGATCTTGGTATGATGTCGGATTCAGGGATGTTCATCTTCTTGAGAACATCTAGCTGGATAATGTTCACAGAGCTTCCTCCATTTATAAGGATCCTGCGAACAAAATGGTTAGAAATAAAAAGAGTGATAACCAAACCATCATGATGAGGATCCTGGATGTCAACACGATCATGCTCATCAAAAGTTATAACTTTTCCTTCGGAGACACTGGATGTTCGAATGGGTCTATCTCCATTATCCATCTTGGTTTCCTTCGCGTGTCTTTTGGCTGCGGAGAAGGATGTTCCACAAATGTCTGATCCTCCAGATATAAAGTTTATTACTTGTGCATCTGCTGGAGGGGCCGGAGCTTTCTCAGGGATCCTTTCAGGATCCTGAGTCCTTGACTTTTTTCTACCCAACAATTCTTTTAGATGTCCCTTGCTCAACAAGTATCCAATTTCCTTTCTTAGTGCAATGCATTCTTCTGTGAGATGCCCAAAATCTTCATGGTATGCACACCACTTTGATTTATCCTTAGTTGCAGCTGGCCTATCATTTTTTCTGGGCCATCTAGCTTTATCACCTAAATTCTGCATTGCAAGGATTATTTCATTATTATCAACAGAAAAACAATATTCAGAAATTGGAGGGTAATCCTCATCATCCTCCTCTTGTTCAACAGCATGCACATTCTGGTTATCAGATCTATTATAGGATCTGAACTTGTTCTTGAATGAGGATCCTTGCTTCTCTTGCTTTGAGGATCCTGCTAACCTCTCTTGGATCCTTTTGTCATCCTCTAGCCGGATGAACCTAAGGGCCCGGGTTCTTACCTCATCTAGGTTCCTGCACGGTGTCATAACAAGATCATCATAAAACAATGAATCCCTAAGCAATCCCATTTTGAAGGCCTCAACAGCCGTGGCTATATCCAAGTTGGGAATGTCTAAGGATTCTTTACTAAATTTGGTGATATAATCCCTTAATGATTCATTATGACCCTGGGTTATCCTATATAGATCACTAGTTAATCGTTCAAATTTTCTACTACAAGAAAACTGATTATTAAATAGGTTAACTAGATTAGCAAATGAGGTAATAGAGTAGGGGGAAGACTTAGCAACCATTTGAGAGCTGATCCAGTAAGAGTGGATCTGAATCCCTTGCACAGGCATGCTTCCTTTAACCTTTCTGGGATCGGATTGATCTCCATCCTCTCCCTGTATTGAGCTATGTGTTCCTCAGGATCCGTCGAACCATCATACAGCTTCATGGTTGCCACATGGAACCTTTTGGGTATCTCAGCATCACAAATTGGTGGTGCAAAACGAGATATCTTATGGCTTCCATCTGCAATCTCTGGGATAGGTTTGACCACTCCTGGGACACTTGATATCATATCCTTTAACTTTTGCAATTCTCTGGCCATGGCATGATTGATACCTGGATCCTGCATAAGGCCATGGTTAGTAGTATAAGAATTATTAAAAGTGTTACCTCCCATTGGATTCAAATTAGGAAGAATGGATGTGAATCCATATTGTTGGGACTCTGGAATGATCGAAGGACCAGTAGAAGCAATGGTCTGCATCGGAATAAAATCTCCCTGATGGACATCTGAACTTCCTGTTTGCAAACTCCTCAAGGATCCTGGCATCTGGAAGGATCCCTGAAACTGGGATGATCCTGGAGCAAAGGAGGATCCTTGCACCTGGGATGATCCTGGGACAAAGGAGGATCCTTGAACCTGGGATGATCCTGGAACAAAGGAAGATCCTTGAACCTGGGATGATCCTGGAACAAAGGAAGATCCTTGAATCTGCTGCGCTCCTGAGTATCCTCCTGAATTCATGAAGGATCCCATATGCTGAGGATAGGATCCTGCTGGCTGGAAATATGAACCTGATGCCTGGGTCATTGCTGTTGCTCCATAGTGCACTCCTTTTGGTCCACCCACATATTGAACATCTGGAGCCACTGATGGCTGAGAAGTAATCACCGGAGTATCAAAATTCAAAGATCTGGGCACCAGTGGGGAATGATCCTCTGCCGTTTTCTTTTGTTTCTTGAGATCTCCGATTTCTTTGAGAATCCTTTCATTGGTCTTATCCTGTTGCTGTATATGATCCTTCATCTGCAAAATCAAAGTAAACATGTCACTAGTAGTGGGAGTGTAAGAAGCAGAAGAAGTTGGAGGTTTGGAGAAAATGGGAGTTGGTTTCTTCTCAGCATTTTTTTGAGATCCAGCAGGTGGTGGAGGCAAAGGTGGAATGCCCTGAGATGAATTGACCGCAGACATTGCAGTAGAGGTATTCTTCAATGATGAAGCCATGTATTTGTATGCAATGAACCGGAATGATCACCAACAGAAAAACTTCTTAGGAATGAAGCACCAATTGCCCCCCGGTGGGCGCCGAACTGTTTTGGTCAAAAAATCTGATGTGGATAATGCAACCAAACTCTCTGTTACGGGGTTTGATGCTTGAATTACTTTGTAGCAATAAGAATTACTATGAAAAATAAAGAACAAGTGACACAAGGTTTATACGGGGAAAAAGCCCTTGATCAAGAGTTGATCTCCGGCATAAAAAACCCCGGGTGATGGAAACTACCGATCACCAAGCTCAAATAAATCAATAAATGTTTACAACTTCGGATAGTAACGAGCTAGGTACAAGGATCACTATGGTCAAATGTGTAAAAGTGAGTGAAAACTGTTAAGTGTTTGCCGAAAGCTTCTAGAGTGCGATTGTACGAGAGTGTGTGTAGCTGAAAATGGCTAAGTGTTCTAATTACTAGCTCGTCACCCCTTTAAAAATAGAAGTTAACTATGCTAACAAACTATCCGACTTTTGTGCCACGCTCCCACGTTCTCCACAACGTCCATTTCCAGTCAAACGTGTGCGAAATACCCGTGGAATATTCCATAGTAACGTTGCCAAGACCAAGTCAAGCTTGTTACTCCTGCAAAATAATACGAAATACAAACAAACAATCGTTAGTATGAGGATCCTTAAGGTGATCCATGATCCTGATCCTGAAGCTCTTCTGAGGATCACTATCTGTCACAGAAGTAAGGATCACTTATTAGGATAACAAGTAAGGATCACTAATTGTTAGAAAATCCTCCCCTAACATTAAGGATCCCTATTATCCATATCCTGACCCCTGCTATCAAGGATCATGTAGCTATGGAGATAGGAGAAGATTCTGCAATCATCCCTAGTGGTGATACTCAATCTCATTCAGGATCATGGATCCTCCCAATCATGAGATACAGAGATTCCTACAGGAGAAAACCCTAGGGCTTTCAAAATTAAGGTATCTCAATTTACAATATTGAATAATATGTTGTATAAACGATCTCTTGCAGGACCATATCTAAGATGCATTGAGGATCCTGAAATCCAAGAAGTCCTAAAGGATTTCCATGAAGGAGATTGTGGAAACCACACTGGGGGCAGGGCATTGTTCTCAAGGATCCTGAGGACAGGATACTATTGGCCTACTATGAAGAAGGATGCTGTGGAATATGCCAAGAAGTGTGATCCTTGTCAGAAATATAGTAATATCCTTCACCAACCAGCAGAGCTTTTGCATCCTATATCCTCTTATTGGACATTTATGAGATGGGAAATGGATATAGTTGGCAAGCTTCCTAAGGCACCTGGTGGAAAAGTATTTATGCTTGCTATGACTGATTACTTCTCCAAGTGGATAGAGGCTGAAGCCTTTGCTCAAGTCAGAGAAAAGGAAGTTATATCCTTTATTAAAAGAAACATTATTACTAGATTTGGTATCCCTTCTGAAATTGTTTGTGATAATGGATCCCAATTTATTGGGAATAGAACTACTAACTTTTGTGACAGCTGGGGGATTAAGATGATAACATCAACACCAGTCCACCCACAAGCTAATGGTCAGGCAGAATCATCCAACAAGATCATCATCAACAATTTGAAGAAGAAGCTTGGATCCAAGAAAGGAAAATGGGCAGAAGAACTACCTTATGTGCTTTGGGCTGATAGGACAACTCCCAAGAATGCTACTGGCCAAACTCCATTTTCTTTGGTATTTGGGGCAGAATCAGTGATCCCTACAGAGATGGTGGTTCCAACTGCAAGAACAAGCATTCGTGATCCTGAAGAAAATGCTGAAAACTTGGTTCAAGACTTGGATACTATAGGGGAAATCAGGGATTTGGCAAGGATAAGGATGGCTAGTTATCAACAAAGGATGGCTGGAGCCTACAACAAAAATGTTAGGATCAGGAAATTCCAAGTTGGTGATATGGTATTAAGGAAAGCATTTCAGAATACCACCAATCCTGCTGATGGAAAGCTAGCACCAAAGTGGGAAGGCCCCTATTTGATTGAAGCTGAAGTAGGAAAGGGGGCATATCGATTGCTAACAACGGAAGGTGATTTGCTACCAAGAGCTTGGAATGCTGTCCATTTGAAGAAATATTTCATGTGATCTGGATCCATGATCCTTACCTGACAAGTATCCTCGAAGGATCCTTACAGGTCAGAGGATCCTCATTGGGCTTGTCCCCAGAATTGTTGGGCTTGTCCCCAGTGACTAACTCTTATCTTATATTGGCTTAGTCCCAAGTTGTATCCTATTTCAGGTTTTTGGAGACAAACGACCAAGGATCCTTGATCCTTACCTTCTACTAAGGTTTGTCTTTTGGTTATCCTGATTATAAGTGTTAAAGGTTAGGATCCTAACTTGGATTCTCAGGTATGATCCTTAACTATTTTGATTTTATTCATTATTCATTTGAGTTACCCTTATCCTTTGACAACTGAACTTATGATTCTTAAACTATATTACTTTTCAGAACTTACCGACTATAGGATATGTGATCCTTGATCATATCCTAAACTTTTTGAGGATATTTATTAATTTTTTTCTTTACTTGATAAGTTTAGACAAAATGAATATCACAACAATTGAAAAGTAAAATACTAACAAGGATAGCAACACGGAGATAGCCAAAAAGTTAAAGTTATTTTATTCACAAAACGTTAAACCCTTTAAGGTTGTCAAAATTGCCAACCCACGTTTCTACCAGCAAAACGTGGCCCGTCCACATGGGTTGGCAAAGGGTGTCCATTGTTTACGGGTCTTTGTAGTGCAGGAAATAAAAGACGGAAGGATAACGAGTGGCTTCATCCCCCAAACAGAGGATCCATCCACCACCCATTATCCTGCCTATTGTTAAAGGATCCATGATCCTTCACCCTAGAAGCTATTGTCTAAAGTTATTACAACCTATCATTGTTCAACAAAAAACATCATAACCAAACTACCAAACTTAAAAAAATGGGCTCCGGCTACGTCTAGAAATGTCCTTCATCGTCCATTCATGCAGCTTACACCTTTGCTGCATCACCACCTTCACCAGCTCCACCTGCTTCTCCACCCTGATCCTTGCCACTGCCACCAGCCTCGATTGCCAGAACATGATCAGCCTCTTCCTCATCCTCCAACTCAGCTAGCCTAGCCCTCCAGCCCTCCATGTCCCAGTTGCTCCTGTCAAAATTAGGATCCTGAGCTTCTTGGGCCATCTGCAACTTGGTCTTATACATGGCAATGGCAGCGGAGACTTTAGCATCCTCCGTGATCTCGTAGTCAGCATTGATCTGAGCTGCAACTGCCTGAGTTTTGGCATCATTGAGGTCCTTTTCAAGCGAGGCAATCTTGTGATCCTTGAGCACCGCCACTTTTTGGAGATCAGAGTATTTCTCCTCAAGCTCTTCGACGTTTCCAACATAGTCCTCGATTTCAGCAAATTTCTACAAAGAAGACAATGTAAAGTTTAGGATAACATGATCCTCAAGTGGGCAGAATAACTTAGCTAGGTCAGTGATCCTTACGTCAGCAAAGTACTCAAGGAACTGATGACGTATCAGAGGCAAGCCTTGTAGATTGTCAGCCCCAGAGGTCTTCCTTTTCTTTCCACCTCTTCCCTTTGAAGTGGTTGCCTTGGGGACTATGACGGAGGGGCTAGCAGCGGACTTTTTCTTCGAGGATCGGACAGTGTCAAGGTCAGTGACACTGAATTTGGAGGCAGACTTTAATGACTTTCCAGCACCTACACACCCAAAATAGATAAGTATCCTTATCCCAATTCTATTTAACTATTTATTTAAACATTTAATTATGCAAAAAAACAGGATACTTACTTGACATAGTGATAGAACCTGAGGATACTTCTTAAGAATCCTGGGTATTGGCTTTGAATGATCTTCTTGCAGGATCAAGTCTCCGGAAAGCGGCAAGCCTTTCCTTTATTGCAGGTGTTGTGATGAGGTGTGCAACAGTAATAGCTGCAAAATAGAAACAGAAGGACGTTAGTGATCCTTAAACAAAAACAAGGTCATCTGGTGATCCTTCTAAGGATCCTCTATCCTACCATGGGTGCTCCACTTCCTTGGCAGATCCTTTCCATCAGGGATAGAATCCCTTCTGACAAAGAAGAATCGTCGTTTCCAGTTGGTGTCATTCTTAGTGGCTTTGAAGATGGGGTGTTCTTCACCAGGTTTATGTTTGAGTAGATACCGATGGGATCCATGGCTAACGAGGTCATACATCTCTGCAAACTCCGACATTCCCAGGTCAATTCCTTCATGTTCAATGATCCTTTCAAGGGTATATAAGACCCTCCAGATCATTGGCATCGCTTGAATGTAGGAGATGCCGGTGAGAGAGAAGAAGGATTGGGTGAAATCTGGAAAAGGATATAAGTATCCTATTGTGAATGGTGTAACCGAAAAAGCTACCCAGGTTTCAGAAATGTAGTCACTTAAAACGGTGGGGTCAAATGGTTTGAAATCGGTGTTTGCCGGAAAACAATGGCGGATTCTGTCTATCTGTGGATCAGTGAAGCAGCATCGCTCTTTTACATAATCTTTTATGATCCCTTGGCTTTTTAAGGGGCTGTCCTTCTTGTGATCCTTAGCCGGTGAGGATCTTAGCATCATCTCGATTATGAAGAAGGTGAAGAAAGAAGGAACAGAGAAAGAAGATGAAGAGAGAAAGGAAAGAGAAATACCTGATCAAGTCTTCGAGTGAAGATTTAAAGAAGGAAACGCACGAATTTAAATGCTCTCTAGCCCTTATCTCTAACTTCAATTTATAATGATGATTTTGCAGGATAGTCACCTCAGTGACGTCAGGATGGTAACGGCTAGTCCGACTACAACGGCTAGTTATCCGTTGATTCATTACGGATAAGAACAGAAAATATAACTCGTTATTTACATTATTACTCCTTATATTTTGGGGGCAATTGTTAGGGGAGGATTTCCCAATGATCAGTGATCCTCATTTACTGTTGGGTTTAGTGATCCTCAATTCTGTCTGAATTAGTGATCCTCAGAAGTATTGCAGGATCAGGATCATGGATCACCATAAGGATCCTTATACTAACGATTGTCTACTTTGAATATGAAATTGTTTTGCAGGAGTACGAGCTTGGACTTGGTCTTGGCGATATTCCTAGAGCATATTCCATGTTTATTCCGCACGTGCATGGCTAAAGTGGACGTTATGGAGTTCGTGGAGGACTTGCACAAAATGCGGAATGTTTGTTAGCTTAGATATTTTCCATTTTTAAAGGGGATAGCAAGCTAAATAGAAAACACTTGGCTATTTTTGGCTAAACACACACACTCGCAACTGCTCTCACCAGCTCTTGACAATTCACTTGGCGATTACACACTTTTTTGCACATTACACTGTAGTGATCCTTGTAATTAGCTCGCTATCATCCAAAGTTGTAATACATTTCTTGTTTAATCTGAGTTAGTGATCGGTAGTTTCCATCACCCGAGGTTTTTTATGCCAGAGATCATTCATTGATCAAGGGCTTTTTCCTCGTATAAATCTTTGTGTCACTTGTTCATTTCATTTCCGAGTGATCCTTAGTATTGTTCATTGATTCAAGCATCATACCTCACAACAGAAAGTTTGGTTGCATTATCATTGCTTAATTTTTGACCAAAACACCAAGCACCTCAGATATGGTCCTGCAAGAGATTTCTTATACAAAAGATTATTTATAATAGTAAATCGTGATACCTTCATTCTAAAGGCTTTAGGATTCTCATTCTCTGGGATGTGTCCTTCCTTGAGATATCTCACGATTGGAGCCGTCCAGGATTTAGGATCCTCCTCAGGATACTCATCATCAGGATCCTGAATACTTATTACTTCCTTATCCTGAGGATTCGTCGCAGGATATAGGATATGTAATATTGGTATTCGGGTTCCTTCCGGTATCCTGACTGATGATCCCAGATTTGCCAAGGCATCAGCTTCAGCATTATCCTCTCTTGGTACCTGTTCAAGTGTAAAAATATCGAAATATCCTGCTAATTTTTTGAGAATTTCGAGATACTCGATTAACTTTTCTCCCTTAACTGCATAGGTTCCATTAAAATGATTAGTGATTAACAAAGAATCAACATATACTTGCAAATTCTTAATATCCATATTTTTAGCCAGTTCTAATCCTGCAATTAAAGCCTCATATTCTGCCTCATTATTAGTAGAAGGAAATTCACACCTAATAGCCTGGGGTAATATGTCCCCCTGTGGCGATTTTAGTAGTATACCTAGACCTACACCTCTTACATTAGATGCACCATCAGTATACAATGTCCAGCATTCTAAGTTTTCTCCTAGCTGCTGTACTTCTAAATCTACTTCATTTTGAATGTCACTACTGAAATCAGCCACAAAGTCAGCTAAAGCCTGAGACTTTATGGCATTTCTAGGCTCATATACTAAGTCATAAGCACTCAGTTTTACTGACCACTTAGCCATCCTACCCGACATCTCGGGTTTCCTAAGCACATTTTTAACAGGATAATTTGTTCTAACATGAATCCTATGTGTCTCAAAATAATGTCTAAGTTTTGTTGATGCCATAACTAATGCTAATATCAACTTTTCTAAATGAGAATATCTAGTTTCAGCATCTAGTAAACTTTTACTAACATAATAGACAGGATATTGCTGACCTTCATGGTCCTTTATAAGAACGGCACTTACAGCATTCCCTGTTACAGCGAGGTATAGGGATAGTGGTTCACCATTTTCAGGCTTCATCAATAGAGGTGCAGTTGAGAGATATCTCTTTAAATCCTGCAAGGCTGCTTCATGCTTTGCTCCCCATTCGAACTTCTTATTCTTTTTGAGGATATCATAAAATTCCTTGCATTTTTTCGAGGATCTTGAAATAAATCTGTTCAATGCTGCTACTCGGCCTGTCAACCATTGAACATCCATCATATTTAAAGGTGATTTGATATCCAAGATGGCTTTGATCTGCTCCGGGCTTGCCTCTATTCCTCTTTTGGTCACCATATATCCTAGAAACTTTCCTGCCCCCACTCCGAAATGGCACTTAGCAGGATTCAGCTTCATGTTATACTGATCCAGGATATCAAATGCTCCCTTAATATCCTGGAGGTGATCCACAGCCTTTTTAGATTTCACCACCATATCATCGATGTATACCTCCATTGTGTCCCCTAGCTTATCTTTGAACATCATGTTCACCAATCTCTGGTATGTTGCACTTGCATTTTTCAAACCGAAAGGCATAGCAGTATAGTAATAAATACCTGTTGGTGTCATGAAGGCAGTATCCTCCTGGTCCGAAGGCTCCATTTGAATCTGCTGAAATCCTGAGGATGCGTCCATGAATGTTAACATCTCATGCCCGGCAGTAGCATCCACCATTGCATCAATATGAGGAAGAGGAAATGGGTCTTTAGGACAAGCCTTGTTCAAGTCCGTGTAATCTACACAGACTCTCTATTTCCCATTTTTCTTCTGTACCACGACTACATTTGCCAGCCATCTTGGGAATTTGACTTCTCTGATCATTTTGGACTTCAACAATCTTTCAACTTCCTCTTGTATGATTGTATTTCGTTCAGGAGCAAACTTCCTTCTTTTTTGCTGAACAGGCTTGAACGACCTGTCAATTCCAAGCTTGTGAGTAATAATGTCTTTGGATATGCCTGTCATATCCTCATGCTTCCATGCAAATGTTGACATCCTGCACTTCAAAAAGTTAGTTAATTGTTCTTTAATATCCTGAGGGATATTGGTGCCTACGAGCACCGAGATATCAGGATTATCCTGATCTAGGATAACTTTCTTCATATCCTGCTCTGAAGCCTCCACGATATCCTGGGCCCGCATCTTTAATTGCTATGCTGGATTAGGCTTGGTTGAGGATTTCATTGAGGATGTATAGCATTCCTTCGCCTCCTGCTGATCACTATCAACTTTGACGACCCCCCAATGAGTAGGGATCTTGATGCACTGGTGATAAGTCGATGGCACAGCCTTCATGTCATGGATCCATGGCCTGCCTAGTATGATGTTATAGCAGGATAGGGAGTCCATCACACAGAAGCGTTGTATCGAGTTCACCCCTTCAACATATACTGGTAACTTTATCTCTCCTACGGTATTCCTAGCTTCTCCACTGAAACCAACGAGCACAGTGGACTTTGAATTAATATCCATCGGAGAGACATTCATCCTTTTCAATGTTTCCAGCTGAATTATGTTGACGGAGCTACCATTGTCCACCAATATCCTGCGTACAAAATGGTTAGCAACATATAATGTTATTACAAGAGCGTTGTGGTGAGGATCCTAGACAGTATCCCTGTCATCACTATCAAAAGTGATCACTTTATCGGTTGTAATGTTAGTCATCCTAGCTGGTTTGTCCCCCCTTTCAGTCTTAGCTTCCTTTGCATGTCTCTTGGCCGCAGAATACGAAGTCCCACAAATGTCGGATCCTCCTGAAATAAAGTTAATTATTTTGGCATCTGCTGGGGGTGATGCTGCTCGTTTAGGATCCTTCTCAGGATCCTGCCTTTTATTCTTCTTTCTTCCCAGCAAATCCTTCAGATACCCCTTGCTTAACAGGTAGCTTATTTCTTTCCTTAGAGTAATGCAATCCTCGGTCACATGTCCGAAATCTTCATGGAAGGCACACCATTTGGATTTATCCTTCCAATCAGCTTTCTGTTGATTCTTTCGAGGCCACCTAGCTTTGTCTCCTAAACCCTGCATAGCATACATTAACTCGGGTATATTAACAGAAAAGCAGTATTCAGATAATTCAGGATATTCTTCAGGATCCTCGTTTTCAACAGCATTCACTTTCTTGTTGTTATTTCTACCATATGGCTTGGAGCCATATGGTTTATACGAGGATTCTGATTTCCTGTTGGTCGATTCGTAGGTTGAGGTAGAATTCATCCTTTCTTGCATCTTTTTGTCATCTTCCAAGCGGATATATCTCAAAGCCCTGTTACGAGCTTCGTCGAGATTCCTGCAGGGATTCATTACAAGATCCTGATAAAACTGAGAATCCTTTTGTAACCCCATCTTAAAAGCCTGCACAGCTGTTGCAACATCAAGATGTGGGATATCCAAGGATTCTCGACTAAACTTGTTCACATAATCCCTCAAGGATTCCTGAGGTCCTTGAGTTATCCTCTAAAGATCACTGGTTAGTTTCTCAAAACTCCGACTGCAAGAAAACTGACTATTAAATAAATTGACCAAATGAGCAAACGAAGTAATTGAATGAGGAGGAACATTTAACAGCCATTTTAAGGCTGATCCTGTCAAGGTAGAACCAAAACCCTTGCATAAGCATGCTTCCTTAAGTTCCGGAGGGATAGGGTTAATCTCCATTCTTTCTCTATACTGGGCAACATGCTCCTCAAGATCCGTAGTCCCATCATACAGTTTCATGTTGGGGGTCTGAAATCTTTTTGGGATTTCAGCATCACAGATAGGATATGCAAAGCGGGATATCCTGTGGCTATCTTGAGATACTTCTGGAATTGGCTGGACCACTCCAGGTACACTGGATATCATGTCCTTCAATTTCTGAAGCTCCCTAGTAAATGTTGACGTCATACCTGCATCCTGCAAAGACCCATTGTTGTTAGTAGCAAGAATATTATTATTTGACACATTACCGGTCTGAGGATTCTGGCCATATCCTGAAGCATATCCTGAGCTCCTCACAGTTGACATCCTGACCGAGGAGGGTATCTCAGGGGTATGGTTCTGAGAATGGCTTGGGACGATGTTCCCCCGGTTATCCTCAGTGTAAACTGCAGAACTGAAGTTCAAAGCCCTAGGCTGTATAGGAGTGACAGTTTCTTCAGCAGGTCTACTTGGGCCGGATTTCAAGAGTTGTATTTCTCTCATCAGCATTCGATTAGTTTCCTGCTGCTGCCTCATCTGTTCCTGTACACTACCAAAAAAATTTAGAATTTCATCATTAGATGCCAAAACAGGACCGGATCCCTGGGTACTGGGAGCGGGGATAACATCCCGAGCTACATGACTTTCGGCTCGGTGTGATGAAGCTCGCATTCTTGGAGGAGGAGGTGGAAGCACCGAACCAATTGTCGCAGAGGTTGTAGCAGACATGGTGGAAGAGCTCATGTTTGATCTCGAGGCCATTGAAAACAATTTAGAAAAAAGTCTTGACAGTAGAAAACCGAGTAATGATTTTACTAAAGTTTTTAGCAAAAATAGCACCACTTGCCCCACGGTGGGCGCCAAATTGTTTTGGTCAAAAATTACCGAAGTAATTAAGTGATCAAATTAGTTAAGTGAGGTAGTGTGCTAGAAATATGTGTGAAAAATATGTTAACCAAGTTAATTACAAAAACAATTTCAGGATACGACTCAGGATATAGAGCTGTATCTATGATCAAACAATGAGCAAAAAAGTAAAGGTTGACACGTGATGTACGAGGAAAGCCCTTGATCAATCTAGATCGCCGGCACAAAACCTCGGGAGCTGACAATCGCAGCTGCCTTGTTCTTCTATTGCTTCAAATATCAGGATACAGTGCAGGATGTGGTGCGGATCAACTAAGTGTTACAATGTAATTCGATTACAAGTGTTTGTGTGTAGTGACTGCTGAAAGCTAGAGAGCAAAAGTGTTCGAGAGTGTGTGTGAAAGTTGCGTGCCTTAATCTGGTCCGCCCCCATCTATTTATAGTAAAAGAAATGCAACAAACTACCCTAAATAACCGGGATCCGGCGAATATTCCCCGCTCGAACGTTGTAGACCTGGTCTTTCGGGTTCAACGTCTCTCACATAACAGATACGCCCGAGTCTTGAGGAGAAGAAGTCCATCTGACCGTTAGTAACCCACAGCATCTAACCTGCACGTAGTTAATTTAGTTAACCCCAGGATATCGCCTAGGATGTTAGCAATATCCTAATCCAGTATCCTGATCACAAGCAAAAAACCAAAAGCAGGATATTAGTCAGGATATGTATGCTCAGAAAATGACCCATAACAAACCGGATGTTGGATTTCAAGTTCATATGATAGAATGTGAATTTACGAGCATGTAGGAAGAAACGGGAGGTTAAACGGGTAAACGGTTCAAAAGTTATGCGCGTTTTAGTGCATACGGACGACGAAACGGAACTGCAGAAAAATGCAAAATCTAGAGGGCGTCACCGACGGGCTCTAGAAAGTCAGTTTTTGGGTGACGGGTTATTTGGCTGTCTACGGAAGTTTTGGGCTACGGGCAATTGCAAGGGTCGTCGCCGACGCCCCTAGGGCCGTCGCCGACGGCCTCCCCATGTTCAAAAACCTGAAATTTTGTTATCTAAGTTGATTTGGGTATAGTAGGCTTTGGTTTGTTATCCGTGGACCATGGCGGGCCTCCCAAACATGATTTTGATCGTTCTTTTGACGTCTATGGGCTATAAATCTAAGTCTAAGTACCATGTAATTAATGTATGGATATACAAGAGGTATATAAGATCTTGAACGTGTACGTAGTATGTATGTACGTATGTAGATGTGTATTTATGTATATGTGAAGATACGTATGAGTGTACGCATGTATGTAGAGACGTAGGGATGTATGTACGTATGTAGATGTGTATTTATGTATATATGAAGATATGTATGTGTATATGCATGTATGTAGAGATAATGGAAGGTATGTACATATGTAAGAATGTATGTATGCATGAATTAGATATGTTGAGTAATACATTATTAATAGTGTACCTTGATAATGAAAAGTAATGCAGGTACATTACTGAAGCCTCACCAGGATATGGATACGTGGAGGAAACGCTTAAAGTTAAGTAAGAAGCCCCTTTGACATCTCTTCATCTGCAAATAATTCTCGATGTGAAAACACAGAGACAAAGGGCTGAGCTTTGAATAGGAAAAACGAAATGGGGAGTGTACGAGAATGAATCTTGTTTATGTATTGTGCACTAATGTGATGAATGTATGTGGTGAGTGCAGGTTGTACGAATCACGGGCAATTATCACGAGGATTAGAGATTGAAGACCGAGTCATAGGATAGATTGTACGGGAATAATTGAGTATGTACTTTAGTAAACAGGACTTATACTTTATTTTTGTAAAAGATTCATATTAAAACGAACTTTCAAGTAAGTCAAGACGTTTGTAATGAAAGAAATTTTATGGCACGAATTTCCGCTGCGACTTTTTGTCAAATACGTATTAGGACCTAACAAGTTGGTATCAGAGCCCTGGTTTGAGAGAATCAAGTACGAGAGGATAGGTACTTGAACTCAAACCAGCGTGCTCTTGTGATAAGGAACCCGTACAATCCATGACTCGATCAAGATCTAAAGGTAAGCATAATTGCTTGGAAAAGATCCAGGAATGCGGTCTAGAACCAGCATCAAGACAAGTGATAAGACGAATGGACCCCAGGTACGTAAATTTAACGTGTGGGCGTATGAAATGGTATAATTAAGCGAGTGAAAGAAAATTTTTAAATGAAATATATAATAGTGATATGGCAATGAAGTTTTGAAAATGATACACGTGCCGAAATTTAATTCTTCGGACATAAGGTGGAGATTACACGAAGACACGAAACTAGTATGTGGACTGTGTACCTGGCCAGTACACAAGAAACATATGACGTTCGTGAGACCGTGATAATTGTTATAGGTATGTCCGTTAGAATTAGGTAGTAGGTGGACGTGAGGGTAAAGAGAAACACAAGACTTTCAGGAATGAAAGTATGAATGATATGTTAGGATCCGCGTGACGGATTCGAAACATGAAAAGGAATGAAAGTATGAATGATATGTTAGAATCCGCGGGACGGATTCGAAACATGAAAGCAATGAAAGTATGAATGATGTGTTAGAATCCGCGAGACGGATTCGAAGCATGAAAGGAATGAAGTATGAATGACCTGTTTGAATCCACGAGACGGATTCAATATATGTAAGGAATGGAAGATATGAATGATATGTTTGAAACCGCTAGACGGATTCAAACATAGAAGGAATGAAGGGTAGGGAGTTACGTTTGGATCCGCGAGACGGATTTAAAACACAAAAAGGATGAAATTAGCCCACCTCAGGATGCGTCAATAGTTTGACCATGTTTGCGTCGAACAAGTCATATAAGTAAATATAAAGCAAATGAACAAAAGAATGATAAGGATGAAAATATCCGAATGTGTAAGTAATTACGGACCAAACAAGTAAATATTCCTTAAGTGATATGATTCAAATTATGTTTAAACTTTCATATATATATATGAATATATTTATGCAAATGCGTTGCATGCAAGAATGGTCGAAAGGATAAATGGGTCATACGGGTCAGATGGCGATCGCCATTTGAACTCGGTAGTTAATGTTTTGATTTGTTAAGTTTTGTACTCATAGGTGAGCTTGATGAATGGACACGCAATGTCACCAATCGGAAAGGCATGATCATCGTAAGATAAGGATAACGAATCAATGGAATCTACTTCCGTCAGGTATGTATAAAAAGGGTTGTAACTTTAATAGGAGGTTATGACTCGACTAGAGATGGATGTGTCAGAATAGAATGTATATATACAAACCTTAATGCAAAATGTGGAGTGAATTTCAAAATGTTCGTAACGATCGTCGAGTGGTATTGAACCTGAATGCTCGGAACTGTGGAAATTCTGATAGAATATACGAGATGGGAAGTATCGCTAAGAAATGCTAACTTTGATGCTCGGCTTGTTGGCCATGTTCATTTGAACAAGACATTGTAGAAAAGATACGCATGGCATAAATAACAATAGTAACCATGGAAATAATGCTTAGTCTTCGTGTTAAGTACGGATAAGTAAGTTTAAGAAGGGTGAATTTGGTTGAAATAATAAGTCTTGGAATGATTATAGTATGCGTATGGTAATATATCGACCCCTCCTATGAGCTTAAAAGTAATCAGAAGTAATGTTAGTAATGGAATGTTTAGGATGGCTCATAGTGAACAAAATGAAAGATAGCATATGATGTATGAGTAGTACGAAATAAATCGATTTATTTCGATTAGTAAATATATGAATGTAATATGCTTAAATAGGAAGTTAGAAACAAGCCATAGACTTAGGTTTACAATTGGAATAAATTCGATGAATGAATTGCTAGTAAGGAGGTTTGCTATGAACTAGCATCATACAATGAAAACGACACTAATAAGAGCTCTGGATCAGATTCTGAGTTTTAGGTGATTATGAAAGTAAATTACATAATTTAAGAACGTAAGGACAATGCGTACAATCATGTTTAGGTATGAAACAAACTTTTGACCAAGATCCCGAATGTATTCATGTTGTAATGAGCATCGTGAATGAATAGATGAAAAAGTAAGAGTAGTATTGGTCTACTTAGAATGAGAAAGGTTTCGGGGACGAAACCTTCTTTAAGGGGGGAGGGGTAGACTTGTAACACCCCAAATTTCGTAAGACATATTATAATGTTTTAATCGCAATATTTTGACGAAAAGAAATGGTAAACATGGATTTCTACCATTATTAAAGTTTTATAAATTTTAGTAAATCTAAAATTCTTATGTATACATGAAGGTTTACTAGGTTAGTATGTAGAAATGGGGGAAAGTGACATGTTATGAAAAGATGAGGTGGTTAAAAGGAATAATATCTCATCAAAACACTTAACAAAAAATGCCCAGTGCTTCATATGTGTGTATGTGCGATCGTGAGATGAGGCCAGGGGAAACATTTCCCTTCAAAACCCTAACATCCCTAAATCCCTCAAATTGAAAGGGAAATCAAAGATTAATCGAATGCATGAGACAGGAACTTTGATTAGCTAAGTGTGCTTGACATCAAGTAAGTTTAATTTCTTGTTTTGGTGATTTTGATGAAGTGGGTTATGTGTAATCCATGAATGTTCAATGAAATTGAGCATGAATACTAGATAATATCAACATGTAAAGTTGTATTGTGCTTAATTTTGATTGTATTGATGAGTTGGGATAAAACCAACTTAGAATTTGTAGGAAGATGAAGTTTAGTGAAGATTTATGATGAATTGTGTAATGTTGATGTTAGAGTAGCGTTATAGAAAGTAGTTAGATGGATAATTTGATATAAAACATATGATGCTTGGTTATGATAATGATTTGTGAAAGATTATGTTAATTCATGGATGAACTAGGAAGAATGTGTTTTAGTTGGTTGTACAATGTGCACTAAATGGTGTACGCACACCAAGTGTATGATGAAATGTCTAAGTGAAGTTAAGATGTGAGATTGTATGAAATGGCTTGATATATATGAATGAGATGCGGTAATGATGTAATTAGTAGTATACTAACTTGAAGAATGTGCTTTAGATGGAACTTATACAAGAATTCGGGTTGAATGTATGTCTTGGTCAAGACTATGCATTAAGGACTTGTACGTTGTGTTTAATATCACTAGGTGATCATATGATTGTAAGCATATTTGCATCGTGAGTAAGAAATGTATATAGTGTCATTGATATAGCATAAATGATGTTACGGATATATGTGGATAAGTGGGAAGTTCATATGATAAACCGTTGACTTCTGAAAGTCAACTACACATAGGAAGCATAAATTGACTTGTTTTTGTAAAGATAGGATATTAGAAAGTCGTATGGTACATGTTACATCAATACATGTTACATGGAATGACATGTTGAATTATATGAGTTTGAAAGTATGTGAAAGTGGGTATATGTCTTATGCTTGTTATAATTGACTAATGAAAGTCAAATGTGAAATATGCTATTGATATGATCTTTAACATGTACAATTGTGTATGCTAACGAGAATGTGAATTGGTGGCATGAAAGTAGAGGAATCATATCAAGATGGACTCAAGCATGAAAGGCTAACGGGTCAAGAGGAGGCAAGGAAGTGGATACGGACACGGATGCACAAGGTAAGTGATTTCCGAATCACTTCTTAGTTTGTTAAGTAAGGTTATGTTCTAGTTAATTAGGCATGATAATTGAAGTCAAATAAGGAAGGGTTGTATGAAATTGATGATTTACGTTAAGTAGGCCGAATGGGTCAAAATGTGGTTTTATTACTATACCGGAAGGGTTGTATAAGTAATTGATTACGGTACTATAACCGGGTATGGGTAGAATTGTACATAAGTACGCTAACCAAGAATTGGAGACGCGGATTAATAGTCTAAAGACTCGGTTGTGAGTCATGGTTAATGGACAAATAATTTCGCATTTGAAATTGTATTAACAAAGTTTGCTTTCGTATAAATGAATGACATGAATAGGTTTAACGCATACCGAGTATCGGGTGCATAAATCCCAAGTACGAACCCCAGATAATGTAAAAGTATTATAGTTATAACGTTTATGTAAGTTTTGGGTTAAAACAAATGAGTAGTTTGACGAAAACATGAATGGGTCGAATAAGTGAAAGCGGGTATATAAAGCCAAGAGCTTTAAGTGAATATTTTCCTTAAACCGGATGTTGGATTTCAAGTTCATATGATAGAATGTGAATTTACGAGCATGTAGGAAGAAACGGGAGGTTAAACGGGTAAACGGTTCAAAAGTTATGCGCGTTTTAGTGCGTACGGACGACGAAACGGAACTGCAGAAAAACGCAAAATCTAGAGGGCGTCACCGACGGGCTCTAGAAAGTCAGTTTTTGGCTGACGGGTTATTTGGCTGTCTACGGAAGTTTTGGGCTACGGGCAATTGCAAGGGCCGTCGCCGACGGCCTCCCCATGTTCAAAAACCTGAAATTTGTTATCTAAGTTGATTTGGGTATAGTAGGCTTCGGTTTGTTATCCGTGGACCACGGCGGGCTTCCCAAACATGATTTTGATCGTTCTTTTGACGTCTATGGGCTATAAATCTAAGTCTAAGTACCATGTAATTAATGTATCGATATACAAGAGGTATATAAGATCTTGAACGTGTACGTAGTATGTATGTACGTATGTAGATGTGTATTTACGTATATGTGAAGATACGTATGAGTGTACGCATGTATGTAGAAACGTAGGGATGTATGTACATATGTAGATGTGTATTTATGTATATATGAAGATATGTATGTGTATATGCATGTATGTAGAGATAATGGAAGGTATGTACATATGTAAGAATGTATGTATGCATGAATTAGATACGTTGAGTAATACGTTATTAATAGTGTGCCTTGAGAATGAAAAGTAATGCAGGTATATTACTGAAGCCTCACCAGGATATGGATACGTAGAGGAAACGCTTAAAGTTAGAAAGATAATGAAATAGGGAGTGTACGAGAATGAATCTTGTTTATGTATTGTGCACTAATGTTATGAATGTATGTGGTGAGTGCACGTTGTACGAATCACGGGCGATTATCACGAGGATTAGAGATCGAAGACCGAGTCATAGGATAGATTGTACGGGAATAATTGAGTATGTACTTTAGTAAGCAGGACTTATACTTTATTTTTGTAAAAGATTCATATTAAAAAAAACTTTCAAGTAAGTCAAGACGTTTGTAATGAAAAAAATTTTATGGCACGAATTCTACAGCGAATTTTTGTCAAATACGTATTAGGACCTAACATTAATTTACTGGGGATATACCCTTAATTTACTGGGGATAAACTCCAAGACTTAGAAAGGTGAAAACCTTTAAACCTTAGAGAGTATGAAAATACCCTTTCGTGAGAGATGGTGATCAATCCTCATATACCGTAAGGATCCAGGATATAGCCAATAACAACAAAATTGTCAGCCACTGTTACATGAACTGGTCCCGCCATCTTGAACTATACCCGGATAACTTGCGCTCCAGGCGGGGTGTTTAAACCCAATTCAAGAGAAAGGTGAATACCTTTAAACCTTTGAAGGGATATAAATCCCTTAAACGTCAGAGGGGGCCAATCCTCTAGTCTTTCGATTCTTCTTGAGTAAATATCCTGGAGTATCATCCTGAAACGTATCCCTACACAACAGCTTCAAACTAAGGTGGGTGTTAGCTTGGCTAACATCCCTCCGATGCTTAAGTCAGTACTAAGTTTCAAAGAATAATAAACAAATCAAACATATTTAAATAAGATAGAGTTCATACCATCCTGTGTCAGAATTCAAATTCTAAACTCACTTGAAATAAGCTTTAAGGTGTATTGCATTCCAGCATCTCGTAAACATATCCTTTTCCATGGTCTTGAGCCTGTATGCTCCCTTTTTGGATTATGACTCTATCTCATACGGTCCTTCCCATTTTGGGGCTAATTTCCCATCAGCAGGGTTGGTGGTATTCTGAAACTCTTTCCTTAATACCCACTCTCCAACTTGGAATCTCCTTGTTCCAATATTTCTGTTATATGACCTAGCCATCCTCTGCTGGTATGCTGCCGTCCTTAGCTTTGCAGCATCCCTTGTTTCATAAACACTATCTAACTCTTTACATAAGACTTTAGGATTTGACTCAGGATCCCGTAGACTTGATCTAGCTGTTGGTATCACCATTTTAGTTGGGATTACTGCTTCTGCCCCAAATACCAATGAGAATGGGGTTTGCCCCGTAGCTTTCTTCACAGGCGTTCTATCAGCCCATAATACAAATGGTAGTTCCTCTGCCCATTTTCTTTTTTTGGCACCTAACCTCTTTTTTAAGTTATTGACGATTATCTTGTTTGAGGATTCTGCTTGTCCATTAGCTTGAGGATGCATTGGTGTCGACATAATCATTCTCTTTTTATCAAATGCTTTCAAAACCCTAAATGTTTTCTAATTGTACTTACAGTGATTAAGTCTTTGTATTCTGAAATTACTACCGGTATATGGGGTTTTGTATACACTACTAGTCCAGCGTTACTATTGGACGAAAGTTAGCCAATAGTAATATGACCACGACCACCTAGTTGGGTAGGTGACAAATACTGATTTGAGTAATTGAAAGATGAAAACAAATGTAAAAACTCTTAATGTTGTAATTATAACCATGTGTTTTTATACAACAGAATGAACTCACCAGTATTTTTCGATGACCAAATGTTTTAAAAAGCGTTTCAGGTGATTTACTGTGAAGAGAAGAAAAAGTGTTATGAAGCACTCAAGCTTAAATAAGTGGCTATGTAAACCTGAATAAAACGTGTTTTGTAATCAAGCGTTTATCCCATGGAAAATCCTTTGTGTAAATACGGGTTTTATCCCACAACTTATGAACTGAAAAATTGGTGTTTTGAAAACTCTTATATTTTTTTTTCTGACACCCGGTCCTGAAAAGTTTTCCGCTGCGGAAATTTTAATAAATACCGGTACAACTTGTATCTGCTCAGTGCTCCCACCCAGGGTAGGGTCGGGGATTGTGACACGAAATTTTTATGAAAAAATAATGTCGTATAAAAACGTTATGAACGTTTAAAAAACGGGGTGGAATATGCATGTGTCTTGCATATGAAGAGAGAAAGTCAATAAATAGGATTTTCCCAAATACCCTTACATTCCTCTTTTTTCCTACATTTTAATCTTAGCCATTGATTTGAAAAAGACAAATTTGATTTAAATAATCCCAACTTTCTCAATTTTACTGATAATAATCCCAACTCACTTATTTGCCGATAATAATCCGAACTGGTCCACTTTTGGCCAATAATAGTCTGCGTTAAAAATAGGTTAACGGAGTTAAGTTTTTTTTCCGAATTACAAACCGATGTTTTAGGGCTTTTGATTAGAACGCTGATACGAGTTGATTGATGTAAAATTTAACTCGAAATACTGCCCCGGACTACGAAAACGGTGCTTCAATTCTGGTGTTTAAGCTTCCAATTAACAAAAATTAAGCCGTTTGGAGCACCGTTTCGAGATAAGTTTTACATAAATCAACTCGTATCTTTGTTCTGATCAAAATTCCTAAAACATTGGTTTGTAATTCAGAAAAAACTTAACTCCGTTAAACTATTTTTAATGGCAGACTATCATTGGCCAAAGTGGACTAGTTCGGATTATTATCTGCAAATAACTGAGTTGAGATTATTATCAGCCAAATTGAGAAAGTTGAGATTATTTAAATCTAATTTGCCTTTGATAAATGAATAGTTAAGATTCATTCTCATCCTACTTGGGCAAAATAAACTTTTTATTTGATCTTACCTTATTAAGACCATGTGTAGTGGGGCTTGAAACTAAGACTGAGTGTAGTGGGGCAACCTGTTGAGTGGGCGTCTTGCGACATGTGGCGCCACGTCACATAAGAGGATTTTGACCAAAAAAGGGGGTAGTGGGGCAACCTTGCTGGGTGGGGCGTCTTGCGACACGTGGCACCCATTTATTTTGTCTTTTTTTATGTAAAAGATATAAAAAAAATCCTATTTTTTATAAAAGTATTGATCAAAGTAAATAAAAAATAATACTTCAATAAAAAAAATTACTTCAACCAAAATAAAAAAATACATCAACTAAAAAAAAATTACTTCAACCAAAATAAAAAAATACATCAACTAAAAAAAAAAATTACTTCAACCAAAATAAAAAAATACATCAACTAAAAAAAAATTACTTCAACCAAAATAAAAAAATTACTTCAACAAAGGTTATATTTTTCTCGAATTTCTTGCTTCATGTTGTTAATATTTGCAAATCAAGTGCTTTTTGACGACTTTCTTTCAGCTTTAGCTTTCGGTCCCCGTGTTCTTTTTTTAAGTTGATCCGTTGTTGGCTCGTTTGCAACAAGCCGTCTAACTTATTGGTCACTTTTTCGAACGTTTCGGTGTAGTCGATTCGTACACCGCTAGAAGACGGTTGGGCGGCTTTTTTGGCCCTATCTCGGCCAACCGGTCGTTGTGGTGGTTGAAACGGTTCGGCCTCTTCATGTGGCACTTCGTTGTCTTCCTCAATGTCGTTGAGATTTATTTGAGTCCGAGCGTCCGACCCGGTACTTTGATGGTCGTTTGAGGATGAGGTTTTTGACCGCTTAGCCGACGGTTGGCCACGAGTTTTAAATGGATCGAAGGCGATGACTGTGTTAAATTTCGAACTCCTTCTTAAAAATTGCCAAATAGCAAGATAAGGAAACGCCTTCTTGTGTTCGACTCGGAATTCATTTTGGGCGTTTGCTTGGAGCATCGCATCGTCGGAACCACTTTGGCGCACACGCGAGTTACTTAGGCGAGTGTATATTTGGTTGAAACTTTGAATCAAAGGACGCATTTTACGCCACTTCGCGCCGATACCATCGGCATCACGGTATCCATCTTCTTGATCTTCCAACTTGAGGAAAAGGTTGTAAATACGAGACTAATATGTTTTTTTCCTTTTGATAGTTACTACATCTCGGGTCTTCGGTTATTTCTAGCCAAGCCTTGGACAAGCTCATTTCCTCGTTGGAAGTCCATGGTATCGGTTTGGTTTTCAAGCGTTCTTCACCCGTTGTTTTCCTCTTGTGCGAACGTTTCTTTTTTTGACCGACATCGAACTGGGTCTCCGGAACTTCTTCGTCACCTAAATCAACCACTAGATGGAATACAAACAAAGTTAAAAAAAAAAAAACATATTCTTTACAAAAAAAATATCTAAAAAATTTATACCATTTTGTTGGCTCGATCCTCCAACGTTTTGAAAACCACCGGGTTGTTGTGTGTTCCAAGTGGTGAACCCCATATGTTGCGGTATGGGCGTATTGTTGTAGTATACTTGCGGTGTAGGGCTAACAACGTGCATATTATTGAAATAGGTGTAAAAAGCGGGGTTATTTAAAACGTTTGGGTCCGTCAGATCGGGTTGTGGATTGAAAGATTGTGTATTTTGGTTGAAAGGAGGGATGTTGTGGGGATACATTTTGATGAGTTGATAGAAGATTGGTATAAATTTTGATGAGTTGATAGAAGATTGGTATAAATTTTGATGAGTTTGAGAGAAAATTGTGGTAAAAATGTGTTTGATATGGGGTATTTTATAAAGGTTGGATTATTAAAAAAAAATAAGCTTAGCCAACATAACCGTTGGCAACGGATATATTCAAATCAAAACATTTGAAATTGGGCGACGAGATTGAGACGGGCTGGAGGGGGTCGCCCCCGGGGGCGGTGTTCCAGGCGACTTGGGGCGACCTGGGGGTGGGAGTCGCCCCACTAGACTCAGTCTAATGCTCATCCCTTGGGCATGAATTGACATTTGGCATATTGGGCATTATGGAGCTTGATGTTAAAAATGGGTGTAATAGTATAATGCCCCATAAGAGCATTCACATACATGGCATCAAATTCTGTATGTGGCATTTTTAAAATACAAAGAGTACAAAAAGTGGTTGTGAGTGGATGAGAGAGAAAATGTTAATATTCATCTGTATCTTTGGGGGACACTATACACCTTCTATAATTTTTTAATATATATTGAAAGTAGTGATGAGTGGAGAAGAGGGGAAATGTAAAGATAAATGTATAAAAATATATTATTTAATTGAAAAGAAGAGAAAAAAGTATAGTGTTTTTAGTGTAATTTAAGGTGAAAATATAGTGGGGTGGATGTGAATGCTCTAATACCCAACAACAATTACCCAAATATTATCTTTAAAAAAATAAAACAAATAATATTAATTGGAAGCTTCTTATTGGACAAACGAAAGTGGAGGGGGCATGTTTTAAAAAACGCCAGACATATTTTTTGGACAAAAAATGCCCTGAGAGCGGTGTACGGGGGTTTTATGGCGTTATTGGGCAAAAACACGCCTAAAACTCCTACCACTACGGATGGTCTAACTATATGAAAATTATATTTAGATTAACGGTATAACACATGAGATGTAAACTTAGGAAGAAAATATATCTTTTAGTCTGTTATCCATGGTTGTAAAAATCCCGACTAGGCACCGATTAATCCTCGATTAATCACCGATTAATCTCGATTAATTTTCGATTAATTACAATTAATCCCGATTATATCCGATTAATCCCCGGTTAATCCCGATTAATCGCTAGTCCCCACCTCACCGACCGACTAGCGACTAGCGATTTCTACAACCATGCTGTTATCACATGAGAAAAATTCAAACATTGGAAAAAATAAAGATTTATTTAACTGTGCAAGTTCATTTAATAGTATTAAAAACTTGATATAATAGAAGGGGTGGGAGTTGGCTACAAAGTCTATTTTTCCTACAAAGTGTAAAAAGTCATAAAAAACCACAATTTCAACCATAAAACACACTCAAAACCCACAAATAACAAAGTGGAGATTACTAAAACACCATATTTGTGGGTTTTGTGTTGTGTTTTGGATGATAAGGCTTTGATTATAGAATGAATAATATTAGTGTGTTTTATGTTGATTATCATGTTGTGTTTTATATTCATAGTTCTACGATGGTGTGTTTGATGCTTTTATGGACTGTTAAGGTTTGGATATTATGTTTTAGTGATATTCACTTTGTTATTTGTGGATTTTGAGTGTGACTTATGGCAAAAATTGTGGTGTTTTATGACTTTGTACACTTTGTAGGAAAAATGAACTTTGTAGTCGAACCCTACCCTAATAGAAGAATACATTTAGATCGTTAGATAAAAAAATTTAGTAGAGTTGAGTTTTAAAGTATTGATAACTTCAAAAGAAGAAAAATCAATTTTAGCTAGAAATATTCTTTTTTTTTTAAAAAAAAAAAGTCAGTATTGATAACTTCAAAAGAAGAAAAATCAATTTTAGCTAGAAATATTCTTTCTAAAAAAAGTCATACGTGTCTAAATCATTTAAAAAAATATATACATCATAACTGATAGATGCTTCTTAAAATTAGGGTATTAGTTTCACTTTTCATCCTAAAATAAGTCATCAGTTTAATTGATTTCACACTCTAGCTATCTCGTTTAACCAATTTATATTAGATTTTATTCTTTTTAAATTGTGTTTTATGCCATAATTTAAATTGGTCTAGTGTTTTCTGTTATAATTGTAATTTAAAAGAGAAATTGATATAAAATTATATAATCAAAATATAATATTTTATTTATATTTGTTTTTGATTGTAAAATATTAATGCGTGAAAATAAAACAGTTAAAAAGAATCAAGTTAAGAGGATTGGATATTCATGTCATCTTTGGGCACATGACACCATTTTTGATTTTGAGCTGGTATAGTATAAAATTTTTGGTTTCGGGTCTAGTTAAATCACCTGGCTACCTATAAATAGAGGTGTACAAAACAACCGGTTTTAGGACTGAAAAAAAAACGAGTTTTCTTTTAACTGTTTTTTTTTTAACTGGTTCCAGCTTGAACCGAACCGCTGGTTAGTATAGTGGTTAGGGATCTTGATCTTCGAAACCGGTTTTAAAAAACCGGTTACTGGTTATAAACTGAACTGAACCGGTTATATCAGTTTGGGTTCCCATCGTGAAGAACTGGTTAAAAAAACCGAACCGGTTTTTTTCCCACACAAAAATAACCGGTTCGGTTAAAACCGGACCGGTTTTTAAAAGAAAACCGATTTTTACACCTCTACCTATAAGGTGTTTTTCCCACACAAAAATAACCGGTTCGGTTAAAACTGGACCTGTTTTTAAAAGAAAACCGATTTGTACACCTCTACCTATAAACGAGTCCAGTTAAAAAACAAGTAGACACCCATGGCATTATATCCTAGTGGGTGGGATAAGACTTAAGGGTGTGTTTGTTTTTTTTAAAGAAGCTCTTCCTGATCACTTCTGTCTGCGCCAAGAAGACCAAGGGCAGACATAGAGGTCTGCAGTGCGTTTGTTTTTCGGAAGACATTTTACTAAAAAATGTCTGCGCGTCCTCTTCTTGGAGAAGACATGGACTAGGCACTTCAAACCCCTTCAAATCTCTTCTCAAAACCCATCGTCACATTTTTATCATTCATCTTCAATCTCAAAACCTAGCCACAAGATCAAACATAACACAAACAAACAAACCTCAGCTCTTTTTCCCTCCTTCACCCCCTCTCTCTCTAGACGACTAACCGGCGCCGGAGCCGGTAATCCGGCCGGCGGATGGCTTCCGGTGAGACACCCTCAACTCCCCTTAACTTCATCCCTCTCTTGTACCACGTTATACACATACCCTGCTACAGAGAGAGAGAGAGAGAGAGAGAGAGAGAGATATCTGCAGAGAAATCGGAAGAGAGAGAGAGAGACCTGGAGAGAGAGACGCGTAGAGAGAAAGACGCAGACAGAGAGATCGGCGGTGGATAGGCGGCGAGCGAAACCAGAACCGTCGACAATGGTGGTTTACTGTCATGACCCCCGACCCCACCCTGGACGGGAGCCACGAGCAATCGAGTGGTACCGGTGATTATTTTAAAAACATTGCAGCGGAAATGTTTATCAGGACTGTGAGTTAAGAAAAATATCATAGTTTAGAAAACACCGGATTTTATTTATTAAATAGATGGGATAAAATCATGTTTTGAAAGGTAGCTTTAATATGGGATATACCCGAATACGTAAAACAATGTTTTCTTAATTTAATTTATTTGATAAAATAAGCCACTTCTTTAAGCCTTTCAGTGCCGTCTTGCCACTCTTGTTCCAATCTACTGTAATTACCTGAAACGCGTTTTTAAAAACATTTGGTTAGTAGGAAATACTGGTGAGTTCATTCATTTTGTATAAAAACACATTTGTTATAATTCACAACATTAAGGGTTTTTATATTTGCTCTTTCAAGATTGGCAAAGACTTAATCACTGCAATTATAACTTTGTTATAATTTACAGCATTAAGGGTTTTTATATTTGCCCCTATCTTATAATTAGTTGGTTCAGCTGTCACTCGACCGAATCTATGACTGTGGACATATCACTAATTAGGCTCGCCCACCTAAAGTGATAAATCGTTAGTAGTTGTAACACCCCGTGTTTCAGAAGTCAAAGTCAAGATTGAAGTCAAAGGAAGAAAAGATTGCTAATTGCGATCTGTCTCTCCTTGCTCAAATCCTGTTTTGACTTCTTTGACTTGTATTTAGTCTATTTTATTTATCGCTTTAGTTGTATTATGTGGAGTATCTATTAATAATTGCATGGTAATCGCTACTTATCGCTTGTTTAATTGCTTTATTGCTATCACAATCGCACTCGCAACTCGAATTACGCATTTTGGTTATTGTTATACGTGTGTGTGTGCCTTATGTGTTACTTGTGCATGTTTATTTATGTTATGTGTGGTAATCAATGAAATGCAATCGAACTCAATCGCAATCGAATCGCAAACGCTAAACGAATACGAAATAAGGATCCTTATATGTTGATATAGTAGTTGGGATTAAAAGTAATTTGACTAGGAAACTCTATCGCATTGAAACGCTCGCAATTGAAATCGAAACGGCAAAACTCGGTGACTGATCGACCAGGCGACCAGCCGATCGATCGAACTGCCGTCCGATCGGACAAGCTGTTCGATCGAGCTGCCTAACCGATCGGCCAGCCCCTTTCCACTTCGGGTAACCCTATAAATACCCCTTGTCACTTTCATTCTTTCTACTTTTGGCAACTGACGTCCGACCAGTGCTCTTGCTCGCTTTTTCCTTCGATTTCTCGCAATTCCGGTAAGATCTCGTCCTAAATCTTGTATTTCCTTAATCCACACGCACTCCTACACCTTTCTATCTTTTGAATCTTAACTTTTAACCGTGAAATCATCAAGATTCAAGGTGTTATAGGATGACGTCATCAAGTGTTCTTGAAGAACTTCATGTTTTGGCCTCAATCCACCAAGAACAACTTAGACATAAACAAACAAAGATCTTTCATAGATCTAAACATATTCATGGTGGAAAGGATTGAGAGAAGGTTTTCCAACTTTCTTTCAACTCTTTTACACTCAATGCACTCAAAACTGATAGAATCGGAGCTTGTGCCGGCTTACTACTCATTATTGTGGTTGTGTTGGTTCAAGATCCGTATTCCATCCACGAGATTATCGATTCCGGGTTAACCAAGAACAATCGTCCTGAACTGGTGGACTGACCGAACTTGGGTGGTTCCTGTTCGATCGGGTCACTAGAGCTTAGGATGGAGTTCTGTTGGTTAGCACGATATCAACACATCTCGATAAAACGACAACTATCAAAACAACCAAGTGTAAGACGAACAGGTCGACCAGGACGAACGACTGGTCAATCCGAACGACTTGCACATTGGTCCCACCTTAATTTTTCAAATCAACTCTCAAGAATTTTGGTACACCGAACGGATTGCCGTCCGATCGAGCTACCACTCGATCGACCGACCATCCGACTATGTGATGTTTCGAAACTTAAACACTTAAACAATTTTCAACATGTTCAATGCACAAAGGATGCCACCCGATCGAACGACCGTCCGATCGAGTGACAACCTACTGTGAACTTGTTCTCACTGAAATGCCCAACCAATCGGGTTGCCGTCCGATCGGATGACCTGAAAGGTAGAGATACTTCAATGTTTTCAAAATGCTACAATGAAAACTTCAAAAGTCAAGCCATCATACACAAACACATCCTTCTCAAAGGAAGAAACAATCCACTCGAACGGTCATCCGACCGGACAACCGTCCGAACGGACTACCATCCGCACGACCGGCCGTCCGATCGGACTACCATCTGATCAAATAGCTGTCCGACTCACTTGTACTTTGCATCGTTTTACGCGTCGCTTATCGTTATGCTATCAATCTGTTCAGGCTAACCCTACTCTCTAGCGCTCCCTTCAATCCATCAATCGCTGTGAGTATACTCGATCCTTTCTTGCTTTACGCACTTTTGGGTGTTACATACGTTACTTATACTAAATCACATCGAACTCACTACGCAATACTTTAAACGCTAACCGTTACCGCATGTTATACGTGACTTAATGAATGCTTGTTTGTTATGTTTACACATGGAATGTTGTCTACCTGCCTTAGCAACGATAGTACTATTAGTTTGGACTCAGCACCCGTTCACTCGGGGGTTGTTAAGGACAATTACCTATATGGCTCACAGTGGTGAGTATGTATCGCGAACTGCCTTGGGCAGTCAACCCGCCGTCATTGGTATCGATAGGTTCATGTCGATAACTAACATGCCTCATTTCACTCTGTGTACGTGCTGGTTATGCGTAACGCTTTCGAACTCTATATGCTATTATCAAACTTGTATGCTCACCTTTACACTATGTGTATTGACTTTTACTTTAACGTATGTGACAGGTGCTTAGGATGCTTATTTGCTTTCTGTGGTGTGAAATCGAGGCTAGGAAAGACCTAGGTCAACAATAAACAATTGTCTGTAATAAAAATCTGAGTTGTCGGAACAGAACAATTTGACTAGATCTTTTCTGTAATAATTGTATTATAATCTATGACATGGTATGGGACGTGTTGCTTTAAATATTTGGTAAATATAGTTGTTATGGAAACTTCTGGACAATCTGTTTCGCTCAGTGCCATGCCCCGATATTTCCGCCATCGGGTGGGGTGTGACGGATTGGTATCAGAGCCATAACTATAGGGAATTAGGCAAGACTCGACCTAGTCCGGGTCGATGTCTTAGAGACCTAGTCTATAGTTAGGAACCAATAGACCGACTCGTGCACATCCAGTAGGGATTATGTATGAGTTTACGTGCTATTTCTCGCTATTCTCGCCTATGCTACACTATCACTGCACTCAAATTTTCAATTACGAATAAGCGATTAAGTCAAGATTAGGTGTGAAAACCGCAAACTCTCGACTGAATTGCTTGATCAACCCACATTTTTATCTATAAACACGAGAAATTACGTTGAAATAGGAGTGAAATCCATACTTTGATGCATAATTCTCCTTTAGTTTTTCAAAACAGGAAAGAAGTTGTTAAGCCAGGGGTGAAACCCTAACCTTGACGACTTGTTCTGACCTTTACTTGGTTTTACAAAACTCTTACCAAAGTCTCGACGGACTCCAACGACTTGATGTCACGCTAAAACTGGAAGGATACGTGCCAAACGCCCAAGAATCGAGGCAAAAAGCACAAGTCCTGAAGGTCAAAATGTGTACAACAAGTCCTTGAGAATAGTCAAATCACTTTGGACAGTCAATGTCTAATAGCCGCAGACGATCTATTTCCCGATTTTTATGTGTTTCGATTCTGAGCCCGCAACTGCTGACTCTGATGATTCGTCAATTTTATGTGTTTGCATGGGTATTTACCTGCTTATGTGTTTAAATTTTGGAGAATTATTCGATTTTTGCTTCGATCGACACGCACGACTCGCATTGCACTTCTATCTTAACACGCTAACAAATCGCTACCATTTGTGGAACGACGGTACGCCATGTAGTTGTTATGATTATTCGCTTATGCTATACTACTCGCTATGATAAACGTGATCGCTATATTCGAACACTCGCAAACTTTGAATGATAGGTTTCTGTATTCTTACTAAATCTTGTGATTACGTGCGTATGTGCTTCTGTGATTTTGTGCTCTACGTGCTTATGTGCTTCTGTGTTTATGTGAATCTGTGATTATGTGCCTATGTGTTTATGTGATACGTGTTCCATTGTGTTCCTGAGCTTTAGTAAGTATTAGACGTGTGAGGTGAGATTCGATTATGATGTGTCTGAGACCTATGACGATGTCTGTTGCTGACAATGTCAACTGGACCATCATCTGGACCCCGTCACCCATGACTCTCTCGCCAAGAACAGAGGGACAAACGCCTTGCTGCCATCCTCGCTAAACAACTGGCCAAGGTTGTGCCTTAGATCGTGAGTGAGATTTACGAGAATGTTAGCAAATTATCTGAGGAGTCTAGAACCGAAGCTCCTAAAGTTGCTACCAAGACTGCTTTCAGCTTCAAGCAGTTCAAGGCTTGCGGTCCAAAAGAATTCACTGGAGAAGATGGCCCAACGGCTATGTTTCAATGGTTCGATTCCGTCGAAGTCAATCTGCACCAGAGTGGATGTCCAGAAAATCTCCGCACTCTAAACGCTACCGGCGTCTTCCAGTCCCGCACATTAGACTGGTGGACGGCCGAGAGAAACAAACGAGGAAACGATGCAGCCTATGAGCTGACATGGGAGGAGTTGAAGGCCATCATGATGGATGAATTCTGCCCTCCTCATGAACGCCAAAAGCTGGAGGACGAATTCTGGAACATTAAGCAGAAGGAAAGTGACAATGCTGCCCTGACTGCTCGCTTTAAGCAGCACGGCATCATCTGTCCCGACCAAGTGAAGACGCCCGACATGGCGATCAAGAAGTACATCCTAGCTCTACCCGACTGTGTTGCGGATTTTGTGCATGCCGCAAAAACAGCAACGATCGAAGAAACTTACTTGCTTGCCGCCGAAATCAATGACAATCGGGTAAAAGCTGGTTTTTGGGATAAAACTTCAAAGAGACTGCACCAAGTCACCGCCGCACCAACCGCTGAAACCGCCGCCGCTCAATCGTCAAAGTCCTCACGCCGCAAGAAGAAGAACAACAGCAGCAGCTCCAGTAACAAGAACTGTGCTGTCACTACCACTGCTGCTCCACTTCAAGCCGTACCGGCTCAGCAGCAGCACCATCACCGACCAGCACTAGTTACTTATGCGCCGCCTGCAAAGCGTGCATACACAGGACCCCACCCGGCTTGCCCAACATGCTCTTATCATCACTCGGTGGGTCTCGCCTGTCGTTTCTGTGCTCACTGCAATATGTATGGCCACTTCACTGCTTATTGCCGTACTGGTCCACGACAAGCCCCAGCTCAAGCCACTGCTCATCAAGCTCTGCTCCCAGCCCCACAAGGCCAACAAGCGGCTCAGGCAACCGCGATCAACGCCCGAGTCTGCTTCGCATGTGGTGATCCCAACCACTTTGCAAACATGTGCCCGAACAGAGTTGTGAAACAAGAGCCCCAGCAGCAACAGCCTCAGCAGCATCAACCAGCCGCATGCACCAGAACTTTCAACATCAATGTGCGCCAAGCCCAGGCTGACAACAACGTGGTCAATGGTACGTTCCTTGTGAATGGTATTTATGCTTCATGTTTGTTTGATACTGGAGCCGATAATTGCTTTGTGTCGTTTGAATTCGAGAAGCTTCTTAGTCGTAAACGCTCCCATCTCCCTTCGACGTTCGATGTTGAAGTCGCCACCGGAAGAACTGTTGCCGTTAATCCTGTTCTTCGTGATTGTACTCTTGAGCTCAACAATCACATCTTCCCAATCGACCTTATTCCGATGCAACTCGGAAGTTTTGAAGTCATAGTAGGCATGGATTTTCTTCGCGAAAACCATACTAAGTTGTGTGCTTCGATAAGATGATTCGATTCTCGCTCGCGAATGGTGATTTATTGTGTGTTTATGGCGAAACTGCTTCGAAAGGTCTCAAACTCATGACATGTGTCCAAGCTAGCAAGTATCTCCGCAAGGAATACAGAGCTTTCTTGGCTAACATTGTAGTAGCGGAGAAGGAAAAGAAAGGAAAGACAAAAGTGAAAGACGTTCCTGTGGTTCGTGAATTTCCTAATGTGTTCCCTGACGATCTTCCCGACCTACCGCCAAGTCGTGATATCGACTTTCGTATCGACCTCATTCCTAGAGCCAATCCTGTTGCTAAAGCTCCCTACCGACTCGCACCGTCCGAAATGCGTGAACTCTCGAATCAACTCCAGGAATTACTTGAGAAAGGCTTCATTCGCCCGAGCACCTCTCCTTGGGGCGCGCCAGTCCTTTTCGTCAAAAAGAAGGATGGGTCGTTTCGGATGTGCATCGACTATCGAGAACTGAATAAGTTGACTATCAAGAACCGCTATCCCCTGCCGCGCATTGATGATTTTTTTTATCAGCTACAAGGTGCTACATGTTTCTCGAAGATTGGTCTACGCTCAGGCTATCACCAACTATGCATTTAAGAGGAGGATATACCCAAAACCGCGTTTTGCACCCATTACGGCCACTATGAGTTCATTGTTATGCGTTTTGGTTTAACCAACGCACCCACGGTTTTCGTGGATCTGATG
This sequence comes from Helianthus tuberosus, assembly GCA_030545235.1. Lineage (NCBI taxonomy): Eukaryota > Viridiplantae > Streptophyta > Magnoliopsida > Asterales > Asteraceae > Helianthus > Helianthus tuberosus. Next base: position 107,532,313 of record CM060430.1, on the reverse strand, counting down.
AATCGCGTGTGTAAACCCTATCTCGACCGTTTTATTATCATGTTCATCGACGATGTCTTGATCTATTCCAAGTCGAAAGCCGAACACGCGCAACATCTACGTTTGGTTCTCGAGCTACTCCAGGGGAATCAACTCTATGCCAAGTTCTCCAAGTGTGAATTTTGGCTGGAGGAGGTTCAGTTTCTGGGTCCCATTGTTAATAGTCAAGGTATTCATGTCGATCCCACGAAGGTTGAAGCAGTTAAGAGTTGGATTACGCCCAAGAACCCTTCTGAAGTCCGTTCTTTTCTCAGACTAGCAGGCTACTATCGACGATTTATCAAAGGATTTTCAAAGATCGCTGTGCCGCTTACCGCCCTCACGCATAAAGACAAGCCTTTTGTTTGGGGAACCGAACAAGAGTCTGCTTTCCAAACCCTCAAGCACATGCTTTGCAATGCTCCTGTTCTCACATTGCCCGATGGAAACGACGACTTCATTGTCTATTGTGATGCTTCCAACCTTGGTCTCGGTTGTGTCCTTATGCAGAGGGACAAGGTTATAGCTTACGCGTCTCGACAGCTCAAAATCCACGAGAAGAACTATACAACCCATGATCGCGAGCTAGGCGCAGTTGTTTTTGCGTTAAAGATTTGGCGACACTACCTGTATGGTACCAAGTGTACGATCTTCACTGATCATAGGAGCCTACAACATATCTTTGATCAGAAAGAACTAAAATATGCGTCAACGCCGATGGGTAGAACTTCTCAACGATTACGACTGTGAGATTCGTTATCACCCAGGCAAAGCAAATGTCGTTGCCGACGCTCTCAGCAGACGGAGTTATTTGCTCAGCATTCATAATGTCCAAGCCCAATACGACCTCGAAACCCTCATCCGCGAAGGCCAACATGCTTGTTTTAATGAACGTACTCTGAAGAAGGAACGAATCTATCACGATGAGCCCAGCTTGTGAATAAGCCGAATGGGATATTCCATTATCTGGACTGGATTTGGATCCCTAAACGGACCGATTTGTGAAAGATTTCGATGGACGAAGCCCACAAATCCCGGTATTCTATTCATCCCGGTGCCGATAAAATGTACCAGGACCTTCGCTACAAATACTGGTGGCCGGGCATGAAAGGGATATTGCTCTCTACGTTGGAAAGTGCCTGACTTGTGCAAAGGTCAATGTTGAACACCAAAGACCCTCTGGCTTACTCGAGCAACCACTGATCCCTATATGGAAGTGGGAGAGTATAGCTATGGACTTCATAACAAAGCTTCCGCACACGTCATCAGGTCACGACAGCATCTGGGTTATTGTTGATCGTTTGACCAAATCAGCCCACTTTTTGCCAATACGGGAAGACTACAAGGTAGAACGATTAGCCCGAATCTACACCACTGAGATCATTTGTCGACATGGGAAGCCTCACGACATCATCTCTGACCGTGATGCTCGGTTTACCTCGCGATTGTGGGAAACGTTTCAAGCGGCTCTCGGTACTGCGCTTAACCTAAGTACCGCATTCCACCCTCAAACAGACGGTCAGACTGAAAGAACGATTCGTACTCTTGAAGACATGCTCCGTTCGTGTGTCATAGACTTCGGTGGTATTTAGGATGCATACCTGCCATTAGTCGAATTCTCGTACAATAACAGCTATCATTCTAGCATTCAAATGGCACCATTCGAGGCTTTATACGGAAGAAGATGTCGATCGCCTATTGTATGGCACGAGATCGGTCACTCGCAATTAACCGATCATGAGCTATTGCAAGAAACGACTGAAAAAGTCCTCCAAATTCGAGACAACTTGTTAAAAGCCCGAAGTCGAAAGAAAAGTTACGCCGATAGACGACGCAAACCCCTTGAATTTGACATTGGCGACTACGTACTCCTAAAGGTATCACCTTGGAAGGGTGTGGTCAGATTCGGAAAGAAAGGTAAACTAGCGCCTCGATATGTTGGACCTTTTAAGATTCTGGAAAGGATCGGAAAAGTCGCCTACAGACTCGAACTACCGGAGGAACTTAGTAATGTCCACTCGACTTTCCGTGTGTCAAACCTCCGAAAGTGCCTGGCTGAGCATGATTTAATTGTACCTCTCGATGACCTCCAAGTAAACGAAACACTACACTTCGTGGAGAAGCCTGTCGAAATCATGGATCGCCAAACTAAGCAGCTCAGACGCTCGCACATTCCTATTGTGAAAATCCGATGGGAAGGTAAACGAGGGGCAGAATTCACTAGGGAACTCGAAAGCAACATGAAGGCGAAGTACCCGCAGTTGTTTGTTACTGCTTCGGCCTAATTTCGGGACGAAATTCCCTCAACTAGGGGAGGCTGTAACACCCTGTGTTTCGGAAGTCAAAGTCAAGATTGAAGTCAAAGGAAGAAAAGATTGCTAATTGCGATCTGTCTCTCCTTGCTCAAATCCTGTTTTGACTTCTTGGCTTGTATTTAGTCTATTTTATTTATCGCTTTAGTTGTATTATGTGGAGTATCTATTAATAATCGCATGGTAATCGTTACTTATCGCTTGTTTAATCGCTTTATCGCTATCGCAATCGCACTCGCAACTCGAATTACGCATTTTGGTTATTGTTATACGTGTGTGTGTGACTTATGTGTTACTTGTGCATGTTTATTTATGTTATGTGTGGTAATCAATCGAAACGCAATCGAACTCAATCGCAATCGAATCGCAAACGCTAAACGAATACCAAATAAGGATACTTGTATGTTGATATAGTAATTGGGATTATAAGTAATTTTACTAGGAAACTCTATCGCATCGAAACGCTCGCAATCGAAATCGAAACGGCAAAACTCGGTGACTGATCGACCAAGCGACCAGCCGATCGATCGGACTGCCGTCCGATCGGACAAGCTATTCGATCGAGCTGCCTAACCGATCGGCCAGCCCTTTTCCACTTCGGGTAACCCTATAAATACCCCTTGTCACTTTCATTATATCTACTTTTGGCAACTGACGTCCGATAAGTGCTCTTGCTCGCTTTTTCCTTCGATTTCTTGCAATTCCGGTAAGATCTCGTCCTAAATCTTGTACTTCCTTAATCCACACGCACTCCTACACCTTTCTATCTTTTGAATCTTAACTTTTAACCGTGAAATCATCAAGATTCAAGGTGTTCTAGGATGACGTCATCATGTGTTCTTGAAGAACTTCATGTTTTGGCCTCAATCCACCAAGAACAACTTAGATCTAACCGATTTCCACATAAACAAACAAAGATCTTTCATAGATCTAAACATATTCAAGGTGAAAAGGAATGAGAGAAGGTTTTCCAACTTTCTTTCAACTCTTTTACACTCAATGCACTCAAAACCGATAGAATCGGAGCTTGTGCCGGCTTACAACTCATTATTGTGGTTGTGTTGGTTCAAAATCCATATTCCATCCACGAGATTATCGATTCCGGGTTAACCAAGAACAATCGTCCTGAACCGGTGGACTGACCGAACTTGGGTGGTTCCTGTTCGATCGGGTCACTAAAGCTTAGGATGGAGTTCTGTTGGTTAGCACGATATCAACACATCTCGATAAAACGACAACTATCAAAACAACCAAGTGTAAGACGAACAGGTCGACTAGGACGGAGTGCCGTCCGATCGGACTGCTGTCCAATCGAACAGCCAACCCGAACGACTGGTCAATCCAAACGACTTGCACATTGGTCCCACCTTAATTTTTCAAATCAACTCTCAAGAATTTTGTAACACCGAACGGATTGCCGTCCGATCGAGCTACCACTCGATCGACCGACCATCCGACTATGTGATGTTTCGAAACTTAAACACTTAAACAATTTTCAACATGTTCAATGCATAAAAGATGCCACCCAATCGAACGACCGTCCGATCGAGTGACAACCTGCTGTGAACTTGTTCTCACTGAAGTGCCCAACCAATCGGGTTGCCGTCCGATCGGACGACCGTCCGATCGACCGACCTGAAAGGTAGAGATACTTCAATGTTTTCAAAATGCTACAACGAAAACTTCAAAAGTCAAGCCATCATACACAAACACATCCTTCTCAAAGGAAGAAACAATCCACTCGAACGGTCATCCGACCGGACAACCGTCCGAACGGACTACCATCCGCACGACCGGCCGTCCGATCGGACTACCATCCGATCGAATAGCTGTCCGACTCACTTGTACTTTGCATCGTTTTACGCGTCGCTTATCGTTATGCTATCAATCTGTTCAGGCTAACCCTACTCTCTAGCGCTCCCTTCAATCCGTCAATCGCTGTGAGTATACTCGATCCCTTCTTGCTTTATGCACTTTTGGGTGTTACATACGTTACTTATACTAAATCACATCGAACACACTACGCAATACTTTAAACGCTAACCGTTACCGCATGTTATACATGACTTAATGAATGCTTTTTTGTTATGTTTACACATGGAATGCTGTCTACCTGCCTTAGCAACGATAGTACTATTAGTTTGGACTCAGCACCCGTTCACTCGGGGGTTGTTAAGGACAATTACCTACATGGCTCACAGTGGTGAGTATGTATCACGAACTGCCTTGGGCAGTCAACCCGCAGTCATTGGTATCGATAGGTTCATGTCGATAACTAACATGCCTCATTTCACTCTGTGTACGTGCTGGTTATGCGTAACGCTTTTGAACTCTATATGCTATTATCAAACTTGTATGCTCACCTTTACACTATGTGTATTGACTTTTACTTTAACGTATGTGACAGGTGCTTAGGATGCTCATTTGCTTTCTGTGGTGTGAAATCGAGGCTAGGAAAGACCTAGGTCAACAATAAACAATTGTTTGTAATAAATATCCGAGTTGTCGGAACAGAACAATTTGACTAGATCTTTTCTGTAATAATTGTATTATAATCTATGACATGGTATGGGACTTGTTGCTTTAAATATTTGGTAAATATAGTTGTTATGGAAATTTCTGGACAATCTGTTTCGCTCAGTGCCATGCCCCGATGTTTCCGCCATCGGTTGGGGTGTGACAGTAGTAATGTGCACAAAACCCCCACATACTGCCAGTAATTAAAGATTAGCAAAGGCTTAATCACTGCAAAGCATGACTGGAAAACATTTAGGGTTTTGCAAACAATTTGGTACAAAGAGAATGACTCACCTTGTTAGCATATAGTCTTTATTAAGCAAGCATCTTGATTCTAAGTCTTCTGATGATTATACATCTTGTTTGATAGTATGTTTATGGATTTTTCGGATAGTTAAACATATAGTTTATGAGAGTGGAATACGTATTAGGGTTAAACCCAATCAAACCTAACGATGGTCACAAGATCAGAACCTTAACGAAATTCACAAAGTATAGTTTTATTTAGACAGTACTTTGGCATTCGTTTCAGAACGAAATTCACAAAGTATAGTCTTATTTAGACAGCACTTTGGCATTCGTTAGTTGGTTCCCGAATCGATCGGACATAATGTCGCATCGGTGATTATTGGTTAGAACACCAACGTATAGAGAGAAGAATAGAAGAAATGAGCAAAGAAAAATGAATCCTAAGCTTCCAATTTATAGGTAGGAAATATGAAATTTCTAGGAAGTTTCCTATATACTTTTCTAGGAAATTTCATATAGCTTTTCTAGGAAGTTACCTATACATTTTCTAGGAAGCTTCCTACCCACATATATATCTTCTTACACCTTCCTTGCACATTCCTTTGATATTATCTATCTCATATATATTTATTTTCATGTATATCTATCTAGGTGTTTAATTTACCTAATTAATCTTACTCAGCTTAATTAATCTTGCTTAGCTTAATTAATCTTGCTTAGCTTAATTAATCTTGCTTAACTGATTAATTAATCTTTCTTAACTTAATTAATCTTACTTAACTGATTAATTTTCCTTAACGGTTTAATCACGTAATTTACTTAGCCGATTAATTAGATAACGTTATTAGCTGATTAATTAACTTACTTAATTAATTATTCTCAACTGGTTAATTACATGAATTTACTTAGTCGTTTAATTAACTTAATTAGCTGCTTAACTGCTGAGTTCTACTTAACCATTAAGTTTACTTAAACACTAAGTTTACTTAATTGCTAAGTATTCTAGTTAAACAGCTCCCCGAGTATGAGTTCTAATTCTAGATACAATGGAACTCATATCAGTGTATTAACTCAATTCAACTTTAACGATAATCACGAGATCAAGACTCACAACGAATGACGAAGTATAGCCGTATATAGGCAACACTTAAACATCTGTTGGATCAGTTTCAATCAATCGGATTTGTACCGTGTACGTGACTAGAGTTGTTAGCCTGATAGCGAGCAGATTTACGGTGTTTTAGGGCGTTGTGCAAAGAAACGGAGATACGAGAGAGTAAGTTCGCCAAAATTGATCGAACTGGTGCAAAAACTTCAGTCCCACGCCGCTGCTTATATACCCACATTTGGGTCTCCCCCGCGAGTCGCGCACGGGTCGGCCTCCCTTGGCGCGTGTCGCGGGGATGGTCGACCTGGCTTTGGTTGCCACGTGTCCCACGTAGGTCTGACACGTATCACCTTCGTGTGACGCGTGTCGTTGGCCGCTTTTTCGTCCAATCGTGAGTTTTTTCTCGATTTCCATGCTGATACTTATCGCGTATGTTTGGGTCTTGACCCTAAATGGTTTGGCTTATAATTACGAGTCTACTAAAGGTACTTTTGTGTGGTTTAGCTCATTAACCGTCAAGTTTTCAAGTTTCGTCGCTCACACTTCGGATTTTGTTTATGGATCTTTCCGAGGGTTGTTACATCCTCCCCACCTTGTTTTAAATCTCGTCCTCGAGATTTGCTGGAACAAGGGTGGTTGCTTCCGTCTTTTCTTCGATTTCCAAGTATATTCTTACTCATGTTTTAAATCTTACTTTACCTTGAGCAGAATAAATCTTATATGCTTTGGAATTCTCATATTTGACTTGTAAGATCTTTCAATGGACTTCTTGTTTACCTCTATATCCTGAAGAGGTACAACTTAAAGATTTATCAGTTAAGCATTTCCTTAAGTTTTATACATCATGTATACCTGCCATTTCATGTGGCAATTTTAACTGATAAGCTACTGGTTCCATTTGTTTAATGATTCCAAATGGTTCAACAAATTTTAGACTTTAACTTTTCTTTCTTGCTGCATCGGACTATTCCCTTTTCATGGAGAGACTTCTAGTATCATTCTTATTCGGTTTTTGAAATTCTAATAGTTTGCCCATCTTATGACCTGATAGTTGCTTTTCTCATATTTTTGCTCAATGTACTGAATGGTACCTTTATCCATAAAGCGCTTTAAACGGGTAACACTAATACTTGTAGGCCAATTATCTTATGAGTAATAAATGATAGTCCTACTTTTACCAATATTTATCAACAAAATTTTCCCAGAAATGAAAAGTGAAATGACTATCTTGATTTAATACAATGGATAACGGGATTCCATGTAACAGGACTTATTTCGTCCACATACAACTTAACTAAGCTTTTTAGAGGGTTTCCTTCATTGGTAGTAATTGAGCTAACTTGGTTAGTTAATCCATAATCACCCAGATTGTGTCGTTACATTTTCTTATGTTGGGTAATTTGGTAACAAAATCCATTGTTATCAATCTCATATCCATACTTGCTTTTCTACTTGTTGAGGTAAGCCTAAAGGTTCTAATGTTTAGTTTTAACTTGCAAATAAATTAAATACTTAGACACATAACTTGCTATATCCCTTTTCATTCCTATCTATCAGTAATTCTTATTCAAACCTCGATACCTCATATTACTTACACGATGCATCAAATACTTAATTCTATGAGCTTCTTCGAGAATCCTTTCTTGTAGGTTTCCTTGAATAGGTACCCGAATTCTTTATGGAATCTCCAATTTCCATTAGTTCCCTTTTTTCTGATTCCTTCATTATCCTTTTTTAAATCTTTCAGCATCATCCTTGATTGCTGTTTCTTGGGTATTTTTTTTTAATTGTTCCATTAAATTTATCCGTAAATTTAATCTAAGAGCACGTACTTGTTTCGGCTTCTTATGAAACTTATGACTTAAAGCATCAACTACTACATTAGTCTTAACTTTGTGATATAGCAATTGGTGTTGTTCCTAGTCATAGATAAATTCTGAGTTTCTCCTCCCGATCGGGTGATAGTCCAAGTAGAGGCTCTGGGAAAACGTCGGTCGGAATTTCTTTCAGTTCCATGCCTCTAGTGTTAATGAACTCCGAGACCATATACGCTATGTCTTACTTTTGTGCATGACTCCCAGCTTTCAACACAGAGATGAACTTTGTCGGCTGGTCTGTCTTGTCTCCTTGTGGTCACTTCTCCGGTTGGCTTTGCAAATTTCAACCTAGTTAAGCAATCACCTCCGGAATCGTCATTTTCATTTGTTCCTTTTTATGAAGCAGACAGACTTTCCTTTCTGTCAGTTCTTTTCATTCTTTCCATTTTATGGCATACGTCGTGATCATGTGTTTTGAAGATCGGGTCTCACTATCTAAATGTCTAAATTTTGAAGCATACATTACTTCATTTTTTCTTAACATATATGCTAATGGTTTGGACAACTTTAGTCCTTTGCAGCCCATATATTGTTGCAGCAATTATTTTGTTACTGGAATTCTTAGTAGGATTATAGGTGAAGAGAGTCTTAGTAAGTGCACCTAGTCATGGTTACTCTTATCTTCGTAAGAGTTCTTAAAGAAAGTAGAATTACTCTTATTAGCATATGTTTTGAGACGTTTAGTGCCTAGCACAACTTTAGCTACAGGTTTCCTAATGTGTTAATAATCTAAGGTAACACAGGGGAATTCTTAAACTTTCGATGGTGTCCCAACATAAAGGGTTTACATCGTTTATCTTGTCGCACGAGTTACGAGACGGATGATCAAATGAAATAATTTATAATTATAGATGTATACGAGAGGTTCCTGATAAGAAAATTTAAAATTTATCATTGACACATATGTTCGTGATTTATTCTAAATTGTCAATCCTTATGGTTTTTAGATTTCCTTATAGAGAGTGGGGATCCTGCGGAAAGTGTGTTTTTCCTAGAAAGTCTAGGAAGCGATCTGGGCCATCCAATGGGTGTGTTTAATGGTTGAGATCATCTTGGTGGCATTTTGGTAATATCTATGTCTTAAAAATAGGATTATTTAATTAATCGGGGGTAGATATGTCATTTAGCTTGTTTTAAATATGGAAATAACTGTCATTCCATAAACCACCTCACATTTCCTGGGATTTTCTCTCTCTCTCTCTCTCTCTCTCTCCCTTTCTCTCGTTTATCTCTTTTCCTTCTATCCTTCATGAAGAAACACAACATCAAGAAAACACATCGCGACAAATGTCACACATCGTAACAACATGAATGGTAAAACACAGCGTCAAGAAATCCTCCAGCATTACCAGCATGAATGCTAAAACACAACTGTATCAAGCTGCTTGCTGTTAAAACACAATGTCAAGAAATCCTCCAGCATTACCAGCATGAATGGTAAAACACAGCGTCAAGAAATCCTCCAGCATTACCAGCATGAATGCTAAAACACAACGGTATCAAACTGCTTACTGTTAAAACACAATGTCAAGAAATCCTCCAGCATTACCAGCATGGATGGTAAAACACAGCGTCAAGAAATCCTTCAGCATTACAAACATGAATGCTAAAACACAACTGCATTAATCTGCTTGCTGTTAAAACACAATGTCAAGAAATCCTCCAGCATTACCAGCATGAATGGTAAAACACAGTGTCAAGAAATCCTCCACCATTACAAACATGAATTCTGAAACACAATTGTATTAATCTGCTTGCTGTTAAAACACAATGTCAAGAAATCCTTCAGCATTACCAGCATGGATGGTAAAACACAGCGTCAAGAAATCCTCCAGCATTACCAACATGAATGCTAAAACACAAATGTATTAATCTGCTTGTTGTTAAAACACAATGTCAAGAAATCATCCAGCATTAACAAAATGAATGGTAAAACACAGCCACATTATGAGATCAATAAACACATTGACTTCAACCTCTCTGACTGTTAAAACACATCACCAAGAACATGCTGATGGTTTTCCAGTTAAATGTTAATAATCTACACACAAACCTACAATAACAAAGAAAAAAATAACTGTAATTACCATCTCCACAATCAACAAGTGTGTTTGAAGCCATGATTTTTCTCTCTGAAAAAAATATTGAATACGGATGATGTTGTTGAACTAGTAAACGATTGAACAACTTATATTTACATATGATTTGAATGAAGTTTGAATTCGAAAACAACCAATATTCCGAAAATCATGGACAAGATCAGTTACATGCAATGTTAGTTAATGAAGATAAATTCCATATATAAAATTAGAATGTGAAATTACATACTTGCCCTTCTAGTTAAAATCCCTCAATGCCACATGTCCAATTCTTATTGCTTCCTAGACTTTCTAGGAAAAATCCACTTTCTACCCAACTCCTCCTCTCCTTATAGATATACATATCTATATAATCATATTTCTCACATACTGTAATATACATATCATTCATAAGGTCAATTTATTTAACAGATTCATATTTCCAAAAACAAGTCAGACATCAGGTCACGATATTATTTAGGAAATTTGTCACTTGTTTGACATATCCTATACCCCATCTTACCCGGTTCTCGCCGGAGAGGTAATTATTATTGTATTTCCCACAAATAGAATTTTCTCAATTCATAAAAAAATGAATCTTTTATTAGAGCTTTTATCAAAGAACAAGGAAATTAGTATTCACATGACGGATTATATTCCAGAACCAAGTAGTACCAATAAATAAGAAATAACAGTGGCCAAGTGTTATTGCTTATTTACCATACATGCAACGTTCTAGTTATCATCCTCACGGCATACCAATATCCATCACACTTTATTTATGCAAGCTTATTCCAAAGCTAATACTAAAGTATCTTTCTTAAGTTCAAGTCTAAATACTATCCTGGGTGCTACTAGTTAATAACAATTTCCTAACTCTTTCGTTTAAGCTTAGGTCTTATTACAACACCTAATTGCTTAAACAAGTGGCTCTGATACCACCTCCTGTCACGACCCCCGACCCCACCCTGGACGGGAGCCGCGAGCAATCGAGTGGTACCGGTGATTATTTTAAAAACATTGCAGCGGAAATGTTCATCAGGACCGTGAGTTAGGAAAAATATCAGAGTTTAGAAAACACTAGATTTTATTTATTAAATAGATGGGATAAAATCATGTTTTGAAAGGTAGCTTTAATATGGGATATACCCGAATACGTAAAACAACGTTTTCTTAATTTAATTTATTTGATAAAATAAGCCACTTCTTTAAGCCTTTCGGTGCCGTCTTGCCACTCTTGTTCCAATCTACTGTAATTACCTGAAACGCGTTTTTAAAAACATTTGGTCAGCAGGAAATACTGGTGAGTTCATTCATTTTGTATAAAAACACATTTGTTATAATTCACAACATTAAGGGTTTTTATATTTGCTCTTTCAAGATTGGCAAAGACTTAATCACTGCAATTATAACTTTGTTATAATTTACAGCATTAACGGTTTTTATATTTGCCCTTATCTTATAATTTGCTGGTTCAGCTGTCACTCGACCGAACCTATGACTGTGGACATATCACTAATTAGGCTCGCCCACCTAAAGTGATAAATCGTTAGTAGTAATGTGCACAAAACCCCCACATACTGCCAGTAATTAAAGATTAGCAAAGACTTAATCACTGCAAAGCATAACTGGAAAACATTTAGGGTTTTGCAAACAATTTGGTGAAAAGAGAATGACTCACCTTGTTAGCATATAGTCTTGATTAAGCAAGCATCTTGATTCTAAGTCTTCTGATGATTATACATCTTGTTTGATAGTATGTTTATGGAGTTTTCGGATAGTTAAACATATAGTTTAACAGAGTGGAATACGTATTAGGGTTAAACCCAATCAAACCTAACGATGGTCACGAGATCAGAACCTTAACGAAATTCACAAAGTATAGTCTTATTTAGACAGCACTTTGGCATTCGTTAGTTGGTTCCCGAATCGATCGGACAGAATGTCGCATCGGTGATTATTGGTTAGAACACCAACGTATAGAGAGAAGAATAAAAGAAATGAGCAAAGAAAAATGAATCCTAAGCTTCCTATTTATAGGTAGGAAATATGAAATTTCTAGGAAGTTTCCAATATACTTTTCTAGGAAATTTCATATAGCTTTTCTAGGAAGTTACCTATACATTTTCTAGGAAGCTTCCTACCCACATATATATCTTCTTACACCTTCCTTGCTGTTGGATCGTCGTGTGACCCTAACAAGTCAATCTGAAGAGTTCAGAATCAATATCAAAGGAGGAATCAGTGATATCGATGTAACACAGCTTGATACTTTCTAATTGTCTTCTCTTATTGATTTCCTGAGCTTTTACAATTCAAATAACAATCCGGCAGCACCTCAGCTCTGAAAACACACACTCTAATTCTGTTTCAAATGAAACATCAAGATCAGGTATTTATAGACAAGTAATTCTGCTTGAAACCATTCCAAACGAAATTACTTTTCAAACGGAATTACCTAATTCCATGCGGAATTAGTAATCTCGCTTGAAACAGCTAATTTCGTTTGAAATGACATCAAGTCCATTTCAAGCGAAATTACCCTTTAATCCTGTTTTCTCGATTTTTGTGCCCTGATCTATCTAATACAATACAAGACTTAATAAAGACGAAGTTAACAGACCTTAGTGCACCAACAGACTTCCCCTTGGATGTTGACGAAGTCTTTGGCTTCCAGTCTTCAGTCTTTAGTCTTGATCTATCGTTTTCAGCCTTAAATTGTCTTGACATTGTAAAGCATCCTTCAATTCCTTTATCTTCAAACTCCCCTTTGAATGTCGATCCAGAATTTTGACTCCCCCTTTCGAAGACTCCCCCTCACGATAAGCTAGGACTCGAATTTTGGTTCAAACTTTACACAAACTTTGCCATGGGGATTTTTCTTTTCTCATAGACTCCCCCTTAAGCTGTGCTGATGGGATCGTAGTCTGACTTTCACATGTTCACAAGTTCAGGATCAAATCCTTCCTCTATTCTACATCTGTTCAGGATTTGAAACCCGGTTAACCTGCACATCCTCTACCCATATCATAAGTTTTCAATTTATAACAATTTGGAAAACTCATAGGTAGAAATCTTACATCATCAACAATAATAGTTACATCAAGTTCAAATGAATGACCTTGATTAACTAAACATACTTTTTCTCAAAAATACCGTTTTACACAATTATTTCTCAATCAAACACTCTCAACCCAATGTGGTTCATCATGTTTAGCACTTGGAATTTTGAAAATCAGCTTTCCAACATCAGTTGTCGAAAATCTTTTTGTATTTTTCAAAAATTTTATGCTAAAACACACTAAAATCTTTTTGGATTTTTGAGTTTAAAGAAATGCAGTAAAGAAATATATACAGACAATATTTTTGTGAGTTTGTGTAAGAGGATCATATCAGTTCATGAGATCAATCACTAGCACCATTAAGCTTTAAACATTTTAAGTTCTAAACGATTCACATAGATTGACGATATAGTTGTCCTCTTAAACTCAATCTAAAAACTTTCGAAATGCTTACCGATACGTTAAGGTATATTAATTTTGCACTAAATTCTTATGGACCCCACGATCTCAGCATATCCCCTCATCATGCAATACACTAACTCAAGTAATGCCTTTAAACTTTCATCAACTGTGATTTGTGTAAAAATAAAGCAGAATGTTTAAACATTAACAATCAGGTCGATACTTCCGTATAAGCAGAGAAAGTCCAATGTTTAAACAAAATAAGAAAATAAAACAAGTTGAAATTGTTTAGGCTTTAACCACCAGGTCGATACTCCCGTATACGCAGAGGTGATCCAAAGCTTAAACGAAACACCAAAGAAAATAAAGCAGAACGTTTAGGCACTAACATCCAGGTCGATACTCACGTATACGCAGAGGATGTCCAATGCCTAAACAAAATAAAGAAATCAAACAAGTTCAAATCTTTGCAAAATGAAAACACAGAATCACAGTGACTTTTCAGCAAAGTTGTGAAAGCTCACAGACTTAACCGGTTTTATGCTCTTTTAGCATTCAGCGATTACTGAGTAGGTACACAATCACGAAGGATAAAGCTAAGTACTATGCTTTCAACCATGTTTCCCACTAGAACTAGGCTTTTTCATTTAAGTTTGTATCGTTATCGCAAATCTACTAGTCTAGCTGAGCCTATCGTCACATCCTTAGTGAAACCGTTTATCACATTTGACATTTCATTTCTTTAGCATGCTGTGATAGTCCACTGATTTACTATCATTTCCTCTTATTCACAACAAAACTCATTTTTGCTTTTTCAATGTTTTTGGCATTTTCAAATTTTCTAATTTTTTAAAAATTTTTCTCCCCCTAAAATCAAAATATGTCTCAATTTTGATTTTCTGGGAAAATTTGAAAACAAACTGTACAAGAAAAGTGACTACATGATGAGAATTACTTCAATTATCTATTCACTTGGCTTAAACAATCAGAACTCCCCCTGACAACAAACTATTTTCTCATTTAGATTTCAAAACACTTAAGTTTGTTTTAATCAAAATGATTTTTCCGGAAAATTAGTTTTGTGTGTCATTTCACAAATTCGGGGTTTCATCACCTTGTTTTCTTCAATCACTTGTAAAGACATATATTTGACATTTTTAGAATTAAATCAACTTTATATGAAAGTTGAATCAAGTACAAATTAATGTCCTTAATCAAACCTTGTAATTCGAAATATCAATGATCAAACCAACAACCACTTCGGTGATATTTCTCAAGAAAAATGCCGATACCTGCTCCACACTTACCAACCTGGGAACTCCGGTAAGTCAGGGTTTTTATTTGAAAAGATCTACCCAAGCCTGACCATTCTTGGGTTTGACAGTTTTTACTTCAATTTTTGGCTCCTCTGACTTTGTTGAGTCAGATTCATTGCCTGATCGTGGCTCCTCTGACTTTGACGAGTCAGAATCATTGCCAGGAGATAACTCTTTTGCTTCCGTAGAAACAAATTCCTTGCCAGAAGATGGCTCTTTTATTTTCTCAGAAACAAATTCATCACCATTCTCTATTAGAACCCAATCCCTACAATGTTTAACCTTTCCAAATTTATCAACCTGTGACGTGCATAATCTTGCACAATCTTTGTTATATTTGAAAACTTTGATAAAGGCTTTATCTGAAAAAATAACTTTCTTTGAATTTTCATTGGTTTGATTAGTTAATTTTTCTTTCTTTATCATCCCTTTTGTCCTCAGATTTGTATCTGATGAGTTCGTTTTGCTTGACTTACCATTCTTTGTTAAGTAAATCGATTCATCAGAACTTTTATCTGATTTACCCGTTGTACCCGAGGACAAAATCTTTTCGAGATACTCTCTTACTTTCTTCCTTTTCTTTCTCAGTTTGTCTTTCTGCCCTTTTGATAACTTCGCTTTTTGTTTTTTCACTTTCTGTCTTATGGGTTTTTCTTCAATTTTGACTGAGTTCTTCACCATTTTCTGAGATTCAGCCCTCAATCCTCTCCTTGATCTCATTGGGCAATCTTTGACAATATGGCCTTTGATTTAACATTCATAGCATCTTCTTGTCTCAAAACTTTGACTCTAGCAGTTAACAGCAATGTGTCCTTGATAACCACAGTTGTAACACACTCTGTTATCATACCATTCACCACTTTCATACCACACACTCAGATCGTAACATTGATTTGCTTTGTGGTAGTCATGTCTCCTCTTGTATCCTTGATTTGACTTTTGAGCACTGTGGTCAAACCTGCACCACTTATTACCAACTTTTTGTGAGTTTTGATTTTAACTTTTTGTGGTTTTTTATAATGATTGGATGATTGAACTGATGAACTTTTATTGTTGTTTTGAAGATTTTTCAAAATTTTAACCTTTTGTTTTTGTTCTACATTTTTCTTTACAGGTTTTTGCGTTGAGCATTTACCTTTTTCAGTAGAATGTAGAACAGTATCTCGAAATTTTTCTTTTAATTCCAAAAATATTTTCTTTTTCTCTTTTTCATCATCAGTTTTATCATCACAATCTTCAATTATGACTTTGTCACTTATTGGAACTGCATTGATCGGTTTTGGACAAAGATGATTCAGAAATTCTGATGAGTTCACAAAACCTTTCAATTTCGTTTCAAGCTCATCAATTTTATTTCTTGCTCTCTCAGCTTCATTTTCAAGCTTAGAGATTTTTTCAAGATGAGAAGTTATTGCCTTTTCATTTTCAATTTTATTTTCATGTAAAACAGATTTTTCGTTTTCTAAAACTTTTATTTGACTTTGAAAATCTGTTTCTTTTTCTTTCAAATTTTTATTTTCCAGTTTTACCCAAAAATCTTCCTTTTCTAAAGATTTTATTTTGTTTTCAAAATCATTTTCAATTTTCAATTTTTCATTTTCCAAAAATGTTATTTTATTTTGAAATTCTTTTTCATTTTCTTGTAAAACTTTGTTTTCCAATGTTAAACTCTCCACATCCTTCAGGAGTTTGACATTGTCTGATTCAGATTTATCACATTTCGAGCAAACAACTTCACATTTTGAAGTTTCAATTATCTCAGATTCTTCTTTCTTTGACATTCCTTCTGTCTCCGTCTTGTATGTGCCTGCACAGAAAATTTTAACAAAATCAAGAGGATTCATCTTTTCATCTATATAACAACCCCTCTTAATATCGTATTTCATAACATTTTTTGCTTCAAGACACATATTGACTCTTTTTCTTATTTCAAACATCACCTCCAAACTTATATTTTCTAAATTCTTTTCTATTCCATTCATCAACTCCTTTTTCTTATCATTTTCATACTTGAATGTTTTTACCTCACTGATAAAATCTTTTGGATACAAATTTGAAAATTTAGAATCCTTTTTCAGTTTGATCAAAAAATCATTCCACTCTGCAGGTAACGCATTTGCAAATTTTGATATATGTTCATCATTTGACATTCTTATCTTATGATTTTTCAAAATGTCGATTAAACTTTCAAACCGTTTTTCCAACACATTAACTGTTTCATTTTTCTTACACAAGAAACATTCAAATCTTTCAACCCAACCTTCCTTTTTCACATCATTATAACAACTATCCCAATATCCACAGTACCAATTATTTAATCTTTCTAGTTTAACATTTTCCTTTTCATCAAACATCTTGACCAAAATCTAAAACAATCTGATTTGACGTGTATTGACACTTTCACACGAAATAACAACTTTCAAACGGAATCAGTTCATGCGAAATCAGCTTCAAACAGAAATACTTTTCACACGAAATTGAGCCTTCAAACGAAATTAGGTATTACAAACGAAATTACCAAACAGAAACTAATTTCATGCGGAATTAGCTTAATTTCAAACGAAATTATGCCAATTGAAACGAAATTAGGTACTTTGGTGCGGAATTAGTAATTTCGTTTGAACGTTTCAAATGAAATTAGGTCTCATTTGAAATTGACTGCACTATTCAAGAGGAATTAGGTATAATGTGTAATTCCGTGCGGAATTACAGTGAAGATTTCGAATGGAATTACGATGACGCCAGCATGTTTGATCTGTTGTTCAAACGAAATTAGCAATTTTATCAGAATTTGTTCGAATTAAGGTCCAATTCTTTCACGGATTAGTTAAAACTATGATTCGCTTATAATATGTGAAAATCAATCCATTTTGACCGATAAATTTTGTTCAAATCAGAAAAGAAAGAGTAGAAGTGATAGAATCCGATGAAATCAAGCTGAATTGGTATGAACTCCTCGTCCTGAGCTCTGATACCACTTGTTGGATCGTCGTGTGACCCTAACGAGTCAATCTGAAGAGTTCAGAATCAATATCAAAGGCGGAATCAGTGATATCGATGTAACACAGCTTGATACTTTCTAATTATCTTCTCTTATTGATTTCCTGAGCTTTTACAATTCAAATAACAATCCGGCAGCACCTCAGCTCTGAAAACACACACTCTAATTCTGTTTCAAATGAAACCTCAAGATCAGGTATTTATAGACAAGTAATTCCGCTTGAAACCATTCCAAACGAAATTACTTTTCAAACGGAATTACCTAATTCCGCGCGGAATTAGTAATCTCGCTTGAAACAGCTAATTTCGTTTCAAATTACATCAAGTCCATTTCAAGCGAAATTACCCTTTAATCCTGTTTTCTCGATTTCCATGCCCTGATCTATCTAATACAATACAAGACTCAATAAAGACGAAGTTAACAGACATTAGTGCACCAACACTTGCACCTTCCTTTGATATTATCTATCTCATATATATTTATTTTCATGTATATCTATCTAGGTGTTTAATTTACTTAATTAATCTTACTCAGCTTAATTAATCTTGCTTAGCTTAATTAATCTTGCTTAGCTTAATTAATCTTGCTTAACTGATTAATTAATCTTTCTTAACTTAATTAATCTTGCTTAACTGATTAATTTTCCTTAACAGTTTAATCAAGTAATTTACTTAGCCGATTAATTAGATAACGTTATTAGCTGATTAATTAACTTACTTAATTAATTATTCTCAACTGGTTAATTACATGAATTTACTTAGTCGTTTAATTAACTTAATTAGCTGCTTAACTGCTAAGTTCTACTTAACCATTAAGTTTACTTAAACACTAAGTTTACTTAATTGCTAAGTATTCTAGTTAAACAGCTCCCCGAGTATGAGTTCTAATTCTAGATACAATGGAATTCGTATCAGTGTATTAACTCAATTCAACTTTAACGATAATCACGAGATCAAGACTCACAACGAATGTCAAAGTATAGCCGTATATAGGCAACACTTAAACATCCGTTGGATCAGTTTTAATCAATCGGATTTGTACCGTGTCCATGACTAGAGTTGTTACCCTGATAGCGAGCAGAGTTTCGGGGTTTTAGGGCGTTGTGCAAAGAAACGGAGATACGAGAGAGCAAGTTCGCCAAAATTGATCGAACTGGTGCAAAAACTTCAGTCTCACACCGCTGCTTATATACCCACAATTGGGTCTCCCCCGCGCGTCGCGCACGGGTCGGCCTCCCCTGGCTTTGGTCGCCACGTGTCCCACGTAGGTCTAACACGCGTCGCCTTCGTGTGACGCGTGTCGTTGGTCGCTTTTTCGTCCAATCGTGTTTTTTTCCTCGATTTCCATGCTGATACTTATCGCGTATGTTTGGGTCTTGACCCTAAATGGTTTGGTTTATAATTACGAGTCTACAAAAGGTACTTTTGTGCGGTTTAGTTCATTAACCGTCAAGTTTTCAAGTTTCGTCGCGCACACTTCGGATTTTGTTTATGGATCTTTCCGAGGGTTGTTACATTTACTCTCTGAGGCATTTCACCGGTAAAACCCCCGTCTCCTTTTATTTTGCCTTATTTTCTTTGTTTCTGAAGATTGATGAAGATGAAAATAGTGTTGTCGATGTTGATGATGATCTGATGTAATGAAGGTGTAGAAGGTTTGCAGCTTCTGTGATGTGATTGGTTATGGTTATGGTGGGTTGTGATTGGTTATGCTTACGGTGGGTTGTGGTTGTTCACGGTGGTTATGGTGGATGTTGGTGGATTGTGGTGGGTCATGGTGGTTTTGGTGGGTGATGGTTATGGTAGGTTGTGGTTGGTTATGGTTAGGTTACGCTGCAGACATTAACAAATAAACAGTCTTCTTCTTGCAGACCTTTGGTCCACCTCTTCTCCTTCAGATGGCTGCAGATGTGGTTCGCAGACTACAGACCTTTTACCTCTTCAAAAACAAACATAACCTTAGAGACCATTAGGTAATAGGATTGATTCACATAAAGGGGCTTTTTTTAAATTTATTGGGTTTAATCCTGAACTGGTTTATAGACATTATTACCGCATTAGGTACTAGATAGATACAATCTACTGGTTTCTTTGGTGACATGATGAATTGATGACAGTAGTGATATAAATCAGGAGTTAAAAAAAAGAGTAAACTACAATTTTACCCCCTGAGGTTAGGGGTCATTGGCATGTCTACCCCCCTAAGGAAATAATTGCAATTTTACCCCCCACTGTTCACTGTTATGTCGCAACCTTACCCCCTGTTAACAGATTCTGTTAAGTCAACGTTTGTTTTGACTGTTATAATGTGTGAAAAGTCATTTTTGCCCCTGTCTTATTAAAATTATATAAAAAATCAAGAATCAAGTTCATCATCATCATCATCATCATCAGTTCATTCTTCTTCATCATCATCATCATCAGTTCATTCATTCTGGGTGTTCTAGATCCACAAATCACCTACAAACAATTACTCTCATAATTCATTCAACATCAAATTTACACAAATCATCAAACCCTAAGTGCCCTAACAACAACAACAAATCCAGATCCACAACACAAATCACAAAATCAACGAAACAAGTTCATCATCATCAGGTTCATCATCATCATCATCAGTTCATCACCACCACCACCTCCTTCTCCTCTTCTGACCACCGCCACCATCATCCCACCACTGTTCATTCTTCATATTCAAAACATCCCCATCAATGGCGTAATATCAAATCCCAGATTCTTGCAATCTTGCGTGCTCAAAATAAACCCCAAAATGAGATTCTAATAATTTGATTATTGCTACAAGAAAGAAGCACACAAACGCAGTGATTATTGCTACAAGAAAGAATCACACAAACCCTAGCCACCACTCCAACTTCTACATCATCTAATAACCCAGATCTGGAATAGGAACCACTGTAGGCGGCTAGGGTTAGGGTTTGGAATAGGAAGGAGGTGGTGGCTGAGTTGATGGGGATGTTTTGAATCAATCTTCATACAAAACAAACCCAGATCTAATAACCCAAACATCTGCACATGAACACAGATTCATAATCAATCTTCATACAAAACAAATCCCTTTTGACTTGTTCATAATCAATTTTCAAAAAACCCAGATTCATAATCAATCTTCATAAAACACCCATGAACATGAAAATTTTCATAATCAAACTTCCATCTCACAATGCATCATCTTCATAAAACAAGAACACCTATGAGCAGGATCCAACCATAAGAACCAAACCCGACTCATAAACCCAAACCGAACTACCATCACCGTCCGTCGTCGTCAGGCGCAGCGGCAATGATGGCAGAGAAGTCGGATTTGGATGTGGGTTTGTGAAGAAAAGAATTTGGGGAAAAATAGTGAAGTGGGTCTGGAAGAAAAGAAGGGTTTTGGGGGTGGATTGATTGCAACAGCGGTGCCGGAGACGGTGGTGGTGAGGAGAAGTGGCGGCGGCGGAGGAGGGTCCGGAGATGAGCCGCCATCAACGGCGGAGATGGCCTGGATTGATGGTGGATGTTCTTGGTGGTGGTAGGTGTTTCGATGGTGGTTAGGGGTTTCCGGGTTGGGGGTTCAGTTTGGTGAGGTGGTGGTCAGGTTTTGGTGGAGGTGTTGATGGTGGTAGAGGTGGTGGTCGGTTGATGGTGGTGGGAGGTGGTGGTGACTGAATGTTTGTGAGAGAGAGGGAGAGTGTGGTAGAGAGAGAGAGAGCTGTAGAGAGAGAGTGTGTCTGTGTGTGGTATAGAGAGAGAAAGTGTTATATATAATAATAATAATAATAATAATAATAATAATAAATATTGGGTAAGATTACCAAAATACCCTCACCTATAAGGGTCAAACTACCGTTGACTGTTAACAGGGGGTAAGGTTGCGACATAACAGTGAACAGTGAGGGGTAAAATTGTAATTATTTCCTTAGGGGGTAGACATGCCAATGACCCCTAACCTCAGGGGGGTAAAATTGCAGTTTACTCTAAAAAGAAAAAAAAAAAAAAAAAAAGTAGCCGTTCGCGACATCAACAATAAAACTAGGGTTTCGACAGAAATCAACAGTAGCGTGCAATGTCGAACCTAAAGACTGACGATGATGACGATTACAAGTTTCTTCGCATCATAGATGCCATGGCTTCAATCAATCAGAAAGTTAATCTCATCGGCGTTATCACTGAGATCGGCATATCCAAACAGAGCAGAGGCACTGGTGCGTACATGTTCTTATTTGTTGTTTCATTTCAGTTCGTAGTGAGATTTTTTCACCAATTGTCACTGTTATTTTTTCAAAATACAATTTTGAACATATATTATTACTTGATGATTAGTAGTGAAATTGAGTTTCAACTGGCAATGATGAAACAAAGGCCGGACTTACAGCTGCCACCATAGTGTTTGGTAGTAGATTGATGATAACTTCTGTAAGGTTATTTCTGAGCTAGTGGTTAATTTATAAATTTCTCATAGTGTGTAACTTCCCAATTTTATACATAATAACAGTTAATTGTGAGTTTTTCAAGTGACCAAATCTTGAATTTTATTGCTTTTTTATATATTTTGTTTCAACTGAGGTTTAGAAAACATCTTCTAAATTAGTTAAAAGTTTTGTATATTTATTAATATTAGCTTTGTAATTCCTTATAATGTGACCTTTCGAATTACAGCTAAAAGTTTTTTTTTGTTTTTTGTTTTTTGTTTTTTGTTTTTGTTTTTATCAATGGTTCGTTGTAGATTGTTGCTGTACAATAAAGATTGTTGATGAATCAAATGCAAGCTCTGGGATCTCCGTTAACTTTTTTGCTGAAAACTTTGAAAAGCTCCCGCATGTTGAGTCTGCTGGGGACATTATTCAGCTCGTGCGTGTCGTGGTATATTCATCTGTTGCCTTATGGACACTTTCAAGTTAATTTTGTTTATAATTTTAAAGTTGTGGTGCGTGAATAAAGACCGTGTTTGTTGTCTTTTGTTTGTCACTTGGAATTGAGTTACTAATTACATAGGTAATTATTGTTGGTGACTTGATTTTTTGTTTGTTTGTTGGTATTTCAGATGAAAAGTCATCGGTCAGGGGTTAATGTTCTTTTTGATAAAAAGTTTTCGTCGTTTGCTATATATGAAGGAAGAGAAGGTTCAAAATTTGCACCTTATCAAGTTTCATCTAAGTTTCATGGTAGAGATCGAGACAAGAAGTTCATCGCAGGCTTGAGAAAGTGGACAGTCAGTCATCGACCTGAGACAGGTACAGGTTATAATGTGAAGACTTTTGTAGGAATTTAGAAGAAATCCTTAGTGTTCTGCATAGAACCTTCCCGTATATATATATAACGGTTGTCACTAAAATGATCTGCACAGTGAGAAATTGAAGGTTGATGTAATATAGTATCCTCATCTTTCATTAAGTATTGAATGGTTGGTTTCTCATTATAATTATGAGCATTCCTAGTTTGTAACTTACGGTGAATAATGTAATTAACAGCATCAAGTGATTCCTTGTCACTGAAAGATATCAAGCAAGGACACCAATCCACCTTAATTTGTAAGGTAATTCAACACAAAATATTCTTTTAATGCTTCAATATGTTTGGTATAGGTTTATAGTAAATTATAATAGTCTTCCATCATTTGTGAAGCTACTTTTTAATGGGCATTTTGCCATCTGTAGGTTCTTCATGTATGTGAAGTCAAAGATGGTGAGTGGATGCTTTTCGTATGGGACGGAACCGATGCTCCACCAGTAAATATTCACACAAAGTTAGTGATGTTTAACCTTTAGTGGTTAAGCTCACATCTTGACTCCCTGTTTACATATGTGGAGTCTCTGCAGTTCTTTGTTGATTTTTGTTCTAAATTTTGTCGTTTTTTACATCTGTAGGCTTGATGAAGAATTTGACAACCCTCTTCCGTTGCAGCTGGAATCAATACCTCTGTCAAGAAACGTTTTGTGTAAATTCCCAACTGTTGGAACTGTTTTAAGGATGACTAATGGCAACTGCAACGAGAAGCTGGGCCTTCACTTACTGAAGCCTGGTAAATGGGTTCAGTTTAAGAATATAAATTTTGAAGTTCGTTATGGTTTATGGTGTGGCATTCTGCTCTCAAAATCTAAGTTCAGTTTCTTGCCCGACGATGATGACCATGCAATACATTGTCGAAGGTTAAGTATACACAATAAATTATTTGGACTGTTAAAATTGTGGAAAAATTCTCACATTTTATCACGTGGTTCAGGACATATGAAGAACGGGCGGAAAGCAAATGGGATCGAAAGCCGTTCACGTGCCTCCCCTGGCCTTCTAAAGTTACAGGTCCAGCCCTTACGCTTTGCATATTTGTTTTTAATTACCTTCATTTATATACGGTCCCACGTTCTACTTTCTACATTTATATGTAGATACGGACCATCAAGATGTGCCATTTGTTACGCTAATGGACGTCCTCACCTATCCAGAGGTATAACAGTCTTCTTCCACTATCAAAGCATTTCTTATGTGACGATGAGTTTAAATATTCAGGTGATAGCCAAATTCAGATGTGTGGTTCGGGTAGTGGCGACACTGCCAGGTCATCCTAGGGACTTCAAAGCTCCTTGTGGTACTTACAGGATTAGACTCACCCTTGAAGATCCTACCGCCAGAATTCATGCTTATATATATGCAGAAGACGGGGTTTGTATTTTCTATTTAAATATAGAGTAACATAACATAACTCTCTTTTGCTTCTAATCTTTATTGTCCTTGCTTTCTTTTTTTATTAGGTGAAGTTTTTTGAGGGCTATCCCTCCATTGATATGTTGATTAAAAAGCATAACGCATTGCTTGGAGTTGAAGAAACAGATGATGCCGATTCGGATGAAAAGCCAAGAAATCCTCCATGGGTGGAATGCTGCTTATGCTCTTATAATATTGATGAGACTGACATCTGGGGTAGCATAAGATATCGGATCTTTGACACCACACTTGTCGGTTGAGTGCTTAAGTTATGACCTACACATGTTCTGTAACTTGTACATAAGCATCTTTTTTGATCCCTCTCTTCCCCCCCCACAAATTTTGCCCTCAATTAGCATATGGAATTAGGATCAGATCAATATTTGATTTTGATTTGTTGGGACTGCCTGGCAAAATGTACAGGTCGGGTTGGCAGGGAAACAGGTTTGGGTTAGGACGGGTTGTTTTGGAAAATGGTCATTTTGGTTCGGGTCAGGACCGGTGGTAAATTAAAGCACCTCATCTAATACTTAAAAAACCAAATGTCAATTTCATAACGATTGGGCAGTTGCTCTTCGATGCAAATCTGAATTTAAGCATAATCGGGCAGTTGCTCTTCGATGCAAATCTCAACATCGAGCTCCAGCCGCTTCCCCTTCAACTTCTTCCTGGTCGATGGGCGACCTTGCGCCTTCCTATACCTGTATGCCTTTCCTCCCAAACTTGAATCCATCAAAGCTTCATCTATGTGATGGATGACGAAAATAACGACATGGATGTAAATAGGTTGGCCATTTCGTTGAATATAGACTGTATAGTTGCGATGATATCATGAAGGTCATCGTTATAATACTTGGACAATCAAACATCATATAACACAATAGTTTATAAAGTTTCTTCCTAAAGCAAAGGTGAAACAATGCTCGTCCTCTAAATGACATCCACCTAAGATGTTACGTCCATTTGTAGCTACTATTGTTAATGCTATAAGCACTTTTTGAATACGAAATGCCTTGCGTATATGAGACTAACACTATCCCCTTGGCTTCTAGGATACTTCAATATACAACACTACCTCGTATTGCGGTTATTGTTAACAAAGTTTGTCAGTTCATATATTGGCCTACATGCGTGAATCGTCAATTGTGAAAATTGTGTGCTATGCAATCACATGCTTAACTGTTAACTAGACCTTCTATGAGATCCCTTGAATGCCTTGAATGAGTTGAAGGCATGCTGGTTATTTATGTTTTTCAATGACAGTCCATCCACTTGTTTCTTTACCATCTTCCTAGACGACAATATCATCTCTTGATCATTCAGAATACATAAAACATCTGATTCTTCTATAGTTTCCTGCACCAACGAGAAAGTTACCGAGAAAGACAAGCTTTAGGTTGCTCCTCAGTCCACGCCCTTTGCTTGCGAAATCATATCGTATCAAATCGGGCTAGACAAAACCACATAGAAGGGTTAGATCCATTGGAATTGGATTTAGTATCTTGTTTCTTAAGTCCATATATCTTTATAATCAATACTATATTATAATAGATATGAAGAAAAAAAAGTAATTTTACAAAATTTTAAGACTTTAAGATGGCTTTAGAGCAAATATTTTTTTATCAGTCCACGGCTTAAGAAATGAAATTGAAGTTCGATATTCAGAATAACTGGAAATGTAACAAGCCTATGGATGCCTATCTATGGGAATTGAAGTCTATAGTTGATGCCTTGGCTGCTATCAATTCTCTTCTATGTACCCAAAGTAGTTTTCACTACAAAGCCCTTTGATTATGAAACTTTTGTTACAACCATCTCCAACTCTAGGGCTGTTCCATCGTTTGAGGAGCTGCGGCCTGCGGACTAAGGTCCTTAATCAAGAATCGCGTTTTCATCGCATACAAGCTGCACAACACAATGAGTAGCAATCAGCCTTTATGTCTCAGACTTCGGCTGCTTTTGATAATCGTTCCTCTCGCTCCAACTACAATGGAGCTCGCAGCTACAATGGGCGAAATCAATAATTACAATATTTAAATTGCTATAACTTTTTCATATGTTAATATTCTTTTGTTTTAAATATAGGTAAAAACAAGCATTTTATTCTCTTTAATTCGAGTATATTATTGCTATACTTTTTTAATTTTAAAAAAATATAAGTTACGTGATTATCAGTGTATGTGTTGCCTGCCGCATCACGTGAAAACCCCACATGTGTATCAATATACAATATAAAAAGAGTGTTAAACTAAAAAGTATGAAGTTTAATAGGAACTAATCCTCTCATTTTATATAAACAGAAACCTTAAATTCACTTTGAAAAAAAGAAGCAACAAACATCTTAATACATGTTTAATTACTTTTTTTAACTTAACGCCAGTCCAACTATTATCCGGCTTACTCTAAAGGGCAGACCAAGCTCTTAAACCCTCTCCCTAATTTCGAATCCTTCTTATTGGTGCTCGCCCATATTTAGTGAATTTACATTTACTAGAGATCAATAATTGACTGAATTTGCATTTACTAGAGATCAATAATTAAGAAATCGTAAGAGAGGAGACCATTTAATGAAAAATCCATTGACCAACTGTGATATACCATGTTAACACATGTTTAAGAGTTAAATGTTATTTTAGGCCCTGTGGTTTGGGCCATTTTGTCAGTTTAGTTCAAATGTTTCATTTTTCACCTGTTGGTCCAAAAAGCTTTCACCGTTGCCATTTTTGTCCTCTGGTTAACTTAATCCATTTTTTCTGTTAACAAAAAGGGGAATTCGGTCATTTTATATTACCGAATTGCTCTTCTAGTTAACAGAATTATATATAAAATGACCGAATTGTCCATTCTCGTTAACAAATAAAAAATAAAACATTTGGAATAAACGGACAAAATTGCAATGACCATAGGAATTAAAATGGAATTTAACTCCATGTTTAATTACTTGAATATTCTTTCATTACTTGAAAAATAGCTTCACGTGACCTTCTGAACATTGGCTTCTCCAGCAAAATTGAAACAACCTATCTTCATCATCTATGCTTCGAATCAACACTCAAAGAAACCTCATCAATGGCATTCACACAACCCACCTTAACAATCTCTTCAAACCCAGAAACCTTTCCCACATACCCACCGAACAATCACCCACACATTTGTCCCCCAATCACCCCCCTCATCCTCCATCATCCTCCAAATCTGTCATTAGAACCGTATGCTCATTAGTCTGCCAATCATACTACCAACAACAAACCCACTTCAAATCCACACCAACCCAACTCAATCTCTCAATAACCCCCGATTATTTAACACCAGAACAAGCGATCACCGTCGTTGCCTCACTTTCCGACGACGCTGGGTCAATGGTGGCTCTGAGTTTCTTCTATTGGGCAATTGGGTATCCGAAATTCAGATACTTTATGCGGTTTTATGTCGTTGCAGCCACTTGTTTGATTGAGAATTTGAATTTGGAGAGGGCCCATGAAGTGGTGAGGTGTATGGTGACGAATTTTGGGGAGATTGGGAGGTTGAAGGAGGCTGTTGGGATGGTTGTTGAGATGAGGAATCAAGGTTTGGAGGCGTCTACTCGAACGTTGAACTGTGTTGTTGGTGTTGCGATGGATATGGGTTCGGTTGATGTTGCACGCAAGGTGTTTGATGAAATGTGTGAGAGAGGTGCGGTTCCGGATTCTTTAACTTTCAAGATTTTGATCAGTTACTATTGTAAAGTTAATGACGTTTCGCTAGTTGATCAGTGGTTATGTGCAATGTTGGATAGAGGATTCGTTTTAGATAACGCGACGTGTACACTGGTTCTTTCTTGTTTTTGTGAGACGGGTGGTGTTAATCGAGCATTATGGTTGTTCCGTAAAATGATTGGGATGGGGTTTAAACCGAACGTTATAAACTTTACTACTTTAGTAAATGGTTTGTGTAAGAAGGGAAGTATTAAGCAAGCCTTTGAATTGTTGGAGGAGATGGTTAGGAAAGGCTGGAAACCAAATGTGCATACGCACACAATATTAATCGATGGCATGTGTAAAAAAGGGTGGACCGATAAAGCGTTTAGGCTGTTTCTAAAGCTTGTTAAAAGCGAATCTTATAAACCGAATGTCTACACTTACACTGCTATGATAAGCGGGTACTGCAAAGAGGGTAAAGTCAACCGTGCAGAGATGCTGTTGACCCGCATGCGTGAACAGGGGTTAGTTCCTAACGTGGATACTTATACTACTCTCGTTAGCGGGTACTGCAAAAGTGGAAATTTAACCCGTGCGTATGAGTTGATAAATGAGATGACGAAAGAAGGGTCACCTCCGAATATGTGTACCTATAATGCGGTTATCGATGCGCTGTTTAAAAAAGGCAGAGTTCAAGAAGCGCATAAACAGTTAGACGTAGCGTTGAAACACGGGCTGCAAGCTGACGAGGTTACATACACTATTCTCATAATGGAGAAATGCAAGCAATCAGATCTTAAACACGCCTTAATCATATTGAGCAAGATGATTAAAGTCGGTATAAAATGTGATATACATCTTTACACCACTCTGATTTCAAACTTTTCTCGATTAAAACGAATGAGCGACTGCGAGAGGCTTTTCGACGACGCAGTGAAACATGGTTTAATCCCAACTAAAGAAACCTACACTTCAATGATATGCGGATACTGTAGAGACGGAAATATGAATTCCGCTATAAAAATGTTCGAGAGAATGAGCGAACATGGTTGCGTGCCTGATAGTATTACTTACGGTGCTCTGATAAGCGGACTTTGCAAAAACTCAAAGTTAGACGATGCTCGATCTTATTACAATGCCATGATGGATAAGGGACTTAACCCGTGTGAGGTGACCCGTTTAACAATAGCTTACGAGTATTGTAAAGCAAATGACCCGCTTACCGCCATGAAGGTTGTAGATAGATTAGAAAAGAAGCTATGGGTTCGTACGGTGAACACTTTGATAAGAAAGCTATGCAGCGAGAAGAGAGTCGAGATTGCAGCTTCTTTTCTTCATAAACTTGTAGATAAAGACAAGAACTTGGATCAAATAATGTATACAGCTTTTGTTACTGCGTGTTATGACAGCGGCCATTATGTTATGGTTTCGGATATACAGGAAAAGATATCAAAAGGAATTGGTTAGCAGGCGAACGATGGTCATTTAACAGTGTCAGTATTGTTGTTGAACAATTTAAGGGTGTTTATGAACAGATGATTTGGAGAATTAGTGGATGTGATGTTCAATCTTTTGATCTGTTGCACAAGAAATGGGGAGAATTGCAATGTCATTAGCATTAGCATTTTCAGATAACATGTTGAAGAGTTTGTTGGCGTGTCATTTTGATTTGTTTGAATGTGTACCAACCCACGGCTGACGTGGCATTATAATGTATGCTGACCTGGCATCTTATTATTATTTTTTTCTGATGTGGCATCTAATGTTTGCTGAAGTGGCATCCTAAGGGGTCTACTTGAACCGGTCAACTGGTGAACTAGACCGGATTTCAATTTATTTTTAATTTTCTTTTCATTTTCTCCATCCAAAATTTATTTGCTACTTCAATGTATTTATTTATTTAAAAGTTTAGATTATTTATGACGTCCTCTAGTTTTTTGAAACCGGCACAACCAGTGAACCGGTAAGATGCCTGCTTCGAAGACCAATTTGATTATGAAAACATTGGTATTTACACTTTGTCCAAAGACACCTTCAACAATAACCACACCAAAATCTTTTTTTTTTTTTTTTAAAAACCTGACAACTGTATGCTATTGGCTCATCTCATTACTCTAAAAATGCTTGTAAAATAATAAGGTAAATATAATATTTACAAAGTTAGTTGGTACTAATTTTATACATAGAAATTTATAATTTCAAAATACTGAAACTTGTTATAAACCCAAATTACCTAGTGAAAATTGATTTAAAAGTTTGGTACATACGTTAGAGATTTTTTTTTTTAAATTAAAATACTTTTTAATCCTTTTAGTTCTTCCAAACATGAAGTGGACCCAAAACAATGACAAATGCAGAAAAATAACTGCAAGAAAAATAACCGCCACCAACTGAGAAAAAAAAAACGTGTTTTAAGTGAAGTGGAGGGAACCAACTTGGCTAATTTTGACCCACACAAAATTACTCATTTTGATCAATCATATACAATTTAATAAAAAAAAATTCCATAAATACCTCTAAAAGTATAGATCTGATTCACAGCCATAATCTACCAAACAATTAATATTATTTTCACTAGCTTTGGCCATATTTTTGCTGGCAACAAAAATATATATTTAATTGAATTACATATATATTTCTTGTTTTCCAATTCTACTAAGTTGTTTTATTAGTATAAAGTTGTGATCACATAAAACATTGTATACAGTATACAAAGAGTACCTAAAATTACTCATTGTTACACCACAATTTCTTACAAAATACGAAATTGATAGCACTTGAGATTCCTTCTCTATCATATAAAAACAACTTTAAAGTATAGAACCTGCTGTTCTATCTAAAGAGAACCCAAAGTTCTCATGCGAAATACATTGTATACACAGACTCGTTTGTTTAAATACTTGATTCTTTCATTAGTAGATAAAATATCGAACTTATCAAAACTCGAATTCGTCGCATTTAAAATCTCGGGTAACAACTACCTCCCACCCATGGACTCTTCATGCTAAAATTCATCCGACAACAAATAATCTAGGGAGACACTCAATGATGAGAATCAAACCTCCCCTCAAGACAAGACAAGAAAAGACTAAGGCTATGATATTCCTTCGTCACTGTAAACTTGAAGAGGGATTACCTTATTGTTGAGGACCCTCTTGACTTGTGGAAAAATATAAAAGAAATATTTGCCCACCAGAAGTTGGTCTTGCTTCCTAAAGCTTATTATGTGATTCACTGAAGCATGTATTTTGGTCACAGCACAAAACAACAAGCTCCTGCTATAAAACCATCAATCACGACCAGCTGGTGCAAACCAATTCTCTGAAGCGAATGTGGCATATTATTAAAGGGGGTGTGGAAGCGGTAGAAGTCGTGGCCCCAGCAGAGGCCGTGGACGTAGATGAGATAACATGACATCGGGAGTCACTCTAAAAATAGTTTTACATGAAGACTACGACTTTTTACTTGATATGCTTAAACTCTTCTAATGTTTATTTAAACGTTTGTAATGGTTTCACTTCATGCTTTGCATTATGTTTATTTATTATTAGAGTAAACTTCCGTTTTGCTCCCTGTGGTTTGGTCACTTTAATGGTTTTGCCCCAAACCTTTAAAAATAGCCAGTTTAGTTTACTCCCTGATGTTTCTATTGATTCTCTAATATACTCCCCGGCCTTAACTCTGTTCATTTTTGTCGTTAAAAGTAAGGGAACTTTTGTATTTTCAGTTCAAAGTGAGGGTAATTCAGTAATTTTACATATTAATATTCTATTATTTATTTATTATATTACCTACAAAAATCCAATCCATTTCTTATTTATTTATTTATTTATTATATCACCCTTTCTAACCCTAGCCACCACCACCACCACCACCACCACCAGCCCCCACCATCTCCATCCCAGCCGGCCACCACCACCACCATCAACATCCCAATCGGCCACCACCTGAAATCGGAGCCGGCCACCACCATCTTTATTTCTCTCTCTCTCTAACCACCCCACTATCATCATCACCTGCTTTGACTATGTAGTAAACAAAACAATTCTTCAACAGCAAACCAAAAAAATCGAACATCAATTTGACCACCACCTCCACGAAAGACAAGAACAAAAAATAAAACCACTTTCTAATGAATACGATTGATCAAATAAACAGAAACACATGTTAATAAGGTATAAAAAAATGATAAATTCCTTTTAAAACTAAATTGTTCAAGAGATGACTAGCACACATTAGGCATCACATATCCACGAACCGCCGTCACCATTAGACACCACCACCTCCACGAATCGCCGTCACCATTTCTCCTTATCTCTCTCTTTCTCTTATACCTTTTGGAAGCCGCCACCACTTCCACGCCACCGTTGTCGATCTAGATGAACAGATCTGGATCAGATCCGGAGAAAAAACAGATCTGAAGAAATTTCAACAAGAAGTGAGGAATGCAGTCATTAAAAACCCTAAATCATTGAATAAATTTCAACAAGAAGTGAGGAATGCAGTCAAATCTGAAACGGCGGCGGTGAGGGTCATTGGCGGTGACGATGGTGGCGCTTGTTGTCGGTGTAGAGTTGGTGGGGATGGTGGCTGTTGGTGGTGATCCGGTGTTAGCTGGTTATGGTGAAGAGGGAGAGAGAGTATAGAGAGAGATGGTTCTATGATGGAGAAGAGACAGTGAGATAAGAGACTGAGAGTGTATCTATGTGTTATATATTACTGAAATACCCTTGCTTTTATTTATAAAATTATTGAAATACCCTTTTAGTTAACAAATATTTTGGATGGAGTTAGAAGCGGGGAGTGAAATCATGAAAGGCTTCATAGATCAGGGAGTAAACTGGCTATTTTTAAAGGTTTGGGGCAAAACCATTAAAGTGACCAAACCACAGAAAGCAAAACAGAAGTTTACTCTTATTATTATTTTCAGAAGAAATATGTATACTAGCTCCAGCAGAGCTATCGTTGGTGATGAATGTCTGGAAGATTGTGGTAGTACTAATACTATTCTTAAACATATGAAATATTTTTCTGAGTTGTCTCCGGCAGAGACACTGGTTGGTACCTTATCGAAGGCTCCGGCAGAGCACACACAACAGTATCTTCGGGTACCCAACGGATTATTGATAATGCATTATATTTTAGTAAATCCAGAAGAAATTTACTTAGTTTTAAAGATATTCGGAAAAACGGCTACCACATAAAAACAAATCTGAAAATAATAATGAATATCTTGAAATTACTTCAAACAAAAATGGCCAAGAAACCATTGTCGAATAGTTAGAAGCCTTATCCTCTGGATTGTATTGTAATAATATCAATCTGATCGAATCATACATGGTGAATAACTAGAAGTTATTAGATAAAGATACATTTAATATATGGCATGACCGTCTAGGTCACCATGGTAGCATAATGATGAGACGGATAATCAAAAGTGCCAACGGGCACCCTCTCAAAAACTTAAAAGTTCTGCTACCACAAGATTTATCATGTGCAGCATGCTCTCTGGGCAAACTTATTACTCGGCCATCACAAACTAAATTGAAACATGAAACCCCATCATTTTTAGAAAGAATCCAAGGGGATATTTTTGGGCATATACATCCTTCATGTGGACCATTCCGCTATTTCTTGGTCTTAATTGACGCATCCTCAAGATGGTAACATGTGAGTCTTTTAGCTACTCGAAATGTAGCATTTGCCCGACTTTTAACTCAAATCATACAATTGAGAGCTAATTTCCCGGACAATCAAATTAAAAATATCCGAATGGACAATGCAGGAGAGTTCACATCCCAAGCTTATAATAACTATTGTATGTCGATTGGGATTAATGTTAAACATTCACTGCCTCATGTTCACACATAAAACAGTTTAGCTGAGTCTTTGATTAAACGATTTACAAATAATCGCTAGACCGCTCCTAATGAGACGTAAACCGCCATCTTCTACATGGGGCTACTCTATTTTGCATGCTGTTGCACTGATGTAATACCCCGAACCTTAATGTACTGGTTATAAACATATGAATTATGTAATTTATATTTCATATATTGTTGAACAAGTAAGATGATTGTGTGAAAGGAGAAATATCTTGACAATCCTTGGCTAATATATGAGACCGCTTAATATTAATAATTAAATATATTATTTTTGACCTTACTCCGTTTATAATGAAACTTAGGTTAAAACGTAGATAAAAATATGCTCGTTCTAATGACATATTCGTCGTTTTATAAAATGTCATATTTTAAAAGTTATACGAGAAAAACGAGTGAAGCAGCTGAATTAATATATATAAGCAAGCAAGCTAGCAGGTCAAGCAGGCAGGTAGGCACGTCAATTGAATCCCACATCGAAAGGGTTTTGAGGTGCTTGCTTGCTTTAAATAAGAGTCTCAGTAGTTTGTTTAGGTACCAGTTTCTTTAACGGAAACGCTCTAGTCTAGAGAATCCCGAGTATACGATACCCCGTTGGGTGTTGTTAATAGTCGTTTTTGGAGCGCGAGTAGGAGCAGGTGTAGGGAAACTCTACATCAACGTGTCGTAGATAGTTTTAAGGTATGCTCTCATTTACGTTTATGTTTAGTTATTTATTATTCAATTTTAGTAGTTAATAGGAGTATTAATATTAGTAGTAATATTATTATTAGTAGTAGTGGTAATGTTAGTATTATCTTTAGGTACTAGGGTTATTGTCAGGGGCGGGTATTGGGTAGCCTAGCCTTAGCTAAGCATAGACTGATCAACCATGCTTAAACAAGCAGCACTAACCAATATCCAACCATGATAATGACTAGTTAGGTGTACCATTACCTAACCTAGGATTATGTAATTGTGTCAGGACCTTGAGACATAACCCAGTCGTACTAGCGGCTGTTAAGCAATTGCTAATCAGGTGAGTCATCATACTTGTCTTTTAAACTGTGATAGTATACTCGTCCATAACTGTCACAGCCCCCGACCCCACCCTGGGAGCGGGTGCTGTGAACCAGTCAGATGGTATCGGTGTTTATTAATTACGCAGCGGAATATTTTTCATCAGGATCGTAGTTAGGAAATAATTTCAGAGTTTATAAAAACACTAAACTTTTAATATTATACAAATGGGCTAAAACCCATATTTCATTTAATTGTTTTTATAGGGATAAACCCAAATAAATAAAATATAATTTCTTCTTTTATTCAGGTATTTATAGCCACTTAATTTAAACCTTCAGTGCTCCATAGCTAGCTTATATTATCTTTACAGCAAATTACCTGAAACACGTTTTGAAAACATTTTATCAGTAATAAATACAGGCGAGTTCATTCCATTTTTATTAAATATATTGTCATACTTTACATCATTAAGGGTTTTTATATTTGTTTATATTTACCCAAAACTCAATCAGTATTTGTCACATGGTGGCAGTTCCAAAGTGACAGTGGTCATATCACTCATTGGCTCACTTTTGTCCAATAGTTAATTTATCAAGTAATTATATTTTACTATTATTCAAAGTATCTGTCACTAGGCAATTCCTGTGACGGTAGTCAAATCACTGTTGATCATTCTTTCAACTAGTGATGGGGTCGTATCACTATTGATCATTCTCTCAACTAGTGACTCTGGTCATATCACTGTTGATCATTCTTTCAACTAGTAACTGGGGTCGTATCACTGTTGATCATTCTCTCAACCAGTGACTCTGGTCATATTTCTGGTCATATCACTGTTGATCATTCTCTCAACTAGTGCCTTTGGTCATGTCACTGTTGATCATTCTCTCAACTAGTGACTATGGTCATATTTCTGGTCATATCACTGTTGATCATTCTCTCAACTAGTGACTCTGGACTTAGTAGTGTCCCGTGACATTATTTTGTGAATTATATCTTCTATGACACAAAACCACTTAGCCCAGAAAATGAAATATATATCATTTTCTGTCAAACTAATAGCTATAACTTATCAAATATAATATATTAATTAAATAATTGTAATATTATTATTTAATATATTAACGTGACTAAGACTAAAAATAGAATCTTAGTATAGTAGAATATATTATTTTTGACTATTTTATTATGGCATACATTTATGGACTAAACATTAGTTTATAATGTAAATAGTAATTTAGGTTTATTAAATATATTTTCTTTAATATATATATTGTAATAATGATTAATAAAACTCTATTTTAGATACACACCATTTAAATTTATCTCAATCATACATTAAATTTATTAATGATTTAATGTTAAAATAATATTAGTTATAGGCTATGGCTACTGGGGCACAATTCCCCATGTGATTGTGGTCATGTTACTATTGGCTAACTTTTTGGCCAATAGTAACGAGGGTCAAGTAATGTATAAAACCTTCCATACCGGCAGTTATTACAGAATATACAAATTTAATAACTGTACGTATAACTAGTAAACATTTAGGATTTTGGAAAGCAATTTTAAATATAATTGTATCACAAAAAAGGTGATAAAAAGGAGAATGACTCACAAACTGTGAGAAAAGAGAATGGACTCACTTTGTAACTTTAGAGTTCAACTAAAAGCCTCCTGGTAGAATCTTGGGTATAACTCCTGAGCTATTTAATAAAATATATAATGCACTCGCGTTAAATATAATAACCCAGTTCAACTTTATCCCTACGTCACGAGACAGAACTCCAACGAACTTAGTCGGGCAGAGCCTTGACATGCGTTATGGGGCTCAAGATCAATCGAAAAGGGTATCAGTGATCAGGGGTTAGAACACTTAAAATGGGGCAGGGCTTTATTATTATTATAGGGTAAATAATAATAAAAAAAAGAATATATATATATAGAGAGAGTATCGAAATAGAGAGAGTAAGAAAGGAATGAACAACAAAGGCTCTCTTCTAACTTCAATTTATAGCAATTAGAAACTTGGACTCATTCTACGTGTATACGTCCATATTGATTTTCAATGTTTACTTGCTCATGAATTAAAGGAAATGTTCCTTTTTATCTACACGTTACACGTAAGCACACACGAATTCAATTGTTAATTATTGATTTTTATTTATTATTTTATTATTTATATATTATAATTAATTCAACTGCTTCATTCATTTGGCTCGTATAACTTTTAAAATATGACGTTTTATAAAACAATGAATATGTCATTAGAACGAGAATATTTGTATCTACATTTTGAACCAATTTTCATTAAAAATGGAGTAGGTTCAAATATAATGTATTTTTATAATTAAATTACTAAACGGTTCCTTGGCCCGTCTAGGTACTTCATATTTCTAACAGTCAACTTACCCGTAATCTACCCGTCTAATAATATAAGTTTTTATATACTTTACTTTAATATAGAAAATATAAATGTCACACATATACAAGCCAATTAGTATAACATTCCAGCCAAATATATATATAAAATAGTTTTTAAAACTATATGGGCTGAATAATTATATTAAAAATAAAACTAGTTACTAATGGTGAATAAATTTAAACAACCTATAATTCTTATATGATAAAAATGAAATGTTACATTCTCCCCACCTTGTTTTAAATCTCGTCCTCGAGATTTGGACTACGATGTCTCCTCTAGAGTTATGCTATGTCTTAGTCAATTAAGATAAATGATACATAATCAAAACATCAAATTTTATGAATACGAGTTGTACCATAAATAGTACTCAATAGTTCAACTGAATTAGTTCAAGAAGTTGATGTCAAATGAATGAGATGAAATGATATAATTTCCAAGGTGACTAGGTTCAAGCCAAAAGAGATTTATGATCAATAGATGTCGAAATTGACTGTAAATGACTTTTAGAAATAGTAGAATTCACTTATCAAAAGAAAACTAACTTTGATTGTCAGCTGAGGAAGACTCAGAATCAACAAGCTCAAATGAAATAGAAGCACGAAAATGATTTGTCAATTATTGAACCATGACATGAGAAAAATCAATGTGTTGACATTATTGAATTGCAAGGATACACCGAAAATACAATAAAGTTTAGTGCATCATTGTTTTAATACAAAAGTGAATCAAGACTACTTTTAATGATGAGTCAAATGAAACACATATGTGGTTTTGAATGATTCGTATGATTATGATTAGCCCAAGCTACAAGTTTATATCGACGCCGCAAGGTGTCGTAATGATTGAAATAGTTCAACAATTACGGTGACCGAACAAATTCACCGTGTTTGTAATCAACTGAAAGTTTTGATGAAGTAAATTTGGATATTCATAAAATTTTCAATTGATGATGAAAGACCAAATGAATATCATAAAATTTTTGATGAATGATGAAAGAATCTTTAGAGGTACACCGGAATATAATATGAATTTGTGTACTCTTATCTTAACACATAATTGTATTAAGACTGTATAAGATAATGAATCAACGGAAATTAAATAAATAAATCTGTACATCAGGTGTGAGAATGAGTTAGCTCAAGTTTCAAGTTAATGAGAACGCCACCACAAGGTGTCGTAACCAAATAAATGATTCAATGAAGATGAAGACCAAACATGTATATTATGGTTCTGAATAGATGAAGTACTTGACAAGATGCATTTATTTATAAACTTTTAGTTGTACCAGGGTTAAATAATAACTTAACTTAGATATTACATATCAGCGATTACGTTTGGAATTATTTCTGCTTCTTGCGTAGTAAGTACGAATGCTCGCGCGTTCTTCTTAGCTCTGTCTGTTGTTCTGGCCTTGTTGTCGGGTGCTTTGGTCAGTTTCGGGCAATATGGTTTGATGTGTCCCATTTCTCTGCAATTGAAACAAATATTAGTTTTCCTTCTACACTCTTTATCTATATGCCCGGTCATCTTGCAGAAGTCACAGTAGGACGTTCTTCTAAAATGACATCTTCCTGAATGCTTTTTGTTACAGCTTCTGCAGGTAGGTTGCTCTAATGACGGTTCAGTTCCTTTCTTCTTGAATTCTTGAGAAATTTTCCGGGTCTTCTTGTTTTCTTCTCTTGTGCGGATTAGTCCATCTGTCAGGATGTTAGCTAGTTTGACTGTTTCTTCGATAGTCTGTGGTCTAGCGGCCTTAACCATGTCTCGGATTTCGCTAACTAATCCACAAATATAACGAGAAATTAGTACGGGTTCTGGCGAAGCCAGTGTTGGTACCATTCTTGCATATTTGAAGAACGTCGTCGTATACTCCTGACAATTTACATCTATCATTTTATGATTTAGGAACTCGTTAGCCATTCGTTCCTTTTCATAAGGGGGACAAAATTTCCTTTCTGTCATTTCCTTGAATTTTTCCCAGTTCATGGCATAATCCATGTCACTTCCTTTTGCCTGAAGAATTGTATTCCACCATTCTAAGGCTTCTTCCTTAAAGAGGTTGGACGCATACATCACCTTATCTTCTTCGGCACATTTGCTGATTTTAAGAACAACTTCCGTCTTTTCCAACCATCGCAGAGCAGTCGTGGCTCCTTCACTGCCTGCGAACTCAGTTGGTTTACAAGCTAGAAATTATTTGTAGGTACACCCGAGAGTCATCGCCTTCATTTTCATGGGAAATGGGGTTTTGATAATATCATCATTGCCTCCATTGACACTATGGCTAAAACTGTCGTCGCGATTATGCTTGCTACTCACAACTTTGGTCGGTTCTACGGGGTTTTTAACAGCTTTAATTATTAAAGGTATAACATTAGCTATTCCTTGGGCTATTATATTTTCTATAGCATTTTTATCCAAAGGATTTTCATTATTAGCATGAACTTCTGGATTATGTGATACTTCATTCGACATCTGAATTGTAAACATTTTCAATTATTAATATCACAGAATAATTAAAACAAAATAATACTTCTAGGAATCATATGTGCATATCTACATATATATATATATATATATATATATATTCATATATTTAAATCTACAAAAATAACACATATGTTACTTTTTATTAATTTCCTAACTTTATTGTTTCAGATTAGGTATTAAAAGAACACCTAAATAGCTTAAACAAGTGGCTCTGATACCACCTTCTGTCACAACCCCCGACCCCACCTTGGGAGTGGGTGCTGTGAACCAGTCAGATGGTATCGATGTTTATTAATTACGCAGCGGAAAATTTTTCATCAGGATCGTAGTTAGGAAATGATTTCAGAGTTTATAAAAACACCAAACTTTTAATATTATACAAATGGGCTAAAACCCATATTTCATTTAATTGTTTTTATAGGGATAAACCCAAATAAATAAAATATAATTTCTTCTTTTATTCAGGTATTTATAGCCACTTAATTTAAACCTTCAGTGCTCCATAGCTGGCTTATATTATCTTTACAGCAAATTACCTGAAACACGTTTTGAAAACATTTTATCAGTAATAAATACTGGCGAGTTCATTCCATTTTTATTAAATATATTGTTATACTTTACAGCATTAAGGGTTTTTATACTTGTTTATATTTACCCAAAACTCAATCAGTATTTATCATATGGTGGCAGTTCCAAAGTGACAGTGGTCATATCACTCATTGGCTCACTTTTGTCCAATAGTGAATTTATCAAGTAATTATATTTTACTATTATTCAAAGTATCTGTCACTAGGCAATTCCTGTGACGGTGGTCAAATAACTGTTGATCATTCTTTCAACTAGTGACGGGGGTCCTATCACTGTTGATCATTCTCTCAACTAGTGACTCTGGTCATATCACTGTTGATCATTCTTTCAAGTAGTGACTGGGGTCGTATCACTGTTGATCATTCTCTCAACTAGTGACTCTGGTCATAACACTGTTGATAATTCTCTCAACTAGTGCCTTTGATCATGTCACTGTTGATCATTCTCTCAACTAGTGACTCTGGTCATATTTCTGGTCATATCACTGTTGATCATTCTCTCAACTAGTGACTCTGGACTTAGTAGTGTCCCGTGACATTATTTTGTGAATTATATCTTCTATGACACAAAACCACTTAGCCCAGAAAATGAAATATATATCATTTTATGTCAAACTAATAGCTATAACTTATCAAATATAATATATTAATTAAATAATTGTAATATTATTATTTAATATATTAACGTGACTAAGACTAAAAATATAATCTTAGTATAGTAGAATATATTATTTTTGACTATTTTATTATGGTATACATTTATGGACTAAACATTATTTTATAATGTAAATAGTAATTTAGGTTTATTAAATATATTTTCTTTAATATATATATATATTGTAATAATGATTAATAAAACTCTATTTTATATACACACCATTTAGATTTATCTCAATCATACATTAAATTTATTAATGATTTAATGTTAAAATAACATTAGTTACAAGCTATGGCTACTGGGGCACAATTCCCCCTGTGATTGTGGTCATGTTACTATTGGCTAACTTTTTGGCCAATAGTAACGAGGGTCAAGTAATGTATAAAACCTTTCATACTGGCAGTTATTACAGAATATAAAAATTTAATCAATGTAAGTATAACTGGTAAACATTTAGGATTTTGGAAAGCAATTTTAAATATAATTGTATCACAAACAAGGTGATAAAAAGGAGAATGACTCACAAACTGTGAGAAAAGAGAATGGACTCACTTTGTAACTTTAGGGTTCAACTAAAAGCCTCCTTGTAGAATCTTGGGTATAACTCCTGAG
The DNA here is from genome assembly GCA_030545235.1 of Helianthus tuberosus. Lineage (NCBI taxonomy): Eukaryota > Viridiplantae > Streptophyta > Magnoliopsida > Asterales > Asteraceae > Helianthus > Helianthus tuberosus. The sequence continues at coordinate 107,490,339 of CM060430.1, read as the reverse complement.
CTATTTAATAAAATATATAATGCACTCGCGTTAAATATAATAACCCAGTTCAACTTTATCCCTACGTCACGAGACGGAACCCCAACGAACTTAGTCGGGCAGAGCCTTGACATGCGTTATGGGGCTCCAGATCAACCGAAAAGTGTATCAGTGATCAGGGGTTAGAACACTTAAAACGGGGCATGGCTTTATTATTATTATAGAGTAAATAATAAAAAAAAGAATATATATAGAGAGAGAGAGTATCGAAATAGAGAGAGTAAGAAAGGAATGAACAACAAAAGCTCTCTTCTAACTTCAATTTATAGCAATTAGAAACTTGGACTCATTCTACGTGTATACCTCCATATTGATTTTCAATGTTTACTTGCTCATGAATTAAAGGAAATATTCCTTTTTATCTACACGTTACACGTAAGCACACACGAATTCAATTGTTAATTATTGATTTTTATTTATTATTTTATTATTTATATATTATAATTAATTCAACTGCTTCATTCATTTGGCGCATATAACTTTTAAAATATGACGTTTTATAAAACAATGAATTTGTTATTAGAACGAGAATATTTGTATCTACATTTTGAACCAAGTTTCATTAAAAATGGAGTAGGTTTAAATATAATGTATTTTTATAATTAAATTACTAAACGGTTCCTTGGCCCGTCTAGGTACTTCATATTTCTAACAGTCACCTTACCCGTAATCTACCCGTCTAATAATATAAGTTTTTATATACTTTATTTTAATATAGAATATAGAAATGTCACACATATACAAGCCAATTAGTATAACATTCCAACCAAATATATATATATATATATATATATATATATATATATAAAATAGTTTTTAAAACTATATGGGTTGAATAATTATATTAAAAATAAAACTAGTTACTAATGGTGAATAAATTTAAACAACCTATAATTCTTATATGATAAAAATGAAATGTTACAATAACTGGTAATAATGAGAATGCTGCAGTATACATGTGTCAGTAGGGGTATATGGGATCCTATTATGCTTAATGAGGTGTGTCACTCTAGGAAGGGTAATAAGGTGTTGTACCCACAGGCACTTCGTGCTTATAAGGTCCAACGACACACACTCATACCTATGTGACGGCCGTAGGGGGACACAGCTGGAGGACCAGTATGTCTCTTGTACGGTGGTTTGTGACAAGTCAAATGTGACCTATAAGGTTCAATGAGGCCCAAACTGACTATAAGGTGGTCACATGCCCATATTGTGTATGCATATAATCTAAACTGTGGGCTGTCTTTATAAAAATTGTATAGTATGAGCTCACCAGTATATATCTGACGTCGTTTTGAGTATACTTATCTCAGGTGAGTCATGAGGAAAGCTATAGGAACTACTTGACAGTTGTGGAGTTTTAGAAGATCAAGGAGTTCTTAGTTGCCAAAAGATTGTAAATAAATAAAGTGTTGTACTCAGATTATTATAAGTTTTAATGAAAGTTTAGTTTGTTTCCGCTGTAAGTGTATCAATTGTGCATAATCACCCGGGTTACGGGGTGGGTGTTACAGCTGGTATCAGAGCCCGGGGTTTTAGCGAATTAGGTATTGCAGGAATGCCTAAGCTTTAACCAGTAGTTCTCTAAAGATTAATAGCACACTCAGACTAAGCTAAATAACATGTTCTTAGGAAAAGTACTTGCATAGTCAATTGAGTGACACTAGAAGAAGTAAAATATGTTGTGCCTTTTTATGTGCTATATATATATATATATATATATATATATATATATATATCTATGTGACGTATATAGTTGTTATATTATAATGATGTATCATATATACCAGTAACTCTTTATACTCATATTCCTATAGGAAGGAGACAATGTCTGAACATAGAGATGAACAAGGGTCTAGAAATAATCAGAATAACAGAAGGGGAGAGGAAAGTTCTTATAGGACTCGAACTCCCTCTCACAGTGTCAGGTCCCAGTCTAGTACAAGCATGCGTCTAAATACTGAGGATATCCACAATATAGCTGTGGAAGTGGCTAAGGTAATGACGAATGCACAAACCGGTAATGTTAACCAATCTGGAGAACGACATGAAGAAAGCTCAGCAGCCTCCACGCCAGTACAAAGGGAAGGAATGGGCGAAAGGAAAAACACTATCGCAACCATGCCACTAGAAGGAAAAGGTGAATATTCCAAATCAAAGGAGTGTACTTATAAGCACTTCATGTCCTGTAAACCTCAGTCTTCGACGGAAGAAAGGGAGCACTAGAAGCTCAAGACTGGCTCAACAGAATGGAGTCAGTATTAGACCTATGTGAGTGTGATGACCGCAACAAAGTACGGTTCGCCGTACATATGTTTGAAGCTGAAGCCCTTCACTGGTGGAACATTGTGGTCCGAACATAGGGAAAAGAAAAGGTTAAGGAGATGAAGTGGGAGGAGTTTATTCATAAGTTTCGTGCTAAGTATTGTCCTCCTAGTGAGTCTGAGCAACTGGAAGTGGAATTCTTTCAGTTAAAAATGGGAAATAAAACCTATCGAGAGTATGTTTCTCGTTTCAACGACATATCTCGACTGGTTTCTTATTTAGCATTGACTGAGGAACAACTGATCAATAGGTTTATTTGGGGTCTACCCTCTGAAATGAGGGTGTTTGTCAAATCCAAATCCCCCAAGACTTTTGCAGAAACTGTTGAGGCTGGCGCCGTCATGGCTGCCGAGATGATTCTGCGGCAGGCTGAATCTCCCGCACCAAAAAGGAAGTGGGAAGAAAGAAAGGGGGACACCCAGAATAACAACTTTAAAAGGCCTAAAACATTTCCTCAATGTCAAATTTGCAAACGCTTTCATACGGGGGAATGTCGTTTTCCTTGTCTAAATTGTAAAAAGACGGGTCATGCTCTTCAAGAATGCAAGGAAAAGAAGAAGTGTTTTGAATGTGGAGACCCTAACCACATGAGATCCGAATGTCCAGAACTCAAAAGAAATAATAAGACACAACCAAACCAGCCAAAAGGGCGTGCATTTGTACTCACCAGGGAAGAAGCCAAGACCAATACAGACGTTATCACGGGTACGTATCTCGTAAATGATGTATATGCGCGTGTGTTATTTGATACCGGTGCAAATAGAAGTCTAGTGTCGACTACCTTTAGACCTTACTTGAACCAGGCGTCCCAAAACCTAGATCATGTCTTTACAGTAGAAATGGCTGATAGAAGTCAAAGAGAGATAGTTGACATTGTTAAGAATTGTAAGATAAGCTTAAACAACCATGTTATCCCTATAGACCTAATGCCTATGGAACTTGGAGAATTCGACATAGTCATAGGAATGGACTGGTTGACACCATATCATGCGGAAGTTATATGTGACAAAAGGATCGTCCGACTCCGATTACCCACCGGCAAACAGCTAACTGTATCGGGAGACCGCAATGACAAGACTAAGAACCTTATCACGATAGCCCAAGCACACAAATGCCTAAGGAAAGGGTATGTTGCCTTTTTAGCATATGTCGTAAGCACTACAGAAAAGCAGAAGGTCGAGGACGTGCCGGTAGTACGAGAATACCCCGAAGTGTTTCCCGACGAACTCACGGGACTACCATCGGATAGACAGGTTGAGTTTCGCATTGACCTAGTTCCTAGTACATCACCGATTGCTAAGTCGCCATACAGACTAGCCCTGACAGAAATGCAAGAACTTAAGAAGCAACTACAAGAGTTGCTTGACAAGGGGTTTACCCAACCTAGTTCGTCGCCATGGGGAGCACCCATCTTGTTTGTCAAGAAGAAAGATGGGACGATGCGCATGTGCATCGATTATAGAGACTTGAATAAAGCCACTATAAAGAATAAATACCCTTTGCCCAGGATCGACGACTTGTTTGATCAATTACAAGGGGCAAGCTATTTCTCTAAAATAGACTTGAGATCTGGATACCACCAAGTGAAAGTTGCACTAGAAGACATACCTAAGACTGCCTTTAGGACTAGGTATGGTCATTATGAATTTTTTGGTAATGCCATTTGTGTTAACCAACGCACCTGCAGTGTTCATGGACCTCATGAACAGGGTTTGTAAACCTTACCTCGATAAGTTTGTGATCGTTTTTATTGACGATATCCTTATCTACTCTAAGAATGAGGCAGAACAAGAACAACACCAGAGAGCAGTCCTTGAATTGCTCAAGAAAGAAAAACTCTATGCAAAGTTCTCTAAGTGTGAATTTTGGATACGTGAGGTGCAATTCCTAGGCCACGTGATAAATGAATGTGGAATACAAGTTGACCCTGCAAAGATCGAGGCCATCAAGAAATGGGAAGTACCGAAGAATCCCACTGAAATTAGAAGATTTCTGGGGTTAGCAGGATACTATAGAAGGTTTATTCAAGACTTCTCAAAGATTGCAACACCATTAACCACACTAACCCAGAAAGCCTCTAAGTTTAATTGGGGACCTAAACAAGAAGAAGCCTTTAACACGTTAAAGCATAAGTTATGTAGCGCCCCAATACTGTCACTTCCTGAGGGAACGAAAGATTTTACCGTCTACTGTGATGCATCTCACTACGGTATGGGATGTGTACTCATGCAAAGAGGCAAAGTGATTGCCTACTCCTCTAGACAGTTGAAGATTCATGAACGGAACTACACAACCCATGATTTGGAACTTGGTGCCATAGTGTTCGCATTGAAAATTTGGAGGCACTATCTCTACGGTACAAAGTGCACTATCTATAGTGACCATAAAAGTTTAAACATATATTTGAGCAGATGGAGCTCAATATGCGTTAGAGGCGATGGATGGAGTTATTAAGTGATTACGACTGTGAGATCCAATACCATCCAGGTAAGGCAAACATAGTAGCAGATGCTCTAAGTAGAAAAGAGAAACCTCAACCAATAAGAATTCGTGCAACTAGAATAGAGGTTAAAAGTAGTCTCTTAGATCAAGTTAAGAATATACAAAAAGAAGCCTTAGAGGAGAATCATATTGCAAAAGAAAAAATGATTGGGAGACTGAAGCTACTGAAAATGGGAAATGATAATATCCTTAGGTTTAACAATATGATATGGGTTCCTAATTTTGGAGGACTGCATGATACAATCTTAGAGGAAGCTCATAAGTCTAAGTATTCCATTCACCCAGGCAGTGACGAGATGTATAAGGATTTAAGGAGAGATTATTGGTGGCCGGGAATGAAGCGATCTATTGCCATTATGTGGAAAAGTGTCTTACATGCCTTAAGGTGAAGGCAGAACATCAAAAACCCTCTGGATACTTGCAACAACCAGAGATTCTAGAATGGAAATGGGAGAAAATCACCATGGATTTTATCACGAAGCTCCCAAGGTCAAGTCACGGTTATGATACTATTTGGGTAATAGTGGACAGACTGACCAAGTCTGCACACTTCGTGCCAATTCGTGAGGACTATAAGATGAATAAGCTAGCTCAAATTTACATCAAAGAAATAGTCTCACGACATGGGGTGCCTGTATCGATCATATCAGACATAGATAGTCGTTTCACATCAAAATTCTTGCAAAGTTTCCAACAAGAGTTGGGAACCAAGCTTAATCTAAGCACTGCATATCATCCTCAGACGGATGGGCAGAGTGAACAGACTATTCAGACATTAGAAGATATGCTTCGGGCTTGTGTAATTGATTTTGGTGGAAGTTGGGACACTCATCTACCACTCATCGAATTCGCCTACAATAATAGCTATCACGCCAGCATCAAAGCTGCACCTTATGAAGCTTTATATGGAAGAAGGTGCCGAACTCCTATCTGTTGGATGGAAGTAGGGGAAAGTCAACTATCAGGACCAGAAATCATTGTGGAGACCACTATTGAAAGATCCAGCAAATAAAAGAAAGGATGAAAAGTGCTCAAGATCGACAAAAGAGTTATGCAGATCAGAGGCGTAAACCCCTAGAGTTCCAACTAAGGGATAAAGTAATGCTTAAGGTATCACCTCTGAAAGGAGTGATTCGGTTTGGAAAGAAGGGAAAGTTGAAACCCCAATACATTGGGCCGTTTGAAGTAACAAGCAAAGTAGGACCAGTGGCTTATCGGCTAAAACTTCTTGAACAGCTGGCAGGAATACATAATACTTTTCATGTATCAAATTTAAGGAAGTGCCTAGTGGACGAAGCCCAACAAATACCCCTGGAAGACGTACAGGTTGACGACAAACTCAACTTCATTAAAGAACCACTACAAATCGAAGATAGGAAGGTTAAAAATTTACGCAAGAAGGAAATCCCGTTATTCAAAGTCAAGTGGAACGCACGTCATGGACCAAACTTTACATGGGAATTAGAAAACATAATGAAAGATAAGTACCCCCATCTTTTTAAATGATGACAAATTTCGAGGGCGAAATTTTTGTAAGGAGGGAAGGATGTAATACCCCGAACCTTAATGTACTGGTTATAAACATATGAATTATGTAATTTATATTTCATATATTGTTGAACGAGTAAGATGATTGTGTGAAAGGAGAAATATCTTGACAATCCTTGGCTAATATATGAGACCGCTTAATATTAATAATTAAATATATTATTTTTGACCTTACTCCGTTTTTAATGAAACTTAGGTTAAAACGTAGATAAAAATATGTTCGTTCTAATGACATATTCGTCGTTTTATAAAATGTCATATTTTAAAAGTTATACGAGAAAAACGAGTGAAGCAGCTGAATTAATATATATAAGCAAGCAAGCTAGCAGGTCAAGCAGGCAGGTAGGCACGTCAATTGAATCCCACATCGAAAGGGTTTTGAGGTGCTTGCTTGCTTTAAATAAGAGTCTCAGTAGTTTGTTTAGGTACCGGTTTCTTTAACGGAAACGCTCTAGTCTAGAGAATCCCGAGTATATGATACCCCGTTGGGTGTTGTTAATAGTCGTTTTTGGAGCGCGAGTAGGAGCAGGAGTAGGGAAACTCTACATCAACGTGTCGTAGATAGTTTTAAGGTATGCTCTCATTTACGTTTATGTTTAGTTATTTATTATTCAATTTTAGTAGTTAATAGGAGTATTAATATTAGTATTAATATTATTATTAGTAGTAGTGGTAATGTTAGTACTATCTTTAGGTACTAGGGTTATTGTCAGGGGCAGGTATTGGGTTGCCTAGCCTTAGTTAAGCATAGACTGATCAACCATGCTTAAACAAGGCAGCACTAACCAATATCCAACTATGATAATGACTAGTTAGGAGTACCATTACCTAACCTAGGATTATGTAATTGTGTCAGGACCTTGAGACATAACCCAGTCGTACTAGCGGCTGTTAAGCAATTGCTAATCAGGTGAGTCATCATACTTGTCTTTTAAACTGTGATAGTATACTAGTCCATAACTGGTAATAATGAGAATGCTGCAGTATGCAGGTGTTAGTAGGGGTATATTGGATCCTATTATGCTTAATGAGGTGTGTCACCCTGGAAAGGGTAATAAGGTGTTGTACCCACAGGCACTTCGTGCTTATAAGGTCCAGCGACACACACCTCATACCTATGTGATGGCCGCAGGGGGACACAGCTGGAGGACCAGTATGTCTCTTGTACGGTGGTTTGTGACAAGTCAAATGTGACCTATAAGGTTCAATGAGGCCCAAACTGACTATAATGTGGTCACATGCCCATATTGTGTATGCATATAATCTAAACTGTGGCCTGTCATTATAAAAATTGTATAGTATGAGCTCACCAGTATATATCTGATGTCGTTTTGAGTATACTTATCTCAGGTGAGTCATGAGGAAAGCTATAGGAACTACTTGACAGTCGTGGAGTTTTAGAAGATCAAGGAGTTCTTAGTTGCCAAAAGATTGTAAATAAATAAAGTGTTGTACTCAGATTATTATAAGTTTTAATGAAAGTTTAGTTTGTTTCCGCTGTAAGTGTATTAATTGTGCATAATCACCTGGGTTACGGGGTGGGTGTTACAACTGATTAGATTAAGGCCAACTGTTGATCACGAATACTCCCCGTACAATTGGTCTTCGAACGAGAACCAAGTCTGTCCCACCTTAGAATTTTTGGTTGTGCAGTATACGTACCAATACCGCCACCACAACGTACTATAATAGGACCCCAAAGAAGACTAGGTATTTATATTGGTTTTAACTCCCCGTCTATTATTAAATATTTAGAACCAATGATGGGAGACATGTTTACAGCACGGTATGTTGACTGTCATTTTAATGAAACATTGTTCCAAGTCTTAGGGGGGAGATAAGAACAAAGAAAGATTGGTAACACAAAAAATAAGGTGGAATGCGTCATCACTATCAAATCTCGACCCCCGAAGTGGTCAATGTGAATATGAAGTCCAAAAGATTATAAATTTGCAAAGAATAGCAAATGAATTACCAGATGCATTCACGGACACGAATAGAGTGACAATGTTACATATACCAGCGTTAAATGCACATTCTCGAATTGAAGTAATCCCGGAAGCGATCACCATACAACGAAAGCATGGGAGACCAATCGGTTCCAAAGACAAGAACCCACAGAAATGAAAAGATCAAAATAACGCAATTGTTGAAAACTCACAAAAGATTATAAATGAAACCCCAGTAGAGGTAAATGTACAAGAAGAGACAACTATGATTCCAGAGGAAAATGAATTTTCAGAAGAAACACCTGTACTGAACGAAAATGAGATCTCTATTAATTATGTACAAGATAGTACAATGTGGAACCGGAATAAAACATGTGTTGATGATATATTTGCATATGCTTTACCAACAAATGTAATTAATGAAAATGATTACGTACCTAAAACTTTAGAAGAGTGCATGCACAAAAATGATTGGCCAAGATGGCAAGAAGCTATAAACGACGAATTAAATTCGCTTGAAAAACGACATGTTTTCAAACAAGTAGTCCGAACACCCATAAACGTCAAACCAGTAGGTTATAAATGGGTGTTCGCAATAAAGAGAAATGAAAAGAATGAGAGTATATGATATAAGGCTCGACTTGTAGCACAAGGGTTTTCCCAAATCCCAGGAGTTGATTATGAGAAAACGTATTGCCCTGTAGTGGATGCGAAAACCCTTAGGTTCCTAATCGACCTCATAATCTTTGAAGGACTTCATATGAGACTAATGGATGTCGTCACTGCATACTTATATGGGACACTTGAAAATGACATCTATAGGAAAATCCCTAAAGGATTTAAATTGCCTGAAGTATTAAAATCAACACCTCAAGATACGTGTGCTATAAAACTTCAAATATCTTTATATGGTCTCAAACAATCTGGTCGTATATGGTACAATCGACTTAGTGAATATCTCGAAAAAGAAGGATATAATAGGTCTGATGTAATCAGTCCATGTGTCTTTATAAAAAGATCACTCTCAAATTTCACTATAATAGCAGTCCATGTTGATGATATCAACATCATCGAATCTCCTGAAGAGATAGAGAAAGCTGCTCAATTGTTAAAGAAGGAATTTGAAATGAAAGATCTTGGTATGATAAAATTATGCATCGGTCTACAATTTGAGTATTTGTGCAATGGCACATTTGTCCATCAGTCAAACTACATCCAGAAGATGTTAGTACATTTCAATATGGATAAAGCACATCAGTTTAGCGTACTTATGGTTGTCCGACCGCTAGATCCACATAAGGATCCTTATCGCCCTCAAGAAGAAGTACTTGGTCTAGAAGTATCGTACTTAAGTGCGATCGGTGCCCTTATGTATCTCGCAAATAACACAAGACCTCACCATGGTTGCAAAAGTCGCTAGGCGCTCCCTAGTCGGTCGACCGGGGAGTTGAGAGTACTCGGACATGTTAAATTATAAAGAAATTAGTTTTTTAGAAATTAAATACATGTCAAATAACATAAATTTACTAATATCTATAAAAAAGACGTGAAAATGACATTCATTCTTTAATATGATAGGCATAGAAATTATGTTTTGTTATTTTTAAGTCAAACTCGGCCAGAGTTGACCTACTAGATAAGATTTTGGCCGAGGTTGACCGCGTTTGACCGATTCCGAGTAATTAGGTGGAGTCAGAGAAAGTCGCATCGGCAGCCTACCTTGTAGCGACTACTCGGGGAGTACTTGGCCTTGGAAACCTTGTTTTATAACCATGGACCTGGCATTGCATTTGCGGTTCACGTACTAGCGAGATACAGTTCGAATCCAACACGTAGACTCTAGAATGGAGTAAAACATATATACAGGTATATTTGCGGGACACGAGACTTAGGTCTTTTCTATCAGAAAGATCAAAAGTCCCAGCTTGTTGGGTATGCTGATGTCAGATATCTATCAGATCCCCACAAAGCAAAATCTCAGACAGGTTATGTATTCACATACGGTGGCATGACAATTTATTGGAAATGGACTAAGCAAACACTTACAGCAACATCATCAAATCATGCTGAACTAATAGCATTGTATGATGCTAGTCAAGAATGCGTGTGGTTGAGATCAGTGATCAATCATATACAAAAAGCATGCAGATTAGAACAAATCAAGAAAGCCCTGACGATTATCTATGAAGACAACGCTGCTTGCATAACTCAAATAAGAGAAGGCTACATCAAAAGAGACATAACAAAGCACACCTCACCAAAGTTCTTCTCAACGTCTGACCTACAGAAAGAAAGAGAAATTGATGTTCGTAAGATTAAGTCAAGTGAAAATCTAGCTGGCCTTTTCACAAAATCACTACCTAGAAGTAGTTTTGAGTATTTATCGCAAAGGATCGGGCTCCGAAGATTGAAAGACGTTAGTTAAATTGAGGGGGAGCATTATACACATTGTACACTTTTCCTTGACTAAGTTTTGTCTCATTGGGTTTTCTTAGTAAGGTTTTTAACAAGGTAGCTGTAACAACTCTCATCAAAAGTTATATTTATTTAATTAAATTGTCCAATAGGAAACCCTAATTGAGACACCCAAGTAATTCTACACAAACCCTAAAATTTTCAGAATTTTCAGAATCAGGATTAGGGCCCCTAAAACTCAGGGGGGGGGGGGGGGGTAAAACCCTAGTTACGATTATCTAAATAACTCTCTGTCAAATTAGAATTTTGAGAAACTGTCGACTCAGCAAGCCTACCCATGCACGTAGCTACCTTATGAAACTAGGTTAGCAGTCGCGTAGCGCGATGACTATAGGGGTACCCAGTCGCGCTACGCCACTGGGTCAAATTTTCAGTATAAATACTAGAGGTTGGGAATTGATTCTGGGCACTGAAACAACGTAAAAATTCGAAGTATACGCTGAGTTATAGCAGAAACACTATCAAAACACACACGATCACTAATTGCTGCCACAATTCAGGGTAATAACTCGATCGCTGCTACGATTCAATGTCCGATCGATTAAACTATCCAATGGATGTTTAAGTGCTGCCCACATTAGGGTTTATGCTTTGTCATTCGTCGTTAAATCGATGGATGTTTAAGTATCGCACTTTGTCATTCGTTGTGAAGGTTTCAATCTCGTGAGTTATCGTAAATGCTGTATTAAGTTACTAACCTAGTTTGTGTGCCTGATTATTTAAACTAGATTATCAAGGCTAATCAGTAGGCTAAGCTCTGTTCAAAATTAAATCTGCAATGTGAGTCATTCTCTTTTTACCAAATTACTTTCGAAAGCATGTTTATTTTTAAAGTTATAATTACAGGGATTAAGTCTTTGTAATCACCATATTACAGCCGGTATGTGGGGTTTTGTATACATTACTTGATAATCTTCACCATTGGACAACGAATTAGCCAATGGGTGATATGACCATAGTCACAGAAACGAGTCGAGTGACAAATACCGAGGGTAGTTGGTTGATATCTGAAACATTGTAATTGCTCTTAATACTGTAAATTATAACAAATGTGTCATTTTAGTAAATAAAATGATTCACTCAGTATTTCCCGCTGACAAAACCTTTTTCAAACATGTTTCAGGTGATCTGTTGTGATCCAGGAAAAGTGCCGCGAAGCACTATCAGCTTAAGGAAGTGGCTCCGTATAAAATAAAGAAACATGTTTTGTAAAATAAAAGATTTCTTTGTGAAATCTCAAGATTGTAAATTATCAGGTTTTATTCCAAATTGTGAAATAAAATAATCGGGAAATATTTCAGTTTTTAAAATGATCCTGAAGAAACTTCCGCTGTTAAATAAATACCACGGGATTTTCTGTCCCGCGGCTCCTGAAACGGGTTAAACCGGGTCGGGGGCCGTGACAGAAAAATGTGGTATCAGAGCCACTGATCTAAGCCTATTAAGTATTTAGAAATACTTAATTTTTACTAATTCCCAATTATGTGATTATGTGTTTTATTAACTGATTATTAATTACAGTATGGGTAAACAAAAGCTGTCAAATATCTATCTTAAACTAGATAGGTCATCCAACGAAAAGGGAAGTTCATCCCAAACAAAACCTTATGTAATTCCTGAAGAAGGAATATTTGTGAGAAAGGCACATTACGAGAAACCACTTTCTCCTAATAAAAGAAGTCTGATTATTAGGAAAAGTCAGGAAGAAATAAGGAAAAATCGAGAGAAGAAGATTAAACAGGAAACTCAGGAATTAACCAGTAAAACACCCTGGGAGGACAAATTAGATGAGAAATGGGCAGATCTTTATATGCTAGCCACAGTAGCAGAAAATGCAAATCTCTAAATACTTTAACCCAAGTTTTAGCACCTTTATTTATCTACAAATCAGAAACCTTACTCAGTAAATAAATAAGTTCACAGTAAATAGTAGTATATTTTACTTGTCAGTTGTTTTATGTATGGTATGCAATAATATTTAAGGTTATCTATGAAATTTTGTTATTTTATTTTAACATTTGGTATGTATTTTGCATATATGCTAAACAGCATGAATGAGACATCTGAAGCTTTAGAAAATCTTAACCTCTATCCCGTTAAGATAGAAGTTTCCAAGGAATTCACCGGTTACTTCGCTGATAAAGAAGAACCCATGGAATTTCAATCCAAACCACTGGCAAAAACCTAAACCCAAGAAAAGAAGCAGATTTGTGGGCTGGAGGCGTGTACGTAGGAAAAAGTCAGCAACAAGAAAGGTTAAAAAAAAAAAAAACTGAAGAAACAAAAGACAAAGGAAAAGGGGTAGAAATTGAGGAAAATATTAATCAAATAGAGATAGAAGCTGAGAAGAGTTTCAAGCAAACAGAAAGAGAAGTTGGAGAAAGTTCTAGACAGAAATAGAAAATGACTCCTTGGGAAGTTTTAGATCATAAACTAGTAATGAGTGACCTCATCGGACCTGTCGATGGAAACCTTGAACCAGCTAACCCAAATCTTATATTTACTGAAGAAGATCTTTTCAGATATCCACTAGAAGCTCCAATTCCAATCAATCTGGAACCTGCTATTCCAGATCCTATTGTCCAACCTCAACCACTACCAGTAGAATTAGATGAATGGTGGACAACTGATTGGCAATACCAAAATCTTTTAAATAACCCTGATACATTTTTCCCACAAGATGATCCAAAACCTCCATTATACCCAACTATGAGCCCGGAGAATCTAACTGAACTTCGTCTCTGGGGCGAAGAGTTAATTAATGCAGGAAATAGGATTAGGGATGTTGGAGAAAGAGTTACTTGGAGGTATGACGAAAGGGAGCATCGTTTTTAAGAAATTAGCTGACCAGATAATGAAAGTTTGCAGGAATATTTGTTTAATAAATAATCATAAGAACCAGTATGTGTAATAACTTAACAATAAAACGTTGTATGATAATCGTGTGTACGAGGCATAATATAATATATAGAAATGAAACTTGGGAAATCATAATTTTTGCTTATACATGTTAATGTGATTATGTGCAAACTGTTTTATTATATTTGTATTTATACTAATTATTTATATAAAATTAATTATCAGATGGCAAACATTAGTAACGAACCAGTAAACGAAGTTAATTAGTCTGAGCAACATCCAGGAGATCAATATATGACTAGGCAAGATATCGAAAATATTGTTGCTCAAGGGATAGCCAATGCTATTCCAGCAATCGTTGCTGCTGTAAAGAATCCAATCGAACCGCAACCAATTGTTCCTAGTAAACGTATTTCTGAAGATAACTTCAGTAATAGTGTGAACGGAGGCAATGATCATGTTAATCATAATGAGGAACCACATCAAGCTCCATTTCCTAAGAAAATGAAAGCCGCAACGCCTGGTTGCACTTTCAAAGAATTCCTTGCTTGTAAACCCACTGAATTTGCAGGCAATGAAGGAGCAACTGCATCACTGCGTTGGTTAGAGAAAACCGAAGCAGTAATTGCAATAAGTAAATGTGCTAAAGATGATCAGGTCATGTACGCATCAAACCTCTTCAAAGAAGGAGCACTCGAATGGTGGAACACTGTGTTACAAGCAAAAGGAAGAATAATAGCTTATGCCATGAATTGGGAAGAATTTAAGAGTCTTGTAGAAAGAAAATTCTGTCCCGAGTATGAAAAGGAACAAATGACAAATAAGTTCCTAAATCATCGGATGATGGGTATAGATTGTCGCGGTTATACTTCGACATTCTTTGAATATGCTAGAGTAGTACCAACACTGGCTTCGCCAGAACCGGTACTCATTTCTCGCTACATTTGGGGACTGATTAGTGAAATCCGCAATATCGTCAAAGTTGCGAGACCTCGCACTATTGATGATGCTGTGGAATTAGCTAACACCCTAACTGACGAACTGGTACGTACACAAGATGAAAACAAGAAGAAAGAATTGGCTCAGAAAATTACCTAAGGATTTCGTACGGGTAATAATAGCAACTTCAAGAGAAGAGGAACGGGGAAATCCTCAACTCTGCCATTCTGCAAGAATTGCAAAAGAAAACATTATGGAAGATGTAACGTAACCTGCAATTTTTGCAAAATGGTAGGACATCGTGAAGAAGACTGCAGAAAGAAAACAACGATCTGCTATAACTGTGGAGAAAAGGGACATTTTAGACCAGAATGTCCTAAATTGGGCAAACCAGCAGACAACAAAACCAAGGCGACCGACATAACTGTTAAAAAGAATGCCAGGGCATTTCAGTTGACTACTCAAGAAGCAGAACTCATCCCAGATGTGATAGCGGGTACGTTCTTAGTTCACAACGTATACGCAAAAGTATTATTTGACTCTGGTGCAAACCAAAGTTTTATAAATACTTCATTCTGTCAAGCTCTTAATTTACCTTTAACCAATATTAGGCAGATTTTTACAGTCGAAACGGCAGACGAAAATTCAGTTAAAATAGATAAAGTTTTGCAGGAAGGAAATATAGAACTTTTAGGACATAAATTCTCTGCAAACCTATTGCCAATGAATTTAGCTGAATTTGATGTTGTATTAGGAATGGATTGGTTAGTAGCCAACCATGCTCGAATCCTTTGTGATCAGAATTCCATAGAAATTCAATCACCTACTGGGGAAATAATTAGGATTACAGGAGATAAACCACGTAAGCCCATGAAGTTCATATCAGTAATGAAAGTTGCTAATTATGAACTTAAACAAGGAATAGTATATATGATTTCAGTAATCATTAGTACTAAGGGTAAAGAACTTAAGGAAATTCCTGTAGTCTCAGAATATCCGGATGTATTTCCAGAAGAGTTACCGGGATTACCCCCAGATAGGGAAGTAGAATTTAGGATTCATCTAATTCCAGGAACTACACCGATAGCCAAGGCACCTTATCGGTTAGCACCCACAGAAATGTTAGAACTGAAAAAGCAATTAGATGAATTACTAAGTAAAGGATTCATACAACCTAGTTCATCTCCTTGGGGAGCACCAGTATTGTTTGTTAAGAAAAAAGGATGGTTCAATGAGAATGTGTATCGATTATAGAGAATTGAATAAGGTTACAATTAAGAATTTATACCCATTACCTAGAATTGATGATCTGTTTGATCAACTTCAAGGAGCTAGATATTTTTCTAAGATAGACTTACGCTCCGGATATCATCAATTGAAGGTACAAGAAGAAGACATACCTAAGACTGCTTTCAGAACTAGGTATGGTCATTACGAGTTTACAGTCATGCCTTTCGGATTAACAAATGCACATGCAGCATTTATGGACATGATGAATAGGATCTGTAAACCATATTTGGATAAATTTGTAATTGTCTTCATAGATGATATACTTATTTATTCAAAAAGTCAGGACGAACATTGTCAGCACCTTCATGCACTCTTAACTTTGTTAAGAAAAGAAAAGCTTTATGCCAAATTCTCTAAGTGTGAATTTTGGTTAAAGGAAGTGCAATTCTTAGGACACATGGTGAATCACGAAGGTATTCACGTAGATCCTGCTAAGATAGAGGCAATTACCAATTGGAAGGTTCCACATACAGCAATGGAAATTAGAAGTTTTATAGGTTTAGCTGGGTACTATAGACGGTTTATTAAGGATTTTTCCAAGATAGCCGTACCATTAACTAAGTTAACCTGTAAAGCAGTTAAGTTTGAATGGGGATCAAAGCAAGAAGAAGCCTTTAGAATATTAAAGCAGAAATTAACAAATGCACCAATCTTAGCATTACCAGAAGTAACTGAAGATTTTGAAGTATATTGTGATGCTTCAAAACTAGGATATGGATGTGTGCTTATGCAACGCAAAAAGGTGATTGCATATGCTTCAAGGCAATTGAAAAAGCACGAAGAAAATTATACGACTCATGATTTAGAATTAGGAGCCGTAATTTTTGCCCTTAAGATTTGGAGACATTATCTGTATGGAAGTAAATTTACTGTTTATACAGATCATAAAAGTTTAAGATATATATTTGGGCAAAAAGAGTTAAACATGAGGCAAAAGAGATGGATGGAAATCCTAAGTGACTACGACTGTGGTATTCAGTATCACGAAGGAAAGGCAAATGTAGTTGCAGATGCCTTAAATCGTAAGTATTATGAGAAACAACGACGGGTTCGTGCTCTCAGATTAAATTTACAAATAGATTTAATGGAACAATTGAAGAATGTTCAAGCTACAACAATCAAGGATGATGCTGAAGGAATGAAATGACGTATAAAGGAATTAGAACAAGGAGCAGATGGAATTTGGAGAATCCACAAAAGTAGAATTTGGGTACCTAAGCAAGGAGACTTAAGACCTAAGATTTTAGAAGAAGCCCATAAATCTAGGTATACTATGCACCCAGGAAACAATAAGATGTACCAAGATTTAAGAAAGAACTTCTGGTGGATAGGAATGAAAAAGGATATAGCACGATATGTTTCTAAATGTCTCACTTGTTCACAAGTTAAGGCAGAACATCAGAAACCTTCAGGGTTACTACAACAATTAGAAATGCCTTTATGGAAATGGGAACTTATAATAATGGATTTTGTTACTAAGTTACCCAAAACAAGAAAAGGTAATGATGCGATTTGGGTAATTGTGGATCGATTAACCAAATCAGCTCACTTTCTGCCTATGAAAGAAACCTTTAGTATGGAAAGATTGGCAAAGTTGTATGTGGATGAATTCGTATCTCTACATGGAGTTCCACTCTCCATTGTATCAGATAGGGATAGTCGTTTCACTTCTCATTTTTGGAAAAGTTTCCAGCAAGCTATGGGAACTCGACTAAATCTGAGTACTGCATATCATCCTCAAACGGATGGGCAAAGTGAAAGAACGATCCAAACTCTAGAAGACATGCTTAGAGCATGTGTAATAGATTTTGGTGGAAATTGGGATGATCACCTACCCTTAATTGAATTCTCCTATAATAATAGTTATCATTCAAGCATTGAAACTGCCCCATTTGAAGCACTATATGGAAGAAAGTGCAGAACTCCAGTTTGTTGGGCAGAAATAGGAGAAAGTCAATTATCAGGTCCTGAAATAGTGCAAGAGACGACTGATAAGATTACTCAAATCAAGGAAAGACTGAAGATGGCTCGTGATCGTCAGAAGAGTTATGCAGATAATCGACTCAAGCCACTTGAATTCCAAGTGGGAGACAAAGTACTATTAAAAGTTTCTCCTTGGAAAGGAGTAGTTAGATTCGGAAAGAAAGGAAAGCTAAGTCCAAGGTACATAGGACCATTTTCTATGATCCAACGTATAGGACCAGTTGCTTATCGTTTACAACTACCAGAAGAATTAGCAGGAGTACATGACGTATTTCATGTATCCAATCTCAAGAAATGCTTATCAAATGAATCACTGGTAGTACCTCTTCAAGACATAGAGGTAAACGAAAAGTTAAAATTTGTTGAGAAACCTCTTTAGATAGAAGACAGAAAAGTGAAGTTTCTCAAACACAAACGACTAGTTTTAGTCAAAGTCAGATGGGATTCAAAGAGAGGAGCTGAATATACTTGGGAGCTGGAATCGGAAATGAAGCGAAAGTATCCTCATTTATTCCAGTAAATCTCGAGGACGAGATTTTTATTAAGGTGGGGAGAATGTAACAACTCTCATCAAAAGTTATATTTATTTAATTAAATTGTCCAATAGGAAACCCTAATTGAGACAGCCAAGTGATTCTACACAAACCCTAAAATTTTCAGAATTTTCAGAATCAGGATTAGGGCCCCTAAAACTCGGGGGGGGGGGGGGGTAAAACCCTAGTTACGATTATCTAAATAACTCTCTGTCAAATTAGAATTTTGAGAAACTGTCGACTCAGCAAGCCTACCCATGCACGTAGCTACCCTATGAAACTAGGTTAGCAGTCGCGTAGCGCGACGACTATAGGGGTACCCAGTCGCGCTATGCCACTGGGTCAAATTTTCAGTATAAATACTAGAGGTTGGGAATTGATTCTGGGCACTGAAACAACGTAAAAATTCGAAGTATACGCTGAGTTATAGCAGAAACACTATCAAAACACACACGATCACTAATTGCTGCCACAATTCAGGGTAATAACTCGATCGCTGCTACGATTCAATGTCCGATCGATTAAACTATCCAATGGATGTTTAAGTGCTGCCCACATTAGGGTTTATGCTTTGTCATTCGTCGTTAAATCGATGGATGTTTAAGTATCGCACTTTGTCATTCGTTGTGAAGGTTTCAATCTCGTGAGTTATCGTAAATGCTGTATTAAGTTACTAACCTAGTTTGTGTGCCTGATTATTTAAACTAGATTATCAAGGCTAATCAGTAGGCTAAGCTCTGTTCAAAATTAAATCTGCAATGTGAGTCATTCTCTTTTTACCAAATTACTTTCGAAAGCATGTTTATTTTTAAAGTTATAATTACAGGGATTAAGTCTTTGTAATCACCATATTACAGCCGGTATGTGGGGTTTTGTATACATTACTTGATAATCTTCACCATTGGACAACGAGTTAGCCAATGGGTGATATGACCATAGTCACAGAAACGAGTCGAGTGATAAATACCGAGGGTAGTTGGTTGATATCTGAAACATTGTAATTGCTCTTAATACTGTAAATTATAACAAATGTGTCGTTTTAGTAAATAGAATGATTCACTCAGTATTTCCCGCTGACAAAACCTTTTTCAAACATGTTTCAGGTGATCTGTTGTGATCCAGGAAAAGTGCCGCGAAGCACTATCAGCTTAAGGAAGTGGCTCGGTATAAAATAAAGAAACATGTTTTGTAAAATAAAAGATTTCTTTGTGAAATCTCAAGATTGTAAATTATCAGGTTTTATTCCGAATTATGAAATAAAATAATCGGGAAATATTTCAGTTTTTAAAATGATCCTGAAGAAACTTCCGCTGTTAAATAAATACCACGGGATTTTCTGTCCCGCGGCTCCTGAAACGGGTTAAACCGGGTCGAGGGACGTGACAGTAGCATAACTGATCCAGCAGTATCACTTTATCTCATAGGTCCCGAAGTACTGATTTAACATCATCCTGAAGCATGTTGTTAATAGTGTATAATGAATAATAATAATGTTGTTAATAGTGTATAATTAATAATAATAATGTATATCTAAGGGGGAGTGTTATAAATCAGATATACATAAAATCTCCTAATATCCCCACCTTGATAACCGTTTGACAGTTACATATACATATGTATCATATATCTGTAACTGATTGTGTATAGCTGATATACTTGAGAAAATCAATAGAACGATCCGGTTCTTAATAAATTTGATTAATATTTTTAATATGTTTTTGCATTTAATATCTTTTCCATAATATAACCTCTTACTGATAAGAAAGAAAAAAAATACATAAGTATAATAAGGTCTATACATACAAAAAATAAATTTTGAGGAACGATAATACCTCTACTTGGTTTGTGATTTTGAGAATTTAATCTTGATTAAACTCTTTTAGCGATGGACTATTCTTAAACTAACTCAGTTTGATCTATAGAGAACATAAAAGAAGTTAAAAAATATTCCCATTAAGATGATTTTTTCTTAATAATGATTACCTAAATATATAACATAACTTTACACTTGCAATGATTTACACTTACATCACTTTTGTGGGAAATAAGCACCTGGTGTGTGTCACGGTTTCCTGCAAGCCATGCACGTACACAACCTGGTGGTCAAGAAAGAGAACGTGCATTATTCCTTTTATTTAATCTAGTAATGCAAGTCATTTTATTCTAATTATGAGTAGTTCATTTAAAGTGTATGTGGGGTAGTTATTTTGAGTAGTGGGTTATGTAGCTAGAACATATATTTGATGGTTATGAACGAAATTAAATAAGTCAGTCTCTTTTAAAAATCTCTAAATTCTCTCAAGCTCCTATCTATTTTCTTTGGATCACTTGATTACACTTGATTACGATTTAGTTTGGTACATATTAACACCATACCACTAAGATCATGGGTCATTAAAATGATTTGTAATACCTCTTTGTTTCACTTGGATTTTTTATTTAAACATATTTTATTAACTGGAGTTCATGTTGATAAATGTAATACGAACATATAAAAAACCATTAAAGTTGTGCATTACTCGTCAATAATAACAATAGAATCATAAGTGATTGAAAAAAAAACCATCAAATCACAAAAACAAGCCTAACCAGAGAATAAGAAAAATCAAACATGGGCATGTTAATATCAAAGAAAGTATTTCATGACTCCCGGTATATGCATAATGCATGGAATAATGCAATGTGATACCACTTACTTTACTTTACACCCATCAAAGAAAAATATTGTAGTATCATTATTGCTGATAATTGATAATAGTTAAAGACACTACCTGTCATAACAATATCGACACCACATCTGACCATCATTCCAACACTGCATTCATTCACCATTCTTAGACCACCACCACCATCCTCATACCATCTACACCGTTCAAGGCCACCCTCATTATCACACTATCCTATTGTTTTAATGTTTATAGTCAATCTAATCAATTAAGAAAATCACATTGACTATGTGAATCAAATATCGTAAATAACCCTAACGAGATCTATATGTCTGTCTTTGTGAATCTATTTCAATTCCAAATAGGCATAGCCTATGTGCTTAAGTAAATCAAATTAAAAAAAGTCTAAAAATCATATATCTGTTAAAACCAATGCTGGAAACAAAATAAGATGATGGCCTGGTTGTCATATCTCAATATCACACACAATGTTTTCACAAATAAAACCAAACCCAATATATATAAAAAATCCTAAAGTCCTCACAAAAAAATGCACACCAATAAGAATGATTTTGATGGTGGTGGGAAGTGAAGTGGTTGTGTGTAACACCCCGAAAACGGGTTTGGTAATTAAACCCCGTTAATACTAAAGAGCGGGTATAATACCGTTAGCAGAAAAGATTAAACCGGAAATTATTAGGATTTAAATAAATATGTTTAATAATAAATAAAACGAGGATAAATACTTTGAGAAAACAAAGTATATAGAAGGCCCAAGTTAACGGGACTTAAAATAAAACGGGTTATGACTTCCCGAACCCATTAAGTTAACTAGGAATAATTAACCTAGTTAGTAATATATGATTAAGTGATGAATAATAAATTATAGCTTCTTTTGAAACAAAATAAACATGAGGGGCCAAAAGGGTTAACTTGAAAGTTAACTAAATAAATAACAAAAAAAAAGAAAAAGAAAAAAACACAGTGTGTGTTCGTAGGATGGACCAGAGCCAGAGAAAAAGGGGATGAACCCTAATTCAACAAAACCTTCAAATTGGAGGATCAAACGAAGGCCAAATTCAGATTGAATATATATAAACGATCACCAAGTCAAGAGGGTCGTAAGGTATGTCGAATTTTTGACATTCATGAAGTTGTGAAAATTAGTTAACTTTGCATGATGTGATCTATGTATGAATCGTAGAGGCTATGGCCGAATTAATGAAGTGTGATTGCTTAGGAACAAACCCTAAGTAGAAATATGAAGTAAATTCAGAATTGTTGATGCTAAATTCATGTATGTGATATTTTTAGGGTTTTGATTGCTAAAACTAGTGTTATGATGTCATGAACATGCTTTAATTGAAAGCTGAATTCAAACAGCTTCTGATCAGAATTTACAGCCGACTTATATTGGCTGTAACATGGACAAAATATGACAAAAACATGTGTTTCTTGAGTCTAAAATGTAATTCCAGGAAATATCTTTAAAACCCCACTGGAATCGCATTTTTTTGACGAAAATTGAGCGTTTTATGAATTTTTCCGTATCGAAGGTTCAAGCTGTGTTTTCTGGCAGAATTTGCAGCCCATTGCGAATGTCATAACTCAATTTAGGAATTTAGTTATGATCTCAAATTTTTACTATAGATAGTTTTAAGTGATTAACAAAATCTTCAATTGGAATTTCGTCAATCGGATAAACAAGGAATTTTAGATGAATTTTTCCGTAAGCTGCAGTCAGAAGTGACGAATCTGATTGCAGCTTAGTAAATGAATTTTTACGAATTTTTGGTAAAGAGTTAGATCTTGAAAATTTTAACAAAAGGCCTAACCCTCCGAGAGGTATGCCACATAAAAAATTCATAATTTTTGAAGACTTGTAAACAGGTTAAACAAGTCACCAAAAACAACTCATTTTTCAGTAATATGAAATGCCTGAATGAAATCGCGATCTACTTGGTTGTGTGTAAAATTTGATTTCATTAAGAGTTCGGATGAAATATGCCTAAGTGAGTTCAATGAACCAAATGTGCATTTGAATATGTTGATAAGTCAATTGACTTTTAAAAAGTCAAACCGACCAATGATTAGATCGAATGAAAATTTTGATATGGTTGAATGATAAATTGAACATAAAACCCGTAGGATGGAATAGTCGTTTTTGGTGCATACATCTGTCGAATTCATCTTGTATCGAGTCTTAGTTTAGATTGTATAGACCAGGGCATGTTTTACGAGAAAATAGGAGAGTTTAAGAGTTAAGAAGCTGATTTCGCTCCAAACACACATGTAGGTGATTTCGCCTGAAATCATAAGTGTCTAATTCCGCTCCAAATGTCTCATGTATGTTTCGGGCGGAATCAGGATGCTATATATAGGTCATGTTGAGCGAAATCAGATAAGGATTGCCTTGTATTCCATACCGAAGTGCTGCCGGTGTGAAGAATGAATGTATTTGTGATCTAATCAATACAATCAGTAGTTAAAGTGAAGAATTAGCTGTTTCTACGTCAGTTACTTGTTTTCCGCACCTGTAACTGATCAAAACTCCTCTGAACGACTCATTCGGATCAGTCGAACGATCCTACAAGTGGTATCAGAGCACAGGAGGAGGAGTTCTGCAAAGATTAGCTAGATTTTATTGAGATTTCTATATTCTACACCTTCTTTCTTCATCAGAACGAGTTTTACTGGTCAAAATTTGTTCAAATTTTCATAGACTGTATAAAAGTGACTATTAACAAATCCATGAAAGTTTGAGGCTAAAATTTGGACTAACATTGGACAAAATGGACCCCCGAGTTGATTCCGCTCGAACTGGACCTCTCTGATTTTGCTCGAGACTTTGTGTTGATTCCGCTCCAGAGTAACAAACATCTGATTTCGCTCCTGTGAACATTCTGATTTCGCTCCAGAGTAACAAACATCTGATTTCGCTCCATTGAACATTCTGATTTCGCTCCAGACTGCCATCAGTGATTTCGCTCGAACTGCTTTAGTGTTAATTCCGCTCGAAATCAAGTGTTTTTGAAAAACGTGATACGTCATCATGAGTGAAGAGTTCTACAACGCGTTTGCTTCATCTCCTACTACTCCGGCTTCCATTGCTCAGAATATGAACTTGGAAAACGAGACCGGAACGTTACAAAAACCCCCGAAACTGATGAGTATCGAAGAATACTATGGGTGGAAAGACAGATTTGAAAACTGGGTCCAGGCAAACCATCTTAGATCTTGGGAATGTATTTTGAAGAAATATGTTTTGCCACGTACTAAGTTACAAGTTGTGAAACTGAATTTAGTGATCAAGAATGGGATATGTACAAAGCCGAAAAAATGATGATTAGTCTTTTACAGCAGGCAATCAAAGAAGACATCTTCATTCTGCTTCAGCATGACAAGACTTCAAAATCAATATGGGATGCTCTTCGAATCAAGTTTAAGGGTAGTAAGAACATGATTAAGAGCAAGAAAGCATCGCTCAAGAAAGAGTTTGATTTGTTCAGTAGTTTACCAGGAGAAGATACGAAGAAGCTGATTAAACGTTACTGCCATTTAGTGCGAACCATGTCGATGCTGAGTATTACAAAAGAGCCTGAAGAGTGGGTAGACAAATTAGCCGATGCTCTACCGCAAAAGGAGTGGGGTACATATTTGATGATTCTAAAGAACACGGGTGTTTATGATGGATTGACTATTTCTCAGTTCACTGAGAAGATTGAAAGTCAGGATTTAGAACAGCAAAAGATCGCAAGGATGAACAGTCTAAGTGGTCAACAGGATGTAAAAATGTACTATAAAGGCAGTGTTCCAGAAGTTGAAAGAAGCCCAAAGATACAAACTGCATTTAGTGCGGGAGATTCTACTGAAAATGTTGATCAAAGTCCTAAAAGCAGTAGTGGTTTCTCTTCATATCCGAGTGTTAATCCAAAGAGCCCAACTTCAAGTTTCAGTTCTCAAAGCACAAAGACAGGAAATGGTTATGTGATACAATGCAACATTGCTTTGAATCTTCCAGACGGTCAAAGTTTTTCTGAAGAGATTGCGAAAGATCATATGGCTCTACTTGGTTCTGTATTGTAATCTTATGAAGGATTGGTTGCTGGTCGGATCGGAAATCCTATGCTCACAAAGGAGGATTACGATCAGATAGATGCCGAAGAAATGGAGTTAATGGACATCAAATGGTGTTTAGCTAGCGTTCTTAGGCGTGCTGAAAAGTTCAAGATGATTACTGGGAGAAATGACTTTCTTGATGCACATGTTTCTACTTTAGGTTTTGATAAATCTAAAGTTACGTGTTAAATGCAGGGAGAAAGGTCATTTCAAACGGGAATGCAAGAACCGAGAGGCTAGTAATGCTCAGAATCCGTTCGGAAAAGATGACTATTACCGGAAAGCCATATATCAGCAAGTTGGTCAGCAACAACAGCAAGAACCACATGTGGCTCATGGTAGAAAAGTGATCGAGGATTCAAAAAGAGCATGTCTGGGGAATCAAGAGAATTTTAACTGGAATTTTCAAGATGATGAAAAATTGCCTGAAGGTTTCAGCTGGGATATGTTTGTGAATGATAAAGGAGATTTCAAAGCATTCATTGCTAAAATTTTGTAAGAACCAGATATGTTTACCACATGGATGAAGTCTATTGGTGAGACTGTGAAGAATGTGGAGGAAGAATCTGTTGCATCGGAAGAAAGCTCACAGAGCTCAGATGAAAATTCACAAAGTGATGAAAGTTTAGAAAAGGAATTTGTTTTTGATCAAACACCAGCTGATTCTGGTTCTTCAGATGATAATGCTGAAAAGTCAATTGAGTTTGATAAATCACCAACTGATGACAGCAGTGATGATGAAGAAGAACGACATATTAATGTTGCAAAATCTCATCTATCTCCTGAAAGTTTTCAATTTATTTTGCAGATCGCTTGGAAAAATTGAAAGAGAAACAAGCTGCAAAAGAACAAATGAAACAGAAGTCTGAAAGTGGTGATCAAACAAAGGAAGCTGTTCAGAATGAAGAAGTAAAAAGTGTTGCTGAGGAGATTGCTGAAGAAAAGATACATGAAGCAGAAAAGGTGGTTGAAGTTGAAAAAATCATAGAAGTTGAAAAGATTGTGGAAGTCATCAAGCCTTGCACAAAGTGTTTGGAACCTTGCAAGGAATGTGCAGCAAAAGATGAAAAGTTGGCCGAATATGAGAAGATGAAAGAGCAATTACTATTCAATCTAAACTATGTGAAAGAATATTATGATGTCTTAAACAAAACAGTAACCGGTCTTTAAAAGACAAATTCTGAAAGAGAACAAGCACTAACGATGATGAATGCTGTGATGATGACAAAACAGAAAGCTATAAACTTCTACATCGAAGAAAGTGCTAAATGGAAGCAAGAGCTGGAAACAGAGAAGATTGAGAATGAGAGGATCAGACGATTATTGCAGAGTTACTCTAGTTCTGATTATCTTATTGATAGAATTTATCCGACTGTTGCAGGTATGGAAGCTTTCCAGGATGAGAAGACAAAGAAGAAGGATACTGGTAAGAAACCGAGTGTTAGCTATAACAAGTGTCCGCCTCCAATCTGGGAAGGTTATTCTCCCAGAAAACCAAATGAGGAGCAAGTCGAAAAAGCAGTCAATATAAAGCTAAAAACCGATACAACTGATGATTTACCAGAAAACATTGACGTTACTTTCACATCGTCTGACACTGATCATGAGTCTGAATTAATTAAAAAGGTGGTCGATCAGGTGTTGGATACTGATGAGGAGTCTGAGTCAAAGTCTGAGTCTGGAGGTTCAAGTTCGTCAGTCAACAGTCCAAAGTCGTTGGTTAAACGGTCTTATAGTAAAGAATTTTTGTTATCAAAAGCAAATTTGGATGATGAAACATTTGAAGTTGCATACACTTTAAATGATTCTGACAAATTATACTCTGACAAAGAGTTTCCAATAAGAAGTGTTAGATTTGAAATGATCAAAAAGGTTTTCAAAATGACAGAAATTAAGATTTCTGAAATAAAAGATTTAAATCTTACTGAAAAACCTAAAAAATACACTTCAAGAGTACAACAACGATTAAACAAGAAAAAAGGGTTACAATTCTGGTTCTGGTTTTCAAAAGAAATCAAACCATAATGGTAGCTACAAAAAGAAAGGTTTAGGTTTTATTCCACCTAAAAATTACAAAAATGATAAAATTTCTAAAACAAGAACAGAATTTGTTTCAGGTGGAAGTTCTGAGGAGGAACAGAAGAAACCTTTCTGGAGACAATCAAACCAGGAGTTTCTTGCTGAAAAGAAAAGGAATGGAACTGGAGTGTTTCATCCAAAAGAGACTCGAACCTGTTTCAAATGCAATGAAGTTGGTCACATTGCATGGAACTGTCTGAAAAATGCTAAGGCTAAACAGGGAGTTTCTGAAAAACTGAAAGAAATAGTTGTTGATGTTGAACCACCAACCGATAAATTCAGAATTTTTGAAAACTCAACTTATGAGGTTGGTGAGTGTTCTAAAAAGAATTTTTACAAAAAGAAAGTAAAAGATAACCAAATGTGGGTTGTCAAGAAGGGTGATGTAAAAATCGGCAATGAATCTGGTTCCACAAAGCCAGAAGAGCCACAGGTTGAGGTTGAAAAGGTAGTATCTTCAGTGAATGATGATGAATTTCCATCACTGAAGTTTGAGAAGATTATACAGAAAGTTGCTAAGGTTGAAATCTCAAATCAATTCTTTGCTGATCAGAAGGAATTTGATGTTGAGAAAACATTTAATGGAAGTGTTAAGAACATTTTTTGGAAATGCTTGATGGGAAAGTAAGAGGAGTTAAAGATTTTTATGCAACTAAAAAGGCAACTTATAACCCTACTGAGCAAGAATTGAAAACACTCAAGTCTGAAAAGACTTTGGTGGAAATTCTTTTCCCTTAAACATCTGACTTGCCGGAGCTTCCAGGTTGGTAAGTGTGAAGCAGGAATCGGCATCTTTTTTGGTAAAATGATTTTGTGTAGATGTGATATTCCTACAAAGTTGGTTGATGAAAGTTTACACCTACAAGTGGTAAATCAGGGACATTAAGTTGTACTTGTTTTTCCTACAAGTGGTTAATCAAGGTCATTAGGTTGAACTTGATTGGACCATACTTACAATTGGTATTTTGAAAGACAATGTGATGAACCACACCCCTAACTTACAAGTGGTAAAATCGGCAAAACTTATTTTCCGGAAAAATCAATCTGGTTAAAACAAACTTAACTGTTTTGAAATCATAATGAGAAAATAGTTTTGTGAAAGGGGGAGTTCTGATTGTTTATGCCAAAGTGGATGGCGAATTGAAGCGATTCGATATCGGTTGTCACTGTATTGTATAGTTTGTTTTCAAATTTCCTGAAATGTGTTTGCATTTTAGGGGGAGTAAAAATTTCACAGAAAATCCAAAAACATTAGAAAATTTGAAAAAGACAAAAACATGATAAAATCTAAAATGAGTTTTGGTGTCAAAGAAGAGGAAATGATAGTACATTAGTAGACAGTCACAGTATGCTAAAGAAATGTAATGATTTAATAGCGTTAAACAGTCTCACTGATGATATGCTTATAGGTTTTTACACATTTAGTAAGCTTTTTCGGGATATAAACTTAAATTCAAACTTGCTTATTTTGTGGGGAACACTACTTGGATATATAGGTAACCCCTGAAATCTCGTTTGAAAGGTCCCTCTTTCTGAGATACTAGGTCTTTATGCTCAGTGATATCTGGGGTATTATCCCGGGACTTCTGCTGAATGGAAATTCTGACCTAGTCCCCGGAGAATACTTTCCGCATGCTTGAAATATAGCGCCACCCTCAGCATAAATGATAAGATAATAAAATTGCTAATCAATGCTGTTGTAAAAAAGATCCTCTAAAGGGGACACACCAAAAGTCGAGTCATGATCTCTCTGCTGAACGGTAGTTCTGACTTGAGCTCTCATGATTCTTCATAATTTATAACCCCTTACAGATATCATCTGTGGTATACTCACCTGTAAGACTGAATATTGGGATCTGGATACGGGAGTATATTCAAGAGGTGGGACACATGAATGAGTTTTAAGTTCTTAAAACACCTAATTCGTATCCTAAATCAGTTGAAATTTGTGTGAAAATTTAAGTGGATCAGTATATCAGCAATCTAAGTGAATTGTTTAATTCTTAATGTGTAACTAAGCTCAACGGTACTTGTGACTTGTCATAAACTGATATGATCCTCTTACACAAACTCACAAAAATATTGTATGTAAATATTTCTTTACTGCATTTCATTTCTTTTATAAAAAATCCAAAAAGATTTTAGTGTGTTTTAGTATAAATTTTTGATAAAGTCAAAAAGATTTTCGACAACTGATGTTGGAGAGCTGTTTTTCAAAATCCCGAGTGCTAAATATGATGACTATGTGGTGAGGGGGAGTTTGTGTTTTAAAATCAAAATATTTTCAAAACCTAAGCTTACAAGTGGTTCATCAAGATTCTGAAAAGATAAATCTTTTAGTTTGATTTGAGGGAGAGTTTGAGTTGATGTATACATGTTATTGTTTAAAATTGTAAAATTTACTTTGAGGTAGAGATGGTGCAGGTTTGAGGAAAAGCTGGATGTGAGCCAGGTTGATCGATTCTGAGAAGCTTATGTATGAAAAGCCAGTTTTTGATATTTGAGGAGTCTGAAGATAAAGTTTGATCTAGGCTATCGAGTGTGGACAAAGTGTGAAAGCCAGACAATGATCCTGAAGCAGATGATGCTGAAGAACTACTGGAATGCCAGTAGAGACTGATCAAGACTGAAGATGCGAAGACTCGACACTGAAGACTCGTCAACATCTGAGGGGGAGTCTGTTGGTGCATACATCTGTCGACTTCCTCTTGTATCGAGTCTTAGTTTAGATTGTATAGATCAGGGCATGTTTTACGAGAAAATAAGAGAGTTTAAGAGTTAAGAAGCTGATTTCGCTCTAAACACACATGTAGGTGATTTCGCCCGAAATCATAAGTGTCTAATTCCGCTCCAAATGTCTCATGTATGTTTCGGGCGGAATCAGGATGCTATATATAGGTCATGTTGAGCGAAATCAGATAAGGATTGCCTTGTATTCCATACCGAAGTGCTGCCGGTGTGAAGAATGAATGTATTTGTGATCTAATCAATACAATCAGTAGTTAAAGTGAAGAATTAGCTGTTTCTACGTCAGTTACTTGTTTTCCGCACCTGTAACTGATCAAAACTCCTCTGAACGACTCATTCAGATCAGTCGAACGATCCTACAGTCGTAAACGATTATGACTAATCTAACCGTCTTATGAATTGTGATGATGATAGTTTAACTCTATACAAGCTAGATGATGACTTGGGAAAGAAGCGGGTCAAACGGACTGAGTACGCGGAAAAAGGACATAACCGGATGCAAGGTAAGTGAAACTTACACTTTTTGTAGAATATGCGTTTGTTCTAAAAGTTTCTTATACGATTAAGATGATATTCATGATATGGCTCCGACACGAAACGATACGGGTCGGAGCATATCTAATGATGAAAAACCAAGTTTTATGATAAAGAGCCAAAATGGTCATGAAGTGACATAAATAAAAATGGGTTTTCGAACGGCTATTTTATAAGTAAGCCTAAACGTGTAAAAGGGGAAACGGTGATTTAGTCACAAACAAATAGGTAAAAGTTGAAATATAAAACACTAAGCGACATAAGTCATGTCGGGCTAAATGCGTAAGAAAAAGGGTTTAAGAGACATAGCTAAAGAGGTGAGAAATCTGAATTTAGTTATTTAATGAAATGGTAAATAGATACCATTCCAATATAAGCACAAAATGTTTAAATCGTTTAGACCAAACGGGTCAAATGGTAATGTAGATACCATTTGACAAATAATGACTAATAAGTGCTTGTCGAGTCTTATGTGCACAGGATAAAATGGTTATGATTTAGTGGTGCTATGAATTAGCATATTATGGACGCAAGGTATTAAACGGGTCAATATGTTGATCCGAGCCAGGTACGCATATTTTGTATTGTAGTTAGAAACGATATCGTGGTCAATTATTGGCGAAAGCTCTTCGTCGCAAAATGAAGGATTTAAAATTGACCAAAAAGTCATTGAGGGGTAAATAGGGAAAAACAACCTTTAAGAGTTGTTTAGAAATAAGCGTTTCGTTTAATTGAGTCCTTGGGATATGTATAAAATGGAGATAGGGTGTAAGCTAAAAGAAGCGTGAATTAAGCTTAAAAGTGTTAAATACCCCGTAACGGGTCAAAATGAGTAGATATGCAAAACGGGTTAAGATTTGCATAAGAACCCGTAATTTGAACCTTGAATATTAGAAAACTGATATAATCTGATTTGCATGGCATTTTGAAGTTTAGAGTTTGATCAAAACTAGAGCTGGGCAGGAAATGCAGGTCCAGATACGGACCTGCTGGAAAAGAGCTTCCCCCGCGCCACACGAGGGACCACCTGAAACCGGGCGTGAGACGCGACAGGCGTCGCGGCACGCGAAAGAACGAGTTGAGCCTCTCGCGTGGCGCGAGAGGCATAAATCTAAGAAATTATTTTTGTTTTGTTGTTAGATGCGATGTACATGTTTTAAGCTATTTATTAAGTATCGAAACTAACTTTTAGGTTGGTTTCGATCACAGGTTAATTTCAAGAGTTATCGGAGGACGATCAAGCTCAACGGAGAACCGAACACGAATAAGATAAAATCTTCCGCACTTCGTTTCGTTGTAACTTTTAAACGACGAACTCAATTATGTTATGTTGTATTATTTTAAAATTGTAAAGTTTAAACAAACCCGTATTTTTACAAAGTATATGTAGTCATAATTACATATTGTTTGTCGTATACTTTACAAAAACCATTAAATAATGACAAGGGTGTTACATTGTGGTGTGAAGATGTTGGTGATGTAGAGATACTGAGATGAATAAATATGTGTCTTTGCACTACCTTTGGACTTGATACTTATGATGGTTGTTTATGATGGTTGTTATATAACACTTGTGTATAGCCATCCAATATGCACTTTTCCACATATGATGAGCTTTCTTGTTGGATGCACACACACCCATCCCTAATGAGTTGTTTCAAGAAAATGAATGTAATGTTTACTTCTAGTGTAATAACTTACTTTCGATTTATAAGATATGCTTTCAACTACTATAACCTTATCCTATTTTAGGAAAAATTTCCAAAGTCTAGTCGCATAGATAATTTCTCTTTAGATTTGAAAAAAGAAGTTCGAAATTCGATGATTGACGACAAACACCCATTTAATCATGTCCTTCAAATCCAGACACATCATTGTCTTGTATTAGTCCTATCTCATCATAGAACTTATTAATCCTTGAGTGTATTGTTGAACATTCTAGTTTTATGTTTTAGGGTTTTTGCATATAAACTTGCAAAAGTGAATTTATAGAACCTACAATATGCTTCGGATGAGTTGATTTAGTGGTTGACTAATGAAATCAACGAGCTTCTCTGTACAAGTCATCTAAAGTACTAGGCAAGGAGAGTTCCAAATGGTGCTAACCTTCAACCCCGGAATTCAATATGCACGAGTGAACTAAATACACCATTCTTTATTTCACTTTTAAATTGCAAGCAAATGTAATGCAAGACATTTTAAAACTAATGTAAGATACTTCTACCCAACCAGAGAGAGTTTGAATTGGTGTGCATGGGCGGAGGATAAATGGAGGCCCGCGGTGCCCTGGCCCCGCAGATTTTTTCACGTGTAGTGTTAGTTTTACCGAAAAATTTTTATAGTGTAAAATATTGGATTTTTAAGAGTGGCCCTTACTAATTTGGATTTTTAGAGTCCGGCCCCCACTGATTTTCCGTTCAAGCTCCACCACTGCTTGTGTGTGCTCAAGCAAAACCCTTTTTTGTCAATTAGCTCGGTCACCAAATATCACACCCCAACCGATGGCGGAAACATCGGAGTGAGATGGAAACGATATTGCAAGAGTCTTCATAACGACTATTTATGACAATAATTTAAAGACAAAATTTCATTTCATTTCTAAGGATCCAAATATAATGTTTAGAAACAAATAATAACAACATTACAACTAAAACAACAAAACATAGGTTTAAACTAAATGCGTTTCTAGTCATTCCTACTAGATTTCTTTTCGACGCATCAACATCAAGCTCCTGCAATATATATTAAAGTAACATGTCAAAAAAAAAAAAAAAAAAAAAAAAACCATTGATGAGCATACAAGTTTAGTGTACTAGCTTATGTATGAAAGAGTTTTAACGAAATCCACATGGCAATAACGTATACTAAAGCATAACATAACATGAACTAGCATGCATCACATACGTGTCAACCCAAAGATTCCACTAGTGTAATCTTGTCCTCGCAACAACAAGACCGTTTTATATGATTACTTAATATGACCTCAAGAATACGGGCGGTGTGCTACTCCTATAGCTCTATACATCTTAAGGGAGACATGTATGAAGCTAATGACAAAGTATTGTGCAAGAATGGCTTTCTAGTATGCATGAGTTTCTAGAGTATAAACGTATAAAGCATGTATATTGGATTCAATTGCATGAATAAAGTATTTGCGTATATGTGTTTGTGTGAGTTTTAATATGTTATATATATTGCACCCAAAAGTGTAAAAAAGGAAGGGGGGGGGGGGGTCATGTATACTCACGGTTTACGTAGAGAACTCCACGTAAGTGAGTTGATGTGATTTGGAGTTGGATGACACCGATTTATCCTACAAGGATAAATAGGGTCTATAAGTTCGACGAATTTAGATTAGGAATGAGTATGGAAATACTTAACTTAGTATGAAAATTACATAAAAGTTATCTTGCTAGAACACTCAAATTGGACATGATTGTGTGTTTTTCGTAGGTACAAGTTCACCCATTGGAAGTCCAAAAAGGAGGTATTCTAACTAAGATAATATTACCATAATTCCTTAACATCAATCCATGAATTTGGTTAGTGTAATATCATGGAACGATCAAGCATGGAGGTAGGATGTTGTTCATCCATTAAACTTCATTATATGATTCATAAAAGCACAAAATCATCAACTTAGTTGATGATTTTGGTTGGTCATGAATATGAACAAAATGAAAGTGTCTAATTCACCTAAACAACTAAGTGACGTGACTAGACGAGTGCATTATAATCATGTTAAATGTTTGGAGACTTTGTGTAGTCGTGTTCACTTTGTTCTTGGAAGTTATTTGGGTGACTTAGATTGCAAAAACTAACTAACAAGTGGGGTGGTGGAATCATAGTTTGGAGGACCAAACTCTCCATTGCTCCCACCTAACCAAACACAAGTCTTGCAATATTGAAGATTGTAGACATGGCTTGGTTAAAACACTTTTGTAGGTCACTTGGGACCTTTAGGACAGTAGGTATTGGAGGTTTTTGAACCTTTAAGTGTCACGGCCCCAGCCCCAGTTTGACCCGGTCAGGATCCGCGGGACAGGAACCCGTGGTATTTGTTTTATGTGACAGCGGAAGATTTTCACAGGATCTTTTTAAAACTTGAAATGGACGATTATTTTATTTCATAATGCGGGATAAACCCCGTAATTTACAGTAGAGGAATTTCACAAGTAAATTCCCTGATTTATAAAACATGTTTATTCATTTTAACCGAGCCACCTCTTCAAGCTTGTTAGTGCTCCGTAGCACGTTTCCTTGATTTACAGCAGGTCGCCTGAAACATGTTTTAAAAATATTTTATCAGCGGGGAAATGCTGGCGAGTTATTCAAATTTGATAAAACAACACATGGTTATAAATTACAGCCTAAGAGTGATTATAATGGCTTCTATCTTATTTTTATCTGGCGCCGTGTCACCTGGTGACGATGGTCATACCACTATTGGGTCTTTCCCCAAGTAGTGACGTTTATCACGGTTAGAATTTATTAGCCTAACCCGTGAGAAATTAGTAATGTGCACAATACCCCACTAGCCAGTGATTCAAGATAACCACGACTTAATCCCTGTAATTATAACTTTTGAAAATGGAGTATTGTAAAATACTTTTGATAAAAGAAAATAACTTACATTGCAGATTTAATACGGGCAGGGTCTAGCCTACTAATTAGCCTTGTAACCTAATTAAAATATCAATGCACACAAACTAGGTCAGTAACTAATACAACATTTACGATAACTCACGAGATCAAAACCTTCACAACGAATGACAAAGTGCAATACTTAAACATCCATCGAATTCACGACGAATGACAAAGTATAAACCAAGTTTGAGCAGCACTTAAACATCCATTGGATTGATTTCTATCGATCGGACATTAAATCGTATCAGCGATTGAGTTATTACCCTGTATTGCGGCAACGTTTCGTGCTGTGTGTGTGTGTTTTGTAGTAAACAGACTATAACTCAGTGTACGAATTGAGTTTTAACGTCGTTCCAACTCCAAAATGCAAGTCCCACACCCCTCTATTTATACTGAAAATTTGATCCCCTCGCGTGACGCGAGGGGCACCACCCTATTATAGGGTAGCCCCGTATGTTTGTAGCTCAGATGAGTCAGCAGAATTTTAAAATTCGATTTTGACAACAAGTTATGTGGATAATCGTAAATAGGGAATACCCCCCCCCCCCCGAGTTTTAGGGGCCCTGATCCCGATTCTGATTGTTCTGAAAATTTTAGGGTTTATACAGAATCACTTGGGGGTCTCAATTAGGGTTTTCTATTGGACAATAAATCATAAGAAATAGTAATTTTTAATGAGGGTTGTTACATCCTCCCCACCTTAATAAGAATCTCGTCCTCGAGATTTACTGGAATAAGTGAGGATACTTTCGCTTCATTTCCGATTCTAACTCCCAAGTGTATTCGGGTCCTCTTTTGGAATCCCATTTAACTTTGACTAGCACTAGTCGCTTATGCTTGAGAAACTTAATCCTTCGGTCTTCTATCTGCAGTGGTTTCTCCATAAATTTTAGCTTCTGATTTACCTCTACATCTTGAAGAGGCACTACCAGAGATTCGTCAGATAGACATTTCTTGAGGTTGGATACATGAAACACATCATGTATTCCGGCTAGTTCTTCTGGTAGTTGTAAACGATAAGTAACTGGTCCTATTTGTTGGATAACTGGAAATGGTCCTACATATCGTGGACTTAGTTTTCCTTTCTTACCGAATCGAACTACTCATTTCCAAGGAGAAACTTTCAACAGTACTCTGTCTCCAACTTGGAATTCTAATGGCTTGCGTCGATTGTCTGCATAGCTTTTCTGGCGATCTCGAGCCGTCTTTAGTCTTTCCTTGATTTGAGTAATCTTGTCGGTAGTTTCTTATACTATTTCAGGACCTGATAATTGGCTTTCTCCTATTTCTGCCCAACAGACTGGAGTTCTGCACTTTCGTCTATATAGTGCTTCGAACGGGGCAGCTTCGATGCTTGAATGATTACTATTGTTATAGGAGAATTCAATTAAAGGTAGGTGATCATCCCAATTTCCACCAAAATCTATCACACATGCCCTAAGCATGTCTTCTAGAGTTTGGATCGTCCTTTCACTTTGTCCGTCTGTCTGAGGATGATATGCAGTACTTAGATTTAGTCGGGTTCCCATTGCTTCTTGGAAACTTGTCCAGAAATGCGAAGTGAAACGACTATCCCTATCCGATACAATGGAGAGTGGGACTCCATGTAAGGATACGACTTCATCTACATACAACTTGGCTAACCTTTCCATGCTAAAGGTTTCCTTCATGGGTAAAAAATGAGCTGATTTGGTTAATCGATCCACAATTACCCAAATCGCATCATTACCTTTTCTAGTTTTGGGTAACTTAGTAACAAAATCCATTGTTATGAGTTCCCATTTCCATATAGGCATTTCTAGTTGTTGTAGTAGACCTGAAGGTTTCTGGTGTTCTGCCTTAACTTGCGAACAAGTAAGACACTTAGAAATATATCTAGCTATGTCCTTTTTCATTCCTATCCACCAGAAGTTATTTCTTAAATCTTGGTACATTTTATTGTTACCAGGATGCATGGTATACCTATATTTATGGGCTTCTTCTAGAATCTTATTTCTTAATTCTCCCTATTTAGGTACCCAAATCCTTTTCTTGTGGAATCTCCAAATTCCTTCACTTCCTTGTTCTAATTATTTTATTCTTCCTTTCATTCCTTCAGCCTCGTCCTTGATTGCTGTTTCTTGAATGTTCTTCATTTGCTCCATTAAATCTAACTGTAGATTTAATCTAAGAGCAGGAACTCGTTTTTGCTTTTCATGATACTTACGACTTAAGGCATCAGCAACTACATTTGCTTTTCCTTCGTGATATTGAATATCATAGTCGTAGTCACTTAGGATTTCCATCCATCTCCTTTGCCTCATATTTAATTCTTTTTGCCCAAATATATATCTTAAGCTCTTATGGTCTGTATAGACAGTAAATTTACTTCCGTACAGATAATGTCTCCAAATTTTAAGGGCAAAAATTATGGCTCCTAACTCTAAATCATGAGTCGTATAATTTTCCTCGTGCTTTTTCAATTGTCTTGAAGCATACGCAATTACCTTCTTGCGTTGCATTAACACACATCCAAATCCTAGTTTTGAAGCATCACAGTATACTTCAAAATCTTCTGTTCCTTCTGGTAAGGCTAGAATTGGAGCGTTTGTTAGCTTTTGCTTTAAAAATCTAAAAGCCTCCTCCTGCTTAGGTCCCCATTCAAACTTAACTGCTTTACAGGTTAACTTAGTTAATGGTACAACTATCTTAGAAAAATCCTTAATAAACCATCTATAATATCCGGCTAACCCTATAAAACTTCTAATTTTCATTGCTGATTGCGGAACCTTCCATTTGGTGATTGCTTCAATCTTAGCAGG
The DNA here is from genome assembly GCA_030545235.1 of Helianthus tuberosus. NCBI lineage: Eukaryota > Viridiplantae > Streptophyta > Magnoliopsida > Asterales > Asteraceae > Helianthus > Helianthus tuberosus. The sequence goes on along the minus strand of CM060430.1, from coordinate 107,452,300 downwards.
ATCTACGTGAATGCCTTCATGATTCACCATGTGACCTAAAAATTGTACCTCCTGTAGCAAAAATTCACACTTTGAGAATTTGGCGTAAAGCTTTTCCTTTCTTAACAAGGTCAATAGTACATGCAGGTGCTCACAATGTTCCTCCTGACTTTTGGAGTAAATAAGTATATCATCGATAAAGACTATTACAAATTTATCCAAGTACGGTTTACAGATTCTGTTCATCATGTCCATAAATGTTGCAGGAGCATTTGTTAACCCAAAGTGCATGACTGTAAACTCTTAATGACTATACCTAGTTCTGAAAGCAGTTTTTGGTATGTCTTCTTCCTGTACCTTCAATTGATGATATCCGGAGCGCAAGTCAATCTTAGAAAAATATCTAGCTCCTTGCAATTGATCAAAAAGATCATCAATCCTAGGTAATGGATATCGATTCTTAATTGTAACCTTATTCAATTCCGTATAATCGATACACATTCGCCTCGAACCATCTTTCTTCTTCACGAACAACACTGGAGCTCCCCACAGGGATGAACTAGGTTGTATGAATCCTTTGCTTAGTAATTCATCTAACTGCTTTTTCAATTCTAACATTTCGGTGGGTGCTAACTGATAAGGTGTGGCTATCGGTGTAGTTCTAGGAATTAGATGAATTCTAAATTCAACTTCCCTGTTGGGTGGTAATCCAGGTAGTTCTTCCGGAAAGACATCCGGGTATTCTGATACTACCAGAATTTCTTTGAGTTCCTTACCCTTAGTGTTAATGATTACTGAAATCATATACACTATTCCTTGTTTTCGTTCATAATTAGCAATTTTCATTACTGATATGAACTTCATTGGTTTCAGTGGCTTATCTCCTGTAATCACCACTAATTTTCCTGCGGGTGTATGAATTTCTATGGAATTCTTATCACAAAGAATTCGAGCATGATTGGCTACCAACCAATCCATTCCTAATACAACATCGAATCCAGCTAGATTCATGGGTAATAGGTTTGCAGAAAATTTATGACCTAAAAGTTCTATCTTTCCTTCTCGCAAAACCTTATTTATTTTAACAGAATTTCCATCTGCCGTTTCGACTGTAAAAATCTGCCTAAGGTTGGTTAAAGGTAAATTAAGTGCTTGACAGAATGAAGTATTTATAAAACTTTGGTTTGCACCAGAGTCAAATAATACTTTTGCATAGACGTTGTGAACTAAGAACGTACCAGCTATCACGTCCGAAATTAATTCTGCTTCCTGAGTAGTCAACTGGAAGGCTCTTACATTCTTCTTGGTAGCTCCTTCTGCAGGTTTAGATTTGTTATCAGCTGGTTTGACTAATTTTGGGCAGTCTGGCCTAAAATGTCCAGCTACTCCGCAGTTGTAGCAAACTGTTGCTTTCTTCTTTCTGCAATCTTCTTCTTGATGTCCTGGAATTTTGCAAAAATTGCAATATCCTTTGCATCTTCCAAAATGCTTCCTTTTGCAGGTGTTGCAAAATGGACCAGTAGAAGATTGCTCAGTTCCTTTTCTCTTGAAATTTCTACGATTACCCATACGGAATCCCTGGGTAATCTTTTGGGCTACATCCTTCTTCAGGGTTTCTTCTCTTGTGCGTATCAGCCCGTCCGTTAAGGTATTAGCTAATTCCACAGCATCATCAATTGTACGTGGTCTCGCAGCTTTGACAATGTCACGAATTTCACCAATTAATCCCCAAATATAGCGGGAAATAAGCACCGGTTCTGGCGAAGCCAGGGTTGGTACTACTCTCGCATATTCGAAGAATGTTGAAGTATACCCTCGATAGTCTACATCCACCATTCGGTGGTTCAGGAACTTATTTGTCATTTGTTCCTTTTCATATTCGGGACAGAATTTTCTTTCTATCAGACTTTTAAATTCTTCCCAATTCATGGCATAAGCCATGTTTCTTCCTTTGCCTTGAAGTACTGTATTCCACCATTCTAGCGCCCATTCTTTAAACAGATGTGACGCGTACATCACTTTGTCTTCCTCAGCACATTTACTTATTGTAATGACTGCCTCGGTTTTCTCTATCCAACGTAGTGCAGCAGTCGCCCCTTCGTTACCTGCAAACTCAGCCGGTTTACAGGCAAGAAACTCTTTGTAAGTGCAACCAGGTGTTGCAGCTTTCATTTCTTAAGGAGTGGAGCTTGCATTCCATCGTTGTTGTTATTAGTATGGTTACCGCCTCCGTTTACACTATTACTAAAATTATCACCTTGTGTGCGTTTGCTAGGAATAATTTGTTGAGGTTCGATTGGATTTCTAGCAGCAGCAAGTATTGCTGGAATAGCATTGGCTATCCCTTGAGCAACGATATTCTCGATATTTTGCCTATTTAGAAATTGATCTTCATTGATATGCTCAGATTGATTCACTTCATTATCAGGTTCATTACCAGCATGTGCCATCTGGTAATTAATTTATATATATAAGTGATTAGTATAAAATAAGAAACAACCAAATATAACAAACAATCACACATAATCACATAAACAAATATATAGCCAAAATTGTTAATTTCTCGACTTCTATTTTTATATATTATAATATGCTTCCGTATACACTGATTATCTTACACAAGTTTTATTGTTACGTTTTATTTTGATTATTATTATATTATTATTATTATTAACATATGCTTATACTATTCCATATTATCCCATCAGTTTTCGTTTTCAGAAACGACGCTCCCTCTCGTCATATTTCCAGGAGATCTGTTCTCCTACCTCCCGGATTCGATTTCCTGCATCCATTAGCTCCTAGCCAAAATGGCGGAGTTCTGCCAAGTTTTCATTGCTCATCAGCGGGTTTGGTGCAGGTTCTGGGTCAAATTGAGGGAAAAAAGTATAAGGATTATTTAGAAGGTTTTGAAATTGCCAATCGTTGGTCCACCACTCGTCCATGTTTCCTAAAGGTTGGGTATGGATAAGAGGTTCTGGGATGGCTGGTTTCAGGTTTATTGGAAGTTGGGTTTCAGCAGGATAAGTGAACATGGTTTCATTGATAGGCTTAATGGTATCACAGCTTGCTAGTATGAAATCTAGCTCTTCCTGCAATGTCATTTCCTTGGTTTGCTGGGAGCTTTCTCTAATTTCTTGTTTAGAATTTTCTCCAATTTCTATTCCTGCCTGTCTAGAACTTTCCCCAATCTCGATCCCCTTTCCTTTATCCATGGGATTTTCTATTGTTAGGATCGGAGGCTCTCATGATTGTGTTTGTTTGTATGTTTTGAACAAATTGTGAATATGAAAACATGTAAAGTGCAGCGGAAATGAAAACAAACTTTGTAAACACAATCAAATGGAGAAAATAGTTTGATAAACAATTGCTTCTCATAGAGTCAAAAGATTTACAAAGCAAAGCAAAAGATTACAGATGCTTACAAGCTAAACTCCCCCTCAGCCGGATACCCCAAGGCTGGTTGCACACAAGATGAAAGGATTAGACATGAGGAGAAGAACTCGCTCAGTCAATCAAATGTAACAGTACAGGGTACTGTTACATTTATAGGCAAACCAAACCACTGAGGTATCTCAGCTGACGTCACCATGAAAGCGACATCTAACAGCCTAACAACCTGTATCTACTGTCCTTACACAAACACTGCTAACCTAACCACTGACTATACATAAAACAGATATTTCACTAAACAACTGCTTTCTCTTTAGGTCAGTGCTTTCCTCCAGGTTGATCAGTCCTTGATTGAGCAGTGCTTTACCATCAGTAGTTGTGACCAGCAGTGTTGGATACTTCAGGGTTTTCATCAGCAGTTGAAAGGACAGCAGCAGTTGAATATGAGCAGCAGATAGAGACCATCAGTTGTTATAAATCACTTTCAAGGGGAGAGCAAAGTGTAAACTGCTGCTTATTGTGAATCCTCTGTTGTGACCTGGTTTTGGCTTTACATTATCTGTTCCTCTGGTAGGGTTCAATCCCAACAATCTCCCCCTGGAACAGATAATGCCAAAACCCTTCATTATTCAGGACCTTTATTACTCATCAAGAGTGCCTTAGCTTGATCTTTGAATTCAGCTTCAAATTCCTATGCACTCTGGTCATCCTCATCCCTACACAGTGTAAGTTCAAGGAGATCCTGCAAATCTTGAACACTAAGGCCTAGTGCTTCTTTCCTTGATATGTACTTCACTTCGCCATTGGCTCTGACCAAGGTCAATACGTGAGTCTTTTGATCAGACATCCACTTTAGTATTTTTAAGCCAAGTGGGTTTCTTGGGAGAGATTTATTTGAAGATGAGTTGAAAGATGATGGCCTTGAAAACATCTGCAGACTTTCAGACATTCTTGTGAAAGCTTCTTCAATGACTTTGTCTGCTGCAGCTATATCTTCTGCAGTTTCTTGTTCAATAAGTTCTTGTCTTTCAGCTTCTGTCTTGTCTTTTACAGTGTTTGGAGACGCATGTTTGTTTAATGCCTTAAAAAGGCTTTGAAGCTTTGTTGAAGTTTTTTCTTTTAGACCCATTTTCGTGGTGGTATCTTTGAAGAACTCTGCTTCTTTTTCTTTAACCTCTTCTTCAGTCAACTGTTCTCCTTCTGCTTGATTTGATGCATAAGTAGACCGGAACAGTGATGTGATGTTTTCTATCTTCTGTTCAAGCTTCATCATTTGTTCTTTCTTCTTAGAAGTGCCTGAAACAGTTATCTTTCTTTTCTTCAGCCTTTCATAGGCTTCATCAGTCTGCTGTTTTGACCATTTTGATATGGCTTCAGCAGTATCCATTTTTGCTTCCACCAGCTCCTTTTTCTTTCTTTTGTATTCAGCAGTGAGGTCGGCAATGAGCTTTTTGAATTTGTTCCAGTTGGAGCATTTTTCTTCTTTGAAGGATCCTTCTTAATTTTCTCAATCCTTTCTGCCTCATGCTTTAGAGCGACTATTGGCCATTCTTCAAACTATTTTTCCTTAGCAGAAGAGAATTTTTCTTTCATAATGTAGGCTAGATATTGTTTTCTCAATTCTTTGCGATGTTCAGCCTTTTCTTTGTCTAGTTCTTGTGCGAACTCTTCCATCTGCTTTACCTTTTTGAGGAAGTGATCCAGTCTTTTAGCAATGCCTTCTTCGCTTAGATGTTCCTTTTTACTTTCAAATTCAGCTCTTGCTTTGGCCTACCTTGCCTTGATTTTGAGGTAGTCATCCATATCCTCCGGTGGTATGTAGCCTATGAGTGAGGAGAATCTCCTTTTTGAAGGATCTTCTTCTGTATAGAATTGCCTCATCTCATTTTTGATAGCTTCAAGTTCCAGTGGGTATTTTGCAGCATTAGGATCATGTGTACCCTCATCGTCAGTGATTGGCTTTCTTTTTCTGTTAAAGAGCTTTGGTTGTGATGTAGGAGAGGTGAAAGCAGTGATGGGTGATTGACTAACAGCTGTTGAAACAACTTGTGTCTCAACTGCTGTTGTCATTACAACTACTGATGTATCAGCAGATGTCTTCTGCTTTTGAGCAGGAGTTGTGATGGCAGTTGTTTGAGTGATGATGAGTGGCTGACTAACAGCAGTTTTTTCAACCGCTGCTGTCACATCTGTTGTCTTCTGCTTTTTCGCAGGAGGTGATGATGGTGATGTGATATTGATGGGAGCAGTGGTTTGTGATTGGCAAACAGTTGTTGAAACAACTGGTGTTTCAACCTCTGTTGGCCTTACAACTACTGATGTGTCAGTAGATGTCTTCTGTTTTATGACAGGAAGCAGTGGTGGTGATATGATTGTAGATGAAGATGGTGGAACAGTAGTTGTGGTGGAATATGGTAGAGTGGTGTGTGTTGGAGGTGTGTGTGTTGATGAGATGGCAGCTGTTTGGCTACTGACAGCAGTTTTTGTAACTACTGCTGTATCAGCTGATGGGATGACAGCTGTTTGGCTACTGACAGCAGTTTTTGTAACTACTGTTGTATCAGCTGTTTGGCTAACAGGTTTTGAGACCTGCTTTTCTTTTTCTTTTCCTTTTCCAGGCTCAATATGAAGGCTATGTTCTATTCCCATCCTATTCATTTTTCCCAATAGCTTGTTATTCTCCCCCTTTTTGGCATTATCTGAAGGGGGGTTTACAAGAAATGGTATGGAAGAAGGAACTTTGCCAGAAGCACTTTGAATGTTAGCCTTTATAGCCTTGATGTCTGCTTGAGTGTCTTTAAATCTTGATTCAACCATGTTGGTCAGCATTTGTACTTGAATAGCATGCTTTTTGTCAGCCATTCGTTGTTGTGCTTCAAGCATGGGTTGAAAAGTATTCCAAAGCTCATTTTCAGCAAATACATGTTGTGCAGGTGCTTGAGCAGGAACAGCAGTGGCTTGTGCTTTCTGAGCTATTAAGATCTCTTGCACCATCTTCTTTATTTCAGCAACTGATTCTTCAAGTTTGTCAACTCTGCCCGTCAATTCCTGATATTTTGAATCATCACCTACTTTAGTAGGATTATCTGAATCCCCACCAGCAGTGGTTATATCAATGTGTGTCTTAGGAACAGAGTCCCAAAAATCACCCATTGATGCCCCTTGTTCTTGGTACTGGGGACTTCTTTCTTCAGCACTTGATAAACCTTTGATGTTACTAGTGGTCAAAATAGGCTCACTAGTGGTTAACATTGGTGCTATTGAAGAAATTGCCTTCAAGGGAGTCTGATTTATGAAACAACTGACCAACTGGAGACCTGTTGATCCACCAGTTGTAGTTGCTGCTCCACTTGAACTACCACCGAGAGTTACTTGTAACTCAGGGGGTGTAACCTCCTCAATTGTTGCTGGGATAGCAGGAGTAGTAGCATCAGACCCAGTCACTTGTAGGGGTATACTCTCAGTGATAGGTGATAGAGAGGAACTGGTTTGTGTCTGAGCTACAGCAGCTGCATGCAACAAAGGTAACATGGATTGTGGCATTATTATTGGTGAGGGGATGGGGGTTGAAAGAGACATGTCCTTGGGATCAGGACTGAGGAAGATGGATCCGAGTGGATTCAGAGCTTCATATTGTGGTGTCCCTGTGCTTACAACCTGATCCTTTTGTGAGGATGCAGGAGGAGTTTTAGGCATGGGTTGAGATCTTTCTTCCAACTGCTGTGAGGAAGTAGCAGCAGTGGTTTGTGGTGACTTTTGTGTTGTCACAGGCATTTCCTCTGGGATCTCATCTTCCAGAGTTGCCTTTGTTTTGGGTTTGGTGGGTTTTTTGGAAGTTTTTCTTTTGGTCTTTTTGGTGATGTCAGGTGTGGGTTTCAAAGCAGTGGTTGTGCTGCTCTGATCACCTGGAGCAGTGGGCTCAGCAGCTGATACCTGAGGAGCAGTTGTAACCGCTAAAATCTGCTCAGGTACCCCTGCTTTTGTTTTTATTGGTGCCATCATCCTTGAAAATGTTTCTTTTGTTAAGCTTTTTATTTGACAATGAACACCTTGTTTTGGCAAATTTTCATTTTCCTTTACAAATTTTTGTTTAAAGTAATAACTCAAAAATCTTGGAAAAAGTAAAAATGCTTTACTTTCAACGTTTTTCACCATGTCATTGAAAATCTCCTGGGAGTAGTTGTAGTCCTTATTATTCAAAATAGCATAACCCAGGCATTGAATTTTTAATGGTATTTCGTTAAAAGATGTTGTTTTATTCGAAGCACACATCAGAAGTGTGTGAAATAAAAACCTAGGTGCAGAAGGGAAATAACCTTTTTGTAAGGTATCTACCTTTGATTCTTCTGCATATCCCCTTTTTAAGAAATCAGTTTTCATCTCGGCTTTGTCAAAAGAGAGTTTACCTTCCTGATCGTTGAGATTAAAAACCTCGGAGATTGATTGTGGGGTTATTTGAACTGCTTTACCCTGTATTGAGGAGTTAATGGCTATGACTTTTCCGTCTTGTTTTTCAAGCGATGCCTTTTTCCAAAACTCTCTCTGGGTTTGCAAGTAAATGGGAGCATCTGCCGTCAACAAAGTTTTGTACTTTGATGCAGACAGTGTATCAATAATGGTGTCAAAGGTGTGATTATCAGTAGGTTTTGTGAGTAAACCCAGATAGTTGTGAGATTGTTTGAATGGTATTTCGATGGGTTCTTCGGCCGTTTGAGCGACCTCTTTGGAAGGTGATGGTGATTTAGGTTTTGATGTTGATTTTGATTTGGACTTCGTCATTTTGATGAAGAAGAATCAGAGAAAGTTTTTGAAGATTTTGAAAGAAAGGGTTGGAAACTGCTTTGTGAAGAGAATTTTGGAATTCAATTCGACAGTGTAAAACCCTGTTTGGGGGTTTAGGGCAGGGTTTTATTTAGGAAAAATGATCGCTGATGTGGCAGCGGTTATTTTGATCTGAGGACTAAAAACTGACCACGTGTCAACACCTGATGAGAAGATGAATAATGGAGGACAGTTGTTTTAGGAAACCACTGATGAAACAAGTATCAGTGGTTACAACGGTCAAAATGAGGACAGTGACTGATTTTTACTATCAGTGGATAGCATATCAGTGATTTTAACACAGATTTTGAATATCAGTGCTTATAATGAGAATGGAAGGACAGTTGTTGACTTTCAGCAGTGGACAGTAGTTAGAAAGCAGATATTTGAACAAAGCAGTGGTTAGGGTAAATGGTACAAATCTGAAGAACAAGTATTCCAGCAACAGTTGTTAGAATTTTCATTCAAGGTTTTTGCCACGTGTCAATTTTGAATGACAGTGGTTTAGTACCCCAGATGATGAGAACTTTTTGCTAAGGCAACTCATTTTCGTTTAATATTCAATTAAAACATGAGTACCCTAGTAATTCAAGCACAATTTGCAATCAACCTTTGATAAACATTTAGGAACAAACCTGAGTATGACATGATCTTAACATATGAACCATTTCTTTTTTACCCATTTAAGAGGACAATAATACCAACAAAAATAAGGTACTATACCCTGACAGGAACTGAAACTTATTGCCAACAAAAACAAGCAAAAGTTTCAGATATATTATTCAAAAAAAAAAATGAACAATATATCCTGGTTATTCGAGAAAATCCTCTATAAAAAATAGTTAAAGGATTTTCTGAGAACAGCATCAAAAGAATCTGGTAAATTTTCAATAAAATGCATAATCATATCATTCTCAAATTTATGAAAATGGTCAGTGGTTTGACATCAGTGGTAGAATATTTTGACAACATTTTGACCACTGTTTGGAACCATTTTCTTTGTCAGTTGATTGCAACATGAGGACACATGGACACATGAATTTTGAAGATCCTGTTGTAGATCTAATTTCTATGTGATGTTTTTGAAAATTTGTCTAGTCCTTTTGTAAGTTCAGTCACTGGAAACACTAATATCACTTGAACTTTCATGAACCAATGAGCACAAACAGTTGCTTAATTTACCATTATTACCTCAAGCTTTGACTCTTAAGTGTTTTAAGTTTATTCCCTTTTCTTCTGAATTCAAAAGTTTTGAGATAAACACACTTCAGAGTTTTTGTGAATATTAGTCCAAAATCATTTTGCAGTAATGTTTTGAGAGACTTGGTCATGTTTTCACAAGTTTTTCACCCAATCTCACATTACATATGATACGGACTATGTTGATCCCTGTTTTCTTAATGTATTTGAACATAGTTAATTTTGTCCTTTTTAGGAACTCAACCTGTTTTCAACACATAAGATCTAAATAACTAAAGTTTTAATTTCCCTCATTTTGTGTTACCAAAACAACAATGTTTTTATGAACATAGGTTTTGTTAATCTGAGGTTTATACTTTAGCATTTAATGAAAACATCACAAATATCAACACAATAGTTGAAATCAATTTTTGAAAATATAGAATAATCCCATAATTTATCAGATATGTTTGCAGATCTGAAAACTATGAGTGACTTATGTATGATATCACTTGTTGTGTGAAATTTGTGTGTCATATGACATCTTGGTTGATTTACAGAGTTTTTGAATAACCATTTTGAACATGATTTAATCGATACTCTGTTCTTCAACAAAATACAACCAACCTTAGTATCAATGAATTTTGAGCCGAACTGTTATGTCAAATTGATTGTTAGATCGAATTTTGACTGTCCAGGCTCTGATACCAATTGTTAGGATCGGAGGCTCTCATGATTGTGTTTGTTTGTATGTTTTGAACAAATTGTGAATATGAAAACATGTAAAGTGCAGCGGAAATGAAAACAAACTTTGTAAACACAATCAAATGGAGAAAATAGTTTGATAAACAATTGCTTCTCATAGAGTCAAAAGATTTACAAAGCAAAGCAAAAGATTACAGATGCTTACAAACTAAACTCCCCCTCAGCCGGATACCCCAAGGCTGGTTGCACACAAGATGAAAGGATTAGACATGAGGAGAAGAACCCGCTCAGTCAATCAAATGTAACAGTACAGGGTACTGTTACATTTATAGGCAAACCAAACCACTGAGGTATCTCAGCTGACGTCACTATGAAAGCGACGTCTAACAGCCTAACAACCTGTATCTACTGTCCTTACACAAACACTGCTAACCTAACCACTGACTATACATAAAACAGATATTTCACTAAACAGCTGCTTTCTCTTTAGGTCAGTGCTTTCCTCCAGGTTGATCAGTCCTTGATTGAGCAGTGCTTTACCATCAGTAGTTGTGACCAGCAGTGTTGGATACTTCAGGGTTTTCATCAGCAGTTGAAAGGACAGCAGCAGTTGAATATGAGCAGCAGATAGAGACCATCAGTTGTTATAAATCACTTTCAAGGGGAGAGCAAAGTGTAAACTGCTGCTTATTGTGAATCCTCTGTTGTGACCTGGTTTTGGCTTTACATTATCTGTTCCTCTGGTAGGGTTCAATCCCAACATCTATCTTGGGAATTCTCCTTGTTGCTGGTTTCCTTCTGCGAACACGCCTCCATCACACAAATCTTCTTCTTTTCTTTGATTTTGATTTCTCTGGAGGTGGAGCTTGAAATTCCATGGGTTCTTCCACATCGGCCAAGTAACTAGTAAAATCTCTAGAAACTTCTATTTTCACAGGGTATAGATTGAGATTCTCAAGGGCTTTAGACAATTCATTCATGCTGTTTAGCATTTATGAAGAAACACACAAATTTTAGGTTAAATTTTTGTTAAGTTTTCACAGAATCACAAAATAGAAAATTTAATATTAATTACAAATATCTAATAATCCATTTTATTGAAACAAAATATTTATTTTTAGTACACTAAAATATTAAAGTTTCTGACTTATGGATAATATGGGTGCTAATACTGAGTCAGGGTGTTGGTAGTTTAAAGATTAACATTTGCTGCTACAGTAGCTAACATATAAAGATCTGCCCATTTTTCATCTAACTCATCTTCCCATGGTGGTTTATCACCTATTTCCTGAGTTTCCTTATTATTCATCACTTCTTTTGGTTGTGACTTCTTCCTCATTTTCTCTTGACTTTTTCTAATAATCAAACTTCTTTTATTAGGAGAAAGTGGTTTCTCATATTGTGCCTTACGAACAAATATTCCCTCCTTAGTATCTACTGAGTATCTTGAGGAATTTGATTGGGATGAGAATCCCTTATCTTTTGGTACACTATCTAATTGACGATAGATGTCCGAGAGTCTCTGTTTACCCGTACTGTAACTAATAAGTAGTCAGTTAATAAAACACATAATCATAAAATGGCAATCAGGAAAGTTAAGTATTTCATAAATACTTAATAGGCTTAAATCAGTGGCTCGATCAGTGGCTCAATTAGTAGCTCTGATACCACCTTTTCCTGTCACGGCCCCAGCCCCGGTTTGACCTGGTCAGGAGCCGCGGGACAGGAACCCGTGGTATTTATTTTATGTGACAGCGGAAGATTTTCACAGGATCTTTTTAAAACATGAAATGCCCGATTATTTTATTTCATAATGCGGGATAAACCCCGTAATTTACAGTAGAGGAATTTCACAAGTAAATTCCCTGATTTATAAAACATGTTTATTCATTTTTACTGAGACACCTCTTCAAGCTTGTTAGTGCTCCGTAGCACATTTCCTTGATTTACAGCAGGTCGCCTGAAACATGTTTTAAAAATATTTTATCAGCGGGGAAATGCTGGCGAGTTATTCAAATTTGATAAAACGACACATGGTTATAAATTACAGCATAAGAGCGATTACAATGGCTTCTATCTTATTTTTATTTGGCGCCGTGTCACCTGGTGACGATGGTCATACCACTATTGGGTCTTTCCCCAAGTAGTGACGTTTATCACAGTTAGAATTTATTAGCCTAATGTCACGACCCCCAACCCACCCTGGACAGAATCGGGAGCTGCGAACAGCCAAGTGGTACCGGTGATTATTTTGAAAAATATTGCAGCAGAAATTTCATCAGGACCGTGAGTTAGGAAAAATATCAGAGTTTAGAAAACACCGGATTTTATTTATTAAATAGATGGGATAAACCCATGTTTTACAAAGGTAGCTTTAAAAAGGGATAAACCCAATTACATAAAATAATATTTCTTAATTTGATTTAATTAATTAAATAAGCCACTTCTTGAAGCCTTTCAGTGCCGTATCCATCTCTTACTCCAATCTACTGTAAATACCTGAAACGCGTTTTTAAAAAGGTTTTGTCAGCAGGAAATACTGGTGAATCATTTTTTTATTAAAACGACACGTTGTTATAATTTACAGTATTAAGAGAGATTACAATGTTTCCAGATATCAACCAACTACCCATGGTATTTGTCACTCGACCCATTGGCCCTCCCGTTGTCCAATGGTGTCTGTGACTATTGTCATATCACCCCTTTGGCTAACTCGTTGTCCAATGGTGAAGATTATCAAGTAATGTATACAAAACCCCACATACCAGCTGTAATTTGGTGATTACATAAACTTAATCACTGTAATTATAACTTTGAATATAAATATGCTTTTATAAACAAATTTGATAAAAAGTGAATGACTCACATTATAAGCATGCAGATTTATACGGGCAGAGCTTAGCCTATTGATTAGTCTTGTAATCCTAGTGCACACGAACTAGGTAAGTAACTAATACAGCATTTACGAAAACTCATGAGATTAAAACCCTCACGACAAATGACAAAGTGCAATCACTTAAACATCCATCGGATTCACAACAAATGACAGAGTATTCCCTGAGTTCGGGTGGTACTCAAACATCCTGTCGGAATCATGACTAATGACAAAGGATAACACTTAAACATCCGGTCGGATAGTTTCAATTGTTCGGATATTGAATCGTAGCAGCGATCGAGTTAATACCCTGTTATTGCGGCAGCGTTTCGTGTTGTGTGTGTTTTGTAGTAAACAAGTGATATCTCGACGTAGGAAATGAATTTTAACGTCGTTTCAACGCAGAAATGCAAATCCCAAACTCCTGTATTTATACTGAGATTTTGACCCCCTCGCGTGACGCGAGGGGTCCCCCTATGGGCTTCGCGTGACACGAAGGTCCACCTTATCTCATAGGATTGCCACGTGTCCAACTAGCTTAGCTGAATCGACGGATTTTCAAAATTCGATTCTGACAGCAAGATATTAGGATAATCGTAACTAGGAAATACCCCCCCCCCCCCCCTGAGTTTTAGGTGCCCTGATTCTGATTGTTCTGAAATTTTTAGAGTTTATGTAGGATTACTTAGGGGTCTTAACTAAGGTTTCCTTGTGAACAAAATATAACAATAAATAATAGTTTTGGTGAGAGTTGTTATGGTTTGGGACAAAAAGGGAATAAAACGGTGAGAAAAGAGAATGGACCCACTTTGTAACTTTAGGGTTCAATTAGAAAACCTGCTGGTAGAATTTAGGGTATAATTTCTGAGCTATATAAAAATATATATTTGTAATTGTGTTAAGTATAGTACCCCTAATTCAACCTTATCCCAATGTCCCGGGACCGAATCCCAACAACTTAGTCGGGCAGAGCCCTGACATAAGTTATGAGGCTCAAATCAATCGGAAAGGGTAGCAGCGATCGTGAGTTAAAACACTTAAAACGGGACAGGGCTATATTATTATTATGATGTAATAATAAAAGCTATAGAATGGAAAGTGGCGACAGAAATATGGAATTTGTTTGCAAACTTTCTTTAGAAAGGCCATCAATTTATATTGAAGGTATAGGATCCTTGTCATCTTATTTTTCTCAAATTCTAAGACACGTATGTACTTTATTTCATACATTTGTTTTTATTTTATTTGATGAATTTTAGATATTTATCAACAAAATACGTATGCAACAACTTTTTCAAATATAACCTTATTTTATTTATTTATCATTCTTATCATCACACACACGTAGACAAGAATTGAAATATGTTAACTTATTATTATTATTATTATTATTATTTTATTAATATATATTATAATTAATTTAACTGCTTCACTCATTTGGCGTGTATAACTTCTAAAATATAAATTTTTATAAAATAATAAATATATTATTAGAACGAGAATATTTTTGTCTATATTTTGAACAAAGTTTCATTAAAAACAGAGTAGGTTCAAAATACAATGTATTTTTATATTTTAATTATTACACGGTTTCTAGGCCCGTCTAGGTACTTCATATTTCTTACAGTCAACTTACCCGTAGGCTACCTGTTTAATAATATAAGTTTTTATATACTTTTATTTTATTTAGAAAGGTCACCCATATACAAGCCAATTAATTAGTATAATATTTCAACCAACTATGTAAAATTGTGTTTAAAACTATTTGGTTTGAATATTTATATTAAAAATAAACTAGTTACTAGTGGTTAAACCTATAATTCTTATATGATAAAAATAAGAATGTTACATCCTCCCCACCTTGTTTTAAATCTCGTCCTCGAGATTTGGGTTACGATATTTCTTTTAGACTTATGTCATATTTTAGTCAATAAAAACAATATTAAAGTAGATGACACAGAATTAAAATATCAAATTTTGTGAACACGAGTTGTACAATAAGTAGGATTCAATGGTTCAATTGAATTAGTTCAAGAAATCGACGACAAACGAATGAGATGAAATGATATAATTTCCAAGGTAACTAGGTTCAAGCCAAAAGATATATGATCAATAGGTATTTAAAATGAACGTGAAGGACTTTTAGAATCAATAAAAAAAATTCTTTGTCAAAAGAAAGCTTACTTTGATTGGCAACTGAGGAAGACTTAGAATTGACAGGTTCCAAATGAAATACAAGCATGAAAATGATATGTCAAATATTAAATTATGATATGAGAAAATCAATGTTCTGAGATGAGTGAATTGTAAGGATACACAAAAAGACAATAGAGTTAGTGTATTATTGTTTTGAGTTCCAAGTTGTTTTAATTGTGAAACAATGTGATAGTACACTATTAGTGATCATATTTTTCATACTATGTCCTAGAGATCAAAATATAATAAGAACAAATTGTTTTGGCATGACCAACCATTATATTATATTTGTAAAGCAAATGTAATATATATTATTTGTGTCCCTGTCTGAACCGTATCTTACATATCAAATATAAATACTATGTAATATATATATTATTTGTTACGCATTTTTTTTACTATATGTAAATGGTCACCACTTTTAAATATTATTTTAGTATTTTACTATACTATGTAAAATAACTTATATTTACTATGTAATATATATTACAAAACACCGCAATGAAGTTATTACATTACAAAATATTTTAGTATTATTATTTTGTAAAAGAAATCACTATTATTTATAACGTTAAATGAAAGTTGTAAATAAAGGTGTAAAAATATTTATTGTACAGTATTTGTAAAATATTTTATAAATATATAACACTTAATGGGTCGATTCTATGTGATTACTTATTTTCATTTTGAAACCATATAACGATGTGAATGTATTTACAAATGTTTTAAATAAGTGAAAACGGGGACTATTCTTATATATTACAATGTTCCCCTAACCCAACGTAGTTGATGACTACCATATTATTCTTATATGGTCATTTTCTTGCCAGAGCGTTTCGGTACATAGTTACCACAAAACATGTGATAGACAATTAGTTATATAATTTTATTCGTCCCTCTAATTCTTGTATTGTTTTATGAAATATGTCTTTTCCTTATAGT
Source organism: Helianthus tuberosus (assembly GCA_030545235.1). Taxonomy (NCBI): domain Eukaryota; kingdom Viridiplantae; phylum Streptophyta; class Magnoliopsida; order Asterales; family Asteraceae; genus Helianthus; species Helianthus tuberosus. Next base: position 107,436,210 of record CM060430.1, on the reverse strand, counting down.
ACAAAGTATATATATATATATAAAATTAAAATTGACTAAATAAGTATGATGACTTAATTTATATACATTAACTAGTCATTATCATGGTTGGATATTGGTTAGTGCTGCCTTGTTTAAGCATAGGTGATCAGTCCATGCCTAACTAAGGCTAGGCTATCTAATACCTGCCCCTGACAATAACCCTAGTACTTAAAAATACTACTACTACTACTACTACTAATTACCAAAAATAAATAACTAAACATAAACTTAAATGAGAGTATACTTCAAACATAATTTTTTATACATATATAAAAATATAAATTCTTTACCTCAATGGTTTAACAAGAATTTTTAAATATAGTAATACTATATTGTAAATTAGGTAATTACTTATGGAAGTTTCCATATATATAATCAATTAAATTTATATAATGTTTTAAATTCATTGACTCGATATCAAAGAGTCATTGTTTTGCAATAATGCGGTTCACAATGCAAAAAGCGGAATGATATTGGAGTTTGGATAACATAACAAATCGGAATGAAGCCCTCCAGTGGTCTTCATAAATCAAACGAACCATATGCGTAACAAACAGTGCATGTGTAACGTGTGGATTTACCAAGAAATGAAATAGATCAATATTCACTACTATGAAAGAAATCCTCATGGTATGATGACCATTAGGAGGAGTAGTAATGCAAAAGTCTATTCACAGAGGTCAGAATTTTAACAAAAGAAATTTAAGAATTTTTTTATCTGGAAATTTTAGGTGATACCCGTTGTTAAGTGACATTACCAGAGAATGTCGAATAAAATGAAATAGGGGAGTTGCAAAGGTATGTGACTCCTTTTTCAGTGATAATAATTATGACTCTGATTAGACTGTTCATCTATGGATGTGAAATATTGTTCCAACGTACCTCAGCGAGATTCATGTCGTTTGTAGGATCACTTGGCAAAGTACCGCTTTTTGATCAGTAGTTCTCCTACTGACGGAATTAACATTGGTGTCATCGTGCCTAATTTATATTTTCAAAAGGTCTTGCCTTGTGTGTGATATATTTCAATGTCTGTGGACGTATAATTTAAGTTTCATGTGTTTTCTTGTGCACTAGCACAATTTTACTTGCTTCGTACTTGCGTATTGGAAATTCTTATATTTTTGATGGCGGACCAACTTAAAGGGTTTCCATCGTTTATTTTGTCGCATGAGTTACGAGACAGATGATCAAACGAAATAATGTTTGATATTGGAATTATAGATATATGCAAGAGATTCCTAATAAAGAAATCTAGATTTATTATTGACACATATGCTTGTGCTATATTCTTAATTGACTTTTGGAACTTCTTATAGATATACATATTTATATAATCACATATTTCATATGCTATAATATACATCCCTTTATAAGGTCAATGTATTTAACAGATTCATATTTCCAAAACCATTCAGATATCAGGTCATGATACTATTTAGGGAAAACTTGTCATTTGTTTGACATATTATATACCCCGTCTTATCCGGTTCTCGCCGGAGAGGTAACCTCAGTATATTCGAACAAGCTGGAGAGTCTGCTACACCATACCCAGTCTTGCCGGAGAAAATTTTCTATTTCCCATAAATAGTATCTTTTCAAGATTTTTAAAAGTGTCTCTCTTAATAGGGCTTTTATCCAGAATCAAGGAAATTTGTATTCCCGTAACATGTCTTATTCTAGACCAAGTAATATCAATAAGCAAGAATTAATAGCAATTTAATTATTATTGCATGCAATGTTCTAATTACCTTTCTTATGATATACCAAAACCCATAAGTACTTAGCTTATCTTGAAGCTTATACTAAGGCATCTTTTCTTAAGTTCAAGTCTAAATACTATCCTGTGTGCTACTAGTTAATAGCAATCTCCTAACTCTTTTATATAAGCTTAGGTATGATTATCATAACACCTATAGGCTTAAATCAGTGGCTCTGATACCACCTTCTGTCACGACCCCCGACCCACCCTGGACGGAATCGGGAGCCGCAAACAGCCAAGTGGTACCGGTGATTATTTTGAAAAATATTGCAGCAAAAAATTCATCAGGACCGTGAGTTAGGAAAAATATCAGAGTTTAGAAAACACCGGATTTTATTTATTAAATAGATGGGATAAACCCATGTTTTACAAAGGTAGCTTTAATAAGGGATAAACTCAATTACATAAAATAACATTTCTTAATTTGATTTAATTAATAAAATAAGCCACTTCTTGAAGCCTTTCAGTGCCGTATCCATCTCTTACTCCAATCTACTGTAAATACCTGAAACGCGTTTTTAAAAAGGTTTTGTCAGCAGGAAATACTGGTGAATCATTCTTTTTATTAAAACGACACGTTGTTATAATTTACAGTATTAAGAGAGATTACAATGTTTCTAGATATCAACCAACTACCCATGGTATTTGTCACTCGACCCATTGGCCCTCCCGTTGTCCAATGGTGTCTGTGACTATGGTCATATCACCCCTTGGCTAACTCGTTGTCCAATGGTGAAGATTATCAAGTAATGTATACAAAACCCCACATACCAGCTGTAATTTGGTGATTACATAAACTTAATCACTGTAATTATAACTTTGAATATAAATATGCTTTTATAAACAAATTTGATAAAAAGAGAATGACTCACATTATAAGCATGCAGATTTATACGGGCAGAGCTTAGCCTATTGATTAGTCTTGTAATCCTAGTGCACATGAACTAGGTAAGTAACTAATACAGCATTTACGATAACTCACGAGATTAAAACCCTCACGACAAATGACAAAGTGCAATCACTTAAACATCCATCGGATTCACAACAAATGACAGAGTATTCCCCGAGTTCGGGTGGTACTCAAACATCCTGTCGGAATCACGACTAATGACAAAGGATAACACTTAAACATCCGGTCGGATAGTTTCAATTGTTCGGATATTGAATCGTAGCAGCGATCGAGTTAATACCCTGTTATTGCGGCAACGTTTCGTGTTGTGTGTGTTTTGTAGTAAACAGGTGATATCTCGACGTAGGAAATGAATTTTAACGTCGTTTCAACGCAGAAATGCAAATCCCAAACTCCTCTATTTATACTGAGATTTTGACCCCCTCGCGTGACGCGAGGGGTCCCCCTATGGGCTTCGCGTGACGCGAAGGTCCACCTTATCTCATAGGATTGCCACGTGTCCAACTAGCTTAGCTGAGTCGACGGATTTTCGAAATTCGATTCTGACGGCAAGATATTAGGATAATCGTAACTAGGAAATACCCCCCCCCCCCAAGTTTTAGGGGCCCTGATCCTGATTCTGATTGTTCTGAAATTTTTAGGGTTTATGTAGGATTACTTAGGGGTCTTAACTAAGGTTTCCTTGTGAACAAAATATAATAATAAATAATAGTTTTGGTGAGAGTTGTTATGGTTTGGGACAAAAAGGGAATAAAACGGTGAGAAAAGAGAATGGACCCACTTTGTAACTTTAGGGTTCAATTAGAAAACCTCCTGCTGAATTTTGGGTATAATTTCTGAGCTATATAAAATTATATATTTGTAATTGTGTTAAGTATAGTACCCCTAATTCAACCTTATCCCAATGTCCCGAGACCGAATCCCAACAACTTAGTCGGGCAGAGCCCTGACATAAGTTATGAGGCTCAGATCAATCGGAAAGGGTAGCGGCGATCGCGAGTTAAAACACTTAAAACGGGACATGGCTTTATTATTATTATTATGAGATAATAATAAAAGCTATAGAATGGAAAGTGGCGACAGAAAAATGGAATTTGTTTGCAAACTTTTTATAGAAAGGCCATCAATTTATATTGAAAGGTATAGGATCCTTGTCATCTTATTTTTCTCAAATTCTAAGACACGTATGTACTTTATTTCATACCTATGTTTTTATTTTATTTGATGAATTTTAGATATTTATCAACAAAATACGTATGCAACAACTTTTTCAAATATAACCTTATTTTATTTATTTGTTTATCATTCTTATCATCACACACACGTAGACAAGAATTTAAATATGTTAACTTATTATTATTATTATTATTTTATTAATATATATTATAATTAATTTAACTGCTTCACTCATTTGGCGTGTATAACTTCTGAAATATAACTTTTTATAAAATAATAAATATATTATTAGAACGAGAATATTTTTGTCTATATTTTGAACAAAGTTTCATTAAAAATAGAGTAGGTTCAAAATACAATGTATTTTTATATTTTAATTATTACACGGTTCCTAGGCCCGTCTAGGTACTTCATATTTCTTACAGTCAACTTACCCGTAGGCTACCTGTCTAATAATATAAGTTTTTATATAATTTTATTTTATTTAGAAAGGTCACCCATATACAGGCCAATTAATTAGTATAATATTTCAAACAACTATGTAAAATAGTGTTTAAAACTATTTGGTTTGAATATTTATATTAAAAATAAACTAGTTACTAGTGGTTAAACCTATAATTCTTATATGATAAAAATAAGAATGTTACACCTAACCCGTGAGAAATTAGTAATGTGCACAATACCCCACTAGCCAGTGATTCAAGATAACCACGACTTAATCCCTGTAATTATAACTTTTGAAAATGGAGTATTGTAAAATACTTTTGATAAAAGAGAATAACTCACATTGCAGATTTAATACGGGCAGAGTCTAGCCTACTGATTAGCCTTGTAACCTAATTAAAATATCAATGCACACAAACTAGGTCAGTAACTAATACAGCATTTACGATAACTCACGAGATCGAAACATTCTCAACGAATGACAAAGTGCAATACTTAAATATCCATCGAATTCACGACGAATGACAAAGTATAACCCATGTTTGAGCAGCACTTAAACATCCATTGGATTGATTTGTATCGATCGGACATTAAATCGTATCAGCGATCGAGTTGTTACCCTGTATTGCGGCAACATTTCGTGCTGTGTGTGTGTGTTTTGTAGTAAACAGACTATAACTCAGTTTACGAATTGAGTTTTAACGTCGTTCCAACTCCAAAATGAAAGTCCCACAACCCTCTATTTATACTGAAAATTTGACCCCCTTGCGTGACGCGAGGGGTTACGTTGGGGGCGTCGCGTGACGCGAGGGGCACCACCCTATTATAGGGTAGCCCCGTGTGTTTGTAGCTCAGATGAGTCAGCGGATTTTTAAAATTCGATTTTGACAACAAGTTATGTGGATAATCGTAAATAGGGAATACCCCCCCTGAGTTTTAGGGGCCCTGATCCTGATTCTGATTGTTCTGAAAATTTTAGGGTTTATACAGAATCACTTAGGGGTCTTAATTAGGGTTTTCTATTGGACAATAAATCATAAGAAATAGTAATTTTTAATGAGGGTTGTTACATCAAGCTTGTGGAAAACAACCAGTGGTGGGGTGCGGTCGGGTTTTTTGCCTAAAAAATACACTAATTTTTTTTTTCAAGGGGTGCGCCCGCCCACCCTAGGCTTCACCTAGGTCCGCCCCTAAAAACAAGCATACAGAAGCCCCACAATCATGAGTTTGATTGGGAACAAGGTTGGTACAAATTATTCATAAGATGAACATGAACAAGAACATGTTGTGAAAGTTATATCAAAATAGAAAATAAACTCCACTTTGGACCCTATTAAGGTGATGTACCAAGCATGGTTTATCATGGTAACCCTTAGGTAACATCCCTAGAGGTGTTCCAAAGAAGGAGGATCAAGAAAAAGTGAAAAAAAGTGAGTTGGAAGCTCATTTTTGTGCTGGAGAGTATTCTGCCCAAAATTGAGAAAAGTGGAGATTTGAGAGTGTTAGAGAGAGTGTTTGGAGTGTGGAAAATGTTTAGAGGTGGTAAGGGGTTGTATTTATAGTTGTGATTAGGGTTTGGGTGTTAAATGAGGTAGTTAGGGGTTGAAAGGAGGAAAATGGTGCCAAAATTCGCGAGTTTTAAAAGATTCTGCCAGATCTGGTCATTTTGCACGGTCGTGCGGATTAAGTGCACAGTCGTGTGGATCACGGGATGCAGGGTAGTGCACATCAGGTTCTCGACCATGCGGATTGCAGCACGCATGGTCGTACACATCAGGTGCATGGGTATGCGGCACCTGCAGATTTTACCAAACTTTCAGAATTTGCAGTTTTGCCCCTAGAGTTTGATAATTCAATTATTTTATGCTAAAAACTTATAATTAAACATATTTTGGGTACTTTAAGTGATATGCAAGTATGTATAATGTATAAACATGCATAAATAATATTCCAAAGATAAAATAGACTCGGTGTATGTCTCAGTTTGTGTAATAAACACGTATATCGTGATTTTTTGCACAATGAATAAGCATGAATTAAACATAATTGATTTAAAATATGATTTTCATTATAATCAAGGTCTCAGTATTACAGAGATTGAAAATGATATACAAATACAAGTTTCTAAAAATAGAAATGTGAATACAACTTTCTAAATATGGAAAGTACAGAAATGCAGAGCGTTACACCAAACATAGTCTTTGATAGTTTTATACTTTTAACTTGTTTCAAATCAGGTCAATAAACTATGTTTTTACATATGTATGTTGAAACAATATCACCTGTAACATACTCATGTTTCCTTGAAAAACATTTTTTTTTTGAAGTTTAGTGAACATTTCTAAAAATATTAGCACAATATCTAAAATGACAAAAGGTGAAATTAAATTCGATACAATATCAAATAACAATTTAATTTTAGCTAATTACATTATGTGACACGAATTTGGCTCATAAATCTCGATATTAAGTTCATACTCGATGTAGGTTAAGTGTTAGAAAATGTGAACATATATATATTAGACGTAGTATGGTATGACTTGCATTTTGATTATTTTAGAGTTTAGTTTGGTACCCTGAAGTACCTCCAAACCTCTCCTTGAGTGAGGACCACATGTCCTTCATTATTGAAAGTTTTTGAATTCGCACACGATGTTGTTGTTCACGTTGTTGAACAACATAACACAATCTTACTTTGAGGAATTATACCCCTTACAATCTTTCAGGTGTCAGAGTTGTAGTTCTTTCCTTAAGTTGGTGCACGGTGGCTTTTAATCTATTAATAATCTCATTCTCTTCCTACATGTATTGCATTTTCATGCTTGATTTGGAAATCACAACTATCACCATTGAGCATCTATTACTTCTTTCATGACTTAAGAGTTTTTTTGAACGACAATAACGTCACAAGCAAAGTTTCAACTCAGGACCGCTAGGATATAAACTAGATTCATGACTTAGATATCATGTTCTCTTAATTAGTTCACGCGTTAGACAATAAAAGGTAATAGGTTAATCTTAGACATATGTAACAAATTTTCTTATGTATTCCAATAATCATGTAGATGAGGATGTGCCAGGTCATATATATATATATATGTATATATACACACACACCTACCGTGAGCATGAAAAACTCACACGCTTCACTTGGTACTTCAACTTAATAGTTTTTATTATGTATTGCAAGTTGAATCCTACAAAAAGAGGTGCATTTAGTAGCTTAGGGAACATGTATATTTAGCCATAACCTTTTAGTTTATACCTTATAACTCAGTTTCTCTCTTAATTAATCAACTTGGTTTATATAGACTAACTCTAACTTACTAACCAAGAAATTACCGTTCTAATATAACTCAGTTTGGGAACTTAACTAATTTAATCAACTTGTCAAATTTGGTCCATCAAGTTCACCAACTTGTAGCTTTGTTTAAACCCATATAATTATCATGTTAATCCCCTTGCTTGGGCCAAACAACATTGACCGAGCAATCACCCCCTAATTGTTGAATCCGAAATAGGTTGGTTTTTGTCTCCCAGATTTTCATCTTTGTCTTGATCCTAACAAGGCTCTTCTTAATCTCTTACTATGTGGTTTGGGCTCCGTTTAGCTTGAACAAACACTTGCTTCTTGTGATCAATACACATCCTTCTTTGAGCTTGAATACCTTTCTTAACCTTTCCTTTGAATTCTTGAGCATTCTTCTTTGGACTTTGAATTTTGGGTTTAAGAATAACACTTGGATCTTTGAGTGGATTCTGACACGTACTAGGCTTATCATTTTTTCGTCCTACTTGTTGTAGATCCCTACCTGCAAAATTCTTCTTTCAAATCAAGCTAGAATTTGTACCAGGACTCTCTACTTTGAGGTTGATCTTGTATAAATGATTATTGGTCCTTGTGACCTTCATCATAAGCTTACCTGTCATGTGATTCGATGCACCATTGTCGAGATACCAAGTGTCTTATTTCCATTGGCTCGGTCTCGTATTGCTTTGGAATTACGCCTTATTCATTGAGATAAACTGTCTCTTGATCACATCTCATCAGAATTAAAGACAGATCCAAATCATCGGTTTCAACTAAGTTAGTTTCTTGTTGTTTCTTCAATCGCCCCGGATGCACTGACGTAGAGTGGCCGAATTTATCGCAACGGTAAACACTGAACCTGTGATATATCCTTCCTTCCACTTTGACGATCATTGCTTCTTCTTTGACCCATGATCTTGACCATCCTGGCTTCGACTTCCATCTTGGTCATTATCATCCTGGTCTTGACCTCTACCTCGGTCCCATCCTTTTCCTTTATATGAATTACAATTCTGATTATTAAGTGAGAACTTTAATATCAGGTTACCTTGTTGTTCTTTTAAGGCTCCTCATATTTTATTTGTTTTTCTCATGATTTTAAACGACCAACAACATCATCAAACGAAACCGTATTAAGATCAACTACCTGTTCGATCGAAGTCACTATGTGAATAAATCATCTCGATAGCTCGTCTAGAAACTTCTTGACTAGTTTAGGCTCATCAATCGTAGAACCCAAAGAAGTCTCTGAAGCAAACCAAAATAATGTACTAGCAACTCACCAACTGAACTCTGATATTTGTCCTTATATTTTCAAACTCGGACATTAAAGTTTGTAACTTCGCTTCCCTAACCCGATTAGCCCCGAGATGTCTTCTCTTTAAAGCGTCCTACATATCTTAGTTGGATCAGATTACCAACTTGCAAAATCTAAGTTTTGGGTATCGACTGAAAAAACAACACAATCGCCATGTTGTTCTTCTTAGCATCCAATATCATTCCATGTTCAACTTGAACCTAGACTTTGCAAACATTAAAAATCACCATCATTTGCGTACCCCATATTGTATAATTTGTCTATAAGAACATGGGTTACACGAGACTAGCCGAATTGTTTTCTATTACCATAACAATTTGTTATGGTCAATCACTATCTGCCATCTTATCTCATCTCTTGTAAGATAGCGTCGTAGAACCTCCTTGCTCCAGTCAGTTGGAACTAACACAAACTGATCACTCCTGAACTACTTGTTAGAACCGAACCCGTCAACTCATAGAAACCCGGTCACGAATACCTCTTGAAAAACCGAATCGTTGTTCAATAAACCTTAAGTCTTCAAAAATATTATGTTATAAGTGTTTTTTTAACCGATGTGCAACACGAGTTGTAAAAAAAAAAAAAAAAAAAACACTTTTTCTTAATTAATTGCTTGTGAAAAGAAAATTGTTTTCTTTTAATCTTAGTCCTCGAAAACAACAATCCAAAAGAAATTCTTTCTTACTTTGTACCATAAGGAAAACCCTATTTCAACAAAAACCCGATCTGAACCCCACTGTTACCGAGTTCGCCGTTGGTCTTAATTTACAACCACATTCCTGCGAGCGATAGCTCACACTTTTCATCGAAAATCGATTTTCCGAGCATTTGTCGATTGCCGGAAAAAAATGATGTTGACGTTAATCAGGAAGTAGCTGATCGCCAGTCCGTAACCTTCTTAGCCGCTGAACATAATTGATTACCCGTTTGGTTTTCAACGATTGAATTTGGCTCTGATACCATTTCAAGTCTCAAATGAATATCAAACCATATAACAAACGATGAATGTGGATTGAATAATTCTCATATACATAAAATGTAACGCAAAAACTGATTACAACTCTCAAATCATAAATCAGTTTCTCTCTTAAAATGCTAAACCCTAACTTGGTTTATATAGACTAACCCTAACTTGCTAGCCAATTAGGAAAGTTGTCAAATTTAACCATCTTACCAAATTTTGTCCCTCAAGTTGGTGAACTTGTAACCTCTTTAAACCCATTTAATTACCGAGTTGGTCTTCTTACTCGGGCCAAACACCAATTGAACCAACAAACATGCTATGTATATTCGTTTTTTTCTCAGTCAAAAATGCATCCAACCTTCTTACATCTTACTCAATGCTACTACATGAGGTTAAAATAGCTAGGGGGTTTGATTAGAAGTCTAAATTATCCAACTGTAATACTGGTTTGTAAAGTTAACGGAACCCGATTGCTTATCAAACAACAACCGTATAATACAATATGTAAATAACTTGGTTTGAAGTCCAACAACTGAGTCTGAAACTTGGTGATAGAAGACTTTTTTATTGTTAATATTTTAGTATACAGAACCATGTTCTTTACCATCAACTGGGTTCTATTTTAGTTTTATTAATTAAATTTACAAATAAGATAGCAATTTCTGGAATAACAATGTTTTGTTTAATTAATCAACAAATGAGGCTCAAAGTGTATTATACATACTACTTTTGTATTCAAAGCAAAACTTAATCTGCCTTTTTAAATAACAAAACTAAATTAACTAAGATTATACCACTTTTGGATTAACATATACCGGTTCTTGGAAAGAAAAAAAAAACGGATTTATAGAACAATGTTTGATGTAAGTATCCGTGTTTATGTTAATGTAATTGGCCGAACTTGTACGTAGAGTGCCTGAACATGTTATATAACCCGGCGTTTTTCTTTAAGAAAACAAGAATGTATCAAGAGATATATATGTGCCTTTTCGTATAGGGCAATTTCCTAGAAACACCTAGCAAACAGGGGCGCAGGTTACAAGGGGCGGGAGGGGGCGGCCGACCCCTCGAACTTTTCGCTCAGTAGTGGAGAGTATGTAGTTTTCGTATAGAAATTTTTTGGTATATACGTTTTCAACCCCCCGATTTTATAGAAAATTTGGGTATGTACGTTTTCGACCCCCCAGTGAGAAATCTCAAGCTTCGCCACTGCTAGCAAACAAGATGATGTTATATTTTTACATAATGGGGCAACTAAATCTGAATCAAAGAAAGAGGTGAAAATAAAGTGTCCTATAAATGAAGTGTGATTATACTATTTTCAGGAAGGTTAGTAGTTTTACTTATTTTGGATATTATATGACAGTGAAAGTTAAATATGTGACACATGCTAGCCATTAATGTATGTTGTTTCTTATCTATGTTCTAAAGTTCATTTCATGTCACTTTTGCCCTTTACTACAACTCAATTCACTGCCAGTTATATTTGACATCCCCAGTCACCATCTTTCTGATGTGATATCTATAGGTCGAGACGTTACATGTTACATTTGTACAATTTAATTAATAAAAAGTAGGCCATTTCCACCAAGCTTAAAGCTATCAATACAAATAATTAATCTCTTGAACCTACTTCCATCTGTATAATTTGCTGGTTATAATAGCTTATCTATAATAATAATATACAAGTTTTCAATCTTATTAACAACGAGATTCGACAGTGCGATTGCTTTTATGAGATTTGTTTCGCAATACTGAACGAAATCTGAACCAAGAGTACACATGGCATTCCTTTAATTCACCATCTTTAATTTTGATATTAACTTGCAGAAAATAATGTTAAGAAATGAATTTTGACATAGATAAACATTTAACATAAACCGTTCATGTATTAAATAAAAAGTTTAAAGAAAGTAGGCACAAGAATAAAATACTAATCCGCATGAGAATGTAAAAGTAGAAGATTAAATCAAAAGTTGAAAGCGATGATTCAAATCTAATTAATAAATGCAACAAATATATATTAACTTGAGAGATATTAATAAAACAAAAGTTAGTTGAGGAAATCAATAAGAAAATTAAACAATGAAAGATAAAAAAAAGTGAAAGAGACAAATCAAAGAAACATGAACAATCAAGTTATAGTACTTACTTGGATTGATTTTGATTGGTCATTTCACATGATATGAGATCCACCATTGCCAAACAAGAAAAGAAAGCCCATGCCAAACAATCATGAAAGAGTTTACAACTACAAGCCTTCTTTGTATGATAAACTGTTGGTAATGAGTAATTGAAGCTGCAACCATGACCTGATTAACCTTTCTTTACCCTATCCATAAACACACACTGGATACACCATGAAAACACACACACACACACACTAGAACACCCCACAAGACACAGTTAATCTACATACACACTAGAAACCATGACACAAACACACATAGGCAAATCAGTTTGGCAATATCAGATCATGCTGGCAGCTTCAATCTCTCATACAAACATAAACTGAATAAAGATAGATAGAGAAGAACAAAAAATAGAGAATTTATGGCTGGAATAGTACTCTCTACTCTTGTAAAGCTTATATATCTCTCTTGTAAACAGTATCATCTTATATAGAGAGAGATCTCAACAGTAATGAGGTTTTGTGCCTTTCTTCCAGCTATTCAAAGTTGACCTATTCCTCTCTCTCTCTCTCTAGCTATACTCTCTCTCTCTATAAGTATATATTAATTAATTAATTAAAGAAACAAGAAGCATATGTACAGATTTTTGTATGATCCATCTCTGTTAATGTTTATAAAGATATGATAAAAAAAGGGACCACTAATCAGAGGTATCAGTTTCTCAAACTAATTTCCTTACATTTCTCTATCTCTTGTACCCTAACTTTCTTTTATTGCCCCCACATATGAAATTGTGACTTCAATACAATCTTCCCTTTAAAACACGTCATGAAAATAATCAAATATTTGTTCTACTCTCAATATTATGTTGAGATTAATACACTCTTCTTTAATGAATCACATCCGTTGAACATTATGGTTCATAGTTTTGTTAGGTACATCAATTTGGCGTGTTCGGTGGATGTGCCCTTTCTGCAACGAGTATGAGGAAACGGTGGATCATTTGTTTACAGCATGTTCGGTGGCGATTCGAGTGTGGGCAGGTATTAGTGCTTGTGCAACATTCCTCAGATCTTCGCCTTCGAATTCAAAGATTTGATGGACATTCATAATTATAATCAAGATGGGAAAAAAATGAAAAAGATTGTCCGTGGGCTGGTTATTATCTCGTGTTGGTGTATATGGAAAGGCAGGAACGAATTGGTATTCAATCAGACCAGGAGAAGTCCAAATGAGATTTTGATAGAGATTAAGTCGAGAAGTTTTTGGTGGTTAAAAAATAGATCTTCATGTAAATGTATTGGTTGGAAGGAGTGGTGTAAATATCCTATATATAAATTGTAATTTTGACCTTTGCCAGTTTGGATCGGGATTCTGTTTTATATTGGTCTTTTACCGTTTTGAGTCGGAGGTTTGTTTTTAATGAAGTTTTATTTTAAAAAAAATCAATTTGGCGTGTTTTTATTGGATAGACATATTAAAAGATAAAAATAATAATTTATGTATGTATGTATGGTTATGAAAATTTGTATGTACAAATTGTCAAGGCAAAAAACAGATCCCAATGGGAGATAATAAAACTTTTGCATGCTTCACTCTCGATCACATGGCCAATGTTCCAAACGTCTCTACATTTTCAGAGGTCTTAATTAAATTGTCGGGGCCTTAGTCATAATAATACAATCACAACTTGACATAATTGCACTTAATGACAATTTTATTATTATATCATTAATGCACAGTTTTATTTTTTATTTTTATTTTCTTGTAATTCGATTTATGTAAGTAAAACTTGAACCTTTTTTTAATTATTTTTATTTCTATCATGTAAATGTTAATTTGAATATTTTCTTGTTCCTTATTGATTCAGGCATTTATATTTCTATTTTTCTTTAATAGATAAAGCAGTCAATTATCATTATTTTCTTGGGACAACTAGGCTAGCAAACAAAAAAATATTACATAACCTTTACCGGCGACCCTTTAGCGACGACATGTCGCCGCTATTAACAATAGCGGCGCAGATCAGGGTCTTTAGCTGCGACATATGTCGCCGCTATTACCCCGTTTCTTGTAGTGAATGAACGGATCTACCAAGCGGATACCTATGTTTGAATCATTTTCACATTTTATATTACATCGGATACCTGTTTTTCTTGTAGATATGATACTCGCTTTACACTAAGTGATTCACCAAATATTTTCAAATATCATGCCTATACAAATTTCATGAATTGGTCACTAGATCAAACATTCAACTTAATCGTAACCTATGCGAATTCGTAAGTAAGAAAAATCAGTAACACCATCTAACGTGTATGCATGTAAGAAACTTCACCACTTGAAATTAAGTCACTCCGTGACCATGTTTTCAAATGCATCAACGCGTTGAGTGAGCTGAAATTTCCAAATACTAATAATAAATATTATTATTAGTTAAGCGGGTATATCGTTTGAAATGTTACTAGATTGATGAAATGACCGATGTTATTGAAGAAAAGACTGAAAATGAATAGGTGAAATGTGGCTGCTTGTTTATGCAACATGACATAAAGTATTGTAAAATCAGCTATATAATACAAATCACTTCGAGATTCATGTGATGACATTATTTAAAAGCAGTGTTTTTAAATTAACAATTGTTGTAGTAATACTATAAGATGAAACTTTCTTATTAAAACAGCCATAATAGGTATCTAATTAATGAACATGGTATTACCCATAGACACCCGCAGATGTTATTTCTATTGCCGAATGCCCTTTGGATGTCTTTAGTAATCATATATATGGATAATTATATGGAAAATTTTAAAAACCTATGGAACATAACCTAATTTCTATAATGCACTTATCTCATTGTTAAAACAATATGATATTAGATTTTATGATCAATGGTAATTCAAGGTTTTTAAAAGAACTAGCTTTATAGCATCCTAAAATGGGTAGAGGTAGAGGCAGTAATATGTATACATGTTAATTTAACTCTCTTGTATGTATGTATTGCACATACATCATAACATCCTAATCCAAAGTTTAGGGAAAACTTGATATGCCTCTTTTATAATTATACAATTTCACTATATTATGAACAGTTTGTACAAAATATATATACATCAATATATAGTAAACCTAGTTTCTAATTTATAACAACAATATATAATAAAAAAATTGTTGGGGAACACTTATCACTATTTTAGGTCATCTTTGGGTTTCTCACTTCTTTTTTCTATTTCTTCATAGATAATTAATATTTAATTATTGATAGTTATTATAGTCATTAACAAGTGAACTTGATATTAAATTATTCATGAATTTTCTAAAAAAAAGTTTTCTTTACTTAAAAACTTATATTAGTCTCTGAATATCATTAAATTCAAAATTATGTTTGCTAAAATATTTTCTTTTAAAAAAAAAGAAAGAATAATGAAAATATTTTTTTTTTTATTATGAGTGATTTGTATAAAAATTCAAATGTTGAATGTGGTTAAATGATTTGAATGGTAAAATATGTTATATAATAAAAAATAGGTTGTATTAAGAAAACCAAGTTTAGAAAATTCAAATTTTTACAAATTTACAATCGATAGCGCTGTGGTAAAAAGAATTATATAAGGAAAATTCATAAAAGGCATGGCAAAAATTTAAAATTTTGAGCCTTTAACGAGAATCCAATATCATATTCATATTAAAGAGTAAATTACAAGTTTTGTCCTTTATGTTTGTCCCAAATTTCAGGCGTTGTCCTTTACCTTTAAAATTGACGAGTTTTGTCCTTAATGTTTCAAAATCTTGCATGTTATGTCCTTTAGGGCAAACCTAGTTAATTTTTTTTTTGTTAAAACTGATCATGAGGGCATTTTTGTAATTTCATTTTTAGGAAAATTTATGTAATTAACTTAAAATAAATACCCACCATCTTCTGCAGACCCACCACCACCATCGATTAAATCAGACCTGCCACAACCTAGTGCCGCTACCACCACCACCCACCACCATCGATTCATCACCACCAAACGACTAGTACAACGGATCCCAAATTCTTTCCCAAAGAGCATCAATTTATTCAATCAAAGAGTATCTGATCAATTAGAAAATGTATTTAAAAGAGGGGAAGTGGAAAATCATACATCATGGAATCCATGGTGGCAATTTCCTTCACCAAAATCTACTTTTCAATCTCATAATTCAACCCTTCTCATTTGCAACAATAACCAAATAATTAAAGTTATTTTAGACAATCGAAATCAAATAAAATCATCTATTTGTAAATATATTAAATCATGCAGAAAAAATGTAGAAAAGGAGGCTCAGATCTGTTTAGAAAGAAAGAAAGGGAGCGGGAGCAAGAGGATGATCTGCCATGGCTGCAAAAAGAGAGGTTGCAATGTGCAGAGCACTTCACCCTCCTCTGAGTTTGCCTTACCAAGCTATAGATCATATCTAAATCTTGTCCCAATTTAAAGAAGTTAGATCAGAATACTATCATCATAGCCTTTAAAATAAATACCCACCATCTTCTGCAGACCCACCACCACCATCGATTAACCCACCACCACCATCGATTACCAGACTGCCACCACCACCACTGTCTCCACCATCCCCACCCCCACCGGAACCCTAACCCCAACCCCAACCTGCAACAATCCAAATTAGCAACCAACACCATTAAACCCACCACCCCCACCTCCCACCACCACCATAACCACCATTACCATCCACCCACTGCCTCCCCTGCACCGGTCTTCACCACCACCCTCCACCTCCACCACCAAATAAAGAACAACCGTCGACACCAGCACAACCCTTAAAACCCACAAAATAAAAAACCCCCAAAATCCGCAAAATCAAAAACCTTAAAACTCAGAAAATCAAAACCCCCAAAATCCTTAAAAACCCTATCTTTTGAAGATGTAAACGGTGATGGTGGTGGTTTCCGAGATAACGGTAGGCGTTTCACGACGACGCTAGGGTTTTTGGGGAGGACTCGATGATGATGGTGGTGGTGGTGGTTGAGCACAGTAGTTCCGGTGGCGATGACGTGTGACGGTGGAAAGTTTCAGGTTCATTAGGTGGTGGCCGGTGGTGGAATCGAAACCCTTTGGTGGTGGTGGGTGTTTGGCGGATTGAGTTTAGAGAGAGAGAGATGAATTGCAGAGAGAGAGTTGGGGAAGATTATGATTAATGATTTCATATATATATATATATATATATATATATATATAATAGTAATAATAATAGTATTTTTTAATAGTAATATTAAATATATAGATAAAAAGACAAAAATACCCTTGGATGATCAGTTTTAACAAAAAAAATTAACTGGGTTTGCCCTAAAGGACATAACGTGCAAGATTTTGAAACATTAAGGACAAAACTCATCAATTTTAAAGGTAAAGGACAGCGCCTGAAATTTGGGACAAACATAAAGGACAAAACTTGTAATTTACTCCATATTAAATGCTCATTTTTTTATTTCTTGTGTGAATAGTCCGTACGGTTCTTACAAATCTAGAACTAGACAAGACAATACATTCCCGGTCCTTACCGACTAATCCAAGTAAGTATATATATGATTGAGGCATTAAGATTTTAAACCCTTTTTCTTTTTTCTTTTTCAACCTTATTTTCTATTTTTTTCTCCCCAAAATAATTCTCCCTAGTCAACCCCTTTGAGCCCAAACCTTTCATTTCAAAAATCACAAAACACCATCACCCAAAAAACCATCTTTTTATCTTTACACCTTTTATTTTAGTAAAAATTGGTTCTTTTGAAAAAAACGCAAAAGCATGTGACTTTATTTTATCAAAAAAAAAAAAAAAAACCCTCTCTAGTTGCTTGAAATAAATAAGCAAATCTATTGCTTATAAGTATTTAGTTCATAAAGTCACAAATAAATTTTCAAAAGAAAACCGACATTTTACGCCTTTAACCACTTTTCAAATAAAACTACCCTACCCTTAATCAAAAACCTACCCTTTCAAAGTTCTCTTGATATTTCCAACTATGAATAGAGGTGCTTGGTTCACTTGCAACTCATCCCTGCACAAACCATATAACAACACCCAAAACCATTAAAGTACTCCGATACGTCCTAAAATATACACCGTATACGAAAAACAAGCCTAATATACATTTATATTTATAAAAATCAAATAAAAACAAAATTTTATGTCGCTTGCGGGGCGCGACACAGTTAAGCAAAGAAGTCGCAGGGCGCGACAGCATGGCACCAGGCCGCACCTGGTTGCGCCACGTGTCATGTTACGCATCAAAGCTATACCACTGATTCGACTCAGCTAGGGCCTAGCCTAGAGTCCTTGCGGGCCGCGAAGACTGAGGCTCAGGCTTACGCAGGGTGCGAGCCGCCCTAATCCAGACCTATAAATAGGAGACGATGTTCAGTTATTTCTCGTTCATAAAATCTTTCTCTCTCAAATCTCGAGTAAGCTAATATTATCGGGTATTATACCCCTAAAAAGCGAAGCTCTGCCTCGTTGTAAGTATCATAACCCCCGGTTACGTATTAGTTACTCTGCCCGATTGATGTAGAGCTCCGTAACGCATGTCAAGGCTCTTCCTGACTCAGTTGTTGGAGTTCTGTCTCGGGGGTATGGCTAATGTAAATTGGGTTATCTTACTAACACATGTGCATCGTTTAATTTTAATAGATTATAACCAGGAAGTCACCAAAAAACAGTAGTATTATCTAAAACAACAATGTGAGTACATCTATTTTTGTAAACCTTTTTATACAAACCTCAATTATTTTAAATTATGATAAACAGTGAATGAGTCTATGTATTCTATAATTACTGTCGGTATGTTGGGGTTTTGTATACATTACTTATTACTATACTGTGAATAGTAACAAGACTACAAGTCAGGATTGACAGTACCATGGGTGGTAATTGGGTAGATATAACATTGTAATCGCCCTCAATATTGTAAAATGATAAAAGCTTGTTTTGAGTAAATTGTAATCGCCCTAAATAAGAAAGAAGTTTTATTTCAATAAATTAGGGTTTATCCCTATAAACATATTATGATGGAAACTTAGGTTTTTCCCATGTATTTATTATTTATAAAAATGTGGTGTTTTACTCTGATAAACTATTTCCTAACTATGGTCCTGATGTAAATTTCCGCTGCCAAATTAATAAACACCGATACCACCCATCTGAGCTCGCGGCCGCCCGCTCCCGGGGCAGGGGTCGGGGGCTGCGACAGAGAGTGGTATCAAAGTTACAGCAACTGGTTTAAGCCACAGAAGTGTTCAGCTGATACCAAAATTTTGTCAATTATGTTAGGAAATAATCTATGTAACTATGTGTATATATGTATATTATTGTTTTGTGTGATTTGACAATCTGTTAGTTTACAGTATGAGTGAGCAAGGTACGTCTGACGCCTATCGTCACCTAGCTAGTTCTCCCAAGAGTGAAGGAACTTCATCACAGCCTACTCCTTCGGGGTATTCTGCTGACACTGAAGAAGGAATCTTCATATTTAAGGCGCAATCCGAGGAACCATTCCCTTCGAAAAAGAGAGGATGGTTTAGTGGGGGAGCACACGAGAGGAGAAAGCAAATGAGAAAGTTACAACAACAAAGAGCGTTAGCAGCAGCCAATAGGGAAATGAATGCCCAAACTCAGGAGACAGTTAATAGACGGTTGGCAAACTTTCATATACTAGCCACCATTGCAGCAGATCCAAACCTTGACCAGATAATTTCACCACAACCATTGCCACTATTTCCAACCCAACCAATGGAGATAGAACCTAACCAAGGAAATCAATTTCCCATACCAGCCTTTAACCCTGACGAGATACCTAGAATCCCAGCACCTAATCCTTTAGCGTATGATCCATGGGAAGATGACCATAGGGATTATAGGGAACTCTATCCACAAGAAGACCCGATACCAAACCCCATAGCATAATACACCAACCTTAATCCTTTAGATCCATATTGGAATGCCGATCAGTAGTTCAGGAGATATTAAATAACCCGAACCCATATGGAGAACCGATACTTCAGTACCCTGACCCAGTACCCGTACCACGACCACCCATGAGGGACGAGAATGTGCAGGAACTCCGCACATATGGTGAAGAATTAATAGAACGAGGAGAGAGGATAAGACAGATAGGAGAAAAGCTCGTGTGGAAATACGACGAGCGAGAAATGCAGTTTTGGATAAACAACCCTTAGTAATAATATATATATATATATATAAATGCGTGTAGTGTGAAAAAATTCAAATCAACTAAAATAGATAATCTAATATCTATGGATGCATAACTAATAGTGTGTTTATATTTTAGTTGTAGATTGTAACAGATATATATATATATATATATATATATATATATATATATATATATATATATATATATATATATAAAGAGTAAAAGTCGCAATGTTCGACGTTTTTGATCAATTTGTTTGTCTGATTGTTTGCATTAAATTTTATTCTGTGATATTAATACCTGATAAATGTTTATAATTCAGATGGACGACGAACTAAATCAGGAAACCAGAATAATGATAATAATGGAAATCAAATAGATAACAGTGCCATCCAACATATAGTAGCACAAGGAATTATAGATGCTATGCCATATATTATCAAGTCTGTTAAAGAAGCAGAATATAATAAAACTGGAAGTAAACGACCACTTAGTGAACCAATTCACAGCGTGAATAATGGACCGCTACTCCAATTACATATTCCAAAAAGAAGAAGAACCATGTCATTTGGTTGTTTTTACAAAGAATTCTGGTCTTGCATACCAATAGAATTCTCTGGCAATGAAGGAGCCATTGCAGCTTTACGTTGGATAGAAAAGACAGAGGCTAGTCTTAAAAATAAGCAAATGTGCATATGAAGATAAGATTATGTTTGCTTCTAATCTTTTTAAGAATGCAGCCTTAGAATGGTGGAATACTATTTTCCAGTCTAGAGGAAGTGATAAAATTTATAATATGGAATGGACTGATTTTAAGAACATAGTGGAAATGAAATTTTGTCCTCCTCATGAAAAAGAACAAATCGCTAATAAGTTCTTAAATCTTAAAATGATTAGAATATACTACAAGGGTTACACTACCATATTCTTCGAATATGCTAGAATAGTGCCAACCCTTGCTTCACAAGAACCGGTATTAATCTCCCGTTACATCTAGGGATTAATCAGTGAAATCAAACACGTAGTCAAGGCAGCTAGACCACAAACCATAGAAGAAGCAGTAGAATTAGCCAATACCTTGAATGATGAATTAGTACGTATGTAAGAAGAAAACCAGAAAAAGAACCTAGCCCAAAAACTTACCCAAGAATTTCATTCTGGAAATACCTACCGTGGGAAAAATATAGGTTCTACCTCTGCACGTTACTGTAAGTACTGCAAGAAGAAGCATTCAGGAAAATGCTCAATATACTGCAACTTCTGCAAAATGTCTGGACACAAGGAAGAAGACTGCAGGAAGAAACCCAGCAACAAGCTATGCTTCAACTGTGGAGAGACGGGGCATATCAAACCAAACTGTCCGAAACTAGCTCCAGCAACGAACAACAAAACTACCAAGAATGCCAGAGCATTTGTTTTGACAGCTGAAGAAGCCAATGATTCCGGATGCGATTGCCGGTACGTTTTTAGTTAATGATATTTTTGGTAAAGTATTATTTGACTCTGGTGTAAACCAAAGTTTTATCAATACTTCGTTCTGCAAACTTCTCATTCAACCATTAACTAAACTTCCACAAGAATGTTTGGTAGAAACGGAAAATGGAGAATCCATTAAGATTACTGAAATCTTGCAGGGAGCAAGAACAGAAATTTTAAACCATAACTTTATTGCTAACCTTTACCCAATGAATCTGGCTGGATTTGATATCGTACTAGGAATGGATTGGTTAGTAGCCAATCATGCCAGCATTCTATGTGATCAAAAGTCAGTACAAGTAAGTTCACCAAAGGGTGAAAAGATCACAATTAAAGGAGATAAGCCAACTAGGTCTACAAAATTCATCTATGTGATGAAAACAACAAGTTATGCAAGGAAAGAATCACTAGTGTATATGATTTCCATAATCATTAACACTAAGGGAAAAGAATTAAAAGATATTCCCGTAGAATCTAAATTCTCAGATGTTTTTCTGGAAGAATTACCTGGACTCCCGCTAGATAGAGAGGTTGAATTCAGAATTCACCTAATACCAGGGACAACACCAATTGCTAAGTCACCTTAACGTTTAGCACCAGCGGAGATGCAAGAACTGAAGAACCAGTTGGACGAAGTTTTGGAGAAAGGTTTCATACAGCCTAGTTCATCGCCATGGGGAGCACCAATCTTGTTTGTCAAGAAGAAAGATGGATCAATGCATATGTGCATTGATTACCGAGAATTGAACAAGGTTACGATTAAAAATCGGTACCCACTGTCGAGAATCGATGATCTGTTCGATCAACTTCAAGGAGCTCGATTCTTTTCTAAGATCGATTTACGCTCAGGATATCATCAGTTGAAAGTACAGGAAGAGGACATTCCTAAAACTGCTTTCAGAACAAGGTATGGTCATTATGAATTTACAGTCATGCCATTTGGTTTAACCAATGCCCCAGCCGCATTTATGGACATGATGAACAGAATATGTAAACCATATCTGGATAAATTCATAATTGTCTTTATAGATGATATTCTTATTTACTCTAAGAGTAAAGAAGATCATGGAGAGCATTTGTATATACTTTTAAATTTGTTGAGAAAAGAAAAGCTTTATGCTAAATTTTTGAAATGTGAATTTTGGTTACAAGAAGTACAATTCCTTGGACATCTGGTTAATCATGAAGGAATTCATGTAGATCCCACAAAAATCGAGGCGATTACTAAGTGGAAAGTCCCTGAATCACCGATGGAGGTGAGAAGTTTTCTTGGACTAGCAGATTATTATAGACGTTTTATTCAAGATTTTTCAAGAATAGCAATTCCCTTAACAAAATTGACCTGCAAATCAATTAAGTATGAATGGGGACCAAAACAGGAAGAAGCTTTTAGGATTCTAAAGCAAAAGTTAACCAATGCACCCATACTAGCGTTACCAGAAGGAACTGAAGACTTAATAGTCTATTGTGACGCTTCTAAGTTAGGTTATGGATGTGTGTTGATGCAACGTCAAAAGGTTATAGCTTATGCCTCTAGACAACTTAAGAATCATGAAGAGAATTATACAACCCATGATCTAGAGTTAGGATCTATAATTTTTGCCCTTAAAATTTTGAGATACTATCTTTACGGTAGCAAGTTTACCAATTTCACCGATCATAAGTGTAAGACCCTAACACGTTTAACCTTAAAACGATGCAGTGGAAAATACGAGCCTTAAAATGTCTTTCTTTATTAACGACATTACTTACGTGAGGGCTAAATTACAAAATGACATACGTTTTATAAAAGGAATTCACAATATTCATACTTAAATTAATACTTTAAGGCGTTACATAAACTATTCTTTCGTACAATCCTTGCTTTTTGACTCGATCTATGCCAGCTTATCTTCGTTAGTGGTAGAGGAAATCCGTGTGATACCTGTGGACATGATATACAACTTAACCATTAGTCATTAACACACCATACAACATTATTCTATATAATTGAAAATTGTATAACATTCCATAATGTAAACATTGATTTATCCAAGCATTCTCTTAGATACTCTTAATCCAAGTCCGACATCAATTCCTCATGAACCCGATGATTTCATACCTACATTTCATTCCAACTCAAGGCACATCATTAGTAATCGTCAATACCCAGACATCTTGAAACCCTTCCTACGTACATTCATAGCATCTTACATTCATAACATCTTACGTTCATACATGCATATATGCATACTAGTACTTGTTTACTATTTTTATACACAACAACTTATACTAACATCTCATATTCACAACTTTCCATAATATAAGTTTTGTACATATCGACCTACATACTTACTCGTTCCTAGGCACGTTTACCTATAGATTTCCTTACACTAACACGAAGGTAAACCCATAATTATACAATCCGGAGATGTTGAGTGTGAAGGCCACTTGAGCAAGTGGACATCAGGAAATCATTTCTGATTTCACAGGATAAGGGGACATGGGTTCTGTGACCCATTATTCACAGGATCATGTTTTGGCACATTCTTCTCTTTCATCCAATCTTATATAAGAGATTGTTTTGTATCTGTAATAATTGTACCAAGCTTAACTAATAAAAATCCTCCTAGTTACCAAGAGTGGACGTAGGTCAGAATCGACCGAACCACTATAAATCTTTGTGTTCTTCAAAAGAAAAGTGTGCGTGTGTGAGTTCTGTGTTCGTGTGTGTATCCTGATCCTAACAACTGGTATCAGAGCTCAGGCTCTTGTTGTTGAACCGAACAGATCGAACAGAAATCGATCAGAAGACGAACAGAAACTGAGCAGATCGAACATAAATCGATCAGATTCGAACAGAAGCGAACATAAACGAACAGAAACGAAGGTGTAGAAGAAGGAGATACCTGAAGGTGCAGAAATCTGAAATAGGGTTCCGATTTGCATCAGTTTCAGTCGGTCCTTTCATGCCACTTTCCTCTGTTCAGGTCCGCAGTCATTGTTCAGGGTTCTGAACCAGCAACCGTCGCCGCTCAGGTGAATCATAGCAGTGATTCCGAAGCCGCCGGGTTTCTGATCAGAAAACCGCCGTCACCACAGCCGCCAGAACCGCCGGCAGTTCCGCCAGCCTCCATCTGTCCAGCGCCGCCACCGCTCTCTAGGGTTCCGATTGAACCCAGTCTTGCTCTTGTTTGAAACACAAACAGAAGAGAAGAAGAAGAAGAAGAAGAAGTGGTGAGCAGAGTTTTTTTTTTGTGTTTCTGTGGAATTGAGGAAGAAAACACGTACATCTTTCCTTTTATTTCTGTTGGAGAAATTAAGTTTCTCAGTTGAATAGAAAGGCCCCTCGGCTTTGACAAGTATCTATCACAACCTACTACTACTTGTTCAGTGCCATTTAAAGCTTGAAACATATAAGTTATTTGTTTCTGATTATTGCTTTCGCTCGTATAAATTACCACTCAGTAGTACGAACCTGGTTGGTTAGTAGTAACTTGGTAATTTTTTTTAAATGGCAGAAGATAGTAAAATCAAGATTGATAAGTTCGATGGTAGTGATTATGGATTTTGGAAAATGCAAATTGAAGATCTGTTGTATCAGAAAAGTTTGCATTTGCCTATGTCAGGTGAACAACCAGATGACATGTATGATGAAGAATGGAAGTTGTTGGATAGACAAGCTTTGGGTGTGGTTAGGCTTTCTTTGGCAAAGAGTGTTGCTTACAACATTGTCAATGAAACAACCACATATGGTGTATTGAAAGCTTTGTCCAACATGTATGAAAAACCATCCATTTCAAACAAAGTATTCCTCATCCGACAATTGGTTAACACCAAGATGAAGGAAGGCATGTCGGTTACCGCTCACATAAATGATTTTAACTCGATTATCTCTCGTTTAGCCTCAGTTGAAATAAAGTTTGAAGATGAAGTTCAAGCACTACTCCTTTTATCATCATTGCCCGACAGTTGGTCAGGCACAGTCACAGCAGTTAGTAGTGCATCCGGCACTACCAAACTCACTTTTGATAGTATTCGTGACTTGATAGTAAACGAAGATATCAGACGGAGAAGCAGTGGTGAGACTTCTAATTCTAGTTCTTTATTGCATACAGAAAGTAGATGAAGAACAAACGAAAGAGGACATAGTCGAGGCAAGTCCAAGTCCAGAAGAAGAGGACAGTCAAAGAACAGAAAAGACATTGAATGTTGGAATTGCAAAGAAAAAGGTCACTATAGAAGCCAATGTACAAAATTCGCTTCAAAGAAAGAAGTAAAAGTGTATCCTCGGAAGAATTAGGTGATGTTCTCATCTGTTCTGTTGAAGATTCAGTTGAATCTTGGATTATGGATTCAGGTGCTTCTTTCCATGCTATCTCATGCCCAGATATGGTCAAGAATCTACGAACAGGTAACTTTGGTAAAGTTCGTTTAGTAGATGATCACATGCTTGATATCACAGGTATTGGAGATGTAGACTTGAAGACCTTATTAAGAACTATATGGACATTGAAAAATGTTAGGGTTATTCCTAATTTGAGGAGAAAGTTGATTTTAGTTGGTGATGCGTATTCTAGTGTTATATTTATTAGGTGTATATTTTAAGCCCCTTTAACACTTTTTAGTCAAGTTTTAAATTTATAAAACACGATATTTACTAACACTAGACACACATATGGGCAAGTGCACCCATCGTGAGCGTAGTATAGTGTTGGTAAGATACCGAGGTCATCCAAGGACACAAGAGCTTTTAGTACCGGCTTATCCTCAACGTCTAATCAAATCAAAAAGTTTTAGAAAAAATGTTTTAAACTAAGAAAAATAAAAACTAACTAAAATGCTGAAAAAAAAAACAGATAGACAAGATGAATCACTTGGTTCCGACTCGTATCTAGTGTAACCTTTGATTATTTCCGCACTTTTGCACTATTTTAAGAGATTATCTTAGTTATTGTAGTAGGCCCCTCTTTTGAAGGTGACGTTGCCCTCACCCCAGTAGTTTGTGTCAGCAAGGATACAATCCTAAAAGGGTGGATTATTGGAAGATAATTAATTAAGTTATTAATGCAAATTATGGTAGGCCCCTCTTTTGGAGGTGACGTTACCCTCGACTAAGTAGTCTGAGTCAGTAGGGATACAGTCCTAAATAGCCGGGTTATAGTATTAATAGCAGTTAACTTATGAGGGGATCAAAGAGTTTGGACCCCCGCCATCCAATACCGCTAAGTATTGAAGGAGGTCCTACTAAATTTGACCCAGGTCCATTGCAGGACCTCTAAACGCTGAACAATGGCAAGACCTTTACCAAACCGTTCCCTTAACCCCCGACCAGGTAGCCAACATACCTCCATATAGACCGTGGAGATATGAATGGTGAAAATCTTTTATTTTATATAGACAGTAAAATAATTTCAAGACACCACGGACAAACTATAAAGAAAGATCACCTTCAACAAAAGCAACTAGTTATTAAAGTCATTAATACGAAACCAAATAAAAAGTGCGAAAAGATTAGAAATAAAAAGTATTACACTAGATACTTTGTCTTCACCAAGTGATGTAAGAGACTTAGGCAAACATGGCCTTGATTGTCAAGAACTCTTACGATCAATCTTGGATCCCGAGATGACTCACACACTCTACGATGGACAATGGATGATGGTGGTGGATGATGGTGTTATGGTGGTGGTGGGTGGTGGGTGAAGTGTGAGAGAGGTGGTGTGCCAAGGGATGGTTTGAGCTTGAGCCAAGCACTTCTATTTATAGGCTGAACAGAAGCTCGGGCACGGCCCCGTGTCCAGTGGGCACGGCCCCGTGTCCACATCCTTCTCTTTCTTCATTTAATGCAGCTTTGTCTTATTAGTTGACCACGCCCTCGTGTCCGCTGAGCACGACCTCGTGTGCAGAAGAATCTTTGTACTATGAAGATTTGCCTGGATTGTGCGAATCTTATAGTTGACCACGGCCCCGTGTCCGCTGAGCACAGGCCTCGTGGTGGGCAATAGAAGCTTCTACCACTTTGTCTTTTATGCTGACACTTGGGCACGCCCCCGTGCTGGCTGAGCACCGGGCGTGTTCAGGCTTCTGATTTCTTGTTTTGCTTGGGAAGATGCTGTCGTGGGGTCGGGCATGTCACGTCTTGTTCCTTTTCTTGTATTTATGTTAGATTTTGATGTCTTTTTGCTTCTTTTGTTAATTTGAGCTCATTTAATCCTGAAAATACAAAAGGAAGACAAAAGCACACTTTTTCCAACATTAGTACTAAAAAAGGGTTAGTTTTATGCCTTATTTGATGAAATTTATATGTTACATTTTGAACACATCAGTTGGTAAACTGGATGATGAAGGGTTTAATGTTCACTTTGGGGGTGGACAATGGAAAGTGATCAAAGGCAATTTAGTGATTGCCAAAGGAAAGAAGCAAGGTACTCTATACATGGCAGAAGTTTCTGCTGAAGGTGTTCATGCAATGACCACCGGTCCGAGTCCATCGAATTTATGGCACAACCAACTCGGACACATGAGCGAGAAGGGACTGAAGATGTTGGCTCAGAAAGGTAAGTTTCCAGACTTGAAGAAAGTGGAAACTGAATTCTGTGAACCTTGTGTTCTTGGAAAACAAAAGAGGGTTACTTTTGTGAAGACTGGGAGGACACTGAAAGCTCAGAAGTTAGAGCTTGTTCACTCGGATGTATATGGACCAACCTCAGTTTTATCTCTAGGAGGCTCAAGATATTATGTTACTTTCATCGATGATTCAACACGAAAGGTATGGGTAAATTTTTTAAGCATAAATCTGCCATATTTGATGCTTTTAAGATATGGAAATCTGCTGTTGAAAATGAAACTAACTTGAAGGTAAAGTGCTTAAAGTCTGATAATGGTGGTGAATACATAAGCAAGCAGTTCACTGACTATTGCGCCAAGGAAGGGATAAAAATGATCAGGACAGTTCCCGGAACTCCTCAGCAAAATGGTGTAGCTAAGAGAATGAATAGAACTCTAAATGAGAGGGCTAGAAGCATGAGGCTAAATGCCGGGATGCCCAAGATATTCTGGGCCGATGCAGTTAGCACTGCAGCCTACTTGATCAACCGTTCACTAACCGGTCCCTTAGATTTCAAGTTGCCTGAAGAAATGTGGCAAGGAAAGGAGGTAAGTCTCGAACACTTACGAGTCTTTGGTTGTAGTGCTTACAATTTGTTAGAAGCTGGTGACAGGGATAAGTTAGACTCAAAATCCAAGAAGTGCACATTCATTGGTTATGGGTCAGAACAAATGGGTTACAGGCTTTAGGATAATGAAGGCAGAAAAAGTAATCAGAAGCAAGAATGTCGTCTTCAATGAAAACGAATTGTATAAAGACAGAAACACCAAAAGACTAGAAGTTCAGAAAGACTATGTTGAATTTGAAAGTGGTAAAACAAGAAAAGAAGCGTCAGTCGACATTCCAGAAAATGGGAATGAGTCAATCGACAGTGGGAGCCCAGGGGATGATTCTAGTAATAATTCTGCAGAAGAAGAAGAAGAGGTCGCTCCTCAAATTCCAGAATCACCAGAAACTCCTCAGTTTCAAGCAAGAAGATCCTCCAGAGTCGTTAGACCACCAGACAGATATTCACCATCCGTCAATTACATACTTTTGACAGAAAATGGTGAACCCCAGTGTTACTCAGAAGCCATGGGGTTGAAAGATTCATTGCAGTGGGAGTTAGCAATGAAAGATGAGATGGAGTCGCTTGAGAAGAACAAGACCTGGCACTTAACAAAGCTTCCAGCTGGGAAGAAGGTTCTTCAGAACAAGTGGGTTTCAGGGTCAAAGATGAACATGATGGCACCGAACGGTACAAAGCAAGATTAGTGGTCAAGGGATTTCAGTAGAAAGAGGGAATTGATTTCAATGAAATATTTTCTCCAGTGGTGAAAATGACTACCATCAGACTCGTTCTCAGTATTGTAGCAGCAGAAGGCTTGCATATAGAGCAACTAGATGTCAAGACAGCTTTTCTACATGGTGACCTAGAAGAAGATATCTACATGACACAACCAGAAGGTTTTCAGGTTAAAGGCAAAGAAAAATTGGTGTGTAAGTTGAAGAAGAGTTTGTATGGTCAGAAACAAGCGCCCAGACAATGGTATTTGAAGTTTGATAACTTCATGGGAAGAGTCGGATACAAGAGATGTGACAATGACCATTATTGTTACATCAAGAGGTTCAAGGGTTATTATATCGTTCTATTACTATATGTGGATGATATGTTGATTACAGGTTTAGACATGACAGAGATCAAGAAGCTGAAGAAGCAGATGCCTGAAGAGTTTGAGATGAAAGACTTGGGAGTTGCAAACCAAATACTCGGGATGAGTATTTTCAGAAACAAAGAAGATGGTTCTTTGACTCTCTCTCAAGAGAAGTACATTGAGAAAGTGTTAGAAAGATTCAGCCTTAAAAATGCCAAGATTCGAAGCACACCTTTGGGAAGTCACTTTAAGCTTTCTAAAGTTCAGTCACCCAGATCAGATGAAGACAAAGCAGAAATGGCTAAAGTTCCATGTGCATCGGCAGTTGTTAGCCTCATGTATGCAATGGTATGCACGAGACCAGATATAGCTCATGCAGTGGAAGTTGTTAGTCGGTTTATGTCCAATCCAGGGAGAGAACATTGGGAAGCAGTTAAATGGTTGCTAAGATATTTGAAGGGGACTTCAAAAGTGGCATTAGAGTTTAAGGGGAAAGAGGTTATTCTGAAGGGTTTTGCAGATGCTGACCTTGGTCGTTGTAAAGAATCTTACAAAAGCACCACCAGATATGTCTTTACAGTGGGAGGCACTGCGGTAAGCTGGATGTCCAGACTGCAGAAAAGTGTTGCCCTTTCAACCATAGAAGCAGAGTATATGGCAGTTGCTGAAGCAAGCAAAGAGCTTATATGGTTGAACAATTTTCTCAAAGAGCTTGGCAAGGAACAAGTTGATTGTGAACTATTCTGTGACAATCAAAGTGCAATTCACCTTGCAAAGAATCATGTCTTCCATTCAAAGACAAAGCACATACAGCTGAGATATCACTTCATCAGAGAGCAAGTCAGTGAAGGCACTCTGCAGTTGAAGAAAATCAAAGGAAGTGAAAATCCATCTAATATGTTGACTAAGGTTGTCACCTTAGAGAAGTTGAAGCTTTATATAGCTTCAACTGGCCTTCAGGTTAATTGAAGAGAAGGCCGAGTAACTAGGAATGTATTAAGATCAAAGTTATTATAGAGATACTGATACATAGTTGAAGCACAGGTGAAGATTATTCCGTGGCTTCAAGTGGGAGATTGTTGAGTGTGAAGGCCACTTAAGCAAGTGGACATCAGGAAATCATTTCTGATATCACAGGATAAGGGGACATGGGTTCTGTGACCCATTCTTCACAGGATCATGTTTTGGAACATTCTTCTCTTTCATCCAATCTTATATAAGAGATTGTTTTGTATCTGTAATAATTGTACCAGGCTTATCTAATACAAATCCTCCTAGTTACCAAGAGTGGACGTAGGTCAGAATCGACCGAACCACTATAAATCTTTGTGTTCTTCAAAAGAAAAGTGTGCGTGTGTGAGTTCTGTGTTCGTGTGTGTATCCTGATCCTAACAGGAGACCCATAACATTTACTTATAATCAAAATCATCTTAAACATTAGTTATGAGACCTTGAAACCAATTAAAACAAGTTCCATGCCCAAAACAAACAAAATAAGATTTTTTTGCCAGTTCAGTGGTCTCTCGCGGGCTGCGAGAGACTTAGCTCATTTTGTCACGGGCCGCGACATATGTCGCATGGCGCGACGTTGTTCCCTGCTTGCGGTCGCGTAGCGCGACAGGCATGTTTCGACAGAATGTTAGTTTTTCTTGAGCTGCATCTGCCCAGCTTTATATTTTCAACATAAAATGCACAAAAACATGTATATCTTTTAAACCGACTACCCGTTTAACCTCCCGTTTCTTCCCACATGACCGTAATTTGGTCCTCTATCATAAGGACTCAAAATCTAACATCCGGACCAAGGAAATTATTAACTTATATGCTTTCGGCTTAATATTCAATTACGAATTATTCGACCCGTTCATGTATTTAACAAACAACTCATATGTTTATACTCAAAACTCACATGAACGTTATAACTATAACTCTTTTACATTATCCCGATTTCTGTACAACGAGTTTATGAACCCGATTCCCGGTATACATTAAACTTATTCATTTCAATCAATTTTACGTAATTGAACTTTAGTAGCACAATTTCCTTACACGAAATTGTTCCCATTAGTCATAACTTAAACCAAATCTTTTGCCCATTAACCCGCATCTCTGTTTCTCGGTTAGCGCACTTATGAGAAATTCTACCCATTACCCGGTTATAATACCGTCGTCATTACTTATGCAAATCGTTCCGTAATGAAATAAATCCTCATTTTGACCCGTTTGGTCTACTTAGCGGAAAACTTCACTTCTACATACCCTAACCTTATTAGACTTTGATTTTTATACTTAAAAAACTAACACATAACATTGCTTAAATAACTAAGAAGTGATTCCAGAAAATCACTTACTTAATACTACTGCTTGATATCATCATCGAAAACACACTACAACATAACTACTAACAATTATCGTACAAATAATCTCTTTTACTACAAAAGAGGGAGTCCGGGAAATTACTTACCTTACACATCCTTATTTGCGTTCGTTTCCTCACATCCTCCTAACCCGTTAGCCTTTCATGCTTCCATCCATCTTGACATGATCCCTATGCTTTCATTTCATTGCATCCACATTCTTGTTAGCTTATAAAATTATACATATGAACGATCATATCAATTCACAGTTCACATTCGGCTTTCGTTAGTCAATTTAACAAGCATATGGTATACCCATTATACAATACTCATTCAACCATATAATCACTTAGTTACATTACTATCATTAATCAATCATTCAGTAACATGTATAGCTTATTTCACTAAAAATAGGCTGTTTTGGGACGTCCGTTTACTGTACTTACGAGCTTGCAAAAATTACAATCTTTATATGTGACGTGCCCTCGGAGGGGTTATCCTTATGTTAAATTTTTAGAGTCTAACTCTCTACCAAAATTTATAAAAAATCATTTACTAAACAGCAATTAGATTCATCACTTTCTAACTGCAGCCCACAGAAAAATTCATTTAAAAATCCTCGGTTATCCGATTGACATACTTAGATTTTGATAACCTCCTGAAGCTACCTACAATAAAAATTTGAGATCATAACTCAATTCCTAAATTGAGTTATGACATTCGTAATGGGCTGCGTATTCTGCCAGAAAACGCAGCCTGAATCTTCGATACGGAAAAATTCATAAAACATTCATTTTTCTTCGAAAAAATGCAATTCCAGTTGGTTTTGAAAGGTTTTTCCTGGGAGTTCATCACAAACTCAATAAACATCGGTTTCTTATAAGATTTGATCCGGTTATAGCCGATTAAAGTCGACTATAACTTTCTGGGCAGATTTACTTTTCACCAAATCTTTTCTAAATATCTCACATTCTAACTTCACCTAGACATTTCATCAAACACTTGGCGCGCATACAAATTTTTAAACATAATGTACAAGTATCTTGAGCACATTTTGCATAATTCATCCTTTGATTAGCATAGCAATCCCCAACTTCACAAATTTGGCATTCTAACTATGTACATATAGTTCTACATAATTTATCCATCAAAATACCATCAACATTATGCTAATTTTTCATATAAAACTTCACAAATCTTGATCATTCTATAACAATCAAGTGGGTTTTACCCCAAATCATCAACAAAGACAAAATTAAGCGTATTATAACATCTACACATTCATATCTACTAACGTTCATGTTAAATTTTACACTACATTCACGGATTACACATAACCCACTTAATCAAACATCACTAAAACATAAAATTTAACTTACTTGATGTTAGGAACACTTAGGTGATCATAATGCTTAGTTCATGCATTCATTTAGCCCTCAAATTTCCTTCCAATTTGACTGATTTTGTGTTAGGGTTTTTTGTTCTTCCCCCATTTCTCATGCTCTTCACGTTGCACACACACACATATATCCCTGATGTGTGTGTTTTGTGTTAAAATATTAATTAAATTACTTTCCTAGTTGACCAAGTTTGGTCCCTCAAATATTGAGCATTCTACTTTATGGTTAACTTTTGTTATCATGCATTCTTAACTTAAACCAAGAGATTACTTGCATTCTAACTAGGTTAGTACTCCAAGCTATCATTCTATAAAATAATCGAACAATTATAGTCATATACTTATTCTTAACACGTACACATATAAATAGCATAGTTATTTTTATTTCACGCTATATCATAGAAAACATACTAGCAAATATAAAAATTCGGATTTTGGGGCGTTACAAGTCTACCCCCCTTTAAGGAGGTTTCGTCCCCGAAACCTTTCTCATTCCTACTCTTACCTTTTCACTATACTCATTCAAAGTGCATAACACATACTGAATACGTTCGGGATCTTGGCTAAAGATTTTGTTCATAAACAAACATAATTGTACGCATTGTTTCGTCCTTCTTGAATTAAGTAATTTACTTTCACAAACATGTAATGGGTCAGGAATTTATCCAGAGCCCTTATTAGTGTCATTACACTTTATTGTGCTAGTTCCTAGCACATTTCATTACTAACGATTCGTTCATCATTCTATTGGCTGCACAACCTAAGTTTACGATTTGTTTCTATCATTCTAATTAATCATAATACACTTATGTTTCTACTTATTGAAAATATTTCAATTCATTTCATTGTATTCATATATCATCTATGATATCTCATTTTGATCACCATAAACAAATCCCAACATTCCATTACTAACAAGCCTTCTAATCATTTTTGTACTCATATGAGGGGTTGTTAATATCATACTCGTACCATAAACATTCAATAACCAGTTCTTACTCATAATCGCAACGAAACTACTACTTCATACTCACACATTCATGTTAAATTCCAAGGTTAAACATCATTCTACATTTTCTATAGTTACTTTTGTTGTGGGTGGAATTTTCTAACCTATATCCCGAAATTATATCCTGACTTTATATGTCTATTTTCGCTTCCAGGATACTGGACCAGGATATTGGTAACATCCTGCGAGGGTATCCTGCGTGCTGTTAACAATTTGCTTTGGCTGCAAGGTACAAACGGTCATAAGGCTTGGTCTCCCTGAAGAATAGGTCAAGGTAGTTATAAGAAAGACGTTGGAAGCTTAGAAACTATATAAAGGTGATGCCAGATCCATAGGTGACACACAATTAGAGTTCTCTAACTCTTACACTCTTCTTTCCGGCAACAATCACACATTAACACTCATCACTTGAAATCATTGTAACACTTAGTAGCGATCTGAGCATTATCCTGCACTGTATCCTGGTTATTCAAGCAATAAGAAGAAAAGACAGCCGACGATTGTCAGCTCCCAAGGTTTTATGCCGGAGATCTAGATTGATCAAGGGCTTTCCTCGTACATCACGTGTCAACCTTTACATTTTTGCTCATTGTTTGATCATAGATACAGCTCGATATCCTGAACCGTATCCTGTTAACTGTTTTTGCAAACTAACAAACCAGCATATTTTTCACAAAGTATTACTAGCACACTACCTCACAAAACTAATTTGATCACTTAATTGCTTAGGTAATTTTTGACCAAAATAATTTGGCACCCACCGTGGGGCAAGTGGTACTATTTTTAATCAATACTTTGTTAAAATCATTACTCGGTTTTCTGTTTTCGAAATTCTTTTCAAAACTATTTCTAATGGCTTCTCAATCAAATTTGAACTCTTCTTCCATGTCTGTTTCAACCTCTACTGCTGCTGGTTCATTACCTCCTCCACCTTCACAAGTTCAAACTTTTCAGAGGAGAAATGAAAGCCACACACCGAGAGAAATTCCTGCTGCTCAGAATGTTTCTAGATCTGGAAATTCAGGGAGAACCCGTATCCTTGATTCTAATGATGAAATTCTGTCTTTGTTTGGTAGTATACAGGAACAAATGAAGAGGCAGCAAGAAACTAACCAGACGATCATGAAGGATATACAACTCTTGAGGTCAAATTCCAGGAAACCTGTGGAGGATACAACTACTCCTCTACAGCCCAGGATGCTGAACTTTTGTTCAGCAACATTTACCGAGGATAATCAAGGCAACATGATACCGAGTCAGTCCCGGAGCAACATGCTGGAGATACCATCATCCTCCAGGATATCGACCATGAGGGATCCAGGATATGGCCCAGGATATGGTCCAGGATATGGCAAAAGTCAACAGGCTGGTAACATGTTTGCCAATATCAGTATCCCAGCTACTAATAATTCTGATTCTTTGCAGGATATAGGTGTAACACCAGCATTGACCGGGGGACTTCAAAAATTGAAGGATATGATATCAAGTGTTCCTGGAGTAGCGCAGCCTATACCGGAAGTATCCCAGGATAGTCACAGGATATCCCAATTTGCTCATCCAATTTGTGATGCTGAAATTCCAAAAAGATTCCAGACTCCCAGCATGAAGTTGTATGATGGGACGACAGATCCTGAGGAGCATATTACCCAGTATAGGGAAAGGATGGAAATAAATCTAATCCTACCAGAACTTAAGGAAGCATGCTTATGCAAAGGCTTCGGTTCAACTTTAACAGGATCGGCCTTAAAATGGCTTTTAAATGTTCCACCTTATTCAATTACATCATTTTCTCATTTAGTTAATTTGTTTATCAGTCAATTTTCTTGTAGGAGGAGCTTTGAGAAACTAACAAGTGATCTTTACAGGATAACACAAGGATCACAAGAATCCCAAAGGGATTATGTTAACAAATTTAGTAGAGAATCCCCGGATATCCCGAATCTTGATGTTGCTACGGCAGTACAAGCGTTCAAAATGGGGTTACGGAAGGATTGTCAATTTTATCAGGATCTTGTAATGAATCCTTGCAGGAATTTAGGTGAAGCTCGGAATAGGGCTTTGAGATACATAAGGCTTGAAGATGACAAGAAAATGCATGAGAGGATGAACACATCTTCAACATATGAATTGACAAATAGGAAGTCAGAATCTTCCTACAAACAGTATCGTTCAAAGCCATATGCTAAGAACGATAATTAGAGAGTGAATGTTGTTGAAGATGAGGACGATGAAGAATATCCTAAAATCTTAGAGTATTGTTTTTATGTAAATGTTCCTGAGTTATTGTATGCTATGCAGGGACTGGGGGACAAAGCTAGGTGGCCGAAAAAGAATCCAAGGAATACAGATTGGAAGGATAAATCTAAATGATGTGCCTTACATGAAGACTTTGGGCACATGACAGATGATTGCATAGCCTTGAGAAAAGAGATAAGCTACTTGCAGAGCAAAGGATACTTGAAAGAATTCCTCGGTAGAAAGAAGAAAGCTCAGGATACTGACCAGGATCCTGAGAGAGTTGCATCTCCACCACCAGATGCCAAGATGATTAACTTTATCTCCGAGGGATCTGACCAATTAGGAACTTCTTACTCTACAGCTAAGAGGCATGCCAGGAAGGCTAAGGAGGAAATAGGAGATAAGCCCACAAGGATGACCATGCTTACGGATGATAAAGCCATTACTTGGTAAAGGGTCATGAAGGTCAGTAGTATCCTATCTATTATGTTAATAAAAGTTTACTATATGCTGAGACTAGATATTCACACTTAGAAAAATTAATATTAGCTTTAGTTATGGCATCGACTAAACTTAGACATTACTTTGAAACACATAGAATTCCTATTAAATCTAATTATCCTATTAAAAATGTGCTTAGGAAACCACAGATGTCTGGTAGGGTGGCTAAGTGGTCTGTTAAATTAAGTGCTTATGTCTTAGTTTACGAACCTAGAAATGCTATAAAGTCTCAGGCTCTAGCGGACTTTGTGGCTGATTTTAGTAATGATTTACAAGAAGAAGCCGACCTAGAAGTGCAACAGCTAGGTGAAAACTCAGATATTTGGACAATATATACTAATGGTGCATCCAATGTCAGAGGGATAGGCTTGGTAATATTACTAAAATCGCCACAGGGGGACATACTACCCCTGGCTATTAGATGTGAATTCACTGCTACGAATAATGAAGCTGAGTATGAAGCTTTGATAGCAGGACTACAACTAGCCAAGGATATGCATATTAAATGTTTACAAATATTCGTTGATTCCTTGTTAATTACTAACCATTTCAATGGATCCTATGCAGTAAAATGAGAAAAATTAGCTGAATATCTTGAAATTGTCAAAAAATTAGCAGGATATTTCGATGTTTTCACACTTGAACAGGTACCCAGAGAGGATAACGCTAAAGCTGATGCGTAGGCAAATTTAGGATCATCGGTCAGGATACCGGAAGGGACCCAAATACCAATATTGCATGTCCTATATCCTGCGACGGGTTCTCGGGATAAGGAGGTAATAAGTGTTCAGGACCCTAATGATGAGTATCCCGAGGAGGATCCTAAGTCCTGGACGGCTCCGATCATAAGATATCTTAAGGAAGGATGCATCCCAAAGGATGAGAATCCTAAGGCCTTTAGAATGAATGTATCACGATTCACTATTATAAATAATGTCTTGTATAAGAAATCCCTTGCAGGACCATATCTGAGGTGCGTGGAGGATCCCGAAACTAAAGAGGTGCTTCAAGATATACACGAAGGGGATTGTGGTAACCATACTAGGGGCAGGTCGTTATTCTCGAAAGTATTAAGAACAAGATATTATTGGCCAACGATGAGGAAAGATGCTGCAGAATATGCTCGAAGGTGTGATGCATGTCAAAGACATAGTAATATATTACATCAGCCTGCTGAACCACTGTATCCTATTGTTTCCCCTTAGCCATTCATGAAGTGGGGTATGGATATAGTGGGAAAGCTTCCAAAGGCTCCAGGAGGGAAGGTTTTCATGTTGGCAATGACGGATTATTCCTCCAAGTGGGTTGAAGCAGAAGCCTTTGTCCAAGTTAGAGATCAAGAAGCGGTATCCTTCATAAAGAGAAATATGTTGACCAGGTTTGGGATACCAGCTGAGATAATTTGTGATAATGCCTCTCAGTTCATCAGCAAAAGAACTACTGATTTTTGCAAAAGTTGGGGAATTAAGATGATCACGTCAACACCAGTGCATCCTCAAGCGAATGGACAGGCAGAATCCTCGAACAAGATAATTGTCAACAATTTGAAGAAAAGACTTGGAGCTAAGAAAGGAAGATGGGCAAAAGAATTACCCTTTGTTTTATGGGCTGATAGAACAACAATAAAGAGTGCAACTGGCCAAACTCCATTCTCCTTAGTATTTGGAACAGAAGCAGTGATCCCAACAGAAAATGGTGATACCTACAGCAATATCTAATCTCCAGGATCCTGAACAGAATCCTGAAGCTCTGTGTCAGGAATTGGATACTATTGATGAGACAAGAGACGCAACAAGGCTAAGAATGGCAGCATATCAACAAAGGATATCTAAAGCATATAACAAGAACATCAGGACGAGAAGGTTCCAGGTTGCAGATTGGGTATTGAGAAAGGATTTCCAGAATACTACTAATCCTGCTGATGGAAAGTTGGCTCCAAAATGGGAAGGACCATATGAGGTTGAATCAGAATCAGGAAAAGGAGCATACCAACTCAAGAATATGGAGGGGGATATGCTGCTGAGATCCTGGAATGCTATACATCTAAAGCTTTATTTCAAGTGAGTTTGGAATTTAAATTCTAACTCAGAATGGTATGGATTCTATCTCTTTTAATATGTTTTGATATTGTTTATTCTTTTGAACCCATTACTGACTTAAGCATCGGAGGGGTGTTAGCCAGGCTAACACCCACCTTAGTTTACGATTTTTTTGCAGTATATGCTTCGGGATATAGATCCAGGATACACACTCAGGATACTTCGAAAGATTAGAGGATTGGCCCCCTCTCACACGTTTAAGGGATCCTGATCCCTTCTCAGTTTTAAAGGTATTCACCTTTCTCTCGAATTGGGTTTAAACACCCCGCCTGGAGCGCAAGTTATCCAGGGATAGTTCATGATAGCGGGACCAGTCCATGTAAAAGTGGCTAACAATTTCGTTATTGTTGGCTATATCTTGGATCCTAAAGGTATATGAGGATTGATCACCCTCTCTCGTGAAAGGGTATTTTCATACTCTCTAAGGTTTAAAGGTTTTCACCTTTCTAAGTCTTGGAGTTTATACACTCCCGCCTGTAGCACATGAAAACTTGGGATTTTCCCCATAATACTTATGGGTTTATCCCTAGAACACTAAGGATTTATCTCTAGTATACTTTAGGGTTTATCCCCTGTAATACAAGGATAATTCAAACGGTTGCAATTGATGTCCAAAAAAATTCTAAGTGTTTAAAGACATTATGCACAGGGGACATTCCTACTGAGGCAATTATGTAAAGCTCAAATTATCAAGCTTGGACTTAGTACACTGAGTGTCTCAGACTGGGGACATCTTCATTGGAAAAATTACGAAAGGATTGAAGTTTGAGAATAGGGTTACACTCTATTCCTGGTATGATCTTTCCTTTATAAACCTTATTTAAATCATTTGGATTTTTGAAACTATGTTTGACAAAATCTTAAATATCCTGATTAGGATATATTCTCAGGATATATTCTTAAAATGTATTTTCAGAATATGTTTCAGGATATTTGGTTGGAATATTTGGGATATGATGCTTGGGTTAAAAACTAAAACTGTATTCTAGTCAAACAAGTGTTATCAAAACTAACTCTGTAGGATAAAAATGAACTGTCCTTTTTTGTTTGAAAATTTTATCTGAATTATTTGAGTTATGAAAACCCTATTTGATGAAAGTCTTTATAGGATATTTACGAGTATACTGATCAAGATATTTTCATAAAAAAAATAATTGTACTAAGTTTGGAACATTGGAGTTCAAACTAAGCAGTGCACAACAAGAATTGAAAAGCAACAGCGGATAAGGTCAAAAGTTAGATTCATATTAACGATTCAAAAGGTTGCACCCTTGGTTTTGTTTTAAACCAAAACCCATCCACCAAGGGTACAACAAAGTCTAAAGCATATTAAAGATAATAGTCGAAGGCTTCGTCTTGAAACTCAAAATCCCTCCACTTTCAACTGTTATAATATTCACATCAACGACCAAGGGCTTCGTCCTGAAACTCAGGATCCCTCCACCCTTGGTCATCATATTGTACTAATGTATAAAGTGAAGGAAAGTAAATCGTTCAACATGCAAGAAAAAGAAAAGTGTTCAACAACCAACAAACATTGAACTTAAAAAAGCGGGCTCCGGCGTAGGCATAAATATCCATCATCGCTCACTTTGCCACCCGCTCACGAGGTATCCCCAGCTCCACCATCACCAGCTTCTTCCGCCGTCTCACCCGCCTTAGAAGATTCGCTAATCTCCGGCTTGGTAGGATACGTCACAGGACTGCAACCAAGATCCTTCAGTTTCTTCTCCCAGACATCAACCGTCCAGGTTGGGCATTTAAAGCCCACTATCCTGGCTTCATAAGCCATCTTAAGCCTGGTCTGAAGGAGGGTAACTATGATGGAACCCTTGAGACCATCCCTAAATGAAGCCATATCTTGCTTATGTTGGACCTCGACGACAACTAGCTCGATCTCAGCATTCTGTGTGGCCTTCTTCACTGCAGCTTTGGCATCCAGAGTCACCTTTTTTAACTTATCTTCATAATGTTGTGACCTGGCTGTGACGATCTTCCCCTGATCCATGATAGTGATCTTAGCTTTCTTCAACTTGGCCTCCGAGATATTCACTGTTTCACAAGCTTCGGTGTAGAGATGCGTCAAATGCTCAAGACCCTACAAAACAGAACTCAGGTATTGTTAATATAATCTAACCAGGGTATCGATTTAGCATATGTGTGCAGGATGTAGGATAAGGATATTTACCTGGTTAAGGAAAGAAGTCATGAAATGGCTAGATTCCATGAAACCAAGGTTCTCGTAGGAAAAGACTTCAGCGATGACAAGAGAATCAGATTTGTTGGTGCATCCGTCTGTCGTCTTCGTCTTGTATCGAGTCTTGAATAGAATAGGTTAAAACAGGGCACGGAATTCAAGAAACTGGATTTGAAGGTGATTCCGCCCCAAATGACATCTTGTCATTTGGAGCAAAACCCCATTGGTTCAGATTCCGCCCGAAGTGATGTAATTGTCTGATTCCGCTCACAGATAACATGTTGATTCCGCTCGAAATGACTCATTGTCATTTGGAGCGAAATCAGAGCATCTATATATAGGACTATTAGGGGCGAAATCAGTAAGTGGTTATGTGTGTTGTCTTCCGGTGAGCCACGAAGTGCTGCCGAAGTGTTGAGTCGATTGTAAAGGTCATCTAAATCAATAGAATCAACAGTTAAAAGTGTATACTTGCTGAATTGAACTTGATTTGTCTGTTTCCGCCATTCAAATAAATAATAGTTCTTCTGATAGACTCATTTGGGTCCGAATTCGATCCTACAAGTGGTATCAGAGCTAAGGAAGAAGAGCTCTTGCCAATTCAGCCGAAAATTTTGTTTTTCTACACCTTCTAAACTGTATTTTACAAATTGACCGAGAAAAAGTTGTCGAATTGTTCTGATTTTTGCACAGTGTGCTCGGAATCATGTATTAACAAAGCCTTATAAGTTTCAGCTTGAAAATCGACCTAAAATTGACATTTTTAGTGATTCAGCTCGAAATTGCTCGATTGATTGATGATGTCACCAGTGATTCCGCTCGGAAATAGGTCCTGATTCCGCTCTAGATAAGCTCCAAAAGGTTGATTTCGCTCCAACAGCTTGAAATTTTAATTCCGCTCCAAAGTTCAGTTTGATTCCGCTCCAAACTACATTTCTGGTTGATTCCGCTCCTGAGTACATTGTGATTCCGCTCTTGAGTACATTGTGATTCCGCTCTTGATTACATTGTGATTCCGCTCCTGATCACTTTGATATTCCACTCCTGGTTACTTGTTGATCCCGCTCCAAACGGTAATTCCACATAAATCGTTGATTTCGCTCGAAAGGACTGTTGTGATAATTTTTGAAATCTGAAAATGGACGACGAATTTTATAACGCGTTCGCTAACCCTGTTACCCCGATGAGTATTGCACAGAACATGATGTTGGAGAACGAAACGGGAACTATGCAAAAAACGCCCAAACTAATGAACATCGAAGAATATAAGGGTTGGGAAGGTCGTTTCGAAAATTGGGTGCAAGCTAACTATCTTGATGCATGGGAATGTGTCGAGACAAAATATATTCGACCGACGAATGATGATGAAGAGGTTGTTCCAATTAAAGATCTAAGTGCTGATGCTAGAAAGAAATATAAAGATGAGAAAATAATGCTAAGTCTTTTACAACAAGCTGTGAAAGAAGACATCTTGGTGTTATTACAACATAATGGAACTTCCTACTCAATTTGGAAAGCATTAAGATCGAAGTTTCATGGAAGTCAAGAGATGGTTAAAAACAAGAAATCGCTTTTGAAGAAAGAGTTCGATCTGTTTCGTGGGTTGAAGAATGAAAGCACAAGGCAAATTATTGAAAGATACTGCAATCTGCTAGCAAACATGAAGAGATTGAGCATCGAGAAAGACAATGAAGAGTTGATCGAAAAGCTTGCTGATGCTTTGCCACACGAGACATGGGGTACATATCTGATGATGCTCGGAAACAAGAAAGGATTTAACACACTCACTCTGAGTAAGTTCATTGAGAAGTTGGAAGCTCAAGAGATGGAACAAAGAAAGATTGTTCGAATGAAAGATTTCGATGGTGAACAAGACATCGGGTTGTACTACAAAGGAGGGTGGTTGAATGAGAAAACAACCAACTTGTCACCGAAAGTTGAAACCACATACAATGCAAAGAATTCATCTGGTAGCTCATCAAAAGGATCAAACAGCAACACGAGTTTCTCATCATTTCCATCTTTTGATCTGAACGTTTCAACAACAAGAAATGGCAAAAAGCTTCAATGCAACATTGTGTTGAACATTGAAAATGATCAGGAATATTCTGAAGAGTTAGCAAAAAGCCATATGTCTTTATTGGGAACTGTTCTTGAATCTTATGGTAGTTTTGTTGCAGGTCGAATCGGGAATTCAATGCTGACAAAGGAAGATTATGACCAGATCGATGCTGAAGAGATGGAACTAATGGACATAAAATTGTGATTGGCCAGCGTGT
The DNA here is from genome assembly GCA_030545235.1 of Helianthus tuberosus. Taxonomy (NCBI): domain Eukaryota; kingdom Viridiplantae; phylum Streptophyta; class Magnoliopsida; order Asterales; family Asteraceae; genus Helianthus; species Helianthus tuberosus. Next base: position 107,392,204 of record CM060430.1, on the reverse strand, counting down.
TGAGGAGAGCTGAGAAATTCAAGCAAATCACTGGAAGAGATGATCTTCGTGAGGCTGGTGTTTCTACTTTAGGTTTTGACAAATCTAAAGTCACTTGTTTTCGATGCAGGGAGAAAGGACACTTCAAGAGAGAGTGTATCAATCGTGAAGCAAGTGGAGCTCAGAATCCTTTCAACAACAACAATGATTACTACCGAAAAGCCATCTACCATCAAATTGCTCAACAACCACCTCAACAACATCAACATCAAGCACAAACTGCACATGGAAGAAATGTGATTGAAGATTCTTCAAAAAGAGCGTGTGTGGTTAATCAAGATGAGAATTCTTCAACAACATTCAACTGGGATAAATATGTATCAGCTGATGGAAAATCTTGTGTGATTGATCAAGATGATGAAAAGCTACCCGAGGGATTTAGCTGGGAAAATTTCACATGGGATGATTATGTTCCTGATCAAGCTACAGCTCACACAGCTTTTGTTGCCAGAATTGAAGAAGATAGCGATGATGATCGTGAGTATTGGGCGAGAAAATTCGATGCTGATATGAAACTAATTCCTGAGAGTGACAGTGAAGATGAGAAAGCAATGAAGAAAAAGAAAAAGGTAAAGACACTAGTCAGCAGTGACGATGAAGAAGTTCCAGTGATCAAAAGGAAAGTAAAGGTTGAAGTTCCTAAGTTCAAAGTTGATGAAGAAGTTGATGCTAAAAAGATTCCAGTAAAGTGTGACACTTGTGAAGCTATAAAGAAGCAGAATAGCACATTGATTTATAACTTGAACAGTTTGAAGGAATCTTATGATGTCCTGAACAAAGCTATGAATCAATACAATCATACAAGTGAAGAGCAAGCAACTGCAATGAAGACACTTCAGGGAGCGTTCATGATAAAGCAAAAAGTTGTGAACAACCACATTGAGAAGTGTGCTGCTCTTGAACAGAAGCTAGAGTTACAAAGAATTGAAACGGAAAGAGTAAATCGTTTGTTGAAAAGTTACTCATGTACTTCTTATGTTATTGACAGGATTTATCCGACTGTTAAAGGCATGAAAGCATTTGAAGAGGATGAAGTAACTGAAGAAAAGAATGATGATGGAAAAGTGACTGAAGAAAAGACTCCAGAAAAGAAGAACAAGAAGAAGAGTGACACGAAGAAAAAGACTGACAAGAAGAATTCTGGTAAGAAACAAGATGTCGGTTACAACAAGTGTCCACCCCCACTGGAAAATGGATATTTGCCCAGAAATCCAAATTCTGAAAGAGTCCAAAAGGCTACAAACTTACAGTGGGAGTCGGAGTCGTCAGTCAATTTGCCAGAAAATATTGATGTGACGTTTACATCATCTGACACTGATCATGAGTCTGAGTTAATAAAAAAGGTGGTCGATCAGGTGTTGGATAAAGATGAAACAGAGGAGTTAAAGTCGGAGTCTATGTCAGAGTCAAAGTCTGAGTCCAGCAATCCGAGTCAATCCGACAAACAGGGCAAAAGGGTTTACAACAAAGAATTCCTGTTATCAAAATCTAATTTGAGTGACGAAACATTTAAAGTGGCATATACTTTGAATGATTCAGACAAATTATATTCTGATGAGGAATTTCCAATAAGAGGTGTCAAAACTGAATTGATCAAAAAGGTTTTCAAACTAATAGAAATTAATATTTCTGAAATAAAAGATTTAAATCTTAATGGTAAACCTAAAAAATACACCTCAAGAGTACACCAAAGATTAAACAAGAAAAAAGGTTACAGTTCTGGTTCTGGTTTTCACAAGAAACCAAACCCTAACCGTAATTTCAAAAAGAAAGGTCTTGGTTTTACTCCAACAGAAAAACAGAAAAATGAAAAGTATGTTCGTGATTTTAAAGCAAAAATGACATTTGTTTCAGGTACTTCATCAGAAGAAGAAGAAGAAGAAGAAGAAGAAAAGAAAGCATTTTGGAGGCAGTCAAATAGTGAGTTCCTTGCAAAGAAGCAAGAAGAGATGAAGTTTGCTGGACAGAGGAAAGATACGAGAACCTGTTTTCAATGCAACACTATTGGACATATTACCAGAGATTGTTCTAAGGCAATATCATCAAAACAGGGAGTTTCTCGTAAACAGAAAGAGAAAGTGATTGAGTTTGAATCACCAATTGACCGAACCAAATTATTCAAAAACTCAAAATTTGAAATTGGTGAATATTCAAACAAGTTTTACAACAAAAGAGCTAAATCTGACAACCAGAAATGGGTTGTTAAGAGGTCTGTTGATAGTTCTAGCGATGATTCTGATAGGTCAAAATCAGAGGAGCTATCTTCTGGCGATGAATCTGATTCCACAAAATCAGAGGAGCCACAGGTTGTTGAAAATGATGAAGAATCAGTTCCGACTGTGGATGATGATAATTTTCCATCACTTCGGGCTGAAAATTTTAAAAAGAAAATTGGTAAAATTGAGATATCAAACCAATTTTATGATGATAAAAAGGTTTTTGATGTTGAAAAAGTTTTTAACCCCACTGTAAAACATATTTTTGGAAAAATGATTGATCGAAAAGTCAAAGGGGTTAAAGAGTTTTACGAGAAGAAGATGAAGAAAGATAAAGTTGAACCATCCCTGGTTTGTGACTGGGATGGTACATATTACGAACAGTAAGTCTCTGGACTTGCCGGAGATCCCAAGTTTGTAATCGTGGATCAGGAATCGGCATCATTCTTGTTAAGTTTGTTTTTCTGAAATTTTTAAAGATTGGTGAAATGTTTACAGGTGAAGGACTATGCCGGAATTCCCAGGTTGGTAAGTGTGGAGTAGGTATCGGCATTTATCTTGAAATTTATTTTGATAAGTTCATTGTACAAGTGATACAGAAGTTTGTTTTGACATAGTAATTACTCAAGGTCATTAATTTGAACTTGATGTGATCTTCATACAAGTGGTTGAAAGACAATATGATGAACCATGCCCCTACAAGTGGTAAAAACAAATTTATTTTCCGGAAAAATCATTTTGATTAAAACAAACTTAAGTGTTTTGAAATCTAAATGAGAAAATAGTTTGTTGTGAGGGGGAGTTCTGATTGTTTATGCCAAGTGAATGGCGATTTGAAGCAATTTGATATCAGTTGTCACGTTGTTTGTACAGTTTCTTTTCAAATTTCCTAAAATGTGTTTGCATTTTAGGGGGAGTAAGAATTTTCAGAAAATCCAAAAACATTAGAAAATTTGAAAAAGTCAAAAGCATGATAAAATCAAAAATGAGTTTTGTTGTATAAAAGAGGAAATGATAGTACATCAGTGGACTATCACAGCATGCTACAGAATTGGAAAGTTAAATATTATAAACGGTCTCACTGATGATGTGCCAGTAGGTTTTTTGCACATTTAGTAGATTGTGACGAGATATAAACCTAAATTTTCAAACTTGCTTAATTCGTGGGTAACAACTTCTTGGATATATGGGTAACCCCCGAAATCTTGTTTGAAAGGTCCCTCTTTCTGAGATACTAGGTCTTTATACTCAGTGATATCTGGGGTATTATCCCGGGACTTCTAATTTTGCGAAAGCAATGGCCTAGTCCCCGGAGAATACTTTCCGCAAATTCTTGAAATATAGCGCCGCCCTCAGCAAATTGATGAAACAATAAAATTGATAGTCATTGCTGTTGTAATCAAAAGATCCTCTAAAGGGGACCCACCCAAGTCGAACCGTCATCTCTCTGCTGAACAGAGGTTCTGACCTGAGCTCTCATGGTTTCGTACTATAATTTATTCCCTTACAGATATCATCTGTGCTATACTCACCTGTAAGACTGAATATTGGGATCTGGATACGGGAGTATATTCTGAGGTGGGACACGCGATTGAGTTTAAGTGCTTAAGACATTAATATCGTATCTCGAATCAGTTGAACTTTGTGTGAAAATTTAAGTGGACCAGTATACTGGCAATCTAGGTGAATCGTTTAGAACTTAAAATGAACTAAAGCTTAATGGTGTTGGTGATTTGTCTCAAAAACTTATATGATCCTCTTACACAAATTTACAAAAATATTGTTTGTAAATATTTCTTTATTGCATTTCATTCCTTTACTTCAAAAATCCAAAAAGATTTTCAATGTGTTTTAGCATAAATTTTTGAAAATCCAAAAAGATTTTCGACAACTGGTGTTGAAGAGCTGATTTTCAAAATTCCAAGTGCTAAACTTGACGAACTGGTTTGGGAGTGTTGTAAGTGAAAGAATTTTAAAATCTATCTTACAAGTAGTCATCTAAAGTTTTGAAAATGATATTCCTTCAAGTGGTTCATCAGAGACTATAATTGTAAGATCATTTTTATGATATTTACAAGTGATGTCTGAGTGAGTTAAAGTTTAATATTAGAAAACTTATGTTTGTGGTAGAGAATGTACATGTTTGAGAAAGAGTCAGGTTCCGATACCTGAGGACTTTGTGATTTTAACAAGACAGGCTGCGATCCCAGCATACCGAAAGGGGGAGTCTGAAGATTCTTAAAGGAAGGAGTATGTTGGTGATGAAAAGAGAAAAGAAGATTGAGATTGAGGATACTTACAGCGTCAGATACTTCAAAAAGAAGCTCAAAGACTGATAAAGACTGAAGTTGCGAAGACTCGACACTGAAGACTCCGTCAACATCCGAGGGGGATTTTGTTGGTGCATCCGTCTGTCGTATTCGTCTTGTATCGAGTCTTGAATAGAATAGGTTAGAACAGGGCACGAAATTCAAGAAACTGGATTTGAAGGTGATTCCGCCCCAAATGACATCTTGTCATTTGGAGCGAAACCCCATTGGTTCTGATTCCGCCCGAAGTGATGTAATTGTCTGATTCCGCTCACAGATAACATGCTGATTCCGCTCGAAATGACTCATTGTCATTTGGAGCGAAATCAGAGCCTCTATATATAGGACTATTTGGGGCGAAATCAGTAAGTGGTTGTGTGTGTTGTCTTCCGGTGAGCCACGAAGTGCTGCCGAAGTGTTGAGTCGATTGTAAAGGTCATCTAAATCAATAGAATCAACAGTTGAAATTGTATACTTGCTGAATTGAACTTGATTTGTCTGTTTCCGCCGTTCAAATCAATAATAGTTCTTCTGATAGACTCATTTGGGTCTGAATTCGATCCTACAAGATTCTTTCCTCTTACGGAAACTAGAAGCACGGAGCTTGCTGAGGAAGGCTTGGGCATGGCTGCAAGTTTAGAACTAGTTGAAGGCTTGGATGTTATGGAAGGCTTGGAGCTAGGCTCTTTCTTTACTGGAACGGTTGCCGGGAAACTGTCAAGCTCTTCCAGATCGAAAATTGGAACAAGTTTGCTGGAATCTACATAAAAGGGAAGTAATTTCAATTTTTATATGTTAATACATTAACTAACCAAACATGTGTAGAAATGCATTTAGAACATACATCCTTACCCGACGTATTGGAGGAAGAATGCTGACTTGAACTTGAGTGACTAAGCCAAAAAACAAACCCACTCAGCTGAAGAAAAATCTGACCAGATGTTCCAATCAAATGGTCGGATGACGTACCATCAGGGAAGGCTCCAGAGGCACGTAGAGCGGCCATGTAGGCATTATCAAAATTGCAAACCTCTTTCTCGGGTTTGCCAAGCAGATTGTGTGCCATGAAGGTTGGCTTGGAGTCGCCGGAGCATGAACGTGTGCGTTTTGCCATGAGATCGGTGATGACGGAAAAGATGCACAAAGAAAGAAAGGAGAGAGAGGGAATACCTGAATGGTCCGGTACAATATGATAATTAACAAGAAGAAAGTAGAAGATACAGGGCGAAGATAGCTAACTATGAGAAATACTAGCCTTGAAAGCTGCATCAGGTCACATCACATCTCTATCCATTAAGACTTTAGATAACGTCGGAAAAATACATTTGTTAAGATCAAAGGATCCAAACACCTATATTTTTGGGGACAATTGTTGTGGGTGTAATTTTCTAACCTATATCCCGAAATTATATCCTGACTTTATATGTCTATTTTCGCTGCCAGGATACTGGACCAGGATATTGGTAACATCCTGTGAGGGTATCCTGCGTGCTGTTAACAATTTGCTTTGGCTACAAGGTACAAACGGTCATAAGGCTTGGTCTCCCTGAAGAATAGGTCAATGTGGTTACAAGAAAGACGTTGGAAGCTTGGAGAAGGGGTTTACAACGGTCAAAAGGGAATATTCGCAGGATCCCAGAATTTTAGCATAATATCCCGGATTTTTAGCATAGTTAGTTAAACTTAGAAACTATATAAAGGGGATGCCAGATCCATAGGTGACACACAATTCGAGTTCTCTAACTCACACTCTTCTTTCCAGCAACAATCACACATTAACACTCATCACTTGCAATCATTGTAACACTTAGTAGTGATCTGAGCATTATCCTGCACTGTATCCTGGTTATTCAAGCAATAAGAAGAACAAGGCAGCAGACGATTGTCAGCTCCCGAGGTTTTATGCCAGAGATCTAGATTGATCAAGGGCTTTCCTCGTACATCACGTGTCAACCTTTACATTTTTGCTCATTGTTTGATTATAGATACAGCTCGATATCCTGAACCGTATCCTGTTAACTATTTTTGCAAACTAACAAACTAACATATTTTTCACAAAGTATTACTAGCACACTACCTCACAAAACTAATTTGATCACTTAATTGCTTAGGTAATTTTTTACCAAAACAACTTTCACCAGGCATACCTTTACGTTAGGCTCATTCATATCACTTTACTATAGCTCTCTCACTACATGCATTACTTATTCTACATGAGTACACGTGTTGTGCAAGTTTGTCATACTAGAGTTTAATCAATGCCCGGAACTTTCACTCAAGATTTTGAAATTTCCATTTTAAATGACAAAATTTTCTTCCTATGTCGACTGTTAAAAAATCAACATCCCATACCGTATCATACCTATCCAACATGGGTTAATCATTTTACTAACCTCGATTTCATTGCATGAATCAACTATCCGCAAACCAGATAGATCCGTTTCTTCACGAGTACTCCCCGTACCAGACCAGATTTCATTCGTCCGTGTAATGAGCTTCAGCTCGTGCACATCCTTTCACCAGTTCGATTGGTTTTACCACATTAAGTGTTCTACCACTATCATCTACAAAATTGGCGGTTAACACATTTCATTCAACATTCATTCTACTATGTGATTATTCACCTATAATTCTTCCATAATTTCCTACGTACATGCTATAATATATTCCACATTTCATTTCTCATATACGATTCATTCATTTTATTAGCTATTTCGTCAACTTTTTGCAGTTTGACTTTTCAAGGTCAAACATGCATTTCTTACTTATCATGGATGTATTTAAGTACGCGTTCGTACTTCTTTCCATTCATGCTTACACACAAAGACTTTATTACATCATTTTAGTATTTCTTGTAAAAACTTACCTTTCCCGTCCATACTTAAGTTATTGTTCGGGTCGTAGCCCGTCATTCATTCCGACTCCCAAGAGTCGTTTACTAACACATCTAACATGTAACTTAATCAGAACTTCTTTCCTTCAACTCAAATTTAGGTTTGCATGCCATTTATGCACATTCTTTTGTTATACTATCACCATCTTACTTATATGATCCGTTTGACTCAACCACGGTCAAACTGTCAACACATTCGTAAGTAGGTTGATTTCATCCCTTTTTTATATTTTTAAACCCGTCTCACGGATTCATATGTATCATTCATACCTTTCATTTCTTTTATGGTTTGAATCCGTCTCGCACATTCAAACATATCATTCATACTTTCCATTGCTTCTATGTTTTGAATCCGCCTCGCAGATTCAAACATATCATTCATACTTTTCTTTTCTATTTGGTACTCTCGATTTTCTTGAGAGTCTTACTACTCCCTTCACCCTCACGTCCACCTACTACCTAATTCTACTGGATATACATGTAACAATTATCACGGTCTCACGAACGTCATATGCTTTTTGCGTACTGGCCAGGTGCGCAATCCACATACTAGTTTCGCGCCTTCGAGTAATCATCACCTTATGTCCGAAGAATTAGGCTTGGACCCGTGTAAGATTTTTATAACTTTTTCACTATATCCTTATTGTCTTTCATTTTAAAATTTTCCTTCCCTCGGGAGGTTTTACCAATACATGTACCCACATATTGAATTTACGTACCTGGGGTCAATTTGTCTTATTACATGCCTTGGTGTCGGTCCTAGACCGCATTCGCAGGTCACCATCTTCAAACAATTATGCTTACCTTACACATAACATATTGTTAGTTTTCTTTGTATGCATACTTAAGTACATACCTACATTCGCTTCTACCTTTAGAACTTGATCGAGTCTTGGATTGTACGGGTTCCTTGTCACAAGAGCACACGGGTTTGAGTTCAAGTATTCACCTCCTCATACTTGATTTCTCTCAAACTAGGGCTTTGATACCAACTTGTAAGACCCTAACACGTTTAACCTTAAAACGACGCAGCGGAAAATACGAGCCTTAAAATTTCTTTCTTTATTAACGATATTACTTATGTGAGGGCTAAATTACAAAATGACATACGTTTTATAAAAGGAATTCACAATATTCATACTTAAATTAATACTTTAAGGCGTTACATAATTCAAACTATGTGACTGTTCTTTCGTACAATCCTTGCTCTTTGACTCGATCTACGCTGGCTTATCTTCGTTAGTGGTAGAGGAAATTCGTGTGATACCTATGGACATCATATACAACTTAACCATTAGTCATTAACACACCATACAACATTATTCTATATAGTTGAAAATCGTATAACATTCTATAATGTAAACATTGATTTATCCAAGCATTCTCTTAGATACTCTTAATCCAAGTCCGGCTTCAATTCCTCATGAACCCGACGATTTCATACCTGCATTTCATTCCAACTCAAGGCACATCATTAGTAATCGTCAATACCCAGACATCTTGAAACCCTTCCTACGTACATTCATAGCATCTTACATTCATAACATCTTACGTTCATACATGCATACATACATACGAGTACTTGTATACTACTTTTATACACATGAACTTATACTAACCTGTCATATTCACAACTTTCCATAATATAAGTTTTGTACATATCGACCTACATACTTACTCTTTCCTAGGCACATTTACCTATAGATTTCCTTACACAAACACGAAGGTAAACCCATACTTATACTATCCGGAGACCCATAATATTTACTTATAATCAAAATCAAATTAAACATTAGTTATGAGGCCTTGAAACCAATTAAAACAAGTTCCATGACCAAAACAAACAAAATAAGAAATTTTTGCCAATTCAGTGGTCTCTCGCGGGCCGCGAAAGAGTTAGCTCATTTTGTCGCGGGCCGCGACATGTGTCGCGTGGCGCGACGTTGTTCCCTGCTTGCGGTCGCGTAGCGTGACATGCATGTTTCGACAGAATGTTAGTTTTTCTTGAGCTGCATCTGCCCAGCTCTATACTTTCAACATAAAATGCACAAAAACATGCATATCTTTCAAACCGACTACCTGTTTAACCTCCCGTTTCTTCCCACATGACCGTAATTTGGTCCTCTATCATAAGGACTCAAAATCTAACATCAGGACCAAGGAAATTATTAACTTATATGCTTTCGGCTAAATATTCAATAACGAATTATTCGACCCATTCATGTTTTTAACAAACAACTCATACGTTTATACTCAAAACTCACATGAACGTTATAACTATAACTCTTTTACATTATCCCGATTTCCATACAACGAGTTTATGAACCCGATTCCCGTTATACATTAAACTTATTCATTTTAATCAATTTTACGTAACAGAACTTTAGTAGCACAATTTCCTTAAACAAAATTGTTCCCATTAGTCATAATTTAAACCAAATCTTTTGCCAATTAACCCGCATCCCTTTTTCTCGGTTAGCGCACTTATGAGAAATTCTACCCATTACCCGGTTATAATACCGTCATCATTACTTTTGCAAATAGTTCCATAATGAAATAAATCCTCATTTTGACTCGTTTGGTCTACTGATGTGTGCAAAATGCAACATATAAATTACATCAATTGTGGCATAAAACTAAACCTTTTTTAGTACTAATGTTGGAAAAAAGTGTGCTTTTGTCTTCCTTTTGTATTTTCAGGATTAAATGAGCTCAAATTAACAAAAGAAGCAAAAAGACATCAAAATCTAACATAAATACAAGAAAAGGAAGAAGATGTGACATGCCCGACCCCACGACAGCATCTTCCCAAGCAAAACAAGATAACAGAAGACTGAACACGCCCCGTGCTCAGCCAGCACGGGGGCGTGCCCAAGTGTCAGCAGAAAAGACAAAGTGGTAGAAGCTTCTATTGCCCACCACGGGGCCGTGCTCAGCGGACACGGGGCCGTGGTCAACTATAAGATTCGCACAATCTAAGCAAATCTTCATATTACAAAGATTCTTCTGCACACGGGGTCGTGCTCAGCGGACACGGGGGCGTGGTCAACTAATAAGACAAAGCCGCATTAAATGAAGAAAGAGAAGGATGTGGACACGGGGCCGTGCCCGAGCCTCTATTCAGCCTATAAATAGGAGTGCTTGGCTCAAGCTCAAACCATCTCTTGGCACACCACCTCTCTCACACTTCACCCACCACCCACCACCACCATAACACCATCATCCACCACCATCATCCATTGTCCATCATAGAGTGTGTGAGTCGTCTCGGGATCCAAGATTGATCGTAAGAGTTCTTGACAATCAAGGCCATGTTTGCCTAAGTCTCTTACATCACTTGGTGAAGACAAAGTGTCCAGTGTAATACTTTTTATTTTTAATCTTTTCGCACTTTTTACTTGGTTTTGTATTAATGACTTTAATAACTAGTTTCTTATGTTGAAGGTGATCTTTCCTTATCGTTTGTCCGTCGTGTCTTGACATTATTTTACTGTCTATATAAAATAAAAGATTTTCACCATTCATATCTCCACGGTCTATATGGAGGTATGTTGGCTACCTGGTCGGGGGTTAAGGGAACGGTTTGGTAAAGGTCTTGCCATTGTTCAGCGTTTAGAGGTCCTGCAATGGACCTGGGTCAAATTTAGTTGGACCTCCTTCAATACTTAACGGTATTGGATGGCAGGGGTCCAAACTCTTTGATCCCCTCATAAGTTAACTACTATTAATACTATAACCCGGCTATTTAGGACTGTATCCCTGCTGACTCAGACTACTTAGTCGAGGGTAACGTCACCTCCAAAAGAGGGGCCTACCATAATTTGCATTAATAACTTAATTAATTATCTTTCAATAATCCACCCTTTTAGGATTGTATCCATGCTGACTCAAACTACTGGGGTGAGGGTAACGTCACCTTCAAAAGAGGGGCCTACTACAATAACTAAGATAATCTCTTAAAAAGTGCAAAAGTGCGGAAATAATCAAAGGTTACACTAGATACGAGTCGGAACCAAGTGATTCATCTTGTCTATCTGTTTTTGTTTTTATTTTTATTTTTATTTTTATTTTTATTTTTATTTTTATTTTCAGCATGTTTAGTTAGTTTTTATTTTTCTTAGCTTAAAACATTTTTTCTAAACTTTTTGATTTGATTAGACGTTGAGGATAAACCGGTACTAAAAGCTCTTGTGTCCTTGGACGACCTCGGTATCTTACCAACACTATACTACGCTCACGATGGGTGCACTTGCCCATATGAGTGTCTAGTGTTACTGAATATCGTGTTTTATAAATTTAAAACTTGACTAAAAAGTGTTAAAGGGGATTAAAATATACATCTAATATATATAACACTTGACACCCATCAAGTTTTTGGCGTTGTTGCCGGGGACACAAGGATTTTAATAAAGTTAGGAATCAACGGCCTAATCTTTTTTCTTATTTTTCAATTTTTTTAGGATTTTTCTTAGTTTTTTCAGCTTCTGCAGAACTCAGCACGGGCCGTGCCCGCTGAATACGCCCCGTGCCCAATCATTGGAACTGGCAATCCTGTTTTAAGTCAGACAGTAGCTGAACACGGGGCCTTGCCCACTCAACACGCCCCCGTGCCCAAGTTTCAGTTACTGAAAACAGAACCGTAAGATCCCGATGGTTGGTAATTTCTGACACAAACATGAGTGATACTGATACTTTTTACTTTCGGCACTCTTATGGTACAATGTGGTGTCAATTATGTGGTGGTAACCATAAGGAATTAGAATGTTATTTTCTAAATTATAAACCCCACTATATAGACCCATCGTTTCCTAGTATCCTTAAGAGGGGCGAAAGTAAAAATAATCCTTATCTCTCCCTCGAATGCTCCCAACCGGATTTTCTAGGAGAAATGCTTCTCGATGAATTATTTCAACTAGAAGATCTAATTATTGATTGGTTAAAAGAACTTAGGAAAGATTTCAATGATCTTTTCCAAGACGATAACCAAGAAGAAGGGTTAGAAACGCATTCAAACAACTTCGTTGTTTCCGACGATACTTCTAACTCTAGCGAGGACATGAGCGATAGTCGTCCCTGTGTCGATTGTGCCGTGAAGGACTCACCATCAACTTCGTTTGATGCATACATAGACCTGAGCGATTCGACATACACCTTCTTTAACGAGAGCCCGGAAAAGGGTTGGACTTGTCCACCTACATATAGCATAGGAATCACCCTCACCGACAACCTCTTGCGTTCTCGTCTTAATCTAGAACAATTAAGGTATCTTAGGCACTTTGGGGTTGTTCCATCCAGTAAGGAACCGCCCGATCCGGAAAAGTTCCTTGAAAATAGACGAATTCCTTAAGACAGCTTCTAAACACGGGGCCGTGTCCAGGTCAGCACGCCCCCGTGTCCACCCAAAGATTCCCTTCTGATTTTGTCAGAATGCGGACAAAAATGTGTCAGGATTCCATCTACACACGGGGCCGTGTCCAGCCGACACGGGGCCGTGCGCAACGTACTATCGTTTTCTATAAATGCAGCCAAGAATCCTGCACATTTGAACCATTCCAGGGACAGAGATTTGGGGAATATTCTCACATACCATCCTAGGTATTTTCTAAAAGAAGTTTCTCAACTATCTTCTTATCCTTTCCTCTTTTATCCACTTTCATCTTCTTCAATTTTTTTCATACTTCCATTAAAGCTTGAACATCCCATGATTTCAAGCCTTATTGAGATGTTTGTTAGATTTTTGTTCATGGAATCTTGTTAAAAATAAGTTCTATAATAATGGTTTAAGTTGTTTATGTTCAAAAATGCTTTAAAAATCATGAAAACAATTTGAAACCCCAAGATTCCTCGTTCCTAAATCTTACAGATATCTGAACACGGGGCCGTGTTCGCTGAACACGGGGCCGTGTCTGAAGTACTGTTCCATAAAATTGAACTCTTTTCGGTATGTTTTCTCAGAATGGCAAGCAGAACAAGCGGAACTCTTCATCGCATTCCAGAAACAACCGGCAAGGGAGAAGATCATCAACGGTTGAAGATTCTCTTGTAAACTATGTTTACGCCTTAAGAGAAGCCCTTGATGAAGTGACGAGTGTGGAAGAGGCATTGGTAGACCGTATAAATCATTTGACGGTGGGACTAGAAGGATGTCTCCGGGAAGTCAACCTTTTTATACCAAAGGTTGAACTTTCTCGCCTCTCCTCCTTTGGTGCCAATTATCACCCAAAGGGCATGGAATGTGGTACCGGAAGTCATCATTCTAGCTTAATGGTACGCCTTGCATCCGGAGCCCCCTCGAGACATACTACAAGGGGTTCCGATCGGTGTTTCTCCTCCTCCACAAGATGTTGAGGAACATGAAGCCGCATCCCTTCTCCTAAGGGAGATAGAAGAATGGCTCTAGCAACATCTAGGGGACACCATTCGGCTTGGAGTTCTACAAGGCTTTTAGACCGGAAATCTATTTCCGGAATTTTGGTACTTATTGTAGAAGTAGAGCTCCTTAGGAAGATTTTTACGGATCACTTGACCTATCTAATATTAGGACTATTAACTTTTATTTTCTACTTTATTTTTCATTTTTTAGGACTAATATGTAATTCTCTCTATGACTAATGAATGATGGTTAATTTGATGTTTGGGTGGTGTTGAAATGAATAAAACACATTTGAGATGGCAAAGGATACAAGGGGAACTTGAACCAGCACCCCATACAGGAAAACAGGAGCATCCAACGAAATTCTTCGTTTACAGTAGGTTCGGCACGGGCCGTGTGCACCCAACACGGCCCCGTGCTGCACAGTCTGCAGAAAAAGACCCAGTTCAGGTAACTGGACACGGGCCGTGTTCACCCAACACGCCCCCGTGTCCAGGCTTCTGTTTCTCTTGATTTAATTTTGTTACTGGCACTTGAACACGGGGCCGTGCCCGGACAACACGGAGCCGTGTTCAGCGCCCAGTAACACAATTTTTTTGCTTTTTCACACCTTTTACACATTCAATCAACCTAAAAGCTTATTTTTGGGACACATTGAGGACAATGTGTAATTTAAGTGTGGGGGGGATGCTAAAACCTTGAATCTTGCAAGTCCTAAATACAAGCCTTACACAAAACTCTATTGGAACCGCTAATCACCCCAAATTTTTTCCAAAATTTTCATTTTTTACTTGTCTAGGTTTAACTTGGGAATTTCAAAATTCTAAAAAGGTTATATTTTTACGAATTTACAACCGATAGCGTTATGATAAAAAGAACCAACATAAGAAAATTATGAAAAGGCATGGCAAACTTAGTTAAAATTTGATTATATATACTTGATCACATAAAAAACCCATTCCCACAAAAGTGAGGTTTGATTCTTTATTGAGCATACAATTAGATATCATTAGATTAAATGCTCATTTTTCGTTTCTTGTGTGAATAGCCGCTTGGTTCTTACGACTCTAGAACTTGCCATGACAATACATTCCCGGTCCTTACCAACTTAAACCCGAGTAAGTAAATGATGGAGGCATTAGGACTAACCCTTTTTTTTCTACACCATTATTTTTCTTTTTTTTTTTTACCACCTACCCAAAATCCCCCTAGTTAGCCCCTTTGAGCCTAAACCTTTTCATTTCGTAACCCAAACCAAACACCCTTTTACCCACCAAAACCTTTTTCATTTTTAACCCTTTGTTTTAGTAACAAGTTCGGT
Organism: Helianthus tuberosus; assembly: GCA_030545235.1. Taxonomy (NCBI): domain Eukaryota; kingdom Viridiplantae; phylum Streptophyta; class Magnoliopsida; order Asterales; family Asteraceae; genus Helianthus; species Helianthus tuberosus. The sequence continues at coordinate 107,377,053 of CM060430.1, read as the reverse complement.
TTTTCATATGACTTTTCAAAAAAAAAATGTGTGTTGATGATGAAGCAAAAGAAAATAAACAAACAAGTTCATCAAAAATAACTTTGTTTGAATAATAGCTTCATCAAAATAAAAGTTACAAAAATAAAAAGTCTTACGAAAACCGACGCTTGTTACGCTTTTCGTCCTTTTTCTACTAACCACTAACCCAACCACCTACCTTTAACCCAAGCCTAACCCTTCACCCAAAAGTCCTCTTGATATTTACAAAGGTATATAAGTTAAAAAGGACAAGGATTGATTGCTTGGCAAGCCTATGGTAGGAGTAAGTTCCATGCCGCTCTCGAGTGATCCACAAAAAATACATCTTCGGCCGAGTGTTGAGTGATCCCCGTGAGGTATGTGAACATGTATATAAATAGAATTTTAAAAAGGCATGTTATGCCCTAATAAGTAATTTATCTTATGAAAAGTTTTAAATAAATCATGACGAATAGGATTGTAAATAAATAAAAATAAAACTAAATAAAGAATCTTGGAAATCCCGACACTCTATGACAAGCCCAAAAAAAACTTCTTCTCTACCCATTCCATTTGGGAGTGTAATAGCCACATATTAAAGAGTTTTGCTTGAGGACAAGCAAAGATTCAAGTGTGGGGGTATTTGATGTGTGCAAAATGCAACATATAAATTACATCAATTGTGGCATAAAACTAACACTTTTTTAGTACTAATGTTGGAAAAAAGTGTGCTTTTGTTGTCTTCCTTTTGTATTTTCAAGATTAAATGAGCTCAAGTTAACAAAAGAAGCAAAAAGACATCAAAATCTAAAATAAATACAAGAAAAGGAACAAGATGTTACATGCCCGACCCCACGACAGCATCTTCCCAAGCAAAACAAGATAACAGAAGACTGAACACGCCCCGTGCTCAGCCAGCACGGGGGCGTGCCCAAGTGTCAGCAGAAAAGACAAAGTGGTAGAAGCTTCTATTGCCCACCACGTGGCCGTGCTCAGCGGACACGGGGCCGTGGTCAACTTTAAGATTCGCACAATCTAAGCAAATCTTCATAGTACAAAGATTCTTCTTCACACGGGGTCGTGCTCAGCGGACACGGGGGCGTGGTCAACTAATAAGACAAAGCCTCATTAAATGAAGAAAGAAAAGGATGTGGACACGGGGCCGTGCCCACTGGACACGGGGCCGTGCCCGAGCTTCTGTTCAGCCTATAAATAGGAGTGCTTGGCTCAAGCTCAAACCATCCCTTGGCACACCACCTCTCTCACACTTCACCCACCACCCACCACCACCATAACACCATCATCCACACACCATCATCCATTGTCCATCATAGAGTGTGTGAGTCATCTCGGGATCCAAGATTGATCGTAAGAGTTCTTAACAATCAAGGCCATGTTTGCCTAAGTCTCTTACATCACTTGGTGAAGACAAAGTGTCTAGTGTAATACTTTTTATTTTTAATCTTTTCGCACTTTTTACTTGGTTTTGTATTAATGACTTTAGTAACTAGTTTCTTATGTTGAAGGTGATCTTTCCTTATCGTTTGTCTGTGGTGTCTTGACATTATTTTACTGTCTATATAAAATAAAAGATTTTCACCATTCATATCTCCACGGTCTATATGGAGGTATGTTGGCTACCTGGTCGGGGGTTAAGGGAACGGTTTGGTAAAGGTCTTGCCATTGTTCAGCGTTTAGAGGTCCTGCAATGGACCTGGGTCAAATTTAGTAGGACCTCCTTCAATACTTAACGGTATTGGATGGCGGGGGTCCAAACTCTTTGATCCCCTCATAAGTTAACTACTGTTAATACTATAACCCGGCTATTTAGGACTGTATCCCTGCTGACTCAGACTACTTAGTCGAGGGTAACGTCACCTCCAAAAGAGGGGCCTACCATAATTTGCATTAATAACTTAATTAATTATCTTTCAATAATCCACCCTTTTAGGATTGTATCCTTGCTGACTCAAACTACTGGGGTGAGGGTAACGTCACCTTCAAAAGAGGGGCCTACTACAATAACTAAGATAATCTCTTAAAAAGTGCAAAAGTGCGGAAATAATCAAAGGTTACACTAGATACGAGTCGGAACCAAGTGATTCATCTTGTCTATCTGTTTTTATTTTTATTTTTATTTTTATTTTCAGCATTTTTAGTTAGTTTTTATTTTTCTTAGCTTAAAACATTTTTTCTAAACTTTTTGATTTGATTAGACGTTGAGGATAAACCGGTACTAAAAGCTCTTGTGTCCTTGGACGACCTCGGTATCTTACCAACACTATACTACGCTCACGATGGGTGCACTTGCCCATATGAGTGTCTAGTGTTAGTGAATATCGTGTTTTATAAATTTAAAACTTGACTAAAAAGTGTTAAAGGGGCTTAAAATATACATCTAATATATATAACACTTGACACCCATCATCTACTTAGCGGAAAAATTCACTTCTACATACCCTAACCTTATTAGACTTTGATTTTTATACTTAAATAACTAACACATAACATTGCTTAAATAACTAAGAAGTGATTCCCGAAAATCACTTACTTAATACTACCTCTTGATATCATCATCGAAAACACATTACAACATAACTACTAACAATTATCGTACAAACATCACTAAAACATAAAATTCAACTTACTTGATGTTAGGAACACTTAGGTGATCATAATGTTTAGTCCATGCATTCATTTAGCCCTCAAATTTCCTTCCAGTTTGACTGATTTTGTGTTGTTAGGGTTTTTTGTTCTTCCCCCTTTCTCCTGCTCTTCATGTTGCACACACACACACACACATATCCCTGATGTGTGTGTTTTGTGTTAAAATATTAATTAAATTACTTTCCTAGTTGCCCAAGTTTTGTCCCTTAAATATTGAGCATTCTACTTTATGGTTAACTTTTGTTATCATGCATTCTTAACTTAAAGCAAGAGATTACTTACATTCTAACTAGGTTAGTACTCCAAGCTATCATTCTATAAAATAATCAAACAATTATAGTCATATACTTATTCTTAACACGTACACATATAAATAGCCTAGTTATTTTTATTTCACGCTATATCATAGAAAACGTACTAGCAAATATAAAGATTCGGATTTTGGGGCGTTACAATAAGAGTCTAAGATATGTTTTTGGGCAAAAGGAGTTAAATATGAGACAGCGATGTTGGATGAAAATTCTTAGTGATTATGAATGTGATATCCAGTATCATGCAGGAAAAGCTAATGTAGTAGCTGATGCTTTAAGTCGAAAGTATCATGAAAAGCCAAGACGAGTACGTTCTCTCAAATTAAATCTGCAGATAGATTTAGATGAGCAGATTAGAGAAATACAAGGGACAGTAATCAAGGACGATACTAAAAAATTAAATGGAATGATTAAGGAATTAGAACAAGGAACAAATGGAATTTGGAGATTCCATAAGAAAAGAATCTGGATACCCAAACAAGGAAACCTACGCCATTGAATTTTAGAAGAAGCCCATAAGTCTAAGTATACGGTACATCCTGGTAATGATAAAATGTATCAAGACTTAAGTAAGAATTTTTGGTGGATAGGAATGAAAAAGGATATAGCCACCTATGTTGCTAAGTGTCTAACCTGTTCACAAGTTAAAACAGAAAATCAGAAACCCTCAGGTTTAATGCAGCAACTCGAAATGCCTATATGGAAATGGGAATTGATAACAATGGACTTTGTTACTAAATTACCCAAGACATGAAAAGGTAATGATGCAATCTGGGTGATTGTAGACAGATTAACCAAATCTGCTCATTTCTTACCTATGAATGAAACTTTCAGTATGGAGCCATTAGCTAAGTTATATGTAAATGAAATAGTTTCATTACATGGAATTCCTTTATCTATTGTTTCTGATTGAGATAGCCGTTTTACTTCTCATTTTTGGACTAGTTTCCAGAAAGCAATGGGAACCAAATTAAAACTAAGCACAACTTATCATCCTCAAACGGATGGACAAAGCGAAAGGACAATTCAGACAATGGAGGATATGCTTAGAGCTTGTGTAATTGATTTCGGGGGAAATTGGGACGATCATTTACCATTAATAGAATTTTCCTATGATAACAGTTATCATACCAGTATCAATGGTGTACCATTTGAAGCACTCTATGGACGAAAGTGCCGAACTCCAGTCTGTTGGGCAGAAATTGGAGAAAAACAACTGTCTGGACCAGAGATAGTACAAGAAATAACGGACAAGATTATTCAAGTAAAGAAAAGACTAAAAGCAGCACGAGATCGTCAGAAGAGTTATGCTGATAACAGACGAAAACCACTGGAATTTAAAGTATGAGATAAGGTATTATTAAAAGTTTCTCCATAGAAAGGAGTGGTCAGATTTGTCAAGAGGGGAAAGCTAAGCCCCAGGTATATCAGACCTTTTGAGATTATTAGAAGAATAGGACCCGTAGCTTACCAGCTACAACTGCCAGAGGAAATGGCAGTAATACATGATGTATTTCATGTATGTAATCTCAAGAAGTGTTTAGCAGATGAATCATTAATGGTACCTCTTAAGGACATATAGGTAAATAAGAAACTTAAATTTCTAGAGAAACCGCTACAGATTGAAGATAGAAAGATCAAGAACCACAAACACAAGAGATTAGTTCTGGTCAAAGTGAAGTGGGATTCCAAGAGAGGACCAGAGTACACTTGGGAACTCAAAGCAGAGATGCAAAGGAAATACCCACACCTGTTCCAGTAGACCTCGAGGACGAGATCTAAAACAAGGTGGGGAGGATATAACAACTCACCCAAAACCATTAAAGTACCCCGATACTTCCTAAAATATACCCCGTATACGAAAAACAAGCCTAATATACCTTTATATTTATAAAAATCAAATAAAAACAAAATTTTATGTCCCTCGCGGGGTGCGACCCAGTTAAGGAAAGGAGTCGCGGGGCTCGACAGCATGACACCAGGCCGCACCCAGTTGCGCCACGTGTCCTGTTACGCGTCAAAGCTATACCACTGATTCGACTCAGCTAGGGCCTAGCCTAGAGTTCTCGCGGGCGCGAATACTGAGGCTCAAGCTTACGTGGGGCGCAAGCCGCCCTAATCCAGACCTACAAATAGGATATCAATGTTCAGTTATTTCTCGTTCATAAAATATTTCTCTCTCAAATCTCTAGTAAGCTAATATTATCGGGTATTATACCCCTAAAAAGCGAAGCTCTGCCTCGTTGTAAGTATCATAACCCCTGGTTACGTATTAGTTACTCTGCCCCGATTGATCTAGAGCTCCGTAACGCATGTCAAGGCTCTGCCTAACTCAGTTGTTGGAGTTCTGTCTCGGGGGTATGGCTAATGTAAATTGGGTTATCTTACTAACACGTGTGCATTGTTTAATTTTAATAGATTATAACCAGGAAGTCACCAGAAAGCAGTAGTATTATCTAAAACATCAATGTGAGTACATCTATTTTTGTAAACTTTTTTATACAAACCTCAATTGTTTTAAATTATGATAAACAGTGATTGAGTCTATGTATTCTACAATTACTATCGGTATGTTGGGGTTTTGTATACATTACTTGTTACTATACTATGAATAGTAACATGACAACAAGTCAGGATTGACAGTACCGTGGGTGGTAATTTGGTAGATATAAACATTCTAATTGCCCTCAATACTGTAAAATGATAAAAGCTTGTTTTGAGTAATTGGGATGCACTCACCAGTATTTCTTGCTGGTAAAATGTTTTAAAACGCGTTTCAGGTAACAAAATGTGAAAGCCAAATAGAAGCCAGCTGGAGAGCACTGAAGGCTTGGAAAAGTGGCTATAAAAGTTACCTAAACAAGAAAGAAGTTTTATTTCAATAAATTAGGGTTTATCCCTATAAAGATATTATAATGAAAACTTGGGTTTTCCCATTTATTTATTATTTAAAAAAATGTGGTGTTTTACTCTGATAAACTATTTCCTAACTAGGGTACTGATGTAAATTTCCACTGCCAAATTAATAAACACCGATACCACCCATCTGAGCTCGCGGCCGCCCGCTCCCAGGGCAGGGGTCGGGGGCTGCGACAAACCATTTCTCTCACTTCTACCACCACAACACCATCATCTTCCACCACAATAGTTAGAGTTAGTGTGGGTAGTAGTCTCGAGATCCAAGATTAATAGTAAGAGCTTTCATCAAACTATGGTCATGCTTGGCTAATCTCTTACATCACTTGGTGAAGACAAAATCTTTTATGTATTACTTTTGATTTCCAACCTTTGGTCACTTTTAAATTGGGTATGTATTAATGACTTTAATAACTAGTTTTTATATTGAAAGTGAAGTTTATTCTATCATCTCTTCATGTTTCGTTGATTCACTCATTCGTGTCTTTACGGTCTATATAAAGCACCTTAACTGCCTGGAAGGGGTTAGAAGGGTGGTTTGGGTAAAGTTCTTACCTCGTTCAGTGTACAGATCCTGCAAGGACTTGATTCAAGCTTATTAGGACTTCCCTTGAGGCAGATAGCATCAAATCGGGGGAAGTAAGAACGACTTAAATCCCTTATAAATAATCTACTATTAAAACTTTAAACCAGCCTTGCGGGACTATATCCCTGCTGACTCAGACCAATATGGCCTATGGTAGCGTTGCCTCCAAAAGTGGGACATGCCACATTTTGCATTAATAACTTACTTAATTATCTTTAAATAATCCGGCCTTACGGGACTGTATCCCTGCTGACTCAGACCAATATAGCTAAGGGTAGTGTTGCCTCCAAAAGAGGGACATGCCACTATAATTAAGATAATCTCTTAAAAAACCCAAAGTGCGGAAATTATCAAAGGATACATAAAAGATGAGTTGGAACCAAGTGATTCTTTTTCTTGTTTATTTGTTTCTTTTATTATTTTAGTTTCTTTCTTTATTTTACTTGTTTAAAAACCTTTTTTTTTAAATTTGGGTCGATTAGAAGTTGACGATAAACCGGTATTAAAAGCTCTTGTGTCATTGGACGACCTCGGTATCTTACCATCACTATACTACGCCAACGATGGGTGCACTTACCCTCACGTGTGGTAGAGAGTGATAGTGTTATATCGTGTTTTATAAATTTAATGCTTGATAAAAGAGTAAAAAGTAATTAAAATATAGTGAAAACCCGTACACACTCGACACACATCACTTGTTCTCATATAATGGAGAATGGTTTATAAGTGAAGTATGTAAAATGACCAACACATCAAAACATGTTTTTGATTAAATATCGAAAATGATTAACGGTTTTAGTAAAGAAAATTTAGTGGAAAATTTATGTTCAATGTTTTCACCAAAATCATGTTTTGTTGGTGGTGTAGCAAATACGTATGTACATAAGTTACAAGTCCTATGTAGCGTATTTGGTGAAACATTAATATAAATAACGCTAAGAGAATTATGTATAACTTGGTATTGAAATTAGTTAACTATCTGAAAGCAATTTTGGAGAAAATTAACATATATATATATATATATATATATATATATATATATATATATTTAGTCACCGGCATATAGTATATGCATTATTTAAGTAGCCAAATACTATGCAAAGTAATTGGTGAAACAATTTAGTATAATGTTGATTGAAATATACACAAATTGCTAAGCAGCCTATACTCATGAGTAGCGTATAGTCTTGAAGATTAAAGATGAAATGTACTTAATTTAAAGAAGACATAATTATTGTTAATAAGTAATAAATACTATAAAAGCTCAAATTGATGAAACACTTACAAGTATGAACACTTCTTCTTAAGTAGGTAAGGACATATAAAACGTTCTTAGTGAAATTTATGTGTTAGAAATTGATGATTGTTTGTAAAGAATAAGTAGAATTAATAACTTTCGTAACCAAGATAATTTTATTGATAAAAATTATATCATGGGGGAAGGACCACCATGATGATGTATTTTGATAATTTATATTAGTTGGAAGGACCACTATTATGACCTAATTTGACTAAAGGTGCTTGTATAATGGGTAGAATGACCACTTTGATGAATCCTAAATGAGTGAAACATTTTGGAAATATAAACTCGAGTGAAAATTTGAGAAATTTAATATGTTGACTAACCACAATTTGATATGGGTTGCGTGAAGCTCATAGGAAATTTGAAATGCATGTGTATGTGCAATATATTAAATTAAAAGTAGCAAACTCATTCCAATTTGATCACATCAAATGGGAATATGAATAATGATGTCAATGCATAATTAGGTGTAAATTTTTGATAAAAAAAGTCAAAGGGTTTTCCAGATTGGTATGTTAAATTAAAAGTAGTAAGCTCTTTCCAATTTGACTAAGTCACATGAAGTAGTAAAATCATTCCAATTTGACAATATGAATAATGATGTCAAGGAATAAATAGGTGCAAAATTTTGATAAAAAAAAGTAACAGGATTTTCCCGACTGGTCTTAAACCAATGAAGGGTGTGGTTTAAGGGGAGTATTGTGATGGATCGGTGAAACTGGCAGGCGATAAATGAGCAAGATGGAAATTAGAAAACAGCCTAGGCGTAAGCTATGCCACATTAGAATTATTTCATGAATTTTCCAAATTAAGCCAGGTATTCAAGCCATAACATTAGGGTTTTTCACTTACACACCCATGGAGGCTAAGGAATGATCAAGGACGATATTATAGCGATTCTAGGGCTTTCGATCAACATTCCATCACCGAAAACAATTCTTAATTTTGACCCAATTAAAGAATTCAACATGCCGATAAGCGACTATTCCACTATTGATCAACCTTTGGTGTGTGGTTTAGTTGGTAGGATGTATTGAACCAGGTTTTTACTATTTGTTGAACTTATCACGATGTAAACCTTACATTGATTTGATTATAAACATTTTACGCATTGTTCTGAGTTTCAAAGAAAGGCAAAGTCATATTTTTTCCTTAATTCAACTTGTTTGGGTTTTGATTAGGAGAAGTTGGCCGCATAGTGTCCCAACCTTGTGTTTTGAACTCGTGTTTCTAACTTTTTGGTCAAAACGGTCGGATTTCATGTCTGCAATTATCCTCTGAAACCTTAAAATACGTGTGGTTATGTCTATGTAACCTTTAAATTCGGTAAATCAATCCAAGTTATACTAGCTTCTAACCTGAAACCTAATGGGTGATTATCCTTTAAAAAATGTTTTCAGATCAACTAAAGTTTGTTTGCGAATTGCAAACATGTTTCACCAAACCAAACCAAAGCTCAATCTTACTTTTTGATGTATAGTTTGATTGGTAGTTTAAATAATAACATTTGCAACTAATTCTCTGTGGTTCGACACTCTACTTGCCATTATTAGTTAAAGATAGCTAGGAGCATTAGTTTTTATCTTGCTTTTTATTGAAACTTTGACATAAATATGTATCTGACAAACCGGAAGCATGTTAGGCTTGGCTAGGTAGGTAGGTCCATGATTTAAAATACATATCCATTTTATTTGTTGGGATGTAAATCAAGGTTAATAAGTTTGATAGGCATGATTTTAGATTCTAGAAATGCAAATTGGAAATTATCTTTATTAGAAGAAGTTGCGTATGTCATTGATAGGAGTGAAACCATAAAAGGTGTCTAATGTAGATTAGAATATATTGGAACGGCATAGATTGGGGTGATCAAACTTTTATTGGCGAAGAATGTGGCTTATAACATCGTTAACATAAAGACCACATCTGGATTATTTTTAATTTAGTAGTTAGTCAATGCTAGAATGAAAGAAGATGCATCTACTACATCTCATATCAATGATTTTAATACAATCATATCTCATTTGTTATAGGTTACATTAAATTCAATGATGAGATTCAAACACTTCTTTTTTTTCTTCTTCACCTGAGCGTTGGCCAGGGACAATTACAAGAGTTAGCCATTTATTCAGAATTGATAGGTTTATGTTTATAGGGATTCATGACCTGATTATTGGAGAAGATATAAGACATATAAGTTTAGGTGAATCTCAAACCCCTTGTTGAGTATAGAAGAAAGAGGAAAAATATTTGAACAAACAGTGAGGGTAGGAAGTGAGGTCATTCAAAACACCAAAATTTTATACATATTACGTGTTTGAGTTGAAGAGAGACAGGCCACTTCAGAAATTAATACACAACATGAAAAGAAATAAGAAAGAGGCAAATTTTGAAGAAGAAGAAGACTCAGATGACACATTAATCTATTGCATTGAGAGCTTAGTAGAATCTTGGGTTATAGATTCAGGATCATCACTCCATGTTGTACATAGCATGGAGATGGTGAAAAAAGTTAAACATGGAAATATTGGAAAGGTACGACCCGCAGATGAAAAGACTCTAGATGTCATGGGCATAGGAGACATTGTATTGAATACCTCTCCAAGAATGGCATAGTTATTCCAAACTCGAAGAGAATGTTTGTATCTAACTGTCCGTTGGAAGATGTCATGTTGTGTTCGAGAATGGTAATCTGAAGGTAGTTACAGACAAGCTTGGTCGTTTCTTGCAACAAGGAGAGATGGACTTTATACATGGTTGAGGTAAAATCAGAAGAAGATACTACAATCACAACTAAACCAAGTTTTCCTTGTATGAAGACACCGACAGGGAAGGATAAAGTTCTAGATCCGAGGAAAGTGGAAGTTGTGTCAGGTGGACCTTTGTAGGCAAAAATAATGTTACCTTCACAGATTCAAGGGTTAAGAAAGAATTGATAGGGAAATTACAAGTTGTGGTTAAAAGATAGGTCAATGAAAAATGGAAGTTTAGAGATATCTCTAAAAGTGGGAAAGGTTAAAGATGGTTCAACTCCCATTCCATTTGGATCGCCGCCGAGGTCAAAAGATCCAACGGATCAGAGGGTCAGGGGATCAAGTAGATTTTACATGATTAGGAGATCCATTATACATCAGAGGGTTAAGGGATCCAACAAAGATTAGATTATCAGGAGATCTAGCAAAGTTCAGTGGGTCAGGAGATCCAGTAAAGAAACTGGATAAACCAAGTGTTGTTCAGAAGCCATTAGAGTACAAGATTTATTACAATGGGAGCATGTTATGAAAGAAGAGAAGTGGTCATAAGAAAAGAGAGGAACTGGGGTTCTAGTATAGTTACCGGAAGAAACATTGACAAAGATCATGAACACATGATAAGGTGAAGCTCGGTGAGGCTTCAACTGAGATTTAAGAATAATCGTTGAGAAGGCATTACAACTAGTGAAGAAGGATATTATAGAAATACAAGACAAGACACAATGTAGTTTGAAGCTTGTCAAAGCCTTAAGTGAGAGATTGTTGGGTGTGGAGGTTTTGCAAAAGGTCAACCGACCCTAATTGTAACCAAATGATGGGGTAAATGGTAGGTTGCCATATTTACGTTTTCTTGTCTAGAAAGTACATAACCCTAATCTTAGTATTGTATTTAGATGTTTAGGTACTAGTAATTCTCTATCACTTCCAAAGTAATAATATTGAGTTGCTAGTTGTAGCTGTGGGTAGCTGTTACGTTTTTTATAAGTTTTCCGATATGTTAGTAGTCATGATAACCTAACAAAGGCCTAATGTAGGCTTGAGTATGTGGAGAAGATTGTTGGGTGCATAATCAGTCTCACACTAGGAATAAGAACATATCAAAGTCAGTGTATAAGTTTGGTGGACTCCTCCATACATTATGAAGTAGTTATAGAATGAAACCATATGTGTGATAGTTTTAGGATCTCTGGATGTCTTGATCTCTGTACGGTCCCCAATAATGCATAACCTTAAATGAGTGAAAAATATTGATTCATCCAATCCAAATCATAAATGAAAACAATATTTATACTAATTAAAAAAATGTTCAAAAAGAAAACTTCATTAGAAATAGTCCAACCCCGAAAATCGGGGCGACAAAACATAAGGAACTACATAATTACAAAATTACACAAGTCCGACCATATAATCGACTTATATTTGGATCTGTTTTTTACCCAAAGGAAGCCTAAAGATCGCACCTCACTAAAAATGTCATTGACTTTCACTTGCGTTTCCGAGAACCTCAACTCATTCCTCACTTTCCAAAGGCACCAGAATGATATCATCATAATACCGAACATGAATGTCAAGGAGATCTATGAAAGAAAAAAATGAAAAAATTATGGATACGACACCAGGCGCTGATCTTCTGCCATAAGACAGTAGAAATTAAACAAGTCGGGAAGATATGGCTAACCAATTCCTTAGCAGCTGAATTCCTCTTCTAATCAACGCATCAGTAGTGGGGATCCTGGACAATTCCGCCCACCAAGCAAAAATGTTGCACTTGAGGGGAACTTACTTACACCACTCCATAACGAACCAATTGCTGAAATCGTTGCTATGAATCATCAGCTTTTTTCACTATAGGTCTTGATTTCGCACTAGACGGAGAAAGATTAGGATATTTCCATTGTATCATGCCCCGTCGTTCCCATGTGAACTTGGGTTCATAATTCGAATTCCAACGGACTTTTACTAACTTAATCCGACTCCTCCTAAACTTCTGATTCTTCCATTCTATAACTTCTACAAGGTCCTCGATAAATTTTTAGTTTATCGTCTAGATGAACCTCATCAGGGTGGGAGGGTACGGTCAGTGTTTCGTCTGGCAGGTACCCTTTTCAGGTTGGATACATGAAACACATTACGTACTTCACTCGATTCCTGCGGCAGCTTGAGCCTATAAGCGACTGATCCAACTCAAGATGGTCTTTCGAAAGGACCTAAATAACGCAAGCTCAATTTTCCCCCTTTTCTAAATCTAACAACTTCTCTCCAAGATGGCACCTTCAACATAACACAATTGCTGTACTGAAAGTGCAACGATTTCCTAGATAGGCTCAGTTTTCGGTTAGTTGCCTTTTAGCAACTTCAGCCTAACAAGGGGTTTTCAGTACTTCCTTCAATGCAAGACTTCAAACAATGTTGCTTTAATACTTGCGTGATAGCTATTATTGTAGTGAAACTCAGCTAATGGCAGATGAGTATCCCAATTTACATCAAAATCTATCACTCACACCCTAAGCATGTTCTCCAAATCTCCAAAGCAATACAACAGCTCCTAAATCGTATCATGTGTCGTATACTTCTTATCATGCACTTTTAGTTGTCCGGACGCATCGGCTGTCACTTTCTCCTTTTTATATATACGCACATTCAAGGTTCAAACGTGACGCATCGTTGTATACAACGAGACTATCATTACCTCAGGGAGGGATAGTAGAGGTGCACTACACAACTTTTCCTTCAACAACTACAAAACTTTCTCCTGTTTTCTATCCATTTGGGTCATTAGCTTCATGGCTGCGCTAATGTAGAGGAATTATCTATGAATTTCTGATAATACCCAATATGTCCTAAAGATTGTCGCACCTCTGAGGGAGTCCTTGGTGGTTCCCAGTCTTCAGTAGCTTCATTCTTCGACGAGTCCACAAGTATATCTTTCTTGTTTATGACATGCCTGAGAAAATGAATTTCTCAAAGCTTACCCTAATATTTAGAGAACTTAAGACACAGCTTCCTGTTTTCTACAACTAAAAAAAATAGTCTTCATGAATAAGGTATGCAAACCTTACTAGAATAAATTCCGTGATAGTGTTCATCTATGATATACTCATTTATTCATGAATCAAAGAGACTCATGAATACTACAGGCACACAAGTTAAGTCAACTGGCATAACTAAAACTCATTTTGGCCCGCACACGTTTTTATGGTAGTTTTCAGAATGCCCTCAACAGTGATCTTCTTCTGGTGATACCCTAAGCACATGCAAATCTCCCAGCAATAGCTGGATCCTTTCAATTGATCAATAAGATCATCAATCCTCAATAGTAGGTCCGATTCTTGATAGTTAGTTCATTCAGCTCCTGCTAGCCTATACATGTCCTGAAGAATCCATTCTTTTTTCAATCGTCGTATCAACCACGTTGACTATGAGTGTAGGATAATCCCTTATGCAGCATCATGTGCATTCTCATATACCCACAACTCCAAATCCTTGACTTTTCCGATCTTCAAGAATTACTATTGCTTCACCACCAGGGCGGGGTATTTGCAGTAGTTTCTACGGACAATAATCTCGACTTTAAATTATGAATGGTCAATTCATCTTGACTATCATGTCGAATCTACTAGGCTCCGTTGGCAACAAATCAATACTAAAACTATGATTACGTGACCGAATACTATGTTTGCGAGTGACTTCACAGATTCCTATAAGTTACAACTTGCTAATCCTATTGAGTAGTTTTATCTAGCTTACTTGCTTGAGAATACATCAATGGTTCAAGGTTTTTTTGGAATAAATACCCAAGTCATCTCTAGTATAAAAGCAAGACGATTCATAGACTGATTATTGATCAAGTACGTACCAGTAACAACTGCAGGAACATCTCGAGCCTCCCCAGCATTCATCTGCAATGTTATACCTTTGGCACTCTGACCCTTTAACTTAGGACAGTCCCGCTTGATATATACCTGCTTTCCACATTCAAAGCATCCCTCGAGTCTGACTCCACCCAATGTGCTTTTAGCATAGCACTCTCGGATCATATGTCCAGGTCGACCACATCTGTTGCATTTACTCTGCTCATCACCTTGCATTCTCTTCACCGAACCATCCTTGTCCTCCACGACCACCGCTTTCCCTGAATCACTAGCGTTGAATGCAACCTCTTCACTAGATTTACGTTTATTCTTGCCTCCTTCTTGGAATCCTTCCTTAAACTCTCAAGTTTTCGCTTCCTGGAACCCTCAGACTTATGCTCAAAATGTTGAATTATTTGAATAGTCAAACTGCTATGATGACCCATCGTCACATAAAGCGTTGTTTCTTCATCGCAACGAACACCAGTAAATGATCTTGGGTTACAACCTTGGAATGTTTTGTACGTACATCCATGCACTGTTCACAAGGTTAATGAAAAATCAAGATTACTCTTAGATTATATCATAACACAGGAAACCACTAAAACGTTTCCAATCATTATTCTACCTGGAGTGTCTCCAATCGGCGCGTCACCAAAACCAGGCGTATTTGCTTTGCATCCACGTCCTTTCCCCTCAGTTTGGTTTACTTCACGTTGTTCCAAGGTAGTGTTAACGTGCTGAGCGATCAGTCGTGCTAACTCCTCGGGTGTGGTAGGTAGTCCAGTACTGTTAGTAGAGGAACTCGGTCTCGCTTTTGGTGGCATATTGACGTTTCTATTATTGTAACAATAATAATAAAGTAAGACAATATTTTTAAATAATCCTGTCATTAAATGCAAGTGGATTAAACAATACACACGTAATCACAACCACATAACAATTAAAAGAATTTAACCAAAAACCCATCGTATTGATATTTTATCACGAAAATTACATTACTTGTTCATAGTTCGCAAAGGACTAACAAAATTTGGTGTGAATAAAGTCAAACACCATCGACAAGTTTCGCTGAATTTCCTCCTAAAATATCTAGTTGGCATGCAAGCCTAAATAGGGTTACCGAAAGAGACAAAACAAACAACCATCAATCACTTAAAACCCAAAAACTCCGATAGCTTCCCAACCAACTCCTCGAGATCCACAATCCTCTTGTATATCTGATCTCTAACAATATCATCTAACTCCCAAATATCCTCATATGCATCCATCTGACCCCCAAAGGTCCTGCATCTTTCCCTTAGCCGTCTCTAAATCTCTGCATAGGGTAGCGATCTGACAATCACAATGTGAGCATCGGTCCACCCATACTCCTTTCTGCTTTTTTGATGCTATCTCAGTAGCAGCTCTAGATGTCGATGCTATGTATCCCGCAGATCGAATTCTTTTCCCTTGACGAACATGAACTAGTAAGGCTGTAATGGAGGCTAGTGACCCTGACTGCGGAATAGATGGCTCTAGTATGACTGGCAGAGGGATCTCTGTCGTAGGCTCGACAAGTGCGGTGGGTGGAACTACCAATGACTCTAATGGTCGAGTCATGACAACAATGGTATCCACCACCGGTGCTACTCTGTAAGATCCTCCACTCATGGGTACACCTCGATCTAGCTCATCGACTACGGGCACGGTACCAGATGATTATCCAATCTCAGAGACTGAGGTAGGAACAATGGAATCACCGTCGTCAATCCACCCGTTACTGGTATGGGCGTAAGGTGTATCAATATGACTGGCAAAAGATGTGGGGTCGACATAAAAAGATGAGGTAAAACTGGTCACGTTAGTAAACTGAGAGGTAGTGTGTGGTAGCTCTGGCAAAACTGAGGTCAGAGTGGTCTTGAATTCAGGCTCGCTCTCGGAGTCGTGAATCTCGATAATCTCGTGCGTGTCGACATCTGTGACATAATATAACCGTACTAAGTAAGTGCGTGCTCAAAAATAAAATAAAGAAAAATAACACATAAGGCATAGACCAACATATTAACACGCATGAACATAAACTCTTTATAGTTATCATACATGATTAAAATCCATATTTATTTTATATCATTGGCTTCATGAATTTTGGAATTTCATCTCAAAGTTCTTTAGTTGAAGTCTACAGTTTTCCAAGAAAACATCTAGTTCACTAACAACCATCGGCTTTGATATCAACTTCAGTCACACCCCAAAAACGTCGCAGGGGAAATACAAACGTGGCGGTGACGAAGGTTGGTACCCATGAATATCTTAGTGGAGGATGCAATAATAATTTTGGACATACCACTTAATTAAAACATAAAATTTAAAGTTTAAAGTTTAAAACACAACCACGACCATCACATAGTTGTTTGATCCTTTTGGATCTTAGTACATTCGGTCCCAAATTAGTTTTAAAAAGTTGTCCAAAACATTATTTTATAACCATTGCATCAACTACCACAAGACATGCCAAAATTCTTGAAGCCCAACTCATGTACCTAAAGAACACGTAAAAATCAAGTGTCAACACAAAGGAAGGTGAGTTCACATATTCAATTCGAAACAATTTGTTTAAGGAAAACTTTCTTACAATAGATTTTTAATGGTAAAACATACATATATAGTTAAGAAAGTAAATTTTATTTCCTTTAACCAAAATCTGAGGGTCAACCATCGCGAGCAGTTTATAGAAAGTCTCCCATAGATCATTTTCCAAAGGAGTATGTATTAAATCTCAATCTAATCATTCAGATTCGTAAGTTTGCAAGACATTACGAGGTATATATATTAACAAATAGGTTTTAATCAAGCTAGATTCATTAAGAGAATATAAATTCGCCGCTTATCACTTGACTTGACATGGAGCTACCGGTCACAACAGGGTGGTCAGTCCGATTGATCTATCAACAATTCCACGCATATATTATTAATGATTAAATTGGCTTAGAGAAAGTGAGCTCCGAGTGCCCGCAATTAGGGTCACCCAAATGCCAACCTCAAATGAACAATATATATACCTACTAGAAAGACAAATTTAATATATGGTGTTAATCAAGTAACGTTTTACCCTGCGTTTCGCGTCAAAATGTCTTTATATCAATTAAATCCCGTTTCCTTGAAAAAAAAATTATATCATACATATTTTCAAATCCATATTTTCCATAAAAAAAACATATCATATCATTTCAAAATAATATTTTCCACGAAAATATATTTTTAGATTATCCAAGGCATAATATATACAAAATTGTATAATTATCCTTTATAAGATGTGTTCTTCCCCCAAAACAGTATATAAAACAGTAAAAGAGGGGTTAGTGACACTCACCTTTTGGGTACATTTTTATATTATCTCAATCCCTCAAATTGGTCTACACGTCCTAAATTAAGTAGGAACGATTTAATAACCAATTATTCTATTAATTCCTAAGTTTCTTCAACACTTACAATTTTCACATGACTTTGAGATTTTCTCGAAAAGTCTTTATTTTGATTATGTTGGCGTATTTATATATGTGTGTGTGTGTCCATATATATATATATATATATATCCTAAGATTTTGGCATCTTGAACGATTTTAATGGTGACCCTCAATATGTTATATTCCATTATCATATCCGTTTATGTACAATATATCTACTATTTGCGATTCGTAATATATTTACATAAATATGGACATATTCGGCGTATATCACAATTCACGTATTTTTAAAGCATTTATACATAATATAACTCATCAAGTTAACCTGCTCGACAAATAAGTTATATATTTAACGTGATATTTAACGAAATTATCGTTTTAACCGTACAAGTGTACATGCATAGTCTTAATTCCTACTTTCATGTCAACACTTAATATATCATATTACACATACTCATGTTTACATATCATATTTTAGCACATAAAGTTCACCCTTGAACATCTCGTTTTCACGTACGTTGAAATATGAATATTTTAACGCTTTCGGGCTTCGGAAGTCACGTATGACTAGCCAAACACAAAGGGTACTTAATATAAGTTAAAATACTTATAATTATCTTAAAAATATCAGTTTATATTCTGATTTAAAAGAATTTTACAAAAATCACTTTAAAAGCCGATTTTTACCGTTTCTAACGCATAGTTTTGTACCGAACTTTGCTGTAACCATCCCAAATCGTCACGACTTGATATTTTAACACAACACATGTTATTTACTGATTAAAATGATGATTATACTCATGATAGTGCAGATTTCATGCATGCCACATAAATCACACAATTTCACTCATTTTACTACTTTTTAAGCCCCATGTACAATATGCAAAGCTACCAAACTTATGACATAATTTTATATCATCATAACACATCATATAACATCATTTTAACAAGCTTATATTTTGATTTTATCCACTTTTATCATACCATAACAAATTCATCCACTCATGATCATTTAATCGTCATGCATGCTTATGTACAAGTACCTAATGCATGATTATTATTTCATCTTCATCCAAGACTTAAATGCATCCTACACACATTTAATTGATTTTCATATTATCCAAACATCATCTTCATCAAATCATCATCCAATCATCTTTTCATAAATGCAAGTAACATTCTCATGTTTATAATCATTTAAAGAAACTTGCATGTCCATTAAATTGTGAGTTTGTACACTATGTTAGTTAGTGATCTTCAGTATGTTATTTGTGAGTTTTGAGTGTGTTTTATGGCTGAAATTGTGGTGTTTTACGACTTTGTAGAAAAAATGAACTTTGTAGCCGAACCCCACCCTATATATATATATATATATATATATATATATATCAGAAGAATCCATTAGGAACCACCCTTTATTGCGAGAACCGCGAGAACCAGTGTGAACATAACCAAAAAATACCTAAATAAATAAAAAAACACTCAAATTTTTTTTATATTTAAAAAAATTGCTATATTTCGTCAACAAAAAAAATTCGAGTAACAATTATCCGTGCACATGTGCATATAGTGTAATTTCTTTGACAAATTCCGTAATACATTACTAATATCAGACAATTGCACTTTCATTTACACTACTATTCATAATACACTACTTTTTACATTAACAATATTAGAATGCACATGTGCATCTATATGTATGAACTTGTTATAACATTAACAACACTATAAGTGCACATGTGCACCTATATGTATAAACATGTTATAACGTGTTTTGGTACACCACTTTGAATACACTTTCTCTTTCATCTATCATACCATCCATAATACACTACCATTACCTCCTACCATCCGTAATACAATACCATTGCCTCCTACCATCCACAACACAATACCATTACCAATATTTCAGTTTATTACATGTACATCAACACCCTTTATACCATCCAAACAACATATTATATCATAAAGTGACAAGTATAATCAAACCGTCAACCACTAGATATAACTAACCAAAACACATGTATATGGGCCTACTTCATCATTTAAAATCACATACTTTTTGTACCAAAACACGTTATATCATGGTTATACATAATGATGCACATGTGCATTCTTAATATTGGTAATGTAAAAAGTAGTGTATTGTGGATGGTAATGTAAATGAAAGTGTATTTTTCTACTACTGGTAATATATTACGGAATTTGTTCAAAAAATGATACATATGCACATGTGCAACCATAACTGTTACTCGAAAAAAAAAAGTTTTTTTTGTAACGAAATATAGCAATTTTTTTTAGAAAAATATTTAAAAAAATTCGTTTTTTTTTTTTGGATTTTTTTAGTTATTTTTTTGTGTTCACATTGTTTCTCGCGTTTCTCGCAATAAAGGTAATTCTCGCATGAACCCTACCCTAGAGAGCATCATGAGAAAACTACATCTAAATGAGAAAACTAAATAAAAAAGCCTAAAAAACATACCAAAATTTTTAATTTTTTTTTACAAATTATAATAAAAAAATCGCTATTTTTATATATAAAAAAAATTTTCCAAAAAAAAAGATTTTTTTTGTTGTACTGCACATGTGCATTATATGTGTACTACACATGTGCATTATATCCATATTAGTGCACATGTGCAATACAACAAGATTCTTTTATTTTTTTTTTGAAATTTTTTTTCCATACATAAAAAATAGCAATTTTTATAAAAAAATTGTAAAAAAAAAAAAATTGGTATGTTTTTTTTACTTTTTTAGTTAGTTTTTTTAGTTTTCTCATTTGAACTAGTTTTCTCGTGATCCATCCCCTATATATATATATACAACCCCTAATCCCCTAATCGTACATTATGTACGCTATAACCACAACCGTCAGATCATCTCATTTAACCCCCGTGTTTAAGAATTAAATTAATGAAGTTAAAATAAATAAATGAAACTG
Source organism: Helianthus tuberosus (assembly GCA_030545235.1). Lineage (NCBI taxonomy): Eukaryota > Viridiplantae > Streptophyta > Magnoliopsida > Asterales > Asteraceae > Helianthus > Helianthus tuberosus. The sequence goes on along the minus strand of CM060430.1, from coordinate 107,356,279 downwards.
CGAAGGTTAAAATCGTCCATTGGGAAATCAAAACCCCTGATAATCAGCAACAAAACTCACAAATCATACCGTAAGATTATTATTCAAGATCGAATTCGAAAATCCAACAAGTAATCAAAAATCGATCGATTCTCATTCACCAACTCCTTCTGCGATTTCATTATCTAGTGAATTTGGAAGTTCAAAACTGAAACAAATCGATAGATCGTCTATTGAAAAAGATGATGAAGGATGAAAATAAAAAAAATATGCGAAATACATATAAAACGTGCGAAAAACACTGCATACAAAAAGAAAGGTTGTGTTTTTTGTAAAGTGTGCGAAATCATAAATTACCACATGCGATTTAAAAAAAAGGAATAATGATTAAGATGTCTTATAATGTGCGAATTCATGATTAATAGACATACGATTTAAAAAAAAAAAAGACAAAATTTTTTAGATTTCTTATAGTTTGCGAATTCATGATTTGTACACATGCGATTTCAAAAAAAGTTAATAATCTTTGAGATTTCTTATAGTTTGCGAATTCGTTTTGGAATCGTATGCTATTTTGAATGTAATGCTGCTAATACTTTCATGTAACTTTGTACTAAAATGCAAAAAAAAATTACGAGTTAATAACTAAAATAAATAAAAATTAACTATTTTATATAAAAAAATGAATTTATTACCGATGTGATGGTAATTTGACATGTAATGATCAATTTTACCATAAATACTACTGAACTTACCACCCTACCCACATAATAAATTTACTATTTTAATATAAAATACCCAAGGATAACTACCTTCCATATTAAGACAGAACACAAAAAACACACACAACACACCCAAAAAAATGGCATCTGAAGATTCAGAAAAAATAAAAAACATTGCCATAAAGGAACTATTGTCAACTCGCACGTTGACAGAAATAAGCACCGATGTCACATCTTCTCATTTGATTCTTGATGTGCAGGGGAAGATTCTTGAAGAAATCAAGAAAAATCAAGAGATGTGGGAGAGACTACTTGAAGAACCACAATCAAGCTTCAGAGACGCAGCTTTGAATCACATAAAGGAACACTCTCGAGCTGATAACTTAGCCTTCTCTTTCCTGAGAGATGCTCTAAACACTGTGAAGGAGAAGATGGAGTTCAGCTCGGCTGAACGTGACAAAATCTTTGCTTCAATTAACTAAATTTCTGTTTAATCGTTTTATGGTTTTAGTTGTGTTAGACAATAACAACTACTTTATATTTTGGGTACATGTTTTGAATACATCTTATGCTTAATTATAATATATATCGCATGAATGATTTAGACAACTTTGTCACAAAAAACAAGATAATTCAAAATCGCATGTATTAAAAGTGAAATCGCATGTAAGACTAGTTATAAACTAATGCATATAAAATCGCATGTTTACATACTAAATCGCATGAATGTATGTTATAAACAGATGAGTATAAAATCGCATGTGCTTCGTATAAAATCGCATGTACATTAAAAAAATTAATCTTCCTCGTCTGAAACCTCCTCCCACTGATCTTCTTCAGTGCCATCATCACTACTTCCACTGTAATCTTAAAACTCATCTTCCTCTTCATCGTCTTCGACCTCGTTGTCTTTGTCTCTGGGATCTTTTTCAACATGGACTCCCTTCATCTTCTTTTGTTGTTTGCCTTTCAGTATCTCGCAAGTCCGAATATCATGGCCTTTTGCATTGCATACACTACATGTCCTTGACCTTTTTCCTTTGCGACTGATCATTTGTTCCTTCTTGGATTTAATCCTTTTATGCGAGCCACGACCTTTGTTTCTTATACCAGCCGGCACACGGACAGTAGGAGGTGCATTAGTTACTGGTTGTTGGTAACTAATCAACTTTGAAAATCGGTCAAAATTTGGATCAAGTTGCTTGGTTATACGACTCTGATCAACTCTCTCTTTAAGATGCCTCATTTGATCCCTCACTAAAACAAGTTGATCAAGGTCGGAAATCAAATTGCTAACCAAATACTCCCCTATGTGAATGATTTCACGAGCAATCCGTTTAGCCTTGTATTGCACATCCTTGTCACCCACCTTTATATCAAACTTCACATTTAATTCATTCGGCACCACATCCTTTGTCCATCTCTTCATAACATATTTGTTTGGTATTTCTTTATCACCAAACATCTTGAAAAGAAAATAGATATGTTTACATAGTAGCCCATACTGCTCAAAACGCAAACAGCTACACTGTGCAGTTACATCATTTTCAAGATTCTTGAACCACACCTAAGAAAACCAAAAGAAAAAATATATATTAAAAATTAAAATCGCATGTGTAAATTAACAATTTCACATGTCTAAAAATATCATTTAATTATATAAATTTAAAATCGCATACATACATCAAAATCGCATATTGCAAAATCATGTTCTGAAATGAAATTCGCATATAGGTTTTCAAAATCGCATGTTTTAAATATATAAGCTATAATACCTCTAATAAACCATCTCCAAGAGCTTTAAAGTCTTTCAACAATATCCTGATCTGTGGACCCTCGATTTTGGTGTCCATCGGCAGACATTCGGTAATTGTTCCATATATCTCTATTTGCTTATCAAAGAATATAGACCTGGTGTATATCTTAGCAGCATCTTTTTCCAAAGTAATTTCGCTCCAATCAGCAGGCTCAGTATATCTTGAAATATGATCATTCTTTCTGTGATTGGACTTTTGGACATCCATTGCACCATCAAAATGATTCATAAACTCTACAAGAGTGAGTTGTGAATTTGCCAACTGGCAAAAAAAATGATTCTCGCTCTCTGATCTCGAAGTTGTTCGCATGAGACCAGACATGGGCTCATGCCGGTAAAAAGCTGGAATCCACATGTATCTCATCGAAAACATATCATCAATCCATTTGTTTTCAGTGAGACCGAACTCAATCATCACCAACTTCCATTGTCTCTCGAATTCTTCAGGCTCAATGGAATCAATCCATACAATATCGCACATCCTCCTTTTAAACTCATCATTATTGCACAACTTGTGTCCAACCTATACCGATAAATGCTTTTTATATCAGCCTACAACAAAATCTATATTATAAAAAAAATGCTAACGAAAGACAATATAGCATGCTATACCTTATCTGCCACTTTTTTCATTATGTGCCACATGCACAATCGGTGTCTGCTGGTAGAAAAAACCTCCTCAATAGCCTGTTTCATAGCAGGGTCTTGGTCCGTCACTACAACCTTTGGCTGCCGACCAAATGACTTTACGAATGAATTCAGAAGCCATTTATAGGATTCAATACTCTCCGATGCCAACAACCCAGCTCCAAGGGTTACATTTTGACAGTGATTGTTAATCCCAGTGAACGGAACAAACACCATCTTGTACCTGAACAAACACATGCGAAGTACACATTTAAAACATGCGAAATAGACAGATATCACATGCGAAAATATACAGTATAACACGTGATATATTCAGCACCCGCTGTTCAATATATCATAACATGTGATATTGCAAGCTTAGGAAAATCATATAACATGCGAAAAATAAATAAAAAACATGGTTGTCTTGAAACACTTACCTGTTTGTCTTGAAAGTTGCATCGAACGATATCACATCCCTAAACTCCATAAAGTTAAGCTTGCATAACCCATCAGCCCAAAACAAACCAGTTAACCGTTTGTCATCATCACAGAATATTCAAACGAATAATCAACTAAATACTGTTTTTTGTCGGTCATCCTATTAATCACCATGTCAGCGTCATATTCTCCTATATAGTTGTTAATTCGATTCCTAAAATTTTTGCAATCATCAACCGTGGCGCCAACATTCTCGAAACCACCATAACGTTTCCTCATTATATGGAAAGCTTTGACAGGACCAAGGTTTAAAGTGCCTAGTTCCCATATCATCTCCTCCTGGACATCTGACAATTGTCTGTACGCTGGCAGCATATGAATCTCATGTGGACATACAAACTTATGATTATGGCCATCAACAAATCTCTTTACTGTATATAATCTACCATCCACCATGCAAATCATAAGTTGAGCTTTGCATCCAGTTCTAATGGTCCCCCTGTTCCTTGATTTGAATGGCTTTTTGGACTTCGAATAACGATCTTCAATACACAATGGCTTATGACCCTCTTTAGAACAAACAAAATACTTAGTTTTGATTATACCACCACTGTGTACTTCACCACCCTTCCGAGTAGAAAAACCAGCTAACTTAGCATATGATTTGTAAAACGCGTATGCTTGTTCAATAGAGGTAAATTGCATTCCAACCACAGGTGTAGCTGATGCTTCAACCTCCGGAGTGTAAACCTTTTCATCTACATAAATCAAATAAAAAAACACATGCGAATTATCGGACTCATTACATGCGATATATTAATAACTGCATAATTTCATCGTAAGAACAACAACACGTGCGAATTGTATGAACAATAACATGTGAAAATGATGATTTTGATTAATATGTTTTACACATGCGATTTATTAGACCATAACATGCGAAAACAGAATAAACATCAAATGCGAATTGAAAGACTCATAACATGCGAACTTGTACATGACGCTTTCATATAAAAAATATACTAAACATTCAAACTTCAAAAACAACTACAACAATGCAAAATCATTGCTACGATTAAACAAAACAAGTCAACGAACAATTTAATGATCTAAATTAACATAATTACCATTAGAACACTCGTTTACAGCACTTGTACTTGCATTTGGATTTGGATTTGCAAGTTGCGGATTTAAAACATCCTCAATCGAAACTCTCTGATATGCAGATAATTGAGCATGATCACCGATCGATCGAGTTTCTTCAAAATCAACATCTGTATTTCGTCTGGTGCTGCTCTGTGGATCCATCGAAAAAAACAATTGAATCAAACCCTAACGCAGAAGAACGAAAACTGCAATTTGAGAATTATGAAAAATTTGAAACTGATTCGAATGATAATTACCGGGATATTAGTGTAACGAACTTCTCGCTGATTGAATGAAGAGACGAATTTGCCCTTAGATGATTGAATTAATTGTCTGTTTTAACCTTATCAAATAAAAACGAATCAGGACACGTGTACGACCACTACAGTCGCGTATGTAATATACGATTAGGGATTTTGTATACTACACTTTGCCTATATATATATACAGAAAATACACACATATAAACATGTTCATCCTTTCAAAATTTACCTTTTTACATATTCATCTCAAATCACATGAACTTTTATAAGAAACCCCTTTTAATCATGCATGTTTCAATCTTCTTAGAATCCACATAAATCAAGATCATCAAAAATCAAAACACAAATCCAAACATACCCCCTATACATTTCGGCCATATACACACATATATACTTTTCATCAACTATTTTAATCACAAGTTATGTTCATGTATATTACTTCCAATCATACATGTTTAAATCTTCTAAGTATCTTTCTTTACAAAACTCAACACATTAACAAAACACCAACTCTATCACATATGTATATGTATTCACGCCCCCCCCCACACACACACAAACACACACACATATATATATATATATATATATATATTTTCCATTCATACATGTTTAAATCTTCTGAGTATATTTCTTTACAAAACTCAACACATTAACAAAACACCAACTCTATCACATATGTATATGTATTCACGCCCCCCCCCCCACACACACACACATATATATACACACACACACTTCTACTCTTTTATTTTGATAAATTTCATTTATTATTAATTTCAAGTTGTGTGAAGAAATCCAAGATTAAGAGAAACCTTATATCATCATTATCACCATCAAGAATCATGAACAATATTTTTAAAGTAAATTTATACCTTCAAGTTTTTAGTTGGGTTTTGATAGAGTTTTGGTGATATGAGGCTTGTACTTCCTTGGAATCATTTGAAAGTTTCTTTGAATCTTCAAAACATCTTGAAATCACTTTGATATGAACTTGATCTACAAGAATGGAGTTTAAATTTTTGAAGATGGTTATGGTGGTGATGGTTTCGGCCGAACAAGAGAGAGAGAGAGAGAGATAGAAAGAGAGAGAGAGGGGAAGAGTTGTTGTTATTTTGAGTTGGAAAATGGAAGAGTTTGTGTGAAGAATATACATATACATATATAATATATATTAGGCAAAGACAGGTATTTAACTGATCACCGGGTATTTTTCTCGCGTTTTAAAGCGTTTAAAATCATCTTTATTGTTCTATAAAAATTAACTCGCCATAATCTTGCTGAACAATATTTTATTTGTCTTTGCTGGCTGCGTTGTCTGTATTTTGCAGTATACGCGCAATATTGTGCGGTACGCGCTTAAATTAGCCAAATAGGGATTTTAAGCATTTTAATTAATTTTTCTTCCTAAATATGATTAAAAATTGAATTTTTATCATAACGGAATATTTTTAGGATTTTAACATTAACCGGGCGGTCACCGACGTTCGTTTCGCGTTTATCTTATTATTGCCAACATAATTTTCAACAAAGTTTGGATTTACCAACACATCAAATATTACATATTAGCACCAAATTTAATAAACTATGGCCTTTATTTATTTAGAACACGTGTCACACTAGTACGGTAAAGGCTTAAAATAGTCGGGTGTCACATGTATGGAGGTGGTACCAAGTGGTTGGTGGCAGAAATCTTCAGTTCTCTTTCTCCATTCATATTGTTTTGATGAAATTTGAAAGAGAATTAGAGAGAGACTTTGATGTAGCGCGTGATACGGAAACGAAGATCAAACACGTTGATTCTAAGAATACCCGTGTGTTCTTCCCCAACCCCCAAGATTCCACCCAAAAGGCACGGAATTTGAAGTGAAAAAATCAATTATCTAAAAATTCAAGTCTGATCACTCATATTACTAGAGGGACATATAAATAGAAACCGAAATTCGAAATGGGCCTAAAAAAGACAACGGGCCAAACACAAGCCCAAAAACAAAATGCCCAAAATACTTAAAAAAAACATAAAAATGTAAATAACTAATAGAAATAAGCTCGTTCTCACGTTCGTTTCGCCTGGTCGCACGCCCAAAACGGATCCCCGTAGCCCAAGTTAGAGCCATTTTAATGAAGCCCCTTTTGTTACACGATCTTGGGCCTTCAAATACAAAATAGCCCACTCATCCACACTTGGGCCTGCATCAGACTTTAGATAGAGAAAGAGAGAGAGAGTATTTTTAGAGAGAGAAATAGAGGGGTAGGGTGAAGGTGGGTGTGTTTTATTTGTTTATAAAAAATAAAAATAAAATTGTAATTGAATAGGAAATGACCAAAATACCCTTATGTGTGGTCTACTTGGTCCGATTTAGTGAAAAAAACTAACTAGGTTAGGGTTAAAGGACGAAACGTGCAAGGGCTTGCAAACATCGAGTACATTTTTGTACTTTTGAAGACAAAGGATACAGTTTGCAATCTAGTGTTAACATAAAGGATGATTTTTGTAATTTCCTCTTGAAATAATTGCGAAGAGGCACATTGTCAATCACCAGATTATTGATAACCGAGATGATGTTACACCAAACTCCCCCAATCATCTTTTTACCGAAAAAAAGTCCCACTCGGATCCACCGTAGTGAATAACCGAAATAACTTTAACCCATAAATTCTCTTTTTCAGTTTTGAAACGTCATCCCCACTTAGCTAACAAAGCCGAGTTTATGGAACCCAACTTGTTTAGGCCCAACCCTCCCCCCACTTTTCTAGGAGTCGCCACCCTATCCCACACGATCCAATGAGTCTTTCTAACCTCAGTAGAGCCACCCCATAGAAATCTCTTGATGTACCCCTCTAAATCATCTACCACCTTGACCGACGTTCTATAGATGGAAAAGTAGTAATTAGGAAAGCTTTCAAGCACCGACTGGATTAAGGTGGCCCTTCCGCCAATAGAAAGCGTCGTAGCTTTGCAAAAGGAAAAACGCTCTTCAAAGATATCATAGATCGGTCTCCAATTAACAAAGTGATTCATATTAGCACCCACCGCCAATCCTAAATATTTAGATGGAAACGCATCCGATTTACATCCTACCAAAGACCCATATCTTCCACTTCAGTATTAGACACCCCGAGCCCATAGAGTTAGATTTACCAAGATTGATTCTAAGACCTGATCACTCATAGAAGCTTCTCAGGATTCTAACCACGTTTTCGGCATTCCCACTTGACCACTCATCGAGGATGATTGCATCGTCGGCATAGAACAAATGAGACAAAAGAGGACCGTCGTCCGGAAGATGAATGTCGTTCATCACCTCGGCTTCGAAAGCTTTATCAAACATGCACGATAAAGCTTCAATCGCAACGATGAATAAAAAATGGGAAATGGGGTCGCCTTGTCTCATTCCTTTTTTACATTCAAATTCGAACGTGGGAGAGCTGTTAACCAACACCGATGAACGAGCCGACGAGAGAATCCCCATAACCCATGTGCACCATTTATCCGGAAACCCCATTTGCCTAAATATCCACCACGAAGCTCCAACTTATATTGTCATACGCCTTTTCGAAATCAATTTTGAGAAAAAACCGCCTTCTTTTTTTAGACTCTTGATCAAAAGCTCAATTCATTGATCATAAGGGGCTCGTCAAGAATATACTTTCCACTTAAAAATGCCGACTGAGAGTCCGATATAACCGAATCGAGCACCTTTTTTAGGCGGTTCGCAAGAACCTTAGAAATTGTTTTTTTGATTACCCCAACGAGGCTAATGGGCCGAAAGCTCCCTACATTTCGGAATCAAAGCTATGAAAGACGACCCGCGTTCTCGACTAATAGAGCCCGATTCGAAAAAGGTAGCCATCATATTATCGAAATCATCCTCGAAAAACCTCCAGAAATGTTTAATAAACGAAAATTAAAACCGTTCGGACATGGGGCTGGTCATCACCACAATCAAAACCGCTTCTTTCATTTCTGCCCGCGAGAACCGACTCAACAATCCTGATGCTTCTTGATCAGACAGTTTTTTATGTCTAAGCAAATAACATGAGGGCGATCCAGGCAGTCTTCAATGAACCTATTCTTGAAAAACCTAAAGACCTCCTTTTTTACTAAGGAGGGTTCCGACACCTATCTGCCTCCCACATCCAGACCATGGATTACATTATTCGATTCCCTGCAATTTATCATAGCGTGAAACAAGCTAGAATTTCTGTCCCCTTCTTTGGCCCAACGGACCCTCGATATTTGCCTGAGGTCTTTTGCTTTATTTTCCTCCAACTCCTTAACGATCCTTTTGTTCTCAACATAAACCCACTCCCCTTCTTCTGTTAATTCCCTGGTCTCAAGAGCCGTCTCCATTAATTCTATCTCTTCTAACGCGCATGATACCAACTCCCTTTCCTTCTCAGTCATCGCATTGGGCTAAAACATTCGTCCAATCCAAATCATAAACGTAGATGATATTTATACTAATTAAATGGATTCCCTTTTTTTTTTGCTAAAACCTTAGATGTTTTACATGCATAAATGGTTACCTTGGTAATATATACTACTATCTAATAGTAAAATTATAGTCCACTATATCTGAGTAACCTTACCTAAAAATGATCATTACTCAATTTATTCCTCTTATAATCTCTAATGTTAAGGAAAATTACACAAATAGTCATGTTGATCAAACAATTTTTTTTTTAAGTTGGACATGAAATTTATCTTTCACCAAAGTAGCCAACCTCTTTTCCGTGCAATTAGAAGATGTCACATATGCTCTGTCAATATATATTACTAGGATTTAATCTACACTTTTGATGAAAGCGCAAACTAAGCTCGTGCATTTGGAGGCTTAGCCCTCATGTTTGGGTGCCGACTAAGGCTTATCCCGCGCATTTTGAGGACGACTAAAATTTGATGACTATTCTTGAAAAAATGTTGATCAACTAGACTAAGGGGTTGTTTGGCTAAGCTTTTCAAAATGACTTATTTACTTATCTGCTTTTCTGAAAAGCAAATTAGTCAATAAGCTGTTTTGAAAAGCTTTAAAATGGAGCTTTTCAAAATGACTTATTTGCTTATTTGTTTTTTAGAAAGCAAATAAACAAATAAGTCATTTTAAAAAGCTTAGCCAAACAGCCCCTAATGTGGTAAATTTTCCTAAATGATATCTTGCTATTTTCATCTAAAGGTGATGAGAGTAACTCATTGTCAACAATGACTTGCTTTTTTTTAATTATTATATTTTGTATATTTATTATTAGAATTAATTTAAAATTTTGAAGTTTTATAAAGTTTCAGGTATGCCTTTGCGATATGCGAATTTTTATATTTGCTTTCATATAGATTTTATATGAAATCGAGTTGTGAATAATAAGCTAAAAGTTATACAAACAAAATCATACATATTATCAAATCTAGCTCATAGTTAATATTTTTATTATATAATAATAAAGTGACGTCGTTCAATATTTTTGTATGCTAATAACATAACATAATCATTATAAAATTCTAAATGAATAATTGCGACATGCTGATATTTATCTACGTTTTAATAAAAAAAATATCCAAAATCAAACGGTAAAATATAATAATTTTTATGTTCTTTTTTTTTTTTTTTTTTTGACGAACCTTACCTATATCCACCGTAAAACACCAGTGTTATATTCGTTGTCACGATTTTCTATATGTTTTATTATATATATATATATATATATATATATATATTGAAAACGACGTTCTATTTACAATAGAATATATTTTTGGTATCATAATACCGTACTGGTACCGTGTTTGCACAACATTAGTACCAGTAACAATATCCGTTTATATGGTAGTTCTTGTTTGATGTAAAACACGTGTCAACATCTTATTTGGCATGTCTCTTTCGGTTGTTGAACCGAGTGCCGACATCATATACCGTTATTGTAACGAACTGAAAGCCCACCTTGTTAAATTTTACTTATTTGGTTGTTTTTTATATCTTTATATGTCCTTTATACAAGTTTTATTTCTGTTTTTTAATGGCTAATCTTGCACACCATGAGTATTGAGCCCCTAACCTCTCCTATCCTAAGCATCATCTAACTCACCAACACCACATGACTATTTCCAAGTGGATTTTATTTTGTCTTTTAGATCCTAGACATACCATTGCCACATAAAATATGTGTCGGTATCCTTTTGGACTTTTGAGTTTCATCTTTTGATTGCTCTTGCGAGTATATATATATATATTCCTCTTTAAATGCATACACATTTAATTTTATTTCTAAATCAAACACAATAAAATTAGTTATCATTCATTTTCACGCTCCGCAGCAGGAATTCGATGGGCATCAGTTTAGTTTATTATGTCCGAAGCAGGAATTCGGTGTGTATCAGTTTTGTCTATTATTCGAGTTATGAGAACCGCGAGAACCACACCGTACGGGGCAAGGTGGACCAAATTTTTTTTTTTCAAAAACGTAGATGCATGTATTATAAACACATTCGTAAAAAAAAAAAATTTTAAAATGCCGTGTGTGTAGTTTTTTACACCACAAGTTTGTGGTTTACGAGTTCCCGGAACTCGTAAACCACAAACTTGTGGTGTAAAAAACTACACACACGGCCTTTTTTTTAATTTTTTTTTCCGAATGTGTTTATAATACATGCACCTACGTTTTTGAAAAAAAAATTGATCCACCTCGCCCCGGATCAAGTAGTTCTCGCGGTTCTCATAACTCGAGGTGGTTCTCATTCTAGCGGTCCCATATATATATATATTTACACTGTGTTCCAGAGATCTACTTAACAGGGGGAGGGGAGGGGAGGGGAGGGAAAATGGTGTTCCAGAGATCCACTTAACAGGGGGAGGGGAGGGAAAATGGGGTTTTTTTTGCCTGAAAATAGTCTTTCCAATTTGGAAAGACATGGAGGGGAGGGGAGGGGAGGGAAGGGGAGGGATTTTTAACTCGGGAACACACCGTTAGTGACCCCCATAAGATAACATGCATCTTTCTTATAATTATCCTATATATTAAAAAAACAAACCTTGTGAATAGTATATGGGGCCAATATCGTAATTTCATTACCTGGGACACTTCACAAACCTCATGAATAGTCATCTTCATTTCCTGTTTTAGAGAGATGGACAACACAGGTTAGGGTTCTAGAGAGATAAGTAAGAGAGACAGATTACAGATCCGGCAACCGGCCCCACACGTGCTCGCCTCCCACCCACAGAAACGAAGTCGTCGAGTCTACGTTTCCCTGCTAGGGTTCCGATCAAGTTCTGGCAATTTCCGGTTAGCCTTTTTATCTTGCATGTTGGCTATTTGGTTAGATCGGTTGTCCATGAACCCTAATCTGACGAGTCATGCTGATCTGTGGAGTAGGTTACCTCCGGTGAGGTTCCGGTGAGGTACCGGAGAAGATTTCGGTGTCGCTCGGATTGGGTAGTCTTGAGAGATAGAGGTGGTGGCTGTTCAGATTCTAGAGCTCGATGCCTCGATGTATAAGCCGGGCGACTATTGCTCCGTCGATGACACCGATATCTGTCATATCTTCAACCCTAACATCATCTTCTTAATCCTCCCTTCCCCGTCGCTCCACCTCCGCCGGATCGGCATTACGCGCGCCGCCTCCAACAACCACTGCGCTGCGCTGTTCTCGGTGTATCAGCAGGCGCTTTAACTTCGGATATCAAGAGATGGTGTCCTCTACTGGCTTGAAAGGTATATAATAAATCATTAATAATAATAATAATTATAAATAACAGTGCCTCTGATTTCAGTTTATGTTGCTAGGGTTAGAAAATTGTAATTATAAGTGATGCCAGGGCTGAGATTAAACAGAGGAGTTCTTCAAATTTTGACATTAACTTTTACATCGGTAAAGCATTTAATGGAAACAAAATGCTATGTTCATATAAATTTGATTGGTCTCCAATAAAGCCATGTTAAAAATATGGGTTTTGCCTTTGTGTTTTCTAAATCATGCTGAAAATGATATGATTTGAGTTGTAAAGGTTGTATATCTCAAGTGGTTTCGTTGTACATTAGGTGTTCGATGAAATGCCTCAACCAACTTTTCAAGAAAACTTAATGAAATGTTTGGTTTGGTGCAGGGAAAGATATTGTGTAATGACTGCCATATCACGCTCCTTCCATGCTACTTGAAAAACATGTATCAACAAAGAGAATTGTATATGAGTGCTAAGGTAAGACCTTTTACCAAATTCATTCTTATGTCTAATGTCGTCCATTAATATAGTTTGATTAATAAGATTAAAATCAATTTGCCTTTTGGGATACTGGAAGAAGATGCTGGGATTCATTATAAATGGTCTTCTGTAAGCAAATTCTTTAATTTTGTAGAGATATATGTTTTAGGGAAATCGGGATTTTGGTCAGAGTCCCACAATTTCATGAATTTGATGTTGACCACATTGATTCAAGGTACCATTCAAAACACATAAGTGTAATCTTTTCACTTAAGAATGCAACTTCTCTATATATTTTGACATTATGATTAATTTTTTTTCTTCCCATTGTTTTTGTATGTGTATGTTCCGTACATATTGAGATCTCTTTTCTGATCTAATAACAAAATTTTACTTCCTTTTAATGCTTTATAATCATATATGCTAACCACAATGTAAATCGCGCAATGCGCGTCGGGCAATGACCCTAGTTAGGTTAAACATAAGATATGATTACATGTGTGTGTATCGAATGGGGGGCCGCAGAAAATATGATATAATTGTAATGTAATGGCATATAGGGATGAGCAAAATGGACCCGGTACGGTACCGATTCGGTACCCACTTTTGACATTTTCGGTACCGGTCCGGTACGGTACCGGTTCGGTACCGGTATTTTGCTGGTTTTTACCCTCAAATACCGGTACCGAACCGGTACCGGTACCGAACAGTACCGACCGGTTATATTCGGTACCGGTACCGGTACCCACTTTTGAGGATTTTCGGTACCGGTTCTTTCGGTACCGGTACCGGTTCGGTACCGGACGGTACCGAGCTCATCCCTAATGGCATAGCTGGTGGAATCGGTTGAGAGCTGCCTGTTGTTTTTAGCTTTGGGTGCTTGTTCTGTCTCTGACAGGATGGTTGACAAACAATGGTATACAGACAAATTAGTGTCTAATGGGGGAAGGACCACACAAACCATATTCTTTTCTTCTTCTTTCTTTTTCACTAAACTATAATCTTATTTATTATATAAGCTATGCATACAACCTCACATGCATCTTCCCATTATTATTTATTTTAATATACGTACAAGAGAAAAATTACTTTTGTTTTTAATCACCGAAATAGTTATTTTTCTAGAACTTAATCATGTCAACTAGTGGCAGTCTCGCGGACTCCGAAATTTTCTTACTTGTTTCACCCTTCGAAAATGTTTAATAAATCAGTGTCATTTGATTTTGAATACTATATATATGTAATTAACACACAAAAGGTTATACTGGATGTCAACTAGACTTAACCATGTCAACTAGTGGCAGTCTGGCGGACTCATAAATTTTCTTAGTTGTTTCACCCTTCGAAAATGTTTGATAAATCAGTGTCATTTGATTTTGAATAATATATATATATATATATATATATATATATATATATATATATATAATTAACACACAAAATGATATACTGGGTGTCACATGAACGTTGGTTCGCCCTTACGTTAACCATTTTATTTTGTTAAGGTGTGATTAAAAAAAGGTTTTTGTGCTTAACTTTTTTAAGTTTAAATATGATAGGTGTACAAGAAAATGACAAGTACATTGGTTGAAGCAATTGAATATGGTTGATTTCATTAAGGTTGGCAATGTGGTGGTTGAGACATACCTAAAGTTTGCTTTTATCATCATAGGAAAATATTATATAATCTCTTCCACTTTTCTTGAATTAAGTTTGAGTCCCACTAAAACCAACTATTTTCAAATTGTTTGGTGTAACTTTTGAACTTCACGTTGTTAGTAGTTGTTTGTAACTTTATAAGTTTTTTTTATATTACTTTAGGTGTGTTCTGTCGGATTGTCTGTATGTGCGTGCATACGTTTTGAGCAAAGTTTGATATAGGTTTTAATAGCATACGAGAATATATTTTGGATTTTTTTTTTCAAAGTTCAATTGATCTCACTAATTCCATTGTAAAGGCAATGTAGTACACTACAATTTGTGCTCTTTTTTGCAAAGAATTTGAGGAAATGGTGGAGCATTTATTTACTACATGTTCGGTGGCGGATATGGTATGGTCGGCTTTCAGCGTTTGGTGTAACTTGCCCCAGATATATACTTTCGGTTTCAAAGATATTATGGAGATACACAATTTCACGCAACTAGGTAACAAAGCAAAGAGTCTCATTCAAGGTTTGGTGATTATTTCTTGTTGGTGTATTTGGAGAGGAAGAAATGAATTGGTTTACAAGCATATTAGACGAAGTGCGCAAGATATTTTAGGGGAGGTAAAATCGAGGGGTTTTGCGTGGGTTAGGAATAGATCTTCTTGTAACTATATTAGTTGGGTGGAATGGTTTAAATACACGTGGGTATTGTTTGTTGTTTGACCTTTTACCCGTTTGAGTCGGAGGTATGAAGTTTACCTCTCAAAAATGAAAATACTACAATCTGTACCTTCCACCTTTCGCGTGCGATGGTCCACCGACCCATGATAGTTTTGGAAATCAATATGTGTAATATCGACGATCAAAGTAATTTTGACCAATGGTTGGATGGTTACCATTAATACACAAATACTCATAGGGGCGGAACTAGAGGGGGTCAAGAGGGTCCATTGATTCTCCGGTCACCGGAACTTTTTGAATTTTTATTTAAAAATTTTGAGTTTTTGAAGAACAAAGGTAGAGATGAACCCCCTAATTTGAAACAGTATAGAATATAACTTATGATGACCCCCTAACTAAATCTTTCTTGTTCCGCCACTGAATACTCATACAACTCAATTACATTACGAGAATCATAGTTCAAACTCAACACTTTGTAGTTGCTAATCTTTAAATTCAGTTGTGAAGATGAAGACTTCAAACACATCTTTTCAGATTACATATGTGAGGTTCATAGACTTCAAAGTAGAGGTCATTGCCTTGAAATACCAAATTAAGGTTCATTTACTTCGTTGTGAATGTTCTTGTCATCAAATACTTTTCCTTAATAGCAATTCCTATATTTTCTGGATAAATAAACCACAACCTGTATTTTCTATAGCAATTGAATCTTCGAACTTTTTGGTTGTGAGGTACAAACCAAATACTTATGTGAGGTTCCTTAACTTCGTGAAGTTCTTTGCCTTGTAATTGTACATTTACTTGTGATTAGTTATTGATGACATCAAATCACATCTAGGCTATATAATTTGAAATGAACATGTTATTCACTCCTAGATAGGCATATATGTGTAAGATGCAAGTCGACTTACCAAGATTATTAATTACATACAAATTAAACAATTAGGTTATCTTAACAACATTTACCCTTCAAACAGATAATTTGACGTATGCGTTGTTTAAAACATCCTCATAAATGGTAATGCTAATGTGACATTATTGATATTATATTTACTTGGCTTCTAACTATATACACCCATAGAGAAAACCCTTCTTACCTAAGATATCCGGATTTTACATAACACAGGCAAATGATACTTTCGACCATACATTTTGCCTAATGAGAAGCTCCAAATACATATTCATGTTGATGTTTGCTTTGATGATTTCTCTATTAATATCGTGCACCTAAGAGATATCGTGCATCTCGTGTTGATATTTGCTTCGATGAGTTCCATATTAATATCGAGCATCTCATTAAGTGCAAGTTGACATGTGTGAGTAATGTATACCCATATATAGGTGTCAACAAGGTGGAAACTAGAAGCTAGCAAAGGAAATGAGAGATATATGTGTTAGAAAGAAGTGGTATGTAGTCCAAGATTGTATACGGTAGAAGAAAACGATAAAATTTGGGACCATATGTACCATGTGTATTCTTCTTTAGTTTGCGTAACCCTTTTGAACAATGTTTTTATAAAGTTAAAGATATGTGTGAGTCTTACTTTTCTTAAAATAAGATATAAAGGTGTTATTTTATATAGGGTTTTATTGTATAAAATATTAATGTACTTTCTTATTTATTCTGAATGAAATAATATTTTAGTTTCTTTTTGTGTCTCAATGTCATTAGAAGACGACTAATTATCCTATTTAATTATATCATGTGGTAACTTGAAAATCGTAAACCAGGTAAAATGTCAAACTACTAAGCTCATATGGTGATATGCCATTTTTTTATTATTTGACCTTTTGTTATTAAAATGTTGATATTATATTTTAAACTAGATAGGGCAAGGTTAGATGGTGGGGTTTGGGAGCAGGTAGGAGGTAGGAGGTCGGGGAGCCGACATGGCCTCCTTCCTCATCGGGGAACACCGCCTTGGTGAGTTCAGGGCTCCATCCCCGTTCTCCTATGCTTCTCTCTAGAAATGATAGATAAGGATGGATGGGGGACCATTTTATGGGAGAAGAGGAAGGGAAAGAAGAATGTGGTGAGGTGAAGGTGGAGGAAATGGACCATACAGCATAGTCTTTCTGTATAAATAAACTTTAATTTGTTAAACGTGAGAAGTGAGAGGAGAATAATATTTATTTTTTTTATTTTTTCCCTATTTAATCAAACATGCATTTTATTTTTAAATTCTAAAAATAAAAAAACAAAAAAATTATAGTTATTATATAATTATTTTAGGGCAATTACTGTATATAATTACTTTACTAGATTAATAATACAATAAAAATTATTTTTAACTAAAAATCATGCTTAATAGAGTGAAAAAAAAAAGTAATCATAATTCACTTATCACGTTTACACGATAAAATACATTTATATTTGATTCTTACGCTATATTATTTAGTGTGAGAATTTGAAGTAAAAAAAAATATAACATTAGCATTATTAAATAACTAAGGGATAAATAATAAACACTTTGATACATTTTTGTGAATTACCTTTCAAACTCAACGTTTAACTTTTGAGAATACCGAATCACCAAAAAGAAAACAATACACAAAGTCTTATTTTAGTGATGCTAAAATAAGACTTTATGTATTGTTTTCTTTTTGGTGATTCGGTATTCTCAAAAGTAAAACGTTGAGTTTGAAAGGTAATTCACTAAAATGTATCAAAGTGTTTCTTATTTATTCGTTAGTTATTTAATAACGCTAACTAGTAAAATAGGGCATGCGCGTTGCGGCGATACAACACAAATAAATACATAATTTATGTTCGTGTTGGACAATTCAACACGTAAATCCGAAACTCGTCATCCATTAAACTAGACACGATTGCCACCCTTGCATGACTTTGTAGAGTAATAGTATAATATCCACTTTTTATGGCATTCACATATAAGTCATATTTAGAAATCTCGAACATTAATGGCCCTGTACTTTAAATTAATATAAATTAATATGTTGTAAAAATGAATAATAATAATAATAATAATAATAATAATAATAATAATAATAATAATAATAATAATAATAATAGACTTTTATTAAAACTAGTATTAAGCCCCTTACGTTGCGGCGGGGGCCTAAAACCGTGTCAAGTTGCACCAATGTCACATTACAGCCAGCGACCACCAACACCGGAACAACTTATATTAAAAAAATTAACAAAAAAAAATAAAATAAAACAGAATGAAAAGAAAAGTAGACGTAAAAACGTTGAACCACACAAATGAAATGTAAAATATAGAGAACTATAACTAAGTCGATCTAAAACCTGGGCATTGCAACGGGATGTTAAACGAGAAAATTAGGCGTAAAAACGTTGAACCAAACAAGCACGTTGTGATGTGTTAACTCGCAGAATTTAGACACATATGTTCAACGAAAAAATTGTAAATGGTGAAAAGTATAGGGATCAAAGTTGAAAGTAAAAAATATTGATGTTAAATTGTAAACGATGTAAAAGTATCGGGTTAAAGTAAAATAAAGAGTAAACTGCCATTTTGGTCCCTGTGGTTTGGGCAGTTTTGCCATTTTAGTCCAAATCTCAAACTTTTTACATCTAGGTCCCTGTGGTTTGCATTTTGTTGTCATTTTAGTCCAAAATCCAAAAACCCTATTTTTTTAACTGTTGCAACCTCTTATTTTGTCTTTTAGTTCAGGGGCATTTTGGTCATTTTGCTTTTCATTTAACATTTTCTTAATTCAAAAATTAATATATATATATATATATATATATATATATATATATATATATATATATATATATATATATAGAGTAGGGTTCGCACGGAAAGTGTGTTTTTCCTAGAAAGTCTAGGAAGCGATCTGGTCCATCCGATTGGTGTGTTTAAGGGTTGAGATTAAATCAATGACAATCTTGTAATATTTGAGTTTTATTAATTCATTGTTTTAAAAGACTAGGGGCAATTTTGTCAATGTACCATGATTTAAATCAATTAGATAACTGCAATCCCTACTTTCATGGGATTTTCCCCCTCTCTCTCTCCATTATTGATGTGATTTTCTCTCTCTCTCTCCAACCCAAAACTAAACCTGGCGACGCAAAACAGGAACCCAAGATCATTCAGATTTCGGTTCCAAGCTTGTTCATGCCCCTTTTCTTCACTAGGTATTAATATCTTGTGTTGTGATTAAAGTTCTTGAAGTGCATATACGTTTTCAGTCGTAATCTGCTTGTAACTTGGCTGCGTTTTTTATGTTTTAATTGATGATTGTAGAAAGGCTTGTACGTTCTTGATAAATGGAAGGATTACCAGCATGGAT
Organism: Helianthus tuberosus; assembly: GCA_030545235.1. NCBI lineage: Eukaryota > Viridiplantae > Streptophyta > Magnoliopsida > Asterales > Asteraceae > Helianthus > Helianthus tuberosus. The sequence continues at coordinate 107,336,482 of CM060430.1, read as the reverse complement.
GGTAAAACACGGCGTCAAGAAATCTGCTTGCTGTTAAAACACAGCGTCAGGAAATCTGTTTGCTGTTAAAACACAGCGTCAAGAATCCTCCGGCAATCTACTTGCGGCTAAAACACAATGTCAATAAATCTGCTTGCTGTTAAAACACAGCGTCAAGAATCCTCCAGCAATCTGCTTGCGGCTAAAACACAACGCCAAGAAATCTGCTTGCTGTTAAAACACAGCGTCAAGAATCCTCCAGCAATCTGCTTGCTGTTAAAACACAGCATCAAGAAATCTGCTTGCTGTTAAAACACAGCGTCAAGAAATCTGCTTGCTGTTAAAACACAATGGCCAGCAATCTGCTTGTTGTTAAAACACAGCGTCAAGAAATCTGCTTGCTGTTAAAACACAATGGCCAGCAATCTGCTTATTATGATGTAACAACCTGTTGTAAAACACATTATGACTTCAGAGTGTTAAAACACACTGTTAAAACACACTGTTAAAACACAACCTGATTATATATTGACTTCAGAGTGTTAAAACACACTGACTTCAACCTCTCAGACTGGTAAAACACATCACCAAGACTGCTGATAGTTTCCCAGATAAACACATTGACCAAGACTGCTGATAGATTTGAATTCGAAAACAAGAAAAATTCCGAAAATCATGGAATGTTAGTTAATGAAAAATAAATTCCAAAAATAAAACTAAAATGTGAAATTACATAGTTGCCCTTTTAATTAAAATAACTCAATGCCACATGTTTAATTCTCATTGCTTCCTAGACTTTCTAGGAAAAATAGACTTTCCACCCAACTCCTACTCTCTCTATATATATATATATATATATATATATATATATATATATATATATATATATATATATATATATATATATAATCAGCTATCTCTCTCTCTTATTAAAACCCAGATCAAATACCCCCTATCCCAATACCCAGATCAAATACCCCCTATCCCAATTACATCAAAACCCTAAAATTAACTTCAGCCGAAAAACAATCAGACGACGATAGACAATCAGGAAGATGGAGGTCCGATACAGGAAGATGGAGGTGGTGGTCGCCGGAGATGTTGCAGGTCGCCGGAGATGTTGCAGGTTACCGGAGGACTCGTTGGAGAAGATGAAAATAGATGGTATGAAAGTTGCAGGTTAACGAGATCAACGAAGACGGTGATGGTGAACGTTGAAGATGAAGAGTTCGGAGATGAAAGGAGGTGGTGGTCCTCCGATAACCACACACCCACACCACCACCACCGCCGTATCCGACCACTACAAACCCAATATCACCATTCATCAACCACCTACCATCCATTTCAGGTAACAGACCACCGCCACTAGCACGTCATCACCACCCCTCTCCTTCTGCTAACAGACCTGAGACCACCACCACCGCCAACACGTCATTACCACACATCCCCTTCTGCCGCCGGACCTCACCAACCACCGCTGCTACTACCCAACCTCAACCACCACCACTGGAAAAAAGCCCTAACCCCTAATCCCCTTAAGTTCCCCAAAATCTTATCAACACCACTACACTACCAGATCCACAACAAACCCACAAATCTAACAACACATGGTAAACCGATTTGTGTGGAGGTGCTCACCGGATTGACTTGCAGGTTCACCGGATTGTGTTGCAGGTTCACCAGATCCACAACAAACCCACAAATCTAACAACACATGGTAAACTGATTTGGGTGGAGGTGCTCACCGGATTGAGTTGCAGGTTCACCGGATTGTGTTGCAGGTTCACCGACGGGGGACTGATGTAAGAGAGAAAGAGGGCCGGTGGTTGCAGGGGGTGCGAGAGGGTGGTGGAGGGATGAAGATGAGGATTGTTGAAGATGAGAGAGAGAGAGAGAGAGAGAGAGAGAGAGAGAGAGAGAGATGAGGGATGAAGATGTGGATTGTTGAAGATGAGGGTTGTTGAAGATTTGATGAAATGAAGAGATGAGGGTTGTCGAAGATGAATGTGTGTGGTTTAATTAAAAATGTGTTATAATAATTCCAGAATGACCAAAATACCCCTGAGGGTAAACACAAAACATCAGGGTCATTAGTGGGGAATCTGGCAAAATTTTAGATTTGGACCAAAATGGCAACAAAATGCAAACCACAGGGACCCAAATGTAAAAAGTTTGAGATTTGGACTAAAATGGCAAAACTGCCCAAACCACAGGGACCAAAATGGCAGTTTACTCTAAAATAAAAGTAAATCAAGTATGGTACAACTATTAATGCCAAGATTATAACCAACAATGCAACAAAATGTTGCAAATTAATATATAGTGAATGTTATAGCGATGATATATGGGTAGCAGGGTTGGACCTATAGCACAAGTAATTCAAGTTTGGGTATAAGGACACTAAAAATAGACTCCCCACTTAACAGAAAATTAATATGCTAACTATTAATATTAATACAAATTTATTGTTTTAGATTTGTTTGATTAGTTATACAAGCAAATCACTCTTTGTTATATTTGTTATAGTTGTGTTAGAGTTTTGCTTAATTCCAAACACATATAAAAGAGTATCATTTCTAACATTCAAAGAAGAAAAAGGGCTCAAAAATTTTATTTCGTCTTGGGCCTAAAAAAAGGTTGGAACATCCCTAATGGATGAATCCAACTTCGAACGACAATTATTTTTTTTATATGTTATATATGTAGATTTATGCAATGTTTAAATCAGTTTTAAACCATGGTTGGGCTTAGAAATGGTTTAACCGGTTGTACCAAGTTATGCTGGAAGGTTCAACCGGTTAACTAGTTAACCTTATAATTTCATAAAAATATTACTTAAACTCAAAAAAAAAAAAAAAAAAAAGTACATAATTCCAGAATAAAAAATAAAGTTTCCAACAAAGTTCTATTAAATAGAAGTTTATGATAGGTTTATGGTATTGGAGTGTTGAATGCAACAAGTTCACGATCGATTAAAAGATGAAATTCACTATCATCGTCATCCTCGTAACTTCGAATATTCAACACTTATTTTAATCCTAACTAGATGTTAACAAACAATTCGTATTCATTATTATATAAGTTGTTTTTGGATACGCTGATACACATGATCAATATGTGATGATCAAAACGAAAAAAAAATATCATTTTTAACCAACAATGTAACTGTAACAATTAACAAACTTAATACAAACTATTTGCAATGTTTCATGTTAAAGTATGTAAGTTGTTGTCCTTATACATGTTGAATTTAGTCTAAACAATGATGAGTCACAATTGTTTTATAATTTTTATTTTATGGTACAACATTATGAGCTTGTTCGCAGGTGCAACATTGGGATAAATGAAAATGGTTTGTCAATTATACCAGAAAAACCATCGATTCAATCCAAGACTAGATACCCCATTTATACCGGGTCTTGTTGTACCGGACTCACCACTGGCACGTGGTTAAACCGATTATACCGGTCAGTGCAAACCGGTTTTTAAAACATTCGATTTATGAAAGTTAAATAAGTAGAAATAAAAAGGTAAAAAACAATAAATTCAATTCAGTGAATGGAAAAATACCGGACTAACTAATTTGTTTTATAAGTAGTTGATTATGGAAGACTTAATATAAAATGCAGATCGTAAATAGTTATTTGTACTTCATCATGTATTTATTTTCTCTATTATTTTCCAGATATTGTATATGAGGATGTTACACTATTCAATTTTATTTTTCAAATATTGTATATGAGGATGTTTCACTGTTCAATTTTTGAGTATTTTGATTGCTTGATGAAATTTGTAGGCTTGGCATTCACTATTTTGTTTATATGTTTTTATCTGTAGGGTGAGAATCAAATAGGAAGTTTATTTTAGCTAGAAAGGATAAGAAGCAATAGGATTATGACATGTGGTAAAAGTTAAAATAAAGAGAAAGGGTATTTTAGTCAATTGTATCCAATCTTCTTCATTCTTCTCCCCAGTAATTTAAAAACCCACCATTAAACCCACCATCTTCAATATTTTCTTCACTTTCTATCTCAATAATCACTACATTATAGTGCGATTTTCGTCACCAATCAATGATTCAAACACCCAATCAACGTGTTCTTCAACTTTTTTGAAGAAACCCAGTTTAACTTCATACAATATCTCATTTTTCCCGTGATTTTGAAGCGAATCACTCGATCCGGTTGATTCGATCGCTGATAAGTGTTTCTATCATTCAAATTTCGTCAATCGTTGAAGAAATCGGCTTCGATCCATGTAAGAAATTCTTGGATTGCAGTTTTACGATCTGGGTTTTTGAATTGAGTCATTGCGTTTTACGATCTTGGCGGGTGCCGGGGGCAGCGCTCCTGGGAGCAGGGTCCAAGGGCGGCAGCCCCTGGCGGGATCCAAGGGGCAGAGCCCCTGGCTGGGGTCGAGCTGGTTCAGACAATTCACAGACAAAACATACCCTGGTTCAATGCGTTTTAGAGAGAACATTTTCTTTTGTGTTTTTAGGCTATTGCGTTTTAGAAATAAGACATTTTTATGTGTTTTCTAGCCATTGCGTTTTAGAAAAACACATTTTTGAAGTGTTTTTAGTCATTGCGTTTAAGGTAAAACACATTTTTATGTGTTTTCAGTCCATTGCGTTTTAGAGAGAACAGTTTCTTTTGTGTTTTTAGGCCATTACGTTTTAGAAATAAGACATTTTAAAGTGTTTTCTGGCCATTGCTTTTTAGAAAAACACATTTTTGAAGTGTTTTTAATCCATTGCGTTTTAGGTAAAACATAGTTTTATATGTTTCAGTCCATTGCGTTTTTTAAAAAAAAAAGACATTTTTAAGTGTTTTCTGGCCATTGCCTTTTAGAAAGACATTTCTTTGTGTTTTTGGTGCATTGCCTTTTAGGTAAAACACATTTTTGAAGTGTTTACAGTCCATTGCGTTTTAGAAAGTATATTTTCTTTGTGTTTTTAGGCTATTACATTTTAGAAGTAAGACATTTCTTTGTGTTTTCTGGCCAATGCGTTTTACAAATAAGACATTTCTTTGAGTTTTTGGTCCATTGCGTTTTAGAAAAAAAGTCATTTTTTACGTTTTTTTTCCATTGCGTTTTACGCAACTGGGTTTTCTTCCATTGCGTTTTACGCAACTAGGTTTTCGAATTTTTTTTCGAAAATATAGCAATAGTATATTCGTTTTAAGATTAAAAAACGCTAGTTTTTAGTGCAATTTTTATAAAAAAATAATGTCATATGAAAAAGTTATTAACGTTTAAAAAATTGGGGGGGGGGGGGGGGGGGATTGGAGGAGAGGGAAACTATTGTCCTGAATTGACTACAATGCCCTTACACAAACAAACTCCCATCTTTCTTCTCTTCAATTTCACCCATTTAATATTAGCCCTTGATTAAATCAATTGATGGTCAAAATTACTTCTTAGCTTTCTTAGCCAAAAAAACTTTCTATTATATCCTAACCCTTTATCTGTATATACAAGTTTTAAAGCTATGTATACAAGTCTCCAGGGCCGGCCCAATAAGCATACAAACCTAGGCCTTTGCTTAGGGCCTACAAAAACTAAGGCCTCAAATTTTAAGCTTTGTTCGTATATGTTACATTTGTATTGGCTCAAGTTAACAACCCAAAAAGTATTTAGGCCCTAGAGTTTGAAGAATTTAATAAAGATCCATTTGTATCCTCTGGCCGACTCGCACCCTCATTATGCGACATCTGTTGGAATTCCGCATTGGTTTTATGTCACATGGTTCCATTGAAGAGGAATTTGGGAATTGAGGTCAAATATGACGAAGAAGGGTAAATGGATTTTCCATGATTTATTTTTCTATTCATGTAGAGACATGAAAGAAGGTTCTAAAGGGTCATGAATTTCACAAATCTATTTTCTTGTTCGTATCTCTTTGTTTCACTAGTCATCTATGTTTCCTTTGTTTTCCAGATTTTAGTTTAGTTATATGCTTTTTGTGTGTTTTATTGTCTAGATTTACAAGAATGAGAGGTTCTTCAAAGGGGAAATTGAACGAGTAACTGGTTTTATTAATAGAATCCATGGTTGCACAATAAGATCTTTTGAAATTGTCAAGTGAAGAAGATGACACTTTTGATGAAACAGAAGATGAAAATGAGTTGGATTGTGAAAATGGGTTGCTCATTTCGTATCTTGAAGAAAGTCAAATGAGTGTTGATAATGGAGATTCAAATGCCTTTGTTTTTGGTTTATTAAAAATAAAAGAAATAGTATTTTAACTAAAAACACTCATTTTGGTAAATATTTTATAAAACACCCACTTTGCCAAAAACAATTTTGCCAAAAAGTTTTCTCCACACCTCCCATTTGAAAAGAAAAAAAAAACACTCTGGACTAACGGCTAATTTGATAATAATATTCATCATCTACTAATCTGTAATTCTGTATACATAGTCTGATGGCTTATTTGCAATAGAGCAACCATACAAAAATCAATTTTGCGATTTGAAAGATTGAGGGGGTGTTTGGTGTTGCGTTTTCAAAATAGATTATGCGTTTTCAAATTAGATTTTGCGTTTTCAAAACTGTGTTTTGAAAAAGCATGTAGATACATGTTTCTCCAAAACTGCGTTTTGGAGGTAGATAATCACTTTTTCATCCAAACACTTTTCTAGATTATTTATGTTTTACAAACGCAATAATCAAATAATCACTTCAAAACGTAATCCCAAACACCCTCTGAATCTCTGATATTCTTGATTTTGATTTGATATTGTGGATTGATGAATTTTAGGTCATCTAGATCTCAACAAAAGTAGTTGCATTTTTTTTGTGAATTATAAAAATTTAAAGGGGCCTCGACTTTCAAGTTAGCTTAGGGCCTCTAAAAATGTTGGAACGGCCCTGCAAGTCTCTATTACATATAAATATTTATGTCTTCTTCCCTTAAACTATTTGTAAAAGTAAAAATCTCCCCTTAGAGTATTAGGATAAAAACCATATAAAACCCTTATGGTTTACTCTTAGGAATCAATTGAGAAGTCTTTAATTTTGGTGTTCAAATATCATGGGCCTAAATGTGCCAATTGGGCTTGAATTATTATTCCTAAGTTTTAAATAATACATGACTAAATACCCTGCTTGAAATATCGGAACAATAACTTTAAGAAAAATTAAAAAGTAAATCTTCGACCTGATAACAAACAAGTTTCAGGTTGACTTATGAAACCCGTTTTATTAAACATTTCAACCATATATTAATACAACCCATCTAATATTCGAGTTTACCTGAATATGAATATGACCCATTTAATAAACACATTAACATATTAACCTTTTTGTTTTTTTTAATTCTCTTTTAGAATATGACCTATTTAATAAACACATTAACATATTAACCTTTTAAGGGTATTTTTTTTTAATTCTATTTTAAAATTCATATTCGGTTTGTAAAGAGAGTTATATAAAGTGTTATATATAAAGTTTGATTAAACTACCTATTTAATAGGTTTTCTTTAATCTCCAGCTAAATATAGGGTAAAGTTATTGTAAAAAAGACCAAAAGTGTGAGAAATGTAAGAAAGAATCTCAGCCATTAGATCTAAATTAATTGAAAAGGGTAAACAAGTAATTTTATCATTAATTCAATTAATTAAAAACTTTCCATAACCGCCACCTTAATTATAGGAAGTATATAACACCATTCAGCAAGTATATAACACCATTCAGCATTCAGCAAGTATATAACACCATTCAGCAGCAAGTATATAACACCATTCAGCATTCAGCAAGTATATAACACCATTCAGTAAGTATATAACACCATTCAGCACGTATATAACACCATTCAGCAAGTATATAACACCATTCAGTAAGTATAAACCATTCAACAAGTATATAACACCATTCAGCAAGTATATAACACCATTCATTGACTAAACATCTTATCGAAACATATTTTTTTCTCTATATAAGTATAGCAATATGGTACTCATATTAAAGATAAAAAAACGCTCGTTATTATGGTGTAATTTTATTTTTAAAAAAAGTTACGTATAAAAAGTTATTGACGTTTAAAAAAGACGGGGGAAGTTACATGTGCATTACCAAATTTCTAGTGGGTTTAAAAGACTATATTGCCCTTAGATATTTCAAATCAGTCCAAATTAATGAAAATATTTTACAATTTGGTCCCTATTGATCTCAACCATTAGATCAAAAGATCTAATGGCTGAGATTCTTTCTTACCCTTCTCACACTTTAGGCCTTTTTTACAGGATCCTCTGCCTAACACTAGTTTGGTACTTGGGAATGAGAGAGAGAATTCAAAACAAATGATGAACACCGTTTACCACAAGTTTAATTTGAGCCAAAATATTTGGTTGTTTAAATTGTTATTAAGTCACTAAATATTACCTGTATTCACAAAAACGGGTCAATCAAAATTCGACACGAATTTAAGTGGGTCCGACACTTGCATTGAACAATCACCCCGGGAACCTGACAAGATTGACACCACTAAGACCATGTGTAGTGGTTTAGCTCAATAATGCCCCCACCATGGGGCGTTTTGCAACACGTGGCAGTCCAGTCAGCATGAGTCATTATTGGGCGTTATTGTAAAAGTAGCGTAGTGGGAATAATGCCCAATAACGCCCCTTCCAATTATTAAACAATTATTTTTTATAGAGAGGAGGTTAAAAAAAAAAAAAAAACTACTAGTGGACCACTCCCATTGGCCAGTCAACATGTTCTCTTCCAATTTGAGCGTTGTTTTAAAAACGCCAATCCAATTTTTTTTTTCAAAAATAATGCCTAAAAACGCCCTATGTAATTGGGGGGGAGGGGGGGGGGGGCGTTTTTTTTTGAAAATAATGCCCCACTACGGGTGCTCTAACTAAATAAATTCAATATTGAAGCTATTCCCAACAAAGGATTGCGTTCTCACACGAGATTTCACTTCCTTTTCCAATTAACCATATGAAATCATTGATGATTTTGTATAATTGTAAACAAGGATTATAAAGTTTAAGTGGTATAGACTAAAAATAGTTTTTAATATAAATCAATACTGCTAGTATTGGGCTGACCCTAACATAGTTTTAATACCTGCAGAACTTTTTCCTACATCAGACACTGTAATGAACAATATTTAACCTTAGAGAGATATGCAACTTATACCATATTCTTTTACAAATGTATACTACTTATACAAACAGAATGCATGATTCGGGAGAAATCAACTAATCAACACTTGACTAAACACTTACTTAATACATAACTCTTCTAATCGTTAATGAATTGTGTCTTTGAAACTTGTTGATGTTGATGCCGACTCGCTATATGTATACATAAGTGGATTTTCACTATGATTTGCCCAACCAAAACTAGTTTGAACGGTGGAAGTAGAAGGCACATGTGACGTTCTAATGCCTTCCAACTCCATGGCTACTTCTTTCATTGATGGTCTCAGTTTTCCATTGGTATTCAGACAACGCATTGCCAAGTTAGCTATTTTCAAGAGCACACCCTTTGAATCCTCTTTAACAACCGCCTGATCAAAAATAGACATCACACGACCTTCTTTCATGGCAAACATAAAATATGTTGCTAAATTTCTATGTTCACCAAATTTAGTCAAGGAAATTGGCTTCTCTCTCGTAAAAAGTTCGAGCAAAACAACTCCAAAACTGTAGACATCACTTTTCTCAGTGAACTGACTGGATTGGAAGTACTCTGGATCAAGGTAACCAAATGGACCTTTGACTAAGGTAGTTACGTGAGTTTGATCTATTGATACGAATCTCGAAGTTCCAAAGTCAGAAACCTTAGCCCTGTACTTTTCATCCAAGAGAATGTTGGTGGTCTTGATGTCCCTATGGTATATCGGAATGGAGGTTGCTGAATGTAAGTAAGAGAGTGCACCTGCAACCTCAGTAGCAATTTGTAATCTGGTGTTCAAAGAAAATGCGAACTCACCGGTATCATCTTGAATAAGGCTATACAAGGTGCCATTTGGGACAAATTCTGAGACAAGTTGAGGAACCTCAGTCTCCAGGCAACATCCCAATAATTTGACAACATTCCTATGATTGACTTGTGACAGAATGACAACCTCATTGATGAACTGATCTAACTGGTTCTCATCAACAATCTTTGATTTCTTGATTGCTACAATTCTTCCATCAGCTAACATGCCTTTATACACCGTACCTTGACCTCCTCGTCCAAGGATTCTATTCTCATTATAATTGTCAGTGGCCATCTCCAAGTCTTTTGAGGTGAAAAGTATGGTTTTATCGATTAAACCTGCATCTATTTCTTGTTGTTGTTTGAGAAATAGGCCACCATTGCGTTTAAAATACTTTTCTTTCTGCCTCTTTACTATGACTTTGTTGATTTTTTTGTACAATGCATAGATAGACGCGATTAGCAAAACCAATCCCATGCTTATGCTGATACCTAAAAGGAGACACATAAATGCAGAAAATTAACACAAGAATCCTAGCTAGAAGATTTTACAATTTACTGTGAAAGGTATATGGTGAAGAAAAGCATGAAACAGTAATCTCACATAGAACTCAGAATCAATCAATCTTTACAACATAAACCTCACCTCTATATATAATAAACTAGAGGTGTAACTAACTAACAACCCTACCAGTAACTAACTAACTCACTGAACCAACTCTATGCTATATATACAATCTAATATGCCCCCTCAAGCTGAACGGGGAGCATCCACGTGAAGCTTGGACCGCAGAGTGTCAAAACGAACCGAAGACAACCCTTTGGTCAAAATGTCTGCAATCTGAAATATAGTAGAAACATACCGAACATACAAAACACCTGCCAATACCATGTCACGAATAAAATGTAAGTCAATCTCCAAGTGTTTCGTACGCTGATGAATCACAGGGTTGACTGCAAGATATGTAGCTCCAATATTGTCACACCAAAGAGATGGTGGACAAGTCATCGTAATATGTATCTCATGCAATATAGATGTAATCCAGCGTAACTCAGCAGCGGTATGAGCAAGAGCACGATACTCAGCCTCTGTGCTCGATCTAGCAACCGTATGTTGTTTCTTGGAGCTCCAACTAATGAGGTTGGGCCCAAGAAAAACACAATAACCTGTGGTGGAACGTCGATCATCAGGACATCCAGCCCAATCAGCATCACTATACGCATGTAAATCAACACAAGTAGACCGACGTATACATAATCCATGAGAGATGGTACCCTTAAGATACCGCAAAATCCGCTTGACAGCGACCCAGTGTCGATCAGTAGGTGTCTGAAGAAACTGCGACACCTTACTGACCGCATACGCAATCTCTGGTCGTGTCAACACAAGATACTGTAATGCACCAACAGTGCTCCGATACATAGTAGGATCAGACAAAGGATCACCAGTGTGTCGAGAAAGCTGTCTACCAGAAGAGACAGGTGTAGATAATGGACGACAATCGGCAAGACCCGTGCGCTGTAACAAATCAAGTAAGTAGCGCTGCTGTGATAAATGTAAGACATCCTCAGAAAATGTAGCCTGAATACCCAGAAAATATGATAACTGTCCCAAATCCTTGAGCGCAAACTGAGAGTGCAAGCGCCCAATCAAACCAGTAACAAAATCAGATGAGCTCCCAGTAATAATGATGTCATCAACATAGATCAAGACATAACAGAGTATCGAATCTCGACTGTAAACAAAGAGAGATACATCTGAAAGACACTGGGTAAAACCATCAGCAAGCAGAGCGGTGGATAGCTTGGAAAACCAAGCTCTAGGAGCCTGCTTTAGGCCATAAAGAGCCTTCTGCAGGCGACAAACATAATGTGGTCTAGATGAGTGAACAAAGCCTGGGGGCTGGGTCATATACACAGTCTCAGAAAGATCCCCATGTAAGAACGCATTGTTGACATCAACCTGACGAATAGACCACCCTCGAGAGAAAGCGACTGAAAGAATAAGACGAATAGTAGTAGGTTTGACCACAGGACTAAAAGTCTTAGTGTAGTCAATACCCTCAGTCTGATGAAAGCCCTTGGCAACAAGCCGGGCTTTATAATGACTCACTGATCCATCAGGATTATGTTTAATCCTGTAAACCCACTTACAACCAACAATGTTGGCGTCAGTGGGAGCCTAAACCAGACGCCAAGTCTGGTTGGCATGAAGAGCATCAATCTCAGCACGCATCGCATCCCACCAAACAGAATACTGCTGAGCCTGCCGAAATGTGGAAGGCTCAGTGGTAGGAGTAGTAGAGACATGAAAAAGAACATGATCAGGAAATTGACGCGGCTGCCATGTATGATCACGAGATCGTGTAACCATCGGGTGAGTTGGAACAAGAGGAGTAGTAGTAGTAGTAGTAGTAGTAGTAGTAGTAGTAGTAGTAGTAGTAGTAGTAGTAGTAGTAGTAGTAGTAGTAGTAGTAGTAGTAGTGGTAGTAGTAGTAGTAGTAGTAGTAGTAGGAGGAGGAGGAGGAGGAGGAGGAGGAGGAGGAGGAGGAGGAGGAGGAGGAGGAGGAGGAGGAGGAGAAGGAGGATGAGGACAAGGAGGAAAAGAAGGTGAAGTAATATCAGGATAGGGAATAGCATGAGAAGATGAGGAAGGAATAATAGGAGAAGATGAGGAAGGAATAATAGGAGAGGATGAAGAAGAAAGAGAAGAAACAGAAGTAGAAAGCGAAGGAGGAGGAATGGAGAAAGGAATATAATCTGAAGAAGCTGTGGGAGTAGTAGAACTCCCCGGAATGTCAAAAATCGACTCATGGAATCGAACATGTCGAGAAGTATACGTACGAGACGTATGAGGATCATAACAAAGATAACCAAGATGAGATGGAGCATATCCAAAGATACAAGGAGTGGACTTGGGTGAAAGTTTATCCGCTCGAGTATCACCTAGAAACGGATAACACAAACACCCAAAAGTACGAAGAAGAGAGTAATCAGGACGAGATCCAAAAAGAACCTCATAAGGAGATGAGTGATGAAGAACCGGTGATGGTAACCGGTTAATAAGGAAGGAAGCAGTGGCATATGCATCATACCAGAATTTCTTTGGTAACCGAGCATGAAACAATAAAGCTCGAGCTACCTCCAAAAGATGGCGGTTTTTCCGCTCAGCAACCCCATTTTATTGGGGAGTATAGGGACATGAAATGCGATAAGCGATGCCAGAATCTGAAAGAAAACAAGCCATAGATCCACGAATGAGCTCAGGAGCACCATCACACTGAAGATGCTTGATGGTGCAGGAGAAAAGGTTCTCAACAAGCGGTTTGAAATGCCGAAAGAAATCAGCCGCTTGAGAACGACAAGTCAAAGGATACATCCATGTAAATCGACTGAAATCATCAATGAAAGTAATGAAATATCTGTATCCATCTCTAGACATAACAGGCGAGGCACCCCAAATGTCACAATGTATAATATGTAAAGGTGAAGTAGAATGAGATACAACTGATGTAAAAGGCAATCTAGTTGATTTTGAAATACTACAAGCGCTACAATGTGTGTGTTGGGTTTTGTTTGTCAGATGTAAAAATGAACATCTAGACAAAACATCATCTGACGGATGACCCAACCGAGAATGCCAAGTCTCACGAGAAACAGAAGTGAAAGCAGCAAGTGAATATAGCTGATGTGGACTACCACGTGTGTGATGGAGGAGCTGTCCATCAAGAGTCTGAATGGACAGACCTAGATGTGAAAAAATAACAGCTATAGAATGATCAATCACTAACCGCGTAATCGATAAAAGGTTCTTGGCTAAGCCAGGAACCACAAGAACATGTCTAAGAGTGAGAGTACGATCAGATAAATGAAGCAAGGCAGTGCCAATGTGAGAAATAGTAAGAGCCATACCATTGCCTACAACGACTCGCTCAGAGCCGGTCTAAGGAGCCGCATCAAAGACAATAGAAAAATCAGCAGTCATATGCGCAGTGGCACCAGAGTCGGGTATCCAAGAATCAACCTTTTCACAAATGTTGGAAAAATCTGCTGTAAGCCCAAAATGAGAGACACTCGGATCAAATGTGGGCTGGACAGTTTGTGTATAGGCTTGTGGTGACACATGAGATTGTTGCAGTTGTGAAGTAAACACATTTTGTGATAAGTTTGGGCCTGAGCCCAGTAAAGATGAAAACTGCCCAAAAATTCATTGATCCATTTTACATCCTGATCCCCACAAATTATCATTTTCACTAAGGTGCTGTTTGTTTTTGCAGACATAAATTGTCTACAAGCTGATTTCATCTGTTTTTATATCTGCAACTGAAGATGTGGTTTGAAGATCTGCAAGCTGAAAATAGAAGACTGTTTGTTTTATAACCTGATAATGTCTACACATTCAACATCCAACATATCCATACTCTAATATATTTTTTGATTTGGTAACATACTTTTTACAATATAAATCCAAAACAAAAAGTATATATATGACCGATTTATATGAATCCAAAACATTCTGCAGTGCAAAAAAAAAATAAAAAAATCCAAAACATTCAACATCCAATCATAGATATATAACATACTTTTTACAATATAAATCCAAAACAAAAAGTAACCATTTATATGAATGCTTCTTCCTCTGGATGACCGATCGGAGCCCTCACAACTCTCCTTCTCACGAACACCCTCCCACACTCCGACACCCTGAAGAACAAGGAGAGAGAGAGAGAGAGAGACTGATGAGAGAGAAATCGGGAAAGGAAGAGAGAACCGGCAGAGCCGGAGCACACTCCGACGGCGGCGTAAGGACCAGAGAAAGAGAGAGAGAACCGGCAGAGCCGGAGCACACTCCGACGGCGGCGGTCTGTATTTCTTCCGACAAGGTTTCCGGTAAAACCCCCTCTCTTTTCTTTTATTTACTAAAGACTGATGATGATGATGATTTTCTGTGGGGATGATGAGGACATTGGAGGTGGTTCGATGGCCGGAGCTACGCCGGCAGCAGGGGCGGAGATTTTGGTGGAGAATTTGAGGGGGTGGAAGGAGAGGGAGCGGTGGTGGGTGAAGGGGAAGCGGGAATTGAGAAGAAGAGGATGCTGGAGATGTGTTGAAGGAGTTGTGTGAAGAAGATTGAAACAATGGTTCATAGTTTTTCTTTTAAGATGAAATAAGCCATTTTCAGATCTTCTTTGAAAAAAAAAAAAAAAACAAACAGTCTTTAGGCCCTTATGTCTGCCCGCCTGCAAACATAGGCTCCTTGCAGATCTTTTAAGAAAAAACGAACACCACCTAAACAAATGCAATCCACACAAATCACCAGTAACATCATCAACTTCAATAGGCGAAACCCTAGATCCAGAAGTATTCGATTCACACAAATCACCAGTAACATCATCATCTTCAATAGGTGAAACCCTAGAATCAGAAGTATTCGATTCACACAAATCACCAGTAACATCATCATCTTCAATAGGCGAAACCCTAGATCCAGAAGTATTCGATTCACACAAATCACCAGTAACATCATCATCTTCAATAGGCGAAACCCTACAATCAGAAGTATGTGATCCACTGCCGTAAACCATTCCTTTATCGTCACAAAGCGCGTTTGCCATCAACGGAATCTGAACCGTTTCGTCAATCGTGATCTGAAGCAGCATTGTTTTTATTTTTGTTGTTTGCTGGTAGTTAGCTTGAGGGATCAACTGCAGATGACCGGAAAATTATTGATAATTTCAGTGCTTAGTGAATGTATGGCATCATTCTTGATTCTTGAAACGAAATTATTGATAATTTTTGGTCACCGGAAAGTTAGAGAAGATGACCGGAGAAGATAAGGTGTAGCCGGAAAAAGTCACCGGAATCTCAATCAAACAGTAAGAAGAGAATGAAACAGAGTTGGGAATGAATGATGATAATGGAATAGGAAGATGATGACCAGAGAACACAAATTTGCCGGAAAAACAGAAAAGAAGAGAAAGAGTGGCCGGAAAATAACAACTCGCCGGAAGTGTAACAAACTCAGGTAAGAGCCATTGTAGCTCTGATACCATGAAGAAAAGCATGAAACAGTAATCTCACATAGAACTCAGAATCAATCAATCTTTACAACATAAACCTCACCTCTATATATAATAAACTAGAGGTGTAACTAACTAACAACCCTACCAGTAACTAACTCACTGAACCAACTCTATGCTATATATACAATCTAATATATGGAGTTCCCCCAATGATATATAATTGTGAGACTATATACCTAGGCTACCAATTCATTTCCTTCGAAAACTAATTATTAGTTATATTGTTAAAAACTAACATGTATATAAATAAAACACCAATTGGGAGAGTAGGTTACCTAGAATAACTCCTAATGATGATTTGCGGCCATAGTGCATGTCGCAAGATAGTTTTGAGATGATTTGCGATGTAGCATCATCGTATATGCTACTAAAGACGCGGCTACAAACGCCCCCCTTACGCTCACACTCTATACACTCTTTAAGTTCTGAAACCACAAATATAAGAAATCACAAATGTAAAAATCAATTTAAAAGAAACATGTACTGAAAAAAATAAGAATTGCATACTTCTGCACCCCTTTGGTAGATAAGGGTTTCCTTCTTGTGATATATTACACTGGCATTTTCTATAGCCCACCAATGAACCATCATGTAGGCGAAACGCGAGATCTGTGCACTCAGGGCGCTCAAAAGCTGGAATATCTTCCTCGTAAAGGAATGTTAGCGGCCAGTAAAGTGATATCGGAATATAATAGTGGTCCCTACCAATAGACTGGATAGAAAAGTTTCCATTAACAAATGAATCCTTGTCTACCAAGAAGGAAAATCCACGGGTTGCATCTCCACCCTGTTTTTCCAACTGTGTTAAATTCAAGGTGAACTTCTTGAGATAATAAGGAATTGTCGCTTGACAACACCCGATGCCATAACAGTTCTTTAAGTCTACAAAAGTGTCATTAGTGCAAGTTGTTGAGCATCCGGTGACAGTAGTCCCTTCTACATCCGTGATGACAGTATTTCCACATACATTCCACTAAAAAACAACTCCTATATCAATATATTTCCACAAAAAACAAATACTTTTTCTCTCTCCTTTTCAATATATATTACATTTTCTCTCTCCTCCACTCACAACCACTTTCAATATATATTAAAAAAGTATAGGGGGTGAACAGTGTCCCCCCAAATATACAGATGAACAGTAACATTTTCTCTCTCCTCCACTCACAACCGCTTTTTATACTTCTTATATTTAAAAAACCCCCCCACACAGATTTTGGTGGTTTGGATGAGAATGCTCTGAGGGGAGTTTAAGAGGGGAGTTGACGTGGCATAATCTGATTGGGTGTGCGTAAGAGAGGGGACTCCCCTAAGAGGGGAGTGCCCCTCTCACCCTTAGATGATTGATCAAAATGTTAGGCACAAATGCCGTGTTATGTACTGGTACATATATTACTATAAGTATATAATAATGTAGATTCTTTTCAAAAAAAATATAATAATGTAGATGACTATACAAGTAACAAACTACTTTATGACAAACTATTTTATCGTTGGCCATCATCGTATAGTTGACTTTGCTTTTTCTTCAAGAAAAAACGAACTACTTTATGAATAATGGAATTATCGAAAGTACACGGTTTATTTATGGCCCGATGGTCCCAATTTACAACAAAGTCTTGGGTTGAACGTAGCAGTCGTCGGGTATTTGAACTGGGCTTGAAAAACTGAGGATACGATTCGAAAAGCTCAAATTTCAAGTTGGTTAATCACAAATTAAAATTTTGATTTGATTAAATTATGATATTGAATTTCAAATTTGAGATTTTCGATTGTGTTCGAAATTCGATTAGAATGATGCATACTATTTTTTCTTATTTTGAAACATACACATTTTATATTTATATATAGTAAGACTCAAGGGTACACAAAGTGGTCTTGCGAAGGGTTTTAGGAAGCTGAGGGTTGCGTGGGAACATTGTCCCTTCTCATT
Organism: Helianthus tuberosus; assembly: GCA_030545235.1. NCBI lineage: Eukaryota > Viridiplantae > Streptophyta > Magnoliopsida > Asterales > Asteraceae > Helianthus > Helianthus tuberosus. The sequence continues at coordinate 107,318,547 of CM060430.1, read as the reverse complement.
TGGGGCCTTGGGAGAGATGCATGAGTGAAACAGAAAGATCGGGAGGTGGGACTTGCGAGTGGTACCAAACGATTGGAAAGTTCGGGAATACCTTCCGGTCCAAATCAGGGCCGATGAAATGCTTCAAAAATTGAGAAGCATATCGTCTATCCTAAGTTCTTACATTTTTGCCTACTAACATCTAATAACCAACCCAATAATGATCAATCTAATAAGCAAAATAGCAAAGTTACTTCTACCCTACATTACACCAATTAGCTAAATAACTTCTCTTGCTTAGATTTGAACCTAGGATCTCTCCCCTAAGGCTAAAGGGTGTGGGGTCATGGTTGAGACATGATTCGCCATGTAGGAACATTAATGGAAGGCTACACCATCTCTTTGCCTCATCCACCATGGTTTGCATGGATTAAACCATGGCAACCATGGTTCTCCTTTCTATTTTTCAAGAAATTCTTTTCCTTTTCTTTAAACAAAGATAAATTAAAATAATGAAGGGGGCTAGTGGTTGGGTCATGACTACACCCTTAAGCTAGTGGTTTTGTATAGTTGATTAGCGGTGGGTGACATGACACTGACGTGGAGGGTCATCATGGTCATGTGGGTCATGACCACACCCTATAACCTAAAAATCATGAGCTTCTAACAAGTGAGCTAACCCCATATTGGAATCTAATAAGCAATTACTCTAACATCTAAATTACTAAATTAGATATGACAATTGTCATAATTGCATCGTTGTTTGTTTCCTAATCAATTAATTAATTATTGTGAGAAAGGATTAGTTTTATTGAACCTTACAGGTTAATGTAAATGTAATTAACTAGTATTGGAGCCCACGCTTCGCAACGAGGTCGTATGACGATGCATTTGTTACATAATATATCAATGGGTTATTATAGACGATGAAGACTTTAATCTAAGGACGGTAAAAATAAACAATCAACATGGTTAAGTAAACATGTCTAGAGTTAAAAGTTAGCTTTAGCTATAATAAGCTAACTAAAAAAATAATTAAATTTGTTGCTTTAATCTAATATAATAAGCAAGTAACACAATCAACATGATATATTGGTATATTTTAGAGTTAATTTACACCATGTATGCTTTAATCTAAATGACGTAAAAATAAGTAACAAAAATAAATAACATACCTAAAGTTAAAAGTTAGCTTTAATTATAATAAGTTAAATAAATAATAAGTAAAAAAAGAATTAAACTTTTAAAATAGATAAAAGAACAAATATTTATTAAAAAAAGAATTAATTGTATTAAACTTCAAGGGTCGTATGATAACCCTTTTAAAGTTCGGAAGTCGAAGCGTAAATTGTTTAATGAAAAAGAATTATTATATTAAACTTCCCTATGATATCTATTAAAGTTTAAGGGTATACACATAAATCATTTATAAAAATGAATTATCAGAGTTCAGGAATTATGTGATTATTTAATTAAAGTTCAGGGTTACAAATTTAATTAATTAAAATTTAAAAAGAAAGAAAGAAGCAATAACTTACATCTACCAATAATAAATTATGACTTTTCACATTTTATTTTGTAAGTATATAAAATATCAAATATGTGGAAAATAGATTAGTGTGCAATTAGAAAACATGGTCTCCTCTTTTTATTAAAGGAGATTTTTCGATAACATAAGATCTTGGGTTTTAGTCTAACTTTATTGGTGTTAAAGATGACATGGCAAGTTAACATGTCTTTCAAACCATTCCCTCCCCATGTTAAGGGGTGTTAAAACATCCCTTGGTTAACATATTAACTTAGTCAAAAAAGATTAAGAAATTAGTGTTATTTATTATCAATGTTTATTTTAGTTAAGATGTTAATGAAATGTTATTATTATTATTATTATTATTATTATTATTATTTATTTTACATTTTAATTTAAATATTTAATATTAAAATAATAAAAAAAATGATGAGTGAGGTAGAGTTAACAAGGTTAAACCATTTCCTTAGGATGAGGTGGAGTAAAAAGTGTAACAATGGGTGATGTGGCGCTTATATGGAGTTAAGAAGAGTTAAAGTATACCCCATGGCCTAAGAGAAAAGCTTATGTGTCGAGCACTCAGACACACCAACTTATAAATATCATTATTACATCATAAATATCAGTTGATTTATTTATATTAGTTAAGAAATTATAATAAATAAATGAAACTACCCACTTGATTTATACATCTTAGAGATTTTGAAATTCAAATTATTAAAGGGAAACGCAAGGGGCTGTGAGTGCATAATGTTTATCACTTCCGTCAATCACGCAACGTAACTTAAATAGATGAGACAAGACTGGTGCTAAACAGAGCAAAGTATGAAGAACATATATAGTGAAGCAGCTTCGTATGAAGGGAGCATTGTATAGCTTCGTACGAAGTGACCAGTCATTGGCTTCGTACGAACAGAGCATTCATGGCTTCGTACGAAGGCAGTCACTTCGTACTAAGCTTGGTAAGAACCCACAGTGCCTATAAATAGAAGCTTAGGGTCTTGGTCATTTGTAACTTTGAGCAACTTTGAGGCGAAGCTCTGCTCGTTTGTTTTCGTGGTGTTGTTACTATCAAATATGAATAGAAAACAACTTATAATTACTTCTTTGTGTCTCATCCACACACGTATTTGGATTCCGCACAACATACGTGTTCATACGCATTCATTGATTGAAGATTCGATCCTTGGAGCGAATTCACAAGTGGTATCAGAGCGGGTGATTGTCTGCATGGATTGAAGACACGAAGATCGAAGTTGATTCATCATCATTAGAGCTGATGTAACACCCTTCTAATTATTATTTGAATTTAATAATATATGCGTATTTTTAAAACAAAAGGCTTCACTTCATTACTAGTACAAAATAAAAGTGTTCATAGTGGTCATTTACTAGTTAACTACACCTAGTTTAAACATCCCAAAAGTGATTAGATAATTGTTTACATCATAAACATTGTCTACAACAAGGTTAAATATATGCGGAAGCTCCAAAATATTGTGTTCGGTTCTTCAAAACATGCTTGATCGCCATCCGGATTAAGTTCCACTTCACCTAGTGTCAAAACCACTCAAAAAGTTAGTTTTGACTTTAATATAATGTATAAAACGAGTTCAAGAATCAAACAATCGAAAATAAAAATAAAATCCGGAATTAAGCCTGTCGCGTGTCACGCCAGACCTCCCTCCTTTTGTCACGTGTCACGCCAGATCCCATGGATACTGTCGCATGGCGCGAGGGATACGGTTTTCAAGCGAGTGCGGGTTTTTGACCTGCATTTGCTGCCCAGCTCCAAATCTCACAATTGTAACTTCCAAAGCTCATAACTTTTGATCCGGAGGTCCGTTTTAGGTGATTCTTTTTCCTACACGTCTGTAATTTAATTACCGACGTACCTATTACAATTATTATACCGAAAATTTGGTTTACGTACCGAATGACTAAATCTCTATATAATTGTTCAACCCACTATATTTACACCAATTTTACTACCATTGCATTAGTAACCTTAAGGCGCTTTTACCCAACGTCCGGGGTTTAATATCATCGGCATTTCATTACCAATCCTATGGCTTCATGCTCTTGTGATTGTCAACGCCATTTGGTAACTATCAAACACTAACAATACTTACTACACAATTATTCGACCCGTTTGGCTCATTTATGGAATCCTCCATTATAATGACTACCAAACGCTTCTTAGTCGAATCTTAACCTATTAATTCGAGTGGTGAACGTTGTCACCTCAATCAACACAAACTTTTATTCTAAAACACAATTATACATGTTTTAAATATCAAATTTTCCTAATGTAACAAAACGATTTACATACCTTCAATGCACACTCTTCAAGCGTGCGTCAACACCGGCTTGTCCGCTCGACACTCCGGCTTCCTTTCCTATTGAGTTCAGTCACGACACATTTAGAACTCTTTTACTTTCATATATCGCATAATTCGCCAACTAGTACAAATATGCGGTTTTGTTCAAATTTCAACATTTAGCCTTCACTTAGGCATTTCTACAAACACTTTAAGGGCAGAATTTTACATGATTCATTATCTAGTTCATAACTTGTTATATAGCCAATATTAACATCAATCGGACTATCTCATATAAATATTAACATCAATGAATCTGAAATCACTTCATAAATATCAGATTACACTAGAACAACAGCCAAAATTTCTAGTGTTTATCAAGTTCCACAAAAACCCACTAATCACCTTCAATGGTGTTCATGGAATTTTCTAGAATTAAGCATGATTTCAACATATACATGTCTAGGGTTTACTCCTAGACACTATATTGTTCCTATTTCATCCATGTTAGGATCTGAGGCTCTTGTGATTGTGTTTGTTTGTATGATTTGAACATTATCTAAATATGAAACAATGTAAAGTGCAGCGGAAATGAAAACAAACTTTGTAAACACAATCAAAGGAGAAAAATAGTTTGATAAACAATTGCTTCTCATAGAGTCAAAGGATTTACAAATCAAAGCAAAAGATTACAGATATGCTTACAAACTAAACTCCCCCTCAGCCAGATACCTCAAGGTTGGTTGCACAAGATGAAAGGATTGAATTGAGGAGAAGAACTCTCTCAAAACGAATCAAATATAACAGTACATAGTACTGTCATATTTATAGGCAAACCAAACCACTGATGTGTCTCAGCTGACATCACTATGAAAGTGACATCTAACAACCTAACAACCTGTAGACACTGTCCTTATACATACTACTGATGTCTAACAACTGATTGTAAGTAAAATACAAAAACATGAGGAAACAACTGCTTCTCGTTCCACTGTTGTAGCCTAAGCACTGATGCTCAACAATAACTTCAGTGCTTTCTTCAAAGGTGATCAGTCCTTGAATGAGCAGTGTTTGTGTCTTCAGCAGCACTTAAGAGACAGCAGTAGATAGAGCGACAGAGTTTGTCTTCAGCAGTCTTTAGGATTACATCAGCGTTTGGATCATCAGTTGTTCTTTTGAGCAGTACTTAAGGTTCATAAGCTGATAGATAACCACTGTCAAGGGGAAAGCTAAGTGTAAACTACTGCTTATTGTGAATCCACTGTTGTGACCTGGTTTTGGCTTTACATTATCTGTTCCTCTAGCAGGGTTCAATCCCAACAATCTCCCCCTGGAACAGATAATGCCAAAACCTGTCATTATTCTGGATCTTTATTCTTCATCAGAAGTTCCCTTGCTTGTCTTTTAAATTCTTCTTCAAGTTCCTTGGAACTTGTGTCATCTTCATCCCGGCACAGTGTAAGTTCAAGGAGATCCTGCAAATCTTGAACACTAAGGACTAGTGCTTCTTTCCTTGATATATACTTCACCTCTCCATTGGATCTGAACAGAGTCAATACATGGGTCTTTTGATCAGAGAGCCACTTTAGTACTTTTGAACCTAATGGATTTCTAGGGAGAGATTTATTTCCTGATGAACTTAGAGATATAGGCCTTGAGAAAACTTGCAGACTTTCAGACATTCTTTTGAAAGCCATTTCAATAACATCATTTGCTGCAGCTATATCTTCTGCAGTTTCTCTTTCAATCAGCTCTTGCCTTTCAATGTCTGTCATGTCTGTTGAAGTGTTTGGTGATGCAGGTTTGGTTAACATCCCTTTCAAAAGGTTTTGAAGTTTTTCTGAGCTTTCTTCTTTTAGACCCATTTTCATGATGGATTCTTTGAAGTACTCAGCCTCCTTTTCTTTCACCTCTTCACTGGTCAACTGTTCTTTTTCCTCTTGGTTTGTCACAAAAGTAGATCGGAACAGTGTTTTGAGGTTTTCTATCTGCTGTTCAAGCTTCATTCTTTGTTCATGCTTCTTTGAAGTGCTTGAAACAGTTATCTTTCTTTTCTTTAGCCTTTTGTAGGCTTCATCAGTCTGCTGTTTTGACCATTTTGATATGGCTTCAGCAGTATCCATTTTTGCATCCACCAGCTCCTTTTTCTTTCTCTTATACTCAGCAGTGAGGTCAGCAATGAACTTTTTGTATTTACTCCAGTTTGGAGCATTCTTCTTCTTTGTAGGATCATTCTTGATTTTCTCAATCCTTTCTGCCTCATGTTTTAGAGCGACTATTGGCCATTCTTCGAACTGTTGTTCTTCAGCAGGATAGAATTTCTCTTTCATGATGTAGGCTAGATATTGTTTTCTTAACTTTTTCCTTTGTTCAGCCTTTTCTTTGTTTAGGTCTTGTGCAAACTCTTCTATCTGCTTTACTTTTGTGAAGTAGAACTCCAGTCTTTTAGCAATGCCTTCTTTACTCAGACCTTCTTTTTCACTGTCAACCTTAGCTTTTACTTTAGCTTGCCTTGCCTTGATTTTGAGGTAGTCATCCATATCATCTGGTGGCATGTAGCCTATGAGTGAGGAGAATCTTCTTTTTGAAGGATCTTCTTCTGTATAGAATTGCCTCATCTCATTTTTGATAGCTTCAAGTTCCAGTGGATGTTGTGCAGCATTGGGATCATGGATACCTTCATCGGCAGTGATTGGCTTTCTTTTTCTATTAAAGAGCTTTGGTTGTGATATAGGAAAGGTTAGAGCAGTGGTGGATGACTGACTAACAGCTGTTGAAACAACTGGTGTCTCAACATCTGTTGTCATTACAACTGCTGATATGTCAGCAGCTGTCTTCTGCTTTTGAGCAGGGGATGGAAGTGGTGAGGTAGTTTTTGATGTTGGTGATGGTGGTGGTGAATCATAAGGAATGAAAACCTTTCTCCTTTTTGGTTGAGGAGGGGCTGTTGGTGAAACAGTGGTTTGAATGGTGGAGAGTGTCTGACCAACAACTGGTGTTTCAACCACTGCTGTCATTACAACAGATGTTGTATCATCTGTTGTCTTCTGTTTTGTGACAGGAGGCAGTGGTGGTGGTATGATTGTAGATGATGATGGTGGTGGAACAGTGGTTGTTGTTTGTGATTGAGTGGTGTGTGTTGGAGTTGTGTGTGTTGATGTAACAGCTGTTTGGCTATTGACAGCAGTTTTTGTAACTACTGCTGTATCAGCTGTTTGAGATTTTGTGGAAGGTGGCTTAGATGTTTGCTTTGCTTGCTCAGGTTCAACACACAGGCCATGTCCTATTTCCTTCTTCTTTGCTTGTTTCATTATCTCCCCCTTTTTGGCATTATCTGCAGGGAGGTCATCAAAGAATAATAGAGTAGAAGGTGCTTTGCCAGTGATGTTATGGATGCTGGCCTTTATAGCCTTGATATCTGCTTGAGTATCTCTGAACCTTGATTCCACCATATTGGTCAGCATTTGTACATGCATTTCATGCTGCTGATCAGCCACTTGTTTTTGTCTTTCAAGCATGGGTTGAAACAGATTCCAGAGCTCTTTTGCAGCAAGTGCTTGTGGTGGAGCAGGAGCTTGAGGTGGAATTGCAGTGGACTGTGCTTTTTGAGCTTTTAGAATCTCTTGCACCATCTCCTTTATTTCAGAAATTGATTCTTCAAGTTTTTCAACTCTACCCGTCAATTCCTGATATCTTGAATCATCACCCATTTTACTGGGATCATCTGAATCCCCACCAATAGTGGTTTTATCAACGTGTGACTTAGGAACTGTGTCCCAAAAATCATCCATTGATGCCCCTTGTTCTTGGTACTAGGGACTTCTTTCTTCAGCACTCGATAAACCTTTGATGGTACCAGTGGTTAGATCCAACTCACCGGTGGTTACCGAAGTTGCCATGGAAGAAATTGCCTTCAAGGGAGTCTTACTTATGAAACAACTGTCCAACTGAGGATCTGTTGATCCACCAGTTGTAGTTGCTGCTCCACTTGAACTACCACCGAGAGTTACTTGTAACTCAGGGGGTGTAACCTCCTCAATTGTTGCTGGGATAGCAGGAGTAGTAGCATCAGACCCAGTCACTTGTGGGGGTATACTCTCAGTGACAGGTGATAGAGAGGAACTGGTTTGTGTCTGAGCTATAGCAGCTGCATGCAACAAAGGTAGCATGGATTGTGGCATTATTATTGGTGAGGGGATGGGAGTTGAAAGAGACATGTCCTTGGGATCAGGACTGAGGAAGATGGATCCGAGTGGATTCAGAGCTTCATATTGTGGTGTCCCTGTGCTTACAACCTGATCCTTTTGTGAGGATGCAGGAGGAGTTTTAGGCATGGGTTGAGATCTTTCTTCCAACTGCTGTGAGGAAGTAGCAGCAGTGGTTTGTGGTGACTTTTGTGTTGTCACAGGCATTTCCTCTGGGATCCCATCTTCCAGAGTTGCCTTTGTTTTGGGTTTGGTGGGTTTTCTGGATGTTTTTCTTTTGGTCTTTTTGGTTATGTCAGGTGTGGGTTTCAAAGCAGTGGTTGTGCTGCTTTGATCACCTGGAGCAGTGGGCTCAGCAGAAGTTGCCTGAGGATCAGTGGCAGTTTCTAAAGTTTGCTCAGGCACCTTTGCTTTTAATTTTATTGGTGCCATCATTCTTGAAAATGTTTCAATTGTTAGACTCTTTATTTGAAAATGGACACCTTGTTTGGGCAAATTTTCATCTTCTTTTTCAAATTTTTGTTTAAAATAATAGCTTAGAAATCTTGGAAAAAGAAGAAATGATTTGCTTTCAACATTCTTTACCATATCATTGAAGATCTCCTGGGAATAGTTGTAATCTTTATTGTTTAAAATAGCATAGCCCAGGCATTGAATCTTCAATGGTATTTCATTAAAGGATGTTGTTTTATTTGAAACACACATCAAGAGTGTGTGAAATAAAAATCTGGGTGCAGATGGAAAATAACCTTTTTGTAAGGTATCTACCTTTGATTGTTCTGCATATCCCCTATTCATGAAATCAGTTTTCATCACGGCTTTATCAAAAGATATTTTACCGTCTTGGTCATTCAGTTTGAAAACTTCTGATATTGATTGCGGTGTGATTTTGATCACCTTACCCTGTATCGACGAGTTAATGGCTATGACTTTGTTGTCTTGTTTTTTCAAGAGTCGCCTTTTTCCAAAACTCATTCTGGGTTTGTAGATAAATGGGAGCATCTGCCGTTAACAAAGTTTTGTACTTTGATGCAGATAATGTATCAATGATGGTGTCAAAGGTGTGATTATCAGTAGGTTTTGTGAGTAAACCCAGATAATTATGAGGAGATTTGTATGGTATCTCGTTGGATTCTTCGGTCGTTTGAGCGACCTCTTTTGAAGGTGGTGGTGATTTAGGTTTTGATTTTGATTTTGACTTTGATTTTGTCATTTTTGCGGAGAAGAAATGAAAAAGGATTTTGGAGATTTTGAGAAGAAGGGTTGGAAACTGCTTTGAGAAGAGAATTTTGGAATTCAATTCGACAGTGTAAAACCCTGTTTGGGGTTTAGGGCAGGGTTTTATTTAGGGAAAAAAAATGATTGCTGATGTGGCAGCGGTTATTACGATCTGAGGGCTAAAGACTGATCACGTGTCAAACACTGATGAAACGGATGAAGTATGGAGAACAGTTGTTTTAAGAGCCACTGACGTATCAAGCATCAGTGGTTACAACGGTAAAAATTGTGGGCAGTGGATGATTTTTACTATCAGTGGATAGCATATCAGTGGATAAGACACTGATTTTGAACATCAGTGCTTTTCAAAAAAATGAGAGATCAGTGGTTAACTTTCAGCAGTGGTCAGTGTTTAAAGATCAGATGTTGGAACAAAACAGTGGTTAGGGTAAATAGTACAGATCTGAAGGACAAGTGTTTCAGCAACAGTTTTGAAAATTTTCAATCAAGGTTTTGCCACATGTCAATTTTGAAAGACAGTGGTTTAGTACCTCAGATGATGAAAACTTTTTGCTAAGGCAACTCATTTTCGTTTAATATTCAATTAAAACATGAGTACCTTAGTAATTCAAGCACAGTTTGCAATCAACCTTTGATAAAAATTTAGGAGCAAACCTGAGAATGACATGATTTTGACATAAGTACCATTTCCTTTTGACCCATTTATGAGGACAATAATACCAACAAAAATAAGGTATTACATCCTGTCAGGAGCTGAAACTATTGCCAACAAAAACAAGCAAAAGTTCCAAATACATTCTTCAAAAAAAATGAATGATATCTCCTGGTTATTCGAGAAAATCCTTTGAACACAACAAAAAAATGGTTAAAGGATTTTCTAAGAACAGTATCAAAAAGATCTGGTATAATTTCAATAGAAAATATAATCACATCACTCACAAGTTTTGAAAAATGGTCAGTAGTTTGACAACAGTGGTAGGAAACTTTTGGAATACATTTTGACCACTGTTTGGTACCATTTTCTTTGTCAGTTGATTGCAAACATGAGGACACATGAATAAATTTTTGAACATTTGTCTAGTCCTCTTTGGAGTTCATTCACTGGGATCAAAACCTTTTTCTGAACAGATGAATGCACATAGTTGCTTAATAACCATTATTACCCTAAACTTTGACTCATAAGTGTTTTATGTTTATACTCTTTTCTTTTGACTTCAAAAGTTTTGAGATAGACACACTTTTGAGTTTTTGTGAATTTTCTTAATGTATTTTAACATAGTTGATTTTGTCTTTTTGAGGAACTCAACCTGTTTTCAACACATAAGATTTGAATGACTAAAGTTTTAATTCCCCTCTTTTTAAGTTAACAAAAACACTAATGTTTTATGAACATAGGTTTTTGTTAATCTGAGGTTCATACTTTAGCATTTTAATAAGGTGACATCACAATTTTCATAACATCAATTGAAATCAATTTTGAAAACATGAAATAATCCCATAGTTTAACAGATATGTTTTCAGATCTGAAAACTATGAGTGATTTGTGCATGAATTCACTTGTTGTGTGAAATTTGTGTGTCATATGACATCTTGGTTGATTTACAGAGTTTTTGATTAACCACTTTGAACATGATTTACTCGGTACTCTGTTTTTCAACTAAATACAACCAACCTTAGTATCAATGAATTTTGAGCCGAACTGTTATGTCAAATTGATTGTTAGATCAAATTTGACTGTCCAGGCTCTGATACCAATTGTTAGGATCTGAGGCTCTTGTGATTGTGTTTGTTTGTATGATTTGAACATTATCTAAATATGAAACAATGTAAAGTGCAGCGGAAATGAAAACAAACTTTGTAAACACAATCAAAGGAGAAAAATAGTTTGATAAACAATTGCTTCTCATAGAGTCAAAGGATTTACAAATCAAAGCAAAAGATTACAGATATGCTTACAAACTAAACTCCCCCTCAGCCAGATACCTCAAGGTTGGTTGCACAAGATGAAAGGATTGAATTGAGGAGAAGAACTCTCTCAAAACGAATCAAATATAACAGTACATAGTACTGTCATATTTATAGGCAAACCAAACCACTGATGTGTCTCAGCTGACATCACTATGAAAGTGACATCTAACAACCTAACAACCTGTAGACACTGTCCTTATACATACTACTGATGTCTAACAACTGATTGTAAATAAAATACAAAAACATGAGGAAACAACTGCTTCTCGTTCCACTGTTGTAGCCTAAGCACTGATGCTCAACAATAACTTCAGTGCTTTCTTCAAAGGTGATCAGTCCTTGAACGAGCAGTGTTTGTGTCTTCAGCAGCACTTAAGAGACAGCAGTAGATAGAGCGACAGAGTTTGTCTTCAGCAGTCTTTAGGATTACATCAGCGTTTGGATCATCAGTTGTTCTTTTGAGCAGTACTTAAGGTTCATCAGCTGATAGATAACCACTGTCAAGGGGAAAGCTAAGTGTAAACTACTGCTTATTGTGAATCCACTGTTGTGACCTGGTTTTGGCTTTACATTATCTGTTCCTCTGGCAGGGTTCAATCCCAACAATCCATATAACAAACATGCAACCATAAATTTCGAATTCCCTAAGTTCACTCAGAAATTCAACTAGAGATTTCCCATACAATTCACATACCTTATGACTCCTTTTTCAGTGGAGATCACTATTTCGTGCTCGGATTTTGATTTGGAATTGATTTCGACCTTCAATTTGTGGGATTAAACATGAACTAGGGTCGTGGGGGTTTTTCCTGGTCGCCCTGTGCTTCAATCGACCCAGACACACATACTTGTGTGTGTTTGGATTTTTAATTTTTGTTTATATATTTCATGTTTCAATTTTAACAACTTTGGCCCCTCTAAAATTGTTTAGTTCATGTTTTATATGTTTTAACCCACTTATAAGTCTCTACAAGATTTTTACCTAACTAGGTTAATTTTTATTCCTAGTTAGTTCTTTCGTTTAATTACGGACATAATATTATAATAAAAGGGTTATATTTTCGGGGTGTTACAAGTCCACCCCCCTTAAAAAGGTTTCTTCCTTGAAACCGGAAATACGTACCAAATAATGCCAGGTAGAGACGCCGCATCTCCTCCTCGGACTCCCATGTAGTGTCAGAACCCTTTCTATGCTCCCATTTGATCTTTACTTGATCAATTTTCTTATTCCGCAATTCTTTAGCCTTCCGGTCAAGAATCTCAATTGGTCTTACCACATAGTTAAGGCTATTGTCCACTTCGATATCATCGTAGTGGATATAAGCCGTTTCCTCAGCTAAGCACTTACGGAATTGTGACACATGAAACGTGCCATGAATTCCGCTCAATTCTTCCGGTAACTCAAGGCGATATGCCACCTTGCCAACCCGTTCGATGATTTTAAAGGGTCCAATAAACCTTGGGCTTAGTTTCCCTCTTTTTCTGAATCGGATAACACCCTTCCATGGGGAAACTTTTAGCATAACCTTGTCACCTACCTGAAATTCAATCGGTTTTCGTCGTTTGTCGGCGTAAGACTTTTGTCTGTCTTGGGCCGCTTTCAAATGGGCTCGAACCACATCAATCTTCTCGTTAGTGGCTTGGAAAACATCTTTATGGGCCAGTTCACGCGGGCCCACTTCACCCCAACACACCGGGGTCCTACATTTCCTACCATATAGCATCTCATACGGAGCCATGCCGATGCTGGCATGGTAGCTGTTGTTATAAGAGAATTCTGCTAGCGGCAGATACACATCCCAACTGCCCCCGAAGTCAATAATACACGCCTTCAGCATGTCTTTTAGTGTTTGTATTGTTCTCTCACTCTGTCCATCCGTCTGAGGATGGTATGCAGTGCTGATAAAAAGTTTCGTTCCCATCTGTTCTTGGAATTCTCGCCAGAAATGTGAAGTAAACCGGGTATCCCTGTCCGACACAATAGATACCAGTACCCCATGTTGTGCCACTATTTCGTTTGTATATACCTCCGACATCTTTTCCGAAGTATATGTCTCACGTATAGAAATAAAGTGAGCACTCTTCGTCAATCTATCCACGGCCACCCATATAACATCGAATCCTCGGCTCGTCCTAGGCAGTTTGGTCAACAGGTCCATGGTGATATGTTCCCATTTCCAACCCGAGATTTCTAATGGTTGCAGTTTACCATATAGCTTGTGGTGTTCCGCCTTGACTTGTAAACAAGTCAAGCACTTCTCCACATACTTAACAACATCCCTCTTCATTCCGGGCCACCAATAGTTTTGCTTCAGATCGTTATACATCTTGGTTGCACCCAGATGGATAGAATAACGGGATTTATGAGCTTCATTGAGTAGAAGCGTCTTGACTCCACATGAATTTGGGACCCATATTCTTCCGAATCTATTCTTCAACCCGTTGTTACCATCCGCCAAATCCTTCAGCTGACCAACTATCCTTTCCCTTTTTAAGTTTTCTTCTTTTATCGCCTCGGCTTGTGCTTCTCGGATACGTTCAAGTAAACCCGATGTTACTACAAGCTGCATCGACCGCACTGGTATTGGGACATAGTCTGATTTCCTGCTCAAGGCATCCGCCACAACATTAGCCCTTCCGGGGTGGTAATGTATCTCGGAGTCATAGTCTTTTACCGTTTCTAACCATCGACTTTGTCGCATATTTAACTCCTTCTGATCGAAGAAGTATTTCAAGCTTTTGTGGTTAGTAAATATGGTGCACTTCACTCCGTATAAATAGTGCCTCCATATTTTTAACGTAAACACCACTGCCGCCAATTCGAGATCGTGTGTGGGATATTTCTTTTCATGCACTTTTAATTGCCTCGAGGCATAAGCTATTACTTTGCCTCGTTGCATTAAAACACATCCGAGCCCTGAAAGGGACGCATATGAGTAGACTACCAAGTCTTCGACCCCGTCCGACAACGTTAATACCGGAGCTTGAGTCAACCTTTCTTTTAACGTTTGGAACCCTCTTTCCTGTTCAACGCCCAAAATGAATCTCTCCTCTTTCCGAGTTAATTTAGTTAACGGCGAAGCAATCTTGGTGAAATCTTGAATGAATCTCCTGTAGTACCCCGCAAGCCCTAAGAAACTTCTAATTTCCGAAGGGTTCTTCGGAGGGCTCCATTTCGACACAGCCTCTATCTTTGACGGATCTACCAATATTCCGTCGGCACTTATGATGTGGCCGAGGAATTGCACCTCTTGTAACAAAAAGGCGCACTTTGAAAATTTCGCATACAACCTTTCTCGTCTGAGTGTCTCTAACACCTCCTGTAAATGATGAGCATGATCCGCCTCGTTTTTCGAGTATACTAGAATTTCGTCAACAAACACGATTACCGACTTATCCAACATCAGCTTGCAAACCCGGTTCATGAGGTCCATGAAAGCCGCGGGTGGATTCGTCAGCCCGAATGACATCACGAGGAACTCGTAATGTCCGTATCGCGTGCGGAAAGCCGTCTTCGGTACATCCTCTTCCTTGACCTTTAACTGGTGATATCCCGATCTAAGGTCGATTTTTGAAAACCAATTCGCACCTTGTAATTGATCGAATAAATCATCTATTCTCGGAAGCTGGTATCGATTCTTTGTCGTGAGCTTGTTCAACTCCATGTAATCGATACACATTCACATCCTTCCGTCTTTCTTTTTCACAAATAGTACCGATGCGCCCCAAGGAGACACACTTGGCCTTATAAACCCCTTATTGAGTAAGTCTTGAATCTGCGACATTAGTTCTTGTAACTCTGATGGCGCAAGTCGGTACGGTGCTTTAGCTACAGGTTTCGCGCCCGGAATCAACTCGATTCCGAACTCTACCTCTCGTTCGGGCAGTATTCCCGGTAAGTCCTCCGGAAACACATCTTCAAAATCTCGTTAGTAGTTCTTTCTCGGGCTCATTTGCGTATATCATGAACGTTCTACATCCATGCCTCATGAGCTTGTGAGCTTTCAACATCGAACATATTATAGGACTGCCTCCTTTTTCGCCATAGATGGTGACGTGTTTTCCGCTCGGAGATGTCAGCTTTATCTCTTTACGGAAACACACGACTTTGGCGTGGTGCCGAGATAACCAATCCATCCCGACCACCACTTGAAATTCTCCCATCGACATTGGGATTAAATCTATTGAGTACTCCTCGTCATCAACGCTCAATTTACAATTTTGACAAACATCGCACACTATGAAACTCTTGTTATCTCCTATTTCAACCTCTAAAGGCATAGATAACTTTGTCAATACAAATGAAGGATGTCGAATAATTCCATGTGAAACAAAGGATTTATTCGCACCCGTATCAAATAATACACATGCAGGAATCGAGCTTATTGTGAATATACCTGAGACCACATCGGGTTCTGTCTTTGCTTCAGCCGCTGTTAGTTGGAAGGACCTGACCTTCGCCTTTGAAGTTTCTGTTGGAGACTCTTTGGTGTCTTTCTTTACAACCAAGTCCGGGCATTCGGACTTTTTATGGCCCGGTTGGTAACACTTGTAGCAAACAGAGATCTTTCCCGGATATAACGATGCGGTGTGCCCCGTCTTCCCACATATGGGACACGGCTTGTCCTTGAAGCGGCACTCACCCTTGTGCCCCTTTCCACACACCTTGCAACTCGGCGATCCACCCTTCGCATCTATCTTCTTCACCGACTCAGCCGTTCGAGCCTTCTTTGTAGGGCTCGGGTTAACTTCCACTACCCTTCGTTCACCCCTCTCGATTTGTTTCTTCAATTCTATCTCCCGCTCCCGAGCGGTGTTAATAATTTCAGTGAGGGTTTCGTACTTGGAAGGAGTCATAAACTCTCGATATTCAGCACTTAACATATTATAATAATAATATATTTTCTGCTCCTCCGTAGTCACTAACTCATCACAGAACCTCAGCTTATCCATGAATATACCCATTATTTTATCAATGGTTTCACCCATTTGTCTTAACTGGATGAACTCCTCCTTGATCATGTTGATGACCGCCTTGGGACTATGATGTTTAAGGAATGGTACTTTAAACTCGTCCCATGTCATGACCCTTGCCACTTCGGCTCTAATTTCTTTCTTTTTGTTGTCCCACCAGTCCTTGGCTTGACCCCTCAACTGACCCGTTCCGTAAGCCACAAAATCGCTCACGTCACAATGGGTCCTTTCAAGCACCCCTTCAACATCACTTAGCCATCTTTGGCATATTATCGGGTCAACCTCCCCATTGTAAATTGGCGGTTTACACGCCATAAACTCCTTATACGAACATCCCTTACGTTCTCCGAATTTTTCTTTCATAAGGTTGACATTGTCTTCCAACCTTTTAACTCGTTCTTCGACTAAGGATAACACTGTGTTTTGAATTTTATCTATGAAACCAGATAGACTACCCTCAATTGCCTTCCCCCTTCTTCGGCAATTATCTCTTTCATTTGTTCGGTGCTTCTCGGCACCGGATCATTGTCACTCCTTTCCGTCATCTTGAAACTAAAATGTTTACATCAATTATTAAACATTTCATTTATAGCATAGCTTTATTTACTTCGGTTTAGCCAAGTTCGTAACTTGCTTTGACCGTTCTCATTTAGTGCACTTTCCGGGTTTGAGTGTGTTAATACGCTCTTCCCGTGCACATTAATTCACATCTCTTTTTCTTACCTAAGATAAGATCTACTAACATAAATAATTAATTCTTACCGGATGATCAATCAAGCTTGAACCGAACCTTTTGTTGACAACCTTGAGCTCTGATTACCAACTTGTAACACCCTTCTAATTATTATTTGAATTTAATAAAAGATGCGTATTTTTAAAACAAAAGGCTTCACTTCATTACTAGTACAAAATAAAAGTGTTCATAGTGGTCATTTACTAGTTAACTACACCTAGTTTAAACATCCCAAAAGTGATTAGATAATTGTTTACATCATAAACATTGTCTACAACAAGGTTAAATATATGCGAAAGCTCCAAAATATTGTGTTCGGTTCTTCAAAACATGCTTGATCGCCATCTGGATTAAGTTCCACTTCACCTAGTGTCAAAACCACTCAAAAAGTTAGTTTTGACTTTAATATAATGTATAAAACGAGTTCAAGAATCAAACAATCGAAAATAAAATAAAAATTCGGAATTAAGCATGTCGCGTGTCGTGCTAGACCTCCCTCCTTTTGTCGCGTGTTGCGAAGACTCTCGCGTGTCGCGCCAGATCCCATGGATCCTGTCGCCTGGCGCGAGGGATACGGTTTTCCCGCGAGTGCAGGTTTTTGACCTGCATTTGCTGCCCAGCTCCAAATCTCACAATTTTAACTTCCAAAGCTCATAACTTTTGATCTGGAGGTCCATTTTAGGTGATTCTTTTTCCTACACGTCTGTAATTTAATTACCGACGTACCTATTACAATTATTATACCGAAAATTTGGTTTATGGACCGAATGACTAAATCGCTATATAATTGTTCAACCCACTATATTTACACCAATTTTACTACCATTGCATTAGTAACCTTAAGGTGCTTTTACCCAACGTCCGGGGCTTAATATCATCGGCATTTCATTACCAATCCTATGGCTTCATGCTCTTGTGATTGTCAATGCCATTTTCTAACTATCAAACACTAACACTCCCGTTTGGCTCATTTATGGTATCCTCCATTATAATGACTACCAAACGCTTCTTAGTAGAATCTTAACCTATTAATTCGAGTGGTGAATGCTGTTACCTCAATCAACACAAACTTTTATTCTAAAACACAATTATACATGTTTTAAATATCAAATTTTCCTAATGTAACGAAACGAGTTACATACCTTCAATGCACACTCTTCAAACGTGCGTCAACACCAGCTTGTCCGCTCGACGCTCCGTCTTCCTTTCCTATAGAGTTCAGTCACGGCACATTTAGAACTCTTTTACTTTCATATATCGCATAATTCGCCAACTAGTACAAATATGCGGTTTTGTTCAAATTTCAACATTTAGCCTTCACTTAGGTATTTCTACAAACACTTTAAGGGTAGAATTTTACATGATTCATTATCTAGTTCATAACTTGTTATATAGCCAATATTAACATCAATCGGACTATCTCATTTAAATATTAACATCAATGAATCTGAAATCACTTCATAAATATCAGATTACACTAGAACAACAACCAAAATTTCTTGTGTTTACCAAATTCCAGAAAAACCCACTAATCACCTTCAATGGTGTTCATGGAATTTACTAGAATTAAGCATGATTTCAACATATACTTGTCTAGGGTTTACTCCTAGATACTATATTGTTCCTATTTCATCCATATAACAAACATGCAACCATAAATTTTGAATTCCCTAAGTTCACTCAGAAATTCAACTAGAGATTTCCCATACAATTCACATACCTTATGACTCCTTTTTCTGTGGAGATCACTATTTCGTGCTCGGATTTTGATTTGGAATTGATTTCGACCTTCAATTTGTGGAATTAAACATGAACTAGGGTTGTGGGGGTTTTTCCTGGTCGCCCTGTGCTTCAATCGACCCAGACACACACACTTGTGTGTGTTTGGATTTTTAATTTTTGTTTATATATTTCATGTTTCAATTTTAACAACTTTGGCCCCTCTAAAATTGTTTAGTTCATGTTTTATATGTTTTAACCCACTTATAAGTCTCCACAAGACTTTTACCTAACTAGGTTATTTTTTATTCCTAGTTAGTTCTTTCGTTTAATTACAGACATAATATTATAATAAAAGAGTTATATTTTCGGGGTGTTACAGCCGATTTCATCTCTTTCTACACACATCTTCTTCTACACTTCTTCTACACATTCTTTTTGAACTTAAAACTCAGATCTACAAAGTTTCCATGATTTAAATTGGCTAAAATTTGAATATGTTGTGTGAAAACCAGTTTTAATCAATCCTACAAAGTTTTAGATCAAAATTCGAACAAAATCATACTCAAATCAGTTAAAAACTATGAAAAATGTGACTTGTTTCTTCGCAGCGTAGCTTCGTACAAAGCAAGGGATACAACTTCGTACGAACCCAAACTTCATTCATACGAACCCAGATATTGTAGCTTCGAACGAACCCAAGTAGGATAGTTTCGTACGAACCGGGGTTTGAACATCAAGTTAATTTTCAGTTTTGCTTCGTACGAACCCACGATTGCACGTTCGTACTGTCACACCCTCAAATTCCACATGCAGAGTATTACCGCGAGGCATGTGACTACCCAGGATCCAGCCACTAATTATTTTGAACCGTTTTGCGAAAGGTGCAATTTATTACAAGTAATAATTTAATTAGTGGCCTAATTTAAATTTTTCAAAAGTATAGTTTAAGTTTGCAGCGGAAATGTAATTTAAAACTTATCACGATTAGAAACCACAGTTTAAATAATATACAGAATATTGAACTTTCCAAACCACGCACACTCCATGCGTTTGCAACGTCCGTCCGCAGCTGTACCGGTAAATCTGCAAGCATGCAGTAGTATGTCAACATAAAGTTGGCGGGTTCACGGTTTTTAAAAAGGTTTTCTCGTTTTATCCAAAAACGTTCAGTTATTAAGTTGCCGTTTATAAAACACGTCATGGGAAGCTACCCCATATATATAAGCAACTAAACTATGTGGTACCGATACTTGTGACGTAGTATTTATGTTGTGCCCCAGTCAATGTCTACCCTTATCGACAGTTCTAAAGCCTATTAGTTCACGCCCGATCCTACCCAGACACGGTGTGAGGTTAGTAAAACCTAATAGCGCTATCAACTAATATCCCGTTCGCCTCTAGCGATTAATAGGTCCAATAAGCGGGGACTTAACGGTAGAGTTTTAATTTAGTGCTAAGACATAAATTATGAGTTTAAATTAGTTCATTATTATTCCGTTCCCTCAGAATATTAGGTTCCCAAACCACCGGGAATACATGCTTTAAGTGTTTGTTTGAATTCACCTTTGCTTTGCTCGGTAGATAAAGCGTTTACCCTAAGCTTGGTTAACCACGTCCTATTATGGTTATCGACGTTAGGAACGTATGCAAGTAATTCACGTATTTCACGTATCAAGTAGTACATAAGGTTCACGTATTTAAATAGTATTCATTTGCATAACAGTTTAACAAAATCAATTACTTGTAAACAGTAGCATGTATATCACACTATGGTCGGATTGTGTCGCCTAATTATCCAATATCGGAGTGTGCATTGAGGTAGTAAGTGTGCGGTCCAGTAATCAAGGCCCAATAATAAGTGTGTGGTCTAGTTATAAGGACAATCCAAACATAGCGTGCGACTCACCAATCTGGTTGGGCCCAAACAGTAGGTGGCCCAAAACATGCAAAACCCAAGGGTGAAGTGTGCGGCCCGTGATATGGTGTACGACATTCATGAGAGTGTGCGGTCGTCGTAACAGTGTACGGTTCTTCTTAGGGTGTGTGGCCCACTAATTAAGCCCATCCTAATGAGCTGTGCGGCCCACTTGCCAGTGTGCGGCCCACACTCCAGTGTGCGGCCTGCCTGGCAAGTGTGCTGTCATGCAACAATAAATTGTACATGTGCAACTAGTGATTGTACAATAAGAGTGTATGGTCTATTTATAAGTGTGCGACTGGATTAAAACCAAATAAACAGCAGATTATTCATGTTCTTTGCAACTTAAATCAGATAATCAAAATACCACCCTTCATATTTGCTTCTCATGAATTAGAACATAAAATCATCATGTACTTCATTCTAACCACCTATAAATCACTCATCATTTAACATATCATCAATTAAAGGTCAAATGGGACGCTCGCAGAGGTCCCGAATATACGTGGGAAGTTGAGTCCACTGTGCGACAGAAGTACCCTCACTTATTCCAGTAAATCTCGGGGTTGAGATTTATTTTAAGGGGGTGAGGATGTAACACCACGTAAAAACGTGTCCAATTATGTATAGACACGTGTCCTAAACTCTAAAGGTGCGAAAGATTTAGTTTAAAGGACCAAAGTTGTCAAACAGTGAAAATATGAAACCACAGGGACTAAAAGTGTCAACATGCCAAACTTGTGCCTCTGAATGACCCTACATGATGAATATATTCTTAAACAAGTGACTGATTGGATATAAGAAGCCGTTTATGAAAATAATCGGAAGATTATTAAATTACAAGGGTTAAACGTGTCAACATGTCGTTTCTGACCTCTGAGTGACCTTTTAACGAAACCGAGGCTTCGAAACATTCAAATATACTCTTAAGAATAAGTGGTATAAATTTCACGTGGTTTCGATATCGATAAGCATGTTTTCAAGATTTTGGGCCAAAAGTGTCAATTTAATGAAACTTGGTTTCATAGAGGTATTTAACGAACCGGAGCCTAACAAAGTTAGTTTATTCATCCTAGAGCCTCAACATACTGACTACAAGGGCCCCACATGTCAACAATGAGGTTAAAAATTGTTAAAAACGAGCAGGGACTAAAGCTGCCAGCATTCAAACTTGTTTTGCCAGTTAACCCGGTCCACACGGCCCGCGTAAGACATCCCTTAAGTCTTACGCGGACCGCCTCAGAGTGCCAGTATCAGAAAAAGACTGCCAGGTGTGGGTTAGGCTGTTCCACCGCCTTAGCCTAGTTTGTAACGACCTAGGCAGCTGTAAGTCGGTTAATTTCACTAGCTAGGACACCTGGGGTGATCCCAGGGCCTCCCATAACACCTGGAAATGATCTAGATTCATGGACTTTGCTATATAAAGGAGCTTACTCTTGAGTTTTCAAACACACTTGCAACATTTGCTAACCTACAACTTCTGGAGCTTGCTAAGGACAAAGAGAAGACTTTGAAGTGTAGAAAAGACTGCTAGGACCTTTAGTAAGCCTCTAATTTGTTGTTTAGTTGTTTAATTTAGCTTAATTACTCTAAAGTCAAACTTATCGTAAATTTAGTTTGACTTTCTTTTTAATTACATGTGGCTTAACCAATGATCAAATTGAAAGTGGTTTTAAAACCACATTAGTGTAGGTGATTAACCCTTAAAAGGGCACCTCCTAATTATCTCGTTTGACTGGTCAATTGTCGGGTCAAAGTAGTTTGACAAAAAGTCAAACTGGACAGAAATTACAAAAATGATTCTAATTAATAAAATAGAGGTTCTAAATTATATTTTAACATTCTAATGACTTGGTAATCAATATTAAAACATGTTTTATCAGTCTTAGCCTGGTAATTAATAGTCTAAGGTCAGTTTATAACCGAAAGTCGCAAAAGCTTGACTTTTGCTTTGACTTTCAGTTCTGACCCGTTCAAGCTTAATTCTCCCATGTTTTAAGCTTCCATTAGGACCACATTACTTTGTAGTATAACCCCCTGAAGTTATATTACATGGTGCCTAGTGGTTTGAATTATATGCACTTGATCGTAATTATGCTTAATATTGCCATAAACGCCCTTTTTACATACAACTGAGATTTTTAACAATGTGATTGGACTGAAACCTTTGCTACTGATATTTAGACATGTCCCGAAAATTTGACTTCAGTTTGTGGTCCAGAATAGGAGTTATGCTCAATAGCGTAATTAAGGAGCTTTTTATTATTTAAATGGTGTAATTAGTATGAAGCCTATCTAAACCCGATTTTTGACACCAAACTTCTTACCTACTGATGTAAAATAATATTTTAGGTTTTTTAAAGATTTTTAATTATTTTTAGGCTGAGCATAACATAGGATTATAATTTGATTTCGGTAAATGTCGGTTTTACCCTTTTCATGCATAAAATGAGTTTTACATAACCTTTTAGTGCCAAACCTTTTGCTACTGATTTCATATGATAAATAAAGTATTTTGAACTTTATAAGCTGATCAAAAACTCAGATTTCCCATTTTAACCAGAATATCCCTTTAAACCGACTTCTAAGCGTTTTTAGTACATAGTATGAGTTAAAACTATTTTTGGCAAATAAAAGTTATTACCCACTGATCTTTTAAGTTAATTTATACAATTAAGCAGTAAGCCAAAGTTTCTAAACTCAGAAGTGTATTTTGACCTCTAAAGCCTATGTAAAATTACCAAAATGCCCCTACGGTGCATAGTTTGGTTATATAAGATAAATTACACATATATAAAATAACCTACTGATATAACTTATAAAAAATGCATATTTTTACTGATTAGATCAGACTTGAAACTCATTTTAATATTTAAACTCTTTTATGGACATTAAAATTACCAAAATGCCCTTATGGGACTTATTTTGGTTTAAATTACTTTTTGGGCATATATGTTAACATCTTACTGATGTATTAACATATTTTAAGCATAATAATGATTAAGACCTGTATATCATTCAATTGGTTACCTGTTACGCGTTTATGCGTTCGGATCGGTTTACGTGACTAGTTTACGTAAAATAACCGAAACGGGCATAACCTTATCATTAAATTCTCAATTTCCAGAATGTGTTTAGTTTACCCATATTATACAAGTATCCAAGCTTGTCGGGTCTAAATCTCATTCTATTCCGGTCTCCGCTTAATCTAGCGTTTAGAACCGTAAAGTTTCCTTCTAGCTAGCCGGTCGAAGTCCTTGACTGAATTAAAGACCTGTTAGCATTCTAATAGGTAATAAATCTTCTATACAGATTAAATAGATTCCAGTAGATGGTGCCTTCAAGAAGCTTTAGGATTTTACTGCTAGCATCAGGTAAATACTTTTAACTTATTTTCCCTTATACGGGCTTGGGATATGGTATTATAATAATACCACTTGGTCGGGTATGAAATCATTTAATCGGATTGTGATTAATAAATTTACATAACCCGTTTTAATCTGTCTTGTTTGATAACATAATCATTGGGGGTTAATACGACCGTGTCCTGGATATCCTCGGCTCATTTCATTTGAAAATGGCCACGACCTATGCATGGGGTGTAGACATACACCTGACAGATGCAAATGCTAAAATATAAACCCACATGTTGGGGATAACTCCTTTGTCGGTTCTGTAAGTGGTGAGTCGGTTAATCACGACCGGCTTCCAACCGGCCCCAATTGTAAGACAAACATGTAAATCTGTATACAAGATTGTATTTAAATAATTGTCCCAAGTTATAAAAGATTTGTGCCATGTGCACTTAAATCAATTTTCATAAATGTTTTCAAAAGAGTCAGTTAATTGTATTTACCAGTGTAAACTGACGTATTTTCTTAAAGACTGATTTGACAGGTACCTCTCGTAATAGGCTGGAGCTATTAGGTGTCATAAGAGGATCTTACAAATCCATAGATACCTGAAGTCTGTTATTTTTGTTTATTTGTACATTTATGATCCACCTGTGGATCTTATTACATTCCAGTCTGTATATTCATAAACTTGAACACTCAGACGTTATGGTTTGTAGTAGTTTATTTACCAAGCCTTCCGCTGTGCTATTGTATTGTATGTATTGACTATGATGATATCAACTACGTCACGATACTCCCCGCCGGGCCCACCGGTAATATGTGGAAATATCGGGGTGTGACACTTTGCCAGGAAGATCTTCTGAAAGTCCAGCTCCTTCTGCTCAGCCTCTTCAACATACGCATCAAAGAGCATCTGGATCTCAGCAAATTTCTGTAAAAAAAAAGGAAAGATACAATTCAGGATCCGTTATCCTCAAATGGGCAGGATAGAATTAAGGATTAGGGATCCTTACCACAGAGAAGTATTCCTCAAACTGATGCCGGATGAGGGGCAGGCCTTCAAGATCATCAGCGGTCTTCCTCTTTTTTCCGCCCTTGCCCTTGGAGGTGACAGGCTTAGGAATTGGAACACTAAGACTGGTAGCAAGTCGTTTCTTACAAATGGTAAACAACAGATAAGTATCCTTAATCTATATCTATTTAATCATACATCAAGATCACTGACGCTGAAGCGAGAAGCTGATTTTGTGGACTTTTCGGCACCTACAAATGGTAAACAACAGATAAGTATCCTTAATCTATATCTATTTAATCATACATAAATATAAACACTTACTTGACATGGTCACTGAACCGAAGGATACTTCTTGTGAATCCTTTGTATTTGCCTGTAATGATCTAACTTCAGGATTAAGGCTCCAAAAGGTAGCGATCCTTTCTTTTGTTGCAGGTGACTGAATGAGATGAGAGACCGAGATAGCTGCAAAACAGAAAAGGATCAGTTATCCTCAACAGAAACAGGGTTATCCTATGATCCTTCTATAAGGATCCTATATCCTACCATGGGCGGTCCACTCTTTGGGGAGATCTTTCCCGTCTGGAATAGAATCTCTCCTAATGAAGAAGAAGCGGTTTTTCCAGTGGGTATCATTCTTTGTGGTTTTAAGGATTGGATGAGGATCACCAGGCTTATGTTTGAACAAGTAATGGTGTGAACCATGGCTCACAAGATTATACAGCTCAGCCAGTTCCGACATTCCTATCTCTATACCTTCCTGCTCTATGATGTTTTCTAAGGTATGCAAAACCCTCCACATCATCGGCATAGCCTGGATATAGCACATACCGTTGAGTGCAAAGAAAGATTGGGTAAATGCAGGTAAAGGATAAGAGAATCCTATCAAGAATGGGGTGGCCGGAAAAGCAACCCAAGTGTCGGAGACGGAGTCACTTTTGGCAGTAGGGTCAAAAGGTCTGAAAACGGTATCCGCCAGAAAACAGTGGCAAATCCGATCAATCTCCGGGTTGGTGAAGCGACAGAGCTCAGATGAGGGGTTTTTGATGATCCCTTGGCTTTTCAAGGAATCATCCTTCTTTGGATCCTTGGCTGGTGTGGATCGAAGAACCATCTTTGCCATGGGTGGTGACAAAAAAGAAGAACAGAGTAAGAAAATGAAGAGAGAAGGAGAAGAGAGATACCTGATCTATCTTTGAATGAGGATTTAAAGGGAAGTATCGCTCGAATTTAAATGCAAATTGATCCTTATCTCTAACCTATATATAATGATGATTCTGCAGGATGTCACTTCGGTGACGCATGATGTGTAACAGCTAGTTCGATTCTAACGGCTATATTTCCGTTGGCTAGTTCGTTGCAGATAAGATTAGAAAATATGACTCATTTAAGTGATATTTTATTCCTCATATTTTGGGGGCAATTGTTAGGGATAGATTTTCTAAACCTAAGGATCACGGATCCTCAAATACTGCAAGGATCACGGATCCTCAGAAGACGTTGCAGGATCAGGATCCAGGATCCTCATTTTTATCCTTACACTAATGGTTGCTTTCACTATATTTAAGCTTGTTTTGCAGGAGTATACGCATTGGACCTAGTCTTGCCGATATTCTTGGAGAATATGCTCTCAGTATTCTGCACGTGCATAGCTTAATGACCGTTATGGAAGTCGTGGGTAGCTAGCACCATTTGCGGGTTGTTAGTTATTTGGATTATTTCTATTTTTAAAGGGGATAATAAGCTTGAATTAGAAAAAGTTAGTAAACACACACATTCGAAACAACTCTCTGCAACTCATTGGCGATTTCATACACATTACGCACTAGTTATCCTTGTAACAAGCTTGTTATCATCCCGAGTTGTAATCATCATTTGTTTAATTATAGTTGGTGATCGGTAGTTTCCATCACCCGAGGTTTTTTATGCCGGAGATCATCTCTTGATCAAGGGCTTTTTCCTCGTATAAATCCTTGTGTCACTTGTTCATTTCATTTACAAGTTGTTCATACATTTGTTCGTTGATTCTAGCATCATACCTCACAACAAAAGATTTGGTTGCATTATCTTAGCCTGATTTTTGACCAAAACAGGGTGTAACATGTATTCTACATAAGCTTGAATCGTTTGCAAGCTAAACTATATACTACGTGTATGTGAAAACTTGTGCATTCTAGTATTCTATTTTGTGCTATGTGACGTTTAATCCAGGGTGTGTAGTTCCGCCTTAACAATAGTAGCGATATAGGGGATGCACCTCTCCCATTATTCTCAGGGGGTATTGTTAGGAGGATTCTAGTTTACCTTGAGTCTTGGGTAAACACTAAAGCATCAGGATACTTGGGCTATCACTGCGTGGACTGCGACACTAGCACGGCTGAAACTATTTTTATACTTACATTGTGGATATGAGTTGTTTTTAATCTACTATGCTATTATTCAAACTTGTATACTCGCCAATACTTTTGTATTGATATTTTAATACATGTTGCAGGCTGATAGGTTGCTATGGAACACCTGGAAATCAAGCTAGGAGATGCCTAGAAACGTCACTTAAATAATTTAGACTTTTGAACAATTTTTGTTATGTGATGTAATTTTGATGATGCTTGTTTGACATTTGACAATCTATATCATGAAATCTCCTTAATTATTATTAAAATATCTAGTGTTGTGGAATTTCATGAGCAATCTGAACGCTTAGTGCTCGCACCCAGATATTTCCGCCATCGGTTGGGGTGTGACAGATTGGTATCAGAGCCATAACTATAGGGAATTAGGATAAGTAGGAATACTTGCCTTAGTCTATAGTTCTAGGAAGTTTGACTCTTAGTTGTTGTTTAAGACTTATGCATTCTACCGTATCTGCTTCCTAGCAACATATATTCCTGTTAAACTTACATGCCTTTCCTAAGGCTAACATAATGTACACTTTATATTTTGAAAACACTGTTACTCAGTGTTTGTATTTTGCACGAGATTTGCCCTCAAGACAGGAGTGACATTCAAACCTTGATGGTAAAATCTCCATATAATTCAAGTAGGTCTTGTCTGCGGATAAGTACCAACGCTATTTAGGGTACAATGTTGTCAATTTAGAGGTGAAACTCAGATCTTGATAACTAGCCCCACTCCTTGATTTTATGCCTCGCCAAAGTCTCGTGACTTCTAATC
This sequence comes from Helianthus tuberosus, assembly GCA_030545235.1. Classification (NCBI taxonomy): domain Eukaryota; kingdom Viridiplantae; phylum Streptophyta; class Magnoliopsida; order Asterales; family Asteraceae; genus Helianthus; species Helianthus tuberosus. The sequence goes on along the minus strand of CM060430.1, from coordinate 107,290,415 downwards.
GATTAGGAACGTGGAATGGCTAAAAGGACGAATATTATAGGCCTAACATCGATGACGTATTTTTCCAAGTAAGTCAAGACATGTTACCTCAATTTGAAAGGGGTTCGAATCACTTTGGTTAGTCGCCGTTCCTCTACCCGGAACAATCCTATGTTTTATGAGCCTATCTTTTATGCTATCTCGATTTTTATGTATGTGGTTTTAAGCTCGATTCTTCGTTCATTTTGGCATACTTTTACACTACTCGCACATGCGTCCGCAACCTAAAATGTTAATCCTAATCTTAGATCGAACTAAGTTTATGAAGCTTTACCCCATTTGATCAATCAATGTGATAATGTGTTTGTAAGGCACTAGACGAAACATGGCATGGAATACGAGGGTAAAGTGACGTGTCCGAAACATGGTGGATACGCCGCTGGTACTTCCTATATATAAATGTTTCTGGCATGTTACCAACTTTTGTATCAAGTGCCATGCGAAACTTAGTGTCTGTTGTTGAATTCTAAAACTATGGAAGGTCTATTTGTGTACCCTATGTGAAATCTATGTGAAGTCTATCGTGTATTCTTGTGAAATCTAGGTGTAAACTACGAATGTGTGGATTGAGAAACAAAATACGAAACGTAGCCTAGCGTCGAAGACGAGGGAGAAGGTGGCATGTCCGAAACATGGTGGATACGCCACTGGTACTTCCTATATATAAGTGTTTCTGGCATACTACCAAACCTTTAGGATGTCTTCTCGAAAGTTATCTGACACTCTCAGGAAATCTAGGGATAAGTCTCAGAAGAAGATGATGTCTTTCATGGCCGACCTGATAGCTCGAGTCTTGCCAAAGATCGTCTCTGAACTCCAAGGATCAAACACTCTTCCAACCTCTGTGACTCGAAGGCTGAAAAGCAGAAGCCTACAAAGTTCAGCTACAAACATTTCATCTCTTGCAACCCTAAGCCTTTCCCGGGCAGTGATGGGGTGACTGCTATGCTCGATTGGTTCGACAGCATTGAAGTTACCTTCATTAACAGCGAGTGCCCAGATCATTTGAAAACTAGGAGTGCAACGGGAATGTTCCAAGGCAGAGCGTTGGAGTGGTGGTCGAATGAGAGGAACATACGTTCTAATGAAGAAGCCTATGCTCTTCCATGGACTGAGGTGCAAGAACTCATGATGCTTGAGATCTACCCTCCTCATGAACAACTCAAGCTTGAAGAAGAGTTTTGGCATTTGAAGCAAGTTGGTGATGACAACTTGGCTTATACTACCTGGTTTAAGCAGCTAAGTCTTATCGTCCCTCACTTGGTTTCGACTCCTAAGCGAATGATAACCAAGTACTTCAACGGCCTGCCTCCTGCTATGCATGATTCCATTGAAGCAGCTCACTTAGAAACTATTGAGGAAGTCTACCGTCTGGCAGCAAGTTTGAACAACAATCGTGTGCGTGATAAGCAGTTTGCTACCCCTGCTCCTTCGAAGTCTGCTAACCAAGTTACCCAGCAGCCAAGTGGCAGCAAGAACAAGAAGAGGAAATCCCAGGGTTCAGGATGTAATGCTATTGTCCCTACTGCTAACCCTGCTGCAAAACCTGCTCCTACTCCTACTGCTGCTAACCCTGCTGCTCCCGAAGCGAAGAAGCAATACACTGGGTCTTATCCCAAGTGTGCAACTTGCAACTTTCATCATCCTACTGCTTCTGCATGTCGTTTGTGCACCAACTGCAACCGCTATGGTCACACGACTCCCTACTGTCGCCAAGGTAATCCAGCTCAGTAAGCCCCAGCCCAGGCAGCTTTACCAGCACCTCCAGCTCCTCTACAGAACCCTAAGCCGGTCAATGCTGTTCGTGCATGTTTCCAGTGTGGAGATACTACGCATCTTCGTAATCGTTGCCCTCAGCTAAACCAAGATCAACAAGCAGCCGCTCGTGGACGAGCATTCAATCTCAATGCTAATCAGGCTCGCAACAACAATGACGTGGTGAATGGTATGTTTCTCGTTAATAACCTTTATGCTTCGATCCTATTTGATACTGGTGCCGATAAAAGCTTTGTGTCCATGGAATTTGAGTCTTTGATAAACTGTACACGCTCTAAGTTACCTGAGTCATTTTTCGTTGAGGTCACCAATGGTAAGTCAATCATCGTTAACTCTATCGTGCGTGATTGTTCCCTGACTCTTAACGATCACGTCTTTTCTATTGATCTCATACCCATGCAACTGGGTAGTTTTGATGTCATTATCGGTATGGATTGGTTGCGCAAGAACCTTGCCGAAATTGTTTGTCACGAGAAACTTGTTTGCGTTCCTCTACCATCCGGTGATATTCTAAACGTCTATGGAGACCGACCTTCGAAAGGACTAAGGTTGATGTCATGCACACAAGCAAACAGAAGTTTATGTAAACGGAACCCTTCCTTTTTAGCCCACGTGGTGGAACAAAAGAGCAAGGGGAAGAACATAAACGATGTTCCAGTTGTGTGTGATTTCCCTGATGTCTTTGCTGAGGATCTACCTTGTCTTCCTCCTCCTAGATCCGTCGACTTTCGTATTGATCTCGTACCTGGTGCGACTCCTGTCGCCAGGGCTCCCTATCGCCTTGCACCTTCCGAGATGCAAGAGTTATCTAGCCAACTACAGGAATTACTCGATAAGGGCTTTATTCGTCCGAGTACTTCTCCATGGGGTGCTCCCATTTTTTTTTTGTCAAGAAGAAAGATGGTTCTTTTCGTATGTGCATCGACTACCGTGAACTTAACAAGCTGACCGTGAAGAATCGTTATCCTCTACCTCGCATTGATGATTTGTTTGACCAACTACAAGGTGCGTCCTGTTTCTCTATGATCGATCTTCGATCTGGATATCATCAGTTCCGTGTTCTCGAAGATGATATTCCTAAGACTGCGTTTCGTACTCGATATGGGCACTACGAGTTCGTAGTCATGCCTGTTTGCTTGACCAACGCACCTGCAGTGTTCATGGACCTTATGAATCATGTCTGTAAGCCCTATCTTAATCGTTTTGTTATAGTCTTTATTGATGATATTCTTATTTATTCTAAGTCTAAAGCTGATCATGCTCGCCATCTACGTCTTATGCTCGAACTTTTACGTGGTGAACGTCTGTATGCTAAATTTTCTAAGTGTGAGTTTTGGATTGATGAAGTGCAGTTTCTTGGTCATATTGTTAGTAGTCAGGGTATGCATGTTGACCCTTCTAAGATCGAGGCAGTGAAGAATTGGAGTACACCTACATCTGTATCCGAAATACGTTCCTTTTTGGGATTTGCGGGCTATTACCACCGATTCATCGCAGATTTTTCAAAAATATCTGTTCCCCTTACTACTCTAACCTAAAAGGAGAAACCGTTTGTTTGGGGTCCCGAATAAGAGGAATCCTTTCAAACCCTTAAGACCCTTTTGTGTAACGCTCCTGTTTTAACATCACCCGATGGGAATGACGATTTTGTGGTGTATTGTGATGCTTTGAACCGTGGCTTGGGATGTGTGCTCATGCAACGAGACAAAGTCATTGCATACGCCTCTCGTCAACTCAAAGTACATGAGAAGAACTACACCACTCACGATCTGGAGCTTGGTGCAGTTGTTTTTGCGTTAATGATCTGGCGACACTACCTTTATGGTACCAAGTGTGTGGTCTTCACCGACCATAGGAGCCTTCAACATATCTTTGACCAAAAAGAGCTGAACATGCGACAACGACGTTGGGTTGAGCTACTTAACGACTATGACTGCAAAATTCGCTATCATCCTTGTTTTGGTCAAAAATTACCGAAGTAATTAAGTGATCAAATTAGTTAAGTGAGGTAGTGTGCTAGAAATGAGTGTTGAAAATATGTTAATCAAGTTAATTGTAAAAACAGTTTCAGGATACGGCTCAGGATATAGAGCTGTATCTAAGATCAAACTATGAGAAAAAGTAAAGTAAACGACACGAGATGTACGAGGAAAGCCCTTGATCAATCTAGATCGCCGGCATAAAACCTCGGGAGCTGACAATCACAGCTGCCTTGTTCTTCTATTGCTTCAAATATCAGGATACAGTGCGGGATGTGGTACGGATCGACTAAGTGTTACAACGAAACTTGAATACAAATGTGGTGTTTGCAATGAGCTAGAGAGTGAAAGTGTACGAGAGTGTTGGTGAAAAATTGTGTGTTCTAAGCTGATCCGTCCCTATCTATTTATAGTAAAGAAAAAATAACAAACTACCCTAAACTTGCGGGATCCACCGAATATCCCTTCTTCGAACGTTGTAGACCTGGTCTTTCGGGCTCAACGTCTCTCCTTCAACAAACACGTCCGGGTCTTGAGGAAAAGAAGTCCACTTGACCGTTAGCCAGCCTCAAGCCTTAACCTGCACGTGGTTAATTCATTAAACCTCAGGATATCGCCCAAGATGTTAGCAATATCCTCTTCCAGCATCCTGGTCACAAATAAACAGACAAAGGCATGATATTGGTCAGGATACGTATGTTAAGAAAATGACCCCTAACAATTGTCCCCAAATATATCGGTTGGGATACCAATCCAACGGATATATTTCAAAAATCTTATCCCATAACTCAAGGCATTTAAAACGCAGCGACGGTCAAGATCACATCGTAACTTCCAACGCGTTTTTTACTCAATGGAGATCCACGATGCCCCTATATCTTCTCTTTTCTTGTTTGAAAAGCAGATATCTTCAACAGAACCTTCAGGTAATTCTCCATTTCTGACTTTCTTCTTGTCAATTTACTTCACCTTGCTTGCAATGGACGCCGAGACCTTCACCCAGCAGAATCTTCTTAAAAATCCCGAAAAGGAGATCTGCGCTTTTGACAACGCAGACATTGCAGCTTTAAGAGCCTCCGGCGCTTTTCCTGACAGCACGGTCTTTAGACCATTCAATCGGTCAATCTGATCGGATGTTTCTTCCACCGAATGGGTTTGCTTTCCAGCATATCCTTTTTCATTAGGTCTTCGATACCCTTTTCCCGAATTCATGATGCAATTCTTTCGAATTACCGGCATCTCTTTTGCTCAAACCATGCCCATGGTTTGGAGAGTACTAATTGTACTCAACCAAATCAAAAATCTCCATTGCTCTGACCTCTGCATCGAAGATTTACCTATTGCTTATCGCCTTCGATCCCATGGCTCTAGCCGGTTCCTGTTTTTCTCGACCTCCAGCAAACCCCTGATTCTCAAAGCCACTAAAAACGAAGACGGATGGCAACGCAAATTCTTCTTCGTTAAACGAGATTCCATTGCTGAGGGTGCCAACCTTCCGGTGGAGTGGTTAACCACCGGTAGGATCATAAATATCCTCATAGACCATTCGATTGTTATCTTTCATTAATACTCTTCTTTTTGATCTTTATGCAGTGAATTTCAAGGAAGTTGCTCCCCCTACCGCTGAGTCAGAAGAGAGAATCAAAACTGTTTACCGTTTACCTGTAATAGACAGGACTTTCACCACACACGTCCCAAGTTCCAGTCAATACTCATCATCCGAGATGTCTGGTAAGAATTTCTTTCAAAATAATTAGTCACAATCAGCAAAATAATAAGATAAAGAATAAAACTTTTCCCTTTATGCAGCACCAGCTAAGATCCCCGAAGTCTTTGATCTTGACGAATTGGACAGCTATTCTGACCAGATCCAAGTCAAGAAAGAACCTAGCCCCAAGACCACAGCTACATCCAAACCCAGCAGCTCCAAAGCCATCATTATTCCTAAACCTTCACCGGCTACCAAGCCCCGGAGTTCAAGTTCCCGCAAAAGGAAAGAACCCGATTCCCCTGTCATTTCTGACACCTTTCCTTATGAAAAGCACAGGTTCATTGAAGCCAGTGGTTTTATGACTTCTTTTCTTAACCAGGTTAGTATCCTCATGTCATATCCTGCAATTTAGATTATTTTCAAAGATTTAACAATATTAATCCCTGTCTTCTTACCTTTGTAGGGTCTTGAGCGGTTGGTTCATTTATACCAAGAATCCTGCAAGCTTAACAAAACACTTGAATCTAAGCTAAAGGAAGCAGAAATCACCATCTCCGACCAAGGAATGATTGCGGCCGCCAAATCCCGTCATTACGAGGAGAAATACAAAGCTATGACCTGAGAACACCAAGTTGCTCTCGACAAAGTTACTCTTCAAGCCCAGGCCGATCTGGAAGCAGCCCATGTGCAATACGAACAGGATATGGTCAGCTACCGGGAAAGCCTCAAAAGTTCCGTCGTCATTTCTCTCCTTCAAGCCAGGCTGAAGATGGCTCACGAAGCCAAAACTTTAGGTTTCGAATGCCCTTCCTGGGATGTTGCTGCTTGGGAGACCAAGCTGAAGAACCTTGGCAGCACCTCCTCCAAATCAACTATCGAAGAACCTTCTAAAGCAGTTGAAAAGGCAACCGATGCTGAGAAGGATGCTGAGGCGGATCCCAAGATGGATGTTGCTGAAACCGCTATGGACCAAGAAGGCACTACCCCCTAGAGCTTATTTTCTTTAAGTCATTCGAACAATTTTATGTTTTTATAAACAATTTTCATTTCTGTCTCTAAACAATTTGATAGCCGAAGGTGGATGGGTCCTGGGTTTCAGGATGAAACCTTCGGTTATCAACCAGTATTGATTGCTTCAAGAATAATTTCATACTATTATCTTATAAAATATCCTGATCAGCATGCTCAGCAACATACTGTAAAATCCTTTTATTAGATAGAATTTCCAAGTGTTCCTTTAACTTTGTAAAAATTTCTTTAGAAAGTGAAAAACATTCTATCTTTTCAAAGTCAAATTTTGATAATATTTAAATGATCAAAGTTCCAAACCAACACTAGTTTCAAATACCCTAATCAAATATTCTGAAAAAGACTTTGAGGATATATCAGGATACTTAAAATAATGTCATTAAAAACTTAAATGAGGCTTACAAAGGAAAGATCATACCCGGAGTAGCATATAGCCCTTTTATCAAACCTCAATCTTCTTGCAACTCTTTCAATGAAGATGTCCCCTGTGTGCAATATTCAGAATACTAGTTCCGAACTTTAGCCTTTGAGCTTTACATCACTGCCTTGGTAGGAATGTCCCCTGTGTACAATGTCTTCAAACACTTAGAAATCTTCTGAATGTCAAGTTCCATTGTATAGGCAATTTTTAGGTCCCAAGGGTAAAACCCAAGGATGTACTGGAGATAAATCCCTTGTATCCTGGGGAAAATCCCAAATTTTCATGCGCTACAGGCGGGAGTGTATAAACTCCAAGACTTAGAAAGGTGAAAACCTTTAAACCTTAGAGAGTATGAAAATACCCTTTCGTGAGAGAGGGTGATCAATCCTCATATACCTTTAGGATTCAGGATATAGCCAACAGTAACGAAATTGTCAGCCACTTTTACATGGACTGGTCCCGCCACCTTGAACTCTCCCTGAATAACTTGCGCTCCAGGCGGGGTGTCTAAACCCAATTCGGAAGAAAGGTGAATACCTTTAAACCTGTGAAGGGATCAGTATCCCTTAAACGTAAGAGAGGGGGCCAATCCTCTAATCTTCTGAGTTATCCTGAGTACATATCCTGGAGCTATATCCTGAAACATATCTTGCAAAACAATTGTAAACTAAGGTGGGTGTTAGCTCGGCTAACACCCCTCCGATGCTTAAGTCAGTATTGGGTTGCAAATAACAAATTAAACCAAACATATGTAAAAAAGATAGAATTCATACCATCCTGAGTTAGAAATTAAATTCTAAACTCACTTGAAATAGAGCTTTAGGTGTATAGCATTCCAAGATCTCGGTAGCATATCCCCCTCCTTATTCTTGAGTCTATATGCTCCTTTTCCTGCTTCTGATTCAATTTCATATGGTCCTTCCCATTTTGGAGCTAACTTGCCATCGGCAGGATTAGTAGTATTCTGAAAAGCCTTTCTTAACACCCAATCTCCAACCTTAAATCTTCTGGTTCTGATATTCTTGTTATATGCCCTGGATATTCTCTGTTGATATGCTGCCATCCTTAGCTTTGCCGCATTTCTCTTTTCATCTATAGTGTCTAAATCCTGACTCAAGGCTTCAGGATTCTGCTCAGGATCACTTAAGGTAGATCTTGCAGTAGGTATTATCTTTTCCGTTGGAATCATTGCTTCTGCTCCAAACACCAACGAAAACGGGGTTTGGCCTGTTGCATTCTTTACCGTTGTCCTATCAGCCCATAAAACAAAGGGTAATTCTTCTGCCCATCTTCCTTTTTTGGCTCCAAGCCTTTTCTTTAAGTTATTGACAATTATCTTGTTTGAGGATTCTGCTTGTCCATTTGCTTGAGGATGTACCGGAGTAGATGTAATCATTTTGATTCCCCAACTCTTGCAAAAGTCAGTAGTCCTCTTACTTATGAACTGAGAACCATTGTCACAGATTATCTCGGCTGGTACTCCGAATCTGGTCAGGATATTTCTCTTGATGAAGGATACTACTTCTTGGTCTCTAACTTGAACAAATGCTTCTGCTTCAACCCACTTAGAGAAATAATCCGTCATTGCTAGCATAAAGACTTTTCCTCCTGGAGCTTTTGGTAGCTTTCCCACTATATCCATACCCCACTTCATAAATGGCCAAGGGGAAACAATAGGATATAATGGTTCAGCCGGCTGATGCAGTATGTTACTATGTCTTTGACATGCGTCACATCTTCGAACATATTCTGCGGCATCTTTTCTCATCGTTGGCCAATAATATCCTGTCCTTAATACTTTTGAGAATAACGACCTGCCCCCAGCATGGTTACCACAATCCCCTTCATGTATATCCTGAAGTACCTCTTTGGCTTCAGGATCCTCCAAGCACCTCAAATATGGTCCTGCAAGAGATTTCTTGTATAAAATATTATTTATAATAGTGAATCGTGATACCTTCATCCTAAATGCCTTAGGATTTTCACTTCCAGGGATGTGTCCTTCTTTGAGATATCTCATGATTGGAGCCGTCCAGGATTCAGGATCCTCTTCAAGATGTTCTACTCCAGGATCCTGAATACCAGCTACTTCTTTATCCTGAGGATTCGTTGCAGGATATAAGACATGTAATATTGGTATTTGCGTCCCTTCAGGTATCTTGATCGAAGGTCCCAAATTTGCTAAGGCGTCCGCTTCAGCATTGTCCTCCCTTGGTACCTGTTCAAGTATAAAAACATCAAAATATCTTGCTAATTTTTTGAGAATATCGTGATATTCGATTAATTTCTCACCCTTAACTACATAGGATCCATTAAAATGGTTAGTAATTAACAAAGAGTCAACATATACTTGCAAATTTTTGATACTCATGCTCTTAGCTAACTCTAATCCTGCAATTAAAGCCTCATACTCTGCTTCATTATTAGTAGCAGGAAATTCACACCTAATAGCCTGGGGTAATATGTCCCCCTGTGGCGATTTTAGTAGTATTCCTAATCCTACTCCTCTTACATTAGATGCACCATCAGTATATAATGTCCAGGATCCTGAGGATTCTCCTAACTGTTGAACTTCTAGGTCTACCTCGTCCTGAATGTCACTACTAAAGTCAGCCACAAAGTCAGCTAAAGCCTGAGATTTTATGGCATTTCTAGGTTCATACACTAAATCATAAGCACTTAACTTTACTGACCACTTGGCCATCCTGCCTGACATCTCTGGTTTCCTAAGCACATTTTTGACAGGATAATTTATTTTAACATGTATCCTATGTGTCTCGAAATAATGCCTAAGTTTCGTTGATGCCATGACTAATGCTAGTATCAATTTTTCTAAATGAGAGTACCTAGTTTCAGCATCTAATAAACTTTTACTAACATAATAAACAGGATATTGCTGACCTTTATGGTCTTTTATAAGAACGGCACTTACAGCATTCCCTGATACAGCAAGGTATAGGGATAGTGGTTCACCATTTTCAGGCTTCATCAATAGAGGTGCGGTTGAGAGATATCGCTTCAAATCTTGCAGGGCTGCTTCATGCTTTCCCCCCATTAGAATCTTTTATTCTTCTTCAGGATATCATAGAAGTCTTTGCATTTCTCTGAGGATCTTGAGATAAACCTGTTTAAAGCTGCTACTCGGCCTGTCAATCTTTGTACGTCCTTCATATTTGAGGGTGATTTTTTGTCCAGGATAGCTTTGATCTGCTCTGGGCTTGCTTCTATCCCCCTTTTTGTTACCATATATCCAAGAAACTTTCCTGCCCCCACTTCGAAATGGCATTTAGCAGGATTCAGCTTCATGTTGTATTGATCCAGGATATCAAATGCTCCCTTAATATCCTGGAGGTGATCCTCAGCCTTTTTAGACTTCACCACCATGTCATCGATATATACCTCCATGGTGTCCCCCAGTTTGTCTTTGAACATCATGTTTACCAATCTCTGGTATGTTGCACCTGCATTTTTCAAACCAAAAGGCATAGCTGTATAACAATAAATACCTGTTGGTGTCATGAAGGCAGTATCCTCCTGGTCGGAAGGCTCCATTTGGATCTGTTGAAATCCTGAGGATGCGTCCATGAAAGTCAGCATTTCATGCCCGGCAGTGGCATCTACCATTGCATCAATGTGGGGAAGAGGAAATGGGTCTTTAGGACAAGCTTTGTTCAAATCTGTGTAATCTACACACACTCTCCATTTCCCGTTTTTCTTCTGCACCACAACCACGTTTGCTAGCCACCTTGGGAACTTAACCTCTCTGATCATCTTGGACTTCAGCAATCTCTCAACTTCCTCTTGGATAATTGTATTCCGCTCAGGAGCAAACTTCCTTCTTTTTTGTTGCACAGGCTTGAATGATTTATCAATTCCAAGCTTGTGAGTGATAATATCTTTGGATATGCCTGTCATATCCTCATGCTTCCATGCAAACGTTGACATCCTGCATTTTAAAAAGTTAATTAATTGCTCTTCAATATGCTGAGGGATATTGGTTCCCACGAGCATCGAAATATTGGGATTATCCTGGTCTAGGATAATTTTCTTCACATCCTGCTTCGAATCCTCCACGATATCCTGGGTCCGCGTCTTTAATTGCTATGCTGCACTAGGTTTGGTTGAGGATTTCATCGAGGATGAGTAGCATTCTTTCGCCTCCTGCTGATCACTATCAACTTTGACAACTCCCCAAGGGGTAGGTATCTTGATGCATTGGTGATATGTTGATGGCACGGCCTTCATATCGTGAATCCACGGTCTTCCCAGTATGATGTTATAGCAGGATAGAGAATCCATCACACAGAAACGTTGTATCGAGTTGACTCCTTCAACATATACTGGCAACTTTATCTCTCCCACTGTATTTCTAGCCTCTCCACTGAATCCAACAAGCACGGTAGACTTTGAAGTGATATCCATTGGAGATACATTCATTCTCTTCAGGGTTTCTAGTTGGATTATGTTGACGGAGCTGCCATTATCAACCAGTATCCTGCGTACAAAATGGTTAGCCACATATAACGTTATTACCAAAGCATCATGGTGAGGATCCTGGACAGTATCCCTGTCATCTGCATCAAAAGTGATCACTTTGTCAGTTGTGAGGGTAGTCATCCTGACAGGTTTGTCTCCCCTCTCGGCCTTAGCTTCCTTTGCATGTCTCTTTGCCGCTGAATATGAAGTTCCACAAATGTCGGATCCTCCCGAAATGAAGTTGATTATCTTGGCATCCGCGGGAGGTGAAGCTGCTCGCTCAGGATCCTTCTCAGTATCCTGACCCTTATTCTTCTTTTTCCCCAAGAGATCTTTCAGATATCCCTTGCTTAGAAGATAGCTTATTTCTTTCCTTAGAGCAATGCAATCCTCAGTTATATGTCCGAAATCTTCGTGGAAAGCACACCATTTTGACTTATCTTTCCAGTCAGCCTTTTGTTGATTCTTTCGAGGCCACCTAGCCTTGTCTCCTAGACCCTGCATGGCATACATCAATTCAGGAATATTAACAGAAAAGCAATATTTAGACAACTCAGGATACTCTTCAGGATCCTCATCTTCGACAGCATTCACTCTTTTGTTTTCATTTCTACTATACGGCTTAGGCCGATATGACTTGAACGAGGATTCTGACTTCCTATTAGTTGACTCATAAGTGTTGGATGAGTTCATCCTTTCTTGCATCTTCCTGTCATCCTCCAGACGGATATATCTCAAAGCCCTGTTACGAGCTTCATCGAGATTCCTGCAGGGATTCATTACAAGATCCTGATAAAACTGAGAATCCTTTTGTAATCCCATCTTGAAAGCTTGCACAGCTGTTGCAACATCAAGATGTGGGATATCCAAGGATTCTTGACTGAATTTGTTCACATAATCCCTCAAGGATTCCTGAGGCCCTTGAGTTATCCTGTAAAGATCACTGGTTAGTTTCTCAAAACTTCGACTACAAGAAAATTGACTGTTAAATAAATTAACCAAATGAGCAAACGAAGTAATTGAGTGAGGAGGAACGTTTAACAGCCATTTTAAGGCTGATCCTGTTAGAGTGGAACCAAATCCTTTGCACAAGCATGCTTCCTTGAGCTCCGGAGGGATAGGGTTAATCTCCATTCTTTCCCTATACTGAGCAATATGCTCTTCAGGATCCGTAGTCCCATCATAAAGCTTCATGTTGGGGGTTTGGAATCTCTTTGGGATCTCAGCATCACAGATAGGATATGCAAAACGAGATATCTTGTGGCTGTCCTGGGACACTTCCGGGATCGGCTGGACCACCCCTGGTACACTAGATATCATGTCCTTCAACTTTTGAAGTTCCCTAGTAAGTGCTGATGTTACACCTGCATCCTGCAAAGATCCACTATTGTTAGTAGCATGAGTATTATTATTATTTGACACGTTACCCGTTGGAGGATTTTGCCCATATCCTGAAGCATATCCTGAGCTCCTCATGGTTGACATCCTGACCGAGGAGGGTATTTCAGGAGTATGATTCTGAGGAAGACTAGGCACAATATTCCCCCTGTTATCCTCAGTATACACAGCTGAACTGAAGTTCAACACTCTGAGGTGTAATGGAGTGACATTGTCCTCAGCAGATCTGCTCGAGCCAGACTTCAAGAGTTGTATTTCCCTCAAAAGCATTTGGTTTGTTTCCTGTTGCTGCCTCATTTGTTCCTGCACACTTCCAAATAAAGTAAGAATTTCATCATTAGAAGCTAGAACGGGAGCAGATTCCTGAACACTGCGAGTAGGGATAATATCCTGAGGTCGTGTAGAGGCTGGCATCCTTGAAGGAGGTGGTGGAAGCACCGGACCGGTAGTAGCAGAAGTCATAGCAGACACAGTAGCGGAACTCATGTTTGATCTTGAGGCCATTACGGACAATGTAGCAAAAAGTTTTGAAAATAGAAAACCAATTAGCGATTTGACAAAAATTTTTAGTAAAGAGAGCACCACTTGCCCCACGGTGGGCGCCAAATTGTTTTGGTCAAAAATTACCGAAGTAATTAAGTGATCAAATTAGTTAAGTGAGGTAGTGTGCTAGAAATGAGTGTTGAAAATATGTTAATCAAGTTAATTGTAAAAACAGTTTCAGGATACGGCTCAGGATATAGAGCTGTATCTAAGATCAAACTATGAGCAAAAGTAAAGTAAACGACACGAGATGTACGAGGAAAGCCCTTGATCAATCTAGATCGCCGGCATAAAACCTCGGGAGCTGACAATCGCAGCTGCCTTGTTCTTCTATTGCTTCAAATATCAGGATACAGTGCGGGATGTGGTACTGATCGACTAAGTGTTACAACGAAACTTGAATACAAGTGTGGTGTTTGCAATGAGCTAGAGAGTGAAAGTGTACGAGAGTGTTGGTGAAAAATTGTGTGTTCTAAGCTGATCCGTCCCCATCTATTTATAGTAAAGAAAAAATAACAAACTACCCTAAACTTGCGGGATCCACCGAATATCCCTTCTTCGAACGTTGTAGACCTGGTCTTTCGGGCTCAACGTCTCTCCTTCAACAAACACGTCCGGGTCTTGAGGAGAAGAAGTCCACTTGACCGTTAGCCAGCCTCAAGCCTTAACCTGCACGTGGTTAATTCATTAAACCTCAGGATATCGCCCAAGATGTTAGTAATATCCTCTTCCAGCATCCTGGTCACAAATAAACAGACAAAGGCAGGATATTGGTCAGGATACGTATGTTAAGAAAATGACCCCTAACAATCTTGGCAAGGCGAATGTAGTGGCCGACGCTCTTAGTCGTAAGACTCATGTCAAGGCTATTCGTATATCTAGTGATTTGCATGCTTGTATTCATGAAGCTCAGTATTCCTCTGCTAATGAAGGAAGTCTATCTGTTGAAGTTCTTGGCGCTAACGTTAATCAGCTTGAAACCAAATCTGATGGTCTTCAGTACTATCTAAATCGCGTATGGGTGCCAGATCGCAATAATCTACGTGAGCTCATTATGAATGAGGCTCACAAATCCCATTACTCCATTCATCGGGGCGCTGATAAGATGTTCCATGATCTGCATACAACATATTGGTGGACTAGCATGAAAAGGGACATTGTTGTATATGTTTCTAAATGCCTTACTTGTACGAAGGTAAAGGCTGAACATCAACGCCCTTCCGGACTCTTAGAACAACCTAAAATCCCAGTTTCAAAATGGGATAGTATCACTATGGACTTTATTACTAAGTTACCTCGAACATCTTCTGGTTACGATAGTATCTGGGTAATAGTTGATCGTTTGACCAAATCCGCCCATTTTCTTCCTATTCGTGAAGATTACAGGGTGGAAAAACTGGCTCGAATCTATACTGATGAGATTATATGCCGTCATGGCATACCCCTTGACATAATCTCGGATCGCAATGGTCGTTTTACTTCACGTCTTTGGCAAACCTTCTAATCCGCTGTGGGTACTCATTTGAATCTTAGCACGACCTTTCATCCTCAAACGGATGGACAGACCGAGCATACTGTTCAGACCCTAGAGGATATGCTCCGTTCTTGTGTCATCGACTTTGGAGGTAACTGGGATGTACATTTACCATTGATTGAGTTCTTGTACAACAACAGCTATCATTCCAGTATTCAGATGGCTCCTTTCGAAGCTCTGTATGGCCGCAAGTGCCGATCTCCTCTTAGCTGGCATGAGATTGGTGACAAGCAGTTTACTAGCCCTGAAATAATTCAAGAGACAATGGAGAAGATTCTTCAGATCCGTGATAACTTGATCAAGGCTAGGAGCAGACAAAAGAGCTATACTGATGTTAGGCGTAGGCCTCTGGAATTTGAGGTTGGTGACCGAGTTCTCCTCAAGGTATCTCCCTGGAAGGGAGTAGTTCGTTTTGGTAAGAAGGGAAAGCTCGCTCCTCGCTATGTAGGTCCTTTCGTGATACTTGAAAGGATTGGTAAGGTGGCGTACAGACTTGACTTGCCACTAGAACTAAACAATGTGCACCAGGTGTTCCACGTGTCCAATCTATTAATCTTGAAACTTTTGATGTCTACGATGTAATCTAGTTATTTTATTACTCAATAATACGCAACACTTAATCTAACTCGCAAAATGAATCAAAGTCGGGAACGCGGCAAGGTTGGATTGGCCAGAGTGACAATCCGATCGGATTGCCACCCGATCGGATGACCACCCGAACGGGCCACCACCCTATCCATGCCACACCGCCTCAAGTCCCCTCCACACGATAAATTGGCATGTCACATCACTTTATTCCTTGATGTGACAGCCCTGTTCGACCAGACGCACGCACACTACTTTTTCTCCATTTCTTAGTGATTTCGGTACGTTTTAAGCTAGATCCTTGTACTTTCTTGATCTACACTTCATCCTCTACGTGATTCACCTTTGAAATCACACTTTTTACCATGAAATCTCTCAGATCTGGGATCTTAAGGATGATGTCATCATGATGGTTTGTACAAACTGTCATACGAGGTCATTCTTGGTGAGATCTAGCTAAGATCTAAGGGATTCCATGTATTTATCACTAAATCTAAGTTAATCTAAGTATTTTCATGATAAAACTTAAGTTTCTTCATCTTTTCTTCAATCTTTTACTTTAAATGGTGAGATCCAGTCCTGAACGGACTATAGACTTGATTATTAGTCTAGAGTCGGCTCAAGGATGGATTTCCACCGGAGGATGATGGCCGGAATACAGAGTTTGACATAAACGTTATCACGAACAGCAACTGATCAGACTGGGGTGGTTCCCACCTGATCAGAATGGCTGTGTGACCATGAGTTTACCATTGTCACAACACGTACCATGCCGTCATCGCTAAACTTAGAGAAAAATCTTACAAACGTTCAAGGGAACGAGGTTCGCCCGATCGAGCGGCAACCCGATCGGACAGCAACCCGATCGGACAGCCACCCGATTGAGTGACACATGCCTTGCAACCTTGGAACTTTGAAACCTTCCAACACTTAGTAACTTTTTCAGAAACTTGGGGTTTTGGAGATCTCAAACGAGTGGCAACTAGATCGGACAGCCGCGCGATCGAGCAGCCACCCGATCAAGATAACTAGAACCCTTGAGCTATATACTTGCCACTCAAATCGGATGACCACCCGATCAGACAGCCATTCGTTTCACCCTCACGCTAAGCCACCCGATCGGACAACCGTCCGATCGGACAGTCCTTCGTTCACACTAAGTCACCCGAATCGACTGGCAATCCGATCGGACAGCTATCCGATCCAATGACAGTTTCCAACACTTTATTCAATCTCGTTATTCTGCTCGACTCTTATCCTATTGTGATCTAATCAGGCTAATTCTAAAAAGAGCTCCCTTTGATCCAATAACAGTTGCGTCTGTTAAGCAATCACTGTGAGTATACTCGATCCCCTTTTTACTTTAAGCTTTGTGGTGTAACATGTTTTCTATATAAACTTGAATCTTTAGCAAGCAAAACTCTATCATACGTGTATCTGAAAACTTGTGCATTCTAGTATTCTATTTTGTGCTATGTGACGTTTAATCCAGGGTGTGTAGTTCCGCCTTAATAATAGTAGCGCTATAGGGGATGCACCTCTCCCATTATTCTCAGGGGGTATTGTTAGGAGGTATCTAGTTTACCTTGAGTCTTGGGTAAACACTAAAGCATCGGGATACTTGGGCTATCACTGCGTGGACTACGACACTAGCACGGCTGAAACTATTTTTATACTTACATTATGGATATGAGTTGTTTTTAATCTACTATGCTATTATTCAAACTTGTATACTCGCCAATACTTTTGTATTGATATTTTAATAAATGTTGCAGGCTGATGGGTTGCTTTGGAACACCTGGAAATCAAGCTAGGAGATGCCTAGAAACGTCACTTAAATAATCTAGACTTTTGAACAATTTTTGTTATGTGGTGTAATTTTGATGATGCTTGTTTGACATTTGACAATCTACATCATGAAATCTACTTAATTACTATTGAAATATCTAGTGTTGTGGAATCTCATGAGCAATGTGAACGCTTAGTGCTCGCACCCCGATGTTTCCGCCATCGTTTGGGGTGTGACACAACTAGCTGCACCTTTAACCGATTCGGGTATTCACTTGGTCTGAGCAAAACGAAGCAGCCTTTATGGCTCTCAAAAAAGCTATGGTCTCATTGGTCACACTTACACTTCCAAATTTCGCCAAATCCTTTGATGTGACCACCGATGCTTCAAACGTTTCCATTGGTGCTATTCTATCTCAAGAGGACCATCCTATTGCATTCTTTAGTAAAAAGACGTGTCCGAGAATGCAAGTAGCTTCAGCTTATGTCCGAGAACTGTATGCCGTAACCGAAGTAGTAAAAAAATGGAGACAATACATGCTTGGTCGAAAATTTAATATTTTCATGGATCAACGATGTCTCAAGCATATACTTTCTCAAGTCACAGTATAAATGGGCAACTAAATTACTTGGGTTTGATTTCTAGATCCACTACAAGCCGGGTAAGGAAAATCGAGTGGCGGATGCGCTTAACCGTTTACACACTTTTCAGGTAATGGCTATTTCTTTAACTGAGCCTAAATGGGTAGTGGCATTAAAAGAGTATTATGGCACATCAGAAGGGAAGGCATTAATAGACAAGTGTTTGGCTAGGTCCACATCTCAATTCATAATGAAAGACGGCCTTTTGTACCACTTAGCCAAATTTTTTATTCCCTTTCATCAACAGCTGAGATCATTATTGCTTCAAGAATTCCATGCTTCACAAGCAGGTGGCCATTCGGGTATTCGGGTAACTATTAAATGCTTAGCGGCGGCATTTTCTTGCCGAAATTAAAGGGCGACGTTACTACTTTCATTCGCCAATGTCAAATTTGCCAACAAATCAAATACCCAAACCACAAACCATACGGTCTTTTACAACCCTTATCTATACCATCTAACGTTTGGGAAGACGTGTCGATGGATTTCATTACAAACTTACCCCTGTCACACGGAAAATCCGCCATTTGGGTTATTGTAGACCGTTTCACAAAATTTGCACACTTCATTCCATTACCACCCCATTTTGGAGCCTTCATGCTCGCTACCATTTTCCTTCAAAAAGACTATCGTTTGCACGGGCTGCCTCGGAGCATTGTCACGGATAGAGATCCGATTTTTCTTAGCACATTTTGGAGGGAACTGTTTAAACAAATTGGAACAAAGCTCAAGTTTTCAACGGCTTATCATCCAGAGTCGGATGGCCAGACCAAAGTGGTTAATCGTTGTTTGCAAAATTTTTTGCGTTCTTTTGCAGGTGACGAACCGAAAAGCTGGAGTAAATATCTGTACTTGGCGGAGTATTGGTACAACACATCCTACCATTCCGTGATAAATATAAGCCCCTTTCAAGCATTATATGGGCAAGCAATTCCTGATGTTGTCCGATATAAACCAGGTTCCTCAAAAAATCCTTCAATTGATGTCACACTTAATGCACTTCAGCGGTTACGATCGGTGTTGAAACAAAATTTAAAGCGGGCTTAGCAACGTATGGTAGTATTAGCTAATGCACATCGGCTGGATAAAGAATTTAAAGTGGGAGACATCGTTTTTCTATGACTCCAGGATTATCGACAGAAGTCTGATGAACACCGTGGTGCTAAGAAGCTGTCAAAAAGATTTTTAGGGCCTTTTAAAGTGATTGAAAGAACTGGAAAGGTCGCATATAAATTGCAGTTACTACCGGAAGCAAAAATACATCCGGTCTTTCATGTGTCCTTGGTACGAAGCGAAAGGAGAGCCGGATCCAATCCCACTACCGGAGTTTTATGCAGGAAACAAATTGCCAATAGAGCCGAGCCAGATCATGGATCAACGGGTTGTCATGGGGAAACGGGAACTCTTAGTCGCTTGGAAAAATTGTAACTTAGCTGAAGCGACTTGGGAAGGATATGAAGACTTTTGCAGCCGTTTCCCGGATTTCAACGTCGAGCTCGAGGACGAGCTCCTTCAGAAGGGGAAGGCAGTTGATACGGGTCCAATAGCAACTGGCCCACTGTACCGGCCCAAGAGAAATCTAAAGAAGCCCAAGAAGCTGTTGGAGTAGCCGATTAGTTAATTCTACACGTGTTTTTGTTTTTTACTGCATTGTTGCATTTGATTTAGTCTCATTCACATGTTAAAATAGAAGTAGTGGGTAGGTTGCATGGAGAGAAATAAGGGACATGACATGGAGGACATGCATTAGTGGCATGGTGGACATGTACTCCCAAAGTTTGTTATTTATATTTCCTTTTGCATTGAATGAAAAAAAAAAAAAAAAAAAAAACACAGAAAATTGCCCCAAAAATTGGATCTCTTCTTAATCTTGTTTTCTTGGAGTTTTGCCTACTTACAGGCTGCAACAGACTGTTTATTGATTTTGTTGTTCCCTTGACTGTTATGTTTGGTTTCTGTTGATCTACGGGTGATGGTGGATATGATTTTGGTGAGTATTGTTTTATGTGGATTAATGTAATCTTTTAATTTCATTAATCATCATGCTAAAGTTGGATTATATATCATGTTTTTTCATATCCATCAGACGAAGAATTAGCACATGATTTTAATGCTAATGGTATAATTTTCATTACTTTTTTTTGTTTACTTTTGCAATTGTTGTTTGCTGTTGGAATGTTAATAAGCAGCCTCTATATTCTTTGGGATAGATGTATTTCTTGCTATTGGTGGGATTTTACTCGATTTTATTGTTGATGTTGTTGTTGGAATGTTAATATGACCAGTATTACCATTGTTTAAAATTAGGCGCTCTTCAAGAAATGCCAAAGGCACCATTAAAGAAAGCAACCGTACAAGAAGAATCCAAAGATGACTCTGAGGATGATTCGCAAGACGACACTGAAGATGATTTTGATGACTCTATGTAAGAAAATGAATCCGAAGAAGAAAAGGTAGTTACTTTTCGAATATTGTCACCACTCTTGATAAAATATTATTTTCTAGTATGCCTATTTCAATTTGTTGCTATAATGTCTTGACAGGATATGAAGCCCGTGAAAAGACCTGCTGATATGTGCTAAATTAGATATATTTTTCATAAAATATTTTCTATACTTTTGAGTAACTTTTATGTTGTTTTTGTTAAATTTGACTCCTAGTTGGTTCATAGTTGGATTTTAAAAGTTTAAAGAGGAAACGAGCTAAAAGGAGTTAAACCGATAAGATGTAGTTAAAAGAAAAAAAATAAGTTAACAGTAAAACTTGGTGCAAAATTTTATCAATCATCGTTGTTACTTACAAGCCTAATTAATTTAGTTCATGGGTTAGTTTCTATAGATTTCTATATGTCACACCCCCAAAATCCACCTGCGGAGTATCACCGCTTGGAGGCGTGACTGACCAGGATCAAGCCACCAATCATATTGAACACGCAAGTAAGTAATTATAAAAGTCCAACCAATACAATTGGTGTCCAAACGAACATAGTTTAAGTTGCAAGCGGAAGCATAATGATTAAATCCTAAAACAAAAGATAAGTTCAAATGTTTCAATGTTTAACATGGCACACAACTGTCCATGTCCCACAACGACTCTTCCCCATGCAAGCTCCAGCTAAGTACCTAATGACCTGCAAAGCATGTAGTAACGAGTCAACAATAATGTTGAGCGAGTTCACAGTTGGGTGTTTGTTTTAAGTTGTTTCGAAAATAGTTTCCTTTAACTGGCATCCCTGCCGTGGGGGTTACCCAAAAGTTGAAAACGTGTTTTGTTTATTCCCGTTTACTCTGGCAATCCAGCCGTGGGGGCTACCCCATGTTTAGTTATCTGGCTTTTCAGCCGTGGGAGCTACCCCATGTATGTACTACTAGACTCGTTACCATATCGACTGCTGACTGTAGTCATGTTTAAGTGCCCTGAACTGTCAATGTCTATCATCATTGACGTGCCCAGATCCATTAGTTCACGCCCGTCCTCTGCGGCACGGTGTGAGGCTTGTCAGACCTAAATAGCGCTATCTAACTAATGACCCGCTCGCCATTGGCCCGGCGATTAAGTCGATATAAAAAGGAGGGACTTCATGATAGAGTTTTGGTCTAGTGAAATTTAACTGTCCATGAGGACGAGAAATTACATTCCTGAAACCGTACTGTCCTACCCAAGAAAGGACGAGGAATCCATATTCCTTAACCCATTCCCAACCCCTGGGAATCCCATGCTTTGTAGAAAGTGTGAACTCACCTTAGGTTAGCTCGGCAGATAAACGAAAGGTCAATCGAGCTGCTAGAGGTCAACCACGTCCTAACATGGTTACCATACAAGTCAGGTCTAGGTGCACGTATGATTACACATAGTTAACAGGTTATGAACACGGGTTGATCATGGCAAACACATAATTCATGTTAACACATTAACAGTCATAACGTATCCAACTTGTGCGATTAAAAGGTTTGGGCTCGCACAAGTTCATTAATCCAATAGCCTTGTGCGATTCACTAAATGAAGCCCATCAGAATAACCCGGCCCAAAAATCAATCCCAACAGAATACGGCCCAATAGATAAGCATAGGTCTTGTGCGATCCGGACGGCTTGTACGATCCGGTCGACTTGTGCGATCCAATTGGGTTGTGCGATTTGAAACTAGCCCAGCCCAACATGGATACACGGACCAATAGTTAAACAAACATTACAACTTGTGCGATCCAATAAGTCTTGTGCGACTGGGGACATCTTGTGCGACTGAACTTCTTGTGCGATCAGATCAGATCTTGTACGATCTGATCTTGTGCGACCAAGGAGTCTTGTGCGATTAGTTTTACTATCCGGATTTTATGTTAATCAGTTACATTGTTTCCATTATCCGATTTAATCAACAATCAATCAATTATGTGGTTTCCATTTATGAGCTCATCAATCAACAACACCAACAGTTTCCATCATGCACAATCTCGATCAAACTAAGCAACTTTCATCTAATTCATATGAACTCGAATCATATTCAAAATATAACAACAACCTACACACTAACTATTAAATCATGGGTTTAAAATCACACCACACATCATACTCGATCATAGCTCTAATCCGATTAACATCATCATACACATATGAGCCGATTTCATGACATCAACATTAACAGTTATATCACCATCCATCTGATATCATTCCCAAATCATCATGTAAAACATACATATATCACAACATCATGCAACCTAATTATTATCGATTCTACAAACAGGAACCCTAACCGGATTTGATTAATCATATAGCAATACACAATCATCGATCAATATAAAATCAAATAACAACAAAACACTAAAACACTAACCGGATTAGAGATGAATAAGGGTTAATCCGAATGATAAAACTTCGAGAGAGGGACACTCTTTGTTGCCGTCGGGTTCAAGCAGGAGAGAAAGAGAGCTAGGGTTTGTGTGTGTGGGTGTTTTGCAAATTATGAGGAGTATACCCTATCTCCTATGTGTTATGCGACATAAGGGAGTGGGCCGAACCCTCACCTAGGCTGCCCATTGTTCCGAATACAAGAGTGTAGCCCGAATGGGCTTGTGCGATCGGTTCGTGTTGTGCGTTTGGGCTTGTTTGTATACATACATACATTACACAAAACACATAACATTTCATTAATCATCAAGTTCACATAGTCACATAGTGTTCACATACATTACAAAGATAGGTTCTGAGATACGAGTTGTCACATTATCCCCAAGTTGAAAGAAATTTTGTCCCGAAATATGGTACGTACTCACTGAGGAAGCTAGTTAAGTTGCATGTTTTTCCTGGTTTTCCTGGGGTGTCACATCCTCCCCCCGTTGATCTGGAATTTCGTCCCGAAATTCCATAGCTTCAGCCTCAGTAGTGGTTGACTGTTTGCGAATAGTTGGGGATACTTTTGTTTCATTTGATATTCGCGTTCCCAGGTGAACTCTGCGCCGCGACGGGAGTTCCAACGAACTCGAACGAGAGGTATTCTAGTGTGCTTGAGGACCTTAACATCCCGGTCTGTGATTTCAACTGGTTCCTCGATGAATCGCAACTGTTCGTCAATAGTGAGCTCCTTCAAAGGAACTACGAGGGTCTCATCTGACAGACACTTCTTCAGATTCGACACGTGGAAAACGTTGTGAACTGCACTGAGTTCTGTTGGTAGGTTCAGTTTGTAGGCCACCTTGCCTATTTTCTCTATGACTTCGAAAGGTCCGACGTATCGTGGGTTAAGTTTGCCTCGCTTGCCAAAACGAACCACACCCTTCCAGGGTGAAACTTTGAGTAGCACTCACTCCCCAACCTGGAGCTCGAGTGGTTTCCTGCCCTTATCGGGGTAGCTTTTCTGATGGTCACGAGCTGCCGCCATTCGTTGTCATATTTGAGCAATTCTTTCTGTTGTGTCTACCACAAGTTCTGGGCCAGTGATTTGACTATCCCCCACCTCTACCCAACAAAGAGGTGACCGGCATTTACGCCCGTACAATGCCTCAAACGGAGCAGCTTTAATGCTGGTGTGGTAGCTGTTATTGTATGAAAATTCCACAAGTGGCAGATGCTTTTCCCAGCCGTTGCCAAAGTCAATTACACATGCCCTAAGCATGTTTTCAAGGGTCTGGATGGTGCGTTCAGACTGCCCATCCGTTTGCGGGTGATAAGCTGTGCTCATATCTAAACGTGAGCCAAAGGACTTGTGCATTACTTGCCACAGTTCTGAAGTAAAACGTGCATCACGATCCGAGATAATAGAGGTGGGCACCCCGTGCCTCGAGACAACTTCCTTAAGATATACGTCTGCTAAAGTGGAGAACTTATCCGTTTCCTTGATAGCCAAGAAGTGTGCAGACTTTGTGAGTCGATCCACGATCACCCAAATAGTATCGTTACCACGTTGAGATCTAGGCAGGCCAGTAACAAAATCCATGGAAATTTGTTCCCATTTCCATTGTGGTATCTCAGGTTGTTGGAGTAGGCCTGAAGGTTTCTGGTATTCGACTTTGACTCTCGCACAAGTCAAACACTTGCTGACGTAAGTTGCTATGTGGGCCTTCATGCTAGGCCACCAATATGTAGTTCTGAGGTAGTGGTACATCTTATCCGAACCAGGATGTACTGAGTAGCGAGACTTGTGTGCCTCATCCATCACAAGCTCTCGTAGGTTGCCATACAGTGGGACCCAAATGCGTACTGTTACGTAGTATGCACCGTCTTCCTTTTGTTCCAACCGTTGCCTTGAGCCACGTAGGGCTTCAGCCCTGACGTTTTCTGGTTTCAATGCTTCTACCTGAGCATCTCGTATCTGTGCAGGAAGACTAGATTGAATAGTGAGTTGTAAAGCTCGTACGCGCTTAGGCGTAGTGTCCTTTCGACTGAGGGCGTCAGCCACAACGTTGGCTTTGCCTGGGTGGTACCTGATCGAGCATTCGTAGTCATTCAGTAGCTCGACCCATCGTCGTTGGTGCATATTCAGTTCTTTCTGTTTGAAGATATGCTCGAGACACCTGTGATCAGTGTAGATGGCGCACTTGGTACCGTACAGGTAGTGTCTCCATATCTTAAGTGCAAAAAACAACAGCTCCCAGCTCTAAATCGTGTGTAGTGTAGTTCCTTTCATGAACTTTAAGTTGGCATGAGGCGTAGGCTATAACTTTATCCCGTTGCATCAATACACAACCAAGACCCTGAATTGATGCGTCGCAGTAAACCATAAAGTCGTCTGTGCCCTCTGGCAATGAAAGGATAGGTGCACTGCAAAGTCTATCCTTTAAGTGCTGAAATGCTAATTCCTGTGCATTTCCCCATCGATAAACAACGCCTTTCTGCGTTAGTGAGGTGAGAGGCTGTGCAATCTTGGAAAAATCCTTAATGAACCTCCTGTAGTAACCTGCCAAGCCCAAGAATTGGCGAATTTCCGTTGGTGTACGAGGTGCAGGCCAGTTCTTAATCGAGTCTACCTTGGATGGATCAACGTGAATCCCATCTTTGTTTACCACATGGCCTAAGAAATGGACTTCACAAAGCCAGAAGTCGCATTTTGAAAACTTGGCGTACAGCTGTTCTGCTCGAAGGAGTTCCAAAATGAGTCGTAAATGCTGCTCGTGTTCCTCCTGACTCTTAGAATAGATCAGGATGTTGTCGATGAAAACTATAACGAACTTTTCCAGGTAAGGCTTGCACACTCGATTCATCAAGTCCATGAAGACCGCAGGTGCGTTTGTCAGCCCAAAAGGCATGACCAAAAACTCGTAGTGTCCATATCGAGTTCTAAAGGCTGTTTTGGAGACGTCCACTTCTCGGACTCTCAGCTGGTGATATCCCGATCTCAGATCAATCTTCGAGTAGTAGCTCGACCCTTGCAGCTGGTCGAACAAGTCGTCAATACGTGGAAGAGGATAACGATTCTTCATGGTCACCTTGTTGAGTTCTCGATAGTCGATACACATACGGAAGGTACCGTCCTTCTTCTTCACAAATAGCACTGGAGCTCCCCATGGCGAAGAGCTAGGACGAATAAAACCCTTATCCAAGAGTTCTTGTAGTTGCGTAGAGAGTTCTTCCAACTCTGATGGAGCTAAGCGATAAGGTGCACGAGCTATAGGTGCTGCTCCAGGAGCTAGCTCGATGTGAAACTCGACCTGACGATGAGGCGGAAGGCCAGGTAGTTCCTCAGGAAATACCTCAGGGAAGTCGCGTACAATCGGAAAATCTTCTATCTTCTTCTCTTTCTTCGAGGTGTCAGTAACAAGAGCCAAAATAGCAGTGTGGCCCTTAAGGAAGGAGATGATGCTCACAGCAGCACCACTGTTGTCGCCACGAATCAATAGAGGTTCATCCCCTGGCCGAGGAATACGGACAATCTTCTCATTGCAAAGAAACTCTGCTTGATGTTGGGATAACCAGTCCATCCCAATGACAACGTCGAAGCTACCCAAGACGATAGGAAGGAGGTCGATGGAGAAGGTGTGACCAGCAAGAACAATGTTACAACCCTTGACTACATGTGTGACCTCTAAATTCTTACCATTAGCTAGCTCTACAGTGTGCTTGGTGTTCAAAAGTGTTGGGGTACGCTTAAGCATTTGGCTAACTTTTAAAGACACGTAGCTAGTATCGGCACCCGAATCAAATAAGACAGTAACATAAAAGTCGTCCAATAGGAACTTACCCGTCATGACATTGGGATCATTCCTCGCTTCACCTTGGCCAATAACGAACACACGACCTCTTGCACCATTGCCATTGTTACCCCCGTTGTTTCCATTCCCCTGGTTGTTATTATTGTTGTTGTTGTTCTGGTTCCTGTTCAGTTAGGGGCAATCTCTCTTGAAGTGGCCTTTAGCTCCACACTGAAAGCACCCTTTGTTGTTACCTTGCTGCTGCTGCTGCTGGCGTTGATTTTGTTGGGCTTGTTGTTGCTGACGATTCTGGTTTGCGGGGTATAAACTTCTGCAAACCTTTGCTGCGTGACCTGGCTTATTGCACCGATGACAGTTACTCCTGGTGCATGGGCCGCTGTGGTGTAGGTTACAGCGATTGCATTTAGGGTGATTTCCCTTGTACCCACCATGACTTTGACTACCAGATGATTGCTGACTAGGGCTCTTGTAGTCGTCAGTCCTCCTCTGCTGAGACTGAGACTGAACAGAAGTTGAACCTTTGCTTGAAGCTCCATCCCACTTACGCTTGTTATCGTTGGGAGTATCAGAAGTAGTAGCACTAATGCGCTTTGGTTACCTGTTCTGCTCCACCGCCTGATCAGTGAGACGATGAGCCAATTGAACAACTTGCTGAATGGTGGCGAGGTTAGCCGAAGTCACATGACCTTGGATCTCTGGCACTAAGCCCTTAAGGTATAGTTCGATACGTTTGATGGGAGGATCCACCATAGTAGGACACAGAATAGCAAGCTCATTCGATCTTTTCGTGTATGCTTCAATTTCCGACCCCGTCATCTTGAGGTTGAAGAACTCGACTTCCAGTTTGTGAATTTCATCACGATTGCAATACTCCTCTTTGATCATTTCCTTAATGTTGTTCCATGGGGTGGCGTTAGCAGCAACCAACCCCAGCATTTGAACCTGAGCGTTCCTCCACGTAAGCGCTAAACCCTCGAGAGTACCGGTAGCATACTTCACCCTGCGTGCCTCAGGGCATTCACACATCTCGAAAACAGATTCGAACTTTTCAAACCAGTGAAGGAGGCCTACCGCTCCTTCTGTGCCGCTGAAAGTAGTAGGTCGGCAGTCCATAAAAGTTTTGAAGGTGCACACAGGAGGTTGTGCAGGTTGACCTCCTGCCTGTGCTGCTGCAAGTGCCGCATCAACTTGTTGGTTAATCAGAGCCGTCAACTGGGCTTGAGTCATGTTAACGCGTCCACTCATGATTCTTTATATCAAAGGAAAACATGAGTGAGAGAGGTTCGTGAAAGTGCGATGACAGAAGAGAGTAAGCACACATGTGTTTTCAAACTATAGTTGCTACATTTATCCAGGCATATCATAAGCAAAGTTCTATGTAATCTAGCAGGTATGCAATAAAACATAAACCATATCACCTAGAAGGTCGAGCCTTGCACGTGGAGTGAAGCGTCGTTGTAGACCGTTAAGCACTGTACAGGTTATAGTCTGGTTTTAACAAAAACGTTTTTCCCTTATTAAAACCAAGTTCACTATAACCAATGGCTCTGATACCAATCTGTCACACCCCCAAAATCCACCTGCGGAGTATCACCGCTTGGAGGCATGACTGACCAGGATCAAGCCACCAATCATATTGAACACGCAAGTAAGTAATTATAAAAGTCCAACCAATACAATTGGTGTCTAAACGAACATAGTTTAAGTTGCAAGCGGAAGCATAATGATTAAATCCCAAAACAAAAGATAAGTTCAAATGTTTCAATGTTTAACATGGCACACAACTGTCCATGTCCCACAACGACTTTTCCCCATGCGAGCTCCAGCTAAGTACCTAATGACCTGCAAAGCATGTAGTAACGAGTCAACAATAATGTTGAGCGAGTTCACAGTTGGGTGTTTGTTTTAAGTTGTTTCGAAAACAGTTTCCTTTAACTGGCATCCCTGCCGTGGGGGTTACCCCAAAGTTGAAAATGTGTTTTGTTTATTCCCGTTTACTCTGGCAATCCAGCCGTGGGGGCTACCCCATGTTTAGTTATCTGGCTTTTCGGCCGTGGGGGCTACCCCATGTATGTACTACTAGACTCGTTACCATATCGACTGCTGACTGTAGTCATGTTTAAGTGCCCTGAACTGTCAATGTCTATCATCATTGACGTGCCCAGATCCATTAGTTCACGCCCGTCCTCTGCGGCACGGTGTGAGGCTTGTCAGACCTAAATAGCACTATCTAACTAATGACCCGCTCGCCATTGGCCCGGCGATTAAGTCGATATAAAAAGGAGGGACTTCGTGATAGAGTTTTTGTCTAGTGAAATTTAACTGTCCAGGAGGACGAGGAATTACATTCCTGAACCCGTACTATTCTACCCAAGAAAGGACGAGGAATCCATATTCCTTAACCCATTCCCAACCCCTGGGAATCCCATGCTTTGTAGAAAGTGTGAACTCACCTTAGGTTAGCTCGGTAGATAAACGAAAGGTCAATCGAGCTGCTAGAGGTCAACCACGTCCTAACATGGTTACCATACAAGTCAGGTCTAGGTGCACGTATGATTACACATAGTTAACAGGTTATGAACACGGGTTGATCATGGCAAACACATAATTCATGTTAACACATTAACAGTCATAACGTATCCAACTTGTGCGATTAAAAGGTTTGGGCTCGCACAAGTTCATTAATCCAATAGCCTTGTGCGATTCACGAAATGAAGCCCATCAGAATAACCCGGCCCAAAAATCAATCCCAACAGAATACGGCCCAATAGATAAGCATAGGTCTTGTGCGATCCGGACGGCTTGTACGATCCGGTCGACTTGTGCGATCCAATTGGGTTGTGCGATTTGAAACTAGCCCAGCCCAACATGGATACACGGACCAATAGTTAAACAAACATTACAACTTGTGCGATCCAATAAGTCTTGTGCGACTGGGGACATCTTTTGCGACTGAACTTCTTGTGCGATCAGATCAGATCTTGTATGATCTGATCTTGTGCGACCAAGGAGTATTGTGCGATTAGTTTTACTATCCGGATTTTATGTTAATCAGTTACATTGTTTCCATTATCCGATTTAATCAACAATCAATCAGTTATGTGGTTTCCATTTATGAGCTCATCAATCAACAACACCAACAGTTTCCATCATGCACAATCTCGATCAAACTAAGCAACTTTGATCTAATTCATATGAACTCGAATCATATTCAAAACATAACAACAAACTACACACTAACTATTAAATCATGGGATTAAAATCACACCACACATCATACTCGATCATAGCTCTAATCCGATTAACATCATCATACACATATGAGCCGATTTCATGACATCAACATTAACAGTTATATCACCATCCAGCTGATATCATTCCCAAATCATCATGTAAAACATACATATATCACAACATCATGCAACCTAATTATTATCAATTCTACAAACAGGAACCCTAACTGGATTTGATCAATCATATAGCAATACACAATCAACGATCAATATAAAATCAAATAACAACAAAACACTAAAACACTAACCGGATTAGAGATGGATAAGGGTTAATCCGAATGATAAAACTTCGAGAGAGGGACACACTTTGTTGCCGTCGGGTTCAAGCTGGAGAGAAAGAGAGCTAGGGTTTGTGTGTGTGGGTGTTTTGCAAATTATGAGGAGTATACCCTATCCCCTATGTGTTATGCGACATAAGGGAGTGGGCCGAACCCTCACTTGGGCTGCCCATTGTTCCGAATACAAGAGTGTAGCCCGAATGGGCTTGTGCGATCAGTTCGTGTTGTGCGTTTGGGCTTGTTTATATACATACATACATTACACAAAACACATAACATTTCATTAATCATCAAGTTCACATTGTCACATAGTGTTCACATACATTACAAAGATAGGTTCTGAGATACGAGTTGTCACACTATAAAATAAGTGGGCTTACATTATAATTAAATTTAATTAACTAATTAAGTTGAATGGTGCTATCAAATTCACAGGCTTACGCATGGACTAATTCTTGGGTTTTAAAAGTTTGACCAAGGCATGATAGTTTGATCAAACAATTTGTTTTATGCACATGAAGAGACGTCAGAGAAGAAAAGGGACGAGGAAAGATCAGAATGGCATTATTGAAATCCATAAAATTACCACAAGATGCCACAGTCCTACTTCATAATTCGATGTGGGCTTTTGGATCATTGAGAAGTCGAGCCACTTGACATTAGTGTATCGCATGGGCTTGCAAATCATGGAATGTCTTTATTAAATCGTATAAATACAAAGAGATGAATTATTATTGAGGATATACCCCACTATTACAAGAAGGGGGAGACGACTATGTATTGAAAAAAAAACCCCACTTACGAAAAGAAAATATATACATACGAAGGGAAGAAGGACGATTTCAAAGGTGCGGAAATCTATTGGTTCAAGTATCAAGGTTGTCGGGTTCGCAACTTGTTAGTTTTGGTTTCTATATACTTTGTGTTATTTAAACCTATGAACATGTTTTGCGTACTGTTTAAGACTTGTTTATTTGTTTCGACTATGGTTCTTGGCTAGACTCCTTGTACTACCTAGATTGAGATGAATGGTTTGTTAAAGTTTTGATTTTTATTATGGATGCTTGTTATTTTGTGGATTCTTTATGAAAGTAGTCAACTTGATTATCGGTTCGGTGTCTATGCATGCTTAGTTTTGTTTAATTGTCGTTTATTGCTTGGTATGATTCTTGGTAGATGTCTTCCATATAATAGGTTCATGCTAGATTATAATATTGTTTTGTGATCTTTTGGGTTAATTGGCCAATATACCTTAGAAGCGATAATTGATAGTTAGATAAGTCTATGTGTTCTACTAACTCAATAGCTATGAGGTGCGAGGTTATTGTTAGGTCTAAGTCAGTAAATTGCTAGGTAGGGTCTTCGTGAGGAGTCTGAACTAGTTTCCCTATTGACTGTTGTCTAACAAGTCAAATTGAGAACCCAAGTTTATCCTAGGTTTATAACCCGTGAGGGAGTAGATCGAATTAGGGTACTTTTGAAAACCACTTAGATAGCCCGTCAGGGAGTCTAGACCAACCGGTGTCCATAACAGCCTTTAGAGTTCTATAGGTGTCTTCGTGAGAAGGGCCGGGGGTCATGCCCGGTGTCTCGATAGGTTTAGCAAAATAAGATCTCGGTTCCATAGTAACAAACATCCTAATAAATCATTACTAGTACAATCCCGAATTCCAGTCTAGGTAGTGTCTCTCTCATCATCTAAATTCGTCCTCAGTCTTAGTTCGTATCTCCGTCCGCTTTAGTTAATTTTAATAAATTGCATTAGGTTATTAGAAAACCCCTCAAAACATAAAAATAGTTAAAGTCGAGTCAGTCTTAGATAAGTTAGTTAAGTCAAGTAAACGTAATTAGAGTGTCTATTTGTATAAATTTAAAACTTAGTATGTCTAAAATTAATTAGTTTTTAATTGACCACTTTTAGCTTATGACCTGCTGAACAGGTTTTTCTGATGACGAGATCCAAATTAAAAATTAAATTCGTGGATTTAATGGCCATCTACACCGTTCTCAAATTTAGGACAAATGATGGTGTGTTCGTTATATGGTTGCAAATCAGTTGTATGAGCTATGTAAAGTTATGGGTCCCGAACCTACCAAGTATGTTTCCCTTTAATATCTTGACTAGGTGTAGGACCCGTGTAACCACACGGGTAGGTTTAGTAATGATCGAAATCAAATACTAAAAAATAGATTATAATATATCATTTAAATTAAATTTTGGTCTTTAATTCTATATCTTTATAAAGTAATGTTCAAGACAGTATGTGTGACCACACGGGTAGTTTTAATAACCATCGAAATTTATAATACATCATTTAAATTGTTTGTATTTAGTTCGTCTTTGATATAGAAATTAGGTAACTAACTCAAAATTTCTTGTCTAAAATGAAAGCATGACCTAATTTTATATTGTAGGCCCGTTAAAAT
Source organism: Helianthus tuberosus (assembly GCA_030545235.1). Lineage (NCBI taxonomy): Eukaryota > Viridiplantae > Streptophyta > Magnoliopsida > Asterales > Asteraceae > Helianthus > Helianthus tuberosus. The sequence goes on along the minus strand of CM060430.1, from coordinate 107,257,856 downwards.
CCTTCTATCAAATATGGATTAGACTTGTTAAAGACATGTATGAAATGTCCTTAATACCCTTATCCCTTAATATCCACATAATCTCAAATATATATTAAATGCACCGATCATCATCATCACACTTCTAAAAAAAATCTCCAAATCTCTCTCTCAACTCTCAACACCGATCATCATCATCTTCATCCATCTTCATCATCTTCATCCGTCTTCATCATCTTCATACATCTTCATCTTCAAAACAGAGGTTTGTATCATCATCCTATCTATATATGTTTTTGATATTTGTGATGTTTTTGTGAAAAAACAGAGGGTTGATTTTGGTATTTTGGTTTAAGTTTTTGATAATGATTATCTGAATGCCGGTTGATGATGATGATGATAATCAGTTATTTGTGAATGTTATTGTGAAAAAAGAGAGGGTTGATTTGGGTATTTTGGATTCAGTTTTTGATAAAGATAATCTGAATGCCGCATGATGATGATGGTAATCAGTTTCTTATGAATGTTTTTGTAAAAAAACAGAGGGTTGATTTGGGTATTTTGGTTACAGTTTTTGATAATGATATTCTGAATGCCGCATGATGATGATGATGATGATAATCAGTTTTTTGTAAATGTTTTTGTGAAAAAAAAAGAGTTGATGATGATGATAATCAGTTTTTTGTGAAAAAACAGAAGGTGGATTTGGGTACTTTGGTTTCAGTTTTTCATAATGATATCTGAATGCCGCATGATGATGTTGGTAATCACTTATTTGTGAGAAAACAGAGGGTTGATTTGGGTATTTTGGTTTCAGTTTTTGATAATGATGATCTGAACGCTGCATAATGATGATGATGATAATCAGTTTTTTTTTGTGAATGGGTTGATTTGGAGTATTTTGGTTTCAGTTTTTGAGGTTTGTTTGTGATGTTTTTGTTCTGTTTGTTTGTTTTGTTTTTGTTCTGCTTTGTTATGTTTGTTTGTTTTGGTTTGTTTTGGTTTGAAAAAACAGAGGGTTGATTTGTTTGGCTTTGTTCAGATTTGTTTGTGATGTCTTTTGTGAAAATATTGTACATAATGGCTGTGGATGTAAAGATATGCAAAACACCAACTACGAAGGCGAGAAGACTTGACAACCTCCTAGAAGATGGTGCGGTGCACACAAGGAACTGATTGATCAAAACGATTAATTGCATATGAATGAATACAACCCCAGTGGCAGATATGTAATTAGCGAGCTTTAGAATTTCAAGGAAAATCGAAGAGCTACACTGGGGTTATATTCATTCATATGAATGAATATAACCCCAGTGGCAGATATGTAATTAGCTACACTAGGGTTATATTCATTCATATCTGCTACATTCCGAAGTGCACCCGTCAGTAAAGATCCACAATTGGTTGTGGTAGTATGACGTTTTGTCTCTGTATTGTATGTTACGGTCTTTTGTTATCGAGTCTGTAAGTTCCGTCAAGTCTACGAAGTTGGTATGACGTTTCGTCTCTGTATTGTATGTATTAAAAGTTTACATTTAATATACAATTTAGGCTTTAATAATTTGTTATATATAGTATACCTTTAATTATTAGATTGCATTTATTTAAAAAGAGTTAATTATTAGATTGGATTTATTTAAAAAGAATTAATTTAAATTATTGAATCAATGATTTCTTAACAAAAAAGCAATAAAAGAATTTAGGGGCTCAGGTTGATATTTCACTCATACCACCGCTTCAAACGGTCAAACAGACGGCACATTGACGGAGGGACTCAAATTGTTATGAATTCATAAGGTCAGGGGCTCCAAAAGCAAACAACTGATACTATTACAATAGACAAAGTAAACAACTGTTTCTTCATTCCACTACTTCATTCCAAACAGGGCTTTGGTCTTTAGCAGCACTTGACTTAGGGCAGTAGATTAAATAGCAGCATTTTGTCTTCAGCAGTTGTTGTACACAAGCAGTCTTTAATGGACAACAGTTGTAGTATACAAACAGTGGATGAGGCCATCAGATGTTATCTTCATTTAATGCCATATTCTTGATGGTTTCTTTAAAGTACACAGCTTCTTGTTCTTTTTCTTCTGCATCAGTCAGCGGTTTCCTCTTCTTTTGGTTTAACACAGTGGCAGAGGTATCTGCTGAGGTGAACAGTGGTTCAGAAGTATGAGCCTGCTTCTTTGGCTTATGAATACTTTTGTTTTCAGACTTCTTTGGTAAGTTAGGATCTGTCATTCTCCTTCTTTTTAACCTTTTATAAGCCTCATCTATATACTGCTTTGTCCATTTTGCTATGCCTTTGGCAGTTCCTACCTTTGCATCAACCAATTCTTGCTTCTTTTGTTTATAATCCAATGTAAGCTTATCAATGGCCTTTTTATATTTACTCCAGTTTGGTGCTGACCTTTTCGTACCTGGATCATTCTTTATCCTCTCAATTCTGTTCACCTCATGCTTTAAGGTAATGAGTGGCCATTCACTGAATTGTTCTTCTTTGGCTGGATAGAATTTTTCTTTCATGATGAATGCAAGATAATCCTTTCTCATTTCCTTTTGTAGGTCAGCTCCAGGTGGTAGATTAGACATTTCTTTGCTCAGGTCTCTTGCATAATCTTCCAGTTGTCTCACTTTAGAATTGTAGAATTGCATTCTTTCAGAAATAGCTTTGTCACCTTCATCTTTATATTCAAGTTTAGCTCTTAAATCAGCTTGCCTGGCTTTGACTTTTAGATACTCATCCATATTTACTGGAGGTCTGAAGCCCATGAGAGAAGGAAATCTTCTTTTTGAAGGAACATCTTCTGTATAAAATTGTCTCATTTCATTCTTTACATCTTCCAGTTCTAGTGGATAATTTGAAGCTATTGGTGTAATATCAGCAGAATTAAAGCCTTCAAGAATTTTTGGATCTTTTATTGGTCTGGCTAGAATTAGTGGTATGAAAGGTTGTGGCTTAATGACATTATAGGGAATGGATGAAATAGGATCAGGTGCTGGTATGTCAGCATCATGTTTTTAAGGTTTCCTATTTCTAGAATACACCTTTTTAGGAGAAGGTGTTTTTGAAGCGGACTTTGGCACAAGAGGAACCATGGCTTCTGAAGAAGCCTCTGATGTGATAAGTGATTGACTAACAGTAGTTGCAACAACTGGTGTTTCAACCACTGTGGCCATTACAACAGATGTAACATCTGATGTCTTCTGCTTCTTAGCAGGAGGTGATGATGGTGATGAAGTTGTTTTTGATGGTGAGGTGATTTGTGGTGGGATGGTGAGGTAGTGGTTGTGGTGTGTGTTGAAGAGGTGTGTGTTGAAGTGGTGGTTTTAGTTTTAACAGCTGCTGATACCACTGATGTACCAACAATTGTTGATACAACAGGAGTTATAACAGCTGTTTGGGTAGAGGTTTCATGCTTGGAGCCTTTGGAAGGTGGTTTGGAGACATGCTTAGTGGGCTTCTTCTTTTCATCCTTATGATTTTCATCATCCTTTTCCCCTGATGTACCCTGTGCATTCAACTCCATATAAGCTCTTTTCTCCTGTTCCCACCTGGCTTTATCCTTAGACTTTCTATCCTTTTTTACACTTGCTTTTGCCTCAGCAAGTGCATTTGTTGTAGTATCAACCTTTTTACTTCCATCTGGCAAGGGAATCTGTTTTGTCATATTTTCTTTTTCTGGTTTAAGATAGAGACCATCATCTATTCCCTTCTTCTTCCACTGGTTGATTCTATCCCCCTTTTTGGCATTATCTGGAGGAAGTTTATCAATGAAGAGAACAGTGGGAGGAGCAGTGCCAGTGGTGTTCAAGATTTGGGCCTTTATAGCCTTGATGTCTGCTTGGGTGTTTCTAAACCTTGACTCCATCATGTTTCTCAGCTCTTGTACATGTATTGCATGTTGCTGATCAGCCATTTGTTTTTGTTGTTAGAGCAGGGGTTGAAATAAATTCCAAAACTCATTTGCAGCAGGTGCAGGTTGTGCAGGTGCTTGAGCTAGAACAGAAGTGGCTGAGACCTTTTGAGCATTCAAAAACTGTTGCATCATATCTTTTTTTCAGCAACAGATGTCTCAAGATTGTCAATTCTACCCGTCAATTCTTGATATTTTAAATCATCACCAATTTAATGGGATCATCTGATTCCCCACCGGCAGTGGTTGTATCAATGTGTGATTTAGGGAACGAATTCCAAAAATCATCCATTGATGCCCTTGTTCTTGGTACTGGGGTCTTCTTCCTTCAACACTTGATAGGCTTTTGATGGTACCAGTGGTTAGAACAAACTCACTGGTGGTTATCAGAGGTGCTATAGAAGGAATTGCCTTCAAGGGAGTCTGATTGATGAAACAACTGGCCAAATGTAGATCTGTTGATCCAACACTTGTAGTTGCTGCTCCACTTGAACTACTAACAGAGGTTACTTGTAACTCCTGCAGTGTAACCTTCTCAATTGTTGCTGGGATAGTAGAGGTATAAGCACCAAACCCAGTCAGTTGTGGGAGTGTAGTCTCAGTGACAGGTGATTGAAAGGAACTGGTTTGTGTTTGAGCTATAGCAACTGCATGCAACAATGGTATTATGGATTGTGGTAATGAGAGGGGTGAAGATATGGCTGTTGAAAGAGACATGTCCTTGGGATCAGGACTGAGGAAGATGGATCCAATTGCATCCAGAGCTTCATAATGTGGGGTCCCTGTGCTTACAACCTGATCCTTTTATGAGGATGCAGGAGGAGTTTGAGGCAAGGGTGGAAATCTTTCTTCCATCTGCTGTGAGGAAGTAGCAGCAGTGGTTGGTGGTGACATTTGTATTGTCACTGGCAGTGGCTCTGGGATCTCATCTTCCAGAGTTGCCTTTGATTTGTGTTTGGGGGGCTTTTTGGATGATTTCTTTTTGGTCTTTTTGGTAATGGCAGGTGTGGGTTTCATAGCAGTGGTTGTGCTACTATGATCACCTGGAGCAGTGGGCTCAACAGCAGATGCCTAAGGAGCAATGTTATCTGCTAAAGTCTGCTCAGGTACATCTGCTTTTGTTTTTGTAGGTGTTAACATTCTAGTGAATGTTTCAGGTGTTAAACCCTTTATTTGAAAAGAAACACCTTGTTTGAGCAAATTTTCATTTTCCTTTCCGAATTTTTGTTTAAAATAATAGCTTAGAAACCTTGGAAAAAGTATACATGATTTGGTATCAACATTTTTTACCATGTCATCAAAGATCTCCTGTGAATAGTTAAAATTTTCATTATGTAAAATAGCAAAACCCAGATATTGGATCTTTAATGGTATTTCGTTCCAAGCAGTTGTTTTATTTGAAACACACATCAAAAGAGTATGGAATAAAAACCTAGGTGCAGAAGGGAAAAAGCCTTTTTGGAAGGTATCCCTTTTTGTTTGTTCCGCATACCCCCTTTCAAGGAAATCTGTTTTTATCTCGTTTTTGGGAAAAAAAGGTTTTACCTTGCTGATCATCGAGATTAAAGGCTTCCGATATGGATTGTGGAGTAATTTGAACCTTTTTACCCTATATGGAGGAGTTAATGGCTATAACAGTGTCACCTTGCAATTCAAGTGTGGCATTTTTTCAGAACTCTGTCTGGGTTTCTTGGTAAATTGGTGCATCAGCAGTTAACAAAGTTTTGTACTTTGAAGCTGAAAGAATGTCAATGATAGAATCGAAGGTTCTGGTGGTGGGGGATTTTGTGAGTAAACCCAATTAATTGTGAAGGGATTTGTATGGGATTTCAATGGGTTCAGTAGCCTTTTGAGTGACCTTTTTGGAAGATGAAGATGAGGATGATTTTGGATTTGATTTTGTCATTTTGATGAAGAAGAACGAACAACGACTTGAGATTGAAGGATGGAAACTGCTTTGAAAAAGGAATTTTGGAATTCAAATCGACAGTGTAAAACCCTGTTTGCGGTTTGTGATCAGGGTTTTATAGAGTAAAAAGGTGAATGCTGATGGGGCAGCGGTTACAAAGATCTGATGGCTAATAATTGGCAACGTGCCAACGTATGATTAAAAGATGAATAACGGAGGACAGTTGTATTACGGAACCACTGATGAAGCAGTGGACAGTATTTAGAAAACAGACGTTTGATCACAACAGTATTTAGGGGTAAGGAAATGGTCTTTAGCAGCACTTGACTGAGGGCAGTAGATTAAATAGCAGCACTTTGTCTTCAGCAATTGTTGTACACAAGCATCACTTAATGGACAACAGTTGTAGTACACAAACAGTGGATGAGGGCCATCAGATGTTATAACCACTTTCAAGGGGAAAGTCTAATGCAAACAGTTGCTTATGATGAATAGCAGTGGACAGTATTTAGAAAACAGATGTTTGAGCACAACAGTAGTTAGGGGTAAGGAAATGATAATGATTTGAAAGACTATTAAATCAACAACTGTTTAATGAGATTATGTTGAATGATTTTGTCTTGCGTAAACACAATATCATTTCCAACATCTGTTGATGGTGATTTATGAAATACCTGCAAGAATGCCATCCATAACAAAATACATTTTAGACACAAATTGTCAATCTTTATACGTCAGCAATTTTTACATTCCACTGCTTCATTCTAAGCAGGGCTTTGGTCTTTAGCAGCACTTATCTTAGGACAGTAGATTAAATTGCAGCACTTTATCTGGTGCAGTTGTTGTACACAAGCAGTACTTAGTGGACAGCAGTTGTAGTATACAAACAGTGGATGAGGGCCATCATGTTATAACCACTTTCAAGGGGAAGGTGTAATGCAAACAGCTGCTTATGATGAATCCAGTGATGTGGACCAATTTTATTTGGCCCAAACAAATAACGACTTTAAGGGGAAAGTCTATTTCAATGGTTAATAATAATATTATGATATTGAAAAATAAGATGGTGGTACCTCTTCAAGGGCAAATACACCCCAAATAGAACAAAAAAACAAACAAACTACACACAAGCCTATACAAAATCCAACTTTTACAAAATTCTGCTAGCAATAAACACTTCTTCGTTCGATATTAAATAGTATTACAAAATTCTGAGTTTGAAAAATATTAAAAACTAAACATTACAATTAACACTTCCTAGGATATTTATTTCTCTGGCCTTCTTCCATGCAATTTCATTTTTTGTTTTAATTTGCAGATCTGCTAGTATGTCACGGGTCTTCTGATCCTGTTTCAGCAGATGTGTCATAAACTCTTCTGCTTTTTCTTTAAACTCTGATGGAGGAGAAGAGACAGCTTCATCCAGCAGTGCAATGCTACTCCACGTCTGCTTATAATATTTATCACTTACCAACGCAACTTTTTGTTGACTTCTTCAGCTTTTCTCTGTTCATGGAGTGCCATCATGAATATTCAATTTTAAGATCGGTATTATCCGACCAGTGGTAGAAGGTTTTGCTTGCCATTTAGAAAGACTGTGAGTGGTTTTGGACGTTTTGTTTTAGGATGAAGGGTTTTTTAAAAATGAAGTCTTGATGTTTTCAAGTAGAGCAATCATGATCCTTTATAGTGTTTGAAATATTTGATAGGGTAAATGAAGAGACGTCTGCTAATAAAGATCATTTTTCAAAGGTTTTACATTAAAATGTTTGATAAGGTAAATGAAGAGACATGTTGGCCATATACACGTTTTTCATTATTAAATCATTACATGTATCAGGTTTTTAAATATAAAATTTTATTTAATGGTTGCATTTAAACCTGACCTTTGGGCTGATACATATCCTATATAATATCATTGCAAATTCAAATATTGTTTCATCATAACCAGATTCATTCTGTGAAATAGAAGAGCAACTCTTATTGTTTTGCCTTATTTGTTATAAATACATTAAAATGGAGTCACATACTTCTGCACAATCTGAGGATTTCAGGCAACGCTTTATTAAAGAAATCGAAGAGCAAGTTTTTGCTGATAGGAGTACTCTTCAAGAGTTGAAGAGATGTTTTAACGGACTGCAACTTGGTCTGCTGACAAGAGACCAAGTTTCAAGAGACATGAGGGCGATGCCGACTACTTCCGTTCGTGACTTGTGTGTTGCGAATAATATAGAGTGTGGAGACAGAGACCTGGACTTCATGAGAAAGATCAATGACATACATCGAGAAGTGCAGTGCTCCATGGAGTTGAAGTTAAAGTTTCTTCATTCTTGCTATTAGACTTTAAGTGTCTAATTACTTTTTTTTTATGTAATTGTAACTTTTTTAATATTTATACCCTAAACGATTTATTTTTTTATGACACTTTATTTTTGCTTCTGTTTCATTATAATTTTAGGTATGGTTTTGGGCTGACCAATTTTTTTGGGTTTTGTTTTAAATGCTGAATTTTTGATGTGTTATAGGTTCTTCACTCGGAAACAATTTTTTTTGGGTTTTGTTTTAAACGATACAAGTAAAACTCTAAAGCAGGTATGATATGAAACATATTTTTCTCGATTGTTAAACAGCAGGTAACGCTAAATTGGTGTAGTGAAAATGAAAAGGAAATAATACCTGATGAATGAACCGGACGGTCTGATTATAAACCACTGATCACCCTAAAAATAAACCACATACCAACAAACAATTACAAAAGAAAACAAAACAAAACAAATTCAAGAATCAACTCTGTAAATATAATCATGTAGTATGGATTTTACCTAGCCAAACAGTGTATCATAAAGTGCCATAAGACCGTTTTGTTGAAAAGAATAACTATAAGTCATTGATATAATAAAAATCTCACCGGAAATAATTAATGAAAATGTAAATTACAATACCTGTTGATGGTGATTTATGAAACATCTGCAAGAATGCCATCCTTAACAAAATTCATTTTAGACGCAAATTGTCAAGTTTAATATGTCAGCAGTTTTTACATTCCACTGCTTCATTCCAAGCAGGGCTTTGGACTTTAGCAGCATCTGACTGAGGGCAGTAGATTAAATAGCAGCGCTTTGTCTTCAGCAGTTGTTGTACACAAGCAGTACTTAATGGACAACAGTTGTAGTATACAAACAGTGGATGAGGGCCATCAGATGTTATAACCACTTTCAAGGGGAAAGTCTAATGCAAACAACTGCTTATGATGAATAGCAGTGGACAGTATTGAGAAAACAGATGTTTGAGCACAAAAGTAGTTAGGGGTAAAGAAATGATAATGATTTGAAAGACTATTAAATCAGCAACTGTTAGTGCAACAGTGAATAAGCTTTTGACAAATGTTTTGAGCATCTGCTTTTCTGAAGAAAGGAATGATTTTGTCTTGCGTAACCACAATATCATGTCCAACATTTGTTGATGGTGATTTATGAAATATCTGCTAGAATGCCATCCTTAACAAAATACATTTTAGACACAAATTGTCAATCTTTATATGTCAGCAGTTTTTACATTCCACTGTTTCATTCCAAGCAGGGCTTTGGTCTTTAGCAGCACTTATCTTAGGGCAGTAGATTAAATAGCAGCACTTGGTCTGGTGCACTTGTTGTACACAAGCAGTACTTAATGGACAGCAGTTGTAGTATACAAACAGTGGATGAGGGCCATCAGATGTTATAACCACTTTCAAGGGGAAGGTGTAATGCAAACAGCTGCTTATGACGAATCCACTGAGGTGAACCAGTCTTATTTGGCCCAAACAAATAACGACTTTCAAGGGGAAAGTCTATTTCAATGGTTAATAATAATATTATGATATTGAAAAATAATATGGTGGTACCTCTTCTTCTAATTTGAAAACATGAATATTGAAATGCTGATGCAATTGTTCTTTTGCATAATTAATGTAGAACTGCTAAATTAGCCATAACATAAGAGCAAATACACCCCAAATAGAACAAAAAAAAAAAAAAAACAAACAAACTACACAAAACCTATACAAAATCCAACTTTTACAAAATTCTGCTAGCAATAAGCACTTCTTCATTCGATATTAAATAGTATTACAAAATTCTGAGTTTGAAAAATATTAAAAACTAAACATTACAATTAACACTTCCTAGGATATCTATTTCTCTTGCCTTCTTCCATGCAATTTCATTTTTTGTTTTAAAGACAGTTTAGTTGAAAATTCATTATAAAAAATGACTATGCATTGATCTTGCTTTCACAAGGTCTTCTGAACCATGTATTCCCCTTCTTCTCATCATCTAAAAAAAAGTAAAGCAAACAGAACCTCATTCACTTGATCAAAACACAATATAAGAAAATGATCAACTCATAAATGATCAGAAGATCAATGGGTAAAAGGGAGGTTATTATAAGAAACCCTCACACTCTCAACAGAGTCTCATTCACTTGATCAAAACACAATATACCAAACGCCTCAGATTTGTTATCGCAAGTTGTTGTCAAAAACCGCAATGCCTGCAATCAACGTTTCATGTGTCAAATACATACATACTGAATTGCCTTACATAATGAAAGGGTGTAAACTCCCTCAAAGACTTAAGAAAAGAGCCAAAATGATTCAAAGAACCTTACTTGCAATGGAGGTAGAAGACAGGCGTGTTATTACTCATGTTCAAGATAACCACTTCCGCAACAGAGAGTTTCTTCTTATTACATGAACCTGTATCATCTGGACCGTTTTGACCGATCCTTTGTTTCTTCCTCTCTTCTTGCTCACATGAACACGAAAGAGGTTATCTTGAACATGAATAATAACAAACCTATAAAACAATGTTAAAAAAAGCATGTGTTAGTATTATAAGCTTATTAACAAATGAGACCATATTAATTTAAAATTTAACCTTATGATAACCAAGAGGCAATCTTCGTATAGTCTGAGACATAAAGCATCCTTGAACGTGGGTCATCGGCCAAATCAAATACTAAAAAGCAGATTATATCCCTGCATGAAAAACAAAATCGATAAATTTAAGGAAAATGATTTTGAAAGATGATAACCCAACAGTAGAGGATCTAATTCTACAACTCCGATAAATGCAAGGGTGTTATCAAATAATGGTACATAGATGTTTGAAAACCAACAAAGAACGACAAATGTCCACAGTGCTGCTTCGTTGGACATTTGTCGGTCTTCAAACATCTAGGAAGCATTATTTGAAAACACACCTGAATTTACCGAAGCTGTAGAATTAGATCCTACACTATTGCGTTATCATCTTTCAATCACATTTTCCCTAAATTTATCAATTATGTTTTTCATACCTCCCAAAGCCACCTATCCGCCTGCAAAGAGATCGAAATGAATGTGAAATGAATGTGAAATGATTTGAGAAACCACTGTTTTAACCAAACAGTGGTTTCAAACATCTGTTTTCACCACAAACCACTGTTTTAACCAAACAGTGGTTTCAAGCCACCGTTTTAACACAACAATGGTTTCAGCCACTGTTTTCTCCACAAAACACTTTTTAATATGCACCTTATGCACTGAAACCATAAAGTAGTTATGCCTTTGATTCGTAAACCCTTTTTTCTTCACACAACAGTGGTTTCAATTATTTGGATCATGTTTGATCTTAAACGGGTAAAACTGAAACAAAATAGGTAAAATGGGAATGGGTCAAATGGATTGAACTGTCAAGCACACTGTAAGAGTTTTTTCTAAATCGATAATTATGTCCAAGCTTCTCGAGTTCAGCCATCACACAATCATTAATATTTGGAGTGCCTTTAGAGAACAAAAGGGGGAAAAATTGATTAAAAACCAATACCAATGCAATAACAAATATGTATGATGCTGTTATATTAAAATATGTAACCTATATATTTTTTTGACATATATATGATACATGATATACCTTGTTTGACCGTCTCTTGTCAAAAAGATCGACTCGTGGCTCAACAAAAAACAAAAATGAATAATTTACACCTGACATTATACTCATCCAAATGAAAACAAATCTAGTTCAGATTTTAAAAAGATCAAACCTGATTTGGCATTTAATCAAACGCACAGATTGCAAATAATGACTAACATATTTAGGGTTAGGATCAAACATGAGGCATTTCATCGAACACCTGGTGGGTAATAGTTTCAGTTCTGTTTGTTGATAAGTTGTTCTACGGGATCTTCCATTTCACAAAAAAAAAAAAAAAAAAAAAAAAAAAAAAAAAAAAAAAACCTTGATTTTGATAACTTGTTGGTCAATATCTTCATTAGAATCTCCAGCATATATATTCAAGTCCAATGGAACAATAAACTGAAACAAAAATACTAAAATCCTAAAAAAATGATGTACTTTAATAAAAGGGAATTGAACAAAATTAAGTGATTGATAAACTTACAAATCATTATGATAGAGCCTATGAATTCATGCCTAACTAATAATAAACATGCCATAATCAACTTAACACTATATACTTATACCTAACCAACTATAAATAATCAATAAATTTCATAACATAATGTTTATTTTTACAAAACACAATATATTGAGATTCATCAATTTGTAACTTCTATCATGCTCATTCAAATACCATTCGCTATCATCACTTCATCATCAAACAGACAATTAAACCAAGACACGAACAATATCTTACTTGAACAAATCAAACCCTTGACGACCAAAACAGAGGCAACCTTCCTTAATAACACCTCATATCTTCATACACAGAAACATCACTTCCAGTTCCAGCATCTTGACGAATGTCCCCTTTGGACTTCATACGGTCAACAAAAGTCACCTACGCAGGCCACAGATGATTAGGAAGGAATCGATTTAAAAAAACAAAATTAGGATGATATTTCATTTAAACAAAGAATTGTACTTGTTATCAGATTAATTATTTGTTTAGAGATATAGAGATGAAAGCATACCTGCAAGAAGATTGGGATGGTGTAGCTGATTAGAGAAGATAAGAGATTAGGGTTTAATAAATGAAATCCAACCTTTTTAGTGATATAGAGATGAAATCCTTACCACGGTCGCAAGAATCGAGATTGTGTGTGAGCAGATAGAGAACGCAGAAACCCTAGATGGAGGAGAAAAGTGAAGTTATTAGAATTTTCATTGTACCAAAACAGAGAACAAATATTGACATTAATTGGTATACCAAATTTAACACAGTTCGCGGCGGTGTTGGTCTCTTATTTTAGGGTTGACGGCGAAGTAGCGGCGGAGTCCGGTGGTTTAGAGAGAGAGAGTTGAGAGAGAAATGGATAGTGAGAGAGAGTGGAATTGACTGTTTGAATTTTGAAAATGAATTCAGGAATATATTTGAGAGAGAGGAGGAGGATTAAAGTTATGATTTGAATTTTGAAATTGATTTTGAAATTCCCTCCTTAAAAAATTCTATTATATACAATATATTTTTTCATAATAATAAAATATTAAAAAGAGAATTATGACATCAGCAGAGACAAGTGGCATACCTTAATGGTTGACACATAGGCAGATTTACATCAGCCAATAATCTCTTATTATGGATAGTATATATGTTCTTATTTTTGAAAATCAGATACTAAATATGATCATTTAGTAATCTTCTTATTTCCATTATTTTGTTGTTTTTTTACTAATCCGGTTATGATTACATCAACAAAATAGGATGGATTTGGTTCCGGCATGCGTGAGGTTGCTTCGTGATAATGAAGCCAAAGTACGTACAACAGCCACTGGTAAACTCACCAAATTCTCGTGCATTCTTAGTCTGAAACTTACTGTTCAACATATTCTTCCATGGGTCAAGGTAGTGTGTTTTATAATTTTATATTTTTCATTTAGTTTTCTTAGCTTTTCTTATTAGAATCACTATGGGTTCGCTTGATGCAGCTGCTACATGTGTCAAACTTGAGAACACAAAAATTAATGAAGATCTGACTTCTTTATCATCTTCAGAAATGCACGATGATGAGAAGGAAATGGTTCACAAAAAGTTAAACGATCAAACGGTGGCCACCGCTTCTTGTGGTGATGTTGATTTAGCACCAAAGTCTAAAGAGGCTTCTTTTACCCGTATCCTTTTTAACCAACTTTTATAATTGTAACTGGACATATATTGTGATCGATGACCAGAGATGTGTTTTCCAGAGGATTCATGAAGAAACATTCTAAAGGTATTAGGATTACATGATTATTATTATTTATGGTGTTAGATTGATAATTGCAGTTGGATTCATGCCTTAGGTGAAGACAAACAAGGTCTAATACCCCAAGGGCTGGGATCTTGTGGAGCCAACTCCTAATGAATTGTAGAAAAAAATGAGAGAAGGTTTAGTTTATTTATTCATAAATAATTTTTTAATTAATGTCACGTTTTCGTAAAGCTATTTATTTAATTTGCAAAACTTTGAAGATTAGTGTAGCATGAAAATAGTTAAAAGAGCATCCGATTTTGATCAACACCATGCAATATTAGAGGTGTTCATGGTCCGGTTCAAACCAGATCTAACGGTTTGGTTTAAAACTAGTCCTACATAAGGGACCGAATCAAACCAAACAAGACTTGTTTAAACGAGTCAACTAATTGTGTATTATTGGTATTGTGTGTGTTTGCTCGGGCATTTTGGTTGTAGGTGTTCGTGTGGACCAAAGTTCCCATTCCGGCGACCTTCCAATCTTTATATCAGATGATCTTGCACTGCTTCAGTTTAGGCCTTTATGCCTGGTTAAGAAAAAGGAACAACTGTTGTACGCCATTTACTTTATAACTACTTCAACTTTATGGCTGCATCGCAACAACAAACTTTTCCATGGGAAGAGTTTGTGGACGAAATCAAGGTTGTGACCTTCTGGCGTGTAACAAGGAGGCTCAAAAGAGGGCAGACATCAGTCTGACAATTGGAGTAGGTTCAAGAATTTAGTCTAAGTTTGTTTTTTCGCATGTTGTATTTCATTCTGTACTATTGTGGGAGTACTAGGGTTGTTTAGCTGCTTGCTAAAGTCCCTGTTTGTATTATGTTCTACTTTATCACATAGTAGATCTCTCATCTTAGTCTAAATTTATTGTTAAATTGTAGTTTGATAAGGATTTGATCACCCAAGATGGTTTGATGAACCGAGTCCACCAGAACAGTAAACAACATTGCCTTAGATATACTTTTTAGTGTATATGTATATATTGTTTTCCTTATATGTAGTTATTCTTGTTGTAAATTTGTTATATATTGTGAGTAATGAATCAATTCAATTCACGTTGAATGGAACATTTAATATAGAAACATTCGTTGTTTAATAAAATGTGGTATGTAAAATTTCTAAAAACTACACGTGTTTTTACACAAGTTTTACGTCTAGTAGCTTGTAATAGATCACACTATGAATCGAGAACTCTAACCGAATAAGTCTGACTACAACCTAGCTATATAAGCTTGTGAAAGAAAGACTAGTTCGTCAACGAATAACTCATATGAGATCAATAATAGTATATTGCATCACATATCTACTAATTTGAAAAAAAAAGATTACTGAATGTCAATAGTTGCAAAAGCAAAAGAGAAAGTGCGATGGAATTTAACACATCTACGACAACGTTAAATTTATTATGTTACACACAGTGGAAGCATATGTCAACGTAAGTTTACTAAACAATTAATGACTTAATGTTTTGCGTCACTGGCTAAAGCTATCATTCAAACTCAACATTTTTGAAGATGTTTCGGTATATGTTGTAAACGATAGGTTCTTTTCATATATGATGGGTCCGGTATTAGTTTGAACGGTAGAGGGAATGTGTGACATTCGTATAGCTTCTAGCTCTGTAGCTACTTCTTTCATTGTTGGTCTATACCTTCCATTCAAATTTAAGCATCGCATTGCCAGGCTAGCTACAACCAGAAGTTCATCCCTAGTACCCTCTTTAATCACCGTTGCATCAAAAATAGACATAGCACGCCCTTCTTCCATAGCCAACATAAAGTGTGTAGCCAAACTTCTATGTTCACCAAATCTAGTTTGGGAAATTGGCCTTTCTCCGGTTAAGAGTTCAACTAAAACAACTCCAAAACTATATACATCACTTTTTTCAGTGAATTGACTAGATTGGAAATACTCAGGATCAAGGTAGCCAAACGTACCTTTAACTAAGGTAGTCAAATGGGTTTGCTCTACTGAAACAAACCTAGAAGTTCCAAAGTCTGAAACTTTTGCCCTATATTTCTCATCCAAAAGTATATTAGTGGTTTTAATGTCTCTATGGTATATTGGAATGGAAGTTGCTGAATGCAAGTAAGCAAGTGCTCCTGAAACCTCTGTAGCTATCTGTAATCTCATGTTCAAAGAAATTGGGAATCCGTCTATTCCCTTGTGAAGTCGATCGTACAAGGTGCCATTTGGAATGAATTCAGAAACAAGCAAAGGGACGTCTGTCTCTAAGCAACATCCAAATAGTTTGACCACGTTTCTATGATTAACTTGGGATAGAATAACCACCTCATTAATGAATTGTTCTAATTGACTCTCATCAACAACCTTTGATTTCTTGATTGCTACAATCCTACCATCCACTAACATCCCTTTATACACTGTACCTTGTCCTCCACGTCCCAGAATTCTATTCTCATTGAAGTTGTCTGTCGCCTTCTCTAGCTCATGTGATGTGTAAAGTATGGTTTTACCAACTAAAGACGGGTCAGCTTCTTCTTGTTGCTTTAAAAGTAAACCACCATTTCGTTTAAAGAACCTTTTTCTTTGTCTCCTTTCTTTTACTTTCTTGATCCATTTGTACAATGCGTAGATGTTTGCGACAAGAAAAAGTACACCCACACTTAGGCTAACACCTGAATCAAGGACAATGCAAGATTGCAAGTTGGTAACTAATCTAACATATTAAACTAAGTCAATTATTTATGTTGTGCTGCCTTTTATTGTTCTCTTTAGGGAATATGCCACATAATAGTAATGAAGTTTTAGGAGTGTTCCAATTAGGTCACTAATAAAATTTATTGTTTCAATTAGATCATTCTACTTTATTTTGGTGTTCTAATCTTAGATATTTTACCTGAATAGCAGGTCATAGTCTTAGATGGCATTTATTTTTGGTTAGTTGTTTATCTTCTTTAATGACTATAATTTAAATGATTTTGGTATAGGAGTAATTTGTAATTTCTTTCATTAAAAATTTACTGATATCTAACTATTTTTCAAGATTTTATAAAAATTTTGATAACTTTTTAGAGATTTTGAAAAAAAAATCACATTTTTTTATTTTTTTCGCATTTTTTTAACTTTTCTACAATTTAAAAAAAAATTTAAATCTACTTCGCATTTTTTTCTACCCCATTTGGCATTTATGTGCCATGTCAACAAATTTTTTAAATAAAAAACCTAAATAAATGCCATGGAGGATGGATAACCTTCTATTTAGGTAAAATATCTAGGATTGAAATATCAAATGAAACTTGAATGACCTAATTGGAACAAAAAAAATTATTAGTGACCTAATTAGAACACTCTTGAAACTTGGTTACTATTGTACAAAGTTAACCTTTCTCGTTATTTATAAACATAAAAGTTGTCCTTAAATGCTACTGCCCTCAAGGGTTGCCTATTTGATATTTTTGGCAAAAACAAAGGACACACAAATACATCTAAGGTGGAAGAATAAAAATCTAAATTAAACCAACTTAATCATGTATTAAGATATTGTACTTTAAGACTATGGGGTGTGGAGAGGTTTGGGTTGGGGGCATTGCTCGACACCTGGTGAGGGTGAGATCCACAAGCTAATACTCAAAAACTAGTGGTGTGGTGGGCCGTCGCTTAGCTGTGCGTGGCAACCATGTGGATTTTTTTTTTGTTTAAACTATTTACTTTGAACCAGCCAACCACAGCCCGCCACGTCACCCAGCCCCCTGTGCCACGCCAGGCAAAATATCACGCCAAGCCGACAACGCCAAACAAAATGCCTAGCCGAGCTGGTGTAGCCGGCATTAGACCCCCTTCAACGCCACAACCCACGCCCCATACCCACCGGTCTAAGAACACTTGCCACTCCAAATATCATAAAAGGTCATACTGGGAATGCTAAATAAATCAACAGAGTATACTTGTCATTCATCTCTTGATAAAGTCTTCATTTGTCATCATATAGTAAACTTGTGATCCAAAAGACCAAAACATTCTAGAGAACAGGCAAAGCTTACCTAGAATAACACCCATGGATGATTTGCTTCCAAAACCTGTTGGAGAAACATTAGGTCTGCAAGTGAAGTTTGTTACTTTAGTACTCGACCCATCCCCACCATATATTATATCATAGTTACATGAGGAATCAGGGCAGCTTGCACAGTCTTCAATTACTATACACGCATTATACATACAAGAAATTAAAAACCAGTAAAATAAATTATTAACAACATGAATAAGAAGATGCTATAATACCTTCACATCCATCAGATAAGTAAGGGTTTCCTTTGTAACCTATATGACGGGAACATTTCTGTGACTCCACAAAAGTACCATTACCCGTATCCAGTTCCATATTCATATGGTCCGAGGCTCCTCGACAGCAACTTAGTGTGGCGTTGTGTGGAAAGGTCCACATAAGGGACATGGGTACATAAGCGTTGTTAGCCGCAACAGATTGGACAGAAAAGGTTTGTTTTAGATATGAATCTTCATCCAGCAAGAAAGCATACGCACAACCTCCATCTCTACCCAGACCCGCGATATTTATACTGTACGACTTAAGAAAATGTGGAACTGTCGTTTGGCAACAAGAAAAGCCAAAACAGTAGTTGTTTATTTCGGTAACATTCTCATTCAGACAAGAAGTGGAACACCCGGTGAGCGCACTCCCGTTTTCCATCATAACTGCATTACCACACCCGTCAAAAACAAATCTATTGTGATAACTGCAAAACAGGAAGGGAGTCCTATCAAGATCGATGCTCATGAGCTGACTGGTTTTCTGAACGGGATTTTGGCAATCAAAGATTCTTGGTGTACTAACAATGATTGTTTGATTATGTAAGTCTACCCTCAAGATTTCCAGGTGGTTGAGTGCAGATAGATATGGCCTGGAGGAGTTGCAATCAACGATGTACCATGGGTTCACAGAACAATCTGCACCGATTCCAAACGGGTATGGAATCGTCACGTTGTTCCCACATGTATCATTGCACCCTGTCTTGGCGTATTTTGAAACAGAGATTGATGTTATTGAAAGGGAAATGAGTAGATACAAGTAAGGATGAAATAACTTCATATTTGTAAAGAAGGATTATTGAAATATTGTGGGTACGAATGGAGAGAAATGCACTAGAGACCAACGAGTCTATAAATATTGCGGTTAGCAATGATTGGTGAGAATTGTTTAATGATAGAAAAACTGTTAATAATATTGTTGTTACACGGTCCAACTAATTATGCTTGACATTAATATCATTGTGTGGTTGTTATTAAAGAATATTGAAAGGATAACACTTGTTTAATATTCATTTTTTTGGTTTGGTTTTTTAGTGATTCCAACACATATTCAGTTATTTATAATAAAATTGTAATCACTAGAAAATAATATTTATATTCATTAAAAATATAATAAAATCTGATTTGTTTTGATAAAAGATATATCAAGTATTTCATTTTGGCTACTTTGGAGGTGTACTAACAATATTCCACAGCAAACCAATAAAGATGTTCAAGGCAATGAACGACATCAAAGCAAGCTAACTCAAACATAGATGCATCCAAATTGAAATGGTTGGATTGGCAAACTTGGTGTAATTTTAATTCAAAGTATGAAGTTGTAAGGTGTATTGGAGTTTGGGTCCTTTTTCCGACTAGCTACTTGCTTGAAAGGCTATATGTATATATAGGGACTGGATTATATATAAAGAAGAAAAATCACTACAAGAATGGGAGGCCATTAGCGGCGACACCATTAGCGGCGACAGGCCTATTATATCCGCTATTGGTCGATTCGCGTGACAGACCATGAGACTAAACCCCAGCCGTTGATCAAAATCCTGATCTAACAGTTGGGGATTTAAAAAGCAATACCGGTGACGCTTTATAGTTCATTACCGGCGACAGCTGTCTCCCCTAAAAGTGTGTGTCCCACATTAAATCCCAGCCATAGAAATCTTATCCTGGTTAACCTAATCAATAGCGGCGACAGGATGTCGCCGGTAAAAGTGTAAACGTAACATCTGCTTTATCAGCGCCTTTCCCTCTCTCCTCTTCACTTTTCCCACCAAAACTCTTGCTTCCACCGCCGGAGACACTCGTTTTTTTGCCCAATCGGTTAGTTTAACTTGTTTTATGTTACATTTCTTCTCTACATTTGTTATATACATGTTATAGGCTTTAATTTTTGCTCTTTTTTGTGTATTTTTGTGTTTGTGGAAGAAATATCGGATCACCACCATCTCGAATCCGGCACCACTTCGTCTCCTCGGTCTTCATCTCCTTGAAACTTGAAAAATACGGTTAGTTTTTTTTTTTTTTTTTTTTTTTTTTTTTAAGTTTAGAAATTGTATAATTTTTTGTTTAGGTATGTAAATGTATAATTTTTGGTTTAGGTGTATGTAAGCATCTCGAATACGGTTTTTTTTTTTTTTTTTTTTTTTTTTAAGTTTAGAAATTGTATAATTTTTGGTTTAGGTGTATGTAAGCATGTATGTGTGTATGTAAGTCTATGAATTAATGTATATAGGTGTATGTTAGTATGCCAAATGTATAATGTAGGTGTATTTGATAAAAATGTGTATATGAAAATCTATTGATTTGTGTATTTTGGTGTATGTAAGCATGTATGTGTGTATGTAAGTTTATGAATGTATGTATGTAGGTGTATGTTAGTATGTAGGTGTTTATAAATGATGCACAATTGTGCATGTAAATGTTTGTAATTGGTGAAAATGTGTATGTTATTATGTATGTTTGTATAAAATATGCAAATGTGTATGTAAGTAAGTATAAATTTTGTGTTTTTGGTCAAAATGTGTGTTTGTAGGTATGTATGTGTACGTATGTAAATGTGTCTTTATAAGTATGTATGTGTGTTGGTAGTATGTTTATGTGTAAGTTTGAAAAAAAAAGTTTAAGTTTGATAATTAGTATGTTTGTGTTTAGGTTTGAAAACATTTATATTTAACTTTGAAAGATATATATCAGTTAGGAAATACCCTCCTTGAATTAAAATTATCATTTAAAACATAACGAACATAGAAAATACCCGCCAAAATTGAAATCACCATTTAAAACAAAAGGAGCTAACAAAATGAAGAACATTACATATTTAAAAAATTGTGTCTGATATTGAATTCATCATTTCAAACATAACGAGCTAAGAAAACACCCAATCGAAATTGAAATCATGATTTAAAACATAACGTTCCACCCAAAATTTAAAACAATCATTAAGAACATAACAAGCTTAAAAAATTGTGCCCGTGTTTGAATTAATCATTTTAAACATAACGAGCTTAGAAATACCCGCCCAAAATTGATTTAGAAATTAATTTCGGGTTGTCCCCGTTTATCTTGGGACTGCTTTTTGAATACTTTATCTCATTTAGGATGTGAATGTGTATTACATGATTGTTTGTTTAAGAAGGATTCGGTTATCATTTTCTCTTTGCTCCTCAGGTATATATATCATTACATATATACTTGGGAGCTAAGAGGAAATGCTGCCGAATTTTTTTTAAACAAACAATCATGTAATACACATTCACATATGAGATAAAGTGTTCAAAAAGTGGGTTTAGCAGCCTACCCTTGTCTTGTTAATCCTAATTTAGATTTTCTTTCAGTTGCATAATGCCTATCGATAAAAGTTGGATTGATTCCCCATGTCATTCACCTCACTACAAGCAAGGACTCAAGTCATGTATCGATGTGTGTGAAAGAGTGATAAAAAACCACGATGAAGTTAGATGTCTGTGTACCCAATGTAAAAATTCCGGCTTAAAAACTATGGCAGAAATGAAATACCATTTGCGTATTAACAGTTTTTGGAAGGAATACACGAAGTGGACCAATCACAGGGACACGAATCCAATTGCAGAAGTAAACGATGTTGCGCCACAAGACGGTATGGTAAACGTTATTGAAGACATTAGGGGGGAGCGTATGGAAGAAGATACATAGCTTAACCAAGAGAACTCGAATGGAGATAGTAGCGGTGTTGTTGATGATTTTGAAGACCTGGTAAAGGAAGTTGAAACAGAATTATATCCTGGTTGTACCAAGTTTTCTTCTATCGACTTTTTAGCAAAGCTTTTGAATATAAAGGATACGTACCATTTGCAAAATGAAGCAGTAGATCGACTCCTCTCGTTGTTGCGAGAGTCAATGCAAGAAGGCAACAAGATTCCCCCTTCGTATTATGTAGCTAAGAAGACATTTAAGAAGATTGGTTTGGCATATGAGATGATAGATGTGTGCACAAATGATTGTGCTCTCTTTTGGAAAGAAAACGAGTCCTTGCAAAATTGTCCCGTTTGTAATGAGAGTCGATGGGTCGATAAAGACACAAAAGGCACGAAGGTGGCTCGTAAGGTGTTACGATACTTTCCTTTGATGCCTAGACTACGACGTTTGTATTATTCAAGGCACACAGCAAAAGATATGATATGGCATAGTACCAGACGATCGGAAGATGGGACTATGCGTCATCCAGTTGATGGATCTGCATGGCAAGACTTTGATAAAAAGTACCCAAACTTCGCGATGGAGCCACGAAATGTTCGCTTAGGGCTTGCAGCTGACGGTTTTAATCCCTTTAACAACGGTAGTGGATCCTTGACTCATAGCACATGGCCGGTTATACTCACCACATATAATCTGCCTCCCTGGCTATGCATGCGAGAGTCCACATTCATGTTGACCTTGTTAATTCCTGGCCCTAAATCACCGGGGAAAGACATGGACGTTTTCCTTAGACCGTTAGTGGATGAGCTTAAGCAATTGTGGCAGACAGGTGTACGTACTAAAGACGCAGCAACAAACACATACTTCACAATGAAGGCGACGTTTTTATGGACCATAAATGACTATCCAGCCCGTAGTAGTCTATCAGGTTGGAGCGGACAAGGCTACATGGCATGCCCAACTTGTAACCAAGACACTCCTTCAATACGTGTAACTGGTAAATGTGCTTATGTTGGTCATCGCCGGTTCTTAGATGCCAACCACCCTTGGAGAACAAGTCTCGACTTTAACGGGAGACCCGAGACACGAGACCCTCCGAGACAGTTTAGCCCAGCTGACATAGAAGCTCAACTCGGTCGTTTAATTAATCGTCTACCAGGCAAGCATCCAGATTTTGGAGGTGGGAGGATAACCCGATCAGATTTCGAGTTGAACTGGTCCAAAAGGAGCATATTTTTTGACCTTGAGTATTGGTCTTCTCTGCAGCTGAAACATAACTTAGATGTAATGCATATAGAGAAAAATGTGTGCGATAGCTTGCTCGGTACTCTTCTAATGAATGATAAGAGCAAAGACACGCCAAATGCGCAGTCCGACTTGGAAAAACTAAACATTCGGCCGTCACAATGGCTGAAACAATCGGGTGGCAAGTTCTTAATTCCCCACCCAAAGTACTCATTCAAGTCCGATGATCGAAAACTTTTTTGTCAGTTTATAAAAAATATTAAATTACCAGATGGGTTTGGATCTAATATCAGTAAGAGGGTGACAGATAACAATGCTAACATTACCGGGTTGAAATCTCATGACTGTCATATCCTCATGCAACGTTTGATACCGATTGGGGTTAGAGGGCTTTTGACTAAAGATACATCTACACCAATAGTAGACCTTTGTATGTTCTTTAAGCAACTTTGCTCTAGAACACTATCGGTGGATGATATGAAGAAAGCAAAGGATGACATTGTTACCATCTTATGCAAGTTAGAGATGATCTATCCACCTGCGTTTTTTGACATTATGGTTCATTTACTTGTGCATTTACCTGAGGAAGCGATTGCGGGAGGTCCAGTAGCTTTTAGATGGATGTATCCATTTGAAAGGTACATGAAAAAACTAAAGAACTATGTCAAAAACCCGGCAAGGCCGGAAGGTTGTATAGCTGAAGGTTATGTGTTTGAAGAAGCTCTAACATTTTGTTCAATGTACCTTAAAGATGTTCAGACTAAGTTCAATCGCCCAGATAGAAACGATGATGTCGTTGTTGAAAAAAGAAAGTTATGGGTGTTTGAGTCCAAATGTCGTCCTGTTGGCGTAAGAAAGGACAAATATCTATCATTCATCGAAAAAAGCAAGATGGAATGGTTTGTCCTCGAAAACTGCGCAGAAGTTAGGGAATACATGAAGTGAGTGCTTCTATCTTTAACATTTCATAATCTGTTAATTGGTATTTTTCATTCCTTTCTTATATTTGTCATCAATGTAGTGAATTCAAACATACACATCACCAAGATGATCTTAAAACCAAATTTCCGGGATGGTTTCTCCATAAGGTATAATACATATATAACACTCATTACTCTACACTTGCTAGGTAATAGATATATAACAAACATTATTACTCTATATTTGTTAGGTCCATTCGATGAAAACACAAAATTCTCCTGAATTCCACCCGAAGTTGTATGCTCTTTCAATTTATGCGAAAATGAATGCTTACACTTACACTGCTTGCATAGTCAACGGTGTTAGGTTTAAGACACTTGAACGTGATGCAAAATGCGCAACGCAAAACTCTGATGTGGAAGTGGTTGGAGAGAACGGTGTGAAATTTTATGGCCAATTAGAAGAAATTATTGAGTTGCGTTATACAAATGATTATTCCACTGTCCTATTTCGGTGCAACTGGTTTGATACTCAAAGGGGTGTAAACCATGACAATAATATCACCAGTATAAGCACTGAACATGAATGGGACAAAGACGATCAACTCATATTTGCTTCGCAAGCCAAACAAGTGTTCTTCATCCAAGAAACGTCTCGAAACCAAAAAAATAAACATAGGTGGGTAGTCGAAAATGTTAATCATCGAAGAATTTGGGATCGGCCATTAAGTGATGACCGCGTCAATAAGGTTCAAAATGTTGACAAGCGCTTAGAAGATAGTGACGTTGTTGACAACATCTCTTCATATGACTGTCCACTTGTCATTGACTTGACCCAATACTTTCAAATTGGATCTTCTCATGTTACTGCGGGTGAGCCTTCAATTGAAGTTGATCCCCCAACGGCCACCGTCGATGAAGTGTTTGAAGTCGAGACTGATTCTGATGAGGTCGAGGCTGATTATGATGAGGATGATCCCGATTATGTGGAGTCTGACTAAAAGAAAAGTTATTGTAATTTATATTGATTTGTAATTGATAAACACTTGTTTGAAATATTTATTTGAATTTGAGTTACCGTTGTTGTACTTTCACTTAATTTCTATTAGATACACATGCTGTAACATTTGTAACTTTATAGGGATTATGTTTTCGATATTGTTGATATTTGCTTATCTGATGGCTGATGTGGCCCCCTGGGGACATGGGGGTGACGGCGCTGGTGATCCACCGATTCCTCCTGGTGGATTTCGTGGCACACACGAGACAGACGATAAGTCTTTTACTAAATTATTTTGTAGTCCTTATATTTTATATATTATTAATGTTGTTACTAATTATTTTTGTTTTAATTGCAGCGGTTCCCCCGAAGAGGGTTAGGGGGAAAGCCAAAAAAGAGAAACTAAGGCGTCTGGTAAAAGCGGGGGGGCCTGTATCGCTTACATTTGACAGGCAGGTCACGTATACCCCTGTTGGTAAAACAAGAGATCTGTTTTCACGGGAGGCCGGCCTGTATATGTGGCGATCCATCCCGTTTGATAAAATTGGATGGGATAACGTTGAACAACATTACAAGGATGCCCTCATGAACCACTTACGGGTAAATAAGTTATATGCATAAAATTTTATCAAATATTTAAGCACATGCAAATCTAATTTATATATGATATTTTAACTTTTTTATTTAATTTGTAGGAAAATTTCAGTTTTGATGAAGTAGAACGTGATTTAGAGGCCAAAAACTTGACGGGTGGCATTAGGGCTGTGCTTATGAAGCGGTACTCTGACCGCAAGTACGATGCTAAAAAATTATTTAAGAGCAAGGGAGGTTACAATGATCTTGAGAGTGTAAGGGCATACCATCCCGCGGATATGCCCTATGATAACTGGTTGAGAACCATCGAAGGTTTCCGGGACGCAAAATATATTAAAAGAAGCAAGGCCAACACACTAGTACGCGAGAAACAACAATTCCCATACCGTGGGGGGACATCGTCGTACGGTAGCACCGCCTATAAAAATGTAATGTTTTATGTATGTGTGCGTGTGTGTAAGCTTTTTTTTATTTAATGTCTAATCTAAGTTTAATGTTAAACAGGATATGGATTGGGTACCTACGTACGCTAAAACCTACACGGACAATCAAGGGAATTGGGTTGATCCGATTGCTGAACAAAATTACGTAAGTATTTCTTTTAAGTATTATTTTATATAACAAATATATATATATATATATATATATATATATATATATATATATACACATATAGATTTAATCATCTTCGTAAAATACAGCGAAACATACAACAGGCCACAAGTGAATGGAGCGGTGAGGATCCGCCAATTGCCCCGTATCAGGAAGCGTTAGGTGAGCGGCGAGGATGGTACCGCGGGATGGGGCCTAAACCTTCTTCCAACACGTCCTCGCAGTCGTGATCTAACATGTCGTCTTCGCAAGCTCGGACGTAAGAACCCTTTTCCGAGGTAAACTACGAAATTTATAAAATGACAAACGAATGCATGTTTCCTTGTTAAATATATGCTAATATACGTTTTGATATCTATTATTGTAGGATTTTGTTAACAGCTTGTTCCAAACCCCGTCCTTTTTGAACCAACTTAACAACTATCTTGCTTCACAAGGAAAAGGAAAAGGAAAGTCAAAAGACTACGATTCTGATGACTTATTCGATAATGAATCCAGCGAAGGCGAAGTGTGACTTGTTTTTTTTAATGTATGATTTAATTAAACGTTGTAGGATTATAATGTATGACTTAAACGTAGTTTTTAACTATATTAAGTTTAGTATATGTTGATTATGTTCATGGCGTATGCTTGCGTTGTTTGAAAATATGCAGGTTTTGTTTTTTCGGCCGTAAAGCTGGCTGGGCAGCTGTATATACAGCTGCTGTATTAAAAAAAACAGACTTTTAGCGGCGACAGCTGTCGCCGCTATTGACCTTCATCCTTTACCGGCCAAGACTTATACCGGCGACACTTTTAGCGACGACAGATGTCGTCGCTAAAGATTGAAGATCAATACCGGCGACATGTATCTTTAGCGGCGACAACAAGGCAATAGCGTCCGAGCAATACCGGCGACTCAATACCGGCGACATGTCGTCGCTAAAGGTAAATAGCGGCGACAAATGTCACCAATACCGGCGACAGCTGTCGCCGCTAAAGGTGCCCCGTCCTTGTAGTGAATTGTCTGAAGGATGGAAAGATATATGAAGAATTGATCTTGTTGGTTGAGATTAATTCTTCTCAAAATCTTAAAATCAAGTAACAAAAAAATCATGACAGGATAAAATTGGAATAGTCACAATTTTTTACTTTTGAATTATCATTTCTGATGATTTTGAAATAGTTATAGTTACCCATACGTTAATATTTTTTAATGAACTATATCATAAAAACAAACATTTATTATTAGGGCTGTCCAAACTGCTCGATAATCGAGGATCGCTCGACGATCGCTCGAAAAATGCCCGAAAAATATTCGTTCGATTCACGCTCAGTTTGTAAATGAGTCGCTCGGCTCGGTTTGATTTGAAAACGAGTCAAGCATGAGCAAAGATCCGCTCGCTCGTCGATCGCTCGGTTTCGCTCGAATTATTTTTATTTAATAATTAATATATATATAATTAATATAAGCTTAAGCAGCCCATAAAAATACAACGTCCAATCATACTTAGCCCATAAAAATACTTAGCCCATTCCTTACCCTAAATCTAATTCCTAATTCCCCTTCACCATTTTTCCAAGCCTAACACAGCACAACCACACACTCATGCTCAGACGCTCAGTTGCACACACTCACGCAGTCACACTCAATTGCAGACACTGCCCTAGCTCCGGCGACTGTCCTACCTCCAGCGACTCCGCTACATCTTCATCCCCAATTTGAATCTTCAAGTAAAGGTCAGTTTTCTTATATGGATCGAATTTATGTTTTAAAATAAAGAGTTTTGCTTCACATACTTTCCAATCTATTATATGATTCTGAATAATCTTGAAGGAAATTATAATTATATGGGTCGGTTTTATGTTTTGATAAACTGTGTACAGGTTATACAATGTGTATAGTTAAATTGTTTAATCGAACCCGAAATCATATGTGTACAGTGCACACAGGTTATACCTATTTTAATGTAGGTGTAGGACCATGTTTCATGTGAGATTAGTTCAAGATGGGAGATATTAGAGAGATAAACAAACACTTCTTTGTATTAATTGGTAGTAAAACATTACAAATCTGCCCGATTACATGATAACCGAACTAATACCAAAGGAGTATACATCCGGGGAGAGACCAAGTGGTGATCTCTCCCCCACATAATAGAACTCGCTGTGAACTCTCTCAAAGGAGCTCACTCACACTAACTCTCTCTTATGCAAATGAAAGACAAGGGGTGTTATTTATAGCCACACCCATTTTACTTGCACACACACACGGTCAAACACATAACCCTCTCGTTTGACCACTTCAAACGAGCGGGTTAATACACATTCGTTTGACCGTTTCACTAACTATTACAAATTCAGCATAAAATAAATCTAATCTATTCGACAAGCATCGGACACAAAATCTGCATCAACAAATTCCCCCTTGTCCGTTGCTGTCGAATGCTGAAAATGCAACTGCAATCGATCTTCAGTTAAGTATTCATCTTCTCTGTATTAACAAATTCCCCCTTGACCGATGATCCAGGTAAGTAGTATCTTGACGCTCCTTGTATAATATTTCCCCCTTAAAGTACGCGTATCCGTGTTCGGTGTTGTGCAATTTCCTCACAAGGCTCAATTGACCGATCTTCCGCTGATCTTCCAATACTCCAACCGGCATTTGATAAGGGTTCCATTCTTTAAAAACTGCATCAACAAATTCCCCCTTGTCTGTTACTGTCTTCGGTCTTCAATCTTCCGTCTCTAGTGTTTAAGCGTCCAGGTGCTTCCAGCATGAATTCCTCGGTAAAAGCAGTAACAAGCGATGCGCTGAAATCGCAACGCTTGATGCGCATCATTGTCATCATAGAATATATCATGCCGGAACAGCTTGCTGATGTCGTTCGCCGACATATTCACGATCCACATCGGATCTTGCATCCGAAAGTTTTCACGATCGCCATTAAACACAATCACCGCTTCATGAGTATCCGAATCGTAACACCATAACCTCATATCATCAAGAAAGTTATGTTTCATCGGCATTAAAGGGATCTTGTCCATAACCTTCGCGGGCTGATAAACAAGCTTGTATGGCGCCGTATTGGTCAATGGATCCAAAGTGAACTTTATCTGTTGATAGATGGGGAACTGAGGCTTGTACGACTCGTCTTTCCATCCTTTCCTTTTGTTAAAATTTATCTTGCGTGCGAAAAATGTAGCTCCTTCGAAGTTTGAACGATTAACAAGCTCAAGCTTCATCAAAGCTGCAACGTTGTAAAATGGTAAGGACAATATGCTCAGCAACGACCTGAAATATTAAATACCGAATTCCCGTTTGATGGCCACGCAGTGGATTTCCTTGATGAACATACAGCTCAGAATTCTTCCATGAGGCTTGACCTTTTCAAACTGTAGAAAATCAACTTGTACTTCCGGCGGTGTAGGCTTTTCAATATTTGATAAGAAACGTTTTCTCCATTCCTCGAATGAATCAGTTGGATTATCAGAAGACGCCCGATTCTTCAATTGTTCATCAATGTCTTCCTGATTCTCTTTCATCCATTCTTCATCAAATGGATCAAACTCCATTCCGTCGGCACGAACATAAGTTGTTTTGCTGGTTTACCCTTCAAACACAATCTCTTCAATGTTTTCAACATTTTCAGTTTCTGGTTCAACCGGCATTTTATCAATTTCAGCATCATCAACTTCTTTCATCACATTCAAAGCTAACAATTGCTCATGTGAAAGATCCGAGATAATTTCTGCTTCTTCAAGAATCTCTCCAGTGATAGGATGAATAGCCTGCAAAGTAAGGTCAGCTGTACTAGGAACAGAAGATGTACTCGGTAGAGAGATTTTGATGTAGAAAATGCTTTCAAGCTGTTGTATTTCTTCAACGGTTCCACTGGAGGTTCCTTGCGTAGATCTAAGTTGCGCAGGCTTAAAGACAACTAATTGTGTAGAGGCAGAAGCTGGCGGTTGTTCTGAAGTGGCAGAAGGATCGGGGTTCCCTTGATCTTCAGGATCATCATCCTTTTTCTTCAACACTTCTTGTTGCTTGCAATGATCATTCCATAGAATATTGAGCCTCTTTCTAACAAACTCAGTGCCTTCACTAATTTTCTTCACCCCATCAGCTATAGTGGTGTTTCGAGAGTCGTACCACTCTTTCATATAATCATGCCTTTCTTTGAGGGACTCGGCCAACTTCTGAAGTTTAGAGTTGCTTTCTTTCATGCGATTCATTTCTATCCCACAAGTATTATCTGCTGCACGCATCTGTTGCAACTGTCTCTCTCTCACTTCGTCGGCAGCTTTCAAACGAGCATTTTCAGCTTTCAATTGCTCTATTTCTATCTGTTGGCGAGTGATCTCTGCTGCATGTCACCCAATAGTGGAATTTAACGTGTTAATTTTCAACTGTTGCTTGATTGAGTATGCTCTAGTGGCTTGTATCACTTCAGTATGCCTGTTGATCTAACCTGCAGCAGCTTGAAGTTGAGAAAATAAGAAGTCTACCTTTTAGTCTTGATTCATCCGAGAAAAGATAGTCTGTCTGCGCTCTGCGGTCGGCTGCGATGTAGTTGCACATATGGTAGATGCAATAGAGCGAGTCGGTGCCTGAGGAGTCACTGTAGGAATTTCAGGAGTTGAACTCACTACAGGAGTTGGTTCTGTAGACCTTGGAGGAGATGGAACCATTTCAGAAGCTTCAGAGGCCGTGAATCCAAGGTTTGGATCCATTTCCGCTTCTTGTGTAGGCTCTTGAGGAACGGATTGTTGTGCAGACGAAGAACCAATGTTCTTTCTTGCTTTCTTCTTTCGTTTGACAACCGTTTGCTTCCTCTTTAAGCATTCCGCTTCGGTATCCGAAGGAACGTATTTAGGGTCATTTTCTTGCCTAATCCTCCTGATCCTTTTAACACCACGTTCTTCAAAGTAAACTTCATATCCGGGTTCAGGTGGATTGTCATCAGATTCAGTATCCTCCTCGTCATTACCAGCTGAAGTGCCACCAACTGCACCAGCAGACGATGCACCAGCAGCACCAGCACCAGCATCACCACCATCACCACCTTCGTCATCATCACTGTCACTATCAGACGAATCAGAATCCTCTGGACCAAACTTTTCTACCATCCTTTTCTTTAACTCTGGCTCTTTGTTATCAGATTGGCTGTCATCATGATGCCATTTGTCATCTGCAGGAGCAATGTAGTCTGGTTTGCCAAGAGCCCCGATTAATTTCCTAGGCGGCTTGCTTTCTGTGTATCTCTTTGCTGCAAGGCTCTTGAATATCCTCAAAGATTGCAAGATCATAGATTCTATCTTCAGGATGTCGTCGTCGGCTTTTGGAAGATTAGGATGCTGAACGTTCATGATCATTTGAAGAAACCGAGGACACATCCAGAATTTGTTCTCAGATGTTCGACTACCAGTTCTCGTCATGTTCTCCTTCATGTTGGCAAAGATATACTTTGAGATGCTAAATGGTTTGTTAAGCACCAATGCCACCATGAGACCAACAAGATCATTGCTTGCCATGTCATATCCTGCACGTCTGTTGCTGATACATTGAATAAGTACGTGCAAGAGGAACTTGTAACGCATTGGCAAATCTCCCTTGTTAATTTGAGAACTGAAGATGTCACCAATACACTTCATCCAATTGTAGGACCGTGTTTCATGACCGAAACCATGATTCGCGTGAGATTAGTTCAAGACGGGAGAGATTAGAGATGGATAAACAAAACTCTTTGTATTAATCGGTAGTAAAACATTACAAATCGGCCCGATTACAAGATAACCAAACTAATACCAAAGGAGTATACATCCGGGGAGAGACCAAGTGGTGATCTCTCCCCCACACAATGGAACTCACTGTGAACTCTCAAATAAGCTCACCTACACTCTCTAATTTTCTCTCTTGTGCAAATGAAAGACAAGGGGTGGTATTTATAGCCACACCCATTTTACTTGCACACACACACGGTCAAACACATAACCCTCTCGTTTGACCACTTCAAACGAGCGGGTCAATACACGTTCGTTTGACCGTTTCACTAACTATTACAAATTCAGTATAGAATAAATCTAATCTATGTAGGTCCCGTTTTTCTTGGTGGATCCGGTACGAAAACATATCCTTGTTTACAACAAACACGGTAACGGGTGCGGAATCCCCGTGACGGTGCAAACCAAACACAGTGTAAAACACACACGCGTAACCAAAGATTCAATATCTATTGATTAAGGATGAGAACGGATACAAACATATATAAACAATGTTTTACAGACTCTCTCAAAGTCTCACAGCTCTCATCAGCTTCACACAGAAACTTAAATGAATATATATAGGCAACAGACACAGGTATCGACGAAACCCAAGGATGGCAAGACGAAACATTAAAAGTGATGAAAACCAAAGGCGTTTTGTCACTTAAACATGGCCAAATATGGAGGGTTTCGTCCAAGGTTTTGGCCCAATGTTACGTCAAGGCCCAATGATCAAGGTTCAGCCCAGATGAGAAGCTACGCCCCAGAGAAGATTCGGTTGAATCTTTCACAAATTGTAAGATAAAACAAACTTGTGACGTCATCATGACGTCATCATGACATCATCATGATGATGTCATGATGATGTGTCACCGGGAATAGGTTCTCGGCTCTCCGTGTTTCGCGTGTCGAGCTCTGGGGCGCACGACGAAGGAATGTCTAGACGTCGGGCTTGAGCCGGACCTAACCGTGTCGAAACCGAGTTGAACCGAGCCGAGTCGCGTCCACAAAAAGTGTACCAACAAACTCCCCCTTGGACGCTACTCGTGATGGTTCGTCTTCCATGTCTTTTATATCAGAGGATCTTCAAGGTCTTCACGCGTCGTAAGTAAAAAGTGTACCAACAAACTCCCCATTTTATTTAGGAAGTGTGTTAACAAACTCTCCCTTAAGATAAGCTTTCCTTTGAGTTATGCTCGTGAATCTTTTGATCTTCAATTCTTTATATCCTTGTGGTGTTGATGAAGGGTCAACTGCAACCCAATCATCTTGATCTTTTGAGTGCCTCCACGTCGTGTCTTCATTCCAGAGCTCGTTTTCTATCACGTTCTCTTCGCCTTTAGCTGGTTTGAATGTGGCATCTGCACATACAAGAAAGCTAAACGCGCAATGAGAACAAACGCTTGGAATATAGTAAACATAAACAAACGACACATATGAGATCAAATCTCAATCAAACACCGACCGACAACAGTTTGAAAGTTTAAAAATTGATCAATTTTAATCCTTTAACTTTCAAAACTTGTTAACTTTGACTGTTTATGAAGATGTAATTGTTTTCCGGCTTACAATCAGGATTTTGGGTAGGATAGACTCGAGTTCCAACATCAGTCAATCAAAAATAAAATAGAAGCAAAATCTTTTTGGATTTTATAAAATTTAGATTAAAACACACCTAAAATCTTTTTGGATTTTTTTCATTTTTCAAATGTAAAGACAGAAAGCAATAAATAAATATATACAAAGATGCAGAAATGAAAAGTAGTAAACAAATATTTACAGACATTCTTTTTGCTAGTTTCGAGGGTAAGAGAATCATATCAGTGTACGGTCACGCCAAAAAGCTCTTGTTGTTCATTTAGTTAACATTTAGATAAGCATCCTATAACGATTATCGGTATCGTTGTCCACATAAGCTCAACTTATCATATGTAATCATGGCGAGGGGATACGATTGGTGTATGATTTATACTTACCGACCGGTGTTCATCCACACACGACACATTCCCGTATCAAGGTATGCACGAGGGTTCATCTTACTGGTGAGTATACCATTTATTATCTGTTTAACCGTATATGAAAATGTGAGATACTCACTTATTTTCAATGAAAACAAGCCCTATGTGATAGAATCACTTATTGATGAGGAACTTGATTTTCAGATGCATGAGGGCACAGGAGCAAGTCCGTGAACAGGTCAGTACAAAGTACAGCAAAGAGACGAACTTAACTCCCGGATAAATGTGATATATTATCACTTATTTTGTGGACATGTGATTGTTGATCACTTATTGAGGTCGTATGCAGTATGTACACGTATGTATGGTATCATGGAAGATCTAGACTTCGTCTCCGTTGTTTTTGGTAAAAGAAACAACCATGATACCCAGATGATAAACAGCATAAAGACCACATATCTCAGAACCTCGGCAATCTCTTAAACGAAATTTCGGTACTAAGACCATATGCCAATATGTGGTTCCCACCTTGTCTTCAGTCGATTAAGGATTTATATCGCCCTGCACACTTTAAAATGATTGTGAGCCTACCGATTATTATATCAGTGTACGGTCACGCCAAAACGCTCTTTTGTTCAATTAGTTAACATTTAGATAAGCATCCTATAACAATTATCGATATTGTTGTCCATATAAGCTCAACTTATCAGATGTAATCATGGCGAGGGGATACGTTAAGGTATGATTTATACTTACCGACCGGTGTTCATCCACACACGACACATTCCCATATCAAGGTATGCACGAGAGTTCATCTTACCAGTGAGTATACCGTTTATCATCTGTTTGACCGTATAAAAGAATGTGAGAAACTAACTTATTTTGGATTGAAAACAAGCCCTATGTGATAGAATCACTTATTGATGAGGAACTTGATTTTCATATGCATAAGGGCACAGGAGAAAGTCCGTGAACAGGTCAATACTTTCGTACAGCAAAGAGACGAACTTGACTCCCGCAATAAATGTGATATATTATCACCTGTTTTGTGGACATGTGATTGTTGATCACTTATTGAGGTCATATGCAATATGTACACGTATGTATAGTATCATGGAAGATCTAGACTTCGTCTCTGTTAATTTTCGGTAAAAGAAACAACCATGATACCCAGATGATAAGACAGCATAAAGACCGAATATCTCAGAACCTCGGCAATCTCTCAAATGAAATTTCGGTACTAAGACCATATGCCAATGTGTGGTTCCCACCTTGTCTTCAGTCGATTAAGGATTTATATCGCCCTGCACACTTTAAATGATTGTGAGCCTACCGATACATCTTATATAGAGCTGCTTAACATTTTTCATTTTCAAGTTCATTTCAAAGAGGTTTAGACAGACCACTGATGTACTATCATATTCTCCTTTTCTCGCCAGGAAACACATTTTTGATTTTCTAATATTTTTGAGTTTTTGAAATTTTTCGATGTTTTTGGATTTTTTTTTAAATGGATTTACTCCCCCTAAAATCAACAAACTATGATAAATTTTAAAAACACAAAGGTATTTACAAAAATGATTTTCCGATGTTGGTTTAACTCATGGTTTTACCTTAATGTCGTTTACCAAAATTAATTTTAATCAGAAATGATTTATCGAATTTTGGAAAAAATGAGTTGGCACGTCGGTAAGCGGTGTGGACCATGACAACATTGACAAGTTTCATATTGAAATGATCACGTGTGAGGTGATATTTGAGATCAACGTGTCTGGCCAAAGACTGTTGTACGAGATAGTAATTCAAAGAGTTGCTTAAATATCGACAAGTATAGGAGAGATTAGAAATTCAAAACCATATCCTGCAACTGCTTCGTGCATTGCAAGGAATCTGAGCGCTCTCCCAAACTGGATATCCACCCGGTGTGGACTTCAAAGTCGATTTTTGTAGCTACTGAGAAATCTCTTCACAGCAACAAGATCATAAACCTCTGGGTCCGGCTGGCCTTACACATTGCACCAGCGAAGGTCTTTATCTTTCTCTTGAGAAGTAGTGTGCGCTTGTTCAATCCATACCAAGGCATCCGCACACCTGGTTGGTTTGTTCAACAAACACATTTTCTTCAATCACACCGTGAAGAAATGTACACTGCACGTTCATTTTGTTGATGTTGAACTTCAGACGTGTTGTTGGTGCGTACATTTTGATTTGAATCTACCCTTGGGGACCCGATCAAAACCTTGAACAATCACACTTTTGGAATGATTTGCATTTTCTCGAAGTTATCAATTTCTTTCAACAGATAACTCTGTTTCCCTTTTCTTCTTCTCTCCATCAAAGGCAACAATATCTTTTGTCGCCGATCTTGTACATGGACACTCCACTATCAACAATCCGATGACTATCGATAGTTCCTCCTGGAACATCCTGCACACTCACTCATAGATTAGATGGAGAGGGGGACCCAAGCCTTAACAGACTTAGGTCACCCATGTTCATCGACGTAAGTTATCTCAACTTCTCGATAATCTAGAACTGATGATGCTCCCCTTGAAACTTTATCCGTTTTAGGTCTCCAAGCTTGTTTCCGTTTACCAGATTGTGTATTATGTACAATTTCTAGTTTTAATGGTTGTGACAAACTAGGTTTCCTTTTAACAGATTTTACTTCAGTTTTTAAAGCCTTTTTTTATCACATTCACATTTTTACGTCGTTGTTTTGTTTCTTGTTCTTTAATAGTGCGTTTATCATGTTTTGGAGAAACAGGACGACGTTGTGAGTGACCTTGTTCAGAGGGGGCTCTTTCAACAAAATTTGGTTTGGGCGAGTTTGTGCAGTCTTTAATGATGTGCCCAAACTTCCCACATTTGAAACAAGTTCTCCTTTCAACAAACTTAGGAGAATCTGATCGACGACCTGACATAGAATTTGTAGACCCCGAGGTACTAGCTTCACATCCATTTGTGCGTTGAGTGTAATTGTTATCACTATTACGTTTCAAAATGTTGACTTTTTGAACAAAATCGGTATTTGTCTTATTTTCAAAAGTCTCCACTTTATCAGTACCTTTGGAGGCCACAAACTTAACGTCTTTTGCTTTCTTCTTGTAACGACCTCCTTTGGTCTCAACCTTCGGTTGTGAATCTTTAGAATTTTGAGCTCGCTGTTGTTGCTGTTTACCCTTAAAAGCGACAAGTTGTTGCTTAGTCGGTAACTTTTGGTTTCCAAATTGTTTCCTCACTTCTGCTTTTGGAATAGGATCACACTGAGTTACTGAAACTCTCGGGATCGCTTTTCCCAAAAACTTAGTTGTATTATCTTCAAACACTTTATCAATCAAGGATTGATTGACGTTTTTGATTGGAAAATATTTGTCTGAATAAATTTTACTATCACCGACCAAAGTATACAACACGTTATCACTTTTAATGGTAGACACTGTCTCAGTGATAGGATCTATCCCTTGTTTAACACCAGTTGATTGCACAGCAAGAGTAGGAGGATCACACAGAATGTGATTCTCAAAAGGCACTTCTACTCCTTTTCTATCGTCAAGAGATTTATCCTCATCAGTCACATCTAATTCATCATCCGAAGAATCATAGTCCTCAATGGTTGGAGGACTTTGATTTGAAGCACATGATGACTTCTCCTTGCTATCAAATGAGCCCTCCGATGAATTGTCCGTTTTGAACCCTAAGCCAGTTGTAAGTTCCTCATAATCAAGAGGTACAGTTGGCTCAAAACGCAACATTTCCTCCTCATCGGGCATTCTGGTATAGTTGTGTCTCAAAGGAGGCGGACACGACTTATACCCAATGCCTTTCACGTTCCCTTTCAGTTTTTGAACGTCTATGATGCGATCAAGCACATATCGGCAGTTTGAGTAACTCTCCAATTTGAGCTTGATCGCATCATGCTCACATTTTGCCACGGCTAGCTCTTTCTTTGTTTCCTCAATGATATTAATGTAGTTATTAGTACCAATTTGTTTGTTAAAAACAGTTTTTGTTAATTCGGAAACACTTTTCTTTAAAGTTTCGATTACTGATCTGAAATCCTTTTCATTTCGAGCTAAGGCCATGTTTGCCTCTTTGCATTTTGACAGTTCAATAACCAAACTCTGATTGTGACTATGAACCATTTCAGATTCACGTTTCAATTCAGCACATTCATGTTTCATATCAGCATAATCACTACATATGCTAGGAGTTTCAGATTTTACCTGACTTGTAGAAGCTGTGACATTAGCCATAAAGGCAGTCTGAGAAGAGAAAGATCCATCTTCAGTGAGAATCTTCTCCATTTCTTCTGATTTAGCATCAGCTTTCTTGATTAAGTCAGATTTTTGACATTTCATCTCCTTGGCACCATTCAACAAACTATCAGCTTCAGAATCCACTCCTTCCTTCACGTCAGATTCTAAACTGTAATCACTCATACCTGAGCCATCTTCATCAGTACTACCACTATATCCTGAACTGTCATCATTTCCTGAAGGTTCACCATCGCTGACATTCTTGACAATTTCAGCATAAAACGCAGTTCTTGTTTGATCACCGTTTCCCAACTGTATGGCCCGACCACAATCGACACTTGGATAGAATTGAGGTTGTGTTGTGGAAACTTGAGGTTGAGGTTGGGGTTTAGGGAGCCACGCACTTGCATCAAATTGAGGTTTTGAGAAAGATTGTGAAAGATAAACACTTTGATTGAACTATGGTTGAGTAGTGGTAACTTGAGGTGGAGGTTGGGGTGTTGGTAGCCATGCACTTATTGATTGTTGAGGTATGGAATTCATTAACAATGCGGCCATCGAAGTCTGATTTTGACCTGGTCGTGGGTCCGTACTCCAATCCCATGGACTCGTACTGCTCATATTTGATATATGAAGTAGAATACCTGATAACACACTTGAAAGCACAAAGTTAAATCACTTTTGCAAGTCCTCTGTTTAAAATCACAGTAAAATAATGTATGACGAAATCCAATGGTGACGAAATCGAGGGATTTCGTTGACAAGAATGAGTGACGAAATCGAGTGATTTCGTTTAGTGGAATGAGTGACGAAATCAAGGGATTTCGTTGACTGTAATGTGACGAAATTGGATTGAATTGATAAAAAATATTTCGGACGAAAACAGGTAATTTCGTTCAAGATTGTTTTCGTCCAGGATGGTTTTTATCCAGATGTGATTTTGTTGACAATGGGTACCAGCTGTTAGATATTTTTCAAACCTTATCCTCTGACAAGTTGACAACAAATTCAACAAACCATGCTTTTCTGATGTTCGGTACTCCTTTTTCTCACCAACTAATGATCACAGTACACATTTTTCAAACACTTGTAATATAATATTGATAAACACAATCTGTTAGAATCATTAAACCTCAAACACAGAAACATGCAAATAACAGTTTGAATATTTTCAAGAACACATTCAAGAACACTATGAAGATATGAAGTTTCTGGAAAATGATTTTGCTTATACTTTCAACAAAAATTGAACTATAAACATGCACACATGTAATGTAATAAGGTTTTCAATAAAACTATAGCAAAAACAACCCGATTAAACACAGATTTCAACAAGATTTTCAGAAAATAAAATAAACTTTTCAAGAACAACAATTTGAAAATAACAAAAACACACTTGTTTCAAACAACACAATGTTTGGTTTTAAACAAGGAAAAGAGCCAAGGCACTGATACCACTTGTAGGTCCCGTTTTTCTCGGTGGATCCGATACGAAAACCTATCCTTGTTTATAACAAACACGGTCACGGGTGCGGAATCCCCGTGACGGTGCAAACCAAACACAGTGTAAAACACACGCGTGTAACCAAAGATTCAATATCTATTGATTAAGGATTAGAACGGATACAAACATATACAAACAATGTTTTACAGACTCTCTCAAAGTCTCACAGGTCTCATCAGTTCACACAGAAACTTAAATGAATATATATAGGCAACAGACACAGGTATCGACGAAACCCAAGGATGGCACGACGAAACATTAAAAGTGACGAAAACCAAAGGCGTTTCGTCACTTAAACATGGCCAAATATAGAGGGTTTCATCCAAGGTTTTGGCCCAATGTTAAGTCAAGGCCCAATGATCAAGGTTCGGCCCAGATGAGAAGCTACGGCCCAGAGAAGATTCGGTTGAATCTTTCACAAATTGTAAGATAAGACAAACTTGTGACGTCATCATGACATCATCATGATGATGTCATGATGATGTGTCACCGGGAATAGGTTCACGGCTCTCCTTGTTTCACGTGTTGAGCTCTGGGGCGCACGACGGAGGAATGTCGTGACGTCGGGCTTGAGCCGGACCTAACCGTGTCGAAACCGAGTCGAGCCGAGTCACGTCCACAAAAAGTGTACCAACAATCTATTCGACAAGCACCGGATACAAAATCTGCATCAACAAATTCCCCCTTGTCCGTTGCTGTCGAATGCTGAAAATGCAACTGCAATCGATCTTCAGTCAAGTATTCATCTTCTCTGTATTAACAAATTCCCCATTGACCGATGATCCAGGTAAGTAGTATCTTGACGCTCCTTGTATAATATTTCCCCCTTAAAGTACGCGTATCCGTGCTGGGTGTTGTGCAATTTCCTCACAAGGCTCAATTGACCGATCTTTCGCTGATCTTCCAATACTCTAACCTGCATTTGATAAGGGTTTCATTCTTTAAAAACTGCATCAAGTCTTGATCTATCATAAGACAAACTCTACCACCTGTGATTGCATTTAGAAATTTACCAAAGAAATTCAACATATGAAAATTTTTATCCCCCCATTTCTTTGGTAAGATCTCTAAACCTTAATAGATTCTCTCCACTTCAAAGAAACTCTCGTCAATTTCACAGAACAAATTCTCTCCACTGAGTAGAATTTATCTTCAAATGTTCACCAATTCCCTCCACTGAGCGGAACTGTCGTCAATCTTCACTGAATGTTCTCAGTTGTTCGAAAAATCACGAAAACGACTTTCTTCTTTGCATATTCTATTTGAATAAGAACGTCTCCTAGTACCCCGTAGGATCGGACATGTATCCCTCCAAAGACTTTGTGAACTCGTTAGGACCGGTATTGACATTCCAGGTTCATTTATTCGTTACCAAATGCGAGAATATCACAATAAACAAAAAGCTTTCTTCTTTGCATATTCTAGTTGATAAAGAAATTTCGCCTAGTACCCCGTAGGATCCGACTTGGATCCCTCCAAAGACTTTGTGAACTCGTTAGGACCGGCATTGACATTCAAGGTTCATACGTTCTTTTTCAAATGCGAGAATATGACAATAAACAAAATGCTTTCGGACATTTACGAATAACCGATAACAATCATAAACATTGACGTGCGGAAGTGAACATACCATTTTTTGTTTTTGGCCCATAGTAGTCAAGTCACCAAATTTGACGTTTGCATCGGAAACCGTGACTACCCCATAATTTTTCAACCATCAAGTTTTCATCATGCCGCATCATCCCGCACACTCCCAAAACTCGTACGAATTTTGACCTTGATATTTAGAAGCACGATTCAAATCAACTCCGCGAATACCCGACCCCAACTTTGCAACTCACGAGTAGAAACGGGTCCACGACTCCATGTCCCATCTAAAACATTTGTTCCAATGCCTATGGAAAAATGTGATGATTCAAAGCCCCACGAAATATTGGACAGGTTTTTCTTGAATATGTCCCAGATGAAAAATATATATTTCATTGACTAATAAATAGGCCCAATAATAAATTAAGTCCACTGAGACTATTGGGTATTTCATTCAACAACCCACTAATTCAACATCCCACTAATAACTTTAGTCCACAAGTTTTCGTGGAATCAATTTGAATGAGGACATAACACTTTCTATTTATTTGACTCAAGAGTTTTTGGTTGACATGTGTTTTAACTGGTGAGAGATCATGCCCAATATAACCAATGTTAGAGACAAGTGGCTCACCATGAAAATGGCCCAAACACTTGTGATTATGGCCTATCAGCAACCATACTTTAACATATATGTGAGCCCAAATGAAAAAACCAAGTAGAATAAGACAACTTCAGCCGACAACAACATTGTACAGCTCATCCATCATCATCTTCCAGGTATCTCTCATCTTTCTCTTCGATACACACATCAACCGACATTGTTATCCAGCCACCATTCTTCACTTTCAATGACAATAATCCAGCCGACAAAACCTATGTTACAGCCTTCAACTTCATCTTTCTTCGATACCTCAAGCAATCAGGTCTTCTTCTTCGATGATGAACAATCAGCAGCAACATTCATCTTTCAAGTCTGACTACTTCTTCTTCTTCGATTCACACCTCCAAAACCCAAAATAAAAGATTCAACTTATGTAGCATCCACCGATAATCAGCCGCTACTTTCATCGAAACCCAGTTTCAGTCGACGAAAGTCTACTATCCGACGAAACATCATGTCTGACGAAACAAGGGGTTTCGTCATCTAGGGGGAGTTTCGTCAGGAGTGATTATGTGCAGGGGTTTCGTCATGTGCAGGTGTTTTATCAACATGTTATGAAGAAACCCTAGCTTTCTTTAACAGCCGCCACCCTTTCTCAAGAACACATTTGCAGATCTGACGAAAAATACCTTATATGTTGATGAAAACTTGATGATTTTGATGTGAAACATAAAAACTAACCCACTGGTGTGTTCCGTTTCAGCTTAGATCCGCATAAACGGTCCAGATCTGGGTTTTCTTCGTGTTTCCCCATTTTTACATCTTGAACAAAAATCACTAAAATCACAGATCTAGAGTACATGTGATTTAGCAAATGGTTAGATTTACTAAATCGGGTACCATGGCTCTTATACCAATTGTAGGACTGTGTTTCGGGACCGAAACCGTGATTCGTGTGAGATTAGTTCAATATGGGAGAGATTAGAGAGATAAACAAACACTTCTTTGTATTAATCGGTAGTAAAACATTACAAATCGGCCCGATTACATGATAACCGAACTAATACCAAAGGAGTATACATCCAGGGAGAGACCAAGTGGTGATCTCTCCCCCACACAATAGAACTCACTGGGAACTCTCTCAAAGGAGCTCACTCACTCTAACTCTCTCTTATGCAAATGAAAGACAAGGGGTGGTATTTATAGCCACACCCATTTTACTTACACACACACACACGGTCAAACACATAACCCTCTCATTTGACCACTTCAAATGAGCGGGTCAATACACGTTCGTTTGACCGTTTCACTAACTATTACAAATTCAGCATAAAATAAATCTAATCTATTCGACAAGCATCGGACACAAAATCTGCATCAACAGTAGGCTATTATTTTGATGACTCTAGTTAAAATGTGACTTTATTTTACAGTTTTTGTACAGTGTACTCTGAATTGGTGATA
Source organism: Helianthus tuberosus (assembly GCA_030545235.1). Taxonomy (NCBI): domain Eukaryota; kingdom Viridiplantae; phylum Streptophyta; class Magnoliopsida; order Asterales; family Asteraceae; genus Helianthus; species Helianthus tuberosus. The sequence continues at coordinate 107,214,387 of CM060430.1, read as the reverse complement.
AAAATTCAAGAATGTTGTTTTTTTTGTAGAATGTCTTCTTATAAAACCGAGTGAAAACGATCCGTTCGATTCAAATTCAATCCGAGCACGAGTATCACTTTCGTGCTCGGTTTTGCAAATTCGTTCCGAACGGATCAGATCGGTTGTAATTCAATCCGAGCACGAGAAGATCCTCGCTCGGATTGGATCGGCTAATGAACAGCCCTACTGCTAAGTTTTTTTTCTTAATTTAAACTTTTTTTCCATACATCCTCATCGTATAGCATTACGGTACTATGTAATAATATAGCATTATGTAATTACATAGTAATTCTTATATTCAGTATAATTATAACGTAACGTGATTTTTGCATACTCATTACGTGATTACATAACGTTACTTAATTAGCGAGCTAGATATATGTAGTTTCGTGGACTACATAGAGTTTTTTATTTACTTTTTATGTTTTAAAATACTAAATTTGTACTTAAAAGAAATGGAAAAGAAAATTGATTGGTTTGTACTAGTTTTCTTGGTTTTCAAGTCTTTCTTTCTTTGCAATACTAACTTTATTCTTAAAAGAAATGGTAAAAAATTGATTGATTTGCAGTAGTTTTCTCAGTTGTAATTTTGTCAATAAAAGTATGCATACTAATTATGTAATAACTTTACATTACTAGGGTTCGGCTGCAAAATACAAATCTCTAATAAAATGTGAGAAGTCTATATAAGGATTATGTTTTAAACTTTAGAAATGATGTTTTGAATTTTTTTTATTATTATTATCTATTTTTTTGTATGATATTATATAGAAAACATTTAACGTAACAAATTAAAATATAATGAAATGTATTCTAGGGATAAAATTTAAAAGACACTAATTAACTTTCTTCGCATGATTTAAATTCGTATCTAGAATACATTTAATTGTGTTTAATTTAAATTGTTATGTTTGGTGTCTTTTTATATAATATCATGGTTAAACAATTGCAAACATCATCCCTAAAATTTAAAACAAAATGACTACATAAACTTCACATTTTTTGGAGTTTTCGATTTCGTAGCCAACTCCTAACCAAACTTTACATATACCCTAGAGTGTTTGTCTAACTATCCAATTATGTAACTATTTTCTGATTGAACTAAAACATATAATTACAAATGTACAATTACATAACTAGTTTAGAGTAAATCTATAAATATTGATGATTGGAATTTCACAGGTCACCCCCCCCCCCCCCGCCACCCTTTAACAGGATTCTTAAAAACATAATCCAAATCCACCAAGAAATTGAGATCGTGATCGGAAACCACCATGAATTTGAGACATGATTGAAATACACCATCAAAGCTGAAGCTGAATTCAGATTTGGCTGAGGATACATGAAAAAAGGCGATGAAAATAGTGAGACAAGAGCCACTTTTAGTACTTGTTTGATCACCGTTATATTCCATTTAACCCTTCGTTGGGCGCGGGAGCTCAAAAATGGTGTTGAAATCGTTCTATGGTGAAATCCGGGATGTGGAAAAATGTTGTTCAAAAATGTTTTTTAATTGTTTATTTCTAATATATTAATAGTAAATAAGAAAATGTGAGATTAAATATATTAATGTTATAATATTTAATCTTGTAGCCTTTATAATCATTTATATTATATTAGATCAAAATATATTAATAACCTATTAATAATTAGTTGGTAATTGTTGATGGACCATATTACCCTTATTAACTAATTAGGTTTCCTCTTGGGTGTATAAATAAGGGGCTTATTAGAGAGTTAAAGGGTTAGACACATTACACAATCACAAACCCTCATAACATCAATTTTCGTCTCTCTCCCCATAACCGAAATCAACCCTAGTTTCGGTTTCATCACCATCATCACTTTACACCCTAAGGAGGAACCGGATCACCTTGACAAAGATGTCGAACTCAATGGCTGGATCTCTGACTGGATTCTCTACGGCTTTGAATGCTATAACAGGTATGTTATTCATGTTTTCCATTAAGTTTAAACAGAACTGATCAACATGTGGTATCAGAGCATATGTTGATAAATCAGTTCTGGTTTTGTATCCATTATTCTGGGATCAAAAATCAGGAAAACGAAAATTTTAAAACCTTAAAAGTCACGGCTGTTTTCGAGTTAAATGGTACCGAAATCCCTGTTTTCGGTAAAATATGTTTGATAAAATTGACTCGAAATTATAATGGACAAACCTAATTTCCGAAATCTGTTAACTAAAGTCTAAAATATAAGGTTTCGGATCCCAGATTATGTTTTTTATTTTTTAGGGTTCATCATAATGTTCTAAGAAAACTCGAAAATTCCCTAAGATTTGGAATATAATTTGGATTAGTGGGTGTTTTTAATGATTTTGATCTTAATTTTATCTATTAAATTTTCGAAAACTGTTAATGGATTTTCAGTTATTATTTTCGAAATATTTGATAAGTTTAGATCAGCAACATAACAGGAAACATTATCTCACAATCCCTAAAAGTTCGAGTTTTCAGTTACTATCACAATAAACAGCTGTTAACAGTGGATTCGAGACCACAAGGTCTCGACTCGAGACCACAAGGTCTCGACTCGAAATCATAAAGGTCATCAAACCATTACAACTCGAGACCAGAAGTTTACAACTCGAGACCAGAAGATTACGACTCGAGACCATCAGGTCTCGACTCGAGACTACAAAGTCTCGACTCGAAATCATAAGGGCTCAAAACTTCATAACTCGAGACTGTGGTTGCTACTCGAGACCTCATAACTGACTCGAGATCTCATAAAATGTGATAGTCGAGACCATGGTTCCGACTCGAGACAACAGGTTGCGACTCGAGACCTCATAACTGACTCGAGATCTCAAAACTCAGTCGAGACCTGACTCGAGACCTCACTCGAAATCTCATTATTTTTAAGCTGTTTAATGTGACCTAATAGGTGGTTTGCTATTAAATACTTGGTTTTGTTAATACTTAATTAATTAATCAGAATCAGATAATTTTTTACAAAACCAAAATAGCTTAACTTGAATGAGCTTCTGATGTATTAATTCTGGCCAAAGCTGATTTAATACATCTATTTATTGTTCAAGTATTATAAAAGCTATGTTGAGTATGCATTACAAACCTGAAATGTCTTAATTCTGGCCAAAGCTGATTTAATTCATTTATGTTTAGCATGCTTGACAAGTGCATAACTAAAGTGATTGTCTCATTTCTGGCCAAAGCTGATTTGTCACGATTACTTTGCACACATACTTTAATTATTACACTTCTGGCCAAAGCTGATTTGTCTTCGTTTAAGTAGAATTTTACTAAGTCTATTATTTTGATGTTAGTAATAGACATTATCACAGCTTCATAATTGAAATGGTCATTACTTATGCCTGCCTTAGTATAACATGCCCTTAGATCACGTTAGGACTTCTTTCTTAGTATCATAACTTGCTCATCTTATTTCCACTATCAGCACCCAATCAGGGGATTCCACCTTTGACTGGTGATAACTTTGCTGCATGGAAGGATGCCCTCATGCTTACACTTGGACTGCTGGACTTTGATTATGCTCTAAGAGAGAATAAGCCAGCGGACCTTACTGCTACAAGTACTGCTGCTGAGCAGTTACTACATGATAAGTGGACTAGGTGTAACCGCATGTCTCTCATGTTCATGAAGCAGTCCATTCATAACTCAATCAGAGGGGCCATTCCTGATTCTGAAGATGCTAAAACCTATTTGGCTTCTGTGGAGGATCAATTCAAAGGAACATCAAAAGCACACGCTAGCACTCTTATCCTCAAGCTGGTGATGACTAAGTATGATGGGAGTAGCGGCATTCGCGAACACATCATGATGATGCATGACATGGCTAATAAGATGAAGGGCCTAGAGATGGAGATCAGTGATGGTTTTCTTGTTCACTTCATCATCACTTCGCTTCCTTCGTCCTATGAAGCATTCAAGATCAATTACAATACTCAGAAGGACAAATGGACGATGAGTGAGCTGATCGCTATGTGCGTGCAGGAGGAAGAGCGTATGAAGATGGATCGCACTACTGATGTTGCTAACTTCACCACCTCCAGCTCAAAGAAGAGGAAGCACAATTATCAAAGAAAGGATGCTTCTAAGGTTCAAAAGCCAAATCTAACTCCTAATACAAGTGCACCTTCCAGCTCTAAGAACTCCTTAGGCAAACCCTACTGCAAGTTCTGTAAGAAAACAGGACATAAGCAAAAGGAATGCCCTGACTTCAAGGAGTGGCTGGCTAAGAAAGGTAACGATTTTTTCATGATACTTGAGTCCTTTAATTTAAATGTTCCTGCTAATGCTTGGTGGTTTGATTCTGGTTCTATGCTTCATGTTACCAATTCACTTCAGCGATTCCTTACAATCCGGAAGCTGGGAAGAAACCAAAGAACACTTAAAGTTGGAGATGATCGGGAATTAGAAGTGAAGGCCATAGGAACATTACAATTATTTTTGAAAACTGGTTTATGTATTAAACTTTATGATACCTTATATGTTCCTGAGGTAACTTGGAACCTTGTATCAGGACCAAAGTTAGACATGGACGGTTTTGTCATTTCTCATGGTCATCGCAAACTCTCTATTCTCTATGATTCCATTGTTTATAGTACTGGCTTTCTGGATGGTGGTCTCTATAGATTAGAACTAGATGATAATTTTTCCAAATCTTTGTTGTCATATAATATTAATGAATCACTCACAAAGATGAAACAGGTTCGAGACTTAGAGACTTCATCTATGTTGTGGCATCAACGTTTAGGCCACATCTCAAGAGAACGATTAAATCGTCTCGTAAAGGATGAAGTCTTACATCCTCTCGATTTTACTGATTTTGGAACATGTGTCAAACGTCTTAAAGGCAAAATGACATTAGTGAATAAGAAAGTTGCCACTAGGAGCTCTAATTTATTAGAACTCATTCACACTAACATTAGTGGTCCTTATCAAATCGCTGGTATAACAGGACATACTTCATTTATCACTTTCATTGATGATTATTCTCGTTACATGTACTTGTATCTTATAAAGGAAAAGTCTGAATCTCTAACAACTTTTAAAGATTATAAAGCTGAAGTTGAAAAGCAATTAGATTGTCAGATTAAAGTTGTGAGATCAGATAGAGGCGGTGAATATTATGGAAGACATACTGATGTGGGTCAAGCTCCTGGTCCATTTTATGAGTTTTGTAAGGGCCAGGGGATTGTGAACCAATACACCATGCCTGGTACACCTCAGCAGAATGGTGTCGCTGAACGAAGAAATCGTACCCTTATGAACATGGTGCGCAGTATGTTAGCCAACACTAATTTACCATTATTCCTCTGGACTGAAGCGTTAAAAGCAGCTGTTCATATACTCAATAGAGTTCCTTCTAAGTCTGTCCCTAAAACTCCTTATGAACTTTGGACAGGAAGGAAACCGAGTCTTAAATATATGAAAGTATGGGGCTGCATTGCTGAAGCAAAACTCTATAATCCTTTCCTAAGGAAACTTAACCCTAAAACAGTTACCTGCTTCTTTATTGGGTATCCTGATCATTCAAAGGGTTATCGTTTCTATTGTCCTTCCCATGTCACCCGTATTGTTGAAACCAAGCGTGCTGCGTTCTTGGAGGATTTCAAGGTCAGTGGGAGCAGTACTAACCCTTATGAAGAATTGCAAGAAGTACAAGACGCGGGGGGGGGGGGGGGGGGAGACTCGTCGCTTATCATTACTCCGTTTACTCCTCTTGTACCCCATGCAAGTGCACCTAAAGTCACTGCACAAACTCCATCTCCACAATCAGAACCCATTATACCTCATAATGAAGGCACATCAAACGCTCAAAACCAAGACAACGCTGAACCCGATAATCAACTCAGGAGGTCATCTAGGCAAAGAAGGCCTACTAATTGGGATGATTATGTTACCTACCTGACTGAAATGGATGCTGGAAAGCTCAATGATCCTATCTCTTATAATGAAGCCATTAGCAGTGATCAGTCTTCTGAATGGAACAAAGCAATGATTGATGAGCTTGAATCCATGAAGAAAAATGACGTTTGGGATTTAGTCGAATTACCCAATGGTGCCAAACCTGTAGGTTGTAAATGGGTGTTCAAAACAAAACTGGATCCGAATGGGAACGTTGAACGCTACAAAGCGAGATTGGTTGCAAAGGGCTACACTCAGAAAGAGGGAATTGATTATCAAGAGACGTTTTCACCTGTCTCTAGTAAAGATTCATTAAGGATCGTTATGGCCCTAGTAGCTCATTTTGATTTAGAGCTGCATCAGATGGACGTCAAAACTGCTTTCCTTAACGGAGACTTAGACGAAGATGTTTACATGAAACAACCTGAAGGCTTTAAACCTGAAGGTCAGGAGCATCTAGTCTGTAAGTTGAAGAAATCCATTTATGGGTTAAAACAAGCATCACGTCAATGGTACCTTAAGTTTGATGAAGTCATGAAGAGGCAAGGTTTTATGAAGAATCAAGTGGATCAATGCACCTACCTCAAGATGAGTGGGAGTAACTTTACTATACTTGTCCTTTATGTAGATGATATTCTATTGGCAAGTAATAGTTTAGACATGTTGCATGAGTCGAAGCGGTTACTCTCGCATAACTTCGACATGAAGGATCTTGGAGATGCTTCTTACGTCATTGGCATCGAAATTCACCGAGATAGACACAAAGGGATCTTAGGATTGTCTCAAAAGACTTACATAGATCGTGTCCTTGCACGTTACAACATGCAACAGTGCAAACCCTCAATCGCTCCAGTAGTTAAGGGAGATGTTTTCGGTTCATTCCAGTGTCCGACAACAGAGGTTGAAAAGGAGCAAATGAGCCAGATACCTTACGCGTCAGTAGTCGGGAGCCTGATGTATGCTCAAGTCTATACTCGCCCAGATATCGCTTATATTGCTGGAATGCTAGGCCGTTATCAGACTAATCCTCGCCTAGATCACTGGAAAGCAGCTAAGAAGGTCCTTAGATATCTGCAAGGGACGAAAGACTACAAACTGACTTATAGAAGAAGTGATCATTTAGAAGTGGTAGGTTATTCTGATTCTGATTTTGCCAAATGCAAAGATGACAAGAAATCCACTTCGGGCTACATCTTTATGTTAGCAGGCGGACCTATCTCATGGAAGAGTCATAAACAACAGTTAACTACAACTTCCACAATGATGGCAGAATACATTGCTGTTTACAACGCAACCTGTCATGGAATGTTGCTTAGAAATCTGATCACTGGACTCAAAATCGTTAATTCCATTTCTAGACCATTGAAGTTTTACTGTGATAACTCAGCTGCCGTTAGTTTCTCGAACAGTAACAGTTCGACTGGAGCTGGTTTATATCTCGATACAAAATATTTGTTCGTACGTGAACGAGTTGAGGAAAATAATCTTTGTATTGAGTATATTAGTACTAAAGATATGCTTGCGGATCCGATGACTAAAGGTCTCCCACCTAAAGTTTTCGAAGAACATGTATCGAATATGGGACTTACTAAAGACCTTATTTAATGGCATATTGTACTAGCTTATGTTTTAATTAATAAAATTTCCTCAGTTTGATTTTGTATGTCTCTAACATATGTTCTGCCGGTGTAATGACATATAGATAAGTATAAATACAAATCAGACGCTAAAGGGCCTATACATATTTTGATCGTAACTGTTAGGTTTTAAATTGAGGCTATAGTATGACTAATGGGGGTCCTGATTCGAATGATGATTCAACGGCTGTATTTCTCTGCTATAGTTCTTGGTTTAAGGCTAAAATGAGTGTTAACTCCTGGCCAGGCTTACCTAATACTCATGATAAATGATTACTCGGCTAAGTGGGAGAATGTGAGATTAAATATATTAATGTTATAATATTTAATCTTGTAGCCTTTATAATCATTTATATTATATTAGATCAAAATATATTAATAACCTATTAATAATTAGTTGGTAATTGTTGATGGACCATATTACCCTTATTAACTAATTAGGTTTCCTCTTGGGTGTATAAATAAGGGGCTTATTAGAGAGTTAAAGGGTTAGACACATTACACAATCACAAACCCTCATAACATCAATTTTCGTCTCTCTCCCCATAACCGAAATCAACCCTAGTTTCGGTTTCATCACCATCATCACTTTACACCCTAAGGAGGAACCGGATCACCTTGACAAAGATGTCGAACTCAATGGCTGGATCTCTGACTGGATACTCTACGGCTTTGAATGCTATAACAGGTATGTTATTCATGTTTTCCATTAAGTTTAAACAGAACTGATCAACAGAAAATATTTATTTGGCCTTTATATATCAATGAATATGTATTTTATTATTTTATATTTTTGTTAGTAATTTGCTACAGTTCACCGATTTATTAGATAGAAAACTAGTTCTTTTGGATCTAACTAAAAGGCATCTTCTTAAACTTGCGTAAATGTCTCAAATGATATTTGACGGTCATTATGTTATCTATCCAAAATACTTTTGAATTAAACAAAAAATACTTTTAGAGGTTGTTAATTTGTTCCATCAAACGATTTAAGAAAGTGAAAGTTAGTAAACAGTCTTTTTCCTAAAATATTGAAAACCCATATCAATCAATTTGTATTAATCAAGTGGGAGGTTTGACATCCAGGCTCTAAAACAATGGCTCCCAACACTTTTAATATACATATGTTTATTTATATTTGTGGTGTAGGGTATTTAAATTACGCAAGGCGGCAAAGAGCTAGTCAATAGAGGTGGGCCAGGTGGCTATTACGAATACATCGTACCAATAAAAAATCTTGGTCAATGGTCTTAGTCAATAGTCTTGGTCCGTGGCGTAGTAACAATTACTAGTTTAACTTTTACATTTTTCCTTTACATACGGGACTATCCAGCCAATCGATTTGTTATAATATACACGAATGATTTTCATTCCATAACACCAGTATATACGGTATCTGATGAACGATTCTTGATTCGATCACTTGTGGTTACCTTTTCAAGCTCTTCAACGGCAAACCCTTTTCTTTTGTAACAACGACTTTCTTGTGTTTGACCACCGTACTCCTTAAATTGGAGAGCCTCGTTGTCCTCTAGCAAGTCTATGTTGTCTTAACCAGGCCCACGCTGGCTTCAAAGTTTGGCATGGGCGTTCCCCTGGGAAACCATACCGCCGGCTAACACTTGATAGTCGAGCCACCACAAGAGCAGAACTCTCTAGTGTAACACACGACGGGACGAATACTCGATGGGCTCGGGATTCGAACTAATAACCTCGCAAAAGGCCTAGCTCAAATATAACATCCACCAAAACAGACATCCAAAATTCGACCCGTTTGAAAATTTTCCATTTTCATAATCATCCGGATCAAACAAGTCTCCGGTATACATGCATACTCGTATAGTGGATAGAATATAAATATACAAACAAATATACGCATATATAAATATGTCCTAGACAAATCCATAAATATATATGTTTAAAAAAAAAATATTTTGTTAGGGTTAATTTTTAATAACTATGGATCACTTGTCCTTAGATCAGTCTGGATCATTGATTCTCAGTGAATGGTGCAGGAAGACTGAGGATCCCGGATCCTTATTATTATCCTAATTAGCTAACAATTGTTTCCTATTTTATCAGCTTCATTTCGCAAGTACATTACGAGGTGGACATATTCTAAGCTGGAATGTCGGAGAATATGCTCTTTTTCTAGCACGTGCGAGGAAGCTTGTAGCCGTTAGTGGTGAACATGGGTAGCTTGCATGGACGGGACATTGAGCTTGATTAGAACAAGAACAGATTACACACTCTCGCATACTGAACACTCTTGAAACTGCTCTCACTCACACTAGAATTCTCTTGTAACAAGCTCAATATCATCAAACGTTGTAATCATTTTTTGTGCAATACAATTGGTGATCGGTAGTTTCCATCACCCGAGGGTTTTTTGTGTCGGAGATCAATCTTTGATCAAGGGCTTTTTACTCGTATAAATCCATGTGTTCATCGCTGTTTACATTTCATATTTGTTCACTCAATTGCTCAACACATCAAGCACTCTATCTCACAATCAAAGTTTGGTTACATTATCCTTAATCAAATTTTTGACCAAAACAGTTTGTTGCCCACCGTGGGGCAATTAGTGCTTCAATTATGAAAATTTTGTTCATTTCATTCATTTATGTTCATTACCATCAATCACATGGCTTTGCAGGGAAAGTTTACTTCAAGTGCCATGCCGACGGTTACTTCATCTCAAACCAGTGCACCTTTGCCTCCTCTTCCCCTGCATCCAACAACACCGCTGAAAGTGCTCCGAAGAAGACAACCCCCGTTTTCACAAAAGCTCCTACTGTTTCTTCCTCTACACCTACTAACAGTGATCTCTGTACTTTGATTTTGCAGATCAAAGGATACATGCAACAGCAGGACGAAACTAATAAAAGGATCCTTCGTGAGATTAATGAAATCAAGAAGTAAAAGAAATCAGCGGAGGATCACTCTCCATTGATGCCTAGGTCGTTGGATTTTACTGCTCCGCCATCAACAATCCAGCATTCCAAAGCATCTAGTGTTCAGTATCAAAGATCATCAGGTTTGCAGCATGGATCACTAGCAATAACACAGCCTCAAGTATTCTTTACCAGCCTCAAGGATTCTCATCTCGGCCTCAAGGATCCTTCCTCAGTTCAGGAGGATACCTGGAGACGCTTCCAGCTCATGGATCATACTTTCAGCATCAAGGATCCTCATCCCAGATTCAAGGATCCATGGTGTATCCTTCAAGGCCTTCAGCACCGATGTATCCTTGATCCAACATCTTTCAGGATCAGGGATCCTCAGGGACTCAGCCATCCAGAAGTTTTGAAGTTCACATAGGGGACTTCATCCCCATGCAAACAATTGCTTCATCTGGTCCCACTCTTGCACCGGACGTGTCTTGTTTCGGATACACTTCTGGGATACCAGTTCCAAACCAATCAGAAGGTAACAATTTCAATACGTCTTTTGGTACTAACCATGGTTTCATGCAGGACCCAGGGATCAATCATGCCATGGCCAGGGAGTTACAAAAGCTCAAGGATATGATATTGTGTTTAAACCCATCCCCGAGATTCTGGATGGAAGTCATAGGGTGTCTTACTTTGCACCTCTCATATGCAATGTTGAGATACCAAAACGCTTTCAGACTCCCAACATGAAGTTGTATAATGCTACCACTGATCCAGAGGAGCATGTGGCACTATAAAGGGAAATAATGGAGATCAACCCCATTCCAGAAAGGTTGAAGGAAGCCTGTCTATGCAAGGGCTTCAGATCCACATTCACTGGATCAGCATTAAAATGGCTGCTAAGTCTTCCTCCTTACTCAATATCTTCATTTTCTCATTTAGATAACTTGTTCAATAATCAATTCTCATGTAGTAGAACATTTGAGAGGTTAACTAGTGACTTGTATAGAATCACCTAAGGCCGTGATGAATCATTAAGAGATTACATAACTAAGTTTAGTAGAGAATCCTTAGAAATCCCCAATCTAGATATTGTCACTGCTGTGGAAGCATTTAAAATGGGATTATTAAAAGATTCTTAATTCTATGATTGTAACACCCCAAAAACTCGAATTTTTCAGTTATTATTATGTTACCATGTTTAAAAGAAAGAAATGAAATAACTAGGTTATTAAACCTAGTTAAATGACTAACAAAACAACCAAAGGAAGGAATTTGCTATAATTGTGATCAAGTAATAACTAGAGGGGCTAAGGTTGTTAAAAAGGGGAAGGTTATGTTTAATTAAAGAAAATAAAATTAAAACCCAAAAACACACACTGGGTGTGTTTTGGGCGTCGATGTGCGACCAGGAGAAGAGAAGAAATGGGGTCAAACCCTAGATCACAAAATCCATCAAACTGAAAGGGAATTTAAGGGCTAAACGAATGCATGAACCAAGAAAGTCGATTACCTAAGTGTTTCTAACATCAAGTAAGTCAAATTTGGTGTTTTGATGATGTTTGATTAAGTGGGTTTTGTGTAATCCGAAAATATAGTGTAAGATTGAACATGAATGTTTGTTATAATGAATGTGTAGATGCTAAAATATGTTTAACTTTGACTATGGTGATGATTAGGGAAAAACACAATTGTAGTAGTAGTGAAGATGATGATAAAGATGATCATTCATGTTTAATAGATGTGTATTGTTGATGAATGATGATGTATTTTATGTTAATTTGATGATATTTGATGTTTATGACAATGGATGTTATAGGTTATTGATTTGAATCTAAATTAAAGTGAAAGTTATGTGAAGAATTAGTAGGAACAATGCTTTAAAAGCTTGTAAATAATGTCTTACAAATGCGAAACCTGCCAAGTGTTTGATTAAATGCCTAAACCAAAATAAAAGTGAGATTTTGAAAGATTTGTAATGTTTACTTGATTTTAATGATTTGCTAGTAATAAATTAGTGTTTAGAAAACATAAAGATTCGATGAATCGAATGGTGAATGTGATTAACATAAAGTACATATGTAAATGTTATTTTTATTTAGTCACCTAAACGAATCGAATGGATATGTGAATTTTACTTGGTTGGTTTACAACCAAAGGACCATGACTTGCTGTTAAATGGGTATGTTGGATTGGTAACCCGTAGTTATGATTGAACATAAATGAGTGCTAACGGGTCAAATGAGAGGTAATAAACCAATTACAAGTTTTGGGTAAAAGAATGATGTAGAACACATGCTTGATGATGAGTGGATAATTACTTAGGTATTATGAGATGAATACCCATGTTATGTGTTCTAATGATTCACAAGTTTTATTTGTTGTCAAGATAGGTGAGGTAATGTTCGGATGGCAACATGTCAAACGAATGATAAAGCAACAACACTCCTACGGGCGAAGGTGAGTACTCGAATGTGTTTGGAGTCGTGTTGATTTAAATAGTCTTATTGTTGACTTGAAGTTCTTTTTATAGTTAAGATGGTTTAACACAAATTATTGAATATGGTTCAACTTAACAATTGCATATTGTTTTGGCAATGTTTTAGGGGTTTAAACCCATCAAAAAAGACTGCAAATTGTTAAATGGTCGAGATACCCAAGTGCTGAAAATTCAGCTTATTTCCAGATTTTTGCTAGTCTTTAAAAATTCATAGAAAATCAACCGAATGTCCGTTCAGGGCGTATTTTATATCCACGGAAAGGTCTCGGAGTCACCATTACTAAAATTTTTAGTTTGAAGTGAAATACTCAATGTAAAGATGGGAAAATACTGAATTACTACAGCTGCATAGAGCTGAGTGAAAAACATAAATTTTATAGTAGTGCATAAACTTAAGGAATTTATAAGGAACCAATCGGATGTGATTATGTTGTTGTTTTTAACCTCAATGTAGTTATAAATATTTACATGAGTTGAAGTGATTGATTTCTTGAAAATGGGATACGTATGCTAAATTAAAAAGTCATGGATGTTGTAACCTGTATGTGCAAAAACATGTGTTCATTTAGTAGTGCTTATGAATGAATGAAACTTGTGTCGTTAAAACTACATAACCTATTTGAGTATGTTATGAATACATGTATGAATTATTAAAAGTATGTTAGGTAATAATGATTGTTGAAAAGCGTATATGTTGTCTAATGAATTACAATATAGTTATGTGGCGGTTTACCATTTTATTTATATTGACCGAAGCGGTTTGATAATGGTTTACTTTGAAGTGTCATTGATTCTATATTAGCAGGGATATACATGAAATATGGATAAAAAGGGCGCCCAGATTAGAATTGAGAAATCACGAAATGCGTGACTCGAGATGATGAAGTGGTGGCTCGACATTGTTTCGTTGGGTGTTATGAGCATTGAGTTACTCCGTTATGTTTGATACAAAATCATATTATGAGTCCTCACTTAGCAAAAGCTAATTTTTTTTGGTGTTTTCAATGTAGGTGATAAGTCATGAGAATCAACGGGGTGGCTTGAACTAGAATCATGAAATAAAAAAAAGAGCTCACAAGTCGTTCACCAATAATCCGGTTCAATCAGTATATTAGTTTTTATTATGCTTACTATAGTTTCCCGGTCGACACTAATGATATGGTAATGTTATATGACAGATTGGGGTGGTAGAAAGGCGAAAGTGATCAAGTCTTGGAAGCGGGTCAATGATAGGAGGATTTAGTGATATTTTGTTCACTAAGTATATGGGTTTCTTAATTGGGCCAATTAGATTTAATTATTTATATTTTGGAGTTTAAGTCCAACATTTGTTTTAGCGAAATACTAGTATGTCAATGTGGTAATGGGTTATGCTTGTTTTATAAAAACTTTGGTTGTTAAGCAGGTTTTGTTTTCGTAAAGATTTGTCATTTTGCAAATGGGTCATGGCAAAATTTTTCTAAATACTTGTTTGCAAATGTTTTATTAATCCAGTTATGTGGATTCATATATTTTGGGAATATTATCCTTTATTACGTAATGTCAGAAAAAAATATGGGCCTATTTTCCGCAAAGTATTTTAATATTGGTTTTTAACGTGATGGCGTTACAATGATGACCTTGTTATGACACCTTGTAGGAATTTAGACGAAGTGAGGAACATGGCCTTGAGGTTCGTTCATCTGTTTAGAGGATGACAAAAGGATCCAGGAAAGGTTATCAGGATCCACAAAACAGGAGAAGCAAGGATCCTTTTTCAAGAATAATTAATCCAAGCAATACTCCAAGCATGACAACCAAAATGTGCATGAAGATGAACAAGAGGAAGACGATGAGGATTATCCTCATATTTCTGAATATTGTTTTTCTGCTGATAACAGTGAATTAATCCTTGCTTTGCAGAATTTAGGTGACAAGGCTAGGTGGACAAGGAAAAATGAGAAGTCCACGGCTAGCAAGGATAAATCGAAATGGTGTGCTTATCATGAGGATTTTGATCACCTCACAGATGAGTGTATAACACTAAGGAAAGAAATAGGTTAGCTTTTGAGCAAAGGTTACCTGAAGGAGCTGCTCGGAAGGAAAAAGTCAAGGATCCAGGATTCTTAAAAAGTTCCTAAAAGAGCTCCTCCACCACCTGCTGATGCTCAGATCATTAACCTCATCTCCGGAGGATCTGATATCTGTAGAACCTCGTTTTCAGCAGCTAAGAGACATGCTAAGGAAACGAAGATGGAGAATGGAGAGAGACCTGTTCGAACCTCCACTCCCACTCAGCAGAAAGTGATATCCTTTGATGAGGATGACCACGTTGATATACAGGATCCTCATCACGACGGTTTTGTAATTACGTTGTTTATTTCGAACCATTTTGTTCGCAGGATCCTCATTCGCGGAGGAAGCTCGGTGAACATAATCCAGTTGGATGTCCTCAAAAGAATGAACATTACTGAATCCGAAATCGTTCCAAGATCATCTGTGCTCGTAGGATTCAGTGGAGAAACAAAAAATACATTGGGGGACATCAAACTCTTGATCTACATAGAGGGAGTAAAATTTATCCAAAAATTTTGTGTTATAGATTGTTTATCTTGCTGCAGTGTTATCCTTGGCAGGCCCTGGATACATGATATGAAGGCAGTTCCCTCAACGTATCACCAATGTGTCAAGCTCCTAACCCCATGGGGTGTGCTGCAGATAGAGAGTGTCAGCAGGAAGCGAAGAACTGCTACACCTCCTTAATGAAGCCATCTTCAAAACCGAGGGAAACATAGCAATTAAAGTATCCTCCAAGGGACATCATGGAGGCAAGAGAGCAAGACGTCAAAGATATTCTGTTAGACCCTTAGGATCCTGAATCCAAAGTTTTGATAGGATCCGGGATCCTGGACAACATAGAGCAGGATTTAATATCCTTCTTAAAGAGAACAAAGTCTACCTTTCCTTGGAAACATGAGGGCATGACAGGTATATCAAAGGATATTATTACTCATAAACTTGGTATTGACAAGTCTTTCGGGCCAATACATCAAAAAAGGAGGAAATTTGCACCTGAAAGGAATGCCATCATCCAAGAAGAGGCAGACAAGTTATTAAAGACAGGTATGATTAGAGAGGTAAAGTATCCAAAATGGTTAGCCAACATGGTGGTTGTCCAGAAAAAGAATGGAAAGTGGAGGGTATGCATAGATTTTACAGATCTAAATAATGCATATCCCAAGGATCCTTTCCCGTTACCCCACATTGACTCCATGATGGATGCCACGACGGGTCATGAATTGTTAACTTTTATAGATGCTTCATCTAGATTCCAGCAAATTCAGATGGAACCATCTGATCAAGAGGACACAACGTGCATGACACCCACCAGTATATATTGCTATATAGCTATGCCCTTTGGTTTAAGAAATGCAGGTGCTACATACCAAAGGTTGGTGAATATGATGTTCAAGGAGCAGCTTGGACACACGATGGAAGCTTACATAGATGACATGGTGGTCAAATCCAAAAGAGCTGAGGATCACTTGAAGGATCTCGAAGTAGCATTCAACATCCTCGCCAGATATAACATGAAGTTGAATCCGTCCAAATGCCATTTCGGGGTTAAAGCTGGAAAATTCATAGGATATATGGTGACCAAGAGAAGGATTGAGCCAAGTCCAGAGCAGATCAAGGCCATTGTGAACATCAAATCTCCTGCCAATGCTAAGAATGTGCAAAGATTGACAGGTAGAATTGCAGCTTTGAACAGATTCATCTCAAAATCCTTAGAAAAGTGCAAGGATTTCTATGATATTCTGAGGAAGAGTAAAAAATTTGAGTGGACCGAGAAGAATAAAGCTGCCCTTAAAGTTCTCAAGGATTACC
Organism: Helianthus tuberosus; assembly: GCA_030545235.1. NCBI lineage: Eukaryota > Viridiplantae > Streptophyta > Magnoliopsida > Asterales > Asteraceae > Helianthus > Helianthus tuberosus. Next base: position 107,197,556 of record CM060430.1, on the reverse strand, counting down.
TATCCTCTGCACCAGCTTTGATGAAACCGGAAGATGGAGAACCATTATCCTTATACTTAGTTATTTCAGATAAAGCGGTAAGTGCGGTCCTAGTCAAGGATCATAAAGGTCAGCAACATCCAGTATACTATGTAAGTAAAAGTCTATTTGATGCTGAGGCAAGGTATTCTCATTTAGAGAAACTAATTCTTCCTCTAATTATGGCTTCTTCTAAACTTAGACATTATTTTGAAACTCACCCTATTATTGTCAAAACTAATTTCCGTAGTAAGAATGTTCTCAGGAAGCATGAGATGTCAGGAATGATGGAGAAGTGGGCAGTTAAGCTTAGTGCATACAACATTAAGTATGAACTCAGGACTGCCATCAAGTCCCAAGCTTTAGCTGACTTTGTGGCTAATTTCAGTAGTGATCTACAAAGGGAAGCTGAATTAGAAGTTCAACAACTTGAGGAGACCAAGGATCCTTGGACACTCTTCATAGATGGAGCTTCAAATGTCAAAGGAACTGGATTAGGCTTACTACTAAAATCGCCATAGGGGGATATTATACCCTAATCTATTGCATGTGAATTTCAAACAACTAATAATGAGGCAGAATATGAAGCCTTGATAGGAGGTTTGCAATTAGCTAAGCATATGAGAATCAGGTATCTTAAAGTATATGTAGACTCTCTATTAGTTAATAATCATTATAACGGTTCCTACACTGTCAAAGGTGAAAAGCTAATCAAATATTTAGAGATAGTCAGGAAACTGGTAGATTCTTTTGCTTTTTTCAGTTTAACACAGGTACCTAGCAAAGAAAATGCAGAAGCAGATGCTTTAGCTAACCATGGATCAACATTAAATATGCCAGAGGATGTGAAGATACCTATCATCCATGTTCTAACTCCTGCAACTGAGGAAAACGTAGCCATGAAGATAGTAGATGATGCTATAATTGTACCCAGTGATGTTGTTCAGTCAAATTCAGGATCCTGGATCCTTCTAATTCTGAAATATATTCAGAATGGGGAAACTCCCATTTGGGAAAATCCTAGATCCTTCAAGATCAAGGTATCTCAATTCACCTTATTGAATAACATGTTATATAAAAGGTCTCTTGCAGGTCCCTATTTACGATGCATCGAGGATCCAAAGATTCAAGAAGTCTTGAAGGATTTTCATGAAGGAGACTGTGGAAATCACACTGGGGGCAGAGCACTATTTTCAAGGATCCTCAGAACAGGATACTACTGGCCCACAATGAAGAAGGATGTTGTGGAATATGCAAAAAGATGTGATGCTTGCCAAAGACACAGTAACGTTCTAAATGGATAGAAGAAGAAGCTTTTGCCCAAATCAGAGAAAAGGAAGTTATATCCTTTACTAAAAGAAATATCATTACTAGATTTGGAAATCCTTCCGAAATTGTTTGTGATAATGGATCCCAATTTATTAGGAGTCGAACCACTAACTTTTGTAACAACTGGGGGATTAGGATGATAACATCATCACCAGTCCACCGACAAGCTAATGGTCAAACAGAATCATCCAACAAGATCATCATCAATAACTTGAAGAAGAAGCTTGGATCCAAGAAAGGAAAATGGGCTGAAGAGTTACCATATGTCTTATGGGCTGATAGAACAACTCTGAAGAATGCTATGGGTCAAACTCCATTCTCTCTAGTCTTTGGATCTGAATCAGTGATCCCCACAGAATTGGTAGTCCCTACAGCCAAAACAAGCATCTGTGATCCTAAAATAAATGCTGAGATCCTAACTCAAGATCTGGATACGTGGAAGAGCTCAGGGATTTGGCAAGAGTAAGGTTGGCTAGCTATCAACAGAGAATAGCTGGAGTATACAACAAAAATGTCAGGGTCAGAAGATTTCAAGTTGGTGACTTGGTACTAAGGAAAGCATTCCAGAATACCACGAATCCTGCTGATGGAAAGTTAGCACCAAAGTGGGAAGGCCCCTATTTGATTATAGTTGAAGCCGGAAAGGGGGCATATCGTTTATTAACAATGGATGGTGATCTCCTACCAAGAGCTTGGAATGTCGTCCACCTAAAGAAATACTTTATGTAGAAAGGATCGAGGATCCTTAGAGATCTTCATACTCCATTCAGGCTGAAGGATCCCCGAAGGATATATGATCCTTACTTTGGTAATGTTTTAATAGTTATTTCATAATATATTTATTTATTATCATTATAAGAAAAGGGTGTTAGATTCTTAACATCCAAATTTATCAAGTTTTAAGTTCTTGCAGAATTTTTAACATCTTTGACAAAGGATCAAGAGGTTGGCCACCTCTCCAAGATTTTTGGGCCAGTCCCCAGTTTAAGGTATCAATTACCTTCTAAGGTTTAAAGGTTTAAACCTTTCACACGAATTGGGTTTCGACACCACGCCAGTAGCGCACGTTATCCATGTATAGTTCGAGGCAATGGGACCAGTACCCGCTTTAGGGGCTGACAATTTCATTTTTGTTGGCTATATGTAGGATCCTAAGTATAATGGTAGACTTACCATACATCCGTTCCTAAGGTTTTGGCATTTTCATGTCACTCATGATGGGTTAGTCGCAATTGTGGGCCATACCCCAGCATCCTAAGGTTTCTAACATTTTCACGTTAGCTCAATTTCTATCGTTTTCATGTTACTTATGATTGGGCTTGTCCCCAGATTATTTGGGCTTGTCCCCAGTTTGTTGGGCTTGTCCCCTGTTTATTTGGGCTTGTCCCCAGCTTATTTGGGCTTCTCCCTAGTTGCTAATGATTTATTCGATTGATGTTTGGCTTAGTCCCAAGTTGCTTATTACAGGTTCTTGAAGTTTTGTAAGTAAGGATCCTGGATCCCAAACTTTAACTAATTTCCATGCTTTATTAGTGCAATAGTAAGTTTTAAGGATATAGAATCTTAACTTGGATTCTCTGGTATGGTTTACTCTTAGTTTATTTCACTATATTTATGTTACCCTCAACCTTTCAATTAAGAATATGTGATCCTTGATCATATAATATTCTGCCTTTTGAGGAAATTGCTATGGTATGTTTAGTATCCTTTTTAACTATTTAAAAGAAATGTATAACACCAAGTATAGCCAAAAGATTAAGTTTTATTTATAAAGAACCCTTTAAAAGGTTGTCAAAATTACCAACTCGAATTTCTACCAGCAATACGTGGCCCGTCCACTTGGGTTGGTAAAGGTTGTCCATAATAACTGTTCGATAAGTGAAGGAAATTAAAAGTAAGGGGCATCAAAGGCTTCATCCTCCACAAACAGAAGGACCCATCCACCTTTGCCAACCCCTATTGTCTAAAGGATCAGTGATCCTTAACCCTAGAGCTATTGTTCAAAATACTTACAGACCATATTGATCGAAACCAAAAAACAAACCATAAATCCTAAAAAAGTGGGCTCAGGCCTCGTCTACATTATCCTTCATCGCCCACTTCAGCAGCCTACACAGCCGCCGCTTCACCACCTTCACCATCACTACCAGCCGCTGCCTCCACCGGATCCTTTGTGCTGCTTGGCCCAGCCTCCAGCAATGGCGTCGCATCAAGCTCCTCTTCATCACCAAGCTCATGAAGCCTCTGCTTCCAACCAGCAACGGCCCATTCAGCCCTGTCGAATGCAGGATCCATAGCCTCTTGGACCATTTAAATCTTTGCCTTAAGAATGACTATGGCAGCAGGGACTTCGGCCTCGTCAGCAACTTCCAACCGATCCTAGCTAGCCTGGATTTCAGCCACCATGATCTGCTTTTCCAGAGCCTTCACCTCCTTCTCTAGCTGGGAGATCCTCTTGTCTTTAGCAGTAGCAATGTCCTAGAGACCTAGCAGACCCTCTTCAGCTTCAGCCAAGCGCTAGCCATGGGTGGCTTGTATTTGAGCAAGTTTCTGTAAACAACAAAGGATAACGATTAGGATCGGTGATCCTTAAAGTGAATTCCAAATTTGAGAATCAGTGATCCTTACCTTAGAGATGAACTCGTGGATCTGTTGTTCAAGCTGGGAGGCGTCTTGTAGGATCTGGATTCGATCAAACGAGTCGTTCAGAAGAGTTCTCGATCAATATGAAAGGCGGAATCAGAAGTATTGATGTTAGAACGGCTAGATTTGCACGTAGAATCACTTTAAATGTCGATTGTATTGATTTAACAAAGTTACACGAGCTGGCGACACTTCGGCAGAGCTTCGCTACCGGAATCCAAAAGTTCCAAAAGTTCTAAATGAAGACCCAAGACCACATATATATAGGAGATGCCAGACCACACGAACTGGTCCAAGTCGCACGACCTAGCCAGAAAACATGAACTTGCTAGAAAGCATGAACTTGCCAGAAAGCATGAACTTGGTCACCTCGTGAGAGGTGGCCTAACCACTTCGTGAGGGGTGGCTGGTTCAGGTCTGTTTCCCGTTTCTCTCGTACAACGTGTCCTGGTCTATCTATTCTAGTTACATGACTCGATACAAGACATAAGACGAAGTCAACAGACATATGCACTAACAAACTCCCCCTTGGATGATGACGAGTCTTCAGTGTGTCGAGTCTTCCGTCTTGATCAATCTTCTCGCTCTCTCCAAAGTATTCTCCATTGTTCGCATCTTTATCAATCTCTCTCTTACTCTTCCAGAATCTCAACTTTACTCTTCGAACTTTCTAATTCTCTTGATCAGATCTCTTGATTCATTAAGCTCTTCAGCATTAGCAGCTTCTATCTCGAACGCTATTCCAAGATCTGAATCTGGCTCTTACATCTTCAGACTCCCCCTTTCAATAAGCTGGGATCGCAGTCTGGAATTCACTATCTGCAGACTTTGGAGCAGAATCCTGGCTCTAATCTACATACGCTTATGCGGAAAGTCCTCAGGAGTCGAAACCTAGCTCTTTCAAAGCTTTTTACCTGCACATACTCTACCCAAAACATAGGGTTTTTCATTTAAAAACATTCATAGTCTAATCATCTAGACACCATTTGCAAGATAGACAATTTTTAACATTGATGAATTCTGATCATTTTTCAAATTAATGAACCATTTAATCATTTCAAAATCATTTTTCATTTCAACCAAACTCTCCCAACCCTTGTTGTTCATCATGTTCAGTACTTGGAATTTTGAAAATCAGCTTTCTAACATCAGTTGTCGAAAATAAGATGAAATAAAATCTTTTTGAATTTTCAAAATTTTTATGCTAAAACATACTGAAAATCTTTTTGGATTTTGGGAAATAAACTATATACAGACATCTTTTTGTGAGTTTGTGTAAAAGGATCATATCAGTTTATGATAAATCACTAGTACCGTTGAGCTTTAAACACTTTAAGATCTAAACGATTCACTTAGATTGTCAGTATATTTATCCACTTAAATTTTCACACAAAGTTCAACTGTTTCGAGATACGAATTTAGTGTTTTAAGGACTTAAACTTATTCGCGTGTACCACCTCAGAATATACTCCCGTATCCAGACTCCTATATTCAGTCTTACAGGTGAATGTACACTAATGATATCTGTAAACGGGTAATGCGAGGCCATGAGAGCTCAGGTTAGAACTCCTGTTCAGACAAAGAGATGATGGCTCGACTTTAGGTGTGTCCCGTTTGGGGATCTTTTCTTCAACAGCACATGATTAGCATTTTTCAATGTTTCATCATTTTTTATGCTGAGGGTGGGCTTTATGATTAAAGCAGTGCAGAGTATTATACGAGGACTAGGCTATTGCTCCCGCAAAATCAGAAGTCCTGATATAATACCCCAGATATCATCACGTATAAAGACCTAGCATGTCAGAAATAGAAAGCCCTTCAAACAAGATTTCAGGGAATACCTATATATCCGAGAGATGTTCCCCACGAAATAAGTAAGTATTTGAAATTTTAGGTTCATATCTCGAAAACAATCTACTAAGCATGTAAAAACGTACCGGCATATCATCAGTGAGACCGTTTATCACATATTGAACTTTTCAATTCTTTAGCGTACTGTGTTTGTCTACTGATGTACTATCATTTCCTCTTTTTCACAACAAAACTCATTTTGATTTTTCAATGTTTTTGGATTTTTTATTTTATCATGTTTTTTGGATTTTTCAAATTTTCAAAATTTCAATTTTTTACTCCCCCTAAAATCAAAAATATGTTTCAATTTTTGATTTTCCTGGAAAATTTGAAAGTAAAAGCAATAAACTGAACAAATAAAATAACAAACTGATGTGAATTGCTTCAATTCTCCATTCACTTGGCTTAAACAATCAGAACTCCCCCTGACAACAAACTATTTTCCCATTATAATTTCAAAACACTTAAGTTTGTTTTAATCAAAATGGTTTTTCCGGAAAATTAGTTTTGTTGATTTCACACATCATGGGGATTCATTCATCACTTTGTTCTTTCAACGACTTGTAAAAACTATTACTTGTAGGTTTTTCATAGAAACATTTTTCAAGAATGATGCCGATTCATGCTCCACGATTACCAACTTGGAAGCTCCGGCTAGTCAGGATTTCAAACAAAGAATGCTGACACCCAAGCTTGACCAGCCTTGGGTGTAACCGGTTCAAATTCACTTGGTCTTTGAACATTCCTTTTTTATTTATAGAATTCTTTTACCCCTTTGGCCTTACCATCGACCATTTTTCCAAAAATATGTTTTACTTTCCCATTGAAAGCCTTTTCGACATCGAATTCTTTCTTTTCAGAATAAAATTGATTCGAAATTTCCACTTTTCCAAATTTTGATTTTAAATTTGCAGCCCGCAATGGTGGAAAGTTGACATCATCCATTGGCGGTACTGACTTTTCTCTTTTTAGCTCAACTTGTGGCTCCTCTGACTTTGACGAGTCAGATTCATCGCCAGAAAGTGGCTCCTTTGCTTCCGAAGAAACAAATTCATCTCCAGATTTAACCTCTGATTTCTTAGAAACCCACGTTTGGTTGTTAAGATTCACTTTTCTTTTGTAAAACCTTTTAGAACACTCACCAACTTCATATGTTGAATTTTTAAACATTTTAAATTTTTCAGTTGGTAGTTTAGTTTTATCAACAATTTTTTTTTGAGTTTAGAAGACACTCCCTGTTGTGTGTTGGTTACCTTTTGACAGTTCCAGGCGATGTGACCAACTTCTTTGCATTGGTAACAGGTTCTTGTCTCCTTTTTTCTGATTAACTTCATTCTTCTCATGTTTCTATTTTTCTGCAAGAAACGCTTTGTTCGATTGCTTCCAGAATGAGCTCTTTTTCTCTTCTTCATAACTTGCCCCTGAAACAAATACAGTTTTTGATTTAAAATATTTAATATTTTGATTATTTTCAACATCAAAACCCAACCCCTTCTTTTTAAAATTGCTTTTATGATTCGGTTTCTTTTGATGACCTGGACCGAAACCTTTCTTCTTGTTTAAACGTTGTTGAACTCTAGAAGTATATTTAGGTTTTGAAAATCCCATTTTATCTTTTATTTCTGAAAACTTTATTTTTATTAATTTAAAAACTGTTTTTATATTTACAATTTTCACATTTTTAATTGGAAATTCCACATCAGAATATAATTTGTTTGAATCATTCAAAGTATATGCCACTTTGATTGGTTCATCATTCAAACTATTTTCTATTTTCGGAATCTCTTTATTATGACTACTCTTGACCGATGATTTCGAACTGTTGCCTGATGAACTTGAACTCTCAGATTCAGACTTTGACTCTGACTCCTTATCCTTATCCAACACCTGATCAACCACTTTCTTTATTAACTCAGATTCATGATCAGTGTCAGACAATGTGAATGTGACGTCAACGTTGTCTGGTAACTCATTAGTTGTTTCAGACTTTAACTTTATATTGACTGCCTTTTTGACTTGTTCCGAATTTGGTTTTCTGGGAGAATAACCTTCCCAGATCGGAGGCGGACACTTGTTATAATTTGCACTTTGTTTCTTACCAGTATCCATATCTTCCAATTTCTTATCTTGAAATGCTTCAAAACCTGCTACTGTCGGATAGATTCTATCAATCAAGTAATCAGAACTTGAGTAACTCAGCAGCAATCATCTGATTCTTTAATTCTCAATCTTTTCAGTCTCTAATTCTTGCTTCAACTTTGCACACTCATCAATATAGTGATTGATGGCCTTCTGCTTAGACATCATCACTGCATTCATCATTGTCAAAGCATCTTCCCTTTCTGAGTTTGTCTTTTCCAACTGGTTAACCGTTCTGTTCAACACATCATACGATTCTTTTACATACTTAACATCGAACAACAATTTTTCTTTCATCTTGTCTAGCTCACTAAACTTCTTATCTTTCTCATCACAATGTTTGCATGGTTCCAAACAATTCAGACAAGGTTTTGTGACCTCTACAATCTTTTCAATCTCAACAATCTTTTCAACAACTTTAACTTCTTCACCCTGTTCATACTTCTTTTCCACCTGAACAACATTCTCACATTTTACCTCTTTCTTTTCTTTTGCTGCTCGTTTCTCCTTTAGTTTCTCCAATTTATCTGCAAAATAAAATTTGAAACTTTCAGGAGATAAATGAGTTTTACCAATGTTTATTTGTTTAATTTCTTCATCATCATCACTGCTATCAATTGATGATTGATCAAAGACTGGTGTCTTTTCTGAACTATCTTCTAAAGAGACAGACTTTCCATCTTGACTTTTCTCATCATTTGCCAACACATCCATCCATTCTTTCATCAACTCTGGCTCTTGAATGATCTGTGCAACAAATGCTCTAAACTTTGAGTTACTTTCAGCCGGAAAATATTTATCCCAGCTAAATCCCTCTTGCAATCTTTCATCTTCTTGATCTGGAGGCATAGTAATACAACCTTTCTTCTTTCTACCTTCAATCGGAATAGTACGGACTAATGACGGTTGTTGAGCTACTTGATGATATATTGCTTTCCGATAATATTCATTGTTCCCGAAAGGATTCTAAGCTCCACCTGCTTCTCAGTTGGTACATTCCCTCTTGAAATGTACTTTTTCCCTGCACCGAAAACAAGTAACTTTAGACTTATCAAAACTTAAAGTAGAAACATTAGCATCACGTAAGTCATATCTTCCGGTAATCTGCTTAAATTTCTCAGCACTCCTCAGCATGCTCGCTAAACACTACTTAATATCCATTAGCTCCATTTCCTCAGCATCAATCTGATCGTAATCCTCTTTTGTTAACATAGGATTTCCAATCCTTCCCACAACCAAACTCTCATATGATTCTAACACGGTAACTAGTAATGCCATATGACCTTTAGCGACTTCTTCAGAGAAATTCTGACCGTTCTGAAGATGCAACGCGATGTTGCATTGTAGCACATGACCATTACCATTGTTTGAGCTTTAAGACTTATAATTTGAAGTTGAAACATTAGGATTAACACTTGGATATGAAGAAAATCCACTGTTGTTGATTGAACTTTGATTGAGTGATCCGGAGGAGTTTTCTGCACTGAAAGCGGTCTGGATCTTTGGACTAGCTTCAACATTTTGAACATTACCTTTGAAATACATCTTGATATCTTGTTGACCACTTGAATTGTTCATTATAACGATCTTTTGTTGTTCAAGATCTTGTCCTTCAAGTTTTTCAATGAATTGAGCAATTGAAAATCTATCATACTCTCCGGTATTCTTCAAAATCATAAGATATGTACCCCATTCATTTTGAGGTAAAGCATCGACTAATTTTTCAACCCATTCCTCTCGTTCTTTATTGATATCCAACCTGGTCATTGAACGCACTAAATGACAATATCTCTCAATAAGAGTCTTTGTAGTTTCACCCGGCAAACTTGAAAACAATTCAAATTCTTTCTTTAATAATGATTTTTTATTCTTGATTATCTCCGTACTTCCTTCGAATTTTGTGCGAAGTGCTTCCCAAATCAAACGTGCACTACCATCATGTTGAAGTAATACGAAAATGTCTTCTTTCACAGCTTGTTGTAGTAAACTGATCATCATTTTTTCTGCCTTGTACATGTCTATCTCTTTATCCGAAAATTCAGAAATAATCTTTATAACTCCCATATCAGAACGAGGTCGAACATACTTAGTTTCAATACAAACCCAAGACATTAGATGATTTGCTTGAACCCAATTCTCGAACTGTTCTTGCCAACTGTAATATTCTTCAATGCTCATCAACTTTGGGGGTTTCTACAACGTTCCCGTTTCATTTTCCATGTTTACATTCTGAGCAACTGAACTTGCAGTAGCTGAGGTAGTACTGAACGCGTTATAGAATTCGTTTTCCATGTTTCGGTATCGAAAGTTCACAATAACAAATTGTTCAAATGAACTGAGTTTTCAAACAATCTGGTAATTCACACGATCTGATATCAGTTCGTGCGGTCTGAAGTTCAAACGACCTGGAAGTTGGCATAATCTGAATTTGGTGCGACCTGAGATTGGTACAACCTAGATTTGGTACGACCTGGAATTCAACCCGTGCGACCTGGAGTTCAACTCATGCGACCTGGAGTTCAACTCGTGCGACCTGGAGTTCAACTCGTCCGACCTGGAGTTCAACTCGTGCGACCTGGAGTTCAACTCGTGCGACCTGGAGTTACTTTCAAACGACCTGGTTCAGTTCGTACGACCTGGGATTTAAACTCAAACGACCTGGTTTAGTTCGTACGACCTATAGAATCTCTCAAAGGATCTGACGATGTTTCACACGATCTGAGCAGAATTCAAGCGACTTGGACATAGATTCACTCCGTTTGAAACTTCTAAGTCCAAAAATTCATCATTTTGTCAAATTTGATTAATTTTTAGTTAGATTTACCGTCCAATTTGTTCACAGATTGTTTAAACCAATGTTTCACGTGTTATATCACGAAATCAGATCATTTTAACCGTAAAAACTCAGTAAATTTGATGAAAAAGCGTATAAAAGTGGGTAGAAATTAGTAGAAATCAGTATTATCCCTGAAAACAAGCTGAAATGGTAAGAACTCTTCCTCCTGAGCTCTGATACCACTTGTAGGATCGGGATTCGATCAAACGAGTCATTCAGAAGAGTTCTCGATCAATACGAAAGGCGGAATCAGACGTATTGATGTTATAACAGCTAGATTTGCACGTAGAATCACTTTAAATGTCGATTGTATTGATTTGACAAAGTTACACGAGCTGGCGACACTTCTGCAGAGCTTCGCTATCGGAATCTAAAAGTTCCAAAAGTTCTAAATGAAGACCTAAGACCACATATATATAGGAGATGCCAGACCCCATGAACCAGACCACACGAACTGGTCCAAGTCGCATGACCTGGCCAGAAAGCATGAACTTGCCAGAAAGCATGAACTTACCAGAAAGCATGTGTAACACCCCGAAAATGGGTTTGGTAATCAAACCCCGTTAATACTAAAAGGCGGGTAAAATACCGCTAGTGGTAAAAGTAACCCGGTAAATATTAGGATTTTAATAAATAAACCTAATATTTAATGAAAAGTGAATGAATGCTTTTAAGGAAATAAGTTTATAAAAAGGCCCGAGTTAACAGGACTTAAAAATAAAACGGGTTATAACTTCCCCGAACCCACCAAGTAACTAGGAATAATAACCTAGTTAACTATGTGCCTTAAAATAAAGAAGGAAACTTGGGTAATAACCCTTATTATAAGGTTGCAAACTAGAGGGGCCAAAAGAGGAAGATTTAAAACTTGATTTTGATTTAATTAAAACACTACACACACTAGTGTGCGTGTGTATGAAATCGATCAGGAGAAGAGCCAGGGGCTCAAACCCTAACTCATCTCAATTTCACCAAATCAAAGGGGAGAACTAGCTCAAATCAGATGCATGAACACAAATTCGTGATCACCTAGTCGCGGGGATTACAAGGTATGTTGAATTTTATGATTTGGTGATACTTTGAGATTACGATGAACAATCATAATCGAAATTCTGGAATGAATGTTGAATCTATGAGTGTTATTGTGATTATATCTTGGTTTAGAAACAAACCCTATTAGAAAACTTGATGAATTGTTGTCAAAACTAGGGATTTGATAATTACCCTATTATACGCTAAGTGGGTTTTAACTTAATAATGAAGATGTTGATATGTTTGTGTTAGAAATCATCATAAGTGATAGTTGATGCAAGATACTTGAACAAATTATAAGTTTGAGTGAAAGCTCATGCATGACTTGAAGTGGGTTTTTGTATGTTATGATGAAATTGGTAATTTCGTTCATATAAATTGGTGTATGAAATCGTGTAGTATATTAGTTCATATGAAGAACTTGATTATATAAGGTGTTAGGATGAATCCTATTAATATGATGAATGGGTCTCACTTATAGATGAGAACCCTTTTATTCTTGTGAAATGAATGAATAAATTAGTTTTTGATAATCGCTTGAACTAATTAAAGTGATTGAAATGTGATAAACGTGGTTAGAACTTTGGTTAAAACGGTGGCCTAAAGATAACGCCTACCAGGTAATTAAAGAATGCAAAAACTAGTTGATGAACTCGAATATGCATCTAGTATACTAATGGGCATTTGACTTTTAAAAAGTCAAACTGACTTACGATGTGATGAATGATAATTAAATATAGAAATGCGTAAGGTGGAATAATCGTATTAAGTCATGATTAAACTAACCACCTTGCGAATGACGAATAATAGTTGGCGCTTAACAAGCTAGATGAAGCTTGGGGAGAAAGCGGGTCAAACGGATCAAGAAGGAAAAGACAAGTGTAGCTTGGATACGAGGTAAGTAAAACTTACACCCTTTTGTAGGACACGTGTATATTTTATAAACTATAAATGCGAATGATGTAATATCCAAAATAAGGGTTCCGACACGATTGACACAAGTCGGAACAAGTGTAAATGATAAAAAAAAACCATGGTTTATGGTAAATGGGGCAATTGGGTGAATTTGGAAATTTAAAATCATGCTTTTATCTTTGGTCTTATAGTCCAAACGGGTCAAATGGTGATGATAACACCATTTGACAATATCGACTAATGTGATTGTTAAGTCGTATGTTATCAGGAGCGATTAGCAATTTGGATAATCGCAACGCCATAGAATATTGGTTAATTAAAGCAAGGTATAAGTCGGGTCTATTTGTTGACCCGGGCCAGGTACGCATATATAGTCTTATAGTTAAAAGTGCAATAATTGGTCAAGTATTTAGTGAAAGTCCTTCATCGCAAGTTGAAGGACTAAAATCGACCAAAAAGCCCTTGATGGGTCAACCGGGCAAACGACCCTTAGAGGTTGTTTAGAAACTTATATTATGACCATTCAACCATTGGTTGCGCATAAAAGTTGTAGGAATAAACTTTCTAGGGTTAAACGCCTTAAAGTGCGTCTTGCCGTAAAATGACATATCCGAGGGATAAAATTCGGAATAAGTATTTAAGTACGTTAAATCCACCACAATTATAATTGTGGTGGAAGACTATTCAATATAAATGGGTGGACTTATGTTGCATACAAGGGACGAGCGTAAATTAAGCTTAAAAGTACATAAATACCCTTAACGGGTCAAAACAAGCATTTAAGCGTAAACGGGATTTTATTATGTAAGAAACCCGTGATTTGAGATTAATATGATAGGAGATATTGAAATAATGAATTTCATGAGTTTAAAGGTTAAATAAACATGTTGGTGTGATAAAATCATGAACGGGTCAATATTTAGTAAAAAGGGTAGTAAGCCGAAGACTTAAAAGTCTGAAATTATGTTAATCCGGATGTCGGATTTTAACTCCATAAGATGGAGAAATAAATTACGGACGCGTAGGAAAAAGAATCGGGTAAAACGGATTAAAAACGAGAGAGTTATGCTCCTTTCCATGAAATCGGGTTATGCTGGGAATGTACAGCAACTGTTAAGCAGCATTCTGCTGAAAAGGGGGCTAGGCGTCACGCGACGCCCCTTGGCTTCACGCGACGCCCCCTAGTTCCGGAAAAAAAAAATATTTTTTGTTGTTTGACCCATGTAACTTGTTTAAACTTACTATTTAACTATCAAAACAACTTTTAAGTTGGTTTTGATCATAGGTGATCGCCAAGAGTGCCCGGATGAAGATCAAGCTCGAAGAAGAACCGAACACGATAAAGTTAAAAGCTTCCGCACGGCGTTTCGTCCTATCTCTTTAACGACGAACTCAAATTCAATACGATGTACTTTAACCTTTATTTGTAAAAGTTTTAAATTAACCGTATTTAGTATAGTACATTTAATCATCATTACATGCTTATTTTCGTATCTTATACGAAAACCTTAAAATAATAACAAGGGTGTTACAAGTTGGTAATCAGAGCTCAAGGTTGTTGACAAAATGTGTTCGGTTCGAGGCTTGATCGCAATCCGGTAAGTACATGTATATCAATGGTTTAGCATGATTAAAGTGTTGAGAACAACGCATATGGTTATTGTGTAATACACGTTACACCAATAAAAACGATATAGAATAAATATAGTCAACGAAATTACACGCGTTGATGCGTATGGTAGAAAAGCCTTGTATTATAATACGGGCATCCTTTAACGTTGAAATTACTAATTGTTGTATATGTTTTAGTTGAAGGACACTCGCATATGAGGATAGCGAGAGTTTAACAAATCGCAGATTTGACAGAAGAACGGTCCAAAGAGTATGCTCATCAAGGACCTAAATCGCGTAACGGTCGCGAACAAGGCTAATGGCAAGAGAAGCCCGTTAGGGCAAGCATTACCAGGTGCATATTTCAAATTTAATTGCACAAATAGTAATATGCAACAAATAAATAGAAATTGAAAGTTGCATATGTAGATTATAAATTTGGAAAAACCCGAATAGAAAATGTATTCGGGATATTGTTTCCAAGAGAAACAAATAGAGGCATTACTTACATAGGGCGTGATGTGAAAACTATAAAAGGTCATGCGTGTTGTTATGGGTGAAATTCTGAGCCCATATCCTGGAAAGTATCTTGATTTATATCTTGGTTATATAGTATCTGTTTACATCCGGGATGCTGATTCAGGATATTGGTAACATCCTGAATGGTATCCTCAGGATTACTAACGGATTATGTGCAGGTACGTGGGTTAGAAGCTAGCAACGTTCACAAGGACTCATTCCGCGGAAGACTCGGTCCAAGTTGTTCAAGGAAAGACGTTAAGCCCGCTTTATTTGGTTCCAAACGGCTATTTATGGAATATTCGGGAGAATCCCATATTTATAGGAATTTTAGTTTCTATTTAGTAACTATAAGTAGGTGGGTATACCAGATCGAATAGGACATCACATTGACACTCGCTACACTCTAACACTCGCTATCTAGCAATTTTCACTTTCATACAAAAGCATTGTAACACTTAGCAATCTGGTCTATATCCTGCACTGTATCCTGACGTTTGAAGCAATAAGAAGAACAAGGCAGCTGCGATTGTCAGCTCCCGAGGTTTTATGCTGGTGATTTAGATTGATCAAGCGCTTTCCTCGTACATCTCGTGTCATTTCCTTTACTTTTTACTCATTGTTTGATCATAGATACAGCTCAATATCCTGAGCCGTATCCTGAATACTGATTTTTCAAATAACTTAACCGGCATATTTTCAACACACTTTCTAGCACACTACCTCACTTTACTAATTTGATCACTTAATTGCTTCGGTAATTTTTGACCAAAACAATTTGGCGCCCACCGTGGGGCAAGTGGTGCTCTCTTTACTAAAAATTTTTGTGAAATCGCTAATCGGTTTTCTATTTTCAAAACTTTTTACCGCATTATTTACAATGGCCTCAAGATCAAACATGAGTTCCTCCACTGTGTCTGCTGTGACTTCTGCTACTACCGGTTCGGTGCTTCCACCACCTCCTCCAAGGATGCCAGCCTCTTCACGACCTCAGGATATTATCCCTACTCGCAGTGTTCAGGAGTCTGCTCCCGTTTTAGCTTCTAATGATGAAATTCTAACCTTATTTGGAAGTTTGCAGGAACAAATGAGGCAGCAACAGGAAACAAACCAAATGCTATTGAGGGAAATACAACTCCTGAAGTCTGGCTCGAGCAGATCTGCTGAGGATATTGTCACTCCATTACAACCCAGAACTTTGAACTTCAGTTCAGCTGTGTATACTGAGGATAACAGGGGGAATATTGTCCCCAGCCTTCCTCAGAATCACACTCCTGAAATACCCTCCTCGGTCAGGATGTCAACCATGAGGAGCTCAGGATATGCTTCAGGATATGGGCAAAATCCTATAACGGGTAACGTGTCAAATAATAATAATACCCATGCTACTAACAATAGTGGATCTTTGCAGGACACAAGTGTAACATCAGCACTTACTAGGGAACTTCAGAAGTTGAAGGACATGATATCTAGTGTACCTGGAGTGGTCCAGCCGATCCCAGAAGTGTCTCAAGACAGCCACAAGATATCTCGTTTTGCATATCCTATATGTGATGCTGAGATCCCAAAGAGATTTCAAACCCCCAACATGAAGCTTTACGACGGAACTACGGATCCTGAGGAGCATATTGCTCAGTATAGGGAAAGAATGGAGATTAACCCTATCCCTCCGGATCTCAAGGAAGCATGCTTGTGCAAGGGTTTTGGTTCTACCTTAACAGGATCAGCCTTGAAATGGCTCTTGAATGTCCCTCCGCATTCGATTACATCTTTTGCTCACTTAGTAAATTTATTTAATAGTCAGTTTTCTTGTAGTAGAAGCTTTGAGAAACTAACAAGTGACCTCTACAGGATAACACAGGGGCCTCACGAATCCCTTAGGGATTATGTGAACAAGTTCAGCCGGGAATCCCTAGACATTCCACATCTTGATGTTGCAACAGCTGTGCAAGCTTTCAAGATGGGGCTGCAAAAAGATTCTCAATTTTATCAAGATCTTGTAATGAACCCATGCAGGAACTTGGATGAAGCTCGAAACAGGGCCCTAAGATATATTCGATTGGAGGATGACAGGAAGATGCAAGAAAGAATGAACTCATCCAACACCTATGAGTCAACTAACAGGAAGTCTGAATCCTCATTCAAGCCATATCGGCCTAAGCCATATGGTAGAAATGAAAATAAGAAAGTGAATGCTGTCGAAGATGAGGATCCTGAAGAGTATCCTGAGTTGTCTGAATATTGCTTTTCTGTTAACATTCCTGAATTGATGTATGCCATGCAGGGTCTAGGAGACAAGGCTAGGTGGCCTCGAAAGAGTCAATAAAAAGCTGATTGGAAAGATAAGTCAAAATGGTGTGCTTTCCATGAAGATTTCGGACATGTGACTGAGGATTGCATCGCTCTAAGGAAAGAGATAAGCTATCTTCTAAGCAAGGGATATCTGAAAGATCTCTTAGGAAGGAAGAAAAATAAGGGTCAGGATATTGAGAAGGATCCTGAGCGAGCAGCGTCACCTCCTGCAGATGCCAAGATAATCAACTTTATTTCGGGAGGATCCGACATTTGTGGGACTTCGTATTCGACGGCGAAGAGACACGCAAAAGAAGCTAAGGCCGAAAGGGGAGACAAACCTGTCAGGATGGCTACCCTCACAACTGACAAAGTGATCACATTTGATGCTGATGACAGGGATACTGTCCAGGATCCTCACCATGATGCTCTGGTAATAACATTATATGTGGCTAACCATTTTGTACGCAGGATATTGGTTGATAATGGCAGCTCCGTCAACATAATCCAACTAGAGACTCTGAAAAGAATGAATGTATCTCTAATGGATATCACTTCGAAATCTACAGTGCTTGTTGGATTCAGTGGAGAGGCTAGAAACACAGTGGGAGAGATAAAGTTACCAGTATACGTTGAAGGAGTCAACTCGATACAACGTTTCTGTGTGATAGATTCTCTATCCTACTATAACATCATACTGGGAAGACCATGGATTCACGATATGAAGGCTGTGCCATCAACGTATCACCAATGCATCAAGATCCCTACCCCTTGGGGAGTTGTCAAAGTTGATAGTGATCAGCAGGAAGCGAAAGAATGCTACTCATCCTCGATGAAATCCTCAACCAAGCCTAGTACAGCATAGCAATTAAAGATGCAGGCCCAGGATATCGTGGAGGATTCGGAGCAGGATGTGAAGAAAATTATCCTGGATCAGGATAATCCTGATATCTCGGTGCTCGTAGGAACCAATATCCCTCGGGATATTGAAGAACAGTTAACTAACTTTTTGAAGTGCAGGATGTCGACGTTTGCATGGAAGCATGAGGATATGACAGGCATATCCAAAGACATTATCACTCACAAGCTTGGAATTGATAAATCATTCAAGCCTGTTCAGCAAAAAAGAAGGAAGTTTGCTCCTGAGCGGAATACGATTATCCAAGAGGAAGTTGAGAGATTATTGAAGTCCAGGATGATCAGAGAGGTTAAGTTCCCAAGGTGGCTAGCAAATGTGGTTGTGGTACAGAAGAAAAATGGGAAATGGAGAGTTTGTGTAGACTACACAGACTTGAACAAGGCTTGTCCTAAAGACCCATTTCCTCTTCCCCACATTGATGCAATGGTAGACGCCACTGCCGGGCATGAAATGTTGACCTTCATGGATGCCTCCTCAGGATTTCAGCAGATCCAAATGGAACCTTCTGACCAGGAGGATACCGCCTTCATGACACCAACAGGTATTTATTGTTATACAGCTATGCCTTTTGGTTTGAAAAATGCAGGTGCAACATGCCAAAGATTGGTAAACATGATGTTCAAAGACAAACTGGGGGACACCATGGAGGTGTACATTGACGATATGGTGGTGAAATCAAAGAAAGCTCAGGATCACCTCCAGGATATTAAAGGAGCATTCGATATCCTGGATCAGTATAACATGAAGCTAAATCCTGCTAAGTGCCATTTTGGAGTGGGGGCAGGAAAATTTCTAGGATATATGGTGACCAAAAGAGGAATAGAGGCGAGCCCGGAGCAGATTAAAGCCATCTTGGATATTAAATCGCCCTCAAATATGAAGGATGTTCAACGATTAACAGGGCGAGTGGCAGCATTAAACAGATTTATCTTAAGATCCTCAGAGAAATGCAAAGATTTTTATGATATCCTGAAGAAGAACAAGAAATTCGAATGGGGTGAGAAGCATGAAGCGGCCCTACAGGATTTAAAGCAATATCTTTCAACCGCACCTCTACTGATGAAGCCTGAGAATGGTGAACCGT
The DNA here is from genome assembly GCA_030545235.1 of Helianthus tuberosus. Taxonomy (NCBI): domain Eukaryota; kingdom Viridiplantae; phylum Streptophyta; class Magnoliopsida; order Asterales; family Asteraceae; genus Helianthus; species Helianthus tuberosus. The sequence continues at coordinate 107,178,368 of CM060430.1, read as the reverse complement.
TATCCCTATACCTCGCAGTATCAGGGAATGCTGTAAGTGCCGTCCTTGTAAAGGACCATGAAGGTCAGCAATATCATGTTTATTATGTTAGTAAAAGCTTGTTAAATGCTGAAACTAGATATTCTCATTTAGAAAAGTTGATACTAGCATTAGTTATGGCTTCAACGAAACTTAGACATTACTTTGAGACACATAGGATTCATGTTAAAACAAATTATCCTGTCAAAAATGTGCTTAGGAAACCAGAGATGTCAGGCAGGATGGCTAAGTGGTCAGTAAAGTTGAGTGCTTATGATTTAGTATATGAACCTAGGAATGCCATAAAGTCTCAGGCTTTAGCTGACTTTGTGGCTGATTTTAGTAGTGACATTCAGGATGAGGTAGACCTAGAAGTTCAACAGTTAGGAGAATCCTCAGGATCCTGGACATTATATACTGATGGTGCATCTAATATAAGAGGAGTAGGATTGGGAATACTACTAAAATCGCCACAGGGGGACATATTACCCCAGGCTATTAGATGTGAATTTCCTGCTACTAATAATGAAGCAGAATATGAGGCTTTAATTGCAGGATTAGAGTTGGCTAAGAGCATGAGTATCAAAAATATACAAGCATATATTGACTCTTTGTTAATTACTAACCATTTTAATGGATCCTATGCAGTTAAGGGTGAGAAGTTAATCGAATACCTCGATATTCTCAAAAAATTAGCAGGATATTTCGATATTTTTACACTTGAACAGGTACCAAGGGAGGATAATGCTGAAGCAGATGCCCTAGCAAATCTGGGATCGTCAATCAGGATACCAGAAGGGACCCAAATACCGATATTACATATCTTGTATCCTGCAACGAATCCTCAGGATAAAGAAGTAGCAGGTATTCAGGATCCTGATGCAGAGTATCCTGAAAAGTATCCCAAATCCTGGATGGCTCCAATCATGAGATATCTTAAGGAAGGACACATTCCCGGGGAGGAAAAGCCTAAGGCATTTAGGATGAAGGTATCACGATTTACTATTATAAATAATGTGTTGCAGGACCATATTTGAGGTGCTTGGAGGATCTTGAAGCCAAAGAAGTACTTCAGGATATACATGAAGGGGATTGTGGTAATCACACTGGGGGCAGATCATTGTTCTCGAAAGTATTAAGGACAGGATATTATTGGCCAATGATGAGGAAAGATGCTGCAGAATATGCTCGAAGATGTGATGCATGTCAAAGACATAGTAACATACTACATCAACCAGCTGAACCATTATATCCTGTGATTTCCCCTTGGCCATTCATGAAATAGGGGATGGATATAGTAGGGAAGTTACCAAAAGTTCCGGGAGGAAAAGTCTTTATGTTAGCAATGACGGATTATTTTTCTAAGTGGGTTGAGGCTGAAGCATTTGTTTAAGTTAGAGACCAAGAAGTAGTATCCTTCATAAAAAGGAATATCCTGACTAGGTTTGGGGTACCAGCTGAGATCATTTGCGATAATGGGTCCCAGTTTATAAGCAAAAGGACTACTGACTTTTGCAAGAGTTGGGGAATCAAAATGATCACATCTACTCCCGTACATCCTCAAGCGAATGGACAAGCTGAATCCTCAAACAAGATAATAGTCAATAACTTAAAGAAGAGAATTGGAGCCAAAAAAGGAAGGTGGGCGGAAGAGTTACCATTTGTTTTGTGGGTTGATAGGACAACGGTAAAGAATGCAACCGGCCAAACCCTGTTTTCCTTGGTATTTGGGGCAGAAGCAGTGATTCCAACAGAAATGACGATACCTACTGCAAGATCTGTCCTACAGGATCCTGAACAGAATCCTGAAGCCTTATGTCAAGATTTGGATACTATAGATGAAAAAAGAGACGCAGCAAGACTAAGGATGGCAGCATATCAACAAAGAATATCCAGAGCATATAACAAGAATATAAGGACTAGGAGATTTCGAGTTGGTGATTGGGTGCTAAGAAAGGCTTTTCAAAATACCACTAATCCTGCCGATGGCAAGCTAGCTCCGAAATGGGAAGGACCATATGAAGTCGAGTCAGAAGCAGGGAAAGGAGCATATCGACTCAAGAATATGGAAGGTGATATGCTACCAAGATCCTGGAATGCAATACATTTAAAGCTCTATTTCAAGTAAGAGTAGAATTTATTTTCTATCCCGGAATGGTATGTATTCTATTTTAAATATATTCGTTAATAATCTTGAACCCAATACTGACTTAAGCATCGGAGGGGTGTTAGCCAAGCTAACACCCACCTTAGTTTACAATTGTTTTGCAGCATATGTTTCAGGATATAGCTCCAGGATATGTATTCAGCATAACTCAAAAGATTAGAGGATTGGCCCCCTCTCTCACATTTAAGGGATCTTGATCCCTTCAAAGGTTTAAAGGTATTCACCTTTCTTTCGAATTGGGTTTAAACACCTCGCCTGGAGCGCAAGTTATCTAGGTATAGTTCAAGGTAGCGGGACCAGTTCATGTAAAAGTGGCTGACAATTTCGTTACTATTGGCTATATCCTGGATCGTGAAGGTATATGAGGATTGATCACCCTCTCTCACGAAAGGGTATTTTCATACTCTCTAAGGTTTAAAGGTTTTCACCTTTCTAAGAATTGGAGTTTATACACTCTCGCCTGTAGCGCATGAAATTTAGGGTTTATCCCCAGATATCAGGGTTTATCCCCAAGATATTAAGGGTTTATCCAAGTATGCTAAGGATTCATTTCAGGATGTCAGGGGTGTTGCCCTGGGGTATTCGGAATTTATTCAAGTCAAAGTATAAATACATTTGCGTTTCTGTGTCGAACACAGGGGACATACATTATACTATTCAAAGGATGGATCCAAGTTTATAAGTATGTACTGGGGACAAACTTATAATGGAGGATTGAAATTGGTTCTCTAAGAATATCTGGTATGATCTCTCTTTTTTATTTGGACAATTTATAGGTTGTATTTCAATATCCTGATCAAGATGTCTTTCAGGATATCTTCTAGGATACGTTTACAATATATTCCCAAAGATGTTCAAACAAAACAGTTTTTACAAGTAAAATTTGTATATCAATGACAACAATAATAAAGTCAAAAGAGAAGTTATATTATTAACATACCAAAAGATGTGCTCTTAGTTTCACCTCAAAACAAGGCCCATCCACTAAGAGCACTAATAGTTCCTTACCATATTTACCCAACAGTTGAAGGTTTCGTCTCAAACCGAGACCCATCCACCTCCAACTGTTGTATTGTTCAAAAAGCATGCAGGAAATGTAAATTGTTCAGGTGCAGAAAAGTAAAGTGCGGAAAAGTAAATTGTTTAAGGACTACAGACCAACATTCAAATTTAAAAAGGTGGGCTCTGGCCTTGGCACGTATATCCGTCATCGCCCACCTGAATGCCCTCACACAGCGGCATCTTCTCCAACCTTCTCAGTCTTCTCAGCACCAGCATCCTGAGCAGCATCCTCACCTGTATCCATCCCATCATCCGCTCCAGCATCCTTCTTGTTTCCAGCCTGGATCACCACCTCTGCTGACTTAGAAGACTCGCCAGCCTCAGCAGGAAGTGGCACAGCTTTGCCTCCGAGCTCCTTTAGCTTGGCCACCTAGGATTCAACTGGCCAAGATGGACAAACAAGGCCTGTCTCCTTGGCCTCGTAGGCCATTTTGATGCGTGCTTGTAGCAGGGAGACGATAGCGGAAGCCTTGATTCCCTCCCGGAAAGAGACCATGGCTTGTTCATGATCCATTTGAACGGTGGCAAGTTTGAGCTCAGCATCTTGGGTGACCTTCTTCAGCATGCCCTCGTAGTGCCGGGTCTTCGCTTCGGCAATAGCACCTTGGTCAGCAACGGTGCTTTCAAGCTGTTTGATCCTGGCTTCATGGAGTGCAGCAGTACCACAGGCATCATTATACAGATGGAGCAAATGCTGGAGGCCCTGCACATCAATTTCAGGTATGAGTTAGAATATATTGACCAGGATATCCTGTCAGGATATCCTATTAAGATATACGTGCAGGATATATGTGCAGGATATGCGTCAGGATATTACCTTGTTAAGGAAGGATGTCATTGGCTCTAAGGAATCAGAGAAACTGAGTTCGTCATTGGAGAACCCTTCTGAACCTGGAGCACTGACCTCAAGACCTTTCCTCTTTTTTGCTGTGGAAGCACGAGTCCTTGGATTGGCCTTGGGAGCCGGGAGTGGCTTGTTGCTGGTAGCAGCAGGAGTCTCTTTCTTGACCGTGGCTGGAGTAGGATAGCTGTCAAGTTCGTCAAGATCTAGATAGACTGGAACCTTGCTGGAGTCTGCACATAGGGAGTAAACTTTTCTCCTAAGAATATCAAATAAAAACATGTGTGTACAGGATATCTTGCAGGATCCTTACCAGACATGTTTGCACTTGAAAGAGGGCTTGGAGTTGGTGGAGATGGGTTGAAGCTTCTCTCTGCCTCTGAAAGGAGTCTGATGGCGTCTATTCTTTTTTGAGAATCAGCAAGAGGAGGTGCAATCTTCCTGAAATCAGCTGCATGCACAACAGAGAAAATAAAATTGGTTAGTTCAGGGTATAAAGCAGGATAAGAGGCAGGATCATCTTTAAACCCTAAATCCTACCCTTCTTCAACCATTTCATCGGATAATTTGTTTCACCAGGGATTGATTCCCTTTTTACAAAGAAAAACTTGGATTGCCAACCATCCTCGTTCCTGGTGGCACGAAGTATCAATGGGTCACCGGAAGTAGAATAAAACAGAAATCTACATGATCCGTGGCATCTAAGCTTGTAAGCTAGGGGGAGATCATGGACGGAAAGTTCAGGAATGTGGTTTCTTTTGATCTGATCAAGAACAGGTAAAACACGCCAGAGCATTGGCATGGTTTGGCTGAAAGAGATTTTTGTGATATTAAAGAATTCGGTGATGAAGTCCGGAAAGGGGAATTGAAGCCCTAGGGTAAAAGGGAAAGCACTGAAGCATATCCATTCGCTGGAGACCATATCCGACCGGATTTCCCGGTCAAATGGTCTAAATACGGTTCCTTCCGGGAAGATACCGGAGGATTTTAAGGCCGACAGGTGGGCACTGTCAAAGGTGCATATCTCCTTCTCCGGTTCTTGGAGAAGGTTCTGTTGGATAAACGTGGGAGCCGAGTCGCCTGAACTAGATCTTGTTTGTCTAGGCATTTGGTCACCTGAGTTTTTTACCGGAGAATGAAGATGAATATGAAGATGAGAGAGAGAATGTTACCTTTTCCTTGTCGATTATGATTAAAAAAGAGATGAGGATGAGAAGATATAGGGTATGATGAGTAAATATAGGCCGGGTAGTTGAAAACGGTCACATCATTGGTCTTATCTATTAATTACCTCGGTCTTCGTGAAAAATGTAACCGTTAGTGCAGGATAACAAACGGTAACATTTTTGGGGACAATTGTTATGGGTGAAATTCTGAGCCCATATCCTGGAAAGTATCTTGATTTATATCTTGGTTATATAGTATCTGTTTACATCCGGGATGCTGATTCAGGATATTGGTAACATCCTGAATGGTATCCTCAGGATTACTAATGGATTATGTGCAGGTACGTGGGTTAGAAGCTAGCAACGTTCACAAGGACTCATTCCGCGGAAGACTCGGTCCAAGTTGTTCAAGGAAAGACGTTAAGCCCGCTTTATTTGGTTCCAAACGGCTATTTATGGAATATTCGGGAGAATCCCATATTTTTAGGAATTTTAGTTTCTATTTAGTAACTATAAATAGGTGGGTATACCAGATCGAATAGGACATCACATTAACACTCGCTACACTCTAACACTCGCTCTCTAGCAATTTTCACTTTCATACAAAAGCATTGTAACACTTAGCGATCTGGTCTATATCCTGCACTGTATCCTGACGTTTGAAGCAATAAGAAGAACAAGGCAGCTGCGATTGTCAGCTCCCGAGGTTTTATCCCGGCGATCTAGATTGATCAAGGGCTTTCCTCGTACATCTCGTGTCATTTCCTTTGCTTTTTACTCATTGTTTGATCATAGATACAGCTCAATATCCTGAGCCATATCCTGAATACTGATTTTTCAAATAACTTAACCGGCATATTTTCAACACACTTTCTAGCACACTACCTCACTTTACTAATTTGATCACTTAATTGCTTCGGTAATTTTTTACCAAAACACGTGTCATGTGTTAATCGCTTACTCTGGCCAAGTAAGTAGTGGCATATGATACCATGAACTTCTTATAGCGGACACATTTACATCCGATGTAGTAAGGACGGGGTGAATGGGACAAATTAAAAAGTACCCAAATGAAACAAATGAACAAAATAGTTGATAATAATGTAAACGCACAGCCGGGTGACGGAAGCGTATTACATTAGGATAATGAGCCCGAGAGAAGGGACAAGGATTAATGTAAATGACGATATAAATGAATGATCAAAAGAAAATTCACGAAAATAAGTCATCTTGGACGAAAGGGCCATGGTGAACAAAATGGGCAAGTAAAACCAAAGTATAAATGATCCGCCGGGTCATAAAAACAAAGGTGTTGCCTACGCGAAAAGGATAATCAAGGTTGTTAACTTTAGTCGTAGTAAAGAAAGGATAACGATGATAATCGTCACTCATAATTAATAAGGCCGCCAATGGTGGTCACTTAAAGAATAAAAGACATGGTCGAATAAAAGCGACGGATTTCGCTAAGATGACCAAGTAAATCGAAATGAAGTCTTAATGCATACCGGAAGGGGTGCAATGATAACGATTTCGGTAAAACACCCGGTTGATGGGTAAGGAATTAAACGCATGCATAGACTGAGAAACAGGAACGCGTATGGAAGGTCAAAAGACTCGGGTTTTGGGTCATGACTAAAGGACGACAAGATACAGCAAATAGAAATTATGATAAATTACGTTCAACTATTTCAAAGCTGAACGGGTCGAACAAAGACTGAAGTTTGACATTCATAAGTGATGAATTTTCACACGAACAAGTCAAACAAATTTAATAAAGAATGACACTTGCTAAAGTAAGTAAGCGCGAATCGAATAAATAAAAGTGTGAAATATTAATAAACCTATGTAAAGGAGTTATAGGCGTTAAAAACATTAAAATAAAAGAACCCGGGTAATGGGACGTAATGAAGAATAGGTAAGAACCGGGTAACGGTAAGTGTAGGGCAAACCAACGTATAATTGACATTAGAAGTCAAGAAGTCGGAAAGATAATTCGAAAGAAAACAATGTAGCCTTAGACTACGGTCAAGGTCAAATGAAATCAAAAAGTAAAGGTGAATAATTCTAAATATAAAAAGGGGTGCCTTAACGCCATATGCGTATATAAACGTATATACATTTGAATAAAAAACTCGAATAAAAGATGATTTACGAGATCATCATAACCTACGGGATATTAATTAGTGTAAAGGTCTACGGGGCCAAAATGACCCACGGGTCATGAATTGAAGCAAAAGGATCATAAGGGCCTCGCCTTAAAGAGGTGAAAGCTTAAGGAAATAGCCTACGAGGTTAAGTGAAGGAACCTACGGGACAATAGTGTAAGGTGAGGGAACTTGTTACGAATCCCCACATAAAACGAGAACGGAAAACAATAAATTACGGGTTGTCAATTTCCTTGATATGAGTAATTGACATAGTTAAAGAGAAAAACGTTAAACTAAAATTCAGTTTTAGTAAGAAATAACGTTCTAACAAATATGAATATTATGATACGAATTCGGAAAATGGTTAATATCAAAGAATTTAGATCTTAACGCCGATGGGTGCAAGCAAGGCAATGCATTCGAAAGAAAGATTTTCAATAAGAAAAGACGGCATAAACTTAAACATGATGTGATGTGATCACGGTCACAAGGGTGATATGGAATATAACCACGTTATAACGTAAGTTGCAAGATATGAAATCATAAACACGTAAAAGGCCAATGACGACAATATAGTAAACCCGGGTGATGGGGTATAAGGTAACCGGTGACTAACAAGTCTAACCGCCAAATTAAATAATCAATAAAGATAATGGATACAAGCTGAAAGTAACGGCCCTCGAGGCCTTACACATGAAAGACGCACACGTCGATATAAAAGTGAAAACTTTTGACCACAAGGAACGGATGCCTTGAAAACGAAACGAGATTCGTCTGATCAAACCTAGGAACTATGTAAATAAGGTTTCGGGGACGAAACCTCTTTAAGGGGGGTAGACTTGTAACACCCCGAAAATGGGTTTGGTAATCAAACCCCGTTAATACTAAAAGGCGGGTAAAATACCGTTAGTGGTAAAAGTAACCCGGTAAATATTAGGATTCTAATAAATAAACCTAATATTTAATGAAAAGTGAATGAATGCTTTTAAGGAAATAAGTTTATAAAAAGGCCCGAGTTAACAGGACTTAAAAATAAAACGGGTTATAACTTCCCCGAACCCACCAAGTAACTAGGAATAATAACCTAGTTAACTATGTGCCTTAAAATAAAGAAGGAAACTTGGGTAATAACCCTTATTATAAGGTTGCAAACTAGAGGGGCCAAAAGTGGAAGATTTAAAACTTGATTTTGATTTAATTAAAACACTACACACACTAGTGTGCGTGTGTGTGAAATCGATCAGGAGAAGTGCCAGGGGCTCAAACCTAACTCATCTCAATTTCACCAAATCAAAGGGGAGAACTAGCTCAAATCAGATGCATGAACACAAATTCGTGATCACCTAGTCACGGGGATTACAAGGTATGTTGAATTTTATGATTTGGTGATACTTTGAGATTATGATGAACAATCATAATCAAAATTCTGGAATGAATGTTGAATCTATGAGTGTTATTGTGATTATATCTTGGTTTAGAAACAAACCCTATTAGAAAACTTGATGAATTGTTGTTAAAACTAGGGATTTGATAATTACCCTATTATGTGCTAAGTGGGTTTTGACTTAATAATGAAGATGATGATATGTTTGTGTTAGAAATCATCATAAGTGATAGTTGATGCAAGATACTTGAACAAATTATAAGTTTGAGTGAAAGCTCATGCATGACTTGAAGTGGGTTTTTGTATGTTATGATGAAATTGGTAATTTCGTTCATATAAATTGGTGTATGAAATCGTGTAGTATATTAGTTCATATGAAGAACTTGATTATATAAGGTGTTAGGATGAATCCTAGTAATATGATGAATGGGTCTCACTTATAGATGAGAACCCTTTTATTCTTGTGAAATGAATGAATAAATTAGTTTTTGATAATCGCTTGAACTAATTAAAGTGATTGAAATGTGATAAACGTGGTTAGAACTTTGGTTAAAACGGTGGCCTAAAGATAACGCCTACCAGGTAATTAAAGAATGCAAAAACTAGTTGATGAACTCGAATATGCATCTTGTATACTAATGGGCATTTGACTTTTAAAAAGTCATACTGACTTACGATGTGATGAATGATAATTAGATATAGAAATGCGTAAGGTGGAATAATCGTATTAAGTCATGATTAAACTAACCACCTTGCGAATGACGAATAATAGTTGGCGCTTAACAAGCTAGATGAAGCTTGGGGAGAAAGCGGGTCAAACGGATCAAGAAGGAAAAGAAAAGTGTAGCTTGGATACGAGGTAAGTAAAACTTACACCCTTTTGTAGGACACATGTATATTTTATAAACTATAAATGCGAATGATGTAATATCCAAAATAAGGGTTCCGACACGATTGACACAAGTCGGAACAAGTGTAAATGATAAAAAAAAAACCATGGTTTATGGTAAATGGGGCAATTGGGTGAATTTGGAAATTTAAAATCATGCTTTTATCTTTGGTCTTATAGTCCAAACGGGTCAAATGGTGATGATAACACCATTTGACAATATCGACTAATGTGATTGTTAAGTCGTATGTTATCAGGAGCGATTAGCAATTTGGATAATCGCAACGCCATATAATATTGGTTAATTAAAGTAAGGTATAAGTCGGGTCTATTTGTTGACCCGGGCCAGGTACGCATATATAGTCTTATAGTTAAAAGTGCAATAATTGGTCAAGTATTTAGTGAAAGTCCTTCATCGCAAGTTGAAGGACTAAAATCGACCAAAAAGCCCTTGATGGGTCAACCGGGCAAACGACCATTAGAGGTTGTTTAGAAACTTATATTATGACCATTCAACCCTTGGTTGCGCATAAAAGTTGTAGGAATAAACTTTCTAGGGTTAAACGTCTTAAAGTACGTCTTGCCGTAAAATGACATATCCGAGGGATAAAATTCGGAATAAGTATTTAAGTACATTAAATCCACCACAATTATAATTGTGGTGGAAGACTATTCAATATAAATGGGTGGACTTATGTTGCATACAAGGGACGAGCGTAAATTAAGCTTAAAAGTACATAAATACCCTTAACGGGTCAAAACAAGCATTTAAGCATAAACGGGATTTTATTATGTAAGAAACCTGTGATTTGAGATTAATATGATAGGAGATATTGAAATAATGAATTTCATGAGTTTAAAGGTTAAATAAACATGTTGGTGTGATAAAATCATGAACGGGTCAATATTTGGTAAAAAGGGTAGTAAGCCGAAGACTTAAAAGTCTGAAATTATGTTAATCCGGATGTTGGATTTTAACTCCATAAGATGGAGAAATAAATTACGGACGCGTAGGAAAAAGAATCGGGTAAAACGTATTAAAAACGAGAGAGTTATGCTCGTTTCGTGAAATCCGGTTATGCCGGGAATGTACAGCAACTGTTAAGCAGCATTCTGCTGAAAAGGGGGCTAGGCGTCACGCGACGCCCCTTGGCGTCACGCGACGCCCCCTATTTTCGGAAAAAAATTTATGTTTTGTTGTTTGACCCATGTAACTTGTTTAAACTTATTATTTAACTATCAAAACTAACTTTTAAGTTGGTTTTGATCATAGGTGATCGCCAAGAGTGCCCGGATGAAGATCAAGCTCGAAGAAGAACCGAACACGATAAAGTTAAAAGCTTTCGCACGGTGTTTCGTCCTATCTCTTTAACGACGAACTCCAATTCAATGCGATGTACTTTAACCTTTATTTGTAAAAGTTTTAAATTAACCGTATTTAGTATAGTACATTTAATCATGATTACATGCTTATTTTCGTATCTTATACGAAAACCTTAAAATAATAACAAGGGTGTTACAACATGAACTTGCTAGAAAGCATGAACTTGCTAGAAAGCATGAACTTGGTCACCTCGTGAGAGGTGGCCTAACCACTTCGTGAGGGGTGGCTGGTTCAGGTCTGTTTCCCATTTCTCTCGTACAATGTGTCCTGGTCTATCTACTCTAGTTACATGACTCGATACAAGACATAAGACGAAGTCAACAGACATATGCACTAACATGTCTCCTGATGGTTCGCTTGGCTTCTTCCTCTTAGACCCAGCTTTGGCACGGGTGGTCATGCTCTTAGTCTCCACTTGGCTTTGGCCTATGGCTAGCTCTTTCTTAATGGAGCGGGGGGACATATGAAGATTTAGCAGCACCTACAAGGATAAAGCTCAGATAAGTGTCCATAACCTGTTAATTTAAGTTAACACCTATATATATATATATATATGCATGGATACTTAATTGACATGGTGTAAGAGGCAGAGGAGGTCCCTTCTAAATCCTTAACTCTTGGCTTGAACGTTCTAACTGTTGTGTGTCAGCTACCCTTTCAGCAGTAGTAGGAGTGTCTCTCAAAGAAGCAAAGCTGGTCACTGCGCGAATAAATAAAACAGGATCAGTTATCCTTTTTAAGAAAGAAAAGAATTTTCTACAGGCCTATCCTAAGGATCCTACATCCTACCCTTCAAGTTCCACTTTTTAGGAAGACAATTCCCTTTAGGAATAGAGTCTCTCCTCACAAAGAAGAGGAACTGGTTTTTCAATTTGTGTCATTTTTGGTGGTTTTGAGAAGTGGTAGGGGATGCTGAGGCTTTGCTTTAAAGAGGAACCGGTGGGATCCATGACTAACAAGATTGTACATGTGAGGAAGTTCGGTAAGGCCAATGCTTAGACCCTCTTTGCTGATGATCTGCTCAAGAGTATATAGCACTCTCCATAGCATGGGCATCCCATGGCTATAGCACAGACCGGTAAGAGTAAAAAAATCTTTGGGTGAATGCCGAGAATGGGTAAGTGTAGCCGATTTGAAAGGGGGCAGCAGGAAAGCAAACCCAGACATTCGATTGACAATCGCTCCTCAACGAAGAGTCGAATGGTCTGAAGATAGTTCCCTCCGGGAAACAGGGGTATAACTGATCAATTTCAGGATCATTGAAACGATAGAGTTCAAAGGAGGGCTCTTTCAGTAGATTTTGGCTCTTGGGTGTGCTGTTTCGATCATGATCCTTATTTGGGGAACAACAGATCATCATCTTGGTCATGAGGAGTGGTGAGGAAGAAGATGGTGATAGAGAATAAAGATCGAAAAGGGAGAGAGAGGATACCTGAACAGTCTCCGGGATGAGGATTTAAATGAAAAACCTTTATCTTAAATGGGAGTCTCATCTTTATCTCTACCCTATTTATAATGATGTTTGTTGCAGGTAGTCACATCACTGACGTCAGGATGGGCAACGAATATATTTAAATGAAATAAAAATCAAAACATTGCAAACATGTTGATGAAGCCTAGTGGTTGTAATTCGTTTAAGCCACATAACCGGGGAGGTCATGGGTTCGACCCGACCATCCCCTGTTTCCTCGCTTCACTTATTTCCTTTTATTAAAACTAGGGATGGCAAAAAAGCCCAAGCCCGACGGATATACCCAAAACCCGAAACATACAGGCCGGGTATACCCGAAGCCCAATGGGTGTGGCCGGGTACGGGCTTAAAATAGAAAAAAATCAGGTATGGGTACGGGTATGGGATTTAGTGATACTCGCCCGATACCCGGCCCATTTGCCCAATAATACCCGAAAGTATCATATTCTAGATTTCCATATATATAAACTTAGTACATGTGCTTATTACCTTCTCTATAGTCATATGTGGATATGTATATGTAGGGGTATGGTCCCAAATCTTGCACCAAGATGGACGTGAGTGACCATCACCCTTATCAAATACTCCCATCAACAAGGACTTATCTGCGTCCGTGGGGGCACGCGCAAACGCAGTTAAGTGTTCCAATCGGTCTAGTGATGAGAAGACTTATCTTGTGTATGAAAACAGTTGTTTTCATCATGACAAGGGATGCGATAACAACTGCGTTTACCGCACATAGCGTTGCGGCTCAGCACCGCACCCTATAGATATTTTCATCACGACAAGGGACGCGGTAACAACCGCGGTTACCGCACATAGCGATGTGGCCCAGCACCGCATCCTATTAACGACGCAAGTGGGACTGACACTTTGACTTAAGTGTCCAAAACAGCAAGTGGCATTGACAGCAGTCACCTGTCCAGCCCACATGTATGCAACGCCGGTGAACAGACTGACAGCCATAGCAGGACATGGCATCACTTCCATGACCTACGCTCCTGACACACCTGCAAAGGGCTGCACGTTGTTAGTCTAGCCACTCAATTACCCTCCTTCACTCCTCGGCTATAAATACCAATCCCGACCCAGGTTTGAGGTATCGCTTATCTGCTCTCTCTCACACTACTACAAACACACACACACACACTTTGCTCTCAAGCAAATACTGATTCTCACGCTGGAGAGTGGTAACAAGGAGCACCCGTACCCCATCCTCCTTGTTACGAGTCACGGTGTGTTTCCCTGTGCAGGAGACAGGTCAGGGGACGATCCGACCACTAATCCTCAGAAAGTAGGGATTAATCCTACTTGACGAGACCAGTGAATTAACCTCCCCGTTTAACCACTGTTTCATGAGTATATGGCAAGTGTTTAGTGAACATGTAACTTATTTTTGAGCATGTATATTGGATATGGAAGCTATCACCCTTTATTATGTGTATGTTCTAGGCAATTAGGTGGTCCTAATACAATTACTTAATTAAGTAATCCTTTTAATTTAGTTTAGTATATGTGGTCTGAATATATGATATGTAAGTTGTTAATCATATTTTCATTTGTTATAGTCATTAAAATAGTAAATTATATAAACATCAAAGTAAAAATTGCACTTTTGTCCCAATGGGTATTTTTAAGAAATTAACGGGTATACCCGATACCCGACGGGTAATTACCCGAAAAATATCTGACGGGTAACGGGTCAGGTATGGGACAAAGAATTACAACTGGGTAGAGGCCTGAGATTACCGATACCCGACCCAAACCCGGCTCATTGCCATTCCTAATTAAAACTAATCTGCGAAAAACTCTAACTCTTGTTTAAGTATAATAACAAAACCTATAATCACACAAAATAGAACCTAGTCCAGTGGTTGCAATGTGTGTAAGCGAGCCGGAGCTCACGGGTTCGACTCCCGGCCGCCTCCTGATTATTAGCTGCACTCCATTTCTCTTTTTAATAAAATCAAAATATGATAAATTCTAACTTCTGTATAAGTATAAAATAGGAACCACTTACGACACAAAGAAACAACATAGCTAAGTGGTTAGAGTGTTTGGAATCGAGATAGAAGTCGCAAGTTTGAACCCTGCACACCCTGTTTCCCCTAATTTTTTTTTTCTTTTTATATATTATAATCTAAGATTGAGATTAAGACTTAATTATAAAATCAACTAATTCATAATTTGTAATTTGTAATTTTAGATTAAGATTTAATTACCAAACCCAATTAATTAATAATTGGTTAATATAATTTAAGATTTAGACTTATTTAACCCAAATAATTCATAATTAAATTAATTAAAGTTTAAACAATAAACGATAAGACTTTTTTTTTTATTAACCTACAAACAATTATTAGATCATTTATGGTGCCTCGTATTTCATATTATAGGATAACTCCCACCGCTTCAAGTTTCCTAATATCATCCGTGCGCTTAGTTATACAAGGAATCGCAAAAACTGTTGTTACACATGATACAGGTGAACATGCATGAAATTATAGAAAATTCCACATAGAATGGGCTTTAGTTAACAAGAAACGGATTAATAAAGTCTAATTGTTATGAACAATGTCTCATATATATATAATTGTTTTATTTGGATTATTTGCTATGTGAAGCATTCAATATAGATTAATGATTATCTAAAACATTTAATAGCAAGTCATAAGCTTTGGATCAACCAATCATGCCCGGGTCACCTATTCCGCTGCGGGTCGGGGTGTGACATCAAATCATTCATTGCCTTAATCCACCAAAAGTGACACAAGTAGGGACTAAACTTATGTCTCCACTGAAGAAACCAAGCCTTCAACCACTAGGCCACAAGTGAAGAAACGACAAACCCTAATTCCAATATTAGGGAGGTGGGAGTGGGACTCAAGAAGAGTTTCTTGATTGGTAGTCCCGGGTGGGTAGACCAGCCTCGAAATTGGGAAGATTTTACACCGAAACTCAGTGAGAGCCAGCCGATCATAAGGAAAATGGGGTGAATGGTTTAAATGTTCTCAAACGGTCAAATGGACATCACGATAAACCATGTTTCACATAAAAAACCACAAAACATAAAATGCATTTCACATAATTAACGCCATCAACTTTTAGAAAGCTACCCACACCTACATAACTTGGAAGGTGAAGATATACAACGATATGCTATTAGCAGAGCGTGCTACAATTCTGTCACAAAGTTATATGAACTTCCAGCACACCTATTTTCAAGTGGTGAATTGACTGGAACACTTTACGACATGGTAAATATGTAAATTCATTTTATATAATTATTATTTGTTATTATTATTTTATTATGTTAATCAATTTCTTTTATGTCAATAAATTTTACAATAGTATTATAAAGAGAGAGAAGAAGAAAGATGGAACACATGATGAACATGGAAATGATGTAGTTACAATTAACTTGCATTCGAGAAAGAAAAAAAGTCTAAGGGGGCACAAATAGTAAGAAAAGAGATTGACGCTATACAAAAAGATCAAGATCGTGTGTCTGCAGCGGCTCAAGCGAGCTTGATTATTCGACTACCAGAAATTAAGGTACTATATTGTAAAGTATTATTATTTTTAAATAAGATTAAGGGGCTGTTTGGTAGCCTCTTAATCCATTCAGAGGTTGTCTCTTAATGAAATCATTTGTGGCCCTTATGTCTGAATGAATAAGAGGTAACCTTATGTCTGACTGGATAAGAGGTAACATCTGAATGGTAAACCATCACATCTCACATTCTTCTACATTATCTTTGTTAAACTCTTAAATGATTTCATTAAGAGGTAGCCTCTTAATGTCATTCAGATGCTACCAAAGAGCCCCTAAGTTTACTAAAAGTGTTAGGGGTTTGCAGTCGATAAGTACTTGTGATTTTAAATGGCCTTTCAATGACTCCTTCCCAACTATGATATTAGGACATGGACATGTTTATCCTACTTCTGTTAGGATTTTAGATAAAAGGTCGATACATGACGACTATGTGAAAGTCCAAGTAGATGATGTAAACCAGGAATATAAAGGTTATCCTGTCCCGCCACACACAATGATTGAAGATGAAGTATGGTATATTTAATATAAACAATAACTGTATATTATTTTATTTATTGTTATATTAATTTTTTTGATAATACACAGCTTTTAAATACTGTTTCTCCACGACAATCCATTGCCTAATATCAGCAATTGGCCCAACAATCTGAGTATTATATGCCAGCACCGGTAAGTGTTTTTTATTTCAATCTGTAATTATTTGAAATAAAACTAGAATTAGAACCTACCGCAATGAGGCGGTGTTCGGTAGGAACCACCACAGTTTTACATCAAAAGGAAAACCAATATAGGCATTAGCTCCTAAATTCTATCCATTAGCTCTTGAGGTATGTCGAAGCGTACCACAACAGTCATCGATCTGACTTTGTATACCACCATTCTCTCTCTACATTGCTCTGCGTCTCTCTCTCTCTCTCTCTCTCTCTCTCTCTCTCTCTCTCAAATCTGCATCTCACCTCTTTTGATGTTTCTCACTCTCTATCTTGGTCACACGTACGCGATGAGTGAAAAGTAAGGCTTCTCCAGCAAGCCCCATCCATTGTACAAATCATATAAGACATCATACAACATAAATAAACACATAAAACACTTTATGCATAGATTCCAACCATCAACGGTTTATTGGAACTTAGTGTTTTACATTGGTATTCCATGTAAGTTTGACTATTCTTTTTAATGTTCTTTTGTAACATTTTTTTTTAAATAATGGAGTGTTATTGACCATATCTTATTTTCTTTTTGTTAATTTTAGGTATTTATATTCACATGGAGGTTCTAAAGGTCTTAATAAAACTTCATATTTCAATCCTCGTATAATGCAATTTGATATTTGCGATATGTATGAAGAATTTGTTATCGATCATATTAAAGATGTCATGGATCATCACAATGAAAGGCAATATTTTATGGCACCACATCTAGCCGGGTATTATAAATATTTTTTCTATTTACAATGATTTTTTATTTCATTTTTTAATTATAAAAACCATTTGTTTTCAAAATATTCATTTATGCAGGGGTCATTGGTCATTAAGTGTGATTTTTCACAATCCCAAAAATCATAAATTCTACGGATACATCATCGACTCAAAGAAAAAAAGAAAGACTTCCAAGAGTTGCATCATTATTAAATTATTTGAAAAAGCTACGGGAGAAAGCATTATATGGCAAATGGTTAATGTAAGTGTTTCTTTTCCTTTTCTCGTTGTATTTGTATAATTTTGTATCTTAAGAAATTAGTTGTTAATTCAATGTGTTTAGTGCCCTCAACAAAAGGGCGAATGGGAATGCGGATATTTAGTCATGAAGGCCATGCATGAAATTGTGATTAGTTGCCAAGAAAAAATTGTAAGTATATTATATATATATATATATATATATATATATATATATATATATATATATATATATAGGGTTAGGATTTAGAGAAAACGGTGAAAAGTGTGAGAACGGAGAGAACGGTTATGGATCGTCCGACCAAAACAATCTATGGACTAGATGACGCGGTGGCGTTTTCGTAAATAACATAACTTTTATTGCTATGACGCGCTTCATTAAGGGTTAAAACGTCTTTTGACTTCTCTACACGAAACGCCATCACATGAAATAAAACGCCATTAAATTACCACCTTAACCTACAATAGCACACACCATCATAATCTAAAAAACACCATTAGATATAAAACGCCAAAATTAATTATAATAAAATCCCGCCTAAAAAAACCGTCAAAAATCATCCTATATATACAACATCTCAGATACGGCTGCAAACGAACCAAATGAACACGAACAAGACCTTGTTCGTGTTCGTTTGTTAAGAAATATATGTGTTCGCGAACTGTTCACAAACACTTATCGAACGAGATTTTATGTTCGTGTTCGTTTGTTAAGGAAATGAACTTGTTCGTGTTTGTTTGTTAATTTTAGACAACGGACAAAAACTGTCACACCCCCAAAATCCACACGCGGAGTATCACCACTTGGAGGCGTGACTGACCAGGATCAAGCCACCAATCATATTGAACATAACAAGTAATGAGTAAATTTCAACCACACAATATGAAAGGTGCTTCAAAACAAAAACGTAGTTAAGTGTTTAGCGGAAGCATAATTGTAAAACCCAATGTAAGTATTAAGTACGAAATAAAGTAATGTTTTTAGCATGGCACACACTGCCATGTCCCACAACGACCGCGCCTCCCTGTGCAAGCTCCATGGGTACCTAACGACCTGCAAGGCATGTAGCAACGAATCAACAATAAAGTTGAGCGAGTTCACAGTTGGTTGTTTAGTTGTAGCATTTGTTTCGTAAATCGTATGTTCGGTTTGTAAACCATGTATCGTATTAATTCGTATCGCGGTCTCCCAGACATGTTTGCGAAGATTAGTGGGGGCTTCCCATGTGTTACTAGACCACGCGTATCGACTGCTACGAAAATGTGAGAGGCGCCCTAAGTCAATGTCTATCAGCATTGACCCTTTGCCCATAGTCCATTAGTACACGCCCGTTCGGACGACACGGTGTGAGGTTTATTAAACCTAATAGCGCTATCTACTAATGACCCGCTCGCCATAGGCCTCGGCGATTAAGTCGATAAATGAGGGACTTCAAATGATAGAGTGATGGTCTTATGGTCGTACGTATCCTGTTGTATGGGGAATACGCAAGTTTGTAGTTACCGTTCAGTTCTTTAACCCATTCCCAACCCTTGGGAATCCCATGCCTTGGATAGAGTGTGAACTCACCTTGGCTTGCTTGGTATGCTAATCTATGTGCTCACAAGTAATCAGTCAAGTCCTATAGTATGCATGTATACTCAATCAGTTTAAGTTAGTAAAGATTTCACATGAAATCAATATCACAGAGTGTTTTTGGCAGTTGACATTATTTACACACAATCTGTTAGTCAATCCATACAAGGTTCCAGGTTACATGCAAGTTTCTTAACTAATTTACAATACCATTCAGAGTTAACAGACTAACCAAGTTATCATGCCACATATTAGTAGAGTTTTCATACTTAACTTTACAACGTTAAATGCATAACAGGTTAACAGACTACTCAGCATCACATACGTAACAGAATTTATAAACTAACAAAGTTGATGAACTAGCAAGGTTAACAAACCATTAAGAGTTACATACTTAACGTGGTTAACATAACTCAGTTAGCATACTTTACATATTTGACATGTTTAACATAGTTAATAAGGTTAACAGAGTTAATAAACTTTACAGAATTAATGTCCAGAACACTCGACGAAATCACCAGTGGCGAAATCACCTAATGGCGAAATCCTTTCAGGTGACGAAATCCCTTGGGCGACGAAATCCCTTGGGATTTCGTCGAGATGTATTTTCGTCAGGGTGGGGGGGTTTTCGTCGGGTATATCATCATCAATACACTCGAGAATGGCCAACAACTGTCAATGCTATCTTGTTAATATTGGACCGAATCAAACAATAGGCTGCAAGTTATTCACGTGATACATGGCACACATAATCATCCTATATTCTAATCAAAGGTTAGGCTGCCACCTCCAAGAACCTCGATTTCCTAAATAAAGCACCACTTCAATACTTGTTACACATGCAAGGCTACTGACAATAATTAGGTAAACTTCATGGCTTGACTAGAATATCATGTGATTACCAATATCTATAATCAAGGTTCCAACTACTTTTGGATCTCACATGCGCCAATTATATATTCGATTATATAAGACCGATAATACAACTGGTATCTCAAATCCCTAGAATATTCATTTATTAGTTAACACAATCATCAAGGCCATCCAAATTACATCAATCAATCGCACAAAAATCATGACTAGAGCTATGTATACTAGTATGTTCGGATTTATGAGAGTAATATCATTAACATAGATCACAAACAACGCGTGACACTTATCAAACAATACACAGCAACAATCTAATAATAATCATTACTAACCACAAGATCGAGCGATGGATTGAAGGAAAAGACTCGCAAGAGGGAAAGTGCCGTAGGTTGAAGGGGGAGAATAGGGTTGCTGATGTTTACGATTGAGAATAATAATCTAGGGGTAATCACTGCTACGTTAAATACCAAGGGTTTGGGCCGAAGCCCATTCTTGTTTTCGTTGGCCCCCCTAGTGGACGAAAACACAAAGTGTTTTCACCACAAGGGTGCTTTCGGGTGGGTATTTCGGCTGGGGTGATTTCGTAGAGAGGGGGGTGTTCAGACAAGGTTACATATTAAATAATAAAACACAAATTAACACAAACCAAATTATTAAGATACTCTCATATATAATGCACCCCAAATATATAAAGCACACTTTGCAAATAAGTACAAGGTTAAGTCAAATAGAGACCTTGAAAACTCGGGTTGTCACATTATCCCCAACTTGAAAGAAATTCCGTCCCGAAATTTAGCATGCAGTTACTGAGGAAGCTAGTTAAGTTTGCGTGGTTTACTGGTTTTCCTGGGGTGTCACATCATCCCCCCGTTGGTTGGAATTTTGTCCTGAAATTCTGGAGTAGCTTCAGCCTCAGTAGTGGTTGCACTGTTTTCGAATAACTGGGGATACTTGAGTTTCATTTGATCTTCTCATTCCCAGGTGAACTCTGGGCCACGACGGGAGTTCCAATGAACTCGAACAAGAGGTATTCTGGTGTGCTTGAGGACCTTAACGTCTCGGTCCGTGATTTCAACTGGTTCCTCGACGAATCGCAACTGATCGTCGATAGTGAGCTCCTTCAAAGGAACTATGAGGGTCTCATCTGACAGACACTTCTTCAGATTCGACACGTGAAAAACGTTGTGAACTGCACTGAGTTCTGCTGGTAGGTTTAGTTTATAGGCCACCTTACCTATTTTCTCAATGATTTCGAACGGTCCGTCATATCGCGGATTGAGCTTGCCTCGTTTACCAAAACGAACCACACCCTTCCAGGGTGAAACTTTGAGTAGCACTCGATCCCCAACTTGGAACTCGAGTGGTTTCCTGCGCTTATTAGCGTAGGCCTGCTGACTGTCGCGAGCTGCCGCCATTCGTTGTCGTATCTGAGCAATTCTTTCTGTTGCATCTACCACCAGTTCTGGACCCGTGATATGAATGTCACCAACCTCTGCCCAACAAAGAGGTGATCGGCATTTACGCCCGTACAATGCCTCAAATGGAGCGGCTTGAATGCTGGTGTGGTAACTGTTATTGTATGAAAACTCCACCAATGGGAGGTGTTTTTCCCAGCCATTGCCGAAATCGATTACACATGCCCGAAGCATGTCTTCTAGGGTTCGGATGGTGCGTTCAGACTGCCCATCCGTTTGCGGGTGGTAAGCTGTGCTCATATCTAACCGTGAGCCAAAAGATTTGTGCATCGCTTGCCACAGTTCTGAAGTAAAACGTGCATCACGATCAGAGATAATATAGGTTGGCACCCCGTGCCTCGAAACCACTTCTTTTAAGTAAATGTCTGCTAATGTAGAGAACTTGTCTGTTTCCTTGATAGCCAAGAAGTGTGCGGACTTAGTGAGTCGATCCACGATCACCCAAATAGTATCATTCCCATGTTGAGATCTAGGCAGGCCAGTAACAATATCCATGGAAATTTGCTCCCATTTCCATTGTGGTATCTCTTGTTGTTGGAGTAGGCCCGATGGTTTCTGATATTCAGTCTTGACTCTCGCACAAGTCAAACATTTGCTAACGTAAGTTCCTATGTGAGCTTTCATGCTAGGCCACCAATACGTAGTTCTGAGATCATGGTACATCTTATCTGAACCAGGATGTACTGAGTAGCGAGACTTATGTGCTTCATCCATTACAAGTTCTCGTAAATTGCCATAGAGTGGGACCCAGATGCGTCCTGTTACATAGTAGGCGCCGTCTTCCTTTTGTTCTAACCGTTGTCTTGAGCCACGTAGGGCTTCAGCCTTGACGTTTTCGGGTTTCAATGCTTCTACCTGAGCATCTCGTATCTGAGAAGGGAGACTAGACTGAATAGTGAGTTGCAACGCTCGTACACACCTAGGTGTAGTATCCTTTCGACTGAGGGCGTCGGCCACCACATTGGCTTTGCCCGGATGGTACTTTATTGCACATTCGTAATCGTTTAAAGGCTCGACCCATCGACACTAACGCATGTTTAATTCCTTCTGTTTGAAGATATGCTCGAGACTCCTGTGATCGGTGTAGATGGTGCACATGGTACCGTACAGGTAATGTCTCCATATCTTGAATGCGAAGACAACAGCTCCCAGCTCCAAATCGTGTGTAGTGTTATTCCTTTCGTAAACCTTAAGTTGACGTGACGCATAAGCAATAACCTTGTCACGTTGCATCAACACACACCCAAGACCCTGAATGGATGCGTCACAATAAACTACAAAGTCGTCTGTGCGTTCAGGCAATGAGAGAATAGGGGCGCTACAAAGTCTACCCTTTAGGTGCTGAAATGCAGATTCTTGTGGCTCACCCCCAACGGTAGGTGACTCCTTTCTGAGTTAGTAAAGTGAGAGGTTGTGCAATCTTGGAAAAATCCTTGATGAACCTCCTGTAGTAACCCGCCAAACCCAAGAATTGGCGGATTTCTGTTGGTGTACGGGGTGCAGGCCAGTTCCTGATTGAATCTACCTTGGATGGATCAACATGAATCCCATCCTTGTTTACCACGTGGCCTAGGAAATGGACTTCACGAAGCTAGAAGTCGCATTTCAAAAACTTAGCATAAAGTTGCTCTGTTCGAAGCAGTTCCAAAATAATCCGCAGATGCTGCTCGTGTTCCTCCTGACTCTTAGAATAGATCAGGATGTCGTCGATGAAAACAATAACAAACTTATCCAAGGCTTGCACACTCTGTTCATAAGATCCATGAAGACTGCAGGCGCGTTTGTTAACCTGAATGGCATGACCAGAAACTCGTAATGGCCGTAGCGTGTTCTGAATGCTGTTTTGGAGACGTCCTCATCCCGGACTCTCAGTTGATGGTAGCCTGACCTCAGATCAATCTTTGAATAGTAGCTCAACCCTTGTAGCTGATCGAACAAGTCGTCAATGCGTGGGAGAGGATAGCGATTCTTCACGGTCACCTTGTTCAGTTCGCGGTAATCTATGCACATGCGGAAGGTACCGTCTTTCTTCTTCACAAATAATACTGGAGCTCCCCAGGGCGAAGAGCTAGGACGGATGAAACCCTTTTCTAAGAGTTCTTGCAATTGCTTAGACAGTTCCTCCAGTTCGGTTGGAGCTAAGCGATAAGGTGCTCGAGCTATGGGTGCTGCCCCAGGAGCTAGCTCGATCTGAAATTCGACCTGGCGATGAGGCGGTAGTCCAGGTAAATCTTCAGGAAACACCTGAGGAAAGTCGCATACCATTGGAATATCCGATATTCTCTTCTCTCTCGTTGATGCGTCAGTAACAAGTGCTAAGATAGCGGTGTGGCCCTTTCGCAAACACTTTTGGGCCTTAAGGAAGGAGATGATGCCCACTACAGCACCACTCTCGTCGCCTTGAATTTCGAGAGGTTCTTTGCCAGAACGGGGAATACGAACAATCTTCTCTTTGCATAGGATCTCTGCTTGTTATTGGGATAACCAATCCATCCCAATGACGATGTCGAAACTACCCAGAACTATAGGAATGAGATCGATAGAGAAGGTCTGACCAGCTAAGGCGAGATTACAACCCTCAACTATGTGTGTGGCTTCTACACTCTTACCGTTTGCTAATTCTACGACATGCTTGGTGTTCAAAAGTGTTGGTGTGCGCTTGAGCATTTGACTAACTTTTAGAGACACATAACTGGTATCGGCACCCGAATCAAATAAAACTGTAACATAAAAGTCATCGAGTAGGAACTTACCCATCACCACGTTAGGATCATTCCTTACGTCACCCTGACCCAGCACGAACACTCGACCCCTGGCACCATTGTTTCCATCATTGTTTCCCCCGTTGTTGTTCCCATTGCCCTGATTATTGTTATTGTTGTTGTTGTTCGGATTTTGATTTAACTGGGGGCAGTCCCGCTTGAAGTGGCCTTCAGCACCACACTGAAAGCATCCCCTATTACCTCGCTGTCACTGTCGCTGCTGGTTCTGTGGAGCTGTTGGTTGTTGTTGTTGGTTCTGATTCGCAGGTCATGAGCTCCTGCAATCCTTGGCTTCATGCCCCATCTTGAGTTAATATCATACCCACTCCAAGTTTCATATGACCAAATCTATTTCTTAAATGCCATCCATATCATTAATTGAGCATGTCATACTTCAAACGTAACAGAAGAACCTAATTCATCAAGATTTAAACCGCACATGACTAAACAAAATCCGCCACAATCCATTTAAAACGATGATCAATTTTATGCAAGTGATATCCATTTTAGACAGGAAACAACCTAAATTACATAGACAGACCAGAGGCGAACACTGCAGTTCCACATGAATTAAACATATGCATAACAAACCCATTTTAATACTCGTAATTAAACATATGCATATTCAAACCAAACAGTTAACAATTATTAGTTCAAGCCAAGAGGTCATAAAACCATCATACTTCCTACATCTCTAATCCTATTCACAGCAAACCAAAACAACAATTACCAAATACGTTCATGCTTTCATTTCATAACTTCAAATCACGAGGATACAAGATACAAACACCTACACAGTTAAATCATTAGACACAAGAGCACACTCTTCTTACGTATCAGGTTAAAAGCACCAAAAAGATACAAAACAACTTCAACAGGTGTTCAATTCAATCTTACAGCATTCATATTCTATTTCATTCAAACATAAACATTTATAAAATCAAGAGTCACAACAAACACAGACATTTAAGGATAATATTCTACTAACCAATAGATGAGGAGAATCAAAAGGGTGTGCGGGTGTAGGTCCCTTAATCCCGTCAGGATCGTACAAGACTGTTAATCTATCAAGGGTGCGGAATCCCCTTGATTGATCTTCGAACACAGAAACAAGAAAGTGTAGAAGAATAAGAACTCGAACACACAGAACTTTTCCAACTGATCTTCTGTGATTATCAAACCTTAGAAACGTTTTACAATCACTAAGATCTCCTAGAACCCAACAACCAATTTCTGTTTGTTCTAAACTCTCTCAATTCGAATGCTCTCTCACAATCTCCAAAAGTCTATCAAGTTCTCTCAAGTGTCTAACCCTAAACATGTAGCAAGAGGTTGTTTATATACTACAACCTACCATACACGAATTGGGCTTTGCCCATATTACATATGTTACATAAACTTGGGCCTAATAGACATAATATAAACTTGGACTGATTGGGCTTCATAGAGCTCGTTTTTCTTTAAGTCTTCATGATCCAATCTTCTGTTTAATATCCAAAGACCAATCCAAAGCTGTTGTCATATAACATGCACCAACAAACTCCCCCTTGACAATAGCTTGCAAAGGAAACTTTAGTCTTCAGAATCTCACAGTCTTTGGTCTTTGGATAGCGTCAGCTTCAACATGAATTCTGTCTTTGTCAGCAACATCTTTGTCAGCAACAGACTCCCCCTAAGCTGATGCATCCAATCACCAAATCTTCCAAGTTTTGAGTCAGCATTCAATGTTAGACTTCACAGCATCCATTCTGCATTGTAGAAGGAGGACTCTACCAAGCAGCAACAAACTCCTCATCTCTTCACAGCAACTTCTCATCAACAAACTGCTTCAATCTGTATACTATAAAACAAACATCTCGAGAAACCATAAGAATTTTTCAACATAGTTAAACAATTATTATTATTCAAGAGATAATTCAACTGTATCACAGATTAAGCATTTCCCTTTTAGTACCAACACGCAACAATTTTTACTCGAACACCTTTTATAACCTGCATCATTTCAAAATTTTGAACCCACTTACTAACACAGTCTCCCCCTATCGGTAACAATTCCTCCAAGAATAACAGTTTTCCGTACATTAAGAATTTTAACAGAAAAAGACACTATTTTTGGATTTTTATATTTTCTGAAAGCAAATAAATACGAAAAGCAATAAACACTCTATTTTTGTGAGAATCACCGGTAAGAAGATCATATCAGCACAATCAAACTGTTTCACACAATTATATAATTCTTTATTCAAGTTTTAGTGAAAAGCAGTTCAAGACGATTACCAGTATGTTTGTCCACTTAAACAAAATGCATGAACATTTCAAGTACCATTACCGTATGATATGTTAAGGTAATTTTATTATACCGAAATACTAGTGTGTCCCACTTCAGGATATACCCCCGCGATCAAGGTATGCACAAAGATTCATCGTAGTCGGTGAGTATACTGATTATCATCTGTTTGACCGAATAAATGATGTGAGAAACTCACTTATTTTGATTGAAAACAAGCCCTATGTGATAGAATCACTTATTGATGAGGAACTTGATTTTCATATGCATGAGGGCACAAGAGCAAGTCCGTGAACAGGTCAGTACTTTCGTACAGCAGAGAGACGAACTTGACTCCCGGATAAATGTGATATTTTATCACTTATTTGAGGGACATGTGATTGTTGATCACTTATTGAGGTCGAATGCAGTATGTATACGTATGTATGGTATCATGGAAGATCTAGACTTTGTCTCCGTTTGTTTCGGTAAAAGAAACAACCATGATACCCAGATGATAAGCAGCATAAAGACCGAAAACCTCAGACTTTGGCAATCTATCAACGCAAGATTTAAGGTCATTAAACCATACACCACTGATGTGTTCCCCACTCATACTCAGTGCATTTAGGTTTATATCACTTTGGTAAGTTGATTATTTCATGCTTTTGTCTACTGGTACATCATATAATGAAGCTGCTATCACACTTAAAGCAATTTTATGGTTCAATTTCAGTGTGACAGTCCAACTTGCCGATGTACTATCATTTCTTCTTTTTCACACAGTGATAACTCAATTTTTGATTTTCTATTTTTTTTTTTTGAGTTTTTGATTTTTCAAATGTTTTTTGTATTTTTGATTTTTAAGAAAAAACAGTAAACTATTTACAAAAATTCTTATGAAAAACCAGTTATTCAGGATTCCTCATCCCATTGAGTTCGACTAAGTGTTCAAAGCGAGCTCGATCAAAAGCTTTTGTGTAAAGATCAGCAAGGTTATCTTCTGTGTCAACTCGGTGCAATTCAATTAATCGTTTTTCAGCACAATCCCGTATAAAGTGATGACGTATGTCAATGTGTTTAGTTCTACTATGCTTTACGGGATTGTTTGTGATTGATATAGTGGCATTATTATCTATCATAATAGGAGTACGAGTGAAATCCAAACCGTAATCGCGCATCTGCTGTTGGATCCAGAGAACCTGAGAGCAACAGCTACCCGCAGCAATATATTCAGCTTCACACGTAGAGGTAGACACACAGGATTGCTTCTTGCATTGCCAAGACACGATCCTGCCTCCTAAGAACTGACAACCACCTGTTGTAGATTTTCTGTTTGATTTGCATCCTCCAAAGTCTGAATCAGTGTAAGCAACGAACCTCAAATCACTATCAGCTGGATACCACAACCCAAGCTTAGGTTTCCCCTTCAAGTAACGAAGAATCCGCTTCACTGCTTTCATATGTGACTCCTTTGGATTTGCCTGATATCTGGCACACAAGCATACAGCAAACATGATGTCGGGTCTTGAAGCAGTCAAGTACATTAGAGAACCAATCATCGCCCTGTATTGAGTTGGATCAACATCTTCAGTGCTTTCATGATCTGGGCCGAGATTGTGGTTTTCACAAATGGGTGTGTTGAAAGTAGAGCAATCATTCATTTTGAATCGAGCCAAAATGTCATACACATACTTTGTTTGATGTATAAACATCCCATCCTCCTTCTGTTCAACTTGTAATCCCAGAAAGTAAGACAACTCACCCATAGCACTCATTTCAAACTTGCTCTTCATCACCTGTTCAAATTCCTTACACATGTTTTCGTCAGATGACCCAAAGATGATGTCATCCACGTATACCTGTACCAGCAGAAAATCTTCCTTCTTTCTCTTAATGAATATTGTGCTGTCAATCTGACCTCTTTCAAAACCATTTTTGACCAGATGTGTAGACAGTGTCTCGTACCACGCCCTGGGAGCTTGATGTAACCCATACAAAGCCTTATCAAGTTTGTACACTCGATCTGGATAGTCTGGATCAACGAACCCATCTGGTTGTGAGACATACACCACTTCTTGGACTTTTCCGTAAAGAAATGCACTCTTCACGTCTAGTTGGTAAACTTTGAAGCCCTTGAATGAAGCAAAAGCCAGAAACAAACGAATTGCCTCCAACCTCGCCACTGGTGCAAACACTTCATTGTAATCAATCCCTTCTTGCTGATTGAAACTTTTGACAACCAACCGAGCTTTGTTGCGTGTGACAATACCTCTTTCATCTTTCTTGCACCTAAATACCCATTTAGTGCCAATCTCTCTCTCTCCTTTAGGAAGGTCCACTAATTCCCAAACCTTCAACTTAGCAAACTGGGCCAATTCCTCTTGCATAGCTTCAACCCATGAATTGTCTTTAAGAGCCATGTGAATGTTCTTCGGCTCCACTTGGGAAATAAAGCAACTATACAAGCACTCGTTCACTATCCCAGTCTTCTCAATCGAAACAAATAACCCAGAATTTTCTGCTATGCTTCTTCTCGTCTGAACACCTACAGTAGGATCTCCCAGTATCATATCAACCGGATGATCTCTATTTGCTCGTGTAGTAGCAACAGCATCGACTTCTAGATTATCACCCAGGTTTGATCCAATCTCCCCCTGAATATTCTGATTTGCAAACGGATTAATGAAATCCTCCCCCTGACTGGGTTCAGAGTCACTATCGCTTGAATCAGGATCAGCTGCACTTTGGGAAGTTTCCGGAGCATCTGACATATCTACATTCGATCTAGGCATAAATTCGCCTTCATCGTCTTCACCAATCACTGTTTGAATCAGCTGAGAAGCATCTGCATCAGAAACCTCAGGAATATTAAATGATTTAAACACACTATCATAATCATATAATATAGCAGGACCACTCGTTGATTGTTGAGGTTTGTAAGAAGTAATTTCTACGTTGAAAACAATCTCAATTTTACCAGTTTTTAGATTAAAAACCCTTTTATTCGGTGTGCCAGGCACGTAGCCTAGAAAGTAGCCTTCGTCAGCCACCTCACCGAATTTTTGTTTATCTTTGTTTCGCACAATGGTGCAGGGTAATCCAAATGGTTCAAAGCCTGTTAAGTTTGGTTTTTCGTTAAACATTAACTCATGACAAGTTTTGTTAAAACGTTTAACGGTCAAAACTTTGTTTAGGACATAGCAAGCTGTATTCACAGCTTCTCCCCAGAAAAGAACTGGTAGCTTTGAATCTGAAAGCATAGTCCTAGCGGCTTCAATCAACGTCCTGTTTTTCCTCTCAGCGACTCCATTCTGTTGAGGAGTATAAGGAGCAGAATATTGATGTTCTATTCCCTTTCGAAGACAGTAGAGATCCAGAACTCGATTCTTGAACTCCGTGCCATTATCACTCCTTATCCTCTTAATCCTTGCATCATGGACGTTTTCCAATTTCGTAAAAAGATCTATCAGCATCTCTGCTGTCTCATCTTTTGTACCTAAAAAGAAAACCCATGAGTAACGTGAGTAATCATCAGTGACAACAAGACAATAGTACTTTCCACCTATGCTCCTCACGTTCACTGGACCGAATAAATCCATGTGAAGTAATTCATAAGGGGCATTAATGGAATTTACTGTCTTAGACTTATGAGGTTTCTTGTGTTGTTTTCCCTTTTGACATGGAAGACATTTATCTTCCACTTGAAACCTCAGCAATGGAACCCCTTTCACTAGCTCATTTTTAATAATGTAATTCATTTTGCGGTAGTGAATGTGAGCCATGCGTCTGTGCCACAACATAGATTCAGCTTCAGATGCTTTTGACAGTAAACACGCCACCGCAGCAGTTGGATCCTTGGCACCCATGTCCATGACATAAGTATCATTTTTCCTTGGTGCACGCATAACTATCCAATCGTCCGGAATGACCAAACCCGGTTTCAACACCAATGCCTCAGACTTGGTAAAATGGACCGAGTGACCCTTGTCGCAGACTTGTGACACGCTCATCAGATTGTGTTTAAGCTGCTCAACATAGTTCACTTTGTCCAATGTGATCTTCCCATTCGTCACTTTTCCTCGTCCAGTAATTTTTCCACCTTTAGCACCAGCAAAATTCACATGCCCACCATCGTATTCTTCAAAATCAGAAAATAATCTCGCATTCCCCGTCATGTGCCTGGAGCAGCCACTATCAACATACCATAAGTTGATAATCCTCCTTAGCAGCTCCTGCACCCACCAACCAAAAGATTAGTTAGATTAGGGGACCCAAGCCTTAATGGTCTTGGGTCGTCCAAATTTACCAACTACTTGAACATCCATCCAATATCCATCACTCCCAGCTGGAGTCTTGGATCTTGGACCTATTGATGGAAATGGGGCATGATTTCCATAAGGTCTCTGGTCCTGAGGGTACCTTTTTGTGTTTGGACTATGTGACCTTTGAAAATTTTGATTTTGATTCCAAGAACCTTGATTGTAATTTCTAAAGCCATTGTTATAAAAAGTTCGACCACCTTTATTTTGGTATCGATTTTGATATTGACCTTGACTTCTGAAATTATTTGAATTTTGATTATTCATTCTTGGTGAGTTACTTCTAGGTCTTTCATATCTGCCTGATGTAGATTCAGGCTGAAATCTTGGTTGATTTCTTTGGAAACGAGGAACTTGTGGAGTTCCTTTTTCAGCCT
The DNA here is from genome assembly GCA_030545235.1 of Helianthus tuberosus. Taxonomy (NCBI): domain Eukaryota; kingdom Viridiplantae; phylum Streptophyta; class Magnoliopsida; order Asterales; family Asteraceae; genus Helianthus; species Helianthus tuberosus. The sequence goes on along the minus strand of CM060430.1, from coordinate 107,146,959 downwards.
TATCTACACCACTAGCAACACCCGGTTGTTGCTTTGGAGCAGATTTCTTTGGAGAATTTGAGACTTTCTACTCATTATCACCTTGCTTCTCAGGTGATTTCCCTCTTTGTTTCTCACTACCTTGTGCTTCAACCTTTTTGTTAGGACAGCAGCTAGCTACATGTCCCTTTGTGTGACATTTGAAGCACGATCTCTTTTTCGAAGACTTCTTAGATGAAGCCTTTGAACTAGATTCTGGTTTTGATGATGATGCCTTGGAAGGATTTTGATCAGTTTGCTTAATTTCAGATTTTTCTATGTTTTTGTTTTTAGCAAACTCTACATTTGATTCCTTTTCGATAACAGCTGTTTCGGTTTTCATATCACTTCCTTGAACAAAATTGACCTTTTTAACAAAAGTTTGATTATTGTTTTTAGAAGGTGTATTTTTCTTTTTCAAAACAGATTTGCTGTTATTTTCCTTCTTAGCATCATTATCTTCAAACACATCACCTTGACAGGATGTGGAACTACTTGGTGATGTTGACAGAAAATCTGTAAGCTCATCCTCACCAGGTAGGAAAGAGTAGTCATGACTAAGAGGAGGTGGGACTTCATTAAAGCCTTGGAATCCCACACTTGTCTTGTCATTACTCTTCTTTAACCCACCCATCATATGTTTCATAACAAAAGTAGAATCTCTGAATTGACCTAACTTCTTTTCAAGTTCAACAATTTTAAGTTGTGCATCCGACAACTCTTTGTTTTTATCAGAAATCTCTTTTGTTTTCTCAGCCATCATGTCATGAGCTAAGTCTATGACTTGAAGTTTTTCATTTAATTTGCATGTTAAAGCTTCAATTTCAGCTTCACAGCCTTTTATCTTTTTCAAATATGATGACTCGTTTCTTTTAGCAAAGAAATTTGACTCTTTTACGTTAGACATTTCGCTCACGAGACTTTTGTTTTGAGTTGACAATTTGTCAACTTCACCCTGTAGTTCACGACACTTTAAGCAAACAGAAGTGGCAGAGTTACTTACCTCTCCTGTTGATTTGTCTGAGTTGGCCATGAGAGCAGCAAGTTGAGCTTCCAGTCTTTTGATGATTTCATCTTTCTCATCAGCTTCCATTTCATGCTCAGACTCTGGCTTTTCCTCTTCAGCATCTGTTGTCTGATCAGCCTTATCTTCCTCAACTTCACTCTTCTTCTCAACTTTAGCCTCATCTACTGTAGCTTCAACATCATTGATTTGAGTGATCTCTGCCATGAATGCTTGAGTGACATTCTCATCATTTTCTAAGAGAATGCTCCAGTCATATGAGCCTTCTCTTGCAGAAGATATCAACGCTCTTGAGTTAGAGGTAGAGTTAGAGTTGTTTGATGCATTCCGATTGTTTGAACTTTGATTCGTATTCTCATGCTTTTGTTTTTGACATTCCCTAGCGAAATGACCATAACTCTGACAGTTAAAGCACCTGACTTTGGTCTTGTCAAAACCTACGCTCTTTCCTACAAACTTCCTTCCAGTTCTGTTCATGAACCTCTTCACACGTCTCGAAATCATGGCCATCTGCCATTGTAGATCCATCTCTTCTAGATCATCTGGGTCAATCTGATCATAATCTTCATCTAAAGTGGCAGGATCAGATATTTTCCCTTGAATGTAGTTCTCATAAGACGTAACAAAAGAAGCAAGTAGAGCAAGATGTTCTTCAGCAGACTTCACACTCATAGGCATTGACTTTGCACTACTACTTTGCTTTGAAGTTGATGTTCTCTTGACTCCTGTTGATCCTCCTGCAGCAGCTACAAAACACACATCACCATCCTGATTCACCATAACCTGCTCATTTTCACATGATAAAAACGCAGTAGCAGAGTCGCTAGAAGCGTTGTGAGATGAAGAAGATGTAAGCCCATTGTAAACCGCCGGATCTTGAACCTGATCATATCCAGTATCTTTCTTCTTCATGCTGAGCTCATAAGCCCTCAACTTTCCTACCACCTCTTCAAGGTCTTTTGTTTCATAATCTGCTTCACCCTTGATCATAAGAGTGTAGATATCCCACTTAGTAGGCAAAGCATCTAGCAGCTTGTCATTCTTCTCTACGTCAGAATAGCAATCGATCTCATAATTGTCCATTTCTGACATCAGATGGTAGTAACGAGTGATGACATCTTCAAGTGACTCATGCTTCATGTACTTGAAAACAGCAAACTGCTTCTTCAGTAGATCAATCTTGTTCTTCTTGACATCAGCATTTCCAGCGTATCTTTTCTCCAAAGCATCCCACATATCCTTTGAGTTAGTGTACTTCTTGAAGGTATGTTTGATGCTATCAGGTAACGACATTTTGATTGCAGCCAAGGCTCTCTTTTCAGCCTCATACATCTTTTTATCATTATCTTGCATATTCACATATTCTGTTCTACGTGGTCTGCCCTCAAAGTCGTGTGTAGGATTCACGTACCCATCTTCGATGCATATCCACATGCGCGTATCCTGATATTCAATGAAGGATTGGAAACGATCCTTCCATGTCAAATAATTTTCCACCTTCATCATCTTAGGTGGTTTGTTGGTAGTGCCAACCTCATGCTCCATTCTCAAAAGCTCATTCAAACTAGACATGTTCGACATTTTTAACGTGCAGACTGTTAAAACCGTACAAAATATTTCCGAACACAGTGGTTACCAAATTACACCGTTAGAATCGTCTCGAAAAGACGAATCCAAGGATATATAATGTCGAAAACTGAATTCGGGATTTTCCAGACTTTTTTTTTTTTTTTTTTTTTTTTTTTTTTTGTCGTAAAAATCCCACGAGTTCAACGGTGCAAACGGTTTGTCCAGATGAGTTACGGATAATTCTCTAAACACGAGACAGTGAAATTTTTTCTACGATTGCCTAGAAAAATTCCACCACTTTCAAGGTTGCGAGTCGAGATCACGGTTGCGAGTCAAGATGACGGTTGCGAGTCGAGATCACGGTTGCGAGTCAAAACAGCACAAGCCGAAACCACGGTTGCGAGTCAACCAACGCAAGTCGAAATCACGGTTGCGAGTCAACCAGCACAAGTCGAAATCACGGTTGCGAGTCAACCAGCACAAGTCGAAACCTCTGGTTGCGAGTGAACAGTACCAGTCGAGATCACTTGTTACGAGTCGAGACCACGGTTGCGAGTCAAATCAGCAGACAACCAGCCACCCAATCCCGAAACATGCAGCAGCAGACAACAGCAGCAGCCAGCAGACAACAGCAGCAGCTGACAACAGCACCTAATCCAAGCAAAGTTTCTACAAACACGAAAAATAGTCAAACCAATAATCAAAACAGATTAAAACACACAAATTTAAACTATTCTTCAAATGTTCTTCCTGTTCTTCGTGTTCTTCGCAAAAACCCAGAACTTTAACTCGAAATCTTCAAACAACCAACCACCAAAACAGATCAAAACGCAGAATTTTGAACTGTTCTTCCTTGTTCTTGCTGTTCTTCACGAAAATTATGAATGAGACACCAAAATTTTCATCAACCGAAAAACAACTTGAATCCTTTCGATCAGTCTTGAACCACGCACAAGAGCAAATGCTCTGATACCAATTGTAGGTCCCTTAATCCCGTCAGGATCGTACAAGACTGTTAATCTATCAAGGGTGCGGAATCCCCTTGATTGATCTTCGAACACAGAAACAAGAAAGTGTAGAAGAATAAGAACTCGAACACACAGAACTTTTCCAACTGATCTTCTGTGATTATCAAACCTTAGAAACGTTTTACAATCACTAAGATCTCCTAGAACCCAACAGCCAATTTCTGTTTGTTCTAAACTCTCTCAATTCGAATGCTCTCTCACAATCTCCAAAAGTCTATCAAGTTCTCTCAAGTGTCTAACCCTAAACATGTAGCAAGAGGTTGTTTATATACTACAACCTACCATACACGAATTGGGCTTTGCCCATATTACATATGTTACATAAACTTGGGCCTAATAGACATAATATAAACTTGGACTGATTGGGCTTCATAGAGCTCGTTTTTCTTTAAGTCTTCATGATCCAATCTTCTGTTTAATATCCAAAGACCAATCCAAAGCTGTTGTCATATAACATGCACCAACAGCGGGTTGTCGCTGTTCTGGTCCGTCATGGCCCTCGGCACCATTTCCCACGCCGCTGATGAATCTGATGCAGCTGCCGCTACTGTTGCCATTTACTAATGCCGTTGTGTCGCCGCCACCCACGGTGGAGGTTGGCCGTTTAACCGAGGGAAACATGGGGGTGTTGGGGGTTTACAGGGGTTGTGTGGAGTGTGGCTCACTAGAGAAGAAGAAGAATAGCTGCGGTGTGTGGGTGGGTGTCTAGTTTAGATCGGACAACGACGGTGGCCAGTCGGAACCCGATCTCCGGTCTCCGGTGGAAACAAGAGAAAGAAGAGGGGTGAGGGGCGTGGGAGTGTTTATGCGGCTGAACCATTATTAATGTGGTTTTAGGGTTTATTTAAAGGGTTAGGTTTTTAAAGTTTTAGGTAAGTTAGGTTGGGCCTGGCCCAAATGCGTGAACTCGTTAAATAATTATGTGTCTCGTTCAAGCGGACCGGCCCGATTTTATTAAAATATGGCGGTAATTAGATAAATAGATATGTATGCGTATAAAATTAAGTACGCGTAGTCCACGTCATCAGTTAAACGATGCGCTCCTCTCGTCATAGTTTATTTTATTAAATAATAATAATAATAACAATAATAATAATAAAATACCCTTTCTCTCGATGATTGGGATCGAGAGTACAGGTTGTCACACGTACGAACCGTGAAAGTTATTGAAAAATTCTGTTTTGATCAAGTGTTTGATTGTATGTTTGTAGGAATCATGGCTGAAGAATTCTATAACACGTTTTACAATGTGTTTACATCTTAAACAACAACTGAAGCAACACCAATGACAAAGACTATTTCGAATGTTATTTTTGAGAGTTTGAACCATGATAATGTTTACAGAAATCATCAACGAACACCGAAACTAATGAATATAGAGATTATCATTGGTGGAGCACTAGATTTGAAAACTGGGTGCAAGCTTATGCTTATGATAGTTGGGTGATGTTAACTTTTGGATATGAAAAACCAATGAACGATAAAAATGAATCGCTTGAAATTAAACAATTTTCAAAAATCGATAAAGAGAAACATTCTGATGAACTAAAAATGGTAACATTATTGCAACAATCGGTTAGAGAGGATATATTGTTTTTACTTCAACATGGTGAAACATCCAAGTCAATGTGGGAAGCTTTGAAGCTGAAAGCCGAAGGAGGTAAAGATATCAAGAAGAACAAAATCTCTTTGCTGAAAAACGAATTTGATCTATTCGGCTGCATGAAAGGCGAAACTGTTCGACAAATGATAGAAAGATTTTGTCATTTGAAAATCGAAATGGAGAGGTTTGGAATCAACAAAGACAGAGAAGATATTGTTGACAAACTGGTTGAGGCATTACCGCAGGTTGACGGTTGGAAAACTTTCTTGATAGTACTAAAAAATGATGCCAAGTTTGATGAAATCACGTTGGATGGTTTGATTGAAAAACTTGAAGGACATGATCTAGAGTTAAAAAAACAAAACAAATTGTCCAGTTCAAGTTATCAGCAGAAAATGTTGATCTGTACTACCGAAGAAGTATGCTGCTAAACAATCAGTCACCAAAGATCGGTACAACATTTAGTACTGACAATGCTGGTGATTCATCAAAGACCAAATCTCCAAGCTATGATTCTGGATATCATTCATCTTCTTCTGCGTCATCAAAATCTAATCCAAGTCATAACTGGAAAGATTATCCTAACCTGTATACTGATTTCGCTAGACAACATATGAGTTTCTTGGCTTCCGTTCTGGAATCTTATGAAGGTCTGATTGCAGGCAGGATAGGCAATCCTAATATGACAAAGGAAGATTATGATCAAGTAGACCCAGAAGAGATGGAGCTCATGGATATTCGCTGGTGTATGGCAAGCGTAATCAAGAGAGCTCAATGGTTCATGGAGATTACTGGTAAAAAGTGTCTTGAAGGTCCCGATATGAAGCTAGGATTTGATAAAGCAAAAGTCACATGTTTCAAATGCAAATAGAAGGGACATTTCAAAAGAGAGTGTACTAACCGTCAAGCTGATAATAGCGTGAATCCTTTTCATGAAGATTACTACAAAAAGGCAATCTATCATTGCAACAATGAGCACCCGTCAAGAACAAACCATAAGAAGATTGAGGAAGGATCATCCAAAGAAAATAAACAAGCTATGTTGACGATTCAAGATGACAATAGATGGAGAATTCAAGATAATGAAGGGTTTAATTGGAGTAAGTATATTAAAGAAGATGGAGAACTCAAGGAGTTGGTTACTGAGTTTAAACAGAGCCGAGAGGAAGAACATGCACGACCTTATTTGAGTGATGTATATGATGCTTTCAAAGAAGCAAGGCGAGCAAATAGATGGAGTGAAGAGAAAGAATGCTTTGTTGATCCGAAAGGGAACCCGACAGTTGATCCTGACAAGGTAGATTTTGAAGCACTTGTTGCTGCTATTCCAACTGTGGGAGTTTTGTGTAGCGGGCTCGAAGAAATTCCGAACTACAGAGAAAAGGTAGAGGAAGGAATAAACAAGGTGATCTATGCAAGTTTAGAGAAGAAGAAGAAGACAGTAGAAGAAATCGTTGATGAAAGTCAGAAGATGGTGAATGAGGTGAAGAAAATAGCAGAGAAAGCTGATGATGAGAAGCTGAAAAGTTCAGCAGAGGAAGCTGTTGCTGAGAAACAGCAAAAGATTGTAGAAGATCAGAATCAAATGGCAAAAGAAGCCACGGTGTCAAACACTGAGGTAATAACCCAAACTGATTCTTCTGCATCATCAAATAAAATTGAAAATGAAACTGATAAACAGTGTAGGAAATGCATGGAAACATGCAGTGCATGTACTGAAAAGGATAAAAATTTGAGATTTAGAGACATTGAATTTACTAAAATAGAAACGATTTTCAAAGAAAAATGTAATGAAATGCTAGAAAATAAAATATTTTTGAAAGAAAAAGAAAAAGAACTAACACAGAAATGTGAAAATCTTGAAAAAGAAAACAAAATTTTGAAACAAAAGTGTTTAGCTGATTGCAACGAATGTATTCAAAAAGATAAAATTATTAAAGAGTTGCAAAAAGAATATGATGGAATGAAATTGCCATATCACACGGTAAAAGAAGCTTATGAAACTTTGAAAAGTAACGTTAAAAGTCTGGATGATAGATTGTTAGCATGTCAGACAACAACTAAATTTCTTGAAGCAAGATATGAAGGAAAACAAATGGTTTTAAATCAGTATATTGATGAAGTTGCTAAACTTAAACAAGAACTGGCTGAAAAAGAAAAATTGGTTAATAAACTTTAAAGTTATCATGCTTTTTCATACATTTTGGAACGCATTTTCAACATCACACCAGATGGTAAAGAGTCTGAAAAGAATTAAAAGGGAATTAGGTCAGAATATCATCAAGTTCCACCACCGTTGGAGGATAATTATACATTCTATGATGACGAAAAGGTGGAAAAGCGATAAGCATGGTTGACCAATTACCTGATAACATCGATGTGACTTATACCAAATCTGATGATCTTGGTGATTCAGAGGTGGTAGGTAAGGTTGTTGAAAGCGTTTTAACAGATGAGTCCACCAACAATGGTAAGTCCAAATCACATGATGAAAATGAGGGAAGTTTTCATAAGAGTTATGTTAAAAATTCAAAATCTGAGAAAGATGCGAATGATGATTTGATAGGATTGGCTTATACCATGATTGGATAGGACAAATTATTCTCAGATATTGAAGTCCCAATTCAAAATGTGATTTTGGAAAAGATCGATAAAGTTTTCAAGTTGGTTGAAATAGAAAATTCTGAAATTGATAAATTTGCTGGTAAGAGCAAGAAAACTGTTTATAACAAACCGAGCTATAAAAAGAAGCATGAAGGCTGGGTTAGGTTATAAAGGGAAACAGAATCAAAATAAAAAGATTGAAAAACCAAATTATCAGAATAAAATGAACTTTGTTCATGGAACAAGTTTAGAAGAAGAGAAAGAACTCCAATTTAGACGACAGTCTAATGAAGAGTTTTATACTCAAAAGAAACAATAACAATAGGTTAAAGATGTTTCAAAGAGAACATTGTTTAAGTGTGAACAAATTGGACATCTTGGTCGTAAATGTCCAAATCCGAAGCATGTTGATGTTGAAAAGAAACGGAAGGTTGAGACACAGAAACCAACCAAGTTTGAGTCAAAACAACCTTGGAAGCCAAAAACATCCAAGGTTGAATCAAAACAAACTTGGAGGTACAACTCAAACAAGTTTGTTTCTAAACAGACTTGGAAATCGAACGTAACCAGGTTTAATTCAAGACAAAATTGGAATTCAAAGACACACAGATTTAGGACAACACAAAATTGGAAACAAAATGTTGATAGGACAAAACCACATCAGTTTTGGAAATCAGCAGCTAAGTTGTCAAAACGAAGCATTCAAAATGATTCACGATTTTATAAAAGAAGTGTTTCAAAAAGACAATTTTGGGTTGTCAAGAAACAAACGTCTGAAAAAGAAACGATTAAAGAAGAGGTTTTTGAAAAGAATGACAGAAATTATCCAGTTTTGCCTGGAAAGATTTATGTTAAGCTACCTGAGTCGAAGCAGGCTTGGGTTGCTTTGTTCAAGTGATTGAGTTGTTTGAATATGCAGGTGCTCCTGAATGATGCAGACTATCAAGTTGAAAATTGGAGCAGACTGGCACAGGCGGGCTGTAGGTTCCTACAAGTGAAAAACAGGAAGTTTTAAGTGTTCTTATATATAAATAAATCATAAATCAAAAACCCTAAAAATAGAAAATTTAAAAGACAAAAATATGTTTTTATTCTTTGTTAAAAATTGAAAAATGAAAAAAAATATGTTTGTATTTTAAATTTTGTCAAAAATCAAAAAGTTTACAAAAAGATGTTTTGATTGAATACACCGAAACCCTCACGGCTGAACAAACATGATTATTTCACAAGTGATTAAATGGTTTTAACATTGTTAAAAATCAATGTGTTGTAAATCATGGGGGTACTTTATGCAAGACAAAGCGTGTCTTAGCAGAAAATGGATGGCGAGACAAAGCTATCTGCATCGGGTTGTCAAATTTTCTTTAAATGTTTTGAATTTTAAAGAGAGTAAGAAATTTTAAAAATACAAAAACATTTGAAATTTTGAAAAAGCAAAAGACATGAGAAAAACTCAAAAAAGAGTTTTGTGTAAAAAGAGGAAATAATAGTACATCAGTAGACAATCACAGTACGCTAAAGAAATGGAAAGTTAAAATGTGATAAACGGTCTCACTGATGATATGCCAGTAGGTTTTTACACATTTAGTAGATTGGTTTCGAGATATAAACCTAAATATCAATAACTTTCTTATCTCGTGGGGAACATCTCTCGGATATATGGGTAACCCCTGAAATCTTTTTAGAGAGGTTGCCTGATTCTGAGATACTAGGTCTTTATACTTATTGATATCTGAGGTATTATACCTGGTCTTCTGATTTTGCGTCGGCAATGGCCTAGACCTCTTATAATACTTTCGCATGCGTAATAAAGCTCACCCTCTGCATAAAAATTGAGAAAATATCGAAAGATATAAATCAAGTGCAGTTGTAAAGAAGATCCCTAAGTGGGACACACCTAAAGTCGAGCCTTCATCTCTTTGACTGAACGATGGTTCATACCTGAGCTCTCAAGGTCTCGCATTAACCCAATTACAGATATCATTTAGGTATATTCATCTGTAAGACTGACTCTAGGGAATCTTGATACGGGAGTATATTCTGAGGTGGGACACGCGAATAAGTTTAGTTCTTAAAACACTAAATCTCATATCATGAATCAATTGAACTTTGTGTGAAAATTTAAGTGGACCAGTATACTGATAATATAAGTGAATCGTTTAGAACTTAAAGTGTTTATAGCTCAATGGTGCTAGTGATTTGTCATAATATGATGTGATCCTCTAACAAGAACTCAAACAAAAATATTGACTGTAAATATTTGTTTACTGCTTTATGTTTCAGAAAAAATCACAAAAATACAAAAAGATTGTATTTCTGCTTTATTTTTGACAATCGATGTCTAAAGGCTAAGCTTCAAAATCTAAGTATGCTGAACATGTTTCTGAAAATAAACAAGTTTATTAACTTGAAACTTGAGGTTTTAAATGAAAATTCAAAAACAGTTTGTTAAAATCTCCAAGGTCCTTAAGTTGGACTTGGATGATTAATAAGAGGGTTTTTGGATACTTAAATTGTCAAATTTATAGAGTTATTTGATAGGGGAAGCAGAGTCAGGCATTTCTGGGAGTTTTTAAATTGTTATATCTGTGCTTAGAGCCAGGTTATCAATTCTAGATGTCCAAAATGCTTTTACTGTTAAATTCTTGTGATTGAACCAGATTACGATCCTGATAGCTGAGTCTAAGGGGGAATTTGAAAACGAGCTCAAAGCAATGGGGAGCTTGTATTCAAAGAACCAGGTGTCGATCCTAGCAGCTGAAAGCACGGAAGCTTAAAGCAAGGGGGAGTCTGAAGAAAGAGTTAAATGAAAGGAGGAGCAGATGGAGCTAAAAGAAGATCCACGGGGAGTCTGTTAGAATAAGGAGAGAGTCTGTGGTGCTGATAATGTCAACACTTCAAGAAGACTCAGAGAGAGAGAGAGAGATAGAAAGCTACGATATTGACTGCAGTAATATCCAAGGGGGAGTCTGTGAGTGCATAATGTCTATCACTTCCGTCAATCACGCAACGTAGCTTAAATAGACGAGACAAGACTGGTGCTGAACAGAGCAAAGTATGAAGAACATATGTAGTGAAGCAGCTTCGTACGAAGGGAGCATTGTATAGCTTCGTACGAAGTGACCAGTCATTGGCTCCGTACGAGCAGAGCATTCATGGCTTCGTACGAAGGCAATCACTTCGTACTAATCTTGGTACGAACCCATAGTGCCTATAAATAGAATCTTAGGGTCTTGGTCATTTGTAACTTTGAGCAACTTTGAGGCGAAGCTCTGCTCGTTTGTTTTCGTGGTGTTGTTACTATCAAATATCAATAGAAAACAACTTATAATTACTTCTTTGTGTCTCATCCACACACGTATTTGGATTCCGCACAACATACGTGTTCATACGCATTCATCGGTTGAAGATTCGATCCTCGGAGCGAATTCACATGGGCTCAATAAATGCATTGCAGGTTCATATTTTTTATCTCTGGCTTTTGTACTCAATCTTCTATACTCTCACCAATCTACTATAACTCATCTTCCATCACTAATCTTTCTATAATTCACCTTCCGAAATCAGAAGCAAGTTTCAGAAGTCTTGTAGACGCAAGAGAAGTAAACCCGGTTGAATTAGTGAGACTTCAAGGATTTTTAGTTTCTATAGCAACAAAGTTGACAAGTTTTTTGGTACAAAGGAAAAAAGTTCTGAAAGGGTTCTGGTTGATATTTTTGGATGATCACAAATGGATGTTATGTCATAACTGAAACATCACATTATTTCACACCAAAATTGTTCATGAAATGTATCTGTTAATGAATTATTATACATGTTTGTAAAGATTCATTACAATGATTTAAAATTGTTAAACATCAAAGAAATATGATTGATCTCAGTCAGTTTTACCCTTTTACCTACTTGTTTATAAACCCCAAACTTCTTTTAGTAGACATTCAAATTTCAATTGCTCTCATCCATAAGTGATAATTCTATTCACAAGTAAGCTTTGTTATAGAGATAAGAGAACTAAAGGAACAAAATATTTTGAAACAACCGACCCTTATCAGATGGGATCTGCAAAAGTAAAATAGTATTATAAGAATTTTTCTTTAACTCTTGTATACAAATTATTTTTACAAGCAAAGCGATACAGAATAAATCATGACTTGATTAAACGCTAACTTAAAACAAAACTCGTCCAATGGTTAATCAGTTGTTTCTTTGAAACTTGTTGATGTCGACCAGTTATATGTAAACATCATTGGATCTTCAACTGTAGAAGGCACATGTGACATTCTAATACCTTCTAACTCTATAGCTACTTCTTTCATTGTTGGTCTATGTTTACCGTTCGTACTCAAACATCGTGTTGCCAAGTTAGCTATTGCCAAGAGTACACCCTTTGAATCCTCGTTAACAACCACCTGGTCAAAAACAGACATCACACGACCTTCTTCCATGGCAAGCATAAAATATATTGCTAAATTTCTATGTTCATCAAATTTTGTCAAGGAAATTGGCTTCTCTCTCGTAAAAAGTTCGAGCAAAACAACTCCAAAACTATAGACATCACTTTTCTCGGTGAACTGACTAGATTGGAAGTACTCTGGATCAAAATAACCAAATGTACCTTTGACTGAGGTATTTATGTGAGTTTGATCTATTGAGACGAATCTGGAGGTTCCAAAGTCAGAAACTTTGGCCCTATTCTTCTCATCCAAAAGAATATTGGTGGTCTTGATGTCCCTATGGTATATTGGAATGGAAGTTGCTGAATGTAAGTAAGAGAGTGCTCCTGCAACCTCAGTAGCAATTTGTAATCTCGTGTTCAAAGAGAATGGAAACTCACCGGCATCATCTTGAATAAAGTCATACAACGTGCCGTTTGGGACAAATTCAGAGACAAGTTGAGGAACCTCAGTTTCTAGGCAACATCCCAATAATTTGACCACATTCCTATGATTGACTTGTGACAGAATCACAACCTCATTGATAAACTGATCTAACTGGCTTTCATCAACAATCTTTGACTTCTTGACAGCGACAATTCTTCCATCTGCTAACATGCCTTTATACACCGTACCTTGACCTCCTCGGCCAAGAATTCTATTCTCGTTATAATTGTCAGTGGCCATCTCCAAGTCTTTTGAGGTGAAAAGTATGGTTTTATCAACTAAGCCTGCATTAGTTGCTTCTTGATGTTTAAGGAGTAGACCACCATTGCGTTTAAAAAACTTTTCTTTCCGTCTCTTTGCTATGGTTTTCTTGATTATATTGTGCAATCCATATATAAACACCGTTAGGAAAAGCAATCCCAAGCTTATGCTGACACCTAGAAGGAGACATATAAATGCAGAAAATTAACACAGGAATCCTAGCTAGAAGATTCTACAATTTGTTGAAGGTATCTGGTGTTCCCACCAAAGATATCTCAAAGCTTGATTAGATTAGCTAGGGTACCAAGTTATTTCTTTCACAAATTAAATATTAACAAGAGTTTTAAAAATTATAACATATGTATAAATATTAACACTAACCAGAGAGTAGCTTACCTAGAATAACACCTAATGATGATTTGTGGCCAAAGGGTATGTCACAAGACGGTATCGAGAATATTTGCGATGTATCATCATCATATTGACTACTATAAAAGCGGCTACAAACACCCCCCTTTCGTTCACACTCCATACACGCTTCAGTTTCTGAAACCACAAATATAATAACATTAGAAATAAAATAATCAGCACAGAAAGAACTTAGAACTGGCAAAACAAATGAAAAGTTGCGTACTTCTGCACCCATTTGGTAGATATGGGTTTCCTTCTTCTGATGTACTGCACTGGCACTTTCTATAACCCTCCAATGTACCGTCATGTAGATAAAACTCGACATCTGTGCACTCTGGGCGCTTAAAAGTTGGAACGTCTTGCTGGTAAATACGTGCTAGTGGCCAAAAAAGTGATATCGGAACAGAATAGTGGTCCCCAGCCATAAACCGAAGAGAAAAGTTTCCATTAAGGAATGAATCCTTATCCACCAAGAAGGCGGATGCACATGTTCCATCTGCACCCTGCCTTTCTAGTCGTGTTGAATTCAAGGTGAACTGCTGGAGATGATATGGAACTGTCGCTTGGCAACACCCAACGCCATAGCAGTTCTTTAAGTCGATAAAAGTGTCATTGCTGCAAGTTGTTGAACATCCTGTGACAGTAGTCCCATCCACATCCCTGATCACAGCATTGCCACATCCCACAGCGACGAATATGTTATGCAATCTGGAAAACAGGAAGGGACTTCCACTGCCTCCAAAGTCCATGTTGCTAATTAAGATTTGACTACTATTTAAGACTCGATTCTTGCAATCGAAATTCATTGAGGCGTTTACTGTGATCGTTTGCTGTTCCAAACTTACATTCATTACCTCCATGTTTTTTAATGCAGACAGATATGGGATTGATGAGTTACAATCAACACTATACCGTTCATCCAAAGCACAATGTTTTCCCATTCCAAAAGGGAATGGAATCTCGACCTCCCCGCACCTTTCTTGGCATCCTTTCTTGGCCAAATTAAGAGCTTCTGTTGATTCTGTTGTTAACAGTATCAAGAAAAATAAATGGAAAACTAGAAGTTGCTTCATTTAGTTGACAACAACTATTGAATGAGAGAACATACAGCAGGATAAGATAGTCATAACCAAAACTCCAAAAGAAATTATGTGGTCAGATGTGTATCATGATTTGATTATTTTTAAAATATTTTTAAAGATCATGGTTTACTTTGAACTTTTGAAGCCTTCCAAATCAAGTGGGTGAGTAATGCATTGATAGATGACAGCAAACAAAATGATTTTTGGGTCAAATAAGATGACTATGCTTTTAGGTGTTCAAACATTGCGTGCTTCATTTTGTCACTAACACTAATTTTCAATTCTGAAATAATATCGGACTTTAATAGAATAATAAAAGATGAAAACCATTTTCGTTATTGATTTAAAACTATAACTTTAGTTGCAAGCGAGCTAGTTAAGACGAATCATTAAAGCTTCAATAGAGTCTAACTTGAACAAGCTTGAGTCAGGAACTACATTTTTTTTTACTAATTACAACTTCGCATCCAGTGATATAATCTTGTGCTGTTCGTTCTACAACAACTCTGAATTTGGTGGGCCACGTCATTTAACCATTGTTAAACGGTCATTTTTTTTAAATATTAATTTTTTTAAAAGCCGTATTTATATACCTACATATTTCATTCCAAAATTACCATATACTCTCAAGGGAAAAGATCAAATAGGAAGATTAATTTCGCTAGGAACGATAGGAAGCAATAAGAGGATGACATGTGGCAAAGATGAAAAACATAAGGAGGAGTATTTTAGTCAATCCACCACTTTCTTCTTCCTTTTTCAAAACCCAGTACCATCAAAACCCACCATCTTCATCCATTTCTTCACTTTCTATCTCAATAATCACTACATTATAGTGCGATTTTCGTCACCAATCAACGATTCAAACACCCGATCAACGTGTTCTTCAGCTTTTTTGAGAAAACCCAGTTTAATTTCATACAAAATCTCGTGTTTTTTCCAGGTGATTTTGAAGATAATCACTCGATCCGTTCGATTCGAGCACTGATAAGTGTTTCAATCATTCAAAATTCGGTAATTGTTGAAGAAATCACTTCAATCCATGTAAGAAATTCTTTAATTTCATTTTTACGATCTGGGTTTTTGATATAGTCATTGCGTTTTACGATCTTGGCGGGGGTCCGGGGGCGGCAGCCCCCGGTAGCGGGGTCCCAGGGGCGGCAGCCCCTGGCGGGGTCCAAGGGGCAGAGCCCCTGGCTGGGGTTGAAGACAGTAATTCGTAGACAATTCGTAGACAATTTTTTTTTCGATTAAATTGCTGTATTAAAAATGCATCAGAAAAATTAATTTTCTGTAAATTGGCTCATTTCGAAGACAGTAATTCGTAGACAATTCAGACTGTTCACAGACAGTTTTATGTGTCCATTGCGTTTTAGAAATAAGAGAGTTTTATGTGTTTTTTGGCTATTGCATTTTAGAAAAAAACACATTTTTAAGTGTTTTTAGTCATTGCGTTTTAGGTACTACACTTTTTTTTGAGTTTTTAGGCTATTGCGTTTTAGAAATAACACATTTCTTTGTGTTTTCTGGCTATTGCGTTTTACAAATAAGACATTTCTTTGTGTTTTTGGTGCATTGCGTTTTAGAAAAATGTCATTTTTTAGGTTTTTTTTTTTCATTGCGTTTTACGTAACTTGAGGTTTTTTAAAACAGTTGGAACCTGTTGACAGTTTCTCATGCTCTTGGAAGATTTATTGCGTTTTATGTAATAGAGCAAGCTACATATATATATATATATTGTATTATAAGCTTTAGCATAAAACAATCAATTGCAGTAATGGACTTAATTCAAGAAGGTATTCTGCAGCAATTCACAAATTCTATTGCAGCATCTCTCCAGAAAACGCAATACATTTTGAAAGAAGGTGGGATACTTTTTTATGCATTGCGTTTTAGGTAACTGGGGGTTTTTTTTAACAGTTGGAACCTGTTGACAGTTTCTCATGCTCTTGGAAGATTTATTGCGTTTTATGTAATAGAGCATGCTACATTTATATTGTATTATAAGCTTTAGCATAAAAGAATCAATTGCAGTAATGGACTTAATTCAAGAAGGTATTCTACAGCAATTCACAAATTCTATGGCAGCATCTCTCCAGAAAACGCAATACTTTTTTTGAGTTTTTAGGCTATTGCGTTTTAGAAATAACACATTTCTTTGTGTTTTCTGGCTATTGCGTTTTACAAATAAGACATTTCTTTGTGTTTTTTGTGCATTGCGTTTTAGAAAAATGTCATTTTTTAGGTTTTTTTTTTCATTGCGTTTTACGTAACTGAGGGTTTTTCTATTGCGTTTTACGCAACTGGGTTTTAATTTTTTTTTTTTTTTTTTTTTTGAAAATATAGCAATAGTATACTCGTTTTAAAGATAAAAAAACGCTCGTTTTTTTTGTGCAATTTTTATAAAAAAAATAATGTCGTATGAAAGAGTTATTAACGTTTAAAAAATGGGGGGGAATTGGAGGAGAGAGAAACTATTGCCTTGGATTGACTAGAATGCCCCTAAACAAACTCACGCGCCTCTTTTATTCCTTTTAATTTCCAGAATTTAATCTTAGCCCTTGATTAACTTAATGGATGGTCAAGATCACTTCCTAGCCTTCCTAGCCAAATAAACTTCCTATTGTATCTCCACCCATACTCTCAAATCAATAATTCCTCTAAAAAATATCTATATATTTTTTTAGAAAATGCCATCACACTCAGACTCTCTTCAAATATCCTCATATTTTTTAAGAAAAATTCATCACATACCGTTCAGCCGTTAAACCCACTTCTAACCTATGCCGAGAAAGAAGCTACCCAAGTGAAAATACGAAACACGGACACACACTTGGATCTTCAAGCGGATTTTGTGACAACCAGTACTTTCGAGGTTAGCATCGTCTAACTTCGTAACCTTTATGCCGTATCATTATTCTTCACGTTCCATTACACGTTATAATTGTGTGTGTACGTATGCAAAACTTAATAAACTTGGTTGGTTATACTTGATGGTTTATATGTGAATGTTTGTGAGTTATTGGTTATTATATAAATGAATTATTATTAAAGTGCGGCCGCACACTAGTGCCGGGTCGCACACCCCACTAGTTGCCACACACTCATTTGTTGTTGGGTCTCGGCCCAGTCTTTCCAAGCCCAAATTGAGCCCAACTCACTTAATTGGGACGCATACACACATGTTTGTGTGTGCGGTTCCCATATTATTGCAACACACACAAAATACAAAACCCTAGTTCTCTCAATCACTTACGATAGTTCTTCCCTCTTCGAAGCTCCATCTTTCTCGATTCTAGCACCCTCCCTTGCATTCCACATCTCACTTAGTATGTTTACCTTGGTTTTTATTGAGTTTTCTTCGATATAAATGGTTGGATTCTTATGTGATGTTGATTACTTGTTGTTTGAAAGTATGAGTATGATCTAGGGATGTTAATAGTTACGTTATCACGATTTTGATTCATGAGGTCATGTTACGATATAGGGTTAATCGCATGAATGACGTTTATTATTTAGGTTCCTTATGATAATGGAATGGTCGATCCAATTTATAATGATTTTGATATGAAGATCTAGGGTTATACACAAGAGTTTGATGATTGTATGATGATATATGAAAACTATGAGCTGCATGATGTTAGTGTTTGATGATTTGTATTCATAAATCTGATTTGGTGTGTTAGTAATGATTAATTGATGATTTAGGATTCATATGAATTAATGTAAAGTGGAGAATTCTGAAAATGTTGGTTATGCTCGTGTGAACGTGGGTGTCTACTGAGAAAGACTGAACCGTAGATTACGGTTGAGCACCGTAGTTTACAGTAGGGTTTAACAGATGTCGCACACCCCCACCCTGCACACTTGCATGTTGCGCACCACCACACGTCATACTCCTATATGATACACACACCTGATGCACAAAGTACAAACCTATGAGGCATGGCCGCACACTTATGTTGGGCCGCACACTCATCCGTATTGGGCCGCACACTCATACTGTACACCCTTTGGGCTTTTGTTATAACTCCATCTATGGCCCACATGAATTATGTGTTACGTGACATCTTAACTTGCGTGCTACTTGCTAGTTGTGTGCATACTATACGTGAATTAGTTGTACACAAATCCTAATAATGTTGGTAGCCCTAATAGGATGAGGTTTACCAACTTAATTCAAGTATTTTAATATGTCGAGCTAAGCAAAGGTGAGTTCATACAAGTACTAAATGCATGTATTCCCGGTGGTTGGGGAACCTCACTATCCCTGGTTGGGATTGCCTAGTATTCCTTGTTTAGAATACTGTTAACCTCACTTTCCCTGATTTGGGATTGCCTAGTATTCCTGGTTTGGAATACTGTTAAATGCTATTTATACTTCATGTCTATAGCGGACTAAACGATTAATCACCGGGGCCTAGCGAACGGGATATTAGTTGATAGGGCTACTAGGTTTGACAAACCTCACACCGTGTCGAGGAGGACGTACATGAACTTTTTTGCCTGGGCAACTGGTCAATGATGATAGACATTGACCTGGGGCTCGAACAACTTAAACAGTTAAGTTTCGGTACCACACAGTTTAGAAGCTTAAAGATGGGGTAGCTCCCCATGACATGTTTTAAAACTGGGTAATTTAACAACCAATGTTTTTGAAACAACACTGTAAACCATGAACTCACCAACTATATGTGGACTCACTTGTGCATGCTTTGCAGGTCGTTAGGTACAACGTAGGAGCTTGCATTGGAGGATTGTCGTGGTTGCGTGGAAACATTTATTGGGGTTTTAATAAATAATTATAGATATAAACTATTGTTTGGATTTTAAATGATTTGCTTCCGCTAATAACCTGGACATTGTTTTGAACTTTTGAATACATAGTCACTGATCGTATTGATGGTAATGGTTTTCTTTATTATATTTAATTGTTCAATATGATTGGTGGCATGATCCTGGTCAGTCATACGCCTCGCGGAAATACTCTGCACGTGGATTTGAGGGTGCGACAGATTGGTATCATAGCCATTGGTTAGAGTGAACTCGGTTTTAAAAGGAAAGGTCTTTTGAGAAAAATCAGACTATAACATGTTCTGTATTAAGCGATCCGCAACAACATTACACTCCAAGTGCAAGGCTCAACAGTTTAGATTGCATAGCCTATGTATGTGCCTACTTGTTACTTACTTGATGTATTACGTAATGGTATGCTTAGTTCCTAAGACTTTAACGGCACAATGTTAATTAACCTTAACACACTCTATTTTAAACCCAAAATTCTTCCGTGACTCAAAGAGACTCACATGTTGTAAGACCCTAACACGTATTTGACAAAAGTCGCAGCGGAGATTCGTACCATAAGATTTCTTTCATTACAAACGTATTGGCTTACTTGAAAGTCCGTTTTAAAAAAAATAACTCTTTTACGAAACAACAGCAATTCTCCTGTTTGCTAAGGTACACAATCGATTATACCCATACAATCTAGCTTGTGACTCGATCTTCGATCTCTATTCTTCGTGATAATCGCCCGTGATCTCGTACTACCTGCACTCACCACATACATATATAACATTAGCACACGTTATACATATAAACAAGGTTCATACATGTACGCTTTCCATTCAGCTATCTCTCTAACTTTAAGCATTTATCCGCATATCTATTCCCTTGTGAGTCTTCCATAATGCACCTGCATTAATCTTCATTCTCAAGGCACACTATTAATATCATTAACACTCAACGTATTCAAAATCATGCTTACATATATACCTACATGCATACAAACACATCTACATATGTACATACATCCATACCTATCTCCATACATGCATACACTCATACGTAACTTCATATATACACAAATACCCTTCTATAAACGTACCTACATTAATATGTTTCTTCATACATACATACCCTCATACGTATCTTCTTATATACATAAATACACATCTGCATACGTACATACATTCCTACGTCTTTACATACATTCATACAATCATACGTACCTTCATATATACATTAATACACATCTACATACACGTACAAGATCTTGCATACCTTTTTCATACTCATACGTTAATTATATGGGACTTAGACTTAGGTTTATAGCCCATAAACATCTAAGGAATAATCTAAGTCAGGTTTGGAAAGCCCGCCGTAGTCCACGGATAACAAACCGAAGCCTACGATACATAAATCAACTTAAATAACAAATTTCAGGTTTTTGGACTTGGGGAGGGCGTCGGCGACGGCCAGTGTTGTAAGAATCATTAGGCGCTAGTCGGGCAGTGAGGTACCGCCTAGCGATTAATCGGGATTAATAGGGATTAATCGGAATTAATCGGATTGAGATTTTTATATGTAATTTTTAGTTACATATACACACACACATTTTCATATGTAGGTTTTTAAAGTAGACATGTTTTAAACCCTCATTAACTCATTTTTTAAGTAATTGGAAGGAATTTATATGGTTTGGTCAAAATTTGGCTGGCATCTTGCCAAAATTTGGCCAGAATAGGACCGTCATTGACTGCCTAGCTATTAATCGGCCACTAATCGGTGAACCACCGATTAGTGATTAATCGACGACTAATCAGAGACTAGTCGGGATTTTTACAACCATGGCGACGGCCCTAGGGCCCGTCGGCGACGGCCCGTGGTTTTCGCGTAGCCAAAAACCCCGTAGACAGGTAATTAGGGCGTCGGAGAAAAACTGATTTTCTAGAGCCCGTCGGCGACGCCCCTAACCCCGTCGGCGACGCCCTCTAGAAAATGCCTTTTTCTGCAGATTCGTTTCGTCGTCCGTACGCACTAAAACGCGCATAACTTTTGAACCGTTTACCCGTTTAACCTCCCGTTTCTTCCTACATGATCGTAATTTGATCCTCTATCTTATGAATTAAAAATCCCACATTCGACTTAAGGAAATTCCTAACTTATGCGTTTGCGCCTATATTTTCATTTGCGGACAATTTTACCCGTTCTTGTTTTCATCCCACAACTCATTTGTTTTAGCCCAAAACTTGCATGAACATTATTACCATGATATTTTTACATTGTCCGAAGTTTCGTACTTGTGGTTTACGCACCCGATCCCCGTTATGCGTTATTTCATTCATTTTATTCGATTATACTAAATCCAACTTTGTTAAACCAAGTTTCATTCGTGAAATTGTTTACCCAATAGTTATAACTCACAACCGAGTCCTTCGACTACTTATCCGTACCTCCGTTTACCAACTAGCGCACTTAGGTGCAATTCTACCCGTTACCCTGTTATCATACCGTAACCCTTTCCTACTCTTCATTCCGATATAACAACAAACCCCATCTTTGACCCGTTATATCTACTTAACGAAAATCGTCGATTTCATACCATCCATCCTTATTTGTCCTCAATTATCATACCTTAATTAACTAACACATATCTTTACGTAACAACTAAGAAGTTATTACGAAAATCACTTACCTCATGCATCCGTGTTCATATCCGCTTCCTCGCGTCTTCTTGACCCGTTAGCCTTCCGCGCTTGAGTCCGTCTCGACATGATTCCTATACTCATGATCCCCTTGAGTAGGTGATCATTAATTCATGTTCCTTCTTGAATTTGAGCTTCGATTTACCCTTCAATTTGGTGATTTGTTTGAGTTAGGGTTTTGGGCTCTTGAGAGCCCTGCTCGTTCTAGAACACACGAAGTGTGTGTGTTTGTGTGTGTGATCTTTTATTTATTAACACAACTTTCATTTCATACCACTTTAGTCCCTCGCATTTACCTCTAAAACATAATTGGCACCACTTTCATCTTTTAATAGTTTTCACCATACACTTAACTAGGTCAAATAGCCTAGTTATTTATTTCATGGAATATTCATTAGGAATATATAACGAATAGGGCGTTACAAGTCTACCCCACTTAAATGAGGTTTCGTCCCCGAAACCTTTCTCACTTCCATTTAACATTATTTATCTTCTCTTCCATCCCACTAACATGACCACTAGCCCATCTCAATAACAAACTCCTATCTTCAAAAACTCATCCCAGAGTTCTTATTAGTGTCGTTTTCACTAATAGCACTAGTTTCTAACGCGCTTCATAGCTAGTGGTTCATTCATTATCCTAACACTCGTATATCATGTGCAATATATTCTTTTGTTTACTTGGAACAATTCCCACATTCCATTAGTAATATCCCTTTTTGTTTATTTCAACATTCATAGTATTTTCGTCGACTATACGATCTTACTTCGTAATTTGTACATACACATATATGTTTAACTTTGACTATTACATCGTAATAATAGGTAACCACCATTCTTGATTCAAAAAAATTATTCATGTAAATGACTTCTTCCTAATACGTTCCTACTTTCCACATAACATCCATATCTCATTGACCCGTTTATAACAGATCTAATACCTTCATCTCATCTCTTGAGATTACATTCTATACCTATATCATATAACATTTAGTTCTTGTTTTGTCATCGTAACAAAACTACTATTTCATAATCGCATATACTCGCTTAACTCTAAAGTTAACATCATTCTACATTTTCTATAGTTACTTGTACCATGCATACCTTTACATTACCTTCAAATCATCCCATTCATTTTTACATTACTATTGCTCTCATTTTATGCATTACTTAATCTACATAAGTAAGAGTGTCGTGCACATTCATCATACGAGAGCTTAATCAATACCCGATATTTTCACTCAAAACTTTTGAGATTTGCTTTTTAATGACATAATTTTCTTCTTATGTTGACTGTTAAAAGTCAAGCATCACATACCATACCATACCTATCATATCATTCACTTCATAGGTCATTTTCAATCTACTACTTCATACCTATCCAACATGAATTAAACATTTTACTAACCTCATTTCCTTTGCATAAATTCAACGATCCGTAACCCAGATCAATTTAGTCCTCCGTGTGGTGAGCTTCCGCTCGTACACATCCTTTTACCAATTCGATTGGCTTCATCATATTAAGGGTTCTACCACTATCATCTACAAAATTGGCAGTTAATACATTGCATTCAATCATTCATTATATTAGGTGGTTACTCACCTATTACTTTTCCACAATTTCCTACGTACATGCTAATATATATTACACATCGCATTCCTTACCAAACTTACCCTTTCCTTTCATACTCAATCTTTTTATTGTTCGGGTCTCAGCCAGTCATTCATTATGACTCCCAAGAGTCGATTACTAACGCATCTAATACATAACTTGCTCAGAACTTCTTTCTTTCGTCAAAAATTTAGTTTTGCGTGCCAATTACGATCATTCTTTTATTACATTGTCAACATTTACTTATGTAGGTTAATTTCATCCTTTCTATATTTTAACTCCGTCTCACAGATTCTACGCATCATTCACACTTTTTCATTCTTTCTTTGTTTTGGATTCGTCTCGCGGATTCGAACCTATCGTTCGTACATTCCATTTCTTCTATGTTTTGAATCCGTCTCACAGATTTAGACATAACCTTCATACCTTTCATTCCTTTCCTGTATTGAATCTGTTCCCCAGATTCAAACATAACATTCCTGCATTTCATTCCTTGAATCCGTCTTGCGGATTCAAACATTCCATTCATATCTTTCATTCCTTACATGTGTTGAATCCGTCTCACGGATTCAAACACGTCATTCATACCTTGCCGATCCGTACTTACTTACGGATACAACATCATTCATCCTTATCATTCCTTCCTTTTTCATTCTTGTACAATACTCTCAATTTCCTGAGAGTCTTACTACTCATTTCACCCGCACGCCCCACCTGCTACCCAATTCTACCGGACATACCTGTGATAATTACCACGCTCTCACGAACGTCATATGTGTCACACCTCGACCACGTAAAACAACAAAACGTGGCGGAAACGTCTGGGAGTGTTGTAACAGAATCATTGTTTCATAACACATGGAAATTGAAATATTGTTTTATTGATTAAAAGAGTTACAATGTCTTGACAATTAAAGAAATATAACGTAAATAACTAGTCTTGCATCTTTTATTGTCACTAAGGCCCAAGTCCGCCTAAGTGTATCTTGATAAATCCTATGCATCATATCCTGAAACACATGTGAAAATAGGTACGTCAGCATAAAAATGCCTGTGAGATACATAGGTTTTGTGAAAATAGAATTCATGACTTATGTTTAAGAAAATGTTTAGTCATGAACCTTGTAATTTGCTTTGTCTTGTAAATCATTTGAAAAGTGATAAATAAACCAAATGATATATATGTATAAAAGAATAATACATGGTTAAGTAAATAACCAAGTAAAACGAGTTTGTATTAGATAAGTTGTTTGTAAAACAATGTATTGTGAAAAGTATGTTATTTGTATAAAATGTTATATGTCTAAATTGAAATGATTCAAATAACGCTACGATATGTAATACCATACAAGCACTTATATATAGGAAGTACCAGCGGCGTAACCACCATGCTTGTATCATGTTACACACACCTCGTTACTTAAATCACTTACTCAAACCAAACCACCAAAGTAAAATGTTTATGTATAATCAAATGTCAAAATGTTTTGTGTATATCAATGTCAAAATGTTTATGTCTAATGTAAATCATGAATTGTATATATCAA
This sequence comes from Helianthus tuberosus, assembly GCA_030545235.1. Lineage (NCBI taxonomy): Eukaryota > Viridiplantae > Streptophyta > Magnoliopsida > Asterales > Asteraceae > Helianthus > Helianthus tuberosus. The sequence goes on along the minus strand of CM060430.1, from coordinate 107,121,833 downwards.
TGTCAAAAATGTTTATGTATGGTAAGTGAAATATATCAACTAAACCATATGTAAAATGCACAAAAACAAGGTATTGAAGTAAAACATGGTTTAAATCAAAGTTATGTTTTGTGGAACAAATGCATGCTATACTGATACAAACATCTATGCGGTATTGTGAAAATTCATACATCCAAGCCTTGTGACTGTAGAATAAACCCTAGCACAAAGTCTAAGGTCCACCTAGAAATGTATTCGGATTCGGTCATTCCTTCCAATCCAAACAAACCTGGGATTTCAGGAATGGGAGTTGTCAAGTCCTATGGTACCACTACCTACTACCGAGCAGCATGATCGGTGTTAATGAATGTACATTGTCCCATTTAAACAAACCAAATGTCATACCAAAATGTAACCATGTGATGAATAATAAATGTACTAAGTATGCACACAATGGACATACATAGCATAAAATGTAATGTAAAACAATGTACTAAGTACGCACACAATGGGCATACATAGCATAAAATGTAATGTAAAACAATGTACTAAGTACGCACACAATGGGCATACATAGCATAAAATGTAATGTAAAACAATGTACTAAGTACGCACACAATGGGCATACATAGCATAAAACACAATGAAATCATGTACTATAAATGTACTAATGAACATAGCAAGTATATGATGTGAAAACGGGAAAGGCACGAAAGTAACAAGTAGGCACATGTGTTTCACCCCAAAACAGTTTGGAAAACAGTAAAAGAGGGGTCTATGTACTCACTTGAGATTGCTTAGTAGTCCTTGAGTAACAACCAAACAATGCTAGAGATCACGGATATCAAACGGCACCTAATATAGGTAACTATGTTAATATACCAGACCTAAATCGGAGGATTTGGATAGGATGAGGGTTCGTAAACCAAATGAGTATGTGAACTCATGTAATATGGTTTAACAAAGCCCACATACTAAAATGAAACCTAACCTAAGTGCTTACGACCCGTTTAGGTAGCTTATGCTACTTTAACGCGTCGTTCGCGTAAAACGCGTTCGGAACGCCTAACTAGTCCTATGACAAGTAAAATATTCCTTAACATGTCTAATATTGTTACCAAATCAGTTTAGATACCAAAGGTTATGTTACATATGCTTAAGATGAATTTTGGCATAAAAAGGGCATTTTGGTAATTTACCTAAGGCATATAAACTACCTATCATACAACTAACTAAACGACGTGACCATAAGGTATAACCTCAGAAGGTTATTCACTATACAACTATGGTCACCTAATGTGTTTGGTCGGATCCTAAAGATCGACCAAACGGGTCGGGTTCGAAAGTATAAGCGATTGCTTAGATCGCTTACCTTACGACCCTATATAAGCACTAAACTAAAAGTGATGAGCTAAGCATGTTAAAACATGCTTAACTGAGTTTAGAAAAAAGGTTTGGTATCAAAACAAACGGTTTTGATACCCACAAGTAGTTTGGTTACAAAATGCGCAATAACAAGTATTTTGGCCAAAACTACGACTCGTCACTGAGCCTTGATAACGTGGTAATCAGTAGGTATAGTCACTAGGGACTATAACCATCGTGATTACGCTCACGTTATGAATTTCAAATGAACTTTGCATTGACCATAAACTGGTCAACGCAGAAAGTCAAACAAAGTTTGACTTTTAACGCTAAACGAATAAAAGAACGAAGGAACACTTACAAAGGGTCCCCGAAAGCTAATCTTGATCCAAGTAGCTCAGGTATGAAGCAATGGCTTCAACTTAGAGCTTTTAGATCAGATTTTTGTGGGTTTTGGGTTGAATGGGGTTGGGTATTTATAGGATCTTCCATATAGAATATTCCTAGCATATTCCAAGCATATTCCTAGCATATTCCAAGCATATTCCTAGCATATTCCTAGCATATTCCAAGCATATTCCTAGCATATTCCAAGCATATTCCAAGCATATTCCTGACATATTCCTTAGCATATACCTTAGCATATTCCTGGCATATGGCTAAAACGGGTATTTAACTGGGTACCGGGTATTTTATCTAGCGTTAAATCCCGGTTTATGGCATTCTAAATTATTTTTATTACTCTATAAAAATAAACTCGCCAAGATATTACTGAAATAAATTTTAGTTGCCAGGACTGGCTGCGTTGTCTGCGTTTTGCAGTAGAAGCACTGTGTTGCGCAGAAACACACGGTACGCGCTTAAACTTTGAAAAATAACGTTTTTAGGTGTTTTAATTTATTTTTCAACATGGACCTGATTAAAATAAGATTTTAATCATAACAAAATATTTGTGGGATTTAAATATTATCCGGTCGGTCACCAACGTTCGGTTGGTCGTACGATCGCGATGTTCGGTTAATTACGACGAAATGCGCATAAGCGCGAAAAACGATCCAAATTGCGCGACGAATGGATTTTTCTTCTGCCAAAAACTAAAATAAAATATTTTAGTGCTTACATAAATTTTTGGATGTCCGGATGTATTCAGAACGTATGTTATGCGCGAAAGTGCAAACTTATGCACTTTTTGACGCTATTAGTCCCTGAATGAGCCAAAAGTTTATTTTAGCACACCGAACCCCACAAAGCCTATTTCTAAGCTATGTAAAGGATATTTATGGTATGTTTAACTTATGGTCATGTTCCGGAATGTCTGTTACAGTTCAAATTGGTATATTTTCGCAGTTTGTCGAATTTAGTCCCTGTAAGCGATTTAAACTTGATTTTGACATACCAAAGCCTTCAAAACTTATTTCTAAGTTATGTAAAGGTTATTTAAGGTATGTTAAGCCTTTTTCACTATTCCAGAGTGTTCGTTGCATTAAACTGGTTATATTTACGCATCAGTGCGTGTATAACCTTCCAGAAAGCGATTTAGAGCCCGAAATCGAACAAGAATTGATATGTACAAATGATACACATATTTGTACAAATCCCAAGTATGAAATACAATTTTTCATTGGTTTGGTATTTTTTTGATGGTCGCAGTGACCCAGGTGTCACAGTCTCCCATACTTTAGGAAATTTCGTCCCGAAATTTATTTAGAGGAAACTTGTGAGAGCTTGAAACATGAAGTTGAAAAGATCAAACGACACTGGTTAGAGTCCTGAACTTCTAGTAACTTTAAATAACATATGCTTGCAATGTGAGAGGGACACTTATATACAAGTATATAAAATGTTATTGGTGCGTCCACCGTACCTCCATTACATCGTTCACATTTTGTTATTGTTGTCACTATCGGTTCTTACACATAATAAATCTTACTGGGTTTCTGTGCACTAAATTTCATAATTATGTACGCGTCCATAATTACACAATTCCTTGCATAGTTTACTCAGTCTATTTTATAATGTGTAGGGGAAAACCAAATGAACAAACCCTGTGATGAATGTGACTAGACCACCATAGGGTCCCTTTTATTAAATCAATAAATGATTTTAATAGACAACTAAGGAGTCTTTTCAGCTTATATCATCACATGTTATTCTTAACCAGATTTTTGAATCAATCTTTTTTACTAGACCCCTAAAAGGGTCTCTTATGAATCATGGAGTGGTACTATATAATCCAAGGGTCTTAACTATTACATAGAAGCCCATTAAGGATTTAAGGTAGTACCTTTTTGAATATCCTACTACGAACCCCTCATATGAAGATATGAAAGATTCTACGAGGATTTGGATAACAAATATCCAGAGTATACAAAAACACAAAATGCATAAAAGAAAACACAAGATGCATAAACACATAGTCGTATAACCACAAAGATTGTTTATTTGTTAATTTGTTCTGCTAACTGTGCACATGTATTCAAAGCACACCAGGTATCCAATCAGTGGATTTTGATTGGTGCTTTAAATATTTCTAAGAATCTAACTATAAAGATAGAAAGATCTTTCAAAGAGAAAATTCGATTTTGATTATAAAGAACCGAAATGTTCGAATTAGGTACACAAGGAATCCAATTAAGGACTCTGATTTGTATAATAATCATCCACGAGGGTCTAATTATGGAGATAAAAAGATCCCATATGGATTTTAGAAGTTGGAGATGTTTTGAAACCTTGCACTGGATGTGCTTAAGTCAAAACATGAAGTAAAAATGCTTATGAAGTTGAGATGCTAGATATGTCAAGGCGACATATGAAGCAGAATCTGAAAGTTAAGTCAATGTATGAGGAAAATATTTTAAAAACTATGCATGGGGTTTCTTTAAAAAAAATGTGTTCAATGTTTTTGAAACCTTATGCATAATACTTTTGAAATCATAAAGTAGGTGTACTAGGTAAGTATATTTATAAAAAAAAAATTTTAAAATCATGCGAGATGAATTTTGAAATTATGTATAAGGTTTTTGAAAACATGAATGATGCTTTTGAAATCATGAGGGTTGTTTTTGAAAACATAGACAAAGCTTTGTGCATTTGTCATGTTAAGTAAATACACTATATTAAAAATGTTTTCGAACTATATATAGAATGTTTTGAAATCATGTAGGTTGTTTTGAAAACTTATGTTATGCATGTTGAAGAAATCAGAACGTATGGGTATGAGATTTGAAAATATCCTTGGTTATCTAACCAAGGATTCAAAGGCATAGAAGCACGATTACTCATAATGTCACTTTATTTCCTGTACTTCGTTTCTTAGAATAAAACGAGTACTTAAAATTTACCAAGGAAATCATGAGTAAACGCAAAAATGGGAAAAATTCACAAAAGTAGTTTGCAAGGAACATAGTTCCTTAATGTAGGCATCATAGGGGAATGCCATACATACATGTAACTATACTTGTATATCAGAATTGCGAACAACAACTTTTATTTATGAACGGGACAGATTGTTTCACATTACAAGAAAATAGAAGAAACAAAAGCATAAGACAACAACATCTTCTAATCAGCCAACTGCTCAGCCGTGGGTTGGATTTTCCTTAGCAAGCTTCGGGCATTTATTCACGAAATGACCCATCTTGCCACAGTTGTAGCATGATCCAGGCGGGAAGCGAGCTTGAGCAGGATTGGCTTGTGGTTGATTTGAACCACCTTGGTTCGGGTTACATCGACAAGCACTTGCCAGGTGACCAACTCGCCCACATGATACACACAGACGACACTGTAAGTGAGCTTGGTGATGCCCATTACATTTGTCGCATATTGGTGCCGTTCCCTTGTATTGCTTCTTAGCAGGTGGTGTTGCCACCCGGATGGGTCTTGCTTGATTTGGTACAGCTGCAGCTCGGCAAACTTTTGCTGTATGACCTTTAAGTCCACAAATTTGGCATTTGCGGCACTTCACACTAGCGTGATGATGAAGGCTACATTGGTTGCACAAGGGTGCAATTCCGTTGTATGGCTTCCTAGCAGGGGGTTGAGCTGGTTGGTTGGGGATGGCTTGACCATTGTGAGCGACCACGGTGAAGTTCTGAGAAGCCTTTCGCTTCTTTGACTTCCTAGGGGATCCAGTCTGTTCATCCATGGTCATTGATTCCTTGATTGGTTTCATGGCTGGTGGTGCTGGCTTGACTTCTGCTTCCTTTGGTGGCTCTTGAGTGGCTTCATTGTTGAGACAAGACATGGCAATGCCTATTTCAATAGTCTTCAGGATTACTTCGCCTATTCGCTGGGCAAATTTGGCAGTCTGCTCGGATATATGCGCATCGTTGCGATGAAGAGACATTCTGGAGGAAAAGAAAGATATAGGAGGAAACAAATGAAGTGTTATCGGTAAATAAAACAAAATGACAACGCATAGAAATTGCGATCATTTGTTTGGTACCTAAGGCAAACAAATGAGACGGTGACTAATCAAAGTAAGCGGGTCATATTAATGTATCGCGAAGACATGTTTTAGCCTATAAGTGGACACTCACCCCAAGAGTTCCCAGGTAAGAGTGACTGGTCTGATTATGTGGATTTGTACGAACACTCTAGCCTTATACAGAAAACTCAGAGTACAGGCATCCACTCTTCCAGATTGCACGTGTTCACACTATAAGACCCAAACTTTGACGAGGTTTTGAAAATTCAAAGGGGTTCAAAACCATATAACAGGGGGTTCAAAACCTAGTAATCAATCATCCTAGAACAGATGATTAGTTTTCAAAGCGGTTTTGAAATTTATGTTCTTGTTGCGGTTGTCACTTAAGGATAGGTGACGGTATTGTTTTATGTCTAAACGCAAGTAAACTCGCGTTAGGGTCCTAGGAAGGTTATAGACTAGGTCAAAGCATTACTAATAACCTAATTCCCTATAACCATGAGCTCTGATACCAACTTTTCTGTCACACCCCGACCACGTAAAACAACAAAACGTGGCGGAAACGTCGGGGAGTGTTGTAACAGAATCATTGTTTCATAACACATGGAAATTGAAATATTGTTTTATTGATTAAAAGAGTTACAATGTCTTGACAATCAAAGAAATATAACGTAAATAACTAGTCTTGCATCTTTTATTGTCACTAAGGCCCAAGTCCGCCTAAGTGTATCTTGATAAATCCTATGCATCATATCCTGAAACACATGTGAAAATAGGTACGTCGGCATAAAAATGCCTGTGAGATACATAGGTTTTGTGAAAATAGAATTCATGACTTATGTTTAAGAAAATGTTTAGTCATGAACCTTGTAATTTGCTTTGTCTTGTAAATCATTTGAAAAGTGATAAATAAACCAAATGATATATATGTATAAAAGAATAATACATGGTTAAGTAAATAACCAAGTAAAACGAGTTTGTATTAGATAAGTTGTTTGTAAAACAATGTATTGTGAAAAGTATGTTATTTGTATAAAATGTTATATGTCTAAATTGAAATGATTCAAATAACGCTACGATATGTAATACCATACAAGCACTTATATATAGGAAGTACCAGCGGCGTAACCACCATGCTTGTATCATGTTACACACGCCTCGTTACTTAAATCACTTACTCAAACCAAACCACCAAAGTAAAATGTTTATGTATAATCAAATGTCAAAATGTTTTATGTATATCAATGTCAAAATGTTTATGTCTAATGTAAATCATGAATTGTATATATCAATGTCAAAAATGTTTATGTATGGTAAGTGAAATACATCAACTAAACCATATGTAAAATGCACAAAAACAAGGTATTGAAGTAAAACATGGTTTAAATCAAAGTTATGTTTTGTGGAACCAATGCATGCTATACTGATACAAACATCTATGCGGTATTGTGAAAATTCATACATCCAAGCCTTGTGACTGTAGAATAAACCCTAGCACAAAGTCTAAGGTCCACCTAGAAATGTATTCGGATTCGGTCATTCCTACCAATCCAAACAAACCCGGGATTTCAGGAATGGGAGTTGTCAAGTCCTATGGTACCACTACCTACTACCGAGCAGCATGATCGGTGTTAATGAATGTACATTGTCCCATTTAAACAAACCAAATGTCATACCAAAATGTAAGCATGTGATGAATAATAAATGTACTAAGTATGCACACAATGGACATACATAGCATAAAATGTAATGTAAAACAATGTACTAAGTACGCACACAATGGGCATACATAGCATAAAATGTAATGTAAAACAATGTACTAAGTACGCACAGAATGGGCATACATAGCATAAAATGTAATGTAAAACAATATACTAAGTACGCACACAATGGGCATACATAGCATAAAATGTAATGTAAAACAATGTACTAAGTACGCACACAATGGGCATACATAGCATAAAACACAATGAAATCATGTACTATAAATGTACTAATGAACATAGCAAGTATATGATGTGAAAACAGGAAAGGCAAGAAAGTAACAAGTAGGCACATGTGTTTCACCCCAAAACAGTTTGGAAAACAGTAAAAGAGGGGTCTATGTACTCACTTGAGATTGCTTAGTAGTCCTTGAGTAACAACCAAACATTGCTAGAGATCACGGATATCAAACGACACCTAATATAGGTAACTATGTTAATATACCAGACCTAAATCGGAGGATTTGGATAGGATGAGGGTTCGTAAACCAAATGAGTATGTGAACTCATGTAATATGGTTTAACAAAGCCCACATACTAAAATGAAACCTAACCTAAGTGCTTACGACCCATTACGACCCGTTTAGGTAGCTTATGCTACTTTAACGCGTCGTTCGCGTAAAACACGTTCGGAACGCCTAACTAGTCCTATGAAAAGTAAAATATGCGTTAACATGTCTAATATTGTTACCAAATCAGTTTAGATACCAAAGGTTATGTTACATATGCTTAAAATGAATTTTGGCGTAAAATGGGCATTTTGGTAATTTACCTAAGGCATATAAACTACCTATCATACAACTAACTAAACAACGTGACCATAAGGTATAACCTCAGAAGGTTATTCACTATACAACTATGGTCACCTAATGTGTTTGGTCGGATCCTAAAGATCGACCAAACGGGTCGGGTTCGAAAGTATAAGCGATTGCTTAGATCGCTTACCTTACGACCCTATATAAGCACTAAACTAAAAGTGACGAGCTAAGCATGTTAAAACATGCTTAACTAAGTTTAGAAAAAAGGTTTGGTATCAAAACAAACGGTTTTGATACCCACAAGTAGTTTGGTTACAAGATACGCAATAACAAGTATTTTGGCCGAAACTACGACTCGTCACTGAGCCTAGATAACGTGGTAATCAGTAGGTATAGTCACTAGGGACTATAACCATCGTGATTACGCTCACGTTATGAAGTTCAAACGAACTTCGCATTGACCATAAACTGGTCAACGCAGAAAGTCAAACAAAGTTTGACTTTTAACGCTAAACGAATAAAAGAACGAAGGAACACTTACAAAGGGTCCCCGAAAGCTAATCTTGATCCAAGTAGCTCAGGTATGAAGCAATGGCTTCAACTTAGAGCTTTTAGGTCAGATTTTTGTGGGTTTTGGGTTGAATGGGGTTGGGTATTTATAGGATCTTCCATATAGAATATTCCTAGCATATTCCAAGCATATTCCTAGCAAATTCCAAGCATATTCCTAGCATATTCCTAGCATATTCCAAGCATATTCCTGGCATATTCCTTAGCATATTCCTGGCATATGGCTAAAACGGGTATTTAACTGGGTACCGGGTATTTTATCTAGCGTTAAATCCCGGTTTATGGCGTTCTAAATTATTTTTATTACTCTATAAAAATAAACTCGCCAAGATATTACTAAAATAAATTTCAGTTGCCAGGACTGGCTGCGTTGTCTGCGTTTTGCAGTAGAAGCACTGTGTTGCGCAGAAACACACGGTACGCGCTTAAACTTTGAAAAATAATGTTTTTAGGCGTTTTAATTTATTTTTCAACACGGACCTGATTAAAATAAGATTTTAATCATAACAGAATATTTGTGGGATTTAAATATTATCCGGTCGGTCACCAACGTTCGTTTGGTCGTACGATCGCGATGTTCGGTTAATTACGACGAAATGCGCATAAGCGCGAAAAACGATCCAAATTGCGCGACGAATGGATTTTTCTTCTGCCAAACACTAAAATAAAATATTTTAGTGCTTACATAAATTTTTGGATGTCCGGATGTATTCAGAACGTATGTTATGCGTGAAAGTGCAAACTTGTGCACTTTTTGACGCATTTAGTCCCTGAATGAGCCAAAAGTTTATTTTAGCACACCGAACCTCTCAAAGCCTATTTCTAAGCTATGTGTCGAATTTAGTCCCTGTAAGCGATTTAAACTTGATTTTGACATACCAAAGCCTTCAAAACTTATTTCTAAGTTATGTAAAGGTTATTTAAGGTATGTTAAGCCTTTTTCACTATTCCAGAGTGTTTGTTGCATTAAACTGGTTATATTTACGCATCAGTGCATGTATAACCTTCCAGAAAGCGATTTAGAGCCCGAAATCGAACAAGAATTGATTTGTGCAAATGATACACATATTTGTACAAATCCCAAGTATGAAATACAATTTTTCATTGGTTTGGTATTTGTTTGATGGTCGCAGTGACCCAGGTGTCACAATATGCTTCTTGCGTACTGGCCAGGTGCGCAATCCACATACTAGTTTCGTGCCTTCATATAATCATCGCCTTATGTCCGGAGTAGTGGGTTTCAGTTTCGTGCAACATTTTTAAAACTTCACCAAGACAACATCTTTGTCCTTCATTTAATATTTACCCTCCCAAGGAGATTTCTTACTTTTTCTTTTAACACTGATACCCATACATATTCATATTGGGTACCTGGGGTCCATTTGTCTATTTGCATCTTTGCCTGCCTTACTATTCATCCTGGACTGCATCCACGGGTCCTCCTCTTCAAACACTTATACTTACCTTGCACATAACATACCGTTAATTTCTTTATATGCATACTTACATTCGCTTTTGCCTTTGGGAACTTGATCGAGTCTTAGATTGTACGGGTTTCTTATCATAAGAGCACATAGGTTTGAGTTCAAGTACTTACCTTCTCGTACTTGATTTCCCTAAACCCAGGGCTCTGATACCAACTTGTAAGACCCTAACACGTATTTGACAAAAGTCGCAGCGGAGATTCGTACCATAAAATTTCTTTCATTACAAACGTATTGACTTACTTGAAAGTCCGTTTTAAAAAAATAACTCTTTTACGAAACAACAGCAATTCTCCTGTTTGCTAAGGTACACAATCGATTATACCCATACAATCTAGCTTGTGACTCGATCTTCGATCTCTATTCTTCGTGATAATCGCTCGTGATCTCGTACTACCTGCACTCACCACATACGTATATAACATTAGCACACGTTACACATATAAACAAGGTTCATACATGTATGCTTTCCATTCATCTATCTCTCTAACTTTAAGCATTTATCCGCATATCTATTCCCTGGTGAGTCTTCCATAATGCACCTGCATTAATCTTCATTCTCAATGCACACTATTAATATCATTAACACTCAACGTATTCAAAATCATGCTTACATATATACCTACATGCATACAAACACATCTACATATGTACATACATCCATACCTATCTCCATACATGCATACACTCATACGTAACTTCATATATACACAAATACCCTTCTACATACGTACCTACATTAATACGTTTCTTCATACATACATACCCTCATACGTATCTTCTTATATACATAAATACACATCTGCATACGTACATACATTCCTACGTCTTTACATACATTCATACAATCATACGTACCTTCATATATACATAAATAAACATCTACATACACGTACAAGATCTTGCATACCTTTTTCATACTCATACGTTAATTATATGGGACTTAGACTTAGGTTTATAGCCCATAAACATCTAAGGAACGATCTAAGTCATGTTTGGAAAGCCCGCCGTAGTCCACGGATAACAAACCGAAGCCTACGATACATAAATCAACTTAAATAACAAATTTCAGGTTTTTGGACTTGGGGAGGGCGTCGGCGACGGCCTGTGGTTTTCGCGTAGCCAAAAACCCCGTAGACAGGTAATTAGGGCGTCGGAGAAACTGATTTTCTAGAGCCCGTTGGCGACGCCCCTAACCCCGTCGGCGACGCCCTCTAGAAAATGCATTTTTCTGCAGATTCATTTCGTCGTCCGTACGCACTAAACCGCGCATAACTTTTGAACCGTTTAACCTCCCGTTTCTTCCTACATGATCGTAATTTGATTCTCTATCTTATGAATTAAAAATCCCACATTCGACTTATGGAAATTCCTAACTTATGCGTTTGCGCCTATATTTTCATTTGCGGAAAATTTTACCCGTTCTTGTTTTCATCCCACAACTCATTTGTTTTAGCCCAAAACTTGCATGAACATTATTACCATGATACTTTTACATTGTCCGAAGTTTCGTACTTGGGGTTTACGCACCCGATTCCTGTTATGCGTTATTTCATTCATTTAATTCGATTATACTAAATCCAACTTTGTTAAACCAAGTTTCATTCGTGAAATTGTTTACCCATTAATCATAACTCACAACCGAGTTCTTCGACTACTTATCCGTACCTTCGTTTACCAACTAGCGCACTTATGTGCAATTCTACCCGTTACCCGGTTATCATACCGTAACCCTTTCCTACTCTTCATTCCGATATAACAACAAACCCCATCTTTGACCCGTTATATCTACTTAACGAAAATCATCGATTTCATACCATCCATCCTTATTTGTCCTCAATTATCATACCTTAATTAACTAACATATATCTTTACGTAACAACTAAGAAGTGATTACGGAAATTACTTACCTCATGCATCCGTGTTCATATCCGCTTCCTCGCGTCTTCTTGACCCGTTAGCCTTCCGCGCTTGAGTCCGTCTCGACATGATTCCTATACTCATGATCCCCTTTAGTAGGTGATCATTAATTCATGTTCCTTCTTGAATTTGAGCTTCGATTTACCCTTCAATTTGGTGATTTGTTTGAGTTAGGGTTTTGGGCTCTTGAGAGCCCTGCTCGTTCTAGAACACACGAAGTGTGTGTGTTTGTGTGTGTGATCTTTTATTTATTAACACAACTTTCATTTCATACCACTTTAGTCCGTCGCGTTTACCTCTAAAACATAATTGGCACCACTTTCATATTTTAATAGTTTTCACCATGCACTTAACTAGGTCAAATAGCCTAGTTATTTATTTCATGGAATATTCATTAGGAACATATAACGAATATAAACATTCGGGTTTTGGGGCGTTACACATGTGAACGACTCCTTCCATGAAAATCCCGAAGTTGAAGATTTTGTAGCAGGAACTAGTGCAAGGTCTAGAGAACAAACCCTCAAGAAGAATTGGTTATTCCCTTCGCTGGTGATGACAAATGCCATCACCATCTATCGCTTCGTTTTCTTATCCACTTAACTTAGATGAGAAGGGCTAATTCTCATCCAACAAATGATACTGAATTTAAATGTTTGATTTAGAACTTATTTGTGGAACATACAAATGATTCTGATGAAAATGTTTGTTTAGATATTATGCGTTGTGGTTAAATTCTCCTTTACATTCTTCATGCCCCTATGATATTGTTCTCATTTTTTGTTTTGTGGATTTGAAGACAATGAACGGGCGCAAAAGAGGACGTGGCGACATTACTATGACTCAGGACCAGCTTACGGCCCTGATTAACGCAAGGGTGGCTGAGGCTTTGGCAGCCCACCTAGGAGGTAAGTCTACCGTTCCGAACCATTTTAGGATGATTAAATCCTATTCTTACGTCATCTTATCACTCTTACCCTTATTCATTTCCCTCTAAGCGACAGGTCAACCTACACCCGCTCAACCCCGAGTTTGCACTTTTAAGGCATTCATGGATTGCAAACCTCATTCCTTCAATGACACTGAAGAAGCAGTAGGCCTTCTACATTGGATCGAGAAGGTCGAGTCTGTCTTTGAAATGTGTGAATGCCCTACCAACAATAGGGTGAAGTACGCTACTGGTACCTTAGAAGGAAACGCGCTTTCCTGGTGGAACGCGTAGGTACATATGCTCGGATTTGCGGCTGAAAATGCCACCCCATGGAATGAATTCAAGGACCTGATAAAGGAAGAATATTGTCACAGTGACGATATTCAGAAACTCAAAGTGGAGTATTATAATCTAAAGATGGTTGGGTCCGAAATTGTAGCGTACACAAAGAAGTCCAACAACTTGGCTGCACTATGTGCCAATATGTCCGAGCCTGCTTACAAGAGAATTGAGCTCTATCTAAAGGGTTTAGCTCCTGAAATTGAAAGCTAGTAACTTCGGCTAACCTCCCCACAATCCAGCGAATCATCCGATTGGCACACCGTTTCACAGACCAAGCAGTGGAACAGGGCAAGCTGCCCAAGCAAAACAGTGTTGCTACTGATACTTCTAGCGACAATAAGCGCAAGTGGGATAGCAACCAGGGTAAGGGTTCTAGCTCCTCTGAACCACAAGCACAACAGAGAAGGTTCGGGGACAACAAGAGCCCTAACCAGCAATATTCGGCTAATCAAAATCAGAGTGGTTATCAAGGAAATCGACCGAAGTGCAAAAAGTGTAATTTGCACCACAATGGGCCATGTGAAAGGAACCGCTATCAGCGGTGTGGTAAACAGGGGCATGCGGCTAAGGATTGTAGAAGCCCGTATCCGGTAAAGCAAAATCAGCAACAACAGCAGCAAATGCAACAGAATCAAAGACCACAACAGCAGCAACAGCAGGGCAATAATAGAGGTTGCGACTAATGTGGAGCTGAGGGGCATATCAGGAAGGATTGCCCCCAATTGAATCAAAACAGCAACAGCAACAACAACAACAATAACAACAACAACGACAACGGGAACAACAATAAAAACAACAACAACAATGCCGAGAACGGTGAGAAAGGTTGAGCCTTTATGATTGGCTCGGGTGAAGCAAGGAACAATCCCAACGTTGTGATGGATAAGTTCCTTCTCGATGACTACTTTATTTCCATACTATTTGATTCTGGAGCCGATATTAGTTATGTGTCCTTAAGTGTTAGTAAGATATTTAAGTCTACCCCAACTCCTTTCAACATCAAACACGTCGTCGAGCTAGCAAATGGTAAAAGCGTCGAGGCTAACCATATCATCCACGACTGTAAACTTGGGTTATACGGTCAAAGCTTCATCATCGACCTCATTCCTATTGTTCTCAGAAGTTTCAATGTTGTCATCGGAATGGATTGATTATCCCACCATCGAGCGGAAATACTCTGTAAAGAGAAGATTGTCTGCATTCCTCGATTTATTGGCGTACCTCTTATTATTCGGGGCGAGAAGGGTGGTGCTGTTGTAGGCATCATTTCGTTCTTGAAAGCCCAGAAGTGATTGCGAAAAGGTCACATCGCTATTCTAGCTCTCGTCGTTGGTGTACAAACTAAGGAGAAGAAGATCAAGGATATCCCAATCAATTACGGCTTTCCCGAGGTATTTCCTGATGAATTGCCTAGTCTTCCACCTCACCGTCAAGTTCAATTTCAAATCGAGCTAACTCCTAGAGCGGAACCTATAGCCCGTACACCTTATAGACTAGCCCCAACCGAACTAGAAGAGTTATCCACACAATTACAGGAGCTACTGGATAAAGGTTTTATGTGCATAGACTACCGCGAGTTGAATAAAGTGACCGTCAAGAACTTTTACCCACTCCCTCACATCGATGATCTATTCGACTAGTTGCAAGGGTCAAGTTTCTATTCTAAGATTGATATGAGATCGAGCTATCATCAGTTGAGAGTCCGAGATGAAGACATCTCCCAAACAACATTCAGGATTCGTTACGGCCATTACGAGTTTCTTGTTATGCCATTCGGGTTGACAAATGCACCTGCGGTTTTCATTGACCTCATGAATCGGGTATGTAAACCCTACCTTGATAAGTTCGTAATCGTATTCATTGACGACATCCTGATCTAATCCAAGAGTCATGAGGAACAAGAGCAACACCTACTCCTTATTCTGGAACTCTTACGAAATGAACAACTCTATGCTAAGTTCTCGAAATGTGACTTTTGGCTTCGTGAAGTCCATTTCCTTAGTCACGTGGACAATGAAGCCTGGATTCACGTCGATCCAGGCAGATTGACTCTATCAAGAACTGGCCTGCACCTAGAACTCCAACCAAAATTCGTCAATTCTTGGGTCTGGCGGGTTACTACCATAGATTCATCGAGGGTTTCTTGAAGATTGCACAACCCCTCACCACTAACTCAAAAGGGTATCACCTACAAGTGGGGTGATGCTCAATGGTCCGTGTTTCAGTAGCTGGAGGAGAAACTCTGCAGTGCACCTATCCTATCTTTACCTGAAGGCACTAGCGATTCATTGTTTACTGCGATGCATCCATCCAAGGACTCGGTTGCGTGTTAATGAAATGCGAGAAGGTCATTGCTTATGCGTCACGCCAACTCAAAGTACACGAAAAGAACTATACTACCCACGACCTGGAGTTGGGAGCTTTAGTTTTTGCACTCAAGATATAGAGACACTACTTGTACGGTACCAAGTGCACGATTTACACCGATCACAAGAGTCTCCAGCACATACTCAATCAGAAGGAGTTGAACATGCGGCAATGCCGATGGGTTGAACTCTTATGATTACGAGTGTGTGATAAAATACCATACGGGCAAGTCAAACGTCGTAGCCGATGCCCTCAGCCGAAAGGAAACCAAACCTAAACGTCTTCGTGCGTTACAACTCACCATTCATTTGGACCTCCCTGAACAAATTAGCAAAGTGCAAGTTGAAGCACTAAAGGAGAAAAACCTTCTAGCTCAATCCATGCAGGGCATGGAGAAGCAACTTAAACTCAAGGATGATGGCATTCATTACTTAATGGAATGCATATGGGTTTCATTCTACGGAAACCTATGAGAACTTGTGATGGATGAAGCACACAATTCTCGCTACTCAATACATCCTAGCTCTGACAAGATGTATTACAACCTAAAAGCTTTGTACTGGTGGCCTAACATGAAAGCGACCATCGCGAAGTACGTTAGCAAATGCTTGACCTGTGCCAAGGTCAAGATCGAATACCAAAAGCCGTCAGGATTACTACAACAACCAGACTTACCAATGTGGAAATGGGAACACATTTCCATGGATTTCGTCACCGGTTTACCTAAATCTCAGAGCAGAAATGACATCTTGTGGGTGATCGTAAATCGCTTAGCTAAATCTGAGCACTTCCTCGCGATCAAAGAAACTGACAAGTTTTCTTGACTTGCAAGCATCTAACAGAAGGAAGTAGTTACAAGGTATTACAGCCCCCGACCCTACCCTGGGTGGGAGCCATGAATCCAGATGACAGGTGGTATCGGTGTTTATTAAATTTGCAGTGGAATAAATTATCAGGATTGTAGTTAGGAAATAATTTCAGAGTTTGTAAAACACCAAACATTTAACATTAAACAAATGGGCTAAAACTCATATTCCATTCAAATGTTTTTATAGGGATAAACCCTAATTACCGAAAACATAAATTTCTTCTTTTATTCAAGTAATCATAGCCACTTTATTGAAGCCTTCAGTGCTACATAGCGGGCTTCTATTACCTTCACAGTAACTTACCTAAAACGCGATTGAAAACATTTTATTAGCAAAAATACTGAAGAGTTCATTCCATTTTATAAAAAGACATATTGTTATATTTTACAGTATCAAGGGAGATTACAATGTTTATATCTATCAATTACTCAAATCAGTATTGCGACTGAGGCCAACCCCTGTGCTCGTGGTCATATCACTATTGGCTAACTCTTTGTCTAATAGTAAGGAGTGTCAAGTAATGTATATACAAAACTCCACATACTGGCGGTAATTTCATATTACAAAGACTTAATCACTGTAGTTATAAATGAAAAACATTTGCGGTTTTGGAAAGCATTTTGGTAACAAGAAAGAATGATTCCAAAAGTTGTGAAAAAAGAGAATGACTCACTTTGTAAACTTAGGGGTTTAACTAAATAACCTCCTAGTAATATATCCTGGTATAGTTCCTGGGTTCCTAATAATAATATACAATAAACACGTGTTAGTATAATAACCCAACTTAACTTTATCGATGCATCACGAGATCAAAATCCCAACATAGTTAACAAACTGTAGCTTTATTCATGCAGCACCTTAGCATCCGTTGCTGGGTTTCAGATCGATCGGACAGGGTATCAATTTAGTTATTAGGGGTTAAAACACTTACAACGGGGCACAACTTAGGGTTTTGAGGTATCGGGTATAATAGCAACAGAGCAGAATAGTAACAAGAGAGAAAGAAAGTAGAATTGAAGGTTTTGAGTGATTCTGAAATGTAGAATCTCGTCTAATTTATAGCAATAATTTAAGCTCATCGCGTTGCGCGACCGGATTACCCCGTCACCTTCGCGTAGCGTGAAGGTGCTAGCTAGGGCTTAGATGGCCTTAGTCACTACTGTAGACATGCCACGTGGCTGCCAAGTGTCCCTGTCGAATATAAGGGGGTCGCGTTACGCGACCAGAGTATGCTAACATCGTCGCGTAGCGCGACGAGGTAAAAATCCGGATTCGTTTCTCGTGCTGATTCTCGTTGTACGTGTTTGGAGCCTTGGTTATGATTTTTTGTGGTTTTGTCGAGGTTTGTTACACTAGGCACGGGGTACCACTTTCCATTATATCTGATTGTGACCCACATTTCACGTCTGATTTGTGGCAAGCTATGCACAAATCCTTCGGCTCACGTGTAGATATGAACATAGCCTATCATCCGCAAACAGAGGGTCAAACTGAACTCACCATCCAAACCCTAGAAGACATGTTGTGGGCATGTGTCATCGACTTTGGTAACGGCTGGGAAAGATACCTGCCTCCGATGTTTAATAAAATTCATGCTGCTCCGTTCGACGCATTGTATGGACGGAAATGTCGATCACCTTTGTGTTGGGTTGAAGTTGGCGATAGTGAAATCGCTGGCCCAGAACTTGTGCTCGAGACAACAGAAAAGATTGCCCAAATTAGAAACCGAATGGCGGCAGCCCATGACCCTCAAAAAAGCTATATGCGATAGAGTTTTACTAAAGGTCTCGCCTTGGAAAGGTGTGGTTCGTTTTGGAAAATAGGGAAAGATTAATCCGCGTTATGTCAGACCATTTAAAATCACTGAGAAAATCGGTACAGTGGCATACCGACAGAACTTGCCTGAAGAGATTAGTGGTGTGCACAACGTTTTCCATGTGTTGAATCTGAAGAAGTGTTTATCAGATGAGACTCTCATTGTTCCTCTCAATGAACTCACGATTGATGATCAGATTCGTTTCGTTGAGGAACCGGTTGAGATCATAGATCGGGAAATAACAACCTTCAAGCGTAGCAAAATTCCTATTGTTTGAGTTCGTTGGAACTCACGTCGTGGACCAGAGTTTACATAGGAATAGGAAGATCAGATGATGCGCAAGTATCCTCAGTTGTTTAAGAATAATGTATCCAATGCTGAAGCTACTACTGAATCAACATGGGGATGACCTGACACCCCGCGAAAACGCTCAACTACACTAGCTTCTTCAGTGACTGCATGCTAAATTTCGGTACGAAATTTCTTTTAACTTGGGGATGATGTGACTACCCGTACTTTCGAGGTTAGCGTCGTCTAACTTCGTAACCTTTTATGGCGTATCATTACTCTTCACGTTCCATTACACGTTGTAATTGTGTGTGTACATACGCTAAACTTAATAAACTTGGTTGGTTATACTTGATGGTTTATATGTGAAAGTTTGTGAGTTATTTATAAAAATTAATTATTATTAAAGTGCAGCTGAACACTAGTGTCGGGTCGCACACCCCACTAGTGGCACACACTCATTTGCTGTTGGCTCTCGGCCTAGTCTTTCCAAGCCTAAATGGAGCCCAACTCACTTAATTGGGGCGCATACACACACATTTATGTGTGTGCGATTCCCATTATATTGCAACACACACAAAATACAAAACCATAGTTATCTCAATCATTGACGGTAGTTCTTCCCTCTTTGAAGCTCCATCTTTCTCGATTCTAGCACCCTCCCTTGCATTCCACATCTCGGTTAGTATGTTTACCTTGCTTTTTATTGAGTTTTATTCGATATAAATGGTTGTATTCTTATGTGATGTTGATTACTTGTTGTTTGAAAGTATGAGTATGATCTAGGGATTTTAACAGTTATGTTATCACGATTTTGATTTCATGAGGTCATGTTACGATAGGGTTAGTCACATGAATGATGTTTATTATTTAGGTTCCTTATGATAATGGAATGGTAGATCCGATTTATAATGATTGTGATATGAAAATCTAGGGTTATACATAAGAGTTTAATGATTGTATGATGATATATGAAAACTGTGAGTTGCATGATGCTAGTGTTTGATGATTTGTGTTCATAAATCTGATTTGGTGTGTTAGTAATGATTAATTGATGATCTATGATTCATATGAATTAATGTAAAGTGATGAATTCTAAAAATGTTGGTTATGCTCGTGTGAACGTGGGTTGCTACTGGTTAACCAGAAAGACTGAACCGTAGATTATGGTCGAGCACCGTAGTTTATGGCACGGTTTAACAGATGCCGCACACCCCTACCCCGCATACCTGCATGTCGCACACCTCCACATCGCACACTCTTGAGGTGTACACCATGGACTGCATGCAATACACTCATGTACAACACCCCACATACTCATATATGGTACACACACCTGATGCACAAAGTACAACCCTATGAGACATGGTCGCACACTCTTATGTGTGCCGTACAATTATATTGGGATACACACCTAAAGTGGGCCGCACACTCATACTGTACGCCCTTTGGGTTTTTGTTATAAGTCAGTGTATGGCCCACATGAATTATGTGTTACGTGACATCTTAACTTGCGTGCTACTTGCTAGTTGTGTGCATACTATACGTGAATCAATTGTACACAAATCCTAATAATGTTGGTAGCCCTAATAGGGTGAGGTTGACCAACTTAATTCAAGTATTTTAATCTGTCGAGCTAAGTAAAGGTGAGTTCACACATTTACTAAATGCATGTATTCCCGGTGGTTGGGGAACCTCACTTTCCCTGGTTGGGATTGCCTAGTATTCCCTGTTTGGAATACTGTTAACCTCACTTTCCCTGGTTTGAGATTGCCTAGTATTCCTAGTTTGGAATACTATTAAATGCTATTTATACTTCATGTCTATAGCGGACTAAACGAACTCTATCTGAAAGTCCCCACACATTATACCGATTAATTGTCGGGGCCTGGTGAACGGGATATTAGTTGATAGCGTTATTAGGTTTGACAAACCTCACACCATGCTGGGGAGACGGGCGTGAACTTTTATGCATGGGCAACTGGTCAATGATGATAGACATTGACCTGGGACACAAACAACTTAAACAGTCAAGTTTCAGTACCACATAGTTTAGTAGCTTAATGATGGGATAGCTCCCCATGACATATTTTATAAACTGAGTAATTTAACAACCTATGTTTTTGAAACAACCCTGTAAAACCGTGAACTCGCCAACTATATATTGACACACTTATTCATGCTTTGTAGGTCGTTAGTTACAACGCAAGACCTTGCATTGGTGGAGTGTCGTGGTTGCGTGGAAACGTTTATTGGGTTTTTAATAAACAATCAGGGATATAAACTATTGTTTGGATTTTAAACGATTTGCTTCCGCTGTTAACCTGGACATTGTTTTGAACTTTTGAATACCTAGTCACTGATCGTATTGATGGTGATGGATTTTCTTTATTATATTTAGTTGTTCAATATGACTAGTGGCATAATCCTTGTCAGTCACACGCCTCGCGGAAATACTCCACACGTGTATTTGAGGGTGTGACAGATTTGATTGAACATCTACGGTTGGATCGCTTGATGAATAACGACGATGATGACGGTAGCGATGAGTAGTTGTTTTATTATTTGTGGTATTGTATCATGTTTGGTTTAATTATTAATTATTATAATTTTGATTTGTTGATTATTTTAAATATAAAACTTAAAAAAAGATTGAAATAAATTTAAATTGAAAATAAATTAAATAAATGATTGAGAGAGCTTTATTCCATTGCTTAAGTGTTTTGGTAAGATACATTGGAGCCCCTACGGGCCATATTCCATACCACCGAGTCTTATAGATTATTCATAGATGGCAATGCCATATGCCAATATGGGCCGTGATAACATCAGCCCCTATTGCTTCGTATTCTATTTCAAAGAGAATGTGTAGTGGTGCTGAAATGTGGGCATGTGGGTGCCAAGTAACCCAAATGGTCGTTGCACTGCCCATTGGCAGTGGCGGATCCAAAAATTTTGGTGAGGGAGTGCAAAAACGTATCTGCCCAAATTCAGTTTGGTAAAAAAATTGGGACAAAATGGGTCGGGTCCTCGGTCAGAACAACTCCGTTAGTTTATTTATCTTTATCGAAAAGTGGCTTTGTTCTAACAATATTGTAGAAAAAGAAAATCTTAAAGTGGTTCCGTTCCGATTACTTCATATCAGCCTAATCAACTATTAATTTTAGTTAGAGTAGACTGCAGTTTGAGTCCCATAGTAAGTTGTTAGTGATAACTTGAGTCCCCATTTCCAAAAAAAAAAAAAAAAAAAAAAAAAAACACGTATGGCTGAGTCTTGACTTTTTTGAAAACCCATTAATCCACTTGCTGACATCACCCTTCTTTTTGAGTGAAGATGAAATGACCAATTTACCTTTTCGTGTGAATATCAAATCATAAGTTCATGTCAAATAACTATCCTATAAAATCAAAAAACCCTAGTAACGAGTTCATACAAAATAAAATAAATTACCTCAAATGTCTCCTACTTTGCTGTCATAATTGTCGAGTAAATGAGGGGAAGACTCCATTGAATCATGGAGCTACGGAGGGGATCATTAGGCTATTGGGTATGGGGATCGGCTTTGGACCGTCCCCATCCGTCGCCGTCCCCCTCTCCATGCCGCCCCCCCCCCCCCCCCGTCTTGATCCAGTCATCGTCCTCACCGTCCGAATATGGACGTTTGCGACGGACCAAAACATGTGGCCCCCCCTCGGCGACGCCCGTCCTCCCACACCCCCCCCCCCCCCCGCGTCTTGCTCCGGCGACGTCTTCTTCTCCATCCATACCCAATAGCCTTATCTTATGCGTAAACAAATCTCCAACCATGAAAGCACACAGTATACATAATTTCTGAGGAATGCAATACATTGTTAAAAATATACATTATTATTATCTACAATTTAATTATTTATGTTGTAAAACAATGGCCTACTAGCGACTAGTATATGAACATAATCAAAGGAACACAGAGAGAAAGATAGAGTAGAGAAATATTATACATTGAGATGTAAACATGCAATACAAAGAACCTCTATATATAGTGTTCTTATATTAATACAAAAGACATGAAGAGACGGGAGTTAGAATGTGGATAGTCACCATAATATAACTTATTTATAACACTCTCCCTTGACTATCCACGTGATAAAAGAAAATAATGTATTATACGTTTGGTGATGTTGCCTCGTTAAAAACCTTGCTAGGAAAACCCAGTGGGACAAAACCTCAGCTAAGGGAAAAAGAGTGCAGCGCACATTTTCTCCCCCTGATACTTTTAGATCAGGTATGTTGCCTCATTAAAAACCTTACTAAGAAAACCCAGTGGGACAAAACTTAGTCAAGGGAAAAAGAGTGCAACTTGAATAAGTCTCCCCCTCATTTTAACACGTATCATTTAAGTGACGTGTGTCCATCTTCCTTGAAAGTCAAATAAAGTCTTTGTAGCGAATGATTTGTCGCTTGATCACTTAATGTGCAATCTTTTATGTTGAGCAATGTTGTATAATCTTCTAACGAGACTTTAGGTGTCTTTTCCAAAAATTATCATATGTCCACGACTGTGTTTCGTTATATTCCTGCATCTACAAGACTAACAAAATTTGTTTTGATGGGTTAGTAAAATATAATCAAATATTGTTTATACCTGAAATGTTTCTTTGAACTCATTCCAATGTCTCTTTGCTTGACAAAGGTTATGACAATAAGCTTAAGGGAAAGATATTATAACCATACATAGTAGCAAAACATATTAATGCACTTATGCATTTAATGATGGTACTTCTAGAATGAGAATCTCTACTTTGATAGGAGATGATAATAGGCATTTCTTATAACAAATGACTTAACAACCTTTAACATACAGTAAGATTCAACTATGCCCATACTAAAATATCCAAACATCATCTTCTAGATGTAATTGGGGAATTGGTAAAATATAATTACATATATACTCGAACTGCAGTTTGAGTAATAGTTAGATCGTGCCAAGGTCATTCAAAAATTATCCCGCAAAAAGTTCGACAATTTCCCTCGATGATGCCTAGACACATCACTGTAAACTGCGATTAAAGTGAACTTTTAAAAGTAGAACGTCGATAAAACATGGCTAATTTAATCAAACTTATATCCCTTTTTATGCAAATATCTCGAGTTGTATTACACTCGATCTAACTATTTTAGTCCATACATATTCTATGAATTTGATATAGTACGTTCTTGAGGTTTTGACATCATTAATGTTTCTAGAATTATCAATCCATGAGAGAATTATTTCCATCTTATCCAAATATGCATGTGCATTCACTCTTCTTGAGTTTTGCTACATAAACTTACCCATATAGCACATAGATATGTATATCATATGCAAAAATGTCATGAACACTTGCTTTTACCTTCAAAATTCATATTGTACCATGTTTGTACACTGTGTAAATTGAGATGCCATAATAATCAGGTACATATTTTCTATGTATGTTTATTAGAGTATTGGTGCACTATAATTACATCCATAAGGTGTTTCAATTAACCTCTTAAGCACTCAAATTCTTTAGAATACACATGGGGAGTTCCAATTATATTCAATTCATTAACATATACAACATGTATATGTATTCAGATCGAATCATAATATTCTCGAGAACTTTTTTTATATGACTTAGTATCAAATGATACATAACTTTCCTAAGACGCATGTCAATTCTCTTTTATATGTTACCAGACTAATAAGATATTAGAAAGTCAATGCATCCACCACTGGAGAATACGTTTTCTCATAATCAATCATAGGTCTTTGTGAAAATTCTTGTGCCACCAATTTTGACTTATATCACTTAATTTGATTTTCACATGATTCGCGTAAAAGACACTTTTGTATCCAACATATTTTACAACTTCAGTTGTATGGACTGTTGGTCCAAAAACTTTCCATTTCATTAGAGAACTAAACTCTGCCTTATTTGCGTCTTTCTATTTTGGCCAATCATTTCTTAATATTCATTCATAGGCAGATCTTAAATCTTGACCCTTATCATTTAATCATTTTAAGCGCTACATTATATAAAAAAGTATAACGACGTCGATTTTTATTTCGATTCCATACATATCTTAGACATGATACAACTTATCGAGATCTCTTTATTTTCAGGTACCTGAGTTTCTTCTTGAACCATCATGTCTATTGTCTCGTCAGGAGATCTTATTACTATAACCTCGACTTGACCATCTTAATTACTTGCTCCTATTTTCGAGGAATTTTATTATTGGAATCAACTAGTCTACCACGCTTTAGGCGTGCAACAGACTCATTACAAAAATATGTGATTGTCCTCTTGGGACTAGGGGTGCAAATGAGCCGAGCCGGCTCGCGAGCTACTCGAGATCGGCTCGAGAAAAAGCTCGAAACGAGCCGAGCTTTATCGAGCCCGAGCCGAGCTTGAGCCTCAAAACAAAGCTCGTTTGTTTATCGAGCCCGAGCTCGAGCCTTGCATGTGAAGCTCGTTAGGCTCGTCGAGCCTTATCGAGCTTTAGTGTAAACGAGCCGAGTCGAGCCGAGCTTATTTAAACTTGTTTACAAGCCGACCTCGAACCTAAAAATAAGCTTATTTAGTAAACGAGCCCGAGCCCGAGCTTCACTTATCGAGCTCACGAGCCTAAAAAGTCTATTATTTATATTATTTTTATTTAATATACAAATTAATAGATAATAAACGAGCCGAGCCCGAGCCGAGCTTGAGAAAATACAAACGAGCCGAGCTCGAGCCTTGAAAACAAAGCTCAAATCGAGCCGAGCTCGAGCCCGAGCTCACATAAAGTTAATCGAGCTCGAGTCGAGCCTGGTCAAGCTCGGGCTCGGCTCGGCTCGGCTCGTTTGCACCCCTACTTGGGACACAAATATAACTGGAGCATAAGCAGTTGATTATGTGACTTACTTAGTCACTCTATTTAGGTCAGTGAACTTGTCTGGTAATTTGTTCTTTAATATTGGTAAATGAATTATACTTTAAACTTCTAGTTCATAGTTTATAGTCTGAGAATCAAGATGACATGATAATTCATTTCACTTTTCACTTTTCACTTTTCAACTGCTTGTTATCTCCCCTTAATGTTGGGAACATTCATTCATTAAAGTGAAAACCAACGAGCCATAAATGAATTTTTCTCACTAATGGCTTTAAGTATTTAATCATAGACGATTATTTATACCCAACATATTCTCAAACTTTTTATAAGTCCCATCTTTGTGCGGTGTGGTGGATGAGTTTTGTAACACCCTATGTCCATTTTAAATCAATTATCCAATAAATTTTGATTATAATAGTGTATTAAGATTAACAATACACTTAATAATGCGAGCTTGTTAAAACATTTTACGAAATAAAACATTCCAACATTTGTAATTTAATTCGCCGTTTAAAACGTGACGACGAAACTATTTGCGGAAGCTTGTATCTTTATCATGTTTGGTTCTTCGTTGAGCTTGATCGTCTTCCGGAATCCAAAATGTACCTACATTTCATAAACATGAAATGCTTTAGTCATACGGGATTTAAAACGTGTCTAAACGAGTCCGGGAAACGAAACTGAAAAAAAAATACATTATGTTACAGGGTCTACCGTAAATTACAGTGGCTACCGTAATTTACGGTAGCCCCTGAATGTTGATTCTTCCACCGTAAAACAGGGTGTATATGGCGTAAAGGACTTTAAGGCTACCGTAAGTTACGGTAGCTACCGTAACTTACGGTGGCCTCTGCAGGATTTTCCAAGTTAGCCGTTTTCTAAAACGGAAACCTTCATAACTTTTGATCCGCTTGTCCGTTTGACCTACCGTTTCTTCCTACGTGATTGTAATTTGAATCTCCACCTTATGGAGTTAAAATCCAACATCCAGTTTAGCAAAATTTTAGACTTTTAAGTCTTCGGCTTATTACCTTTTTACCAAATTTTGACCCATTCGATTTTTATCAAACAAACATGTTTATTTGATCCTTAAACTCATGAAATTCATAATTTCCATATCTCCTATCCTATTAATCTCATATCACGGGTTTCTTACATAATAAAAAGCCGTTTACGCTCAAGTTCTTATTTTGACCCGTTAATGGTGTTTGAGCGTATTTTAAGCACGGATTGCTTTCATTCATTTCTAGCATCATATTCCTACATTTCTTATCAAGTAATCTTCCACCACGACTATATGTGTGGTGGATTTAATGTGGATATCTATATGTTCCTAGTTTTACCCCTCGGAATATCGTTTTACGTCAAAGACTCATATAAGGTCATTCGACCCAAGAATCCACATCTTTCACTTTCTATACTTATTCCGAGTATTTATTTAATCATAAAACTTGTTTCCGACCCACCTTTAAGGGGCGTCCGCTCGAAATAGCTTACAAGGGCATTTTGGTCAATTTTCATTCTTCTTTTACTACGAAGGACTTTTAAATACTTGTTTGACCCCAAAAATCCGACCTTTTAACTATAGTCTTGTTTAGAAACCATTAT
This sequence comes from Helianthus tuberosus, assembly GCA_030545235.1. Classification (NCBI taxonomy): domain Eukaryota; kingdom Viridiplantae; phylum Streptophyta; class Magnoliopsida; order Asterales; family Asteraceae; genus Helianthus; species Helianthus tuberosus. The sequence continues at coordinate 107,094,467 of CM060430.1, read as the reverse complement.
GTTTCTAAAACATCACAATCATAACTAAATTTATTCGGTTTACCTAAAAGATAACCAAATATCTATATTTTAACCTTGTCTAACTCTTACAGAACTCCAAATTCTACATGATGCGTTGTATCATCATACATACCTGGCTCGGATCAATATATTGACCCGTTTCAATACCTTTCCTTAGTAGCTGCTAAGTGATGGCGATGTAAACATCCATGTGCTATTTATTTCCTAAAATCATACAACTTGACAACCCATTAGTCGATATTGTCAAAGGGTGATAATTTCACCTTTTGACCCGTTTGGTCTAAATGACCAATTATATTAGCGAGATGACATTTATTACCACCTCGTATATATGACTCGCTCCGATTTACACCGTGCGGTCATTTTACTTATAAATCCCTTTCTTAACACTTTTTGGCCTATTATGGCTTATGTCATAATTGTCTTTCAAAACTAACGGTTATGGTCAACGTGTGACCAAATTACCATTTTGCTCTTATTGGTTATTATGATTTACCTTATATGATAACCATTAAAAGTACATGTTTCATTCGTCATAATATGATCGAATAACCAATTTAACTCATTTCTAGTCATCACTATGGTTTCTTATCATATTTGATTATCTTGTTCTGTACGACTACACGCCGGAACACCATATTTCAATTAGGTATTTTTCTTTTACGTAATTACAACGACAAAAGAATATTCTAAAATATATGACTAGTGTAAGATATACTTACCTTGCATCCATGCCACGCTTTTCTTTCCGTACTCGCTCCGTTTGATCCGCTTCATCCATAAGCTTCCACCTAGCTTGTTAGGCGTCAAACTATCATCATTTTTCATAAGATGGTTAATTTAGTCATTGTTAATCATAACTATTCCATCTTACGTATTTTTCTATCAAAATTATCATTCGGTCTTATTAATGGTCGGTTTGACTACTAAAAGTCAAACGCCCCTTAGCATATAAAAGGCACCTTCAAGTTCGACAACTAGTTTAAGCATTCCAATAATTACCCGGTAGGCACCTTCAAGTTCGACAACTAGTTTAAGCATTCCAATAATTACCCGGTAGGCGTTATTTTTAGGCCCTCGTTTTAACTAAAGTTCTAACTAAGTCCATTGTCTTTTCAACACTTCAACTAGCTCAAGCGATTATCAAAACTAGTTTGTTCATTCGTTTCGCAAGAACTAAGGGTCTCTCATATACGAGTGAAAAACCCGTTTCATCCTATCACTAGCATTCATCCAAACATTTAATAAAATCAAGTTTTATCTATCAATTAGTAGATAACATGATCTCATACACTTAGTTACATGAATATGGCTACCAAATTTCATCATAACATTCAAATCCCATTTCAATCATGTATGAACAAGTACCCAAATCGCGTAATTTGTTTGAGTGCATTGTTTCTATTATCAACTATGATGATTTTAAACATAAACTTATCATCATCTTCACTATTATATCAAAACCCACTTCCTAGTTTACTTGTTAATCACATACAAGTAATATTACTTCAAGTTCTTCATAATTTCATCATATCTAACAAAATTAAACATGCATATAAATTCAATTTCGACTTTGGATCATAATCCATCAATTTATTTGTAAGTAACCTACTTGTCTCGAATTTCAACTTCAACCAATCTAGGTTTTGTGACATACCTTGTGATCCCCATGACTTGGTGATCATTTCTACGCGTTCATGCATCGATTTGGGTCTTGGATTGACCTTCAATTTGGTAGTTTTGATGAAACTAGGGTTTTGCTCCATGGGAGCTCCCTGATGTCGATCCAGAACACACACTTCAAGTGTGTGTTTTATTTTGATTTTCTTTTATTAAATAACTTTGTTAAGTTATCCCATTTTAACCCCTCGTGTTTGGTTCGTTATTAAGTAGGCCACAACCTACTTATTTCTAACAATATTCCCATTTATTAAATAGGTTAAACATTCCTAGTTAAATTAGTGTGTTCGGGGAATCTATAACTCAGTTTATTTTAAGTACTGTTAACTCGGGCTTCTAACAAACTTTATTTCCTTAAAAGCATTTATTCACGTTGTATTTAATATTAGGATTATTTGTTTAAATCCTAATATTTATCGGGTTACTCTTACCACTAACGGTACTTTACCCGTCTTTTAGTATTAACGGGGTTTGATTACCAAACCCGTTTTCGGGGTGTTACAAGTTTCAATATATGTCGCACATCCAAAATCTTTAATGAGACATCTTTGGTTCCTGACCAAAAACCAACTGTATGGGGAGAACTATAACTTATTGGCTTGATGTGAATTGATGGTACTATATATAAAATTACATGTACTTAAATGAACTTTTGCTCCTCTCATGATCATTGGCTTTATAACCAATAGTAATCTGGATTAATATGCTTGCTATCACATTAGCTAAGCCACAATCACACAAACTTCAGGTTGTGGATTTGATAACCATTTAGATGATACATCAATTTTAAAACACTAAATGGTATCATGTTTGTATAATTATTTTCATTATCATTTCCAGAATATTTGGGGATTCACACCCTACTTTTGTTGATCAATACTTAACTTCACTTGAGAGCAAATATGACATGTATAATTATCAAGATGAATCTTCTGTTTCTTCAATACTTTTCACATCATCATTAATGACTCGGTATGGTTTGGCCGGTCATGTCAATCATTAAATAATTATGATCATATATACTTTACTTGCACTCATGTTTGTTTAATACACGATACTAAATACGAGAGGATAATGCATTATTATGTTTTACATCTTTTCCCATTTCATTTATTCTCGTATATTCAATCTCACAATGCACTAATCTTGCTATCAACTTCATTATTAGCATGCTTAATCTCATTATCAATATGGGCATCGTTAAACTTTTTTTTTTAATGTACATGATCATGACCTTTAAATTGATATTTTCTTCATCACATTATCTTCAGGGAATGGATTATAACTTTCATGGTCGCATCATTACAATTTCTTCACTATGTACATAATCACGCCCATTATACTAATCAGTATATCATCACATTCACTTCAAGGAATGGATTAGAGTCATAAAACTTTCGTGGTGATTGTTTCAAACCTTATATATCTAGAGCGCAATTGAGGTTTGACAAGTGAAATTTTTTTTCAACCTTCTTATATATCTCATTAGATGTTGTAAATCAAGAAGTAGTTATATGACTGAGACAACAAAATTTGTCGATCGAAAATCTTACGAGCTTCCATAAATTTATAATGAGCTTACGTGAGACCCACACTTCATATGTCATGTCTTTACTTCAATTTATTTCAAATAAATGGGTCTTTTAAGCATGCTTATAAACTTCCATGGGAATGACAATAATACACAACTTTGGTCTTTGTTAGACTTATTCAATAATATCTATATAAATGATAATCTCCAAATGAAAATCATTAGGCAGCGTCATATATGTTTTTCAATATAATGTTTTTACCATAAAGGAGATAATGGATATAAAATGAAAGGCATCATGAATCATAAATTGCAATTATATATGCATGCATATAGATTTCATACTGAAATCTCAATTAATTCCTTTTATGCATATCAAACTACCACGAATAGAATTGTTCTTTAATGAATTAGAGAACCATAAAAAGCAAATATTATAACTCCAACGTACAATTATTTAGGTCTGATGGTTCTATTTCTTTTTCATAGTTATATATTCTATAATATCGTAAGAAAAGAATATGGAGAAATCTTGATGACTAAGTGTTCCCAATGAAATGTGATAATTTTCTAAAATTACATCTTTTATCTAAACATATGATAGAAACTAATATATGTATGAGAATACAACTCCATGTTTATCTAAGCAAAGCCCTTTAAAATAATATACTGATTTAATTTTGTATACAATAAATAAATACGTTGCTTAGCTTGATAGCGAGTTCCTATCCTACAATTAAAAGTATAAAGTAACTAAGTTGAAGATAAAGTATATATTGAAAACAAAATACCGAATTATATCCCATACATAAATAACTTAATTATATAGACATAAAGCTAGATTCATTCATATTAATAATATAATAAAATTCAATAATTGAAACATTTCATCAAAAATTTTCATACTAATACTACAATTAAATAAAAAAACTAAGATAATGAATATTCATTTATATGTTGTGATAAATCCAATTTAATAAATATTAATAGTAACTTTTCATCTTCTATATTTTAAAACGTTCATGAATTTTCATTCTTTGCCCAGACACATGGGTATGAAATCTCTTAGAATGAATAGTATCATTTAGAATACACGGTATATCATAAAATCAAATTACGTATGCATGATAAAATAAAAATTCATATAATATATAAGAGGTTCTCTTCTATCAATTATAAGAAAAGATCATATAATTTATTTAATAACTTATCATGGTATATACTTGTAACCAATAAGTATATCTTACATATATGTATAATTTATTTAATAACTTATCATGGTATATACTAATAATAGCGTAACCAATAAGTATATCTTACATATATGTGTCACGTTACTTTAAAACATAAACAAATATTTTATCAAGTTCCTATGATATTTTGGTAATAACATATGATTATTTATTACTTGTATATAAACTCTTTTTTTTAATCATATATTAGGAAAAGGTATAACAATTAGAGTCTCGATACTAATTTAATTAATAAATATAACTTTTACCATTCAAGCATTTAAATTATCAAATCTTATACAATCATGTATATGGACACCCATAAATATGAAATAAAAAACAATAATAAGATTAATTAAGTTAACGATGAAAAAAAACCCCACCAATATATGCTTTGATGTTCCCAAGCTTAAAAAAACAAAACAAATTTTCGAGCACAAGAAAAACATATTCTATTTAATATATATGCTAAGTAATATGATTTATAACTTGATAAGATCTCATGTATATACTGATTTTTATGCTTATTAAAAAGAAACTCCGATCTCTTTATTCAATATATGAAAAGGCCAATTTCAAATCATTTAAATACTTCAATTAGTAATCATCCAAGGAGATTTTTTTTCCAAATCCATCACCAAATAATTAATCGGCCAAATATATAAAGATTAAAAAAACAATAACAAAATCCCAAATATAACACGAATCTAAACATGAAACGATCGAACTAAAAAAAATTGTGACCAAAATATCCTATTGTGTATCAAGAAATTACAAATGGTGAAGTGTCATCACAGAAACAAAATTAATTACTAAATACCAATATGACGTAACTGATAATAGAGTATAATTAGTCTTGTTTTAAAGAATATAAATGCCAATTGAAAGAAACAAACATGATGATAAATTCTCTAAGCTAACATAAATTAGCAGAAACTCGATATAAAAATTAACGCAAATTGAAATATTAAAGATAACGAGCTAAAATGACAATTAACGCAAATCAAGTAACTAACATATCTCTGTCAATAAAGAACGCAGATTAATCAATTTTAAAACAATACTAGTAATTGATTGTGATCATCTAACCTCTTACTTTTAGGTAATCTAACCTCTTACTTTTAGGTTATCACAAGAATATGATCTATAGTAAAAAGATAAATCTGGACGCACAGATAGAATAATCAATCAATTAAATAACATGAAGAATGTGAAAGGATGTACCGTACAAGAGACCGGCGAAAACACTTGTCTGTCCTCGTGAAGCAACAACGCTTGCACTAATACGATCCAACTTCAGAAAGCAATTCCTGCTGATAACGTGTTGTAAAACAATGGCCTACTAGCAACTAGTATATGAACATAATCAAAGGAACACAGAGAGAAAGATAGAGTAGAGAAATATTATTCATTGAGATGTAAACATGCAATACAAAGAACCTCTATATATAGTGTTCTTACACTAATACAAAGGACATGAAGAGACCGGAGTTAGAATGTGGATAGTCACCATAATATAACTTATTTATAACAATTTATTATTTTTCTCTGTTTGTACTTTTATTTTTTTCTTTTTACTCTTTTTTCACACCAGAGGTCTCTTAACAATATTTATAGAGTGAAAAAAATTCTTTTTTCCTTAGTTTATTTGATCAAATAAAAAGCCACTTTGGGATTGCTGAATGACAGACAAATAACAGACAAAAAAATCGCGAGATATATTGGCAGCCGCGGATCGTTTGATTCAAATAAAATTTGGAATGGGTACACTTGACGATATGAATCATTTGCAAAATAAACGTATTCATTCTGTAGCAGATCTTTTACAAGAGCAATTTGGATTGGCCTTGGTTCATTTAGAAATTATGGCTCGAGGAAACATATATGCAGCACTTAAGCATAACTGGACACCAACTCCTCAGAACTTGGTAAATTCAACTCCATTAACAGATACTTATAAAGTTTTTTTTCCGTTTACACCCATTATCACAAGTTTTGGATCGAACTAATCCAGTGACACAAATAGTTCATGGGAGAAAATTAAGTTATTTGGGCCCGGGGGATTGACTGCGCGAACTGCTACTTTTCCAATACGAGATATTCATCCTAGTCACTATGGGCGTATTTGCCCAATTGACACATCTGAAGGAATAAATGTTGGACTTATTGGATCCTTAGCAATTCATGCGAGGATTGGCCGTTAGGGACGAGATTCGCAAATGGGCTGAAGACAAGTTGTGTCCTGTTATATAAAGGAGTGAAGCAGTCTCATATCAGTGAACTCAGATTTTTCCTTTTGTTACTCTCTCTCTCTCTCCTAGGGTTTGTACTCGGGTAGATTTCTTTGATCTGTTGAAGATCTCTCATTGAGATCTTGTCTGTTATAACAGATTTTGTCTTCGAGTGTTGCAAATCATCATGTTGATGATCTACATGTGAGGAGTTTGTGAGACCAGTTGTTGTCGTTGTGTTTCTTCTTTGATATTTTTTACTGAATAAAATTTAGAGTGCCTTTGATCCATGTATTTTCACATGGTATTAGAGCATTGATCGGTCTAGTTATTCGCTTCCGTTGTTGTTCTTCTTCGGGCTTGTTGAATCTAAGGTTTCTAGAATTTGGGGATCTGATATATTGTTTGTTCTTGACGGTGATTCAAATCAATCTGGTTAGATCGTGACATAGTGGAGTCTTGGTGAGCCTGGGTTTGCTGATTCAGGATCTGCTGATATTAATTTTGAAGATCTGAGGAGTCGAGGTGGACCTAGGGTTTGCCGATTTCATATCTGGAGTCTTCTAAAAGGAAGCTGTTGTTCTGATTAGGGTTCAACCCTTGAAGGTTGTAAAATCCTTTCAGAACTAGAGAAACCCTTTGCTAGGGTTTGCTGTTCGGGTGAGATTGTCTTGTTATTACTTTCTTTATCTTTCAATTTTGCATATTAGTCATATTTTTTCGGGACTAGTTGGGGCGGGTGTTGATTTGATTAGGACACAGAGAGGATACACTCTGTTGCATTTTTTTTGTCGTGCTGCTTATTAAGTGTATTGTCTGCTGTGTTGTTGTTGTCTTACATTTTGTTGATTAGCATCTGTGTTAAGACATGGGTAGGCACCTATAGAGTGATGAACCTACTATCTTGACCCCGACACAGATTTGTTGTTTGTATTTTAAGTCTTCTATCTGTTCTTGATTACTGTCTGTTGTTTGTTATTGTCTTTTCCTGATGGCTGACACCTTGATTAGTAAACTTGAACCTGACAATCCGTAATATTTGCATGCTAGTGATTCGATTGCATTAACCGTTTTTAGTGTTAAGTTAAAGGGAGCCGATAATTACACTGTATGGGCTAATGCCATGAGTCTAGCTTTAAGGGTTAAAAATAAAATGGGCTTTATAGATGGAATTTTTGTTAAACTTGAGGGTAATGAAGTTCTTGAGACTCAATGAGAGAGGTGTAATTCAGTGGTTTTAACTTGGATTTTAAACTTGGTTTCAGAAGACCCTTATTTAGGTCATGTCTATTCCAAATCTGCTATAGAGGTTTGGAAAGAATTAAGAGATACATATGATAAAGTAGATGGGTCTGTAGTGTTTGATCTTTATCAAAGAATTAATTCATTTAATCAGAGTGGTCTAACTGTTGCTGAGTATTATCACAAGTTAAATATTATGTGGAAGAAACTTGATCAGATTGTTCAGATTCCTATGTGTACTTTTAATGCTGCTACACAACATAATAATTTTAGCCACTTAGTTAAACTCATGCAATTCTTAATGGGGCTTGATAGTGCTTATCATATTGTTAGAACAAGTTTGCTTATTCGTGAACCTCTTCCTAGTGTAAAAGAGGCCTTCTCTATTGTATCAAGGGAGGAGTCTCATAGGAACTCGAATGTTAATGTGTCTAAAGATCAATCTGTTGTTTTTTTTACTAAAATTGTTTCTAATTTTGATAACAAGAGGAAGTTTGTTAAAGGTCAAAATTCAAATTTAAAATGCTCTAACTGTAATAAAGTAGGTCATTCTATTGATAAGTGCTTTGAGCTTATAGGATATCCCTCTTGGATGAAACCACCAAGAGGGAATCTAGGAGAGAAAGCAGGTTCTAATAACAATGTTTGTGTTGAAGAGTCTAGTGTTCCTATTACTTCTCTTTCTACTGATCAGTTGTCTAAGTTGTTAAGTTTACTATAGGATAGGACACCTGAAACTCCACAAAGTTGCAATGTTTCAGGTGGGTTATTTTGTACAAATATGTTTGTTAAACCTATTTATCAGTTTAGGAAAGGAACAAGCTGGATTATTGACTCAGGAGCCAACAATCATATGGTTAACTCTGAAAAATGTTTGTCTGATTTTGTTGATGTAGCAGATTTAAAAATACAAGTTAAACATCTAAATGGAACTAGTGCTTTTGTAACTAAAATTGGAACTCTAAATCTTGTTAGTTGAGTAGTATTAGATGATGTGTGTGTGGTACCTGAGTACAGTGTTAACTTGATTTCTATTCATAAGCTGGTGAAAGATAATAAGTTGTTTGTAGGGTTTGATTAACACAAATTTAATATACATAACTTGTTAACAAAGAAAGACCTGGTGACTAGTGATCAGCTTGAAGGATTGTATATGTATGGTAATGTTGTTGTGAGTGATAAGTTATGTTATAGTAGTGTCAATTTATTCAAATTGTGGCATGCTAAGTTAGGTCACCCTGCTCATCAAGCTGTTAGAGCTATTAATGATTCGTTTAAGATTAGTGTTGAGTCTAGTCATGAGCCTTGTGATGTGTGTCACAGGGCTAAGCAACATAGGGAGCCTTTTCCACTAAGTGAACACAAAAGTTGACATATTGGAGAACTGGTTCACCAGGATGTTTGGGGTCCTTATAGGTTTGCTAGTAGAGAGGGACACACGTTTTTTTCTTACTATAGTTGATGACTATTCCAGGGATGTGTGGGCTTGATTAATGAAAACCCAAATAGAAGTTTTTGAAAATATTCAAGAGTTTATTAATATAATTGAGTCTCAGTTTAAACAAACTGTAAAATGTTTTAGAAGTGATAATGGTTCAGAATTTGTTAATGGTCAAATGAACATGTTATGTAAAACTAAAGGAATAGTTCATCAAACCTCATGTGTTTATACCCCTCAACAAAATGGAATTGTTGAAATGAAACATAGACACTTGTTGAATGTTACTAGAGCTTTGCTGTTTCAAAGTAATTTACCTGTGAGATTTTGGCATGAATGTGTTCTTACTGCTGCTTATCTTATAAATAGAATTCCTTCTTATGTGCTTTATGGTAAAACTACTTATGAGCTTATTTTTGGTTTTAAACCCTTGTTGGATCATTTAAGGGTGTTTGGATGTCTGTGTTTCTGTACAGTTCTGAATGAAAGTGAAAGCTTAATAATAGGGTTGAAAAATGTGTTTTTATAGGATATTCTCATGAAAAAAGGGGTATAACCTGTTTAGTCTTGATTCTAAAACAAAATTGTTTTCAAGAGATGTTAAATTTTATGAAGATGTATTTCCATTTAAACAACAACTGTTTTTGAAATGTATAATGCAAATCAAGATAAAACTGTTACTACTCTTAATTTTTTTTTTACCTGTATGAAGAATCGGTATCTGAACACAAACATGTGGATGAACCCGATGATAATAGAAGGGGTTCAGGTGAGGTTGAGATGGGAACACATGAATCTCAACAATCTGAGATACATGGTGTCACACCCCAACCGATGGCGGAAACATCGGAGTGAGACGAAATAGATTGCAAGAGACATCATAACACTAATAATTGTGACAAGTATTTAAATAATAAATTTCATTCTATTACTAAAAAGTCATATACATCATTTGGAATCAAATTACAACAAACTTGAGATACATGAATAACATTTCAAAATTATCCAAAATTTAAAGTGAGTATCTAGGCATCCTACTAGGTTCCATGCGTCATCAACTTTATCTCAAAACCTGCAACATGTTTTAAAAAGCATAGTTCAACACAAAAGTATTGGCGAGTACACTAGTTTTAGACTCGTGACATAAGTATAAAAGTATTTTCAATCCAACATAGCATTTTGGTATACAAGGTCAAACTATCATGCATAACAATATGTCAACTCTAGTGTCCACTAGTATTTAGCATCCCTCGACACAAAAGTGACGAGACCGTTATAGAATAAAGACTCAACAAAACCCCGTCGGGTGGTGTGCTACTCCTATAATGCTATAATTGTTTAAGCTGAGTTAACAAGTAGTATGTATTCTAGCATGAACCTAAGCATAACAAAGCATGTATACGGATCGAATGAATAAAAGCATGTTTGTGAATTATGCGGTTTAACAAGTGAAACATGTTGCACCCAAAGTGAATAGAAGGAAAATGGGTCAAGTGTACTCACACTGATTGCGTATTGGAGATTTCTTGAAATAACGCACGAGTAAGGATTGGAGAAATCCAAAAGAACGAATGAACGGTTTATCCTAGATGTTAAAAATGTAACACAACGATCTAGTTAATATTTATTGGTTAGAGTGTAAGTTTGTAGAATCATAAAAAAAATATTAGATTTTCTTTGTTTTTAAATCTATATAATTTTTTTTTATCTTATATGTTAATTTAATAACCTTTTGTTTTGAGAATATAATAATACATAAAATGAATTTATATATGTAATACATAAATGAAAGTTCTGAACTATTGATATTTTATTTATTTTCAAAACATCATCACCTTCACAATATGACTAGACGAACAGTAACAGAAACAAGAACAATCCGTTGTTACTATCACTCCATTTTGATTAACGATTATGGGATATCAACAGAGTCTTAAACGAAAAAAAAAAAGAAACAACCGAGGAAGAAGGATATACCGAACAAGACAAGATGATTCCCGTTACGAACTTCGGGCGTCTCTGACGACGTCGCGTTCTCCGGCGATACTTATTGTTCCGGCGATGATACAAGGATTTGCAAACTTGCTGTTTACTTATGTGCTTAAAATCAAAAATTAACATACATTAACAGTGGACTTAAACGAGGCAACAAGGAAATAAGAAAGGTATACCGAACAGTGACGACTCGAGCCTCGCCCGTGTTCCGACGTCGTCTTCGTCTCCGGTTTGTAGAGATGGTACAGGTGTGTTGTCAAGACGTCGACGTTTAATGATCGTACTGCCGAACAAGGCTTGCGGGTTTACGGTTTGTTCTCCGATCTCCGGCGAACTATGTTTGCTCCGACAGAAGCTTCGAACTCCGGCAAGCTTCGTTATTTCAGGCGATGTTCGTATCTCCGGTGGGTTATTCGTTACTGATTGAGTGGGAGTTTGTTTGGGAGTAGAGGGAGAAATGGAGAAGGGTCCGAGTGGTCCTTGTTGGTATGTGTAGGTGATTTATGGATGGATTGTTTGTAAACGATTCAGGTACGGGGATGTAATCAAGTCTAGGTTCTTGATTTGTTTAAAAACGAGAAATGCGTAAATGATACCGAGTCCCGAGAAGGCGGCATAGTTGTCAATGTACAGTTTTGGCGGCAACTTGATTATGTTTCAATTAGATATTAGCGCGAAACGAAGGTATATTTATCGAAGGAACGAGACTTATTAACAGCTTGAACAGGTGGTGGAGTGGTTCGATGATTGCTGCTTGTGTGCTAACTTGATGGAGACCAGAGTTCGAAACCCGTCTCCACTAGTCTTTTAACTCCTTTTTCTTTTGTTAACAATTTCAACAATTTACAAGGTGCCCCCCTTACTACATTAACAGGACTAAACTGGCTTGGTTAATTTATTTAACTTAACTCTCATAAACTTATCAACTAACTATGTTAGTTTAGGAAGCTTTTATATTGTGAAAAGATTAACTACTCAAATAAATTAACGAATAACTATAACGATAATTAATTAAATTAAAGAATAAAACCTTTCAACGGTTATTTATTTTATGAACGAAAATTTCTGAGTTCCAAGGGTTCGGATCCGAATTTGATTATTTTATTAGTTTAACGCGTATCGTGTATCGATTGTAACAAAGATTCAAGAATCTTTGGATAATATATCGTTCAAAATGTGGCGCGTTACACATGGTACGCCCACTGTCAGGGCTGGTGTTCAGCAGACAAGTGAGTCATCTGTATCTGAAGATAGGGCTGATCATGTGAGTCTGTGTTTTTTTCCTAGAAGATCTTTTAGAACTACTATTTTTTCAAGAAAACTTAGTGATTATGTAGTTAATAGTAAAGTTAAGTTTGGAATTGACAAAGTAGTAAATTTTTCTAATTTGTCTATTGATTCCAAATGATTTGCTTCTACTTTAACTAAAAGTTTTGAACCTAAACATTACAAAGAGGCTATTACTAATCCCAAGTGGATTGATGCTATGAATAATGAGATTCAAGCATTGCTAGAAATAATACTTGGGATGTTTTTGATAGACAGACCTAAGAACATAAGTATAGTTGGTTGTAAATGGATCTATAAAATCAAGTATAGATCAAATGGAAATATTGAAAGATATAAAGCTAGGTTTGTAGCTAAAGGTTTTAGTCAAAAGGAGGGAATATACTATGAAGAAACATTTTCCCTTGTTGTTAAGCTTGTCACAGTTAGGTGTATTGTGTCTTTAGCTGTATAGAATAAATGGAAACTTTTCCAGTTAGACGTGAATAATGCATTTTTATATGGTGACTTAAATGAAGAAGTTTATATGAGTTTGCCTGAAGGTTACGGTGTAAATGATAACTCTAAAGTGTGTAAGTTGAATAAGTCTTTATATGGGCTTAAGCAAGCCCCTCGAATGTGGAATGAAAATTTAGTAAGTGCTTTACATGAGTTTGGATTTGTGCAAAGTACATGTGATACGTCTTTATTTGTTAAAAATGTTAAGGATGTCTTTGTTGTGTTGCTAGTTTATGTTGATGACATAGTGTTGACTGGAAATTCACTGGATGAAATTAGAAAGTCAAAGAATGTTTTAAATCTAAATTTATGATTAAAGATCTTTGTGTTTTGTGATATTTTTAGGCATTGAAGTCTTTTGTAGTGATAAAGGCATTTGTATGTCACAAAGAAAATATTGCACTCATCTATTGGCTGAATATGGAATGCTGACATGTAAGCCTGTTAATTGTCCAATATAATAGAGTCATAGTGTGAATGATACTCTTAATAGTAATAATGGCCCTTTAGAAAACATTGCAGGATATCAACAATTAATAGGAAATTTGATTTACTTGTCCCATACTAGACCATACTAGACCGGACATTGCATATGCAGTACATTTTTTGAGTCAATACATGCATAGCCCAACTGAAGGTCACTTAAAAATTGCTTTCCATTTGTTAAGGTATCTCAAATCTGCTCCTGGTAAAGGAATTTTATTTACCAAGTCGAATGTATTTAATTTAACAGCCTATGCTGATGCTGATTGGGCTAAATGTTTGAGTACCATGAGATCTATTACTGGATTTTGTGTGTTTTTTGGTAATTGTCTTGTGTCCTGGAAAAGTAAAAAACAGTCCACGGTGTCGAGATCATCAGCTGAGGCTGAGTTTAGAGCTATGTGTGCTGCAACATGCGAGTTCAATTGGTTAAAAAAAATTGTTGAATGAACTTAATATAGTAGTTAATGTTCCTCTTAATCTGTACTGTGACAACACGGCTACACTTGCTATTGCAGTCAATCCTGTGTTTCATGATAGGACCAAACATTTTGAAATAGATTTATTTTACTTAAGAGACTGTATTGCTAAAGGGATAGTTAAGTGTTTGGGAATAGAATCAGTGAATTTGCATGCGGATATATTTACCGAAGGTCTGTTAGTGAAAACACATATTGAGTTGTGTAAAAAAATTAAAATTATATGATTTGTTCCAATAATGAAATTTGGGGGGGGGGGTGGGTTAAAAATATACATTATCTACAATTTCATTATTTATTATTTTTCTTTGATTGTACTTTTATTTTTTTAGTTTTACTAGATTGTGTCTTTTATAATAGGTGATGGGCTGCTGCTGGTCATGTGGGCTCAGAAGGGTTGCTGCTGGGCTGATGCTGGACTAACGAGATTCGCAAATAGGCTGAAGACAAGTTGTGTCCTGTTATATAAAGGAGTGAAGCAGTCTCATATCATCAGTGAACTCAGATTTTTCCTCTTCTTACTCTCTCTCTCCTAGGGTTTGTACTTGTGTAGATTTCTTTGATCTGTTGAAGATCTCTCGTTGAGATCTTTTCTGTTATAACAGATTTAGTCTTCGAGTGTTGCAGATCCTCATGTTGATGATCTGCTTATGAGGAGTTTGTGAGAAAAGTTGTTGTCGTTACGTTTCTTCTTTGATATTTTTCACTAAATAAAATTTAGAGTGTCTTTGATCCATGTATTTTCACATACATGTAAAATATAAGGCAATCTTACCATTACTGTGAATTTGATTCAAACTTTAAGTTGTTTAGTTTCTTCTTGGGGTGGTTACAAGAGGGTTCACTTAAAATTTATAGAACAAAAAAATATTTAACTTTATAGGTTTAGTTCTTTCATCTCTTTGAATTCGTCAATCAATTAAATTTAATTGGGAATGAAACTTGAAGCCTCTAATTCACTGAAATGATCTCAAACTTTTTTTTGAAAAGTGAACTTCATTAGAAACAACCGGCCCAAAACCAGGTTGGCAATGACACAACAGACGACTACATTAATACAAATTTACACCAATTCTCCCGTGTAACATTCCTATGCTTCGACCTGTTGGAGAACCATAAAAAACCTAAAGCCTTTATCTCGCTTATGATATTCTCAATTCTAACCGTCTTACCCGCGAACTTCATCTCATTCCTGGCCTTCCAAATACTCCAACATTCGATAATAATGATGCCTTAGATCGCTTCTTTCCTTTGCTCCGACGAACCGGCCGTGATATGGAGGTCGAGAAGATCCTTAAAAGAGAACGCATAAATTTTTTTATTTGTGAGACTGCTTCACTCCTTTATATAACAGGACAAAACTTGTCTTCAGCCCATTTGCGTTTGTGGTTTACTTGAACCCGTAACCACAAACATAAATCCACCCATGGTTGGTGTTGATCTTATTGATTGCTTTAGCCTTTTGATTCTATAGCTTTTAGCACGTGATAATAGTGGCCGCAGATGCTTCCAAATTAACACCCCTTAGCCAAATAAAACATAAACAAAACCATTTTTATGTACTTAAGAACCAAGAGGAGATGTCAAAAGTAAAAAAGAAAAAAATTACATAAACAATTGAGTTAATTGCCCGGATAGTCAATCTGGTTTGCCATTTTTTCACCTTTAGTCCCACCTTTTCAAAATAACATGTTTGTTCCCTGTGGTTTGCCCGTTTTTACTCGAATAGTCCCTTGACCGGATGACCGTTAGTTTGTCCAGTTAAATTTATATAAAATTGTGACAATTGTGCCTTCAGTTATCATTATACAATCCCAAACAATATCATAATTGATGAAACCTTGTGTTCTATTTACGGGATTGTATAATTATCCATAACAATTAAACAGTATCAATCCTTGTTCAATTTTGAGATCTTAAACCTTTTCTAGAAAGTTATACGTAAACGTAATCAGTTTAACGTGACGTACGTTCCGGAACAGTGACATAAGTTAAACATACCCTAAATAACCTTAACATAACTTAGAAATAAGTTTTGGAGGGATCGGTATGTGAAAAAATATGCTTATTTGATCATAGGGACTAAATGTGTCAAAACTGCGAAAGTATGCCAATTCGCGTATATTCTGCATTCAGACCATATACGCACATTCAAAAAATTTTGTAACCATTAAAATATTGTATTTTAGTGATGGGAATGCAAAAATACCATTCGTTACGTAATTCGGATCGTTTTCGCGTCCGTTACAACTTTCGTCGTAATTAAGCATAAAACGCAACCGTACAGCCAAACGAACCGACATCCATGATATTTCCAAGCACATTTCAAGTCCCCTATGCTTTAACGTCCTTGTAAAGCCTTAAATTTGGGTTAACGGGGGTTAAATGCGTCGAAAACAAGCTTTACTTGCTGCAAGGACCTGTTTTGCCAATTTGTGAAACCTGCCTTATTTTGGCTCGCGGGGCGCGACAGGGAGAGCTCCCTGGGTCGCGGAGCGTGAGGCAATGCAGCTGGAAGAATGTTCTTGTTAGCTTCCAAGCTAGTTGTAACTTGTTTCCTAACATGGTTTTACAATCTTTTGGGTAATTTGAAGTGTCCTCCAAGGCTTTAGATCCTGTCCACACACTTGGAATGATCTTATTCTTCCTTGGTGACCACACAAACACTTGTCAAGATCTAGTAATTCCTAATCAACTATAAATACCCCCCCTCATTTCACTTCATACTTGCTCATTCCTTTCTTTCTTCATCTATTGCTCTAAGTTGGAGTTGCTACCACTTGTTGATGCCTCCCATCTAAGTTTCATCATCCTAGAACATAAGTAAGTGTTCTTACTAGTCTTGTTTATTTATTTTTAGCTTTTTCAAGCTAAAAGTCAAACAGTTTGACTACCGTTTGACTTTCGATTTAGACCATGAACTGGTCAAATCAAAGTTCAATTGAACTTTGCAACGTGATCGTAAACACGATGGTTATAATCCCTTGTGATTATACCTACTGATTACCACGTTTATTAGTCGAAGTGACAAGTCAAAGTTTCTGTCAAAATGCATAATTATGTGCATTTCACAACGAAACTATTTTCGGGTTTGTTTTGATACCAAATCAGTTTTCCAACTTAGTTAAACATGTTTAACTCGTCACTTTTAGTTTAGTGCTTATTTAGGGTTGTAAGTCGAGCGGTCCTGACCACCGCTTAGACTTTCGAACCCGACCCGTTTGGTCGATCTTAGGATCCGACAAACACATATTTGTGACCATAGTTGTATAGGGAATAACCTACTTAGGTTATACCTTATGGTCACTTCATTTGGTTAGTTATTTGATAAGTCGTTTATATGCCCTTTAAAAATGACCAAAATGCTCTTTTTTGCGTATAAATTCATTTTAACCATATGTAATCAATCTTTTGACATATAAACTGATATAATAACATTTTCAAACTTGTTTGGGCATATAAGACTTATCATAACTAATATCTAACCATCCGAACGCGTTTTTACGCAAACGACATGTTAAAGTAGAGTAAACTATCTTAACGGGTCAAAACGGGTCAAAAACACTTAGGATTGCTTCCTAATCAGAATGTTAAGTTTATAAAATCATGCCATATGAGTTCCAATACTCATTTGATTTATAGAACTTCATTATATCCTATCCACCGATTACTGTCCCGATTTATTTAACATAGTTATCCGATACTAGGTGCCACTTGATTCCTTGTTCCTTCAAGCATTGTTTGATCTTTACTACAAGACTTAAGCAATCCCAAGTGAGTACATAGTCCCTTCTTTTACATTTTCAAAATGCTTTGGGATGAGACATATGTGCCTATTACTACTTTCCATGATTTTCAACCTGAGTACATAGACCCCACTTTTAATGCTTTCAAATATTTTGGGGTGAAACACTTGTGCCTATTGTTACTTTCATGCTTTCATGACATATACATTCTATGTTCATCTAGTACACATATAATACATGATTTCAATTATGTTTTGCTTCGTATGTTAACTTAGCATGGCTAGCACATTGATTTCAAGGTTACTTTTACTGCATATGTTGACTTATCATATCTAGCACATTGATTTAAATTGATTTTTTGCTTCGTATGTTGACTTAGCATGTCTAGCACATTGATTTTAAACATACTTTTCCTACATATGTTGAATAAGCATATTTAGCACATTGATTTCATGGACGTTATACTTTGTATGTGGACTTAGCATACCTAGTACATGGTTTAAAGACATTTTACATGACATGCTTACATTGATTATGACATTTAGTATGTTTAACGAGACAAGATACATTCATTAACATTGATCACGCCGACCGGTAGTATGTAATGGTACCATAGGATTGACAATCCCGTTCCCGCTTCCTAGGTTTGTTTGGAAGTGACTTTAGGGAACGATAGAATCCGATGAACATTTTGATAAACCGTTGACTTGATAAAGGTTTATCCGACAGTCGACAAGGCTTGAGTGTATACGATGAACAAACCCGATAAATGTTATTAACAATAAAAGCAATGGTTTTCAAAACATAACTTTTGAGTTAAACTTTTGTTTATTCAAAGACATTATTTTTTACCCGACATTTGGTTACACACGACATTTGGCTATACATGACATTATTACATGTGGTTTAAGTAAAAGACTTTTTGCTTACCATAAAAGACAGTGGTTATTACTCGACATTTGTTATGCAAGACATGGTTTATACATGGTATTTTTACACAAGACATTGTTTATACATGACATTAATATACAAGACATTTTTTGTACATGGCAATTGACATTGGTTTAAACAAGACATTATTTGGTGGGTATTGGTAAGTGATTTAAATAACGAGACATGTATAATGTGATAAAAGCGTGGTGGATACACCGCTGGTACTTCCTATATATAAGTGCTTTTATTACATTACATATCGTGGCGTTATCTAAACCACTTCGACAAAGACAAGACTTGATATTTTTAGACAAGACATGACATTTTTATACAAGACACGTCATCTTTTACACAAGACATGATATTTTATTTCTAGACATAACATATTTGACACAATTTATTATCATTTGGTTATTTATTTAACCATGCATTATTTATTTTAACCTATGTTACTCACAGTCATTTTTATGCTGATGTACCTATTTCCACATATGTTTCAGGTGCTTATGTTGATTTTGAGCAATGCTTCACATAGGGCGGACTTGGGCCTTAGTGACTTTAAAACCTACAAGACAATTGTTGTGTATTAATTGTATTCTCCAAGACAATATAATCAATTAATTCAATAATAAAAAAATTTAAGTACCATGTGTTGTGAAACAATTTGTAACGTGACTCTCCAATGTTTTCGACGCGTGTTGTTGTATATTATGCGATTGGGGTGTTACAGATTAGTATCAGAGCCATGGTTATAGAGAATTAGGTTATTAGTAATGCTTCTGACCTAGACTATAACCTTTCTAGGACCCTAACACAAGTTATCCTGTGTTTAAAACAATACCATCACCTATCCTTAGGTGATTACCAAAACAAATCCACAATTCACAAATGTATTTTGAAAATCAATCATCTATCCTTAGATGATTATTTTTCGGCTTCATGCCTTTAAAATTTTCAAAATATCGTCAAAGTTTGGGTTTTAATAATCTGAACACGTGTTATCCGGAAGGGTAGATGCCTGTACCCTGAGTTTTCTGTCTAAGGCTAGAGTGTTCATACAAATCCTCATTTTCAGACCAGTCACTCTTACCTGGGAACTCTTAGAGTGAGTGTCTACCTATAGGCTAAACATGTCTTCGCGCTACATTATAAAAACCCGTTTACTTTGATTAGTCACTGTGTCAATTGTTTGTTTTGAGTAACAAACAATTGAACACAATCATTATGCTTCATCAATATTCTTAACATCCAGTTTTGATTATCCAAATATCATCTCATTCATTATCTCTCATTTCCTTCTCTTTTAGAATGCCTCCCTGTCGAAATGCTGCTCAGGACACCGAAATGGATGCCATAATAGCTCAGCAAATTGTTGCTGTTCTACCTAATCTCATATCTCAAATAAACAAAGCCAACAACAACAACAATGCACCTGCTCCGTGCAACTATAAACAATTTAACTCAGCTAAACCACTCAAGTTCAGTGGTTCTGAGGGAGCAACTGGGCTCCTACAATGGTTTGAGAGTCTCAGGAGCACATTCCGCCATGTCCAATGTCCAAATGAGCACAAAGTAGAATTTGCATCAAGCGTATAATAAAAAAGAGCACTTGGTGGAATGGAATTATGAGGGATAGGGGTGCAGATGTTGCAATGGCACAGACATGGGAAGAGCTTCGCGCTCTAATGATGAAGAAGTGTTGTCCTCGTCATGAACTACGAGCACTAGAGAATGAATTCCATGACCTAAAACAAGATAGTGGAGAACATCGTGCTTACACCGACCGTTACGAGGAGTTGAGCTTGTCATGCTCTACAATGGTTACGCCTTTGGATAAGGCAATTGAGAAGTGCATTGATGGCCTTCCTGACCTGGTTCAGGATATAGTCACTGGTAACAACCTTGCTACTGTTAGACAAGCTATCGAGTTTGCAGCTACCCAGACTGAATCTCAAATTAGGAAAGGGAAATTATTTCGCAAGGGCGACAAAGAACAGACTGCTAAAACTACACAAGAGAAACCCAAGGAAATCAAAGCTGAACCTTCCAAGAAATCTAGGAAGCGTAAGGCTTCACAAAACCTTGTTGTGGTTACTCGACCCAACCAAGCTACTCCCAACCAACCAGCACAACCCCTTGCTAGAAAACCATACAATGGAACTGCACCTCCGTGCAACCAATGTAACCTTCATCATCATGCTAGTGTACGATGCCGCAAATGTTTAAATTGTGGGCTTATTGGTCATACAGCTAAGGTTTGCCGAGTTGCGACTACACAAAATCAAGTTGTTAACAACTCTGCTTAAGGACGTGCTCTTAACACTGGAGTTAACAAGGCTCGTGCCAACAACAATGCAGTTATAAACAACTAGGATTTTACATTTCGATTTCTTTTGTTATCCAAGACTCATGTACATTTTTCAGTTAGTTTGTAATGATATCAGTTTTCCTATATCAAATTGCAAATTGACATGCTTGTTCTTCATATATGTGTAATGTGCGACTATATACCAAAACGCGGAGTTCTCATTCTTATATCGAATAAATCACGTAATACATCCCATTTATGATCGCACATTCTTTACCAAACCTATGAACCCGTCTATCCGTGAAACACGTACAGTCTTATCGGCTAGTGGAAAACACGTAAGACGCACACATTATTTTAATTGTTGAAACAAAGCATCTTTCTTTGACGATGTCTATAATTTGCCACTTGGCAAGATGAACTATGCAGACTATGCAATGAGTTAAGTGATTATGGGTGCAAACATAATTATGAAATTCGATGCATGGAAATCATAGTGAGTCTTGTTGAGTGTGATGATATAAAAGATAGAGTGATTAGATAACGAGACGATTGTAATACAGTAAGAACATGGTGGATACGCCGCTGGTACTTCCTATATATAAGTGTTCTTATTGTATTATCTGTCGTAGCGTTATCCAAATCACTTGAGGATTTTATGTTATCCCAGATCCATATGTGTTAACTTAAACAAGAATCAAAATCCATCTACATTCATTTCCGTTTCTGATGAAGTGTCCATTGAGGAAAAATGAACTAGCTACTCATTTTTCGCTTCTGAAGAGATATCCATTGGGAAATGAATAATCCATTCAAATTCCACATTCATTTTCGTTTCTAATGAAGTATCCATCGAGGAAAATGAACTATCCATTCATTTTCGCTTCTGAAGAAATATCCATTTGGGAAAATGAATAAATTCATTCCGCTTCTGATGAAGTATCCATTGAGGAAAATGAATTATCCATTCATTTTCGCTTCTGAAGAAATACCCATTGGGGAATGAATAATCTAGTCCTGATCCTTTCATTTCCACTTCTGACAAATTATCCATTGAGGAAAATGAATTATCCATTCATTTCGCTACCGAAGAAATATCCACCGGGGAAATGAATAATCTATACAATAATCCTTCATTTACACTTCTGACGAAGTATCCATTGAGGAAAATGAATTATCCATTCATTTTTGTTTCCGAAGAAATATCCATCGGGGAAATGAATAATCTATAAAATAATCCTTCATTTCCACTTCTGACGAAGTATCCATTGAGGAAAATGAATTATCCATTTATTTTCGCTTCCGAAGAAATATCCATCAGGGAAATGAATTGTGAGTACATATGTCTATCGCTTCGTTCAATCACGTATCGTAGCTGAAACAGATGTCACAAGACTGGTGCTGTAAAGATAAAGGTTGGAGAGCTTAGAAGCCCATCCGAACGGATGGACTTTGAGTCCATTCGGACGAATGGCATTTACTTACCCGGATCATGTTATTGATTTTTTTAGTCCATCCGTCCGGATGGAGCCTATCCGTTAGCATGGTCATCCGGATGGAGGATGCCTATAAATAGATGTCCAGGGTCTTGTCATTTGTATCTTTTGGGTAACTTTGAGGCGAAGCTCTGCCCGTTTGTTTTCACGGTGTAAACATTGTCAAATCAGTAAAGGAATACAGTTATATTTATATCTTCGTCTTCTGTCCACGTACGTGATTAGATTCCGCACATATCACATGTCGCTTCGCATTCAATGGTCAAGAATTCAATCCGATCCTGAATTCACAAGTGGTATCAGGCAAGGTGTTTGAGGGCACGGATTAGAGACACAAAGATCAGGCTTATTCTTCAGTTTCAGAGCAGAAATCATCATTTTCTACCTTATATCTTCTTCTACTCATCTTAATTTTTCAGTTTTAACTCAAATCTCAGATTTAACAAGATTTTATGGTTAAAATTGGCTAGATTTTTAATATGTTGAGCGAAAATCAGTTTTAACAATCCCTACAAAGTTTCAAATCAAAATTCAAACAAAATCATACTTAAATTTGTCAAAATCATGAATTTTGAAAATGAAATTGCTGACATCATCATCCATCCGGACGGATAGGGTTCTCCATCCAGACGGATAGACTTCCAGAAGTGTGTTTGTTCATATTTTTGTTCATTCGAAAACAGCCCACCCGGACAAGTCCATCCGGACATTTGCCATTCGGACTAGTAATTGTTTTGTGAAGTTTTTCAAATTTGATCAAGTGTTTGATTGTGTTTTGCAGATTATCATGGCTGAAGAGTTTTATAACATGTTCTACAAAGCTTATACTTCAGAGTGTTCCGAAACATCAACTGTTGCTCCAAAAAGCATTTCGAAAGTTATAATTGAAAATATGAATCATGATAATTTTTATGGAACTAACTCAAAACCACCAAAACTTGACAGTACTGAATATTACACTTGGTGGAAAGAAAGATTTATTAACTGGACAAAAGCTTATACGCATGAGAGTTGGTTTGTATGGAATTTGGGTATAGCAGACCGGTAAATGATAAAAATGAAGCAATTCCTCTTAAAAGTTTATCAGTTGACGACAAAAAGAATTTTTCGTATGAACAAAGAATGATTGCTTTAATCCAACAGTCGATCAGAGATGACATATTTGCATTACTTAATCATGATGGATCATCAAAATCTGTGTGGGAAGCATTAAGAGTGAAAGCTGAGGGTGGAAAGCAGATTAAAAAGAATAAAACATCATTGCTTAAAAAGGAGTTTGATTTATTTGATGGTATAAAAGGTGAATCTATGAGACAAATGATTGAGAGGTTTTGTCACCTTAAAATTGAGCTTGATAGGTTTGGAATAATCAAAACACGTGAAGAAATCATTGAAAAAATTATCGAAGCGTTACCACGTGCTGATCATTGGCAAACATTTGTGTTTATTTTGAAAAATGATGTGTTGTTTGATGAAATTACTTTGGATGCATTGATCGAGAAAATTGAGATTCATGATCTTGAACCGCAGAAACAAAGCAAAATGAGCAACTCTTCGTATTAGCAGAATGTGGGTCTTTACTATAGGGGAAATGTACCTTCAGTGCAGACTAGTCAGTCACCAAAAAAATTGGTACAACTTTCAATGTAGAAAAGTCGACAGACTCGCAGAAAAGCTCATCAAGTTACAATCCAGGTTATCATTCATCTTCAACAGCTTCAAATGTAGAAGAACCTGAAGAGATTCATTGTAACATTGCTTTAAAGTTGAAAAATTCTCTGAAAATGAGTATTAATTCTGCTAAACAACAAATGAGTTTCTTAGTATCGATTCTAGAGTCGTATGAGAGCTTAGTGGCTGGGAGAATTGGAAACCCCGAAATGAAAAAAGAAGATTATGACCAAATAGACCTAGAGGAGATGGAACTCGTCGATATCAGATGGTGTTTAGCTAGTGGAATTAAAAGAGCCCAACGGTTCTTGGAGATAACAGGAAAGCAATGTCTTAAAGGTTCAAACACAAAGCTAGGATTTGATAAGTCAAAGGTTACATGCTTTCGATGCAAGCAGAAAGGTCATTTCAAACGAGAGTGTGTCAACTAGGAAGTAATTGATCATGCAAATCCGTTTCATGATGACTTTTATAAGAAAGCTATTTATCATCGAAATAGTGATCAATCGTCAAAAGTCAGATCAAAAGTAGATTGCTAAAGGGTCATCTAAAGAAAAGAAACAAGGTATACTGACGATTCGTGAGGCTAGTTCTATAAAAGATACGGTTCAAGAAGGTGAAGGATTCAACTGGAGTAAATATATACCGAATGAAGACAAAAGAGCGTTTGTTGCTGAGGTGAAGGAGAGAACAAAAGAAGAGATTCTGAAAGAGAAAACATACAGAGAAAGATGTATTGTAGATTACAGAATCGAAGAAATGGAGAAAGAGTTTGAAGAAGCTAGGAACTATCGAAGATGGGACAAGAAAAGAGAGTGTTACATCAACAGCAAAGGAGAACCAGTTGTCCATCCAAGCAAAGTGGTGTATAACGATGTTCTTGCTGTAATCCCTCTATCTGGCGAATACTATTCAAATGTTGAAAAAGATAAAAATTATGCTAAAAAACTGGATAAGATCATCAGGAGTGTCATGACCGCAAGTCTAAGACAAAGAGATGAAAAGAGGATGAAGAAGAATGTTGAAAATTTGGTTGATGAATTGAAGAAGGTTGCAGAAGAAAAAGATGAAGAGATGAAAGAAGAACAGAAGCCAACAAAAGAAGCTGTTACTGAAAAACAGCAGAATGAAGAGAATCTGAAGAAGAAAGAAAAAGCTGATATTAAGTTGGAAAAGATAGTTGGTGTGGTTGATGCTGGTGAAGAGGTTACTAAGGAACAGCAGGAGAAAGAAGCTGATCAGAAGCTGACCGCAAAAAAAGCCGAGGTGCCAACTACTAAGGTAAATATTTCAACTGAATCATCTGAAGTATTAAATAAAACTGCTGAACAGTGCAAGAAATGCATGGAAACGTGCAGTGCTTGTACTAAAGAAGATGAAAAATTCAGAACAAGAGATATGGAGTTTACTAAAATTGAAAAGGTTTTCAAAGATAAATTTAAAGAAATGTTTGAAAATGAAAAGATGTTAAAAGATAATGATGAAAACTTAACACAAAAATGTAAAGTTTTAGAAAAAGAAAATGAAGTTTTGAAAGAAAAGTGTTCAGCAATGACAGAAGAGTGTTTGCAAAAAGAAAATTCGTTTCAAGAAATGAAAAAAGAATATGATTCAATAAAACTTGCATATCATATTACAAAAGAATCATATGAAGATGTGAAGAGTAAAATGAAACTTGTTCAATCAAGATTGAAACATTGTTCTGAAACATCTGATACGCTTAAACGACATTATGAAATAAAACAACATGTTGTAAATTCTTATATTGAAGATGTTGCTAAGCTTAAACGTAAAATAGCTGATTTAGAATAAGATAATAACAAGTTGCACAGTTATCATGCTTCATCATATGTTCTTGAACGAATTTTCAACATAAAACCGGATGATAACGATTTTTAGAAAAACAAGAAAGGAAGTGGCTCGGAATATCATCAGGTTCCACCATCGTTTGAGGAAAAATTCACATTCTATGATGACGAGAAGGTGGAAAAAACTTTCAACATGGTTGATCAATTTCCAGATAATATTGACGTAACCTATTCCAAATCTGATAATTCTAGTGATTCAGAGGTGGTAAGTAAGGTCGTTGAAAGTGTTTTACAAGATGATTCTACCAAAATAGATAAGTCTGAGTCACAAGATGAAAATGAGGGAAGTTTTCATGAGAGTTATCTTAAAAATTCAAAATCTGAGAGAGATACAAATGATGATTCAAAATGATTGGTTTATACCATAATTGGATGGGACAAATTATTCTCAGATATTGAAGTCCCGATTCAAAATGTGATTTCGGAAAAGACTGATAAAGTGTTTAAATTGGTAGAAATTGAGAAAACTGAAATTTCAAAATTTGCTAGAAAGAGCAAGAACTTTTTTTATAACAAACCTAGTTACAAAAAGAAAAACATGAGGGCTGGGTTGGGTTATAAAAAAGAAACAAAATCAAAAGAAACGAGCTAAAAAGCAAAATGTTTCGAAAAAGACAAATTTTGTTCAGGGAACAAGGTCAGAGGAAGAGAAAGAACTCCAATTTAGACGGTAGTCTAATGAAGAGTTCTATGCTCAAAAGAAGAAACAACAACAACAGGTCAGAGATGTTTCAAAGAAAACATTTTTTAAAGGTGATCAAACAGGACACATTAGTTGCAAATGTCCAAATCCGAAACCTGTTGATGTTGAACAAAAGAAACAGCAAACTAAGGCTATTAAACAGAAGTCAATCAAGTTTGAATCACAACAAACTTGGAAACCGAAATCTGAAACACCCAGAGTTGAGTCTAAACTGATTTGGAAACAAAAGTTGATTTTCAAAAGCAAAAACAAACTTGTGAACCAAAAACATCCAAGTTTGAACCAAAACAAATCTGGAAACCAAAAATTGATCCAAGATTTTATCAAAGACAAGTTTCAAAAGATCAAATTTGGGTGGAAAAGAAAACAGACTTCTGTGAGTGATAATAAAAATGAAAATGCTTTTGAAAAGAATGAAAGGAACTATCCAGTTTTATCTGGAAAGATAAACATTCAGCTACCTGAGTCAAAACAGGCTTGGGTTGCTTTGTTCAAGTGATTGAATTAGTTGAATGTGCAGGTGCTCCAGATAGAGGCTGATTATCAGAATGAACAAAGGAGCAGCCTGGCACCGGAGGAGGCTGGTGGTCCCTGCAACTGAAATCATGGAGTTTGTTCGTATCTGTACGTAAGTAAACCCTATTTCTAAAACCCTAAAAATCTAAAATTAAAAAAAAAAACCAAAAATATGTTTTTTTTATTCTGTCAAAAATTGAAAAATGAAAAAAATATGTTGATTGAATATACCGAAACCCTCACGGCTGAACAAACATGATTATTTCACAATTGAAAATGGTTTTAACATTGTTAAAAATCAATGTTTTGTAAATCATTGGGGTACTTTCTGCAAAACAGAGCATGCGAAGCAGAAAATGGATGGCGAGATGAAGCTATCCGTATCGGTTATCAAAATTTTCTTCAATGTTTTGAATTTTAGGGGGAGTAAGAAGTTTTCAGAAAATACAAAAACATTTGAAAATTTGAAAAATCCAAAAACAATAGAAAATGAAAAAGAGTTTTTATGTAAAAAGAGGAAATGATAGTACATCAGTAGACAATCATAGTACGCTAAAGAAATGGAAAGTTAAATGTGATAAACGGTCTCATTGATGATATGCCAATACGTTTTTACATGCTTAGTAGATTGATTTCGAGATATAAACCTAAATATCAATATACTTACTTATATCGTGGGGAACATCTCTCGAATATATGGGTAACCCCCGAAATCTTGTTTGAGAGATTGCCTAATTCTGAGATACTAGGTCTTTATACTGTTTGATATCTGGGGTATTATACCTGGTGTCACACCCCGACCACGTAAGACAACAAAATGTGGCGGAAACGTCGGGGAGTGTTGTAACAGAATCATTGTTTCAAAACACACGGAAATTTGAAGTTTCTTTGCTAACTTTGTTTTTACATATGTTTCAGGTGTTGTTGAATGAGAGTGTCAGATATGTAAAAACAAACAAAGCATGCATCCTAGCAATCAACCTCATTACATGTTGCAATACTTAATTAAAAACATTGTTTTGAAAAGTATAGTATTGCGACATAATTAACCAACTCAAATCAAGTTGGTTATAATTTATAAAATCTCGTAGCCATGATTCTTAACCCCAAAACATTTATTTAATTAAATCAAAATGTAAAACATCTTGCAAAAACTCGTTAATAAAACTCGTATATAAAACTCGTATGGTTTATATTATCCAGAAAACATCATTATGTGACATCGTTTCGGAATCGTTTACCCAAGTGAACTAAATAACGCCACGACATGTAATATGATGAAAACACTTATATATAAGAAGTACCAGCGGCGTATCTACCATGTTTTCATCACATTACACCCGTCCCGTTATCTAAACACTAACCAAAAACCAATCGTTTACCCAAATCGTTTAACTCGTTAAAAATCGCTTCAGTCGTTTAAATCATTCTCGTTTTAAATTGTGAAAACTACTTTTGGTCGTCTCGCTAATAACATCCAAACCTTCGTGACTCGACTATCTCAAAACTCGCATTAATAAACCACCAAAGGGTAAATTAACAATCACAGATTCAGTCGTTACCCACCTAACCCACACATAACCATGGGTGCAGTTTGATAACGGGATTTGTCAGATCCTATGCTACCATAACCTAATTGTAACGCCCCAAAACCCGAACGTTTAACTCACTAATGAGATTTCATGGAATACGAGATAAAATGTGACCAATATGTTATTTAACTTGGTCACAATACAAGTTAGATAATAGTAGTAAAGTTTGTGACTAAGCAATTACCACACTAAACTCAAGGGGCTAAAGGTGACAGGTTAAGAAAGCTAGATGAATAAAAATGAAATAAGGATTTAAAACACACACACACATCAGGTGTGTGTGTGTGTGTGTGTGTGTGTTCGACGCCCAGAGCAGAGAAGAAGGGGAAACCCTTCTAACCACAGAAATCCAGCCAATTGAAGCCCTAATCGTGACTGAATCTCATGCATGTCAATGATTTCTTGATCATCTAGGCCTATTAAAGCTTAAGGTAAGAAGAATTTGATAGTTTGATGATTTTGAATATGTAGGGTTTCAAGAAATTCCATGTGTTTATATGAAATTGGTATGATATTGAACTAAGATCACCATCTAGAACATTATGAATGCTTGAAATCGATTAAATCAATGTTGGGAGTGAAAACCCACTTAGAGTAGAATGAATATGAGTTGTAAAGTGTGAAATTGGATGAGGGAATGTATGATGATTGTTTATAATAATAAATTGTTAGTTAGAGCTGAATTAGAAAAGAAGTTATGTGAAATTCTATTGAATATTGATGTTCTTGATGATATTGATATGGATTGGTCATGTTATGCAAATGATACTTGTACACTATGCTTAATTAACGGTACGCCCACCAAGTGTATGATGAAATGCCTAAGTGATGATTTTAGATGAATTGTGTATAATGATGGATGGAAAAGTATAGAATGTAACAATGAAGTGATAAACGATAGGTTAACATGAAATATGCGTTTTGATTGAAATACATATGGGTTTTTAATTGACAAAACAACTTTAATAAAAGGTATGCTTAGAAGTTGAACTTCGTACTTAAATGATGTGGTAAACGTCATGTGTTGGTCTAGAGGTTTAATGGTGAATTGATATGGATGTGCACTAAAGGTAGAGTGATTTATTAGTAAAGAAGGATGTTAAGATTACGTTAAATTGTTAACTTGAATATGGTTGACAATTGCAAGATTATAAAAGTCATATGGGACGTAGTTAGATCAATGTATGAATGTGTAATGACATGATAAATTATATAAGCTTGAAAAGATATGACTTTGAGTATATGCTTTATGTTTGTTAGAAATTGACTAATGAAGGTTAAATGTTGAGCATAGGATTAATGTGATTGAGGTTATGTGTGGTCTTGTATGCTAACAAGGATATTAATGTATTGACATGTAAGGATAAATAACATATCTACGGACTCAAGCACGGAGGCTAACGGGTCAAAAGTAAGCATGGAACCTATGCTTGAACTTGGTCGCTCAAGGTAAGTGATTTCCGTAATCACTTCTTAGTTTGTTTAAGTAATATAATGTTTTAATTATTAAGTTCATGTGAAGTTGAGGTCAAATCAATAGATTATTTTGATAAATGCATGAACGGGTCGAATAATTCGTAGATGAATAACAAGTCAAACACGTATAAGTTTAGAAATTCCTTAACTCGGATGTTGGATTTCAAGTTCACATGATAGAATATTAATTTACAATCATGTAGGAAGAAACGTGACGCAAAACGGATGAAAAATGAGAGAGTTATGTCCGTTTCGGTAAGAATTAATGGCTAGGAAAAGTGCAGAGTTGACACGGCCGGGTGGTGAGCTGACACGGCCAGGTGAAGGTTCTGTCAAAAATATTATTTATGTGATTTATGCATCGTAGGCTTCGGAATATTATCCGTGGACTACGGTGGGCCTCCCAAACATGATTTCGAGTGTTCCCTTGACAATTATAAGTTGTAATTCCAAGTTTAAGCCTCATGTCATTTATATAAGAGTATGATAGAAGTATGTAATGAAGTTGGACATGTATTGCATGTAAATGGTATACAAGAATGCGTACGGAACACGTAGGTGTGAATACATGATTGTAGATATGATTGAACGTATATTAGGTATGTAGATGTGTATGATTGTAAGTAGGTATGTGTGCAAGTATGTGCAAATGCATGATTTGGATGCATTTGAAAATTAACGTTACTAATAATGCCCTTGAGTTTGGGATGTAAGTTAATTAGATGCATTTAAATGGTTGGCGTCCTTTTTACGAAGATGTAGTACTTGAATATGTTGAGATTACGGGTTTGCTAACCAAGTTATTATTGAGTATGTTTGAAAGTGCAGGTTTATGAATGTCGGACATTTCGAAGTGTTGATATAGTAATGAAACGGTTGAATGTTGAAAGAATAATCGGGTTGAAGTAACTTTTGCGGTTAGAATATGCTATGGACGTTTTAGTTTATACAATATTTTATGCTTGGTCGTCATCATCTACTAACGGGTTAGTTGTATGAAAATATATGTCTTACCCATTTAATTGGGTAATTGGATGCGTAAGAGAAATGAAAGTACCTACACAAATGGAACTAAAATGACGGTTTTATAAGCAAATAAGTAAAATGACTAACTTTTTAAAGCTTTGTTGTTGAATGTAGGTATATCCTCAATTTAGGCGACTTGGAGAATCGGAGCGAGCGCGTGATTATGTTATGTCATACCAAACGCTTCCGCTAGCTTGTTCAAATGTTTTTGGTCCAAAACTTGTTGTATTGGTTCTTAGTAGTATTTTGTCGAACGAGTCGTAGAATTTCATCTAGTCTGATTATGTATAAAACAGGGGTACGCTCGTTTTATGGACGGGTCATGCCCAAATTTTGTAAAATTATATATTAAAGTTGTTATTTGAAGTCTTTAAATTACTCTGGTAAGAAATTTTATAAAGACGGAAAAGCGGTCCTTACAAGGGTATCAGAGCCAAGGTTTGAGGGATTCGAGCATAAGATGTGATGCTTGAACTCAAACCGATGGCTCGTTCAAAAGTGTGCTCGCTCCAAGATCGCCAATGAGGTAACAATTTAAATTTTTGGTAAGTACGGGTATGTGTAATGTGCTTATGATGTAAATATTAAGTTAAATAAGTGAAGGGATAATTATGGGGGGCGAAACGATGAGTTCTGGGGATCACACGACTGGAAACAGACCAGAAAAGGATTAAAACATGTAAAATAAAATTCAGCAGCGGAATAACAAACGGCGGGCCGTCGCCGACGGCCTGACACCCGTCGCCGACGCCCCTGACTGCCGACGCCTTACTTAACTGTCTACGGACATAGTGGCCGACGCCACGTTAGGAAGCCCGTCGCTGACGGGGTGTGTTGCCGTCGCCGACGGGTTGTGGAAACCGATTCTGCTGAGAATTTTTATTTTGTTTTGCTTTTCATATTTTGAGTTTCCAAATAGTCCAAAGGTCTATTGAAAGTTAGTTTAGGGTCTATATAAGGCCTAAAAGAATTATGTGACCACGACTAGTGGATAAGATAGACGGAATATGCTATTCATTTATTAATATGCTATTCATAAGGCCAAGAGCATGCAGGTTATGTGAAGGGTAAGCACAATTGTTCGGAAGGGATGATCCGTGAACGCGGTCTAGGACCGGCATCAAGGCAAGTAATAAGACGAATTGACCCCTGGTACGTAAACTCAACGCGTGGATGTATGAAATGGTATAATTAGGCAAGTGAAAGAAGATTCTAAATGAATATAATAACGACATGGTAAAGAAGTTTTAAAAATGTATCACGTGTCGAAACTTAATTCTTCGGACATAATGTGGCGATTAAGCGAAGGCACGAAACTAGTACGTGGATTGTGTGCCTGGCCAGTACACAAGAAACGTATGACGTTCGTGAGACCGCGATAATTGTTACAGGTATGTCCGTTAGAATTGGGTAGCAGGTGGGTGTATGAATGAAATGTTTGAATCCGCGAGACGGATTCAAAGAATGAAAGATATGAATGCAGTGCTTGAATCCGCGAGACGGATTCAAGGAATGAAAGGCATGAATGAAATATTTGAATCCGCGAGACCGATTCAAAGAATGAAAGATATGAATGCAATGCTTGAATCCGGATTCAAGGAATGAAAGGCATGAATGAAATGTTTGAATCCGCGAGACGGATTCAAAGAATGAAAGATATGAATGCAATGCTTGAATCCGCAAGACGGATTCAAGGAATGAAAGGCATGAATGAAATGTTTGAATCCGCGAGACGGATTCAAAGAATGAAAGATGTGAATGCAATGTTTGAATCCGCGAGACGGATTCAAAACATAGAAGGTACGAAAGGTATGAATAATGTGTTCGAATCCACGAAACAAATTTAAGATATAAAAGACGGAACTAGTCTACATAAGAAGAAGTCGATAGCTTGACCACGTTTGCGTCAAACAAGTCATATAAGTAAATGTAAAGCAAATGAACAAAAGAATGATAGGAATGAAAATATCCGAATGTGTAAGTAATTACGGACCAAACAAGTAAATATTCCTTAAGTGATATGATTCAAATTATGTTTGAACTTTCATATATATATATATATATATATATATATATATGAATATATTTATGCAAATGCGTTGCATGCAAGAATGGTCGAAAGGATAAATGGGTCATACGGGTCAGATGGCGATCGCCATTTGAACTCGGTAGTTAATGTTTTGATATGTTACGTTTTGTACTCATAGGTGGGCTTGATGAATGGACACGCAATGTCACCAATCGGGAAGGAATGGTCACCGTAAGATAAAGATAACGAATCAATGGAATCTACTTCTGTTAGGTATGTATAAAAAGAGTTGTAACTTTAATAGGAGGTTATGACTCGACTAGAGATGGATGTGTTAGAATAGAATGTATATATACAAACCATAATGCAAAATGTGGAGTGATTTTCAAAAGGTTCGTAATGATCGTTGGGTGGTACTGAACTTGACTGATCGTAACTGTGGAAATTCTGATAGAATGTAAGAGACGGAAGGTATCGTTAAGAAATACTAACCTTGATGCTCGGCTTGTTGGCCATGTCCATTTGAACAAGACATTGTAGAAAAGATACGCATGGCATGAATAACAATAGTAACCATGGAAATAATGCTTAGTTTTCGTGTTAAGTACGGATAAGTAAGTTTAAGAAGGGTGATTTTGGTTGTAACAATAAGTCTTTTGAATGAATATAAATGCGTATG
Source organism: Helianthus tuberosus (assembly GCA_030545235.1). Taxonomy (NCBI): domain Eukaryota; kingdom Viridiplantae; phylum Streptophyta; class Magnoliopsida; order Asterales; family Asteraceae; genus Helianthus; species Helianthus tuberosus. Next base: position 107,060,307 of record CM060430.1, on the reverse strand, counting down.
ATAATATATCAACCCCTCCTATGAGCTTAAGGGTAATAAGAAGTAAAGATAGAAATGGAATGTTTAGGAAGGCTCATAGTGAACAAAATGAAAGATTGCATATGATGTATGAGTAGAATAAAATAAATCGATTTATTTCGATTAGTAAATATATGAATGTAATATGCTTAAATAGGATGTTAGAAACAAGACATAGACTTAGTTTGTATGATTAATAACTGTATACACTTGGAATAAATTCGATGAATGAAGCGCTAGTGATGGTATGTGCTAGGAGCTAGCATTATAAAGTGAAGACGACACTAATAAGAGCTCTGGATCAGATTCTGACTTTAATACGATTATGAAAGTAATTCACTTGATTTAAGATGATAGGGTCAATGCGTACGATTATAATTATTCATGAATAAGACTTTTGCAAAGACCCCGAGTGAATCATGTGGTAGTGTGCCTAGTGAATGAGTACAATAGAAGGGTAAGAGTAGGAATGAGAAAGGTTTCGGGGACGAAACCTCCTTTAAGGAGGGTAGACTTGTAACGCCCCAAAACCCGAACGTTTAACTCACTAATGAGATTTCATGGAATACGAGATAAAATGTGACCAATATGTTATTTAACTTGGTCACAATACAAGTTAGATAATAGTAGTAAAGTTTGTGACTAAGCAATTACCACACTAAACTCAAGGGACTAAAGGTGACAGGTTAAGAAAGCTAGATGAATAAAAATGAAATAAGGATTTAAAACACACACACACATCAGGTGTGTGTGTGTGTGTGTTCGATGCCCAGAGCAGAGAAGAAGGGGAAACCCTTCTAACCACAAAAATCCAGCCAATTGAAGCCCTAATCGTGACTGAATCTCATGCATGTCAATGATTTCTTGATCATCTAGGCCTATTAAAGCTTAAGGTAAGAAGAATTTGATAGTTTGATGATTTTGAATATGTAGGGTTTCAAGAAATTCCATGTGTTTATATGAAATTGGTATGATATTGAACTAAGATCACCATCTAGAACATTATGAATGCTTGAAATCGATTAAATCAATGTTGGGAGTGAAAACCCACTTAGAGTAGGATGAATATGAGTTGTAAAGTGTGAAATTGGATGAGGGAATGTATGATGATTGTTTATAATAATAAATTGTTAGTTAGAGCTGAATTAGAAAAGAAGTTATGTGAAATTCTATTGAATATTGATGTTCTTGATGATATTGATATGGATTGGTCATGTTATGCAAATGATACTTGTACACTATGCTTAATTAACGGTACGCCCACCAAGTGTATGATGAAATGCCTAAGTGATGATTTTAGATGAATTGTGTATAATGATGGATGGAAAAGTATAGAATGTAACAATGAAGTGATAAACGATAGGTTAACATGAAATATGCGTTTTGATTGAAATACATATGGGTTTTTAATTGACAAAACAACTTTAATAAAAGGTATGCTTAGAAGTTGAACTTCGTACTTAAATGATGTGGTAAACGTCATGTGTTGGTCTAGAGGTTTAATGGTGAATTGATATGGATGTGCACTAAAGGTAGAGTGATTTATTAGTAAAGAAGGATGTTAAGATTACGTTAAATTGTTAACTTGAATATGGTTGACAATTGCAAGATTATAAAAGTTATATGGGACGTAGTTAGATCAATGTATGAATGTGTAATGACATGATAAATTATATAAGCTTGAAAAGATATGACTTTGAGTATATGCTTTATGTTTGTTAGAAATTGACTAATGAAGGTCAAATGTTGAGCATAGGATTAATGTGATTGAGGTTATGTGTGGTCTTGTATGCTAACAAGGATATTAATGTATTGACATGTAAGGATAAATAACATATCTACGGACTCAAGCACGGAGGCTAACGGGTCAAAAGTAAGCATGGAACCTATGCTTGAACTTGGTCGCTCAAGGTAAGTGATTTCCGTAATCACTTCTTAGTTTGTTTAAGTAATATAATGTTTTAATTATTAAGTTCATATGAAGTTGAGGTCAAATCAATAGATTATTTTGATAAATGCATGAACGGGTCGAATAATTCGTAGATGAATAACAAGCCGAACACGTATAAGTTAAGAAATTCCTTAACTCAGATGTTGGATTTCAAGTTCACATGATAGAATATTAATTTACAATCGTGTAGGAAGAAACGTGACGCAAAACGGATGAAAAATGAGAGAGTTATGTCCGTTTCGGTAAGAATTAATGGCTAGGAAAAGTGCAGAGTTGACACGGCCGGGTGGTGAGTTGACACGGCGGGGTGAAGGTTCTGTCAAAAATATTATTTATGTGATTTATGCATCGTAGGCTTCGGAATATTATCCGTGGACTATGGTGGGCCTCCCAAACATGATTTCGAGTGTTCCCTTGACGATTATATGTTGTAATTCCAAGTTTAAGCCACATGTAATTTATATAAGAGTATGATAGAAGTATGTAATGAAGTTGGACATGTATTGCATGTAAATGGTATACAAGAATGCGTACGGAACACATAGGTGTGAATACATGATTGTAGATATGATTGAACGTATATTAGGTATGTAGATGTGTATGATTGTAAGTAGGTATGTGTGCAAGTATGTGCAAATGCATGATTTGGATGCATTTGAAAATTAACGTTACTAATAATGCCCTTGAGTTTGGGATGTAAGTTAATTAGATGCATTTAAATGGTTGGCGTCCTTTTTACAAAGATGTAGTACTTGAATATGTTGAGATTACGGGTTTGCTAACCAAGTTATTATTGAGTATGTTTGAAAGTGCAGGTTTATGAATGTCGGACATTTCGAAGTGTTGATATAGTAATGAAACGGTTGAATGTTGAAAGAATAATCGGGTTGAATTAACTTTTGCGGTTAGAATATGCTATGGACGTTTTAGTTTATACAATATTTTATGCTTGGTCGTCATCATCTACTAACGGGTTAGTTGTATGAAAATATATGTCTTACCCATTTAATTGGGTAATCGGATGCGTAAGAGAAATGAAAGTACCTACACAAATGGAACTAAAATGACGGTTTTATAAGCAAATAAGTAAAATGACTAACTTTTTAAAGCTTTGTTGTTGAATGTAGGTATATCCTCAATTTAGGCGACTTGGAGAATCGGAGCGAGCGCGTGATTATGTTATGTCATACCAAACGCTTCCGCTAGCTTGTTCAAATGTTTTTGGTCCAAAACTTGTTGTATTGGTTCTTAGTAGTATTTTGTCGAACGAGTCGTAGAATTTCATCTATTCTGATTATGTATAAAATAGGGGTACGCTCGTTTTATGGACGGGTCATGCCCAAATTTTGTAAAATTATATATTAAAGTTGTTATTTGAAGTCTTTAAATTACTCTGGTAAGAAATTTTATAAAGACGGAAAATCGGTCCTTACACTAATACTGGTCGGTTCGGCCAAAACTAATGAATGTTATTCGTTATGTAATTACAACCAACAAGTTTATCCATATTATTGAAATCGTTATTAATTTAATATAAACCATTTTAATCATTTTCGAAACCATCGTTAAAAACATCAAAATCATTTAACGCATATGAATCACCACAAAACATTTGAAAACAGTAAAATAGGGGAAACTATGTACTCACATGAGAATGCTTAGAAGTCTTAAATAACAACCAAGCAAAGCTAGAGGGATCACGGAAATCAATCGGCACCTAATATAAGTAACTATGTAAATAAATCGGACCTAAATCGGAAGATCGGATAGGATGAGGTTTTGTAAACCAGATGAGTATTGGAACTCATATGACATGGTTTATCAAAGCCTACATACTAAATCGAAACCTAACCTAATTGCTTACGACCCATTACGATCCGTTTAGGTAGCTTACGCTACTTTAACGCGTCGTTCGCGTAAAACGCACTCGGACTGCCTAACTAGTCCTATGACAAGTATTATATGCCTTAATATTTCTATTAATGTTACCTAATTAGTTTAGATATAAAAATTTAGGTTACATATGCTTAAAACAAATTTATGCGTAAAAAGGGCATTTTGGTCATTTTCCTAAGGCATATAAATCACCTATCATACAACTAGCTAAACGAAGTGACCATAAGGTATAACCTCGGAAAGGTTATTCCCTATACAACTATGGTCACAAAACATGTTCGGTCGGATCCTAACGATTGACCAAACGGGTCGGGTTCGAAAGTCTAAGCGGTTGTTTAGACCGCTTATCTTACGACCCTATATAAGCACTAATCTCAAAGTGACGAGTTAAACATGTTAAAACATGTTTAACGAAGTTAGAAAACAAGTTTGATATCAAAACAAAAGGTTTTGATACCCAAGAATAGTTTGGTTGCAAAATACGCATGAATACGCATTTTGACCGAAACTATGACTCATCACTACACCTAATCAACGTGGTAATCAGTAGGTATAGTCAATGTTGTAGAAGGCGCTAGGCGCTAGTCGGGCGGTGAGGTACCGCCTAGGGATTAATCGGGATTAATAGGGATTAATCGGGATTAATCGGATTGGACTTTTATATATAATTTTACATTTTTTTTATAAATATGTAGTTAATTTTATACTTTTTATATATAATTTTACAAGTTTAGGAACCATATGTAAACTAGTGCAAGATAGAGGGGCTAAATATCAAAATACCCAAACTTAATATACCCTAATCAAGTCCACAAGTCCACAAGCCGCCTCTGCCTCTTCTCTTCTCCTTCGATTCATCAGACACAAGTCCACAAGGACCACAGGTCCACAACACATATCAATTTCGCTTCTTCTGGGTTGATTTTGAACAAGAGATACAGTTGCAGGTCTGATTTTGGTTCCAATTCGAGGTAAGAACTCATTCCACTCGATAGATTTGGTCCGACTTAGACCCATTATGATCCAATTTTGACCTTTATTTTGACCGACTAGTCCGATTTCATTCGATTTTTGACCGATTTTGACCGATTTCAGACGATTTTGACCGATTTTGACTTTTACCGCCTAATTTGACCGATTTGGGATAATCCGGGCGGTGGACCTCCGATCAGCGACTAGGCGCCGATTAATCGGCCGCCTAATCCGATTTCTACAACATTATACCCACAAGGGACTATAACCATCGTGATTACGCTCACGTTGCGAAGTTCAAACAAACTTCGTGTTGACCAAAGCTGGTCAAAGCAGAAAGTCAAACACAGTTTGACTTTCGTGCTTAAAAACGCATAAAAGCATGAAAGAAACTTACAACGGGTCCAAGATAGGAAGAACTTGATCTAAATACTCAGGTATGAAGCATAAAGCTTCAACTTAGAGCATAAAATTAGATCAAGGTGTGAGGAAAATGGAATGGGAGCTTGGGTATTTATAGATTTCGGAGAACCGTTAGGATCGTTTCTCGCATTTCGTGCCTTGATCTTGGCTCTCCACTTTGGCACATGGTTTTCAAAACCATGGGAATACTTAAAACCATCAAATTCCAGCCCATAGAGTGCCAAACCTTGGGTTAAAACCATCAAAACCTCAAAAATGGACCAAGTTCAATGTATTTGCCATAAATTTCAAAAATGGTCCCTGCACTTGTAAAACTTGATTTTTTGGCACTTTTAAGCCCCGTTAACCCCATTTTAATGCTCTAAAATGAAGTTAAAGTATAGGGAACTTGAAATGTGCTCAAAAATATCTCAGATGTCGGTTCGTTTGGTCGTACGGTGGCGTTGTTCGGTTAATTATGACGGAAATCGTAACGAACGCAAAAACGATCCAAATTACGCGACGAATGGAATTTTATCATGCCAATCACTAAAATAAAATATTTTAATGATTACATAAATTTTTGGATGTCCGGATATATTCAGAACGAAAGATATGCGCGAAAATGCAAACTTATGCACTTTTTGACGCTTTTAGTCCCTGTTGATCAATAAGTTTATTTTTGCGCACCAAACACTTCAAAGCCTATTTCTAAGCTATGTAAGGGATATTTAGGGCATGTTTAACTTATGATCATGTTCCGGAAGGTTTGTTATAGTACGAATCGGCATACTTTCGCAGTTTGTCGTATTTAGTCCCTGTAAGCGAATAAACTTGATTTCGACACACCAAACCCTCCAAAACTTATTTCTATGTTAGGTAAAGGTTATTTAAGGTATGTTAAGCCTATGTCACTGTTCCGGAGTGTTTTTCGCATTAAACTGATTACGTTTATGCACCAGTTCGCGTATAACTTTCCAGAAAGCGATTTAGAGCTCGAAATCGAACAAGAATTGATATGTGCAAACGATACACATATTTATACAAATCCCAAGTATGAAACACAACATTTCATTGATTTGGTATTTGTTTGATGGCCGTGGAGGCACAGATGCCACACCTGGTCTTCTGATATTGCAGAAGCAATGGCCTAGACTTCGTATAATACTTTATGCACTTTAAAAAGCTTCCCTCTGCATAAAAATTGAAAAATATCAAAAGATATGAATCAAGTGCAGTTGTAAAGAAGATCTCCAAGGGAGACACACCTAAAGTCGAGCCTTCATATCTTTGACTGAACGGTATTTCATACCTGAGCTCTCAAGGTCTCGCACTAACCCAGAGAACAGATATCGATACAGTATATTCACCTGTAAGACTGAATCTAGAGAATCTTGATACGGGAGTATATTCTGAAGTGGGACACGTGAATAAGTTTAAGTTCTTAAAACACTAATCTCGTATTAGTTGAACTTTGTGTGAAAATTTAAGTGGATCAGTATACTGACAATTTAAGTGAATCGTTTAGAACTTAAAGTGTTTATAGCTCAACGGTGCTAGTGATTTGTCATAAACTGATATGATCCTTTGACACAAACTCAAACAAAAATATTGTCTGTAAATATTTCTTTATTGATTTATATTTCAGAAAAATACAAAAAGATTTTGATTCACCGTTATTTTTGACAACCGATATCTGAGAGTTGAGTTTCAAAATCTAAGTATGTTGAACGTGTTTCTAAAAATAAACAAGTTCATTAATTTGAAACTTGAAGTTTTTAAATCGAAATAACAAAAACAGTTTGTGAGATCTCCAAGGTCATTAATTTGGACTTGGATGATTATATGTAAAGTTTTGGATACTTAAAACTGTCAAAATTTATAAAGTCATTTGATAGGGGGAGTGGAGTCAGGTAATCCTGGATGCTTACATATTGTTACATTTATGCAATAGAGCCAGGTCATCATTCCTGGGAAAACCTAAAAAGCTTTCACTGTCACATATTTGAAATGCTTCAGCTTATGTTTAAAGCTAGGTTTTCGATCTTAAAATTGTCAAATATCTTATAAAAGTTTGATATTTGCATATGTTAAGCCAGATTATGATCCCGATAGCTGAGTCTAAGGGAGAGTCTGAAGACGAGCTCCTCGCAAGGGGGAGCTTGTAACCGTAGAAACAGGTGACGATTCTAGCAGCTGAAAGCACAGAAGCTTAAAGCAAGGGGGAGCCTAAAGGAGGAGTTAAGCGAAAGGGGGAGCAGAGAGAGCAGAGTTAGAGTATAGAGGGAGTCTTTGGTTGCTGATAATGTCAAAGGCTTATAGAAGACTCAGAGAGAGAGACAGATGCTACGAGATTGACAGCAGCAATATCCAAGGGGGAGTCTGTGAGTGCATATGTCTATCGCTTGTGTCAATCTCGTATCATAGCTGAAATAGATATCACAAGATTGGTGCTGAAAAGATGAGCTTAGAAGCCCATCCGAAAGGATGGACTTTGAGTCCATTCAGACGGATGGAATTTACTCATCCGGATCATGTTATTGATTGTTATAGTTCATCTGTCCGGATGGAGCCCATCCGCTAGCATGGTCATCCGGATGGAGGATGCCTATAAATAGATGTCTAGGGTCTTGTCATTTGTATCTTTTGGGTAACTTTGAGGCGAAGCTCTGCCCGTTTGTTTTCACGGTGTAAACGTTGTCAAATCAGTAAAGGAAAACAGTTATATTTACATCTTCGTCTTCTGTCCACGTACGTGATTGGATTCCGAACATATCACGTGTCGCTTCGCATTCAATGGTCAAGAATTCAATCTGATCCTGAATTCACATGAATAATCTATACAATATTCCTTTATTTCCACTTCTGACGAAGTATCCATTGAGGAAAATGAATTATCCATTCATTTTCGCTTCTGAAGAAATATCCATTGGGAAATGAACAACTTATACATTCCTTCATTTTCACTTTTAACGAAATATCCATTGAGGAAAATGAATTATCCATTCATTTTTGCTTCCGAAGAAATATTCATCGGGGAAATGAATAACCTATTCAACAATCTTTCATTTCCACTTCTGGCGAAGAATCCATTGAGGAAAATTAATTATCCAATCATTTTCGCTTCCGAAGAAATAACAATTGGGAAATGAACAACTTATACATTCCTTCATTTCCACTTCTGACGAAGAATCCATTGAGGAAAATGAATTATCCTTTCATTTTCGCTTCTGAAGAATATCCACTAGGGAAATGAAACACAAATTCTTATAGAATCTTTCTAACTTAATAGTTAGATTCTTAAAGGGACATTTAAAGTACTATTTTTAAATCCTTGATTGGATTTCTAAGAATGCTTTACAAGACACTGAAACGAAGAGCCAAATCCTTACAAAATCTTTCTATCTTAATAGTTAGATTCTTAAAGGATACTCACAGTACTATTGGTTAATTTTGTTTTACCATTAATCAATCCCTCATTCCCACTTCCTGCATTGATCAAGGAAGTATCCACTAGGGGATGAGCATCTTAGTTATATCAGTCCATTCCCACTTCCTACAGAATTAAAGGTAGTACCCATTGGGGAATGATAAAGTTATTCCTTACGTGAAGATTCTTGATGGGTTATTCTATGCAAATAGATAAAACTCTAGATTCCATGCAAGACAATTGCTTGACACTATTGATACAAGCAGACTCCTACGAATAAATTTCAGGATGAAATTTCCTAAAGTAGGGGAGCCTGTGACAACTATGCCTTCATTTATCATTATACAAACCCAAACAATATCATAATTGATGAAACCTTGTGTTTTATTTACGGGATTGTATAATTATCCATAACAATTAAACAATATCAATCCATGTTCAATTTCGAGATCTTAAACCTTTTCTGGAAAGTTATACGTAAACTGTTACGTAAACGTAATCAGTTTAATATGACGTACGTTCCGAAACAGTTACATAAGTTAAACATACCTTAAATAACCTTAACATAACTTAGAAATAAGTTTTGGAGGGTTCAGTATGTGAAAAGTATGCTTATTTGATCACAGGGACTAAATGCGTCCAAACTGCGAAAGTATGCCAATTCGCGTATATTCTGCATTCAGACCATATACACACATTCAAAAATCTTGTAATCATTAAAATATTGTATTTTAGTGATGGGAATGCAAAAATACCATTCGTTACGTAATTCGGATCGTTTTCGCGTCCGTTATAACTTTCGTCATAATTAAGTGTAAAACGCACTCGTACAGCCAAACGAACCGACATCCATGTTATTTCCAAGCATATTTCAAGACCCCTATGCTTTAGCATACTTGTAAAGCCTTAAAATTGGGTTAACGAGGGTTAAATGCGTCGAAAACAAGCTTTACTTGCTGCAGGGACCTGTTTTACCAATTTGTGAAACCTGCCTTATTCTGGCTCACGGAGTGCGATAAGGGAGCTCCCTGGGTCACGGGGCACGAGGCAATGCAGCTGGAAGAATGTTCTTGTTAGATTCCAAGCTAGTTGCAACTTGTTTCCTAACATGGTTTTACAATCTTGTGGGTAATTTGAAGTGTCCTCCAAGGCTTTAGATCCTGTCCACACACTTGGAATGATCTTATTCTTCCTCGGTGACCACACAAACACTTGTCAAGATCTTATAATTCCTAATGAACTATAAATACCCCCCCCCCCATTTTACTTCATACTTGCTCATTCCTTTCTTTCTTCATCTATTGCTCTAAGTTGGAGTTGCTACCACTTGTGGATGCCTCCCATCCGAGCTTTCTTCATCCTAGAGCATAAGTAAGTGTTCTTACTAGTCTTGTTTATTTATTTTTAGCTTTTTCAAGCTAAAAGTCAAACAGTTTGACTACCGTTTGACTTTCGGTTTAAACCATGAATTGGTCAAATCAAAGTTCAATTGAACTTTGCAACGTGATCGTAAACACGGTGGTTATAATCCCTTGCGATTATACCTACTGATTACCACGTTTACTAGTCAAAGTGACAAGTCAAAGTTTTGGTCAAAATGCACAATTATGTACATTTTATAACAGAACTATCTTCGGGTATCAAAACACTTTGTTACTTTGTTTTGATACCAAATCAGTTTTCCAACTTAGTTAAACATGTTTTAACATGCTTAACTCGTCACTTCTAGTTTAGTGCTTATTTAGGGTCGTAAGTCGAGCGGTCTTGACCACCGCTTAGACTTTCGAAATCGACCCGTTTGGTCGATCCTAGGATCCGACCAAACACATATTTGTGACCATAGTTGTATAGGGAATAACCTACTGAGGTTATACCTTATGGTCACTTCGTTTGGTTAGTTATTTGATAAGTCGTTTATATGCCCTTTAAAAATGACCAAAATGCCCTTTTTGAGCATAAATTCATTTTAACCATATGTAACCAATCTTTTGACATCTAAATTGATATAATAACATTTTCAAACAAGTTTGGGCATATAAGACTTATCATAACTAATATCTAACCATCCGAACGCGTTTTTATGCAAACGACACGTTAAAGTAAACTACATTAACGGGTCAAAACGGGTCAAAAGCACTTAGGATTGCTTCCTAATCAGAATGTTAAGTTTATAATCATGCCATATGAGTTCCAATACTCATTTGATTTATATAACTTCATTCTATCCTATCCACCGATTAGTGTCCCGATTTATTTAACATAGTTATCCGATACTAGGTGCCACTTGATTCCTTGTTCCTTCAAGCATTGTTTGATCTTTAATACAAGACTTACGCAATCCTAAGTGAGTACATAGTCCTAGTCCCATCTTTTACGCTTTCTAAATGATTTGGGGAGAAACATATGTGCCTATTACTACTTTCCATGATTTTCAACGTTAGTACATAGACCCCTCTTTTAATGCTTTCAAATATTTTGGGGTGAAACACTTATGCCTATTATTACTTTCATGCTTTCATGACATATACATGCTATGTTCATCTAGTAAACATATAGTACATGATTTCAATTATGTTTTGTTTCGTATGTTGACTTAGCATGCCTAGCACATTGATTTCAAGATTACTTTTGCTGCATATGTTGACTTAGCATATCTAGCACATTGATTTAAATTGCATTTTTGCTTCGTATGTTGACTTAGCATGCCTAGCACATTGATTTTAAACATACTTTTGCTACATATGTTGACTTAGAATATTTAGCACATTGATTTCATGGACATTATACTTTGTATGTTAACTTAGCATACCAAGTACATGGTTTTTTAGAGACATTTTACATGACATGCTTACATTGATTATGACATTTGGTATGTTTAACGAGACAAGATACATTCATTAACATTGATCACCCCGACCGGTAGTATGTAATAGTACCATAGGATTGACAATCCCGTTCTCGCTTCCTAGGTTTGTTCGAAAGTGACTTTAGGGAACGACATAATCCGATGAACATTTTGATAAACTTTTGACTTGATAAAGGTTTATCCGAAAGTCGACAAGGCTTGAGTGTATACGATGAACAAACTTGATAAATGTTATTAACAATAAAAGCAATGGCATTCAAAACATAACTTTTGACTTAAACTTTTGTTTATTCAAATACATTGTTTTGTACCCGACATTTGGTTACACAAGACATTTGGTTATACATGACATTATTACATGTGGTTTAAGTAAAAGACTTTTTGCTTACCATACAATACAGTGGTTATTACTCGACATTTGTTATACAAGACATGGTTTATACATGACATCTTTATACAAGACATTGTTTATACATGACATTGATATACAAGACATTGTTTGTACATGACAATTGACATTGGTTTAAACAAGATATTATTTGGTGGGTATTGGTATGTGATTTAAATAACGAGACGTGTGTAATGTGATAAAAGCATGGTGGACACGCCACTGGTACTTCCTATATATAAGTGCTTTATTACATTACATATCGTGACGTTATCTAAACCACTTCGACAAAGACAAGACTTGACATTTTTAGACATGACATGACATTTTTATACAAGACACGACATCTTTTAGACAAGACATGATATTTTATTACAAGACATGACATATTTTAGACAATTTATTATCATTTGTTTATTTATTTAACCATGCATTATTTCTTTTAAATCGTTTGATTTTCACACTGATTTTTATATGATTTTCTAATAGAAAACATTTTTACAAAGGTTCATGACTACTTTTTAGTTAAACATTTCTTTTAACAAATCAAAGCCATGAATCCTCATCACAAAACCTATGTTATTCACATTCATTTTTATGCTGACGTACCTATTTTCACATATGTTTTAGGTGCTTATGTTGATTTTGAGCAATGCTTCACATAGGGCGGACTTAGGCCTTAATGACTTTAAAACCTACAAGACAATTGTTGTGTATTAATTGTATTCTCTAAGACAATATAATCAATTAATTCAATAATACAAAACTTTAAGTACCATGTGTTGTGAAACGATTTGTAACGTGACTCTCCAATGTTTTCGTCGCGTTTTGTTGTATATTACGCGATTGGGGTATTACAAAAATGACTAAGCAACCCTTAATATATAAAATTAATAATTAAAACATTAAACAAATTTAAAATAGTCAAGTGCACGGGGCCCACCCAAACCCCCTCACCCAATCAGCTTCTCCCGCCAACTTTGTGGGACCTACCCACAACAACCATCATCTTCAAACTCTGAACAACCTCCTCCACCATCGCCCAAGAATTTCGATCCCCACCTTTGACAACACCGTCAACCACTTCTGTGGGAGAAATACGGAAACTTGACCACCGTTTTCATTGCCCACATCTGTCTCCTTAAACCATCATTCAACACCACCACAACAATCCGAAAGAACATAGGTTATCGAGTTTACCATTATTGCTGGAAAATGATGATCTGAATACTATAACATTAGCCGGAATCTTAGTTGACCGGAGTTTACTGAGACCCATCAACCACGACCAGTCCGACGGTTCACCACTGTCCACAATCATCATCATCATTACCACTCCGACGGTTTAGTCGCCGGAAAACCATCATCATCCCCTTTCATCGTCGTCACCATCAACATAACCCATGACCACCATCGTCACCCGGCCCCTTCTTCCGTCGTCTATCTCTCTCTCTTTGATTCCTCCCTCTAACAGATCTCTTCAACTTTGTGGGTTTTAATTACATTGGGGGGTTTTACTTACAATGATGGAGGCGGCAATGTTATAGATGTTGCAAAACAGAAACAAATTCCCTTCAACCTAGTAGGTTTTAGTTACATTGTTTTATTATATATAGGTGGGACCATTGACTTTAATTAATTTCTTTCTTCTTGTTTTAATTTTTATTTTTTATAGTAAAGGTATTTTTGTAATTTTACACACATACTGAATAACTTAACCCTCATCTAATGTAGGGACTACCCGAGTAATAAGTGAGCAAACCATATGGAATAAACATGCTATTTTAAAAAGATGAGAACTAAAGGTGAAAAAATGGCAAAGCATAAAGACTATCCAGGCCATTAACTCTAAATAATTTGACCTATGGCATTCTGCGACTAAATCATAAAAGACCAAAAACATTTTTATATTAGCACTCGACAACTAAATCATAAAAGACCAAAAACATTTTTATATTAAACGTCGCATTCGACGACAAATCATAAAAGACCAAAAACATTTTTATATTAAACGTCGCATTCGACGACTAAATCATAAAAGACCAAAAACATTTTTATATAAAACGTGAAAAAAAAAATGTTAAAAGTCGACACGGTGCCCTCTGGTCTATTTCTCGGCAGTTTCATTCAATCATACCCACCATTATAAACTTATACACCTCCTTACACCCTTCTTCTTTACGGATATGAAGTTATTTCATGCTTACCTGCAGTTACTCATTTTCCTTTCACTAGCAGCAACATCAACTGCAGTTTCAACCTACGCCAAGAGAGGGTGCAACGATACATGCGGGGGCGTGATGATTCCATACCCTTTTGGAATCGGTGTGAATTGTTCTGTTAACCCATGGTACGTCGTTGAGTGCAAATCCTCGACGCCCTATCTATCTGCACTCAACCACATTGAAGTCTTGGGTGTAAGCTTAAGAAATCAAACAGTCACTGTTAGCATGCCAACGCTCTACTCTGGTTGCCAAAACTCTGTTCAGAATAGCAGCAAGGCCACCAGCTTTGATCTTAGTGGGAGCCCCTTCTTGTATTCGAAAATACGCAATAAGATTGTTTATGAGGGGTGTGGTGTTGCTTCTATGATGTATAATGGGAGTGTGGTCACAGGGTGTTCAACGGCTTGTCTCAATGTTACACATAGCGATAGAAACAACTGTTATGGAATCAGTTGTTGTGAAACCACAATTCCTAAGTTTCTCAAGTCGTACAGCATTCAACTGACCGGCTTGGAAGGGCAAGGGGCGAATGGCGGTTGTGGGTCTGCCCTCTTGGTGGATGCAACTTCATATGATCCTGTTTCTTTAAAGAATACCTCTTTTACTCCCGTATCACTTCTGTGGACTCTAACAGCCTCCGAGCAAGTATCTTGTTGTGATAAAACAGAACCACTTAATATTGAAGTGGATATGTTTAACGGTACTATAGTGAATTCACGAAAATGCAGCGGTGGAGACAACCCTTATTTAGTAGAGAACTGCAGTAGGGACCCTGGTATGTAATTCAATATACAGTATTTATTTGTTTAATTTGCTTCTTAAGATTTATGAATTTCGTTCTTCTAACATATACGTATTGTTTACTTGTTTATTCGGAGTAGACTCGTGTTATATCTATGTAGGTTCCTTCAATCAAAACCACCATTATATAATAGCAACCAACTTACATTTCTGCTATAATCCTTGTTTTTTTTTTTTTTTTTCATATTTTTTATATGAATATGAAGTTATTTCAAGGTTACCATCTACTCTTTTTCCTTTGAATAGAAAGACAAAAGTATGCCAAGACCGGGTGCAACGACAGATGTGGGAATGTGAGGATTCCTTACCCTTTTGGAATCGGTGCGAATTGTTCTATTAACGAATGGTACAGAGTTGATTGCAACTCCTCCACACCATATCTACCTGCACTCAAGAACCTGGAAGTCTTGAAAGTATACACTGAAAATCAAACGGTCATTGTTCGTACACGGAGGATATCTTCTTGCCAAAAGCCAGTTCGGAATAGCAGCCAGACAATGAACATCGATCTTGGCAGGAGCCCCTTTTACTTTTCCAACCAAAACAACAAATTAGTGTTTGAGGGGTGTGGTACTGCTTCTTTGATGGAGAATGGGAGTGTGCTCGCAGCGTGTTCCGCGGCCTGTGGCAGTGTTACACATAGCGGTAGAAACAACTGTTTTGGAATTGGTTGTTGTCAAATTGCAATCCCTAATGTTGTCAAGTCCTACAGCATTCACCTAACCGGCTTGGAAGAGGAAGATGGGCATTGTGGGTCTGCCTTCTTGGTGGATCCAACTTCATATGGAGAAGGATGGTTGCCTGTCAGGGATACCTCTTTTATTCCCATATCACTTATGTGGACTCTGAGAGAGACTGATCATGTAATTTGTTGTAATGGCGATGCCCCGGAAAGAAGGAGAGTGGATAGGTCTAATGGTACTTCAATGGATACTTGGCTATGCAATGGATGGTCTTACGGATCCCCTTATTTAATAGATGGATGTGCTTCAGGAGTTACTAGTTGTATGTAATTCAATATATTTTGGTTGGTAGGTTGTCTTGTTTGTTTGTTTGTTTTCTGACATGGAACTTCCTCTTATAGATGGTCCTGGTTCTGATACGGAAGAGTGTAGAAAGTGCCGTAGTAGGGGTGGTTTTTGTAAGCCTATCGACGACAAATATGACGTTGATGGTTCCCTTATCCATGCAAACTACACTTGTGTGGGAGAAAGAGAAAGAACTTCCCTAGGGGTAATACTAGGTAATGTCTTTTCTTTATTTCATTTTATTTTTAATGAAATGAAAGGGTTTAACCAAAATATTGATTCTATACCAAGATTCTATACCTAGTTAAAATAAATAGAGTTAATTACATAGCTCCTGTGGTTTGCACAAAATAACATACTTAGGTATTAATAGTTTAAAATCATCTTCTAGGGTATTAACTTTTTATTTTGTAACGTTTGAAGATATTAACTTCTAGGTTATTAACATAGTTAGTCCTTGTGGTTTTCAAAAAATAACATACTTAGGTACTAATAGAATGTGATTTTAAACATATAAATGACGTTAATACCTCCAAACGTTATAAAATGAAAAGTTAATACCATAGAATGTGATTTTAAACTATTAGTACCTAAGTATGTTAGTTTGTACAAACCATAGGGACTAACTATGTAATTAACTCAAATAAATAATAACAAGCAAATTATCTTTCAAAGGTTTTATAATGATTTTTTTTTAAAGTTGTTGTGCTGTTTGTACTTTTTTCCCACATTTTCACCAATCTAAATTGGGTCGCCATGTAATCAGTATTTCAACATATGCTATCATCTATGAACTTCTACGTTTAATCGGCAATATTTACTTATAATATAATTGCATTATTTGAAAACTTCAAAACAAATTAAAAAATAACTTGGGGAACTTAGATACCCTTTAGTCTACTTACTAACGAGTTACTTTATATTGACCTTTATTCAGGTGTTAGCATAAGTATTGGCGTACTTTTTCTTGTTGGGATGAGCTCTATATTATTCAAAGTGGTCAAAAACACAAAACAAAGGAGGCGAAGAAAGAGACTTTTTGAACGCAATGGTGGCCTACTTCTAAAACAACAAGAAGAAGCTGATCCGTCCTTAGTTGATAAAACCATACATTTCACATCACGTGAGTTGGAGAAGGCAACTGACAACTTCAACGAGAATAGGATTCTTGGCCGAGGAGGTCAAGGTACCGTCTACAAAGGGATGCTAGTAGATGGAAGGATTGTGGCAGTCAAGAAATCAAAAATTGTTGATGAAAGTCAGTTAGAGCAGTTCATTAATGAGGTTGTTGTTCTTTCACAAATCAATCATAGGAATGTGGTCAAACTATTGGGATGTTGCTTAGAGACAGAGGTTCCTTTGCTCGTTTCTGAATTCATTCCAAATGGTACTTTATACGATCGGCTTCACAAAAAGAGTGACGAGTTCCCACTCTCTCTAAATATGAGATTACAAATAGCTACAGAGGTTGCAGGAGCACTTGCTTACTTGCATTCAGCAACTTCCATTCCAATATACCATAGAGACATCAAAACCAATAACATACTCTTGGATGACAAATACAGAGCAAAAGTTTCTGATTTTGGGACTTCACGTTTGGTCTCAGTAGAGCAAACACATCTGACTACCTTAGTCAAAGGTACGTTCGGCTACCTTGATCCTGAGTATTTTCGATCGAGCCAATTCACTGAAAAGAGTGATGTTTATAGTTTTGGAGTTGTTTTGGTTGAATTATTAACCGGGGAAAAGCCGATTTCCCAAACCAGAATTGGTGAGAGGAAAAGTTTAGTTACACATTTTATGTTGGCTATGGAAGAAGAACAGGTTATGACTATATTTGATGCAATCGCTATTAAAGAGGGTACTAGGGAGGAGCTGATGACTGCAGCTAACTTAGCAATGCGATGCTTAAATATGAAGGGAATGTATAGACCAACAATGAAAGAAGTATCTGTAGAGTTAGAAACCATACGAACATCGCACATGCCCCCTACAGTTATATCGAATACTAGTCACATGATGTATGGGGAGGACTTCTCAATGATAACTTACGGAGAATCATCATCAACGTTCCCGAGTTTTAATGACAACATTACTCATTGATACAAAAGGGTCGGTCATTGTTTATTTTAAAATACATTTATGTTGTTATAAGTTTCAGTGCATGTAATAGATTAACTTGTCATAAAGAAAGGGTTATGTTTGGCAAGGAAAAGTACTTCTATTTTTCTAAAAACACATACCTACTTCCATTTTATGATGTGTGCAATATGTTTGGTGTCCGAGTCACACGTACACAAGTATTTAAGCAATTAAGTAGTCATTCATTCACAAGTTAATTAATAGAGGCAGGTAATCAAACTTGTTTTCATAAGAAACAGATTGTCTCTTATAAGTTGTAACTTAATTTTTCTGTTGGCCACTTATCTACTTGTAACTTTCGAATTAGAGATTCTGACAATCTATCTCCACAAATCGAATCCGAGTCAACACCCGCCTCTAAAAGAGATTCTGATTTTTCAATTTTGTCTCGCAAAATCGTTCATGAAAAGCTTTTCAACTTGAACTCTCTAATTGTTCCACATTTTAATCTCACCTTATAATTTTTTAACTTTTCTTTAGTTTTCCAACAATTCTTTAAATCTTTCTGTCTCCACCCATGCATTGAAGAACTGACCAAAAATGGCCATCGCCTCATGTAGAAGGATGGGTCAATGTTCCGAAATCTTTTCCTTGAAAATGACTCCTGCTAAGACCCCAGTAGCATTCCCAAAATCCATAGAAACCAAAATTCTATCCAAATTACTAAAATTAGTACCTTTTTATTACCAGCGATCATGAATTTTGAAACATCAAGAGGAACATCCACCAAGCTTGTCACAAATGGAGTTAGTAAACCCAATTGCCTAGATATTTGACACGTTAGACTATTTAACCTACAATCACCTGCAAGAAAGAAGTACTGCATAGAATCAAAAATCACACACATATCATATTCGATGTGATCAACACTCAAAGTTGTTCCCGCCAAAATTAGAGCTCAATTTGTTACCTAGCTTTGTGGAGGTAGTCACAATCATACTCGTGCCAAATTCCAAGAAAAGAAGTGGCGTGCGATGATTGTTGCCGATGAACATTGTCTATGAACATTGTCTAGTCACTACTAGAAAACTACATTTTTTCCTACAAAAGTTTCCTACAATTTTCCCACAACTTAATTTTTTTACAATTTTCCTACAATTTTTTGACAAAAAAGAAAAACAAAAAAAAAACCCAAAACTTTTCCACAAATTTCCTACAAAATTGCCACACAATAAGCATTTGTAGCAATTTCGTCACAAAAATTATAACCTTTTCGACAAAATTCCGACAAAAATTATAAAATATTATATAATTTGTAACTACAACAAAATAAATAATTTAAAAAATATAAAATATTAAATTTGTCAGAAATTTGTAGCAAATTTACACCAGTTGCTACAAATTTCCTACGAAAAAACTATTATTCAACATATTAAGAAGAAAACATAACTTAAAAAAATAAAATGTGAGATTTGTCGGAAAATTGTAGCAAACTGACACCAGTTGCTACAAGTTTCCTACAAACAAAAGTAATTTTATTTGTTATTTATCAATTTTAGAAAAATAGATAATTTTTAAAAATAAAATGATAAGTTTGTCGGAAATTTGTAGGAAATTGACAGCAGTTGCTACACATTTGCTACAAAAAAAGTTATTTTATAATTTTAAAAATTAAAATAATAATTTTGTCGGCATTTTGTAGGAAATTGACAGCAGTTGCCACACATTTCCTACAAAAAGGCTATTATTCAACAAATTAAGAAGAAAACATAATTATAAAAAACAAAATACTAGATTTGTCAGAAATTTGTAGCAAATTGACAACAGTTGCTAAACATTTGCTACAAAATAAAAGTTATGTTATTTGTTATTTATCAATTTTAGAAACAAAGATAATTTAAAAACAAATTATCAGAAATTTGTAGCAAATTGACACAAATTGTTACAAATTTTCTACAAAACAGTTGTTTATAGAAAAAAAAAACTAAGAATGTTAAGTTTGTCAAAAATTTGTAGCAAATGAATATCAGTTGCTACAGATTTCCTACAATTTTAAAAAATAAAATGTTAGATTTGTCGGAAAATTGTAGCAATCTGACACCAGTTGCTACAAATTTCCTACAAACAAAGGTAATTTTATTTGTTATTTATCAATTTTAGAAAAATAGATAAGTTTTAAAAATAAAATGATAAGTTTGTCGGAAATTTATAGCAAATTAACAGCAGTTGCTACAAATTTCCTACAAAAAGGCTATTATTCAACAAATTAAGAAGAAAACATAATTACAAAAAACAAAATACTAGATTTGTCAGAAATTTGTAGCAAATTAACAACAGTTGCTACACATTTGCTACAAAAAAAAGTTATATTATAATTTTAAAAAATAAAATAATAATTTTGTCGGCACTTTGTAGGAAATTGACAGCAGTTGCTACAAATTTCATACAAAAAGACTATTATTCAACAAATTAACATAATTATAAAAAACAAAATACTAAATTTGTCAGAAATTTGTTGCAAATTGACAACAGTTGCTACACATTTGCTACAAAATAAAAGTTATGTTATTTGTTATTTATCAATTTTAGAAACAAAGATAATTTAAAAAAAAAATTCGTCAGAAATTTGTCACAAATTGCTACAAATTTTCTACAAAACAGTTGTTTATAGAAAAAAAAAAAACTAAGAATGTTAAGTTTGTCAAAAATTTGTAGCAAATGAATATTAGTTGCTACAGAATTTCCTACAATTTTAAAAAATAAAATGTTAGATTTGTCGGAAAATTGTAGCAATCTGACACCAGTTGCTACAAATTTCCTACAAACAAAAGTAATTTTATTTGTTATTTATCAATTTTAGAAAAATAGATAATTTTTAAAAATAAAATGATAGGTTTGTCGGAAATTTGTAGCAAATTAACAGCAGTTGCTACAAATTTCCTACAAAAAGGCTATTATTCAACAAATTAAGATAATTATAAAAAACAAAATACTAAATTTGTCAGAAATTTGTAGCAAATTGACAACAGTTGCTACACATTTGCTACAAAATAAAAGTTAAGTTATTTGTTATTTATCAATTTTAGAAACAAAGATAATTTAAAAAAAAAATTGTCAGAAATTTGTCACAAATTGCTACAAATTTTCTACAAAACAGTTGTTTATAGAAAAAAAAAAAACTAAGAATGTTAAGTTTGTCAAAAATTTGTAGCAAATGAATATCAGTTGCTACAGATTTCCTACAATTTTAAAAAATAAAATGTTAGGTTTGTCGGAAAATCGTAGCAATCTGACTAAAGTTGCTACACTTGAACTTCAGGGGCCAAAACAGTCATTTTTGAAACTTATCTAACTAAAAAGTCTAACCGGGTTAATATTACATAAGGAATTACAATTTAGAAAACTAACCTAGTTAGTTACTTAACTAACTGTTACAGGGACCATTTGTATATATATAATGGAACCTCAGGGACTAAAGTGTAAATATGGAAAAATTCGAATAAAAAGGGGTAAACCCCTTTGGATCGGTCAGATGTGAGATTCGAACTAGAGACCTCTCGGTTGTAACACGAACGACTTAACCAGTTTATCCTCTGTACAGAGCTGATGAATATTAGGATTTTAATTCATTTATATACTTATTAGTTTTAATATATATATTAAATTAAATTCAGTTTTTAATTAAAAAAAATGGTTCTTTAAAGAACCCATAGAATCGGATAAAAATGGGTACTTATTAGTTTTAATAAATATAACTACTTAACGGTACTATTACAGGGACCATTTTGTAAATTCTGAAACCACAGGGACCAAAGTGTAAAATTATAAAAAATCGGATAAAAATGGGTTAAACCGGTCACAGGGGGGATTCGAACTCGGGACCTCTCGCACAACAAACGAACGTTACCACCCCGAATCCCTTGCGTAACGAATCGAACCGATACGGACGATTTCTCGCCGCATAGCACGGGCAAATCCCGCTAGTTATATTAGACGATTCTATAAAATCCCAAATCACCCGATCACGTAAGTGCATTGAAGTAAAAGTGTTATTCATGTGGTCCTGTTGTGCTTTTGTTTGACCTCTAATATGGGTTCATCATCTAATCCGGTAATGTGAAGAAATTGTTGTTGAATCCAACGAGATGCTTGATGTAATGAGTTCGTATTAATAACAAATAATAATTAATATAAGTAAATTTCTCGAGTCCAGAAAGCAATCCCAGGTAATAACCTAGTATTTATTATAAACATAATAGTGAAAAAGTGAAATTACAAAAATGCCCTCATGTTAAAAACACATCCAGATAAAATTTAGACTGAGTTAGGGTTAAACAATGGCGAAGTATAGAAGGGCCGGGGAGGGGCGCCTAGGGCTGTAAACGAGCCGAGTCGAGCCGAGCAATTCGAGCTGGCTCGGCTCGAGCTCGAATCCCAAATCGAGCTGAGATTTGAGGCTCGAGCTCGACTTGATTAGATTCGAGCTAGCTCGGCTCGATCTAGCTCGAACTAACAAAGAACCGCAAGATTTACTACTTAAAAAGCCCTTAAAAATGAATTTCTTCATAGACTAAGGGCCATATTTGCCATTTAATTTAATCATATGGCTAAATATGCAAGTGTAAATAGCTAATTTATTTTGTACATTGTCTTTACCTTCTTTTATAGGGGAGTTACTCTCTTAGTTTTTGTTCTCTAAGCGATGTGGGACAAAAAAAATGAAGGATCTAAACCTTATCGAGCCAGCTCACTAGCCGAGCCAGGCCAAGCTCGAGCTCGGCTCGTTTACAAACTGAGCCGAGCCGAGCTGACTCATTTACAACCGAGCCAGTTTCGAGCCGAGCTTTCTTCGAGCGAGCTGCGAGCCACGAGTTTTGTGAACACCCCTAGGGGCGCCCGACCCCTCGAACTTTTCGCTCAATAGTGTTATATATGTAGTTTTCGTATATAAATTTTTGGGTATATACATTTTCGAACCCCCAGTTCTATAGAAATTTTTTGGTATATATGTTTTCGACCCCCTTGTCATTCGAGTCAAGCTTCGCCACAGGGGTTACAGAACGTAACTTGTAAGATTTGTAAACATAAAGTACAAATCCCATCAATTAAAGACAAAGGACACCAATTGAAATTATGTATAAAGATAAAGTACAAAACTTAAAATTCACTCTTTGCTTAATATTTAGTTATTATGTTTTCAAGTTGACTTTAATGAAAAAAATTACAGATCTTGATTATTATTTCATGATTTTTTTTTTCACAAGCACATACTTTTAACATTATAAAAAATCATTAATAATTACTAAGTTTCATATAATAGGTCACTTAATTTTAAAAACTTGATCATTTATGAAAAAGAAAACATAACAACGGAACAGTATTGAAAGACTTTTTTTTAAATAAATCTTATTTAATTCAAATCACAATTTTACACTTTTAATTTTTTTATTGAAAGACTTGATCATTTATGTTTTCAAGTTTATACACGTGCTTATCACATGTCCTTAAACTTACGAATCCGCCACTTCATAAACGAACCAATCAAACCACTTCTTCACATCCCACTCGGATCCCCATCCTACGGTCATCAACCCCTCACCATCCCACCAATCCAACGAACCAAAACACTCCATACGCAAAACCCACACCAATATATAAACACAAACCCACCATTTTCCAAAATCATCAAAACAAAAAACTTATCATGTCAGGAAGAGGGAAAGGAGGTAAGGGGTTGGGAAAAGGAGGAGCAAAACGACACCGTAAAGTTCTCCGGGACAACATTCAGGGCATCACCAAACCGGCGATTCGACGGTTGGCGAGACGTGGGGGAGTGAAGCTTATAAGCGGTCTGATATATGAGGAGACGCGTGGTGTTCTCAAGATCTTTCTAGAAAATGTTATTCGTGATGCCGTTACCTACACAGAGCATGCTCGCCAGAAAACTGTTACTGCTATGGATGTGGTTTATGCGTTGAAGCGTCAGGGACGCACTCTGTACGGTTTCGGTGGTTAGTGTGAGGGAAGTTGGATCTGGAGTGTTTGGTTATTGTTTTGATATGTATGATAGTTAATGAAATGAAAAGTTAGATTTGATTTCATGATATCTGCAATTTATATTTTGGTTAATAGTGAGCTTTTTTAGCATGAATTTGAGGTTTTGGAAATGCATATGATTATATGTTTTGACCAACAGAAGGTTGGTTAAATTTCTGCTTGAATCGTTGAATTAGATGTTTCATTGCTGCTGCATTGTCTCATTAAGGCATTTTGTGGAACATGTGGAGGAAATTTTTTAATATTTTTACATGTTTAATTTCTAAGTTGTAGGAAATTTGTAGCTACATTAAAAACTATATTTTTTATTTGTAGGAAATTTGTCGCAATTGTTTAGAGAAAGTTTAATAATTTTGTAGGAAATTTGTTGGAAACCGTTAATTTTGTAGATAATTTGTCGCAAATTGTTTAGAGAAATTTTATAAATTTGTAGGAAACTTGTGGAAAGTTTTATGATTTGTAGGAATTTTTGTCGCAAGAAAGTTTTATAATTTGTAGGAATTTTGTCGCAGAAAAGTTTTAAAATTTGTAGGAATTTTGTCGCAAGAACTTTTTATAATTTGTAGGAATTTTGTCGCATAAAAGTTTTATAATTTGTAGGAATTTTGTGGCAAGAACGTTTTATAATCTGTAGGAATTTTGTGGCAAGAATTTTTTATAATCCGTAGGAATTTTGTCGCAGAAAAGTTTTATAATTTGTAGGAATTTTGTCGCAAAAACGTTTTATAATTTGTAGGAATTTTGTCGGGAAAATAAAAAATTATGAATATTTTTTTTAATAATGTTATTAATTTTAAAAATAAAATATCATAAATAATATACAAAAAAGGCAAAAACGTGGAAGAATTTTCGGAATTTTGCAAGAAGAGCGTTTTGTCAGTATTTTGTAGCAAATTTTGGGACCAGAGATTTTGTAGGAATTTTGTAGCAGATTTTGTCGTATTTTTGTAGCTAATCCGGTTACCCACAATTTTATATCCTACGAATGTTTTTGTAGGAAATTTGTGGGTAAGGCCAATTTCAGACAAATTTGCTACAAATTTGGTTGTCACAAACTGGACAAATTTCTAGTAGTGAGTGAATTAGAGTGTATAATTTTGATAGACGCTTCTTGATAATAAAAATATGAATGTGACTTTGTTGAGTATACTCGAGTTTTAGTCCATATGGTATGGGGAAATTGACACTTTGATTTCCTATTTCTAAAAAGCATAAGGTCGAGTCCCTAGCATTTCCAAATCACATCAATCCACCCCCTCTGTCAGGTCTCCATTACATCCACTATTCGTATTTGTGTGAAATGTCGTTTGTACCCATGATTCTTTATTAAACCCTAATTTCTTCCCCCAATTCACTGCAATTCGTATTGACGTAAGGCATAAGCGAGGATATCTGAGGATCCTATATCCTACCCTTCAGAATCCATTTCAAGGGCAAATAATCCCCATCAGGGATTGAGTCCCTTCTAACGAAGAAGAACTGGTTTTTACAGGTGGAATCATTATGAGTAGTTTTAAGGATAGGATCGGCTGGTAAAGAAGTGTTGGGTCAAATCCGGGAAAGGGTAAGAAAATCCTAGAAGAAACGGGAGAGATGCAAGGCTTTGGATTTAAGATGGCTCCCGGAGGAAATGGTCTAAAGATGGCTCCCGGAGGAAAACAAGATGCAAGGCTTTAGATTTAAGGGTCGTTGAACTTGCATTTTTCCTGAAGGATTCATCAGCAAGTTTTGAGACTTGATACTGTCGTCCTTATTAGGGCTCACTCCAAGTGAGGATCGAGTGCCTATTTTGGTTATGGATTCAAGAAAGAAAAGAAAATGAAGAAGAGAAGAGAGGAAAATACTTGAATAGCAAGCACCGAATATGAAGATATATTCCGGATTATGTTGATCTTTAAAGAAAAGGGAGTTATCTAGTCCCCTAAATATCGCAATGATAGTTATAGCCTGCTAGTCCCATCGACTAACTTATAACGACTAGTTTGATTTAAGAGCAATATGACAGTTGTGATCAGTTTCACATCTGCCATATTGGGGGAAATTGTTAGGGCCTAGTTTTAATTTGTTATGGATCCGATATCCTAAGGCATATTCTGGATGAAATATCCTCGATGTGCATTATGGGACCTCAGAGGATCAAGGATCTTTAATGTTTGCTATGGTTCCTAATAATTATTCTTGGTATTTTATTGTGTTTATATGCAGGTAAACTAAGTGGTGGACTGAGGCTAAGCTGAAATATCGCTAGGAAATCGTTGATAGGCTACACGTGCTCATTCCACAACAGTCATGGAACGAAGATGTGGGTTTAGCATGATTATTGCACATTTTGTTATGCATATTTTTAAAGGGGTCGATCAAGTTATAACACAAAAAGAAACACACTATATACATAACTCACCACCTTTTATTGAACTCAAAACATACATTGTATCAAACATGATCTGTAACACCTCGTATTTTTGAATTTCAATGTTTTTAGAAAATTCGCATTCACTTTCTATTTTAATATCCGCAGTCAAAATCGGACCGAAAAACAGATTAAAAACGACAAGCGGCACATTTTACACAATTTTAGCGCAACCAATGAGCGAACGCGTCACACATCGATTTCTGACGCCCTCCTACGTATTTCAATCCTAAAATAATATCCTACATCATTACACGATGTTCGGGTTTTGAAAACGGGTTCGTAAGTGCGATCGGGCCAATTAACACACGGGGATTGGGCTTGTGGGCCTTAGTCCCAAGCCCACTAGACAAACCCTAGTATTTAAAGTGTGCAAGCCCTAACTATTCTTATGAGGGATCAGCCGTTTCTGAACATTACTTTTCCTCTCAACCTTATCTTCTCTACATGAACAATCTAAACAAACAAACCACTCCACAAGTTCACTCTCCCTCTCTCGGTTATACCTGCAGACACAAAGAAGTGTATCTTCTCTAAACACATAGTCAGCCACACCAGCCGCACCCCCCATCCCCTTGTCTTCTCTGGTCACCGAAGCAGAGCCGGTGCCGGTGGTTTTCCGGCCACTCACGCACACCCCCCTGTTAATCGAAGATGAACGGCCACCACCACCACCTTCTGGTAGCGGCTGCGATGGTGCAATGAGGCGGAGAGAGAGAGGAAGCAAGACGGAAAGAGACCGAGCAGAAAGAGAGAGACGGAGAGCCGACGTCGCCGGCAACGTAACCGGCGACCAGCGCCGCTCGCGGCGGCGGTACTTTCTGTCTCCGATGATGACGATGCGGAGGTGGTGTTTTGTGTCTTTCGATGAGTTTAACCCTCTATTCAGGTTCGGATTCAAGCTTTGTTACGGTTCAAATTTTGGATTCGGGTAAAACTGTGGTTCGGGTGACGTCTCGGGTTGCGGGTCCCTCCTCTGTTCAATTCGGGTCACGTTTCTGTTAGTATTTGAAGTTCCGGTCAGATTTGTTTTGATTTGGGGTTGTTTCCGACAGTGGTGCCGATGATGATAACGACGATGGTCTTCGCCGGAGAACCTGCAACATCGAGGATGAAGTCGACGTCGCCGGAATCACCTAGCACCTTCATTTCGGTATACCTTCCTTCCTTGCTCGTTTTTCTCGTTTAGTTCCATGTTGAAATCATACATTTTCGATGTTAAAACTCATCCATTATCCTTTCTTATTTGTTTTGCTTGAGACATAGACTGAAAAGTTAAAAAAAAGGAATATATATAGAAGTGCAAATGCAAGTCCCTGTTGCTGTTGTTAATGATTTTGTAAAAAAGTGTTTTCATATAACAAAATTAAAAAAACTTCAACATATGTTGTTATGGACTAGTTGGTTCTGGCTGTTTCTTTTTGTATTACATGTTCATATGAACAGTTTGGATATTTACAAGTTCAGTCCCTGTCTTTTTGTTTTTATTTTATTTTATTTTGATCCTTTTATAATTATAACCTTCAAGAATAAATTCTACAAATTCATAGAGTTAGTAATTTTATAATTAATGGTTTGTTTTTATTTCGTCTTCCTTTAAAACCTAAACCATAACTAATTAACTCATTTTTTTTATCCTTATTTAACATTGAATTGAAGGTAATAATGAGATAAAATATATTATCCAAATAACTAATTTGTAAACCTTAAAATATTATACTTACGAAAATTAACAAGATCGTTATCATTTTAGGATAATCGTTCTCGGTCGTTCCTTTGGACTTTCTCCATCGTTACTCGTACGTTATTTCAAGGAGTCTTCTTACGCAACCAATGTGAGCATACTCGACCTTTTTCACGCTTTAACGCATTTTTGTGTCACACCCCAACCGATGGCGGAAACATCGGGGTGCGGGCACTAAGTGTTCAGATTGCTCAAGAGTTTCTATAACACTAATAGTTTCAATAGTAATTAGTTAAGCTTCATGATAACATTGTCTAAAACATCAAACACGGAACCAGGGTACCAAATACAACAACAAAACATTGTTTTAAGTTTCTAGATTAACTAGGCGTGTTTCAAAGCAACAATCCTAGCATGTTTATGGAGAATCAGCATCCTATCAGCCTGCAACATATATTAAAATAAAGTCAATACAAAAATGTAAGGTTTCGTTTGACACATTGGTCCATGATTTCAACTAGTTTCTCCACAAAAGGTTTCTCCATAAAATAAAGTCAATACCTTAAGGTTTTGCTTACTTGCAAGTCTTCGACGAGAACCTGAAGTTCCTCGTTGGCCCAACACTTTCTGAGATTAGATACGTGGAATACCGGATGTACACTGTTAAGTTCTTGTGGCAGGTTGAGTCGGTACACCACCTTACCAATCCTTTCGAGTATCATGAAAGGACCCACATAGCGAGAGGCGAGCTTTCCCTTCTTACCAAAACGAACCACTCCCTTCCAGGGAGATACCTTGAGCAGTACCCGATCTCCAACACAAAACTACAGGGGCTTACGCCTTTTATCATCATAGCTCTTTTGTCTGCTCCTAGCCTTGACCAAGTTATCGCGGATTTGAAGAATCTTATTCGTCGTCTCTTGAATGATCTCAGGGCCAGTAAGTTGCTTATCACCAATCTCATGCCAACTGAGAGGAGATCGTCACTTGCGACCATACAAAGCTTCGAAAGGAGCCATCTGAATACTGGAATGATAGCTGTTGTTGTACTAGAACTCAATCAATGGTAAATGTACTTCCCAATTACCACCAAAGTCGATGACACAAGAGCGGAGCATATCCTCTAGAGTTTGTATAGTGCGCTCAGTCTGTCCATCCGTTTGTGGATGAAAGGCTGTGCTAAGATTCAAAATAGAACCCATGGCGGACTGGAAAGTCTCCCAAAGACATGAAGTGAATCGACCATCACGGTAAGAGATTATGTCGAGAGGTATGCCATGACGGCATATAATCTCATCGATATAGATTCGAGCAAGTTTTTCCACTTTGAAGTCTTCACGGATCGGAAGAAAGTGGGTTGATTTGGTCAATCGGTCAATGATCACCCATATACTGTCATGACCAGCAGGTGTACGTGGTAGTTTAGTTATAAAGTCCATAGCGATACTATCCCATTTCCAAACAGGGATTTCAGGTTGTTCAAGAAGACATGAAGGGCGTTGATGTTCGGATTTCACTTTCAAACATGTGAGGCATTTCGAGACACAGGCAGCGATATCCCTTTTCATGCCAGGCCACCAATAGGTCGTACGCAAGTCATGGTACATCTTATCGGCGCCAAGATGAATCGAGTATCGAGACTTGTGGGCCTCATTCATAATGAGCTCACGAAGGTTATCGCGATCTGGTACCCAGATGCGATTAAGGTAGTATTAAAGTCCATCAGGTTTAGTTTCAAGTTGATCAATTTTAGCGCCTTGGATTTCCACTTCTAGACTTCCTTCATTTGCTGATGAATATTGAGCTTCATGAATACAAGTATGAAGATTACTAGAGGTATGATAACAACGAATAGTGTTAAGATGAGCCTTACGACTAAGAGCATCTGTCACGACATTCGCCTTGCCAGGATGATAGCGAATTTCACAGTCGTAGTCGTTAAGCAATTTCACCCAACGTCTCTGTCGCATATTCAGTTCTTTCTGGTTAAAGATATGTTGAAGGCTCTTATGGTCAGTGAAAACCACACCCTTAGTTCCATACAGATAGTGTCGCCAAATCTTTAAGGCAAATACAACTGCACCAAGCTCCAGATCGTGAGTAGTATAGTTTTTCTCATGTATCTTGAGTTGATGGGAGGCATAAGCAATAACCTTTTCCCGCTCCATGAGCACACAGCCCAAGCCACGGTTTGAGGCATCGCAACATACCACGAAGTCGTCATTCCCATCAGGGAGAGTAAGAACGGGAGCGTTACACAACAGGGTCATAAGAGTATGAAAAGATTCCTCTTGCTCGGGACCCCAAGAAAAAGGTTTCTCTTTTTGAGTCAACGAAGTAAAAGGAACGACGATCTTAGAGAAGTCCGAGATGAATCGACGGTAATAACCCGCCAATCCTAGGAAAGAACGAATCTCCGATGCAGACCTAGGCGCACTCTAGTTCTTCACAACTTCGATTTTAGAAGGGTCAACATGAATACCTTGCTTACTAACGACGTGACCCAGAAATTGTACTTCATTAATCCAGAACTCACACTTAGGGAATTTAGCATATAAGCTTTCACCACGTAGTAACTCAAGCATCAAGCGTAAATGACGAGCATGATCAGCTCTAGTTTTAGAATAAATTAGAATATCATCAATAAAGACTATCACAAAACGATCCAGATAGGGTTTACAAACACGGTTCATAAGATCCATGAACACGGCGGGTGCGTTGGTCAGACCAAAAGGCATGACCACGAACTTGTAGTGCCCATAACGAGTACGAAATGCGGTTTTGGGTATGACATCTTCGAGAACACGGAGCTGATGATAGCCGAATCGAAGGTCCATTTTCGTGAAACAGGACGCGCCTTGTAGTTGGTCGAATAGATCATCAATACGAGTGAGAGGATATCGATTCTTAACGGTAAGCTTATTAAGTTCTCGGTAGTCGATACACATACGAAATGAACCATCTTTCTTCTTGACGAATAGCACTGGAGCACCCCATGGAGAGGTACTTGGACGAATGAATCCCTTGTCGAGCAGTTCTTGTAGTTGACTAGATAGTTCTTGCATCTCAGAAGGTGCAAGTCGGTAAGGAGCCTTGACGAGAGGAGTCACGCCAGGTATGTGATCAATACGAAAATCCACAGTTCAGGGAGGAGGAAGACCAGGTAGATCTTCAGGAAAGACGTCAGGGAAATCACACACTACTGGAACATCGCTTATGTTCTTTCTTTTGCTCTTTTATTCCACCACGTGGGCCAAGAAGGCAAAGTTCTGTTTACGTAAGCATCTGTTCGCTTGAGAGCATGACATCAACTTCAGTCCTCTAGAAGGTCGGTCTCTATAGGCGCGTAAGACATCACCAGACGGAAGAGGTAGACGAACGAATTTCTCGTGACAAGAAATCTCGGTATGATTCTTAGGCAACCAATCCATGCCGATTATGACGTCAAAGCTACCCAATTGCATGGGTATGAGATCAATAGTAAAGACGTGGTCGTTAATAGTCAAGGAACAACCACTGAGAATATAATCAACTAGAATAGACTTGCCATTGGCAACCTCAACAGAGAAGGACTTAGGTAGTTTCGAGCGTGCACAATTTAACAAATATTCAAATTCCACCGACACAAAGCTTCTGTCGGCACCAGTATCAAACAGTATCGAAGCGTAAAGATTATTGACGAGGAACGTACCATTAACGACGTCATTGTAGTTACGAGCTTGATTAACATTGAGGTTGAACGCTCATCCCCGAGCGGCTGGCTGTTGCTCCTGGTTTAGCTGCGGACACTAGTTACGGAGATGAGTAATGTCTCCACACTTGTAGCATGCACGAACTGCGTTGACTGGTTTAGGATTCTGTAGAGAAGCTGGGAGAGCTGGTAGAGCTACCTGCACTGGGGCTTGCTGAGCTGGCTGGGCCGGGTTAACTTGACGGCAATAAGGAGTCGTGTGACCATAACGGTTCAGTTGGCACACAAGCGACAGGATGATGAAAGTTGCAAGTTGTACACTTAGGATGAGGCCCAGTGTACTGCTTTTTGATTTCAGGAGCAGGAGGGTTTGGAAAGGCAGCAGCAGGAGCAGGCTTAGCAGCAGGGTTTACAGCAGGAACAATCGCTTTACATTTTGAGCCCTGTGACTTTCTCTTTTTGTTCTTGCTGCCACTAGGCTGCTGGGTAACTTGATTCACTGTTTTCGTTGGGGCGGAGTTTCCAAGCTGTTTATCACGTATACGATTGTTATTCAAGCTTGCTGCCAGACGATAAACTTCTTCAATTGTCTCGAGCTGAGCCGCTTCAATCGAATCTCTCATAGCTGGAGGTAACCCATTGATGTACTTGGTTATCATGCATTTAGGAGTAGAAACCAAGTGAGACACGATTAAGCTGAGCTGTTTAAAGTGAGTAGTATAAGCCAGATTGTCATCACCAATCTGCTTCAAATGCCAGAACTCTTCTTCGAGCTTCAGTTGTTCATGGGGAGGGCAGAATTCAAGCATCATTAATTCTCGCACCTCAGCCCATGGAAGAGCATAGGCTTCTTCGTTAGAATGGATGTTTTCTCATTCGACCACCACTCTAGAGCTCTGCCTTGAAACATTCCCGTTGCACTCCTAGTCTTTAAATGCTCTTGGCACTCGCTGTTAATGAAGGTAACCTCGATGCTGTCAAACCATTCCAGCATAGCAGTTACCCCGTCACTGCCCGTGAAATGCTTAGGGTTGCAAGAGACAAAGTGTTTATACCTAAACTTTGCAGGCTTTTCTTTCTCTGTATTAGAGTCAACAGAAGAGGGTGGAGTGTTCGATCCTTGAATCTCAGAGAAGATCTTTGGCACGACTCGAGCGATCTGGTCGGCCATGAAGGACATCATCTTTTTCTGAGACTTCTCCCTGGATCTCTTGAGAGTGTCAGATAGCTTACGAGAAGACATCTAAAGATCCAACAAGAGGATGATATAAGTCTAGATCACAAAGTCTCACAATATATAGATTCACACATGATAGATTAAGACTCAAGATTCAACAAGTTTCACGTAGTTTAAAGATTCGAGTTTCCAACAAGTTTCACATAGATTCCAATAGATTCTCACCGCAAACCCACGACCTTCGCATGGCACGTTATACGAAGTTTGGCAATAGGTCAGAAACGCTTATATATAGGAAGTACCAGGGGCGTATCCACCACGCTTCGGGCATATCACTTCCGACTCGTACTTGGTGTCATGGTACGCGTCGCAATTGCCAAACATAACATCACACTCATCATCATCATCATACACACGTAGATTAACCCAATAGATTTATAAGACCCTAGCACGCTTTAACTAAAAAGACGCAGCGGAAAAACGTACCATAAAATTTCATTCATTATAAACGTTCTGACTTACTTGAAAGTCCATTTTAAAATATAAAAACATAACTTATCATCACTAAATTACATATATAAACGTTCCCGTACAATCTATCTTGTGACTCGGTCTTCGATCGCTACTCCTTGTGAGGTTAATCCGTGATTCTTACAACCTGCACTCACCACATTCATTCATACATTAGCACACATTATATAAACAAGATTCATTCACGTACACTTCACATTTCGTCGTTTTTCAAACTTTAAGCATTTCATCTGCGTATCCATTTCCGGGTGAGGCTTCAGTAATGTACCTGCATTACTTTTCATTCTCAAGGTACACCATTAATAACGTTAACACTCAACGTGTCTAAATCATGCATACATACGTACTTACATACAAACATACATTCACATCTACATACATACATATCTTTCCTACAACTTTACATACATGCATGCACTCATACATGTCTTTACACATATATACATACACAACTACATACGTACATACCTTTCCTACATCTTTACATACATGCATACACTCATACATATCTTTATACATACGTACATACACATCTACATACGTACATGCCTTTCCTACATCTTTACATACATGCATACACTCGTACATACCTTTATACATACATACATACATACACATCTACATACGTACATACCTTTCCTACATCTTTACATACATGCATACACTCATACATATCTTTATACATACATACATACACATCTACATACGTACTTACCCTTCCTACATCGTTACATACA
This sequence comes from Helianthus tuberosus, assembly GCA_030545235.1. Lineage (NCBI taxonomy): Eukaryota > Viridiplantae > Streptophyta > Magnoliopsida > Asterales > Asteraceae > Helianthus > Helianthus tuberosus. Next base: position 107,025,961 of record CM060430.1, on the reverse strand, counting down.
TGCATACACTCGTACATATCTTTATACATACATACATACACATCTACATACGTACATACCTTAACGAACACGTACTAGATCACGCGTACCTCTTACATAATCATACATTATTTACATGGGTCTTAGACTTAGCTTTAAAATCATGTTTGGAAAGTCCGCCGTAGTCCACAGATACCAAACCGAAGCCTACGGTACATAAATCAACTTAAATAACAAGATTTCAGATTTTGGTACTTGGGGAGGCCGTCGGAGACGGCCCTTGCATTTACCCGTAGCCCAAAACCTCCGTAGGCAGCAAGATAACCCGTTAGCAAAAATTGGTTTTCCAGAGGGTGTCGGCGGCGGCCCATATGGGCGTCGGCGACGGCCTCTCGAATGTTGGTTTTTCCTGCTGTGTTGTTTCGTCGTTCGCACGCACTAAAACTCGCATAACTTTCAACCTGTTTACCCGTTTAACCTCCCGTTTCTTCCTACATGCTTGTAAATTCACATTCTATCATATGAACTTAAAATCCCACATCCGGATTAAGGAAATTCTTAACTTACATGCATTCGGCTTATTATCATCTTCTAATTATTTGACCCGTTCGTGCATTTATCAACATAATCTGTTTATTTGACCTCAATCTCATATGAACTTAATAATTTCATTGACGCCTATCATAAAAGATTAATTTCTCGGATGCCTAGCATTCTCTTAACCCATTTTCGCTCAAAAGCTTATTTTGACCCGTTATGGGTATTTGCGCATTAAATGGTCTATGACATACAAAACCCTACACTTCGCTTCCATACTTGACAAAGACATTACTCTAATCGAATAGCTCATTTCCAAACGACGTTTAAGGTCGTTTGCCCGAAATACCTATCAAGGGCGTTTTTGTCAACTTTGCTCTATCCTTAACAACAAAGGATTTCCTGCATAAGTAACCAATCCTACTACTTAGCTACAATTCTTAATCACACATACCTTGCTCGGATCAAAGCTAAGATCCGTTTAATACTTCATCGATATCATACAATTCATTTCTATTTGACCTCGATTATCATACTTAATTAAATTGCACATAACTTTACATAAACAACTAAGAAGTGATTACGAAAATCACTTACCTCATGCATCCGTGTTCACATTCGTTCCTCGCCACTTCTTGACCCGTTAGCCTTCTGTGCTTGATTCCGTCTCGACATGATTCCTATACTTCCATGTCATCGAAATCACATTCTCATTAGCATACACAGTTGTGCATGTTAACGATCATATCGATCGCATAATTCACATTTGACGTTATAGTCACTTCTAACAAGCATAATACATATAACCAAATTCATACTATTTCCAACTCGTGAAATCTGTCATGTCATTGCATTAACACACATACGTCTAACACGCACCGTATAACTTACTTTAATCTTACAATTATGACAACATGTCTAACCATTCTTCTTATACACAGTTGACTTGTTAGAAGTCAACGGTCCATTTACTTTAACTTTCGACTTATCATTATATACCCGTAACATCATAATCGACTATACGGGCGACAATATATACATTTTATCATACGATTGGTGTGCGTACCACCTTTTAAGCATAACGTACAACTAATTCATGCACAATCTTCTAAATTCATACATAGTTCATCAAATCCTTCTTCTAATCAACATGTGGTATTTAAAATTAAACATAAATAATATAATCATATTATCATTTTCATCATATCACCAAAACCCACTTCATAACTATTTTTCTAATCACTTACAAGTGATCTAATCTTAAGTTATTCATAATTTCATCATGCTTTTGATATGTGTACTACCTTCTAAGCATAGTGTACAACTAGTTCATGCATATCCTTCAAATCTCATACATAATTCATCAATTTCTTCCTTCTAATTAACATGAATCATACATGCATAAACATCAAACATACTACTATCACATTTCTTTCAATTCCTCTAACAAGAATCCATCATACGAATCAAAATACATCAACCTTCAACACGAATTAAACATGGATGATGACTCAAGTCATCATTTTCACCATGACTAATGGGTTTCATTCTTAAACATCAAATTAACCTAAATCATGCATAAGCCATGTTCTAGATTATGATTCTAACACATGTTCATACTCAATTTCATACAAATTCGTGATTTACATCATAACCCGCTTCATGCATAAACACCAAACTAACTTTTAAGACATACCTTACGATCCCCTTGTGAAGGTGATCATTAATCCGTGTTTGGTTATGAATTTGAGCTTCGTTTAGCCTTCCAATTTGAGGAAATAGATGAAAGTTAAGGTTCTTGGCTCCTTGGGAGGCTCCTGCTCTTTCACGAACACACTATGTGTGTTTGTGTGTGTGTTTTGTTATTTAGTAACCCAACTTTCATTTTATTCCATTTAACCCCTCCATGTTTGCCACTAAAACATGATTGGCACCACTTTCATCTTTTAAATAGTTTTTATCATACACTTTATTAGGTTAAATAGCCTAGTCATTTATTTCTTGATGTACCATATCCTAACATTTAACGAATATAAACATTCGGGTTTTGGGGTGTTACAAGTCTACCCCCCTTAAACAAGGTTTCGTCCCCGAAACCTTTCTCACTTCCGTTTATACACATATCTATGTTTGACTTCATGGTCACATCATAATTATAAGCAATCATCCTATCTCAATTCATAAGTATTTATACAATTGACTTCTTCTTAACAAATCTATACTTTCCATGCCATACTTCCACGTAACCTTCTCATTTCCTTGACCCGTTAGTAACAGTTCATCGTACATATATATTCAAACCTATAATAATGCTTACTTATAAAGGCATTCATTACATCCTTTTTTTATGTTTTAAATCCGTCCCACGGATTTAAACGTAACATCCATACCCTTCATTCCTTCTATGTTTGAATCCATCTAGTGGTTTCAAACATATCATTCGTACCTTTGCTTCCTTACATGTGTTGAATCCGCCTCGCGAATTCAAACAGGTAATTCATACTTTAACTTCTTTCATGTTTCGAATCCGTCTCGCGGATTCTAACATAGCATTTATACTTTGACTTCTTTCATGTTTCGAATCCGTCTCGCGGATTCTAACATAGCATTCATACTTTAACTTCTTTCATGTTTCGAATCCGTCTTGCGGATTCTAACATAGCATTCATACTTTGACTTCTTTCATGTTTCAAATCCGTCTCGCGGATTCTAACATAGCATTCATACTTTAACTTCTTTCATGTTTCGAATCCGTCTCGCGGATTCTAACATAGCATTCATACTTTGACTTCTTTCATGTTTCGAATCCGTCTCGCGGATTCTAACATAGCATTCATACTTTGACTTCTGAGAGTCTTACATTTCTCTTCACCCTCACGTCCACCTACTGCTTAATTCTAACGGACATACCTGTATCAATTATCATGGTCTCACGAACGTCATATGTTTCTTGTGTACTGGCCAGGTACACATTCCACATACTAGTTTCGTGTCTTCGTATAATCGACACCTTATGTCCGAAGAATTAAGTTTCGGCACGTGTATCATTTTCAAAACTTCATTGGCATGTCACTATTATATTTCATTTATAATTTTCTTTCGCTTGCTTAATTATACCACTTCATACGTCCACACGTTGAATTTACGTACCTGGGGTTCATTTGTCTTATCACTTGCCTTGATGCCGGTTCTAGACCGCTTTCACGGATCATCTTTTCCAAGCAATTATGCTTACTTTACACATAACATATTGTTAGTTTTCCTCAAACATACATACTTAAGCACATACTTACCTTTATTTCTACCTTTAGATCTTGTTCGAGTCTCAGATTGTACGGGTTTCTTGTCATAAGAGCACACAGGTTCGAGTTCAAGTACCTATCCTTTTGTACTTGATTCTCTCAAACCAGGGCTCTGATACCAACTTGTAAGACCCTAGCACGCTTTAACTAAAAAGACGCAGCGGAAAAACGTACCATAAAATTTCATTCATTATAAACGTTTTGACTTACTTGAAAGTCCATTTTAAAATATAAAAACATAACTTATCATCACTAAATTACATATGTAAACGTTCCCGTACAATCTATCTTGTGACTCGGTCTTCGATCGCTACTCCTTGTGAGGTTAATCCGTGATTCGTACAACCTGCACTCACCACATTCATTCATACATTAGCACACATTATATAAACAAGATTCATTCACGTACACTTCACATTTTGTCGTTTTTCAAACTTTAAGCATTTCATCTGCGTATCCATTTCCTGGCGAGGCTTCAGTAATGTACCTGCATTACTTTTCATTCTCAAGGTACACCATTAATAACGTTAACACTCAACGTGTCTAAATCATGCATACATACGTACTTACATACAAACATACATTCACATCTACATACATACATATCTTTCCTACAACTTTACATACATGCATGCACTCATACATGTCTTTACACATACATACATACACAACTACATACGTACATACCTTTCCTACATCTTTACATACATGCATACACTCATACGTATCTTTATACATACGTACATACACATCTACATACGTACATGCCTTTCCTACATCTTTACATACATGCATACACTCGTACATACCTTTATACATACATACATACACATCTACATACGTACATACCTTTCCTACATCTTTACATACATGCATACACTCATACATATCTTTATTCATACATACATACACATCTACATACGTACATACCCTTCCTACATCGTTACATACATGCATACACTCGTACATATCTTTATACATACATACATACATACACATCTACATACGTACATACCTTAACGAACACGTACTAGATCACGCGTACCTCTTACATAATCATACATTATTTACATGGGTCTTAGACTTAGCTTTATAGCCCATAAACATCTAAGGAACCATCAAAATCATGTTTGGAAAGTCCGTCGTAGTCCACGGATATCAAACCGAAGCCTACGGTACATAAATCAACTTAAATAACAAGATTTCAGCTTTTGGGACTTGGGGAGGCCGTCGAAGACGGCCCTAGGGGGCGTCGGCGACGGCCCTTGCATTTACCCGTAGCCCAAAACCTCCGTAGGCAGCAAGATAAACCGTCAGCAAAAATTGGTTTTCCAGAGGGCGTCGGCGACGGCCTCTCGAATGTTGGTTTTTCCTGTTGTGTTGTTTCGTCGTTCGCACGCACTAAAACTCGCATAACTTTCAACCCGTTTACCCGTTTAACCTCCCGTTTCTTCCTACATGCTTGTAAATTCACATTCTATCATATGAACTTAAAATCGCACATCCGGATTAAGGAAATTCTTAACTTACATGCATTCGGCTTATTATCATCTTCTAATTATTTGACCCGTTCGTGCATTTATCAACATAATCTGTTTATTTGACCTCAATCTCATATGAACTTAATAATTTCATTGACGCCTATCATAAAAGATTAATTTCTCGGATGCCTAGCATTCTCTTAACCCATTTTCGCTCAAAAGCTTATTTTGACCCGTTATGGGTATTTGCGCATTAAATGGTCTATGACATACAAAACCCTACACTTCGCTTCCATACTTGACAAAGACATTACTCTAATCGAATAGCTCATTTCCAAACGACGTTTAAGGTCGTTTGCCCGAAATACCTATCAAGGGCGTTTTTGTCAACTTTGCTCTATCCTTAACAACAAAGGATTTCCTTGCATAAGTAACCAATCCTACTACTTAGCTACAATTCTTAATCACACATACCTTGCTCGGATTAAAGCTAAGATCCGTTTAATACTTCATCGATATCATACAATTCATTTCTATTTGACCTCGATTATCATACTTAATTAAATTGCACATAACTTTACATAAACAACTAAGAAGTGATTACGAAAATCACTTACCTCATGCATCCGTGTTCACATTCGTTCCTCGCCACTTCTTGACCCGTTAGCCTTCCGTGCTTGATTCCGTCTCGACATGATTCCTATACTTCCATGTCATCGAAATCACATTCTCATTAGCATACACAGTTGTACATGTTAACGATCATATCGATCGCATAATTCACATTTGACGTTATAGTCACTTCTAACAAGCATAATACATATAACCAAATTCATACTATTTCCAACTCGTGAAATCCGTCATGTCATTGCATTAACACACATACGTCTAACACGCACCCTATAACTTACTTTAATCTTACAATTATGACAACATGTCTAACCATTCTTCTTATACACAGTTGACTTGTTAGAAGTCAACGGTCCATTTACTTTAACTTTTGACTTATCATTATATACCCGTAACATCATAATCGACTATACGGGCGACAATATATACATTTTATCATACGATTGGTGTGCGTACCACCTTTTAAGCATAACGTACAACTAATTCATGCACAATCTTCTAAATTCATACATAGTTCATCAAATCCTTCTTCTAATCAACATGTGGTATTTAAAATTAAACATAAATAATATAATCATATTATCATTTTCATCATATCACCAAAACCCACTTCATAACTATTTTTCTAATCACTTACAAGTGATCTAATCTTAAGTTCTTCATAATTTCATCATGCTTTTGATATGTGTACTACCTTCTAAGCATAGTGTACAACTAGTTCATGCATATCCTTCAAATCTCATACATAATTCATCAATTTCTTCCTTCTAATTAACATGAATCATACATGCATAAACATCAAACATACTACTATCACATTTCTTTCAATTCCTCTAACAAGAATCCATCATACGAATCAAAATACTTCAACCTTCAACAAGAACTAAACATGGATGATGACTCAAGTCATCATTTTCAGCATGACTAATGGGTTTCATTCTTAAACATCAAATTAACCTAAATCATGCATAAGCCATGTTCTAGATGATGATTCTAACACATGTTCATACTCAATTTCATACAAATTCGTGATTTACATCATAACCCGCTTCATGCATAAACACCAAACTAACTTTTAAGACATACCTTACGATCCCCTTGTGAAGGTGATCATTAATCTGTGTTTGGTTATGAATTTGAGCTTCGTTTAGCCTTCCAATTTGAGGAAATAGATGAAAGTTAGGGTTCTTGGCTCCTTGGGAGCCTCCTGCTCTTTCACGAACACACTATGTGTGTTTGTGTGTGTGTTTTGTTATTTAGTAACCCAACTTTCATTTTATTCCATTTAACCCCTCCATGTTTGCCACTAAAACATGATTGGCACCACTTTCATCTTTTAAATAGTTTTTATCATACACTTTATTAGGTTAAATAGCCTAGTCATTTATTTCTTGATGTACCATATCCTAACATTTAACGAATATAAACATTCGGGTTTTGGGGTGTTACAAGATTCACATAGATTGGTGTTCAACCAACTCACCATAATCCACAAACAACGAATCCCCACACGGCACGTGCTATGAAAGTTCGGTAACATGATGGAAGCACTTATATATAGGAAGTACCAGCGGCGTATCCACCATGCTTCAATCATGCCACGTCCGTCTCGTCATAGGTGTCGTGCTTCGCCAACCATAACACTAAACTCAATCATTCTCACAAGACTTTCACAAAGATTAACCAAGTAGTTTCAACAACTTCAACCGAGCCTACAAAACTACGAACTTAACTTAGCGCGTGGTACGAAGGTTTGGTAACATGCCAGAAACACTTATATATAGGAAGTACCAGCGGCGTATCCACCATGCTTCGGACTTGCCACGTCCGCCTCGTCTTCGGAGCTAGGCTACGTTTCGTATTTTGTTACTCAAAACAACACATACATAGATTACACATAGTATACGCTAGAGTACACATAGATCACATATAGATTACACAAGTAGTTTCCCATAGTTTTAGAGTTCAACAATCTCATCCCCGGTCTGCAAACACTAAGTTTCGCATGGCACGTGGTACGAAAGTTGGTAACATGTTGGAAACACTTATATATAGGAAGTACCAGCGGTGTATCCACCATGTTTCAGACATGTCACTTCTGTCTCGTATTTCTATGCCATGTTACGTTTAGTGTTTTACAACCACAATAACACATAGATTCATCAGATAGCTTCACATAGTATCATAGTCGATCAAGATTCCCATGTAGATTAACATGACGAATAAAGATTCGTAAATTTAGTTTGTTCTGGGAGGTTATGATTAGAGTTTTAGGTTGCGGACATACGTGCGATTCATGTAAAATGTTTCAAAAATCAACAAAGAATCAAGTTTAAGACCACATGCAAAAATCGAGGTAACATAAAAGATAGGCTCATAAAACATAGGATTGTTCCGGGTAGGGGAACAGTGACTAACCAAAGTGAACCGAACTCCTTTCGAATTGAGGCAACGTGTCTTGACTTACTTAGACAAATACGTCATTGATGTTAGGCCTACAATATTCGTCCTTTTGGTCATTTCACGTTCCTAATTGATTGGGAATTTCGAGACTTTGGCGAGACATTAAAATCAAAGAGTGGGACTAGTTGTCAAGGTATGAGTTTCACCTCTATCTTGACAACATCGTACCCTAATAGCGTCGGTACTTATCAACAGATAAGACCTACTAGAATGTAATATGGAAATTTCCCATCAAGGTTCGGATGTCACTCCTAACATGAGGGTAAATCTCGTGCAAAATACAAACACCGCATAGCAGCGCTTTCAAAGTATCCAGGTGTATACTGTGTCAGCCTTAGGAAAGGCATGTAAGTTTAACAGGAAATGTGCTGCTAGGAAGCAAATACGGTAGAATGCATAAGTCTTAAACAACAGATAAGAGTCAAGATTCCTAGAACTATAGACTAGGGAAAGTATTTCTACCTATCCTAATTCCCTATAGTTATGGCTCTGATGCCAATCTGTTACACCCCAACCGATGGCGGAAACATCGGGGTGCGGCATTAAGCATTCAAATTGTGCAAGAGTTTCCATAACACTAATAGTTTCAATAGTAATTAGTTAAGTTTCATGATAACATTGTCTAAAACATCAAACACAGAACCAGGGTACCAAATACAACAACAAAACATTGTTTCAAGTTTCTAGATTAACTAGGCGGGTTTCTAAGCATCAATCCTAGCTTGTTTCTGGAGAATCATCAACCTATCAGCCTGCAACATGTATTAAAATAAAGTCAGTACAAAAACTTACTGGCGAGTATACAAGTTTGAGTATATAGCTGTTGGTCCCCTTTGGCGGCCCTGTTCTAGTGATGTAACTTTCTTCTCTCGTTGAGACGGGTGTTTGTGAAGTGTATAAACATTCAAAGAATAAAAATAGAGACAGTGAGAGTGATATTTCTTCAATGATTAATTCTTATAAAATAAATGAATCGTTCTATGAACATAAGAATTAATCTTTGTTTGGCGGAATCAAACAAAGAAGAAGGGGTCGATCCGAGAATAAACTCGAATCTAAATGTCACCCCCTGGGCCACACCAGGGGGTAATCTCACAAGAAAAACTCTATGTTTAAATATTACAACACAACACACACATAATTCCTTCGTAGGAATTATGTTTTTATAGAGTTTTTCATAAGCCTATCTCAAATGTGATTGGTTGATTGGAAGTTGGTATGTGTACCCATAGCCTTATCTTTCTTTTTGTCACCAACTTGCTTCTTTCTTTTCTGATGTATCACTTCACATATGAGATAATATATTTTCTGATGAAAAAGCTTTTTGATAAAGAAAAAGATCCTTTTTCCTTTTCTGGTGATTTCTTTTCCAAGAGAAAAGATTCCTTTTATCTACAAAAGGAAAAGATTCCTTTTCACCATAATGTTACTTTTCCATATGAATCTTTTCTTTTGAAACCATTTCTTTTTTTTTATGGAAGCTTTTTTTCATAGAAAATATTTAATGTGTTAATAAGATATATTATCTTATTAACACAATTATTTGACTTTGTATCTTGTATACTCCATAATGTCCCGCTAACATTTTGATGTCTTGTAACCTTGTCGTGATCTTTAATCTAAGAATTTAGAAGCTTGATTTTTTCTTTCTCGGTCTTCAAATTTAGTGCTTCTGGGACGGTTTGTCGGTCGGTTCGTGTTGACGGAATTATTTCTAAGTGACTTAAACTATTTTTAACAACAAAAACAATAAAGTTTCCTAACAGTCACCGCGTATTTGTTGTTGAAAATACAAACAATGCACTTATACTTAGAAATAACAAATAAACTTGATGAAGATGTATCTTTCTTTTCTTCTTGTCACGTTATCATGTAGGCACCTTTTTAGTGATATTCGTTGACTATATCTTCATTGGCATGAAAGTTTATTTGGCAAACGTCCGACTTTTTATGGATGATCATCTGATTATATTTCATTTGTTGTTATAATTCTTCACCCCGATTTATAATTCCACCTAAATGTAAGCATTATATCTTGTATCCCCACCACCTAGGATACAAGTATCTTCTATCCAATATAGGACAAGTGTTTAGGCTATCGATTGATGAGGCTTCAAAAAATAACAAATCATGCAAGGCTATAAAAATGAACTTGAATCGTCGAGTTTTTTCTTTTTTCTTTTTTTTAACAGAATTTCTGATGGAATCTGATAGATTCTGATGAAATTCTGATGAAATTATCAGAAAAGCTTATAAACGTTTTTTTTAACAGAATTTCTGATGGAATCTGGTAGATTCTGATGAATTTCTGATGAAAAATCAGAAAATTTGAAAAAAGGTTTTTTTTAACATAATTTTCTGATGGATTCTGATGAAAATCTGATAAAAAATCAGAAAATTTGAATTTTTTTTAACAGAAAATCTGATGACATCATCATGAATTCTGATGAAATCATCAGAAATTCTGATGGCCTCATCAGAATCTGATGACATCATTATAAATTCTGATGACCTCATCAGAAATCTGATGACATTATCAGAAATTCTGGTGACATCATATCTGATGACATCATCAGAAATGCTGATGACCTCATCAGAAACCCTTTTTTTTTCACCAGAAATTCCAATAAATTCATCAGAATTCACTAGAAAATCTTAGTAAACTCAATTTTTTTTAAGATAAGAGGGAATAAGTAGAAACCAAAGATATCACTTACACATATTTTTCTATTGAAAATCTAAGTATTTGTTCTTTTCTTCATTGAATTTTTGTGAAAACTTTTTTTTTAAAGAATAATAATCTGTATGTTTTTTTTTTAAGTTTCACACAGTTTTTATCTCCTTTTTTTTTAATTATCATTCCTTTTTTAAGATTAACTAACCAGAATTTGGAGTTATTTAATCAGATTAGATACAAATAAACTTTCTTTTATCAGAAACTTTCTTTTTATATGTAAAAATTTTTCTGTCTGATAAACTAAAGTTCATTTATCTTTGTTTAACTCCTTTTTTTTGTGTTTTTATATCCTTTTTCTACACCTCTTTCTTTTTTACTAGAAAAAAATACTAATAGAGATAATAATGATAATAGTAATAAAAGCAATAATAAAGAAAATAACAGAAAAAAATAACTCTACTACATACTTTATTTTTTTTTGATCTACAAAAAAAATTCCTTTTTACCTTTAACAGATCATGAATATACGTCTCTCTTACAGGAGCAAGGGATCTTGGAAATAATTTATCCAATCTGCTCTGATACCACTTGTTGGTCCCCTTTGGCGGCACTATTCTAGTGATGTAACTTTCTTCTCTCGTTGAGACGAGTGTTTGTGAAGTGTATAAACATTCAAAGAATAAAAATAGAGACAGTGAGAGTAATATTTCTTCAATGATTAATTCTTATAAAATAAATGAATCTTTCCATGAACATAAGAATTAATCTTTGTTTGGCGGAATCAAACAAAGAAGAAGGGGTCGATCCGAGAATAAACTCGAATCTAAATGTCATCCCCTGGGCCAAACCAGGGGGTAATCTCACAAGAAAAACTCTATGTTTAAATATTACAACACAAGACACACATAATTCCTTCGTAGGAATTATGTATTTATAGAGTTTTTCATAAGCCTATCTCAAATGTGATTGGTTGATTAGAAGTTGGTATGTATGCCCATAGCCTTATCTTTCCTTTTGTCACCAACTTGCTTCTTTCTTTTCTGATGTATCACTTCACATATGAGATAATATATTTTCTGATGAAAAAGCTTTTTAATAAAGAAAAAGATCCTTTTTCCTTTTCTGGTGATTTCTTTTCCAGAAGAAAAGATTCCTTTTCTCTACAAAAGGAAAAGATTCCTTTTCACCAGAATGTTACTTTTCCATATGAATCTTTTCTTTTGAAACCATTTCTTTTTTTTATGGAAGCTTTTTTTCATAGAAAATATTTAACGTGTTAATAAGATATATTATATTATTAACACAATTCTTTGACTTTGTATCTTGTATACTCCATAATGTCCCGCTAACATTTTGAAGTCTTGTAACCTTGTCGTGATCTTTAATCTAAGAATTTAGAAGCTTGATTTTTTCTTTCTCGGTCTTCAAATTTAGTTCTTCTGGGATGGTTCGTCGGTCGGTTCGTGTTGACGGAATTATTTCTAAGTGACTTAAACTATTTTTAACAACAAATACAATAAAGTTTTTGTGACACCTGTGTCACTTCAACCATCATACAAATACCAAACCAATGAAATATTGTCTTTCATACTTGGAATTTGTGTAAATATGTGTATCGTTTGCACATATCAATTCTTGTTAGATTTCGAGCTCTAAATCGCTTTCTGGAAGGTTATACGCGAACTGATGCGTAAACGTAATCAGTTTAACGCGAAAAATACTCCAATATAGTGAAATAGGCTTAACATACCTCAAAAAACCCTTACATAACTTAGAAATAAGTTTTGGGTGGTTTAGTATGTCGAAATCAAGTTTATTCGCTTACAGGGACTAATTTTGACAAACTGCGAAAGTAAGCTGATTCGTACTGTAACGAACATTCCGGAACTTGATCATAAGTTAAATATGCCCTAAATATCCTTTACATAGCTTAGAAATAAGCTTTGAGGTGTTTGGTGCGCAAAAATAAACTTTTTGGTCATTCAGGGACTAAAAGCGTCAAAAAGTGCATAAGTTTGCATTTTCGCGCATATCTCACGTTCTGAATATATCCAGACATCCAAAAATTTATGTAATCATTAAAATATTTTATTTTAATGATTGGCATGATAAAATTCCATTCGTCGCGTAATTTGGATCGTTTTTCGCGTCCGTTCGTGTTTCGTCGTAATTAACCGAACAACGCAACCGTACGACCAAACGAACCGACATCCGAGATGTTTTTGAGCATATTTCATGTTCTCCATGTTATATCATTCTTATGGAGCTTAATAATGGGTTTGACGGGTGTTAGAAGTGCCAAAACGCATCAAAAATCAAGTTTGGAGATGCAGGGGCCTGTTCTGCCAATAACTGAAACCTGCTGCCAGCAAACAAGGTCCTTATGGACCGTATGAGGGTTATTACAGTCTTTAAGCCTTCAACAGATCAGCAGACTTCATTTATTTAAAACCCAGCTACTCCCATTGTTTTGCACATGGTTTCTTCTATTCTATGGGCTGGTTTTAAGTGTCCATGGTTTTAGAAATCTGGGGGTGCATGTGTACGGCTTAGATCGAAGCTCGTATTTCAATAAAGGATCCTAACAGTTCTCCGAAATCTATATATACCCCTTCCATTTCATTTGCAAAGTCACTTTTGATCTAATTTTGTTCTCTAAAGTTGAAGTTATACACTTCATACCTGAGAATAATTAGATCAAAACTCCATTTCTTGGACCCGTTGTAAGTATTATTTCGTTCTTTTCGTATTTTAAGCATGAAAGTCAAACTGTGTTTGACTTTCAGCTTTGACCAGTCAATGGTCAACACGAAGTTCGTTTGAACTTCGTAACGTGAGCGTAATCACGATGGTTATAGTCTCTTGTGACTATACCTACTGATTACCACGTTAATTAGGCGTAGTAACAAGTCATAGTTTCGGTCAGAATACGCGTTTATGCGTATTTTGCAACCAAACTATTCTTGGGTATCAAAACAGTTTGTTTTGATATCAAACTTGTTTTCTAACTTCGTTAAGCATGTTTTAACATGTTTAGCTCGTCACTTTAGGTTTAGTGCTTATATAGGGTCGTAAGATAAGCGGTCTAAACAACCACTTAGACTTTCAAACCCGACCTGTTTGGTCGATTATTAGGATCCAACCAAACACATTAGGTGACCATAGTTGTATAGGGAATAACCTTCCGAGGTTATACCTTATGGTCACTTCGTTTAAGTAGTTGTATGATATGTAGTTTATATGCCTTAGGAAAATAACCAAAATGCCCTTTTTACGCATAAATTCATTTTAAGCATATGTAACCTAAATTTTTATATCTAAACTGATTAGGTAACATTATTTGACATGTTAAGGCATATAATACTTGTCATAGGACTAGTTAGGCGGTCCGAACACGTTTTACGCGAACGACGCGTTAAAGTGGTGTAAGCTACCTTAACGAGTCGTAATGGGTCGTAAGCACTTAGGTTAGGTTTCGTTTTAGAATGTTGGTTTTGTTAAACCATATTAAATGAGTTCCCACACTCATTTGGTTTAAGAAACCTCATTCTATCCGATCTTCCGATTTAGGTCCGGTTTATTTACATAGTTACCTATATTAGGTGCCGTTTGATTCCGTGATCCCTCTAGCTTTGCTTGGTTGTTATTCAAGACTTCTAAGCACTCTCAAGTGAGTACATAGTCCCCTCTTTTACTGTTTTCAATGTTTTGGGGTGAAACATGTGTACCTATTTGTTATGTTCATGATTTCAAAGTATAAATTTATTATACATGTTAGTACTTATCTTTTGACAAACTGAATGATTATTTATGGTTTAAACACTAATTTTTCAAAGATTATAAAATTAATTGTTGGATAGTACTTATTTTACTTATCTTTTGACAAACTGAATGATTATTTATGGTTTAAACACTAATTTTTCAAAGATTATAAAATTAATTGTTGGATAGTACTTATTTTATATTCACCAGACCGATTGTTAGTATGATATAGCGCTATAGGATTAGGCACCCCATTCCTGTTGTTATGGAATGTCAGAAACCGATATTTTTATCCAAATAGAGATTGCCTTTGTGGTATTTCTATAGTCTCAATTGGTGTAGTTTGATGCACTAAGGTTTGGTTGAATTCTAAAATCACATTTTATTGTATATTTTGTTATACTCCCAAAAGTATAGTTTGATATGCTCTCATGTGTGATAATGTACAAAACAACATAAATTTTGTTAATTACTAAAACATAGTTTAATATGTTATTCATAAAACCAAAGCATAGTTTAATATGTTATTAATAAAACCAAAGTATACTTTTGATATACTACTAAAAACTATTATTTTGATGACTAAAGTATATTTAATATACTATCTGTTTAATTATTTTGGAACTGAAATATATTTTAATATATTACTTATTCGACTCTCTTAAAACCAAAGTGTATTTTTATGTATACTACAAACCTTTTTATCAAAACCTTGTTTTACAAACAACATATTTTATACAAACTCATTTTACTTAATTATTTAATTATGCATCTTTCTTTTATATCATCTGATTTCTTATCACTTATAAAGAAAACATTTTTAAGTTCATGACTATTTTTTATTAAACATTCTTTTAAATTTACAAGTCATGAATCATGCATTAATAAAACCTATGTATTTCACAGGCATTTTTATGCTGACGTACCTATTTTTACACATGTTTCAGGGGCTGCTATGTGATGATTGTTGATACATGCTATACATAGGATGGACTCGTGCCTTAGCAACTTTAAAACTTGAAAGACAATATTTGTATTCATTTGATTTGTAATAAAACATTTTCAGTAAAACAAAATTATTAAATCCATGGTTGTGAAACAATGATTCTGTTACGACACTCCCCGACGTTTCCGCCACGATTTGGTTATTTTACGTGGTCGGGGTGTGACAGAAAAGTTGGTATCAGAGCCAATGGTTATAGGGAATTAGGTTATTAGTAATGCTTTGACCTAGACTATAACCTTCCTAGGACCCTAACACGAGTTATCTTGTGTTTAGTTTTAAAACAATACCGTCGCCTATCTTTAGGTGACAACCACAATAAGAACACCAAATTTCGAATCCGCTTTGAAAACCAATCATCTGTTCTAGGATGATTTATTATAAGGTTTTGAACCTTCCAAGTTTTCAAAATCTCATCAAAGTTTGGTCTAAATAATGTGAACACATGCAAACTGGAAGGGTGGGTGCCTGTACCCTGAGTCTTCTGTCTAAGGCTAGAGTGTTCGTACAAATCCGCAGTATCGGACCAGTCACTCTTACCTAGGAACTC
The DNA here is from genome assembly GCA_030545235.1 of Helianthus tuberosus. Taxonomy (NCBI): domain Eukaryota; kingdom Viridiplantae; phylum Streptophyta; class Magnoliopsida; order Asterales; family Asteraceae; genus Helianthus; species Helianthus tuberosus. The sequence goes on along the minus strand of CM060430.1, from coordinate 107,009,577 downwards.
TTGGGGTAAGTGTCCACTTATAGGCGAGCATGTCTTCGCGATACCTTATGAGAACCTATTTACTTCGATTCAGCTTTTGTGTGTTGTTTGTTTCCCTCGTAGTTCGAACAAATGACCAGCACCCATGCTTTTTGGTCGGTAATTGCAACATCCCATTCTTACCCAATGCCATTTCACTTGATTTCTCTCTTGTTTCCCCTTTTAGAATGCCTCCACGACGCGACAATCAGGTACCTAATGAAGAACTGGCAGCTATCATTACGCAGCAAATGGCTGCTGCAATCCCAAACATCATTGCTCAATGTAACCAAGCCCTCAACAACAATAATGCCCCATGCAACTTCAAGACATTCAACTCTGCCAAGCCATTAAAGCTTTCTAGGTCTCAAGGAGCGACTGCACTTCTACATTGGCTCGAGAGTTTAGAGAGCACCTTCAGACATGTTCAGTGTCCGAACGAGCGAAAGGTAGAGTTCGCATCTAGTGTTTTTGAGAAACGAGCTTTAACGTGATGGAATGGTGTGATGAGGGACAAGGGTGCTGATGTGGCACTATCTCAAACTTGGGAAGAGCTCAGCGCTCTAATGATGAAGGAGTTCTGTCCTTATCATGAGCTTAGAGCATTGGAAAGGGAATTTGACGACCTAAAGCAAGACAGTGGTGAACATCGAGCCTATACTGACCATTATGAGGAACTGAGCCTGTTGTGTCCTACCATGGTTACGCCTGTGGAGAAGGCGATTGAAAAGTACATTGATGGCCTTCCTGACTTAGTTCAGGATATCGTTACTGGCATCAACCCTACTACCGTCAGACAGGCCACTGAATTGTCTGCTACCCTGACTGAATCCCAGATCAGGAAGGGTAAGCTTTTTCGAAAGTGCGACCCAAGACCATCTGACAAGACTGCACAAGCTAAACCAACGGAAAAATAGGCCGACATATCCAAGAAGAAGAAGCGCAAGGCTTCTCAAAACTGCGCCATAACTGCTCAGAACAATCAGGTTGCACCAAACCGGCCAGCAGAACCTCGTAAAAGGAAAAATTATGTTGGTACCGCACCTTTGTGCAACAAATGCAACCGTCATCATCTGGAGCAAGTGCAGTGTCACAAATGTACCCACTGCGGCCGATTGGGACATTTGATCAATATTTGCCGTTATGCCAACCAAAACCAAGCTGCTGCAAATCCTGCTGTTGTTCAAGCACGGTTCCCACCTGGGTCATGTTATAACTGTGGTGACCTTACTCACTACAGAAACAATTGTCCAAGACTTATTAACGCAAATCCAGCACATGGACGAGTGTTTAACATAAATGAGGCAAACGCGAACAACGATGCAGCAGTGAACAATTAGTCTTTTGAAATTCCTTGGTTGATATCTTTTGATGTTTGAATCGACTCAATTGTTATATAAATAAAATTGTTGTTTCAATTTTTATTTTGCGAAACTGATACTATTGTGTGAATGTTTGATACAACCCTTCGATGCCGACACCAAGACAAACTACTCGTGTGGTTCTGTCATTTTTATGATCACTTGTGATCTCCCCAAAAATCTTAAATACTCGTTTCTTGTTAAGAAACAAAGACGAATTCCTATTAAGATCTTCCTATCTTCATAGTTAGATTCTTATGTTTAAAGTGCCAAATGAAATCCATGGATTGGATTCCTGGTGTGCTTTAAATATCCGTGTCCAAAGATAACAAATTAAAAATCAAGTTAAAAAATTATGTGATTATGTACTTATGTGATTTCTTTATGTCTTGTGTTTTCATGTGATCCAAATATTCATTATCCAAATCCTCATAGAATCTTCCATATCTCAATATGAGGGATTCATAGTAGGATATCCAAAGGTACTATCTTAAATCCTTAATGGGCTTCTACGTTATAGTTAAGACCCTTGGATTATGATGTATTATTCTATAATTGGACCCCTTGAGTGGTCTAGTTAAACAGGTTGATTTAAAAATCAGGTTAGGAATATCATGTGATGATATAATTGAAAAGATCCCTTAAGTGGTCTATTTAAGGAGATCGTATGACGGTCTACTTAAGGAGATCATGTGTTGATCTAGTTAAAAAGATTGTTCGTTGAGCTAGTTAAAAAGATCCTTTGGTGGTCTAGTCAAGTCACTTCATGTTTATTCGATTGATTTTTCCCCTACGCATTATGAAATGAACTGTGCGGACTGTGCAAGGAATTACGTAATTATAGATGCATACATAAGTATGGAATTCAGTGAACAGAAACCACAGCAAGTTCTGTCATGTGTTAAGACCTATAGTGATGAGAATAACGAAACGGGAACAATGTAGAAAGGGGCATGGTGGATACGCCGCTGGTACTTCCTACATATAAGTGTTCCTTATTACATTGCGAACGTAGCATTATTTAAGTCACTAGAAGTCCTGGACCTTGACCAATGATTATCTTATCTTACACTCTCCGACTTTGATTTCGAGAACACACAAGTTTCCTATGACAGTCTTCATAAGAAACATTCTTCTGTCCATAGTTTGAAACTCCATGTTTTGTTACTACAAGAACTTCACTTTGACTGTTGACAAATTCGCTAAGAATCCAAACATGGCCCAAAGTTTTACTTAGGGTTCGAGGGATTCATTCGAAAGCGAAACAATCACAGTTGTCTTCACAAGTTTCCTCTAAAATTAAATTTCGGGACGAAATTTCCTAAAGTAGGGGAGACTGTGACACCTGTGTCACTTCAAACATCATACAAATACCAAACCAATGAAATATTATATTTCATACTTGGGATTTGTGTAAATATGTGTATCGTTTGCACATATCAATTCTTGTTCGATTTCGAGCTCTAAATCGCTTTCTGGAAGGTTATATGCGAACTGATGCGTAAACGTAATCAGTTTAACGCGACAAACACTCCGTAATAGTGACATAGGCTTAACATATATAACAACCCTAAATTAAACCGACACCCTAATATATTTTAAAATATCCCAATATGTCCTAAAATACACCCCATACGTGAAAACGGACCCCCAATATCTTAAATATTATTAAAAATAATTAAAAATCAAATTTTGGGGTTTGAGGCGGGCCGCGTAAGCCACACCTCAACCCTTACGCAGGCCGCGAGCGGTCGAGAACACAGTGACACCCGGTGATGACACGTGTCATCATCGTGGCAAGTCTAGTCGATGACCCTGATCAGCTACCCTGTTGACTTTCTTTGACGCGGGCCGCGTAGGCCTTCTTCTTTCTTTTACGCGGGCCGCGAGAAACCCGAACTCAGCCCCTATAAAGCTGGAGTTCGGGCCTTCAGTCGAATTCGTTCAAAACTTTATTTCTTTCTCTCAATTTTACGTAGTGTACATTATACTCGGGTATTATACCCCCTAATTAGCGAAGTTCTGCTCCGTTGTAAGTATCATAACCCATGGATACGTATTAGATACTCTGCCCGATTGATCTAGGGTTCCGTAACGGCTGTCGTGGTTCTGCCCGACGTAGTCGTTGGAATGCCGTCTCGGGGAGGGTATTACTAATGTTAAAATAGGTTATTATACTAATACGTGTGCATTTGTGTAAATTATAGATAATTCTCAGGAAACCCTAAAGGATAATCTAAGACATCAATGTGAGTTGATCTGCTCTTTGTAAACCTTTTGTTAACTGTTTTTACAAAACCTCACACAATTAATTATATATTAAACAGTTATTGAGTATTTGTAAGGATACAATTATCGTCGGTATGTTGGGTTTTTGTATACAAAATTAGTTACTGCCTTGCGAGGGGTAACTTTCCACAAGTCGGGTTGACAGTACCGTGGGTGGTAATTAGTATGACTTGGAAACAAATGTAATTACGAGACCGCCCTCAATACTGTACAATGGTTTTTATTTAAACTTGATTAAATTGGGATTCACTCACCAGTATTTCCCACTGACAAAATATTTTTAAACGCGTTTCAGGTAACAAAATGTGAAGCCAAGTAGAAGCCTGCTGGACAGCACTAAAGGCTTGGAAAAGTGGCAATAAAGTTACCTAAAATCAATAGATGTTTTATTAAATAAAAATAGGATTCATTCCTATGAAAATGTGTGTACTGAAAACTTGGGTTTTACCCCATGTATTCAATATTATGAAAGTGTGGTATTTTACTCTGATAAAATATTTCCTAACTACGGTCCTGATGTAATTTCCGCTGCTAAAATTGAATAAACACGCGATATCACCAAAACTGGCTCGCGGCCACCCGTTCCCGGGAATTAGGGGACGGGGGTTGCGACAGAATGTGGTATCAGAGCTAAGCCACTGATTCAGCCACAGAAGTGTTCTGCTGACATCAAAATTCAATCTATTAAGAAATAAATTATGGAAATACGTGCATAATTGTATTTTATTGTTATGTGTTATTTGACTATTTGTTAGTTTACAGTATGAGCGACCAAGGACAATCTGACGCGTACCGTCAATTGTCTGGTTCGCCTAGAAGCGAAGGTGCCTCTTCTCAGCCTACCCTCTTAGGGTACTCTGCTGATACGGAAGAAGGAATATTCGTGTTTAAGGCTCAGTCAGAGGAGCCATTCCCTCAGAAAAAGAGAGGATGGTTCAGTCGAGGGGCACACGAGCGTAGAAAGCGTATGAAAAAGTTACAAGACTAGAGAGCACTAGCAGCAACCAAAAGAGAAACCGATGCCTATGCCCAGGAAATGATAAATAGGGGTATAGCCAACATCCACATCCTAGCAACCACTGCAGCTGACCCTAACCTGGAACAAATGATAGCACTCCAACCACAACCACCAATTCCTGACCAACCAATGGAGATAGAAAACCTTGAAAATCAAGTAGAAATGCATGACTTCAATCCGGAAGAAATACCTAGGGTACCTGCACCTAACCCATTAGAGCCAAATTACGACACATGGTGGGACGACAATAGGGACTATGTGCAACGTTACCCGATACATGAAGACATACCCATGCCGAACCTAGGAGCCTACCCAGGGTTAGATCTTTTAGATCCCTACTATGACAATGACGTATACATCAGGGAGAGTTTAGAAAACCCTTACCCATACCAGGCCCCTATACCTCCGTACCAGGATCCCGCACCCCAGATTCCGAACCCAGTCCTAGAACCTGCACCCCCAATGAGTGCAGGCAATGTATAAGAACTTAGGACATTTGGTGAGGAAATTTTAGAGAGTAGTGAAAGAATGCGACAGGTGGGAGAGCGACTCGTCTGGAAGTACAACGAGCGCAATATGGATTTCTGGATGAATCCATATCCATGAATGTGATGGTGGAGACGGTAGTAGTAGTAATAATAATAAAATAATAATAAAATATGTGTGTATGTGTATGAAAAAAAAAACTATTACTAGTAGTGTAACTTTAAATTTCAGTCGGTATTGTAATTTTAATTTCAGTACTGGTGTGTAATAGATGCATATTATATGAATAGAGTAAAGTCGTAATGATCGACGCTTTTGACCAAAGTGCGTGTCATGTGATTAACTATATTAAATATTATTTTGTGATTATTAATGCGTGGAAATGTTTAAAATTCAGATGGACAACGAAGTGAACCAGGAAAACCAGAATGATAAGCACCCGAATAACGATAATGAGAATCCAAACAACAATAACAATGGAAACCAAGTGGATAATAGTGCCATTCAACACATAGTGGCACAAGGAATTATAGATGCAATGCCATTTATTATTCAAACTGTTCAAGAAGCGAATAATAAAAGTAAGCACAACAGTAAGCGACCAACTGAACTAGAACACAACGTAAACAATGGACCTGTATTTCAAGCGCCCATTCCCAAAAGAATAAGAACCATGCCTTATGGTTGTTCTTATAAGGAATTCTGGTCCTGCAAACCAATAGAATTCTCTGGCAATGAAGGACCCATTGCAGCTTTACGCTGGATAGAAAAGACTGAGGCAGTCTTAAAAATAAGCAAGTGTGCTGAAGAAGACAAAATAATGTTTGCTTCTAATTTGTTTAAGAACTCAGACTTAGAATGGTGGAACACTATCCTCCAGTCAAGAGGAAGTGATAGGGTATACAACATGGAATGGGAAGAATTTAAGAACATGGTAGAAAGGAAATTCTGCCCTCCTAATGAAAAAGAATAGATAGCAAATAAGTTTCTGAACCTTAGAATGACTGGGGTAGATAGTAAGGGTTATACTACTACATTCTTTGAATATGCCAGAATAGTACCAACCCTTGCATCACCTGAACCGGTATTAATCTCCCATTATATCTGGGGATTAATGGGGGAGATTAGGCATGTAGTCAAGGCAGCTAGACCACAGACCATAGAAGAAGCTGTAGAGTTAGCAAACACCTTGACAGATGAATTAATCCGTACTAGAGAAGAAGACCAGAGAAGAAACCTAGCTCAGAGGCTTACCCAAGAATTCCGTTCTGGGAATTCCAACCGTAGGAATATAGGATCTACCTCTGCACCATACTGCAAAGCCTGCAAGAAGAAGCATTCGGGAAAATGCTTCACTCACTGCAATTTCTGCAAGATGCTAGGACACAAGGAAGAAGATTGCAGGAGAAAACCTAATAATGGGATGTGCTTCAACTGTGGAGAAAAAGATCACATCAAGCTGAACTGTCCGAAATTGGCTCCAGCTGCAAACAACAAGAATACTAAAAATGCTAGAGCATTCATTCTGACTGCAGATGAAGCCAAAATGATTCCGGACGTCATAGACGTTTTTAGTTAATGATGTTTTTGCTAAAGTATTATTTGACTCTGGTGCAAACCAAAGTTTTATTAATACTTCATTTTGCAAACTTCTAAATCATTCATTAACTAAACTACCACAAGAATGTCTAGTAGAGACAGCAAATGGAGAAACAGTTAGGATTTCTGAAATTTGCATGGAGCAAAAATAGAGTTTTTAAACCAAAAGTTTATTGCAAACCTTTATCCCATGAATTTGGCAGGATTTGATGTCGTTTTAGGAATGGATTGGTTAATGACCAATAAAGCCAATATTTTATATGATCAAAAGTCAATTCAAGTATATTCACCAAAAGGAGAAAAGATCACAATTAAAGGAGATAAGCCCTCTAGATCCACTAAATTCATCTCTGTGATGAAAACTGCAAGTTATATAAGAAAATGATCTATAGTGTATTTGATTTCTATAATCACTAACACTAAAGGAAAGGAACTAAAAGACATTCCAGTAGTGTCTTAGTTTTCAGATGTATTTCCAGAAGAATTACCAGGACTACCGCCAGACAGAGAAGTTGAATTCAGAATTCACCTGCTACCAGGAACAACACCAATTGCTAAAGCACCTTACCGTTTAGCACCCACCGAAATGCAGGAACTGAAGAAACAATTAGACGAATTGCTGGAAAAAGGATTCATACAGCCAAGCTCATCGCCATGGGGAGCGCCAATTTTATTTGTTAAAAAGAAGGATGGATCAATGCGTATGTGCATTGACTACCGTGAATTGAACAAAGTCACGATTAAGAATCGGTACCCATTACCAAGGATCGATGATCTGTTCGATCAACTGCAAGGAGCTCGATTTTTCTCTAAAATCGATTTAAGGTCAGGATATCATCAATTAAAGGTACAGGAAGAGGATATTCCTAAGACTGCCTTCAGAACAAGGTATGGTCATTATGAATTTACTGTCATGCCATTTGGTTTAACCAATGCCCCAGCCGCATTTATGGACATGATGAACCGAATATGTAAGCCATATTTGGATAAATTCATAATTGTCTTTATAGATGATATTCTAATTTATTCTAAAAGTAAGGAAGATCATGCAAAGCATTTGCACTCACTTTTAAGTCTATTAAGAAAAGAAAAGCTTTATGGTAAATTTTCAAAGTGCGAGTTTTGGTTAGAACAGGTACAATTTCTTGGACACTTAGTCAATCATGAAGGAATTCATGTGGATCCCACAAAAATCGAGGCAATTACCAAATGGAAAACCCCTGAGTCACCAACCGAGGTGAGTTTCTTAGGATTGGCCAGTTATTATAGAATGTTTATTCGAGATTTTTCTAGAATAGCCATTCCCTTAACTAAGTTAACTTGTAAATTTATTAAGTTTGAATGGGGACCAAAACAAGAAGAAGCATTTAGAATTCTTAAGCAAAGATTAACCCATGCACCCATACTAGCGTTACCAGAAGGAACTGAAGACATGGTAGTCTATTGTGACGCTTCTAAGTTAAGTTATGGATGTGTATTAATGCAACGCCAAAAGGTTATAGCATATGCGTCTAGACAACTTAAGAATCATGAAGAGAATTATTCAACCCATGATCTAGAATTAGGAGCTATAATTTTTGCCCTTAAAATTTGGAGACATTACCTTTATGGTAGTAAGTTTTCCATATTCATTGATCATAAAAGTTTAAGGTATATTTTTGGGCAAAAGGAGCTAAATATGAGACAAAGACGTTGGATGGAAATGCCTAGTGATTATGATTGTGATATCCAGTATCATGCAGGAAAGGCAAATGTAGTGGCCGATGCTTTAAGTCGAAAATATCATGAAAAGCCATAAAGGGTACGTTCTCTTAAATTAAATCTACAAGTAGATTTAAATGATCAAATTAGAAAAGCATAAGAATCAGTAACAAGGATAATACTGAAAAATTAAAAGGTATGATTAAGGAATTAGAACAGGGAACAGATGGAATCTGGAGATTCCACAAGAAGAGAATGTGGATACCTAAATTAGGAAATCTACGTCATCGTATATTAGAAGAAGCCCATAAATCTAAATATACAATACACCCAGGAAATGATAAGATGTACCAGGATTTAAGAAAGAATTTCTGGTGGATAGGAATGAAAAAGGACATAGCAACCTATGTTTCTAAATGTTTAACTTATTCACAAGTTAAAGCTGAACATCAGAAACCCTCAGGTTTGTTACAACAACTAGAAATGCCAGTGTGGAAATGGGAATTGATAACAATGGATTTTGTTACCAAATTACCCAAAACAAGGAAATGTAATGATACAATCTGGGTGATTGTAGATAGGCTAACCAAGTCAGCTCATTTCCTACCAATGAAAGAAACTTTCAGTACGGAACAGTTAGCTAAATTATATGTAAATGAAATAGTTTCATTACATGGAATTCCTTTATCAATTGTTTCTGATAGGGATAGCCGTTTTACCTCTCATTTTTGGACAAGTTTCCAAAAAGCCATGGGAACCAAGTTGAATCTAAGCACAGCTTATCATCCTCAAACGGACGGACAAAGTGAAAGGACGATTCAGACAATGAAAGACATGCTTAGAGCTTGTGTAATTGATTTCAGAGGTAACTGGGACGATCACTTACCTTTAATAGAATTTTCTTATAATAATAGTTATCACACAAGTATCAATGCTGCACCATTCGAAGCACTTTATGGACGAAAGTGCCGAACCCTAGTCTGTTGGGCAGAAATTGGGGAAAAGCAACTATCTGTACCTGAGATAGTACAAGAAACAACCGACAAGATTATTCAAGTCAAGGAACGACTGAAAGCAGCACGTGATCGACAAAAGAGCTATGCTGACAACAGACGAAAACCATTGGAATTTCAAGTAGGAGACAAAGTATTATAGAAAGTCTCTCCTTGGAAAGGAGTAGTAAGATTCATCAAACGAGGAAAGCTAAGTCCCAGGTATGTTGGACCTTTTAAGATTATTAGAAGAATAGGACCTGTAGCCTATCAGCTACAACTGCCAGAGGAAATGACAGGAATACATGATGTATTTCATGTATCTAATCTCAAAAAGTGTTTAGCTGATAAATCATTAGTAGTGCCTCTTAAGGATATAGAGGTAAATGAACAACTCAAGTTTGTAGAAAGGCCTCTACAGATTGAAGACAGGAAAGTCAAAATCCTTAAGCACAAGAGATTAGTTCTAGTCAAAGTGAAGTGGGACTCCAAAAGAGGACCTGAGTACACATGGGAGCTTGAATCAGAAATGCAAAGGAAATATCCACACTTGTTCCAGTAGATCTCAAGGACGAGCTCTAAAACAAGGTGGGGAGGATATAACAACCCTAAATTAAACCAACACCCTAATATATTTTAAAATAACCCAATATGTCCTAAAATACACCCCATACGCGAAAACGGACCCCGAATACCTTAAATATTATTAAAAATAATTAAAAATCAAATTTTTGGGTTTGAGGCGAGCCGGGTAAGCCACACCTCAACCCTTACGCGGGCCGCGAGCGGTCGAGAACACAGTGACACCCGGTGATGACACGTGTCATCATCGTGGCAAGTCTAGTCGATGACCCGGATCAGCTACCCTGTTGACTTTCTTTGACGCGGGCCGCGTAGGCCTTCTTCTTTCTTTTACGCGGGCCGCGAGAAACCCGAACTCAGCCCCTATAAAGCTGGAGTTCGGGCCTTCAGCGAATTCGTTCAAAACTTTCTTTCTTTCTCTCAATTTTACGTAGTGTACATTATACTCGGGTATTATACCCCCCTAATTAGCGAAGTTCTGCTCCGTTGTAAGTATCATAACCCTGGATACGTATTAGATACTCTGCCCGATTGATCTAGGGTTCCGTAACGGCTGTCATGGTTCTGCCCGACGTAGTCGTTGGAATGCCGTCTCGAGGAGGGTATTACTAATGTTAAAATGGGTTATTATACTAACACGTGTGCATTTGTGTAAATTATAGATGATTCTCACAAAACCCTAAAGGATAATCTAAGACAGCAATGTGAGTTGATCCGCTCTTTGTAACCCTTTTGTTAATTGTTTTTGCAAAACCTCACACAATTAATTATATATTAAACAGTTATTGAGTATTTATAAGGATACAATTATCGTCGGTATGTTGGGGTTTTGTATACAAAATTAGTTACTGCCTTGCGAGGGGTACCTTTCCACAAGTCGGGTTGACAGTACCGTGGGTGGTAATTAGTATGACTTGGAAACAAATGTAATTGCGACACCGCCCTCAATACTGTACAATGGTTTTTATTTAAACTTGATTAAACTGGGATTCACTCACCAGTATTTCCCACTGACAAAATATTTTTAAACGCGTTTCAGTTAACAAAATGTGAAGCCAAGTAGAAGCGAGCTGGACAGCACTGAAGGCTTGGAAAAGTGGCAATAAAGTTACCTAAAATCAATAGATGTTTTATTAAATAAAAATAGGATTCATTCCTATGAAAATGTGTGTAATGAAAACTTGGGTTTTACCCCATGTATTTAACATTAAGAAAGTGTGGTATTTTACTCTGATAAAATATTTCCTAACTACGGTCCTGATGTAATTTCCGCTGCCAAAATTGAATAAACACGCGATACCACCAAAACTGGCTCGCGGCCACCCGTTCCCAGGAATTAGGGGACGGGGATTGCGACAACATACCTCAAACAACCCTTACATAACTTAGAAATAATTTTTGGGTGGTTTAGTGTGTCGAAATCAAGTTTATTCGCTTACAGGGACTAATTTTGACAAACTGCGAAAGTACGCCGATTCGTACTATAACGAACATTCTGGAACTTGATCATAAGTTAAATATGCCCTAAATATCCTTTACATAGCTTAGAAATAAGCTTTGAGGTGTTTGGTGCGCAAAAATAAACTTTTTGGTCATTCAGGGACTAAAAGCGTCAAAAAGTGCATAAGTTTGCATTTTCGCGCATATCTCACGTTCTGAATATATCCAGACATCCAAAAATTTATGTAATCATTAAAATATTTTATTTTAGTGATTGGCATGAAAAAATTCCATTCGTCGCGTAATTTGGATCGTTTTTCGCGTCCGTTGGTGTTTCGTCGTAATTAACCGAACAACGCAACCATACGACCAAACGAACAGACATCCGAGATGTTTTTGAGCATATTTCATGTTCCCCATGTTATAACATTCTTATGGAGCTTAAAAATGGGTTTGACGGGTGTTAGAAGTGCCAAAACGCATCAAAAATCAAGTTTGGAGATGCAGGGGCCTGTTCTGCCAATAACGAAAACCTGCTGCCAGCAAACAAGGTCCTTACGGACCGTATGAGGGTTCTTACGGTCCGTAAGCCTTCACCAGATCAGCAGACTTCATTTTATTAAAAACCAGCTGCTCCCATTGTTTTGCACATGGTTTCTTCTATTCTATGGGCTGGTTTTAAATGCCCATGGTTTTAGAAATCAGGGGGTGCATGTGTACGGCTTAGATCGAAGCTCGGATTTCAAGAAACGATCCTAACAGTTCTTTGAAATCTATATATACCCCTTCCATTTCATTTGCAAACTCACTTTTGATCTGATTTTGTTCTCTAAAGTTGAAGTTATACACTTCATACCTGAGAATAATTAGATCAAAACTCCATTTCTTAGACCCGTTGTAAGTATTCTTTCGTTCTTTTCGCATTTTAAGCACGAAAGTCAAACTGTGTTTGACTTTTAGCTTTGACCAGTCAATGGTCAACACGAAGTTCGTTTAAACTTCGTAACGTGAGCGTAATCACGATGGTTATAGTCTCTTGTGACTATACCTACTGATTACCACGTTAATTAGGCATAGTGACGAGTCATAGTTTCGATCAGAATACGCGTTTATGCGTATTTTGCAACCAAACTATTCTTGGGTATCAAAACCGTTTGTTTTGATATCAAACTTGTTTTCTAACTTCGTTAAGCATGTTTTAACATGTTTAGCTCGTCACTTAAGGTTTAGTGCTTATATAGGGTCGTAAGATAAGCGGTCTAAACAACCGCTTAGACTTTCAAACCCGACCCGTTTGGTCAATCATTAGGATCCGACCAAACACATTAGGTGACCATAGTTATATAGGGAATAACCTTTCGATGTTATACCTTATGGTCCCTTCGTTTAAGTAGTTGTATGATAGGTAGTTTATATGCCTTAGGAAAATGACCAATATGCCCTTTTTACGCATAAATTCATTTTAAGCATATGTAACCTAAATTTTTATATCTAAACTGATTAGGTAACATTATTAGACATGTTAAGGCAGATAATACTTGTCATAGGACTAGTTAGGCGGTTAGAACACGTTTTACGCGAACGACGCGTTAAAGTGGCGTAAGCTACCTTAACGGGTCGTAATGGGTCGTAAGCATTAGGTTAGGTTTCGTTTTAAAATGTAGGATTTTTTAAACCATATTACATGAGTTCCCACACTCATTTGGTTTACGAAACCTCAATCTATCCCATCTTCCGATTTAGGTCCGGTTTATTTACATAGTTACCTATATTAGGTGCCGTTTGATTCCGTGATCCCTCTAGCTTTGCTTGGTTGTTATTCAAGACTTCTAAGCACTCTCAAGTGAGTACATAGTCCCCTCTTTTACTGTTTTCAATGTTTGGGGTGAAACATGTGTACCTATTTGTTATGTTCATGATTTCAAAGTATAAATTTATTATACATGTTAGTAGTTATCTTTTGACAAACTGAATGATTATTTATGGTTTAAACACTAATTTTTCAAAGATTATAAAATTAATTCTTGGATAGTACTTATTTTATATTCACCAGACCGATTGGTAGTATGATATAGCGCTATAGGATTAGACACCCCATTCCTGTTGTTATGGAATGTCAGAAACCGATATTTTTATCCAAATAGAGATTGCCTTTGTGGTATTTCTATAGTCTCAATTGGTGTAGTTTGATGCACTAAGGTTTGGTTGAATTCTAAAATCACATTTTTATTGTATATTTTGTTATACTCCCAAAAGTATAGTTTGATATGCTTTCATGTGTGATATTGTACAAAATAACATAAATTTTGTTAATTACTAAAACGTAGTTTAATATGTTATTCATAAAACCAAAGCACAGTTTAATATGTTATTAATAAAACCAAAGTATACTTTTGATATACTACTGAAAACTATTATCTTGACGACTAAAGTATATTAATATACTATCTGTTTAACTATTTTGGAACTGAAATATATTTTAATATATTACTTATTCGACTCTCTTAAAACCAAAGTGTATTTTTATGTATACTACAAACCTTTTTATCAAAACCTTGTTTTACAAACAACATATTTTATACAAACTCATTTTACTTAATTATTTAATTATGCATCTTTCTTTTATATAATCTGATTTCTTATCACTTATAAAGAAAACGTTTTTAAGTTCATGACTATTTTTTTATTAAACATTCTTTTAAATTTACAAGTCATGAATCATGCATTAATAAAACCTATGTATCTCACAGGCATTTTTATGCTGACGTACCTATTTTTACACATGTTTCAGGTGCTGCTATGTGATGATTGTTGATACATGCTATACATAGGATGGACTCGTGCCTTAGCGACTTTAAAACTTGAAAGACAATATTTGTATTCATTTGATTTGTAATAAAACATTGAGTTCAATATTTCAGTAAAACAAAATTATTAAATCCATGGTTGTGAAACAATGATTCTGTTATGACACTCCCCGACGTTTCCGCCACGATTCGTTGTTTTATGTGGTCGGGGTGTGACAGTTTCCTAACAATAGCATAATAGATTTAAAGAACTCATATCCATCATGTAAACGATAAAAATAGTTTCAGCCATGCTAGTGTTCGCAGTCCAAGTGATAGCCCAAGTATCCCGATGCTTTAGGTGTTTTCCCAAGACTCAAGGAAAACTAGAATCCTCCTAACAATACCCCCAAGAATAATGGGGAGGTGCATCTTCCTATAGCGCTATTATTGTTAAGGCGAAACTACACACAAGGATTAGACGTTCACATAGCATAAAGAATCAAGAATCAAGAATCACAAGTATCACATTCATATAGGATAGAGTTTAGATTTAAAAAGTATCAAGTTTCAAGTTTCATAGAATACATGTTGCGTCCTAAAAGTTTAAAACGAAAAGGGATCGAGTATACCCACAGTGATTGCTCAACATTAACACTGTTATTGGATCAAAGGGACCTCTAAGGATTAGCTTGATTAGAGTATAATAGATTAGTGTCGGACATAATACAAGAATCAAGCAAAGTGTCGGATCACTCACCCGATCAGATCACTCACCTGATCGGATGGCCATCCGGTCGGATGACATATGTGATTTAGGACGGATCGCCATCCGATCAGATGGTCATCCGTACGGATGGCCATTCGATCGAATGGTCATTCGATCCATGACTGAGTTTCCAAAAATGATTAGGTGTTTAAACCAGGGCTTTCGATCGGATGGCCGTTCGGTCGAACGACCCTTCGCGCGCAAGTTTCAAGGTTTAAAGTTTCTGTTTCAAAAATAGTTCAAATGTTTGAAGGTTATAAGTTACACTGCCACTTCGATCGGATGGTTTTTCGATCGGACGGCAGTCAGGTCGAATTGCCTGTCGATTGATGTGACCTCGTTCCTTCTGCGACCTTGTAAAATTTCTAAGTCTCGAGTTTAATGATGATGGCACGGTACGTATTGGGACAAATGGTAAACACATCAAGGCTCAGCCTGTCTGATCGGATGGGAATCACCCCGTCTGATTAGGTGTCTGTTCTTGACGGTGTTCATGTCGGAATCCGTACTCCGATCACCTTCCCCGATGATAATCCATTTACAACTCGACTCCAGACTAATCATCAAGTCTACAGCCCGTTTGGGTCCGGATTCTACCGTTTTTAGTAAAAAGTTTAAGAAAGATGGAGGAAAACATGAGTTTTAACTGAAAAGTCTAGATTTAGTAAGGATTTGGTGTAAAACACATGAAATTCCTTAGATATGAACTAGATCTTGACTGGAATGACATCACACAACTGTTTGTACAAACCGCCATGATGATGTCACCCTCAAGAGCTAATTCCTTAGAGATATCACGGTGAAAAGTGTGATTTCAAAGAAGAATCATGTAGAGGATTGTGTATAGATCAAAGATGTACAAGAATCTAGTGTAAAACATACCGAAATCGCCGAGAAATGGAAGAAAAGTGAGAGAGCGTGTGTCTGGTCGAAGGAGGTTGTCACATCAGTGAAGGGTGATGTGACAGGTCCTATTTATAGGGCAAGATTGGGGATACGACGGTATGGCACGGATCGGATGGTCATCCGATCGGATTGCCATTCGGTCAATCCTATCTTTTCCACTTTTCGCCTTTAGTTCGTTTTGCAAGTCAGATTAAGCGTTGCGTTGCGTATTATTGTGTAATAGTATCACATAACAAGATTACATCATTAACACAAACGTTTCCAAGTTTCATAGTTTCCGCCAGTGACAAGTCTCCAGTCTCTTGTTCAACCGAGTCTCAAGTTTCATGAGTCTCAATTGTCAAGCACCAAGTATCAAGCATCAAGAATCAAGAATCTAGTATCAAGAATCAAGTCTCAAGAATCAAGTATCAAGAATCTAGAATCAAGTATCATAGCATTAAGTATCAAGAATCAAGTGTCTAGAGTTAAGTATCAAGAATCTAGTATTAAGAATCAAGTTTCGAGAATCTAGCTTCATAGAATTAAGTATCAAGTATCAATAAGATTCAAGTTTCATAGCATAAAGATTCACATGTGTCAAAAGTGTCAAGAGTCACATAGTATAAGGACTAAAACTGACAATAGCTAAAAGTTCTGGGACGCAGGGCGTTACATTTTGGGTGGAACATGTATCAACTAACAAAATCCACTTTATACAATCAAACATATTCGACCACTCAATCCATTGAGCACGTTATTTGTTATGCTTAGGTGGTTTATGCATGCTAGTTCCAACTTGTATATCCACATTAATTGTTATGCTTAGGTTGTTTATGCATGTTAGTTTCAACTTGTATATCCATACTATTTGTTATGCTTAGGTTGTTCATGTATGCTAGATTCAACTTGAATATAAATTGCCATGTTGGATTGAGATAAACTTTTATACTTATACTTATATTCAAACTTGTATGCTCGCCAGTATTTTTTATACTGATCCATGCTTTTATTACATGTTGCAGGATTTGATGATGCAAGGAATCTTGTAGCATTGCCTAGAAACGCATTTAAATTGTTATACTTGTGGCATTTTAATTTACTTTCAAACCTGTTGTATTTGGTTTCCAATCTTGTATAAACCATTATCATGAAATGAAATTTATTTACTTGAATACTTGTTGTATATTATTTATATCAAACTTGTGGTATTTCTAGTTCAAGCAATGTAAAATGTAATCATTAAATTCTTGAAAAGCAAATGGATGGGGCCGTATCTGATCATGCGGATCGGGAAGTACGGAGACATAGAGATCGGAGATTTTGATGACCATTTGAGGCAAGTTGTGAACGGACATAGGCTGAAACCGTATTTGGAGGCAAATGATATCAACGGACCGGATAAACAGTCGGAGTGCTTCATGTTAAGCACTTTGGTCCATGATTCAAAATAACCATGTTCAGGTATGAAGTCTGGCTGAAGACTCTTAAAGTTAGCGCTCTCGGGAGGCAGCCCGAGGTTGTAGACTATTGTGCATTTGTGTTTGGTTTGGTTTGGTTTTGCATATGTTTTTCGCAGATTCTAACGTCGTATCGTTCTCCATGGATACAATTACTTAAGTGTGGGGAAGTTGGAACCACCAAGGTATGTTTTCAAAGAAAATTGTGTGTCGCGGACAACACAATTTTTTTACGGGGTTAGAGCGGGCAAGTAAAACGAGAAAAATAAAAATTTCAAGATAAAAATCATCTAAAACCATTTAAAACCATTAACCTCTCAAAAATACTAAAATAATAATAATAATAATATTAATAATAATAATAATAATAATAATAATAATAATAATAAATGCAAGTAGAGTTAGTGTGTTTTGAAAACTAAATGAGTATTAATTTCTTGGTTTTAGAATTGATGGGAAATGATAATAAACGAAAAAGTGGAAAGGTAAAACAAGTATGATTGGCCATTGCAATTAATGAAATTAAAAGGCTTGTGGTTTCATTTAACTAGTACGGTGCCCGCGCGATGCTACGGGGCGACACTTTGTATTGCGGTACTCGTTCCTGGTAGTTTTCTTATTCATATAATATTTATGATAACACTATTGTGATGGATATATGTCATAAGTGTTAAACATATGTAAAGTTTTGTTTTTTATAAAAATTAATAATCAAAATACAAAAAATATTGTTTTTTTAATTAATAATCAAAAGACAAAAAATAAAAGATAAATTGTTATAATTGTAAAGTATGTTTATTTTATTAGTTAAATTATAAAGTATAATTTTATTTTTTAAAGTTCATAACTTTTTTTAAATATTCACATAGTACTTATCCAATAAACTTTAAGTTTTAAATTTTTGTTTTTAGAAAAATAAAAAATAGTATTTGACTCGTTAGTACGTTTTAGACCATCAACTTAAATTGTTAAATTTCGTTTTTTACAGATATAAAAAACTTATATTTTTATAAAATTTCAAGAACCATTTTTATAAAAAAAAAATAGGATGTTCAGAGTTTATATCTTTATTAACTTTATATCATACTAAGTTCAAATTTTTAGTTACTAACTAATCTTATCTATATGATTATACTTTTAACTTATAATCCCTAAAAATATGCAACACAATCTACTATGTATCTAGTCAAGTTGGTAAAAATTCTTTTGAAACTGACTAATATTATCTATAACAATATAGTTGAACTTATTATTCCTAAAAATTTGCAACACAATTTAGTATTTATCTAGTAATAATTGTAAATTTCTGGAGTATTTTATTTATATTACTTGTTACAAAAATTGTTTATAAAATAATTATTTTTTTATAAAAATAAAATGTTTTGTTTATAAATAAAGTAAAAAAAAAAACTGTTTTGCACATGTAAAGTTTTGTTTTTAATAAAAAAAATAATAATCAAATGACAAAAAATAAAAGATAAGCTGTTCTAGTTGTAAAGTAAGTTCATTTTGTTGGTTAAATGATAAAGTTTATAATTTTATTCTTTAAAGTTCATAACTTTTTATAAAATATTCACATGGTACTCATCCAATAAACTTAAAGTTTAAAATTTTTGTTTTTATAAAAATAAAAAATAGTAGTTGACTCGTAAGTACGTTTACACCTCTAACTTTAATTGTTAAATTTTGTTTTTATATATATAAAAAATTTATATTTTTTAAAATTTTAAAAATAGTTTTTTGTAAAAAAATAGGATGTTAAGAGTTTATATCTTGATTAACTTTATATCATAGTAAGTTCAGCTTTTTAGTTTAGCTTTAAAGTTTATTACTTTATTATTTTTTAATTAAGAAATACAAATTATTATATTAATATCCAAGAATAACTGCAATATTTTATAATTTCAGCTTGACTATATGTAACTGCAATATCTATTTATTGCAACTTCAGGATATTAACTTATATAAGTTATGTTGACTTATAAACTTAAAATACTAACTTTATTTTGAACTTTATTAATATGCTCCTGCATTATATTGACACCAAAAATAAAGTTCAAAAATAAAATAAACTTTATTCATACGTCTAGATCAAACATAACAACTGAAAATAAAAAATAAAAAAACATAAAAACACTTGATGGATTTCATATAGACTGCATGAAACCCGTTCCGCTTCTGAATTGACACTCGATGTATTTTTAATCGGGTTTTCTGGTTTGTGCTTGAATCGGCAGTATCTTCTAATTCCTCTTCTTTTTCATTGTCCTTAGAATCGTCTAAATTAATAACCTCACTCCATTTCCATTCAGAGAGTCTATTGGATCTCTTCCTTTGAGTCTCAAAACTTCTGATCCTTAATGTTATGGGTCATTTTCTGAGCATGTATATCCTGACTAATATTCTGCTTTTGACTGTTTGTGTAACACTCGTCTTGTAATTCCAATATTTTATTATAAAAATACACGCTTTTTAAAACAAAATGCATATTTAATGAAAACTTAGTTAATAAGTAAAGATATACATTGTTTTAGCGCGTTAACATGACCAACCATCTAGTTTGAAACATTCACAACTAAGAGAGTTTACAAAAACAACATAGTCTAAACATGTTAGATTAACGCGGAAGCTTCAAAATAAGTGTTCGGTTCTTGATTCACTTGCTTGATCGACATCCATAACTGACGAGCATCATCTACGGTCAAAACCACACAAATTGTTAGTTTTGACATCTTAAAATCAAATAAGTATAAGTTCTATTGCATAAACAATGAAAAACAAAGAAAATCCTGCATATGGGGGCTGTCGCGCCCCGTGACGTATTAAAGGCAAGCCTTCGCGGCTCGCGACGGCTGTCGCGTCACGCGACGCTTTGGCTAGTTTGTCGTCGCGTAGCGCGACAGCGTTATTTTGACAGAAAGTTTGTTGCTGGATGCTGCATATTCCCAGCTCTAATATTTAACAAAATACTAACTTTAAACCTTCATAACTTTTTTTCTACTTGTCCATTTTTCGTAATTCTTTTTCCTACGGGTCCGTAATTTAATTACGGATCCGTTTAGCATCATTGCTCGCATAAAAATCTGATTTATGAGCATTTAGCCTATAATTCCACTTTTTGATTATTCGACTCGTTTGTCTGTAAGTCCTACAACTTATTTTGTTACCATCACTTGTTTTCAACAATTTTACCCATTCCCGGGCTTACCAAACATTAGCGTTTCGCTACCCCTCATGGTTTATGCGCGCGTTAGCGTCATGCTTGGTTATTCATAATCCAAGCATATGCATCAAAGCAATTTTTACAATTTCACCATGCTAAAGTTCTGACCCGTATCCAAGGGCTTATTTGCGTCAAGTTTAGCGTGCCCGTTTCACGGCTTACGCGTTCAACCATTAAATCAATTAGTAGTAAGCAACTCACTTCAACATTTCAAGATTTGACCTTGTTTGACCCGTTTGGTTGTCTAATAGAAAATCACCATTTCTATGACAAGCCAAACATTATTCCAACCAATATTTTGACCCGTTTTATTTGTCTAGTGAGCTCCGTCACTTTTACGACAATACGGATTCGCCATTAATGCTAATTCTAATTCAACAAGCTATACTCACTATTTATATACCATGTAACGAAACCATAGTTACGTACATTCAAGCCACTTCAATTTCAACCGATTATGCAAAATTGTTTGACCCGTTGGGTTGTCGAGTGATAGCCATCACTTCAAAGACAAGCCAAACTTAATTATACCATTAATTTGGCCCGTTTGATTATCGAGTGAGCTTCGTCACTTCAATGACATACAAACTTAGTTTATCCGTTTATTTTGACCCGTTTGGTTTGTCGAGTGAACTTCGTCACTTCTATGACTTACCAAACTTGGGTATTACACTACATTTCCATTAACATTTCTACGAACAATATTTATGCATAATGTAACGAAACTAAAAGTTGCGTACCTTCAAGGCTTTCCTTTCAAGCGCGTATCGCCCCCAGCCTGTCTGCTTGAAAACTCGGTTTCCTTGCCTATAGAGTTCAACCATAGATGTTTAGAACTCTATTCATAACACATAACGCATAATTCACCATATTAATTAAATATGCGTTTTTAGTCCGATTTTCAACATTTATCTTCTCTTAGGCATTATATCAAACACCTAAAGTGCATAATTTCATACTATTAACAATCAAGTCCATGACTAACTATTTAGCCAAGATTAAACATCATTTTACAAGTTCATGTCTAATTTTTCACATCAACATTACAGATTTACTTCATAGAGCTCTAATACACTAGATGAACAACCATAATTCTAGTGTTTAACATGTTTCAACAAAACCCACTAAACACACATGGTGGATAGTCATGAATTTTCATAGTTTAAACACTAATTCAACAAGATAATGACTAGGGTTTACTCCTAGACATGATTTCATCCCTAATTTCATCCAAACTTCAACCAATCAAGTTCAGATTTCGATTTCACAAGTTTATCAAGAATTTGAGATGAAACCAAATTGACAATTGTGACATACCTTATGATCACTTCACTGAGGTGATCACTAATCTATGCTTGGATTTCGATTTGGGCTTGATTTCCCCTTTCAATTTGGTGAATTCTTGAATTTAGGGTTTGAGCTCTAGAAGCTCCTGTGGAGATCGCAGGAACACACGTATGTGTGTGTTTTTGTTGAGTTAATTTTGATTTAATCAAAACTTTACTACATTTGCCCATATTTAGTCCCTCCACATTATGCAAGTTATTTAAAGGGCATTTTAACCAACTTGTTCTCATTATTTCAAGACTTATGATTAACTAGGTTATTTACTCCTAGTTATTTTATCTTGACCGTAACCGATATTTAATTTATAATATGGATCTATATTTTTGGGGTGTTACAGTTTGCTTGTGATCAGGATACTGGATCGGGATATTGGTAACGTCCTAGGCGATATCCTGGTGTTAACTAAATTGACCACGTGCAGGTTAGAGGCTGTGGGTTACTAACGGTCAGATGGACTTCTTCTCCTTAAGACTCGGGCATATCTGTTATATAAGAGACGTTGAACCCGAAAGACCAGGTCTACAACATTCAAGTGGGGAATATTCGCCGGATCCCGGTTTAGTAGGATAGTTTGTTGCATTTATTTTACTATAAATAGATGGATCGGATCAGTTAAGGCACTCACTTTCTCTTTCGCACACTTCACTCTCTAGCTACTAGCAACCACTACACACAAACACTTGTATTCAAATTACATTGTAACACCTAGTTGATCCGCATCACATCCTACACCGTATCCTGATATTTGAAGTAATAGAAGAACAAGGCAGCTGCGATTGTCAGCTCCCAAGGTTTTGTGCCGGCGATCTAGATTGATCAAGGGCTTTCCTCGTACATCTCGTGTCACCCTTTACATTTTTGCTCATTGTTTGATCATAGATACAGCTCTATATCCTGAGCCGTATCCTGAAACTGTTTTTTGCAATCAATTAGACTAACATATTTTTGACACTCATTTCTAGCACACTACCTCACTTAACTAATTTGATCACTTAATTGCTTCGGTAATTTTTGACCAAAACAATTTGGCGCCCACCGTGGGGCAAGTGGTGCTATTTTTACTAAAACCTTTAGTAAAATCATTACTCGGTTTTCTATTGTCAAAACTTTTTGCTACGTTGTTTTCAATGGCCTCGAGATCAAACATGAGCTCTTCCACCATGTCTGCTACAACCTTTGTAACAATTGGTTCGGTGCTTCCACCTCCTCCTCCAAGAATGCAAGCTTCTTCACACGGAACTGAGAGTTATGTGGCTCGGGATGTTATCCCCACTTCCAGTAACTAGGATCTGATCCCGTTTTGGCTTCTAATGATGAAATTCTGAATTTGTTTGGTAGTGTACAGGAACAGATGAGGCAGCAGCAGGAAACTAATCGGATGCTGATGAGAGAGATACAACTCTTGAAATCTGGCCCAAGTAGACCTGCTGAAGAAACTGTCACTCCTTTGCAGCCTAGGGCTTTGAACTTCAGTTCTGCAGTTTACACTGAGGATAACCGGGGGAATATCGTGCCAAGCCATTCTCAGAATCATACTCCTGAGATACCCTCCTCGGTCAGGATATCAACTGTGAGGAGCTCAGGATATGCTTTAGGATATGGCCAGAATCCTCAGACCGGTAACGTGTCAAATAATAATATTCTTGCTACTAACAATAATGGGTCTTTGCATGATGCAGGTATGACGTCAACATTTACTATGGAACTTCAGAAATTGAAGGACATGATATCCAGTGTACCTGGAGTGGTCCAGCCAATTCCGGAAGTGTCCCAAGACAGCCACAGGATATCCCGCTTTGCATATCCTATCTATGATGCTGAAATCCCAAAGAGATTTCAAACCCCCAACATGAAACTATATGATGGGACTACGGATCCTGAAGAGCATATTGCCTAGTATAGAGAAAGAATGGAGATTAACCCTATCCCTCCGGAGCTCAAGGAAGCATGCTTGTGCAAGGATTTCGGTTCTACCTTGACAGGATCAGCCTTAAAATGGCTGTTAAATGTTCCTCCTCACTCAATTACTTCGTTTGCTCATTTGGTTAATTTAATTAATAGTCAGTTTTCTTGCAGCCGGAGTTTTGAGAAACTAACCAGTGATCTTTACAGGATAACTCAAGGACCTCAGGAATCCTTGAGGGATTATGTGAACAAGTTTAATCGGGAATCCTTGGATATCCCACATCTTGATGTTGCTATAGCTGTGCAGGCTTTTAAGATGGGGTTATAAAAGGATTCTCAGTTTTATCAGGATCTTGTAATGAATCCCTGCAGGAATCTCGATGAAGCTCGTAACTGGGCCTTGAGATATATTCGCTTGGAAGATGACAAAAAGATGCAAGAGAGAATGAATTCTACCTCAACCTATGAATCAACCAACAGGAAATCAGAATCCTCGTATAAACCATATCGCTCTAAGCCATATGGCAGAAATGACAACAAGAAAGTGAATCCTGTTGAAGACGAGGATCCTGAAGAATATCCTGAACTGTCTGAATACTACTTTTCTGTTAACATACCTGAGTTAATGTATGCTATGCAGGGTTTAGGAGACAAAGCTAGGTGGCCTCGAAAGAATCAACAAAAAGCTGATTGGAAGGATAAATCCAAATGGTGTGCCTTCCATGAAGACTTCGGACATGTGACCGAGGATTGCATTGCTCTAAGGAAAGAGATAAGCTACCTATTGAGCAAGGGGTATCTGAAGGATTTGCTGGGAAGAAAGAAGAATAAAGGGCAGGATCCTGAGAAGGATTCTGAACGAGCAGCATCACCCCCAGCAGATGCCAAAATAATTAACTTTATTTCAGGAGGATCCGACATTTGTGGGACTTCGTATTCTGCGGCCAAGAGACATGCAAAAGAGGCTAAGACTGAAAGGGGAGACAAACCAGCCAGGATGACTGCCCTCACAAATGATAAAGTGATCACTTTCGACAGTGATGACAGGGATACTGTCCAGGATCCTCACCACGATGCTCTCGTAATAACATTATATGTTGCTAACCATTTTGTACGCAGGATATTAGTTGATAATGGCAGCTCTGTCAACATAATTCAGCTGGAAACACTGAAGAGGATGAACGTATCTCCGATGGACATTACTTCAAAATCTACCGTGCTCGTTGGTTTCAATGGAGAAGCTAGGAATACTGTAGGGGAGATAAAGTTACCAGTATATGTTGAAGGGGTTAACTCGATACAACGTTTCTGTGTGATGGACTCCCTATCCTGCTATAACATCATACTAGGCAGGCCATGGATCCATGACATGAAGGCTGTGCCATCGACTTATCATTAGTGCATCAAGATCCCTACCCCTTGGGGGGTTGTCAAAGTTGATAGTGATCAGCAGGAGGTGAAGGAGTGCTACTCATCCTCAATGAAACCCTCAACCAAGCCTAGTGCAGCATAGCAATTAAAGATGCGGGCCCAGGATATCATGGAGGCTTCGGAGCAGGATGTAAAGAAAGTTATCCTGGATCAGGATAATCCGGATATCTCGGTGCTCGTAGGAACCAATATCCCTTAGGATATTGAAAATCAATTGACTAGTTTTTTTGAAATGCAGGATGTCAACATTCGCATGGAAGCACGAGGATATGACAGGTATTTCCAAGGATATTATAACGCATAAACTCGGTATTGACAGGTCGTTCAAGCCAGTCTAACAAAAGAGAAGGAAATTTGCTCCAGAGTGAAATGTGATCATCCAAGAGGAAGTTGAAAGGCTACTAAGGAGCAAGATGATTAGAGAAGTGAAGTTTCCTAAATGGCTTGCGAATGTAGTCGTGGTACAGAAGAAAAACAGGAAATGGAGAGTTTGTGTAGATTACACAGACTTAAACAAATCCTGTCCCAAAGACCCGTTTCCTCTACCTCATATTGATTCAATGGTAGATGGTACCGCCGGCCACGAGATGTTGACCTTCATGGATGCCTCTTCAGGATTTCAGCAAATCCAAATGGAACCCTCTGATCAGGAGGATACTGCTTTCATGACACCCATAGGTATTTATTGTTATACTGCTATGCCCTTTGGTTTGAAAAATGCAGGTGCAACATACCAGAGGTTGGTAAACATGATGTTTAAAGACAAGCTGGGGGACACCATGGAGGTATATATTGACGATATGGTGGTGAAATCTAAAAAGGCTGAGGATCACCTTCAGGATATTAAGGGAGCGTTCGATATCCTGGATCAATATAAAATGAAACTGAATCCTACTAAGTGCCATTTCGGAGTGGGGGCAGGAAAGTTTCTAGGATATATGGTGACCAAAAGGGGGATAGAGGCAAGCCCGGAGCAGATTAAAGCTATCCTGAATATAAAATCACCTTCAAATATGAAGGATGTTCAACGATTAATAGGCCGAGTAGCAGCGTTGAACAGATTTATTTCAAGATCCTCGGAGAAGTGCAAGGAATTTTACGATATCCTCAAGAAGAATAAGAAATTCGAATGGGGAGCGAAACATGAAGCAGTGTTGCAGGATTTGAAGCAGTATCTTTTAACCGGACCCTTATTGATGAAGCCTGAAGATGGCGAACCATTATCCCTGTATCTTGCAGTATCAGGGAATGCAGTAAGTGATGTTTTGGTCAAGGATCACAAAGGTCAGCAGTATCCTGTCTATTATGTTAGTAAAAGTTTATTAGATACTAAAACTAGATATTCTCATCTAGAAAAATTGATATTAGCCCTAGTTATGGCATCAACAAAACTTAGACATTATTTTGAAACACATAGGATTCATGTTAAAACCAACTATCCTGTTAAAAACGTGCTAAGGAAACCCGAGATGTCAGGCAAGATGGCTAAGTGGTCAGTAAAATTAAGTGCCTATGATTTAGTTTATGAACCTAGAAATGCCATAAAGTCTCAGGCTTTAGCTGACTTTGTGGCTGATTTCAGTAGTGACATTCAAAATGAAGTAGACTTAGAAGTACAGCAGCTAGGAGAAAACTTAGAATGTTGGACATTATATACTGATGGTGCATCTAATGTAAGAGGTGTAGGCCTAGGTATACTACTAAAATCGCCACAGGGGGACATATTACCCCAGGCTATTAGATGTGAATTTCCTGCCACTAATAATGAAGCGGAATATGAAGCTTTGATAGCAGGATTAGAATTGGCTAGAACCCTGAATATTAAGAATTTGCAAGTATATGTTGATTCCTTGTTGATTACTAATCATTTTAATGGATCCTATGCAGTTAAAGGTGAGAAGTTAATCGAGTATCTCGATATTCTCAAAAAATTAACAGGATATTTCGATGTTTTTACACTTGAACAGGTACCGAGAGAGGAAAATGCTGAAGCTGATGCCCTGGCAAATCTGGGATCATCGGTCAGGATACCGGAAGGAACCCGAATACCAATATTACATATCTTATATCCTGCGACGAATCCTCAGGATAAGGAAGTAATAAGCATTCAGGATCCTGATGATGAGTATCCCGAAGAGGATCCTAAGTCCTGGACGGCTCCAATCATGAGATATCTCAAGGAAGGACACATTCCAAAGAATGAGAATCCTAAGGCCTTTAGAATGAAGGTATCACGATTCACTATTATAAATGACGTTTTGTATAAGAAATCTCTTGCAGGACCATATCTGAGGTGCTTGGAGGATACCGAAACCAAAGAAGTGCTTCAGGATATACACGAAGGGAATTGTGGTAACCATACTGGGGGCAGGTCGTTATTCTCAAAAGTGTTAAGGACAAGATATTATTGGCCGACGATGAGAAAAGATGCCACAGAATATGCTCTAAGATGTGACGCATGTCAAAGACATAGTAACATATTGTGATCAGGATACTGGATCGGGATATTGGTAACGTCCTGGGCGATATCCTGGTGTTAACTAAATTGACCACGTGCAGGTTAGAGGCTGTGGGTTACTAACGGTCAGATGGACTTCTTCTCCTTAAGACTCGGGCATATCTGTTATATAAGAGACGTTGAACCCGAAAGACCAGGTCTACAACGTTCAAGTGGGGAATATTCGCCGGATCCCGGTTTAGTAGGATAGTTTGTTGCATTTCTTTTACTATAAATAGATGGATCGGATCAGTTAAGGCACTCACTTTCTCTTTCGCACACTTCACTCTCTAGCTACTAGCAACCACTACACACAAACACTTGTATTCAAATTACATTGTAACACCTAGTTGATCCGCATCACATCCTGCACTGTATACTGATATTTGAAGTAATAGAAGAACAAGGCAGCTGCGATTGTCAGCTCCCGAGGTTTTGTGCCGGCGATCTAGATTGATCAAGGGCTTTCCTCGTACATCTCGTGTCACCCTTTACATTTTTGCTCATTGTTTGATCATAGATACAGCTCTATATCCTGAGCCGTATCCTGAAACTGTTTTTTTGCAATCAATTAGACTAACATATTTTTGACACTCATTTTTAGCACACTACCTCACTTAACTAATTTGATCACTTAATTGCTTCGGTAATTTTTGACCAAAACACTTAAAAAGGACAAAAAATGAATACAAAAGTTAAAAAAAAGAATTAAATAAACATTAAAACTACCTCTTCACTAAATTCATGTTGAAGATTAAACTTGTATTGACTAAACATTGCACCATAAGAAATAATATCAACACTTTTATCACAATCATCCTGCAATAAAACACACATATAATAACATAACGAACAAGTTAATTTGAAAGATATACCAAAATTAATACTTAAAAACCAGCAAAAACAATACCTTAGAAGCTTGTTAAACAACTGGGTTGTTTAAATTGGCATGTTCATCATGCAACTGAATCTGAAAAATCAAATAAGTTAACATTCACATAAAAGTAAATAAAAGAAAACAATTATTCACTGCTGCGTTATAATAGAACTGACCTTAGAATTTTCAATCTCGCATGCTTGGTTTTTCGCAACAATTAAATTCAGAACTAGATCCATTTTTTAACTTTGTTTAGCAATAGATACAGGGATGTTCTGTTATGTATTTATAGTAGTAACTATAGAAGTGCATTAGGGTTTAATTTTAGATTTGTCACCCCTTTATTTAGGAAGTTTGTTGTGGTTAGTTGTAAGTTTTTATAAGATATATCTAAGTATAGATATTAGGCAGTTTTAATAAAATAAAATGTGACACATAATATCTTCATTTTATGTTACGGGACTTTTGATTCTTTTTGTTTTTGTTTGCATTTGTAGATTAGGCGCATTAGATCACAAGTATTAATTACTTGTACATTAAAGCATCATCGACTTGTACCTTTTAATCCGTGCATCGATATTGAACAAGACAACTATCGAAACGACGACAAAAATGTGTAGGTCGCCATGCTATCTTTGTAGTTTTTTAAACAATATAGTTTATAAGATATGTCAAGAATTCGTAAAAAAATTATAAGTTTGTTGTGGAGGGTGAATTGTAACTAATTATCTATAATTTTGTTAAAATCTCAGGGATTTAAATGTAATAAGTTTAGGGGCTAAAAAATAAATAGTGTTTAAAAGACAAAACTACCCTCATTTTAGTGGTCTTTCTATAAATAAGGGGGGGGGGGAAGTTCTTATTTTTTGGGTATCTTAAAATACCCCTCCCTCATGCATTATAATATAGTATAGATATAGAGAATTACATGAATGGGAATCAGAAAAAGTTGTAAGCTACGGTTGTTTTGCACCTTACGCTGAAAACAAACAGAATACCCAGTAGCGTAAGCTACGGGAAATCCGTAGCCTACGGAACAACATCACAACAGAATGCATATATCTGTAGCTTAAAGCTTGGCCGTAGATTACGTCGGACATGGGTCAAGTTTAATCCACGAATTCGGGTCGGGTCCATGTTATAACCCAAATCCTGAACATAACTCGTCCAGGTTTATTACGTATCATCTTAGTCTTTTCAAAACCCTAACCTCAAGAACCCCCTTCCATCTCTATCTTCTTCATCTCTTCGCCAAATCGAGCGAATTTATAGTCTTTCTTGCTTAATTTTCCAAGGGGAACACAACCTTAGTTTTTGTTTCTCAAGATTCATTCATATTCGTGAGAAATCTGAGGAAAGAAGTGACGAACCCTAGTTTTATAAATTGGGGATTTTCACTGTGGAGTGAAATTGGGTGCAATTGAAGTCTAATCTATCATATATAAACATCAGAGGTACATTTCTAATTATTGTTTCGATAGATTATTGAAGGTAAAGTTGATATATGTGTGAGACATGCTTGGGAGAAGAGTTATTATGTTGGAAACTGAGAATGTTAGCATGTAATTACGAGGTTACCCTTGAATTTTTGATAAAATTCAAACTTTGATGCTAATATATGAGATGGGTTGAGATTTATGGCTATGAGATGATGTTGATTGGGTTTGTTGAACATGTTAAAGATGCTTTATTGTTTAAAAATCGACTAAGAACCGTAAAGCTAGTAATTTAATGAAGCTTGGAACATGTCAAAAGTTTAAAAATTATTGTTTCAACAAGTAGTGGGTGATCATTGAGATCTGGATTCAACAAGACCAGTAACCATAGTGTTAAACAAATGTGGGGAAATTGTTGGTATTACACACTTTTTAAGTCGCGTATTATGAAACTAACTTGAATTATTTGCTTGGTTTCTTGTGTGTAGGATGGGAAAATCAAAGGAAGTTGCAGGAAAAAGCAAAGGGAAAGGTGTTGCTAGTTCAAGGAAAGTTGATACTACGTGACGAGCCTGATGAGCCAATGCCCCAAGCACAAGTACCACCACAACAAGGATGAGAAGAACCTCCGCCCAAGCCAGATTGGAAAGGTGGCCTTTTAACAAATATACATGGGTATTGGCAGGCAGAGTGCTTTGATGATAAGATGGACAAGATAGGTGTTCGTAAAGACGGATTCATGTGTGAGTAGGAAGTGGATATTGACCAATTTAGACCGTTTGCATAGTTCAAAAATTCGAAGAGTTAGGATGGGAAGCCGCATTGAAGTGTTATGATGGAGAGAAAACTAAAGTTTATCTTGATGCCATACAAGAATGGGTTGGAAATTTGACATTGGGTTCGGAAAATCATCCAAGAAACATGACGTTGACGGGTTCGGTTGGTGGTGTTAATGTGGTTATGTCAGCGGAAACCTTGGGTGAAATTGCTAATTTTGACTTGAAGAAGCAATACACATATCCAAGAGAAAACCTTTTGTATGATCACCAAGAGAAGAACCCAAAATGGGAGGCGATGGTGAAAGAGTTATTTTTGGAAGGTAAAGTTGCTGGAATGAAGAGGGAGAATTTGAAACTTCTGGCAAGATTGCTATTGAGTATAGTGCAACAAAATGTTTTGCCGAGAAGAAGTGATAGATCAAATCTTCGTAAGCCAGTTGTTCCAATTCTATATTACCTACTGAAAGGAAAACCAAAAATTTCTTATAAATATTTGGTGATGATGAATATATGGACTTCAAGGAATAAATTAGACAAGATATTGATTCCACATTGTAGATTGATCACTGCTCTGCTAAAGAAGCGTGGAGTTATTAATGAGACGTCTACTTTTATCAAACTAGCGAAGGGACATACTACATTTACATTGGATGGGTTCAACAATCAAAATGGTTTGGAATATGTGAGAACGGAACGATATCATAAATTGAAGGCTTGCGGAAGGAAGTGGAGGGCGTTAAGGACCGATGCTAGGATGTTGTTACCGGGCGAAGAAGATGAGTCGGAAAGTAACGATAGTGTGATGGGAGATAGTGATGGTGAGGATGGTGAGGATGCTGAGGATGTAGCCACAGGTTTTGATGTGGGTACGAGTTCAGGGGTACCAGATGTTGAGGATGTGAGTGAGTTCGTTGAGCGGGAGAGGCATGAGGATTGGAGTAGTTGGCCCGACTTTGCTCAGGTATTTGGATGATAAGAGGCGAAGATTGAATGATGATGCATCAGTTGGAGAGCCGCCATTACATCATTCAGCATGGTTGGACCCGGAGCAGGATGCGCCTCCCGAAAGTAATCTTGATATGATGAAGGGGGTCTTTGGAGACCCTAAGCCACCCGATCACTGAGCACTCTCTGATCCCCGATCAGGTCCATGTGTTCTTTTGTGACTTTTTATTTTGTGATGTATTTATTCATGGGCTTTGGTGGTCGGGTGGAGTTGTGAACTATTTTATTTGCTTTCTTTTTGGTGTTTGTAAACTTGGTGGTGTAACTATTGTTATGTGTCGGAATGGTATTGTGCATCTTTTATGTGTTTGGTTTGGTTGGTGGTTTGAATTAGTCGCTTTTGAATGTGATAAGATGGAATGAATTGATAAACCACATGTTTTGAGCTAAAAACCTATACATTGGGGACAATGTATCTCAAGTGTGGGGATCAAGTGAAAAGTGAAAAAAAATTAAATGGTTTGTTCTTAAGTGATCTAATCGGGCACGAAAGCGACTGTTCAGTACATGCCAGTTTGTTCCGACTTGTTTGGGTAGAGGTCCTTAGTCATGGTTTAGTCTTTGAGATGTCGAATGAACCGTTTTCAGCAAGTGTTTTATAGAAAATGGGTAAAACTTGCCTAACTAGGGGTAACAAGCTATTGGCACAATAAATGCATGCACACATCGGTAACCTTGTTTTCCCACTTTTGTGAGACTCTTAAGCCTACTAGAATTGTTAGTTGGATTTAAAATATTTATATATTCATTTATTGAGAGTAGGCTGTATGTTGCTCTGTTTAGAACTTGTGTGATTTGATACATGCTGAGACTGTGGTTTAGCGTATGCACATAAATGATAAAGGCATTAGGATTCCTTCATTTGTTCATATGCTGATTGTTTATCCATTCTACCTTAGTAAACCATGTTGAGCCTTTCACCCTTCGTTTGTTACACCTTGTTTGACCCGTTTGATTACCAACCATGAATGACAATTGTGTGTTAGATATTTGTTGAAAGATAAAAAAACAAAAAACAAATAAAAAAAGGAAAAAGAAAGAAAAAGAAAAACAGAAATCTTTGTTATGTTTGTGTTAAATAAATGGGTCGAAAATCACCCAAAGTGTTAGTAGTATTGTAAATAAGTTGTCATGGTTTGGTATATTCATTTGTGTTAGCCAATAAACATAAAAAAGCCAAAAATATTTACTTACCTATACTCGAACCCAAAACCCGTAAGTCCTTTTGATATGTGCTATGTTATATGTTTTAGTGGAGGTGTGATTGTCATACAAGCTTATGAGTACAGAGTTTCATCTTCGGTTTTTTAGTGATTATACTAGTGTATTACATGCTAGTTCAGATATTAAACTGAGAGGAGTGAAAAATTATGAGGGGTGTATTTCATGAGAATAAAAGCCAGAAGCATGTTAGGTGTAGTTAGGCGAGTTTGTTTTAAAAAAAAAGGTATCACTTTTACTTGCTGAATTAACACATCTAGTGCAAATCATGATTAGGTCATGACTTTTGGACCTTAGCTAAGACATGATAGAGGCGGTTGGAGTATTTGTTCGGTTTGTTATAGTGTTTCGAATGGATTTGCTTGAGGGCAAGCAAAGATTAAGTATGGGGATGTGATGGAATGGGTGTGGAATGGTGTTTAACATGTTTAAATGATTAACTTTATGAGTTTTTATGTATTTAAATGTGTGGAATTGAATAACTACGAGAAATTAATGTTTTGTAGGTTAAACACGAAGATTGGACGTGTTTCGGGGAAGACAAATGGAATGAAATTAAAGATCTTAAGATATGGAATGATAAAGGGCTGAATTATGAAGACGTGGGCGAAAACGGAGAGGAAATCGGACTTAAAACGAAGAAGTCATGAAGAAAACAATGTTGTGAAGAATTTGTCAGCAGTAGGCTACTTCAGCCTGTTCTAGTGTAGCCTACGGTGCTGGGTTACGAAAATTGATTAAAACATGTTAAAAATAGGGTTAGGATGTGTTTTTCATTCTGAACTTGGAGGCACGACTTGAGGGACGATTTTTGGGGTTCTTCTTGGAGTTTTTCCATCACTCCACATCACTTAATCATCATTCCATCATCAATCATGCCTTCCAACATCAAGATTGAAGATCAATTCACAAACAGGAGTGGCTAAACCTCCCGTGATCATCTCCGAGACTAGGGTTTGTGTTAGACTTTGGGTTTATTTATATTTATGAACTTTTGGATTAAGATTTGATTAATCATTCGGTTAATCTATCTTATTGTTGCTTGTTTTCGATTAAACGATTGTTTGATTATCGTAGACACACGTATTCATCAGTTATTTGGTTTGGTCATCAACAATTGGGATTAAATTCTAAAGTGTCATTATTCTTAAACCTTTAACCATTGAGTTCGTTGATGTTTATGAAATCTAGGATTGGTGATTAATTAGATTACTATTCAGTTGCATCAATCCTTCGGTTTCGATCGTGGATCATTGCAATCAAATATATTATCTGTTAGTTAATTATCATAACAAGTGTTTAGCAAACCATGTCTATGTGATTTCCAATTGGTATTATTTAAGTTACCCAATTTTCTATGCAACCTGAAAACCCGAAGATTGGTCCTTTTTCATCATTGTTTATAACTACAATTTACAATCGTTTTCATAATTAATCTCAAAAACTGCAAAAAGCAATTAGGTTTTAAATTAGATGATAGTTGTTTTGGTCAAAAATTACCTAAGCAATTTAGTGATCAAATTAGTTAAGTGAGGTAGTGTGCTAAGAATGTGTATCAAAAATATGTTGAGTTGGTTGTTTGCAAAAACAGTTTCAGGATATAGCTCAGGATATCGAGCTATATCTATAATCAGACAATGAGCAAAAAGTAAAGGGTGACACGAGATGTACGAGGAAAGCCCTTGATCAATCTAGATCGCCGGCATAAAACCTCGGGAGCTGACAATCGCAGCTGCCTTGTTCTTCTTATTACTTCAAATGTCAGGATACAGTGCAGGATATTGACCAGATCGCTACTAAGTGTTACAATGCTTTCAGAAAGTGAGAGTTGTGAGAGAAAGAGTAAAAGAATTCGAGAGTAGTGAGTGTGATGTCCTATTCGATCTGATTTATCCATCTATTTATAGCTAAGAAATAAAACAAAATTTCCTATAAATGGGGGATACCATCGAATATTCTTTAGTTAACATTGGAGACCAAGTAAAGCAGCCTCAATGTCTTTCTTCGAATAACTTGGATCGAGTCTTCAGGGGAAGAGGTCTTCATGAACATTGCAACCTTTTATTCGTACTCCTGCACATATTATCCTGTTAGTGATCCTCAGGATACCATCCAGGATGTTACCAATATCCTGAGTCAGCACCCTGAGTATGAACATTTATCATATAATCAAGATATAATTCAAGATATTATCCAGGATATGGGCTCAGAATTTCACCCATAACAATTGTCCCCAAAAATGTTACCGTTAAGGATCCTGAGACTAACGGTTACATTTTTTCACGATAAACGAGGCAATTAAGAGATAAGACCTCTGATTTGACTGCTTGTAACTGCTCTGACTGAATTCACTCATTACCTCCCTATAACTTCTCACCCTTATCTTCATTTAACCTTCACCGAAGAGCAAAAAGGGAAAATCCCCTCTTTCACCTTTATCTTCTTCTCTCTATTCTGCACAACATTCCGGTGACCATATGGCAAGACAGACCAGATCTAGCTCCGGCGACTCTGCCCCCTCGTTTATTCACCAGAATATTCTCCAAGATCCGGAGAAAGAAATTTGCTCCTTTGACAGCGCTCATCTGTTAGCTCTCAAAACCTCTGGCATCTTCCCAAAAGGGACGGTGTTTCGGCCGTTCGATCGGGAAATCCGGTCGGACATGGTTTCCGATGAGTGGCTGTGTTTTAATGCTTTTCCTTTTACCTTAGGGCTACAATTTCCGTTTCTTGACTTTATCACCGAGTTTTTCAACATCACAAAAATCTGTTTTAGTCAAACAATGCCAATGCTTTGGCGAGTTTTGTTTGTTCTTGATCAAATCAAGAACAAGCACATTCCTGATCTTTCTGTTCATGACCTCCCCTTAGCATACCGGCTTAGATGCCATGGCTCTTGTTGATTCTTGTTCTATTCCACCTCCAGCGATCCACTGATACTCCGAGCCACCAGGAATGAAGAGGAATGGAAATCCAAGTTTTTCTTTGTAAAAAGAGATTCAATCCCTGGTGAAGCGGATTATCCGGTGAAGTGGTTGAGAAAGGTTAGGATTTAGGGTTTTAGGATGATCCTGACTCACATCCTATCTCATATCCTATTTTATATCTTGAACTGATTTTCTTTTTTCTTTCTTGTATACAGCTGATTTCAGAAAGCTTGCACCTCCTTTAGCTGACTCAAAGAAGAGAATCGATACCATCAGGCTCCTTCCAGAAGTTGAAAGAAGCTTCAATCCACTTCCAGCATCTTCAAGCCAACCCTCAAGTTCAAACATGTCTGGTAAGGATCCTGCTCAATATCCTGCATACATGTTTTTATTTGATATATTTCAAAAAAAAAGTTTTAAAGTTACTCCCTGTATGCAGATTCCAGCAAAGTTCCTATCCTTCTTAACCTTGATGAACTCGACAGCTACCCTACTCTAGTCAATGTCAAGAAGGAAACCCCTGCTACCACCATCTCCAAACCGGTCCTGGCCCCTAAGCCCAATCCAAGAACCCGAGCTTCTACTTCCAAGAATAGGAAGGGTTCCAAGGCCAGAACTCCAGGCTCTGAAGGGTTCTCTTACGAAGAACTCAGCTTTACTGATTCCTTGGAGCCGATGACATCCTTCCTCAATAAGGTAATATCCTGGTACTATATCCTGCGTACATATCCTGATAGAATATCCTACGTACATATCCTGATAGAATATCCTGCGTACATATCCTGATAGAATATCCAGACAGAATATCCTGGTTAGTAAGTTTTGATTCATACCTGAATTTTAACTTGCAGGGGCTCCAGCATCTACTCCACCTCTACACCGATGCCTGCAGTACGGCAAAATTTCAAGAAGCCAGGATCAAGCAGCTTGAGATCACTGTTGCTGATCAGGGTGTCATTGCTGAAGCCAAGTCCCGACACTACGAGGATAAGCTGAAAAAGGTCACCTAGGACGCCGAGGTAAAGCTGGCAGCCGTCCAAGTCGAGCATGAACAGGCCATGGTTTCCTTCTGGGAAGGGATCAAAAATTCGGCTGTTGTCTCCCTGCTACAGGCTAGGATCAAAATGGCTTACGAGGCCAGGGAGACAGGTCTTGTATGCCCATCCTGGCCGGTCGACTCTTGGGTGGTAAAGCTGAAAGAGCTTGGAGGCAAACCCGTGCCATATCCTACTAAATCCGGGGCCGGTGAGACTTCCAAGTCAGCAGAGGTGGCTGACAAGGCTGGAGAGGAGAAGGATGCTGGGACAGATGCTGGTGAGGATGCTGTAGAGGATGCTGCTCAGGATGCTGAGGCTGAGAAGACGGAGAAGGCTGGTGGAGATGCCGCTGTGTAAGGGCATTAAGTGGGTGATGATGGATGTTGATGCCTAGGCTGGAGCCCACTTTTTTTAAATTTAAATGTTGGTTTGTAACCCCTAAACAATTTACTTTTCCCGCACTTACTTTTCCTGCACTTGAACAATTTATATTTCCTGCATGCTTTATTTTGAACAATATAACAGTTGGAGGTGGATGGGTCTCGGTTTGAGATGAAACCTTCAACTGTTATGTACATATGGCCAGAAACTAATTGTGCTTTTGGTGGATGGATCTCGGTTTGAGATGAAAGCAAAAGCACAATCTTTTGCTTCGTTAATAATATGACTTTCTTTTGGCCTTATCTTTGTTGTTATATTTTTATTGCATTGCTAATATGTCTCTTTGAACATCCTCGGAAACATTTTGGGAACATATTCTGAGAATATCCTGAAATATATCCTAGTTAGGATACTGCTACATAAGTTAAGAAACTTAAGTTACTCTGAGGAGATTTCAAAAGATAAAAAAGGAGACGTCATACCTATTTTGGTCAAAAAAATCTGATGAGGATAATGCAACCAAACTCTCTGTTACGGGGTTTGATGCTTGAATTACTTTGTAGCAATAAGGATCACTATGAAAAATAAATAACAAGTGACACAAGGTTTATACGGGGAAAAAGCCCTTGATCAAGAGTTGATCTCCGGCACAAAAAACCCCGGGTGATGGAAACTACCGATCACCAAGCTCAAATAAATCAGTAAATGTTTACAACTTCGGATAGTAACGAGCTAGGTACAAGGATCACTATGGTGAAATGTGTAAAAGTGAGTGAAAACTATTAAGTGTTTGTCGAAAGCTTCAAGAGTGCAATTGTACGAGAGTGTGTGTAGCTGAAAATGGCTAAGTCTTTTAATTACTAGCTCGTCACCCCTTTAAAAATAGAAGTTAACTATGCTAACAAACTATCCGACTTTTGTGCCATGCTCCCACGTTCTCCATAACGTCCATTTCCAGTCAAACGTGTGCGAAATACCCGTGGAATATTCCATAGTAACGTTGCCAAGACCAAGTCAAGCTTGTTACTCCTGCAAAATAATACGAAATACAAACAAACAAACAATCGTTAGTATGAGGATCCTTAAGGTGATCCATGATCCTGATCCTGAAGCTCTTCTGAGGATCACTATCTGTCACAGAAGTAAGGATCACTTATTAGGATAACAAGTAAGGATCACTAATTGTTAGAAAATCCTCCCCTAACAATTGCCCCCAAAATATAAGGAGTAATATGTAAAATGAACGAATTATATTTTCTTGATCTTATCCACAACTAACTATCGTAAATATAGCCGTTGATGTAGAACTATCCGTTGCAACTATGACGTCACAGAAGTGACAACCCTGCACAATCATGATTATAAATAGGAGATATAGATAGGATCGTTTGCATTTAAATTTCAGAGATACTCCCTTTATAACTGCATTCGAAGATAAACAGGTATTCTCTCTTCATCTTCTTCCTTCTTTTGCTCTGTTTTCCGTCTCTTTCCATCATTCTGTCAAAAATGTTGCTCCGGAACTCCCCAGCTAAGGATCACCCGAAAAATAGCCCACTGAAGAGCCAGTGGATCATCGAAGATTCCATAAAAGAACGCTGCTGTTTCACCGATCCACAGATTGATAGGATCCGCCACTGTTTCCCGGCGAACACCGTGTTTAAATCTTTTGATCCCAATGCCCTGAGTGATCATATTTCCGACAACTGGGTTGCTTTTCCTGTCACTCCGTTCACCATAGGCTATACATATCCTTTTCCAGCCTTCACCCAATCTTTCTTTTCCCTAACCGGCATCTCTTATATCCAAGCCATGTCGATGATCTGGAGGGTTTTGTATACCCTTGAAAGGATCATCGAGCAGGAAGGGATAGACCTAGGAATGTCAGAGCTGGGAGAGCTGTATGATCTTACTACCTTTGGTTCTCATCGTTATTTGTTCAAACGTAAACCTGGTGAGGAACACCCGATCTTCAAAGCTACCAAGAATGATACTGACTGGAAGCGACGTTTCTTTTTCGTCAAGAGAGATTCTATCTCTGACGGGAAGGATCTACCCAGGAAATGGGCTACCCATGGTAGGATGGAGGATCCTGAGAAGGATCACCAGAGAACCTTCTTTTGATATAAGGATCACTTATATACTTTTGCTTTCTTGTTATGCAGCTATCACCGTTTCACACCTCAGACTGTCTCCTGCTGCCAAAGAGAGACTCGCCGCTTTCAAGAGACTTGATCCTGAAACAAGAACTTTCAAGACAACCACCCAGGATTCTCAAGAGGTATCCTCAGGCTCTGTCACGATGTCAAGTAAGTATCTTTGTTTAAAAATTTAAATAAATAGTGAAATATAAGTGAAGTAAAGATACTTATCTTGTTTTGGTTGTGTAGGTGCTGAAAAATCCACCAAGTCTGCTTCAAAGTTCAGTGTCACCGATCTCACCACCGTCAGATCCTCCAAAAGAAAGGCTCCTACCAGCCCGACAGCTTCAGTCCCCAAGGCACCCCTCAAAGGAAAGGGAGTCAAGAAGAGAAAGGCCTCTGAGGCTGAGGATCTGCAGCGTCTGCCTCTGATCCGCCACCAATTCCTCGAGTACTTCAACGATGTAAGGATCACTGTCTCTGCTTGTATATCCTGCTGACATATCCTGCTGATTTGAGGATCACTTGGTCCTGACCTTACCTTTTATCCCCTTTGCAGAAATTCGCTGAGATTGAGGACTATGTTGGCCACGTTGAGGATCAGGATAGGAAGATTGCCGACCTCCAGCAGGTTGCATTGCTAAAGGACCTCAAAATTGCTGATCTTCAGAAGGAACTCCAGGATGCCAAACAGGAGACGGCCAAGGTGCTGGTTAATGCTGACTACGAGAAGCATGATATCACCGAAGACGCCAAAGTCTCTGCCGCCATAGCAATGTACAAGACCAAGCTGCAAATGGCCTTGGAAGCTCAGGATCCTACCTTTGACAAGAGCACCTGGGATGTGGAAGGCTGGAAGGCAAGGCTGGCTGAACTGGATGATGAAGAGGAGGCTGAAGAGATCCTGACGATCGAGGCTGGAGGTAAGGGTGAAGGTGGTGAAGCAAGTGGAGCCAGAGGTGGTGATGCAGCAAAGGTTTAGGCTGCATGATTGGGCGATGATGGAAATTTCTAGACATAGCCGGAGCCCAATTTTTTTAGTTTGATGGTTGTTTTGCTGAACAATTTGATGGTTTGTACTGAACAATAGTTTTTAGGATTAAGGATCATGTATGATCCTTTGGACAATAGGTAGGATTGCAAATGGTGGAGGGATCCTCTGTTTGGGGGATGAAGCCATTGTGATCCTGCCGCCTTTATATTCCTGCACTGAGGATCCAAGTTAGGATCCTAACCATAATCAGGATAACTATAAGATAAACCTTAGAGAGAAGTAAGGATCAAGGATCCCTAGTTGCTTATCTTCAAGGACCTGAAAATAGAGCATAACTTGGGACTAAGCCAATATAAGATAAGAGTTAGCAACTGGGGACAAGCCCAAGGATAACTGGGGACAAGCCCAAGGATAACTGGGGACAAGCCCAAGGATAACTGGGGACAAGCCCAAGGATCGTATGTAAACTGGAGTATGACCCTAACTGGCGACTATCCAAACTTAGTGACATGAAAATGTCAAAACCTTAGCTAACGTGAAAACGTTAGAAACCTTAGGAACGGATGTATGGTACGTCTACCATTATACGTAGGATCCTAGGTATAGCCAGTACAATGGAATTATCAGCCCCTAAAGCGAGTACTGGTCCCACTGCCTTGAACTATACCAGGATCATCATGCGCTACAGGCGGAACTGGGGTCAAGCCCAAATAACTGGGGTTAAACCCAAGGAACGGATTGCTTCTGCAGATAACCAACATTTTGCTAAGGATACCTGAACTTTCAAAACTTAAAATCACGTGAGAGATGGATAAAGGACACATGATCCTTATCCTTATTTGAGAAAATAAGGAAATGAAATAGTTCAGGATTAGGACATTACCAAAGTAAGGATCACCAATACTTTAAGGATCCTTCAAGGATACCCCTAACGTAAGGATCATTTGTGCCATGAGGATCCTGCTCACATGAAATATTTCTTCAAGTGGACAGCATTCCAAGCTCTTGGTAGCAAATCACCTTCCATGGTTAGCAATCTATATGCCCCCTTTCCTGCTTCAGCTTCAATCAAATAAGGGCCTTCCCATTTTGGAGCCAATTTTCCATCGGCAGGATTGGTGGTATTCTGAAATGCTTTCCTTAATACCATATCTCCAACTTGAAACTTCCTGATCCTGACATTTTTGTTGTAAGCACCAGCCATTCGTTGTTGATAACTGGCCATCCTTATCCTAGCCAGATCCCTGATTTCTTCAATAGTATCCAGGTCTTGAGCCAAGTTCTCATCATTTTCCTCAGGATCACGGGTACTTGTTCTAACAGTTGGAACCACCATTTCTGTTGGGATCACTGATTCTGCCCCAAATACCAAAGAGAATGGCGTTTGACCAGTAGCATTCTTAGGGGTTGTCCTATCAGCCCAAAGCACATAAGGTAGTTCTTCGGCCCATTTTCCTTTCTTGGATCCAAGCTTCTTCTTCAAATTATTGATGATGATCTTGTTGGATGATTCTGCTTGACCATTAGCTTGTGGGTGGACTGGTGTTGATGTTATCATCTTAATCCCCCAGCTGTCACAAAAGTTAGTAGTTCTGCCACCAATAAATTGAGAACCATTATCACATATAATTTCAGAAGGAATACCAAATCTAGTTATAATATTTCTTTTAATGAAGGATATAACTTCCTTTTCTCTGACTTGGGCAAAAGCTTCAGCCTCTATCCACTTGGAGAAGTAATCAGTCATAGCTAGCATGAACACTTTTCCACCAGGTGCCTTAGGAAGTTTACCAACTATATCCATTCCCCATCTCATAAATGGCCAAGAGGAGGATATGGGGTGTAAAAATTTAGCCGGCTGATGAAGGATATTGCTGTGTCTCTGACAAGGATCACATCTCTTAGCATACTCCACAGCATCTCTTTTCATAGTTGGCCA
The DNA here is from genome assembly GCA_030545235.1 of Helianthus tuberosus. Lineage (NCBI taxonomy): Eukaryota > Viridiplantae > Streptophyta > Magnoliopsida > Asterales > Asteraceae > Helianthus > Helianthus tuberosus. The sequence continues at coordinate 106,967,051 of CM060430.1, read as the reverse complement.
ATAGTATCCTGTCCTCAGGATCCTTGAGAACAATGCCCTGCCCCCAGTGTGGTTTCCACAATCTCCTTCATGGAAGTCTTTTAAAACTTCTTGGGTCTCAGGATCCTCAATGCATCTTAGGTATGGTCCTGCAAGAGATCGTCTATACAACATATTATTTAAAATTGTGAATTGAGATACCTTAATTTTGAAAGCCCTAGGGTTTTCTCCTGTAGGAATCTCTCCATGTTGTAAGTATCTCATGATTGGTGAGATCCATGATCCTGATCCTGATCCTGAATGGGATTGAGTATCCTCACTAGGGATAATTGCAGAATTCTTTCCTATCTCCATAGCCACATGATCCTTGATAGCCGGGGTCAGGATATGGATAATAGGGATCTTGATATTCTCCGGGATCTTCAAAGATGATCCTAAGTTAGCCAATGCATCAGCTTCTGTATTTTCTTCCCTTGGTACCTGTGTCAAACTGAAGGAAACAAAGGAGAGTGCCAATTCTTTGACTATCTCTAAATATTTGGTTAGCTTTTCACCTTTAACAGTATAGGATCCATTAAAGTGGTTTGTAATTAACAATGAATCTTCATGTACCTCAAGATACCTGATCCCCATATGCTTAGCAATTTGCAAACCAGCAATTAAGGCTTCATATTCAGCCTCATTGTTAGTGGTTTGGAACTCACAAGCTATGGAGTGGGGTATTATGTCCCCCTGTGGCGATTTTAGTAGTATTCCAAGCCCTGTGCCTTTGACATTTGAGGATCCATCAGTATAGAGTATCCAAGGATCCTTGGTCTCCTCTAGCTGCTGGACTTCTAACTCAGCTTCTTTTTGTAAATCGCTACTGAATTCAGCCACAAAGTCGGCTAATGCTTGGGATTTGATGGCTGTCCTAGGCTCATATCTTATATCATAGGCACTAAGCTTCACTGCCCACTTAGCCATCCTTCCTGACATCTCTGGTTTCCTGAGGACATTCTTAATTGGAAAATTAGTTTTAACAACAATAACATGAGTTTCAAAATAATGTCTTAACTTAGTAGATGCCATAATTAATGCAAGAATAAGCTTTTCCAGGTGTGAATACCTGGATTCAGCATCAAGTAAACTTTTACTTACATAATAGACAGGATGTTGTTTACCTTCGTGATCCTTAACAAGGACGGCACTTACTGCTTTTGAGGATACCGCAAGATATAAGGATAGCACATCGCCTTTTTCTGGTTTCATCAAGGCCGGGGCTGAGGATAGGTAATCTTTGAGAGCTCTTAAGGCATTTTCATGCTTCTCAGTCCACTCAAATTTCTTGTTCTTCCTTAGGATATCATAGAATTCTTTGGACTTCTATGAGGATTTGGATATAAATCTGTTCAAAGCTGCTATCCTGCCTGTTAGCCTTTGGACATCCTTAGCATTGGTAGGGGACTTGATGTTCATTATTGCTTTGATTTGTTCTGGACTGGCTTCAATGCCTCTCTTTATCACCATATATCCTAAGAATTTACCTGCTTTAACACCAAAGTGACATTTTGAAGGATTAAGTTTCATGTTATATTTGTCAAGGATATCGAATGCTTCCTACAAGTCCCTTAGGTGATCCTCAGCTTTTATGGATTTTACCACCATATCATCTATGTAAACCTCCATAGTTTGTCCAATCTGATCCTTGAACATCATATTCACCAGCCTTTGATATGTTGCACCTGCATTTCTTAGTCCGAACGGCATAGAAATATAGCAGTATATACCAGTTGGAGTCATGAAGGCTGTATCCTCTTGATCGGATGGTTCCATTTGGATTTGTTGAAATCCAGATGAAGCATCCATAAAAGTTAACAGTTCATGACCCGCAGTTGCATCCACCATGGAGTCAATGTGGGGTAATGGGAAAGGATCCTTGGGACATGCCTTATTTAAATCTATGAAATCGACACATACCCTCCACTTTCCATTTTTCTTTTGAACAACAACCACATTGGCCAACCATCTTGGATACTTGACCTCTCTAATCATACCTGCCCGGAGCAATTTCTCTACCTCTTCCTGGATAATGGCATTTCTTTCTGGTGCAAATTTTCTTCTCCTTTGATGGATTGGTTTGAAGGACCTATCAATGCGAAGTTTGTGATTGATTACATCTTTAGATATACCTGTCATATCCTCATGCTTCCATGCAAAGGTAGTTTTCCTCCTTTTGAGGAAGGATACGAGGTCTTCTTTCATTTTGCCAAGGATCCCTGATCCGATATAGATTTTGGATTCAGGATCATGAGGATCCATGAGGATTTCTACCACATCCTGCTCTCTTACCTCCAAGACATCCCTTGGAGGATACTTTGATTGCTATTGCTCCCTTGACTTCGAGGCTGGTTTGATGAAGTATAGCAATTCTTAGCCTCCTGCTGATCACTATCAATCTTGACTATTCCCCAAGGACTAGGGAGCTTCACACATTGATGGTAAGTAGATGGGACTGCCTTCATATCGTGTATCCAGGGCCTGCCAAGGATAACATTACAACAAGATAAACAGTCAATAACACAAAATTTTTGATAAGAATGTAGGCCTTCGATGTATATTGGGAGCTTAATGTCCCCCAGGGTATTCTTAGTTTCGCCACTAAATCCCACAAGCACGGAGGATCTTGGTATGATATCTGATTCAGGAATACCCATCTTCTTTAGAACATCAAGCTGGATAATGTTCACTGAGCTTCCTCCGTCTATAAGGATCCTGCGGACAAAATGGTTAGAAATGAAAAGAGTAATAACTAAACCATCGTGATGAGGATCCTGGATATCAACACGATCATCCTCATCAAAGGTTATGACTTTTCCCTCGGAGACACTTGATGTTCGAACGGGTCTTTCTCCACTATCCATTTTAGTTTCCTTTGCATGTCTTTTGGCCGCGGAGAAGGATGTTCCACAAATGTTTGATCCTCCAGATATAAAGTTTATTACTTGTGCATCTGCTGGAGGGGCCGGAGCTTTCTCAGGGATCCTTTCAGGATCCTGAGTCCTTGACTTTTTTCTACCCAACAATTCTTTTAGATGCCCCTTGCTCAACAAGTATCCAATTTCCTTTCTTAGTGCAATGCATTCTTCTGTCAGATGCCCAAAATCTTCCTGGTATGCACACCACTTTGATTTATCCTTAGTTGCAGCTGGCCTATCATTTTTTCTGGGCCATCTAGCTTTATCACCTAAATTCTGCATCGCAAGGATTAGTTCATTGTTATCAACAGAAAAACAATATTCAGAAATTGGAGGATAATCCTCATCATCCTCCTCTTGTTCAACAGCATGCACATTCTGGTTATCAGATCTATTATAGGATCTGAACTTGTTCTTGAATGAGGATCCTTGCTTCTCTTGCTTAGAGGATCCTGCTAACCTCTCCTGGATCCTTTTGTCATCCTCTAGCCGGATGAACCTAAGGGCCCGGGTTCTTACCTCATCTAAGTTCCTGCATGGTGTCATAACAAGATCATCATAGAACAATGAATCCCTAAGCAATCCCATTTTGAAGGCCTCAACAGCCGTGGCTATATCCAAGTTGGGAATGTCTAAGGACTCTTTACTAAATTTAGTGATATAATCCCTTAATGATTCATTATGACCCTGGGTTATCCTATATAGATCACTAGTTAATCGTTCAAATTTTCTACTACAAGAAAAGTGATTATTAAATAGGTTAACTAGATTAGCAAATGAGGTAATAGAGTAGGGAGGAAGACTTAGCAACCATTTGAGAGCTGATCCAGTAAGAGTGGATCTGAATCCCTTGCACAGGCATGCTTCCTTTAACCTTTCTGGGATTGGATTGATCTCCATCCTCTCCCTGTATTGTGCTATGTGTTCTTCAGGATCCGTCAAACCATCATACAGCTTCATGGTTGGCACATGGAACCTCTTGGGTATCTCAGCATCACAGATTGGTGGTGCAAAACGAGATATCTTGTGGCTCCCATCTGCAATCTCTGGGATAGGTTTGACCACTCCTGGAACACTTGATATCATATCCTTCAACTTTTGCAACTCTCTGGCCATGGCGTGGTTGATACCTGGATCCTGCATAAGGCCATGGTTAGTAGTATAAGAATTATTAAAAGTGTTACCTCCCATTGGATTCAAATTAGGAAGAATGGATGTTAATCCATATTGTTGGGGCTCTGGAATGATCGAAGGACCAGTAGAAGCAATGGTCTGCATCGGAATAAAATCTCCCTGATGGACATCTGAACTTCCTGTTTGCAAACTCCTCAAGGATCCTGGCATCTGGAAGGATCCCTGAAACTGGGACGATCCTGGAACAAAGGAGGATCCTTAAACCTGGGATGATCCTGGAACAAAGGAGGATCCTTGAACCTGGGATGATCCTGGAACAAAGGAGGATCCTTGAATCTGCTGCGCTCCTGAGTATCCTCCTGAATTCATGAAGGATCCCATATGCTGAGGATATGATCCTGCTGGATGGAAATATGAACCTGATGCCTGGGTCACTGTTGTTGCTCCGTAGTGCACTCCTTTTGGTCCACCCACATATTGAACATCTGGAACCACTGATGGCTGAGAAGTAATCACCGAAGTATCAAAATTCAAAGATCTGGGCACCAGTGGGGAATGATCCTCTGCCGTTTTCTTTTGTTTCTTGAGATCTCCGATTTCTTTGAGAATCCTTTCATTGGTCTTATCCTGTTGCTGTATATGATCCTTCATCTGCAAAATCAAAGTAAACATGTCACTAGTAGTGGGAGTATAAGAAGCAGAAGAAGTTGGAGGTTTGGAGAAAATGGGAGTTGGTTTCTTCTCAGCATTTTTCTGAGATCCAGCAGGTGGTGGAGGCAAAGGTGGAATGCCCTGAGATGAATTGACCGCAGACATTGCAGTAGAGGTATTCTTCAATGATGAAGCCATGTATTTGTATGCAATGAACCGGAATGATCACCAACAGAAAAACTTCTTAGAAATGAAGCACCAATTGCCCCACGGTGGGCACCAAACTGTTTTGGTCAAAAAATCTGATGAGGATAATGCAACCAAACTCTCTGTTACGGGGTTTGATGCTTGAATTACTTTGTAGCAATAAGGATCACTATGAAAAATAAATAACAAGTGACACAAGGTTTATACGGGGAAAAAGCCCTTGATCAAGAGTTGATCTCTGGCACAAAAAACCCCGGGTGATGGAAACTACCGATCACCAAGCTCAAATAAATCAATAAATGTTTACAACTTCGGATAGTAACGAGCTAGGTACAAGGATCACTATGGTGAAATGTGTAAAAGTGAGTGAAAACTGTTAAGTGTTTGTCGAAAGCTTCAAGAGTGCAATTGTACGAGAGTGTGTGTAGCTGAAAATGGCTAAGTCTTTTAATTACTAGCTCGTCACCCCTTTAAAAATAGAAGTTAACTATGCTAACAAACTATCCGACTTTTGTGCCATGCTCCCACGTTCTCCACAACGTCCATTTCCAGTCAAACGTGTGCGAAATACCCGTGGAATATTCCATAGTAACGTTGCCAAGACCAAGTCAAGCTTGTTACTCCTGCAAAATAATACGAAATACAAACAAACAATCGTTAGTATGAGGATCCTTAAGGTGATCCATGATCCTGATCCTGAAGCTCTTCTGAGGATCACTATCTGTCACAGAAGTAAGGATCACTTATTAGGATAACAAGTAAGGATCACTAATTGTTAGAAAATCCTCCCCTAACAATACCATAGACTCTTAAAGAGTTAATTCCAATCTTCTATCTTATGAATATCCCCAGTGCATACTTAGAAATCTGAACCCCAAGGCATATGTCCCCTGTGTTTAGCAGATAGGAAGTGTAAACATAGATATATGTTGTTCCAAACCTGTTTTTGAACTTTAGTTTTTCTGGGGATAAACCCTTAGTATAATGGGGATAAACCCTGATTTTCATGCGCTACAGGCAGGAGTGTATAACCCCAAGACTTAGAAAGGTGAAAACCTTTAAACCTTAGAGAGTATGAAAATACCCTTTCGTGAGAGAGGGTGATCAATCCTCATATACCTTGAGGATCCAGGATATAGCCAATAGTAACGAAATTGTCAGCCACTTTTACATGAACTGGTCCCGCTACCTTGAACTATCCCTGGATAACTTGCGCTCCAGGCGGGGTGTTTAAACCCAATTCGTGAGAAAGGTGAATACCTTTAAACCTTTGAAGGGATAAGGATCCCTTAATCGTGAGAGAGGGGCCAATCCTCTAATCTTTCGGTTTCTCTTGAGCGTATATCTTGGAGCTATATCCTGAGGCATATCCTACAAAATAATCTTAGACTAAGGTGGGTGTTAGCTTGGCTAACACCCCTGTGATGCTTAAGTCAGTATTGGGTTCAAAATAATAAACAAATTCAAACATATTTAAAAGAGATAGGATCCATACCCTCCTGAGTTAGAATTAAATTCTAAACTCACTTGAAATAAAGTTTTAAGTGTATAGCATTCCAGGATCTTGGCAGCATATCCCCTTCCATATTCTTGAGTCGGTATGCTCCTTTCCCAGATTCGAATTCAACCTCATATGGTCCTTCCCACTTTGGAGCAAACTTTCCATCAGCAGGATTAGTAGTATTTTGAAAAGCCTTCCTTAACACCCAATCCCTGGCTTGAAATCTTCTAGTCCTTATATTCTTGTTATATGCTCTGGATATCCTCTGTTGATATGCTGCCATCCTTAGCTTTGCTGCATCTCTTGTCTCATCCACAGTGTCCAATTCTTGGCACAAAGCTTCAAGATTCTGCTCAGGATCTCGGAGATTAGATCTTGCTGTAGGGATCACCATTTCTGTTGGAATTACTGCTTCTGCTCCAAATACTAAGGAGAATGGAGTTTGACCAGTTGCACTCTTTATTGTTGTTCTATCAGCCCATAAAACAAATGGTAATTCTTCTGCCCATCTTCCGTTCTTAGCTCCCAACCTCTTCTTCAAATTGTTGACAATTATCTTGTTCGAGGATTCTGCTTGTCCATTTGCTTGAGGATGTACTGGAGTAGATGTGATCATTTTTATTCCCCAATTCTTACAAAAGTCAGTAGTCCTCTTACTTATAAACTGAGAGCCGTTGTCACAAATTATCTCAGCTGGTACCCCAAACCTGGTTAGGATATTCCTCTTTATGAAGGATACTACTTCTTGGTCTCTAACTTGAACAAATGCTTTAGCTTCAACCCATTTAGAAAAATAGTCAGTCATTGCCAGCATAAAGACTTTTCCTCCTAGAGATGTCCATCCCCCACTTCATGAATGGCCAAGGGGAAGCAATAGGATAAAGTGGTTCAGCAGGTTGATGTAATATGTTGCTGTGTCTTTGACATGCATCACATCTTCGAGCATATTCTGCAGCATCTTTCTTCATCGTCAGCCGATTGTATCCTGTTCTTAATACCTTTGAATATAATGATCTGCCCCCAGTATGGTTACCACAATCACCTTCGTGTATATCCTGAAGCACTTCTCTAGCTTCATGATCCTCCAAGCATCTCAGGTATGGTCCTGTAAGGGATTTCTTGTACAAAACATTATTTATAATAGTGAATCGTGATACCTTCATTCTAAAGGCCTTAGGATTCTCATTTTTTAGGGATGTGTCCATCCTTAAGGTATCTTATGATTGGGGCCATCCAGGATTTAGGATCCTCATCAGGATCATGACCAGGATCCAGAATACTAGCTACCTCCTTATCCTGTGATTTGAAAAGATCCACTGCAGGATAAAGGATGTGAAGTATTGGTATTTGGGTTCCCTCTGGTATCCTGACTGATGATCCTAGATTCGCCAAGGCATCTCCTTCAGCATTATCTTCTCTTGGTACCTGTTCAAGTGTAAAAACATCGAAATATCCTGCTAATTTTTTGAGAATTTTGAGATACTCGATTAACTTTTCTCCTTTAACTGCATAGGATCCATTAAAATGATTAGTAATTAACAAGGAATCAACATATACTTGCAAACTCTTGATATTCATGTTTCTAGCCAACTCTAATCCTGCAATCAAAGCCTCATATTCTGCTTCATTATTAGTGGCAGGGAATTCACACCTAATAGCCTGGGGTAATATGTCCCCCTCTGGCGATTTTAGTAGTATACCCAATCCTACACCTCTAACATTAGATGCACCATCTGTATATAATGTCCAGGATTCTAAGGTTTCCCCTAGTTGTTGAACTTCTAGGTCTACTTCATTTTGAATGTCACTACTGAAATCAGCCACAAAGTCAACTAAAGCCTGAGATTTTATGGCATTCCTAGGCTCATATACTAGATCATAGGCACTTAGTTTTACTGACCACTTAGCCATTCTACCTGACATCTCAGGTTTCCTAAGCACATTTTTAACAGGATAATTGGTTTTAACATGAATCTTATGTGTTTCAAAATAATTTCTAAGCTTTGTTGATGCCATAAATAGGGCTAATATTAATTTTTCTAAATGAGAATATCTAGTTTCAGCATCTAATAAACTTTTACTAACATAATAGACAGGATACTGCTGACCTTCATGATCCTTTACAAGAACAGCACTTACAGCATTCCCAGATACTGCGAGATACAGGGATAATGGTTCACCATCCTCAGGCTTCATCAATAGAGGTGCAGTTGAAAGATATTGCTTCAAATCTTGCAAGGCTACTTCATGCTTCTCTCCCCATTCGAATTTCTTATTCTTCTTCAGGATATCATAAAATTCCTTGCATTTTTCCGAGGATCTAGAGATAAATCTGTTTAATGCTACTACTCGTCCCGTCAGTCTTTGTACATCTTTCATGTTGAAAGGTGACTTGATATCCAAGATGGCTATGATCTGTTTTGGGCTTGCTTCTATCCCTCTTTTTGTCACCATATATCCTAAAAACTTTCCTGCCCCCACTCCAAAATGGCATTTGGCAGGGTTTAACTTCATGTTATATTGATCCAGTATATCAAATGCTCCTTTAATATCCTGGAGGTGATCCTCAGCCTTCTTAGATTTTACTACCATGTCATCAATGTACACCTCCATGGTGTCCCCCAGCTTGTCTTTAAACATCATGCTCACCAATCTTTGGTGTGTTGCACCTGCATTTTTCAAACCAAAAGGCATAGCAGTATAACAATAAGTACCTGTTGGTGTCATGAAAGCAGTATTCTCCTGGTCTGAAGGTTCCATTTGGAACTGCTGGAATCCTGAGGATGCACCCATAAAGGTTAACATCTCATGGTCGGCAGTAGCATCCACCATTGAATCAATATGAGGTAGAGGAAACGGGTCTTTGGGACAAGCCTTGTTCAAGTCTGTGTAATCTACACAAACTCTCCATTTCCCATTTTTCTTCTGCACCACAACTACATTTGCTAGCCATCTTGGGAATTTGACCTCCCTGATCATCTTGGACTTCAATAATCTTTCAACTTCCTCTTGAATAATTTCATTTCGTTCAGGAGCGAACTTCCTTCTTTTTTGTTGAATAGGCTTGAACGTTCTGTCCATTCCAAGCTTGTGAGTGATAATATCATTGGAAATACCTGTCATATCCTCATGTTTCCATGCCAATGTTGACATCCTGCATTTCAAAAAGTTAATTAACTGACTCTCAATATCCTGAGGGATATTGGTTCCAACGAGCACCGAGATATCTAGATTATCCTGATCCAGGATAACTTTTTTAACATCCTGCTCTGAAGCCTCCAAGATATCCTGAGCTCGTATCTTTAATTGCTATGCTGCATTGGGCTTGGTTGAGGATTTCATTGAGGATGAGTAACACTCCTTTGCCTCCTGTTGATCACTATCCACCTTGACAACCCCCCAAGGAGTAGGGATCTTGATGCACTGATGATAGGTTGACGACACAGCTTTCATATCATGGATCCAGGGCCTTCCCAATATAATATTATAGCAGGATAAGGAGTCCATCACACAAAAGCGTTGCATTGAGTTGACCCCATCAACGTATACTGGTAACTTTATCTCTCCCAAAGTATTCCTAGCTTCTCCACTTAATCCAACAAGTACAATGGACTTTGAAGTGATATCCATCGGGGATACATTCATCATATTCAACGTCTCTAGTTGAATTATGTTGAATGAGCTACCATTATCCACCAGTATCCTGCGTACAAAATGGTTAGCCACATATAACGTTATTACCAGAGCATCATGGTGAGGATCCTGGACAGTATCCCTGTCATCATTGTCGAAGGTGATCACTTTATCAGTCGTGAGGGTTGTCATCCTGGTTGGCTTATTTCCTCTCTCTGCCTTAGCCTCCTTTGCATGTCTTTTGGCTGCAGAATAAGAAGTCCCGCAGATATCGGATCCTCCATAAATGAAGTTAATTATCTTGGCATCCGCATGAGGTGATGCTGCTCGTTCAGGATCCTTCTCAGTATCCTAACTCTTATTCTTCTTTCTTCCCAGGAGATCCTTCAGATATCCCTTGCTCAGGAGATATCTTATTTCTTTCCTCAAAGCGATGCAATCTTCAGTAACCTGACCGAAATCCTCATGGAAGGCACACCATTTGGACTTATCCTTCCAATCAGCTTTTTGTTGGTTCTTTCTAGGCCACCTTGCTTTGTCTCCTAAACCCTGCATAGCATACATTAATTCAGGTATGTTAACAGAAAAACAATATTCTGACAACTCAGGATACTCCCCAGGATCCTCGTCTTCAACATCATTCACTTTCTTGCTATCATTCCTGCCATATGGCTTAGAACGATATGGCTTGTACGAGGACTCCGACTTCCTGTTGGTCGATTCGTAGGTTGAAGATGAATTCATCCTCTCTTGCATCTTCTTGTCATCCTCCAGTCGAATATATCTTAAAGCCCTGTTCCGAGCTTCGTCCAGGTTCCTGCATGGGTTCATTACAAGATCCTGGTAAAACAGAGAATCTTTTTGCAATCCCATCTTGAAAGCCTGCACAGCTGTTGCAACATCAAGATGTGGGATATCTAAAGATTCCCGGCTAAACTTGTTCACATAATCTCTCAAGGATTCCTGAGGTCCTTGTGTTATCCAGTAGAGATCACTAGTTAGTTTTTTCAACACTTCGACTGCAAGAAAATTGACAATTAAATAAATTGACTAAGTGAGCAAATGATGTAATCGAATGAGGAGGAACATTTAAGAGCCATTTTAAGGCTGATCCTGTTAAGGTAGAACCAAAACCCTTGCAGAGGCATGCTTCCTTGAGATCTGTAGGGATAGGGTTGATTTCCATCCTTTCCCTATACTGGACAATATGCTCTTCAGTATCCGTAGTTCCGTCATAGAGCTTCATGTTGAGGGTTTGAAATCTTTTTGGGATTTCAGCATCACATATAGGATATGTAAACCGAGATATCTTGTGGATATCCTGTGATACTTCTGGGGTCAGCTAGACTACTCCAGGCACACTGGATATCATGTCCTTTAAATTCTGAAGCTCCCTGGAAAGTGCTGATGTCATACCTACATCCTGCAAAGATCCAATACCGTTAGTAGTAAGAGTATTATTATTATTAGACACATTACCAGTCTGAGGATTCTGGCCATATCCTGAAGCATATCCTGAACTTCTCACAGTTGACACCCTAACTGAAGAGGGTATCTCAGGAATATGATTCTGGGAGTGACTAGGCACAATATTTCCCCTGTTATCCTCGGTGTATACTATTGAACTGAAGTTCAAGGCTCTTGGCTGTAGGGGAGTGACAATATCCTTAGCATGCCTACTCGGACCAGACTTCAAGAGCTGTATCTCCCTCATCAGCATTTGGTTGGTCTCCTGCTGCTGCTTCATCTGTTCCTGTATACTACCAAATAAAGTTAGAATTTCATCATTAGAGGCCAAAACAGGAGCAGATCCCTGAATATTCTGAGTAGGGATAATATCCTGAGGCTATGAAGAAGCTTGTATCCTTGGAGGAGGTGCTGGAAGCACCGAACCAATTGTTGCAGAGGTTGTAGCAGACACCGTAGAAGAGCTCATGTTTGATCTTGAGGCCATTGAAAATAGTGTGGCAAAAAGTTTTGAAAATAGAAAGCCAAGTAGTGATTTTGCAAAATCTTTTAGTAAAGATAGCACCACTTGCCCCACGGTGGGCGCCAAATTGTTTTGGTAAAAAATTACCTAAGCAATTTAGTGATCAAATTAGTTAAGTGAGGTAGTGTGCTAAGAATGTGTATCAAAAATATGTTGAGTTGGTTGTTTGCAAAAACAGTTTCAGGATATAGCTCAGGATATCGAGCTATATCTATAATCAGACAATGAGCAAAAAGTAAAGGGTGACACGAGATGTATGAGGAAAGCCCTTGATCAATCTAGATCTCCGGCATAGATCCTCGGGAGCTGACAATCGCAGCTGCCTTGTTCTTCCTATTACTTCAAATGTCAGGATACAGTGTAGGATATTGACCAGATCGCTACTAAGTGTTACTAAGTGTCCTATTCGATCTGATTTATCCATCTATTTATAGCTAAGAAATAAAAAAAAATTCCTATAAATGGGGGATGCCATCGAATATTCTTTAGTTAACGTTGGAGACTAAGTAAAGCAGCCTCAACGTCTTTCTTCGAACAACTTGGACCGAGTCTTCAGGGGAAGAGGTCTTCATGAACGTTGCAACCTTGAACTCGTACTCCTGCACACAATCCGTTAATGATCCTCAGGATACCATCTAGGATGTTACCAATATCCTGAGTCAGCACCCTGAGTATGAACATTTATCATATAATCAAGATATAATTCAAGATATTATCCAGGATATGGGCTCAGAATTTCACCCATAAAAATAGTCATTAACAATGAACTTTCATACTTTCCACTGATTCCTCATGGATTCGACACCCTACTTGCCCTTTACTAGTAAAAGGTGAATAGGACACTTTAATTATATTTTCTGACCGACCTTACGACATTGATCAATGGGAATTTTCCATTTCATATTCTAGTGGATCCTTATTGATGACTCGAGATTTTATCTTTTTCGTTCAATAAAACCACATTTTGGGACGAAATTGTCAAGCTAGGATTGATATCCACACCTTGATAACTGGTCCCATTCTTCGATTTTCAATCTAGCCAAAGTTTCGTACCTTCCATCAAATCAGGGACGTGTATTAACTGGAAGGGTAAAATACCGTTAATCGCCTGGCGACGAGAGTATTATACCTATTAGGCCAAAGCATGTCTCCCTAATTCGAAAGGACTTACGATTCACTTTGGAATAGTCAAAGTTTCTCAACCCGAAACGCTCCAATACTTACCAAGTCTCTCTTTTACGGTATCTTAATTTCTATACAATCTAATACTTATTACCACGTTCATTAAAAAAATCAACGTTATACTAGAATCGATTTTATACACAACACACTTTGCAATTCCAAAATTCAAAATTTATTTCACAACAATTTGATACGTGCATACTAATACGCTATACTTGATTCGGGATTGCTGGGATATTCTTATGTGATACACTGGTCAGTAACTTCGTAAAAAGTCACACCTTAACATATATAGTTCTTGTGTAGCACTATAGGAGTAACGCACCGCCACATGGATTTGTGGTAATGTTAAGTCATTCATTCATACTAGCGGGAGCGATGGGTTGACAACTTGTCATTAACTTCGTAAGAAGCCACACCTTAACATATATAGTGCTTGTGAAGCACTATAGGAGTAACGCACCGCCACATGGATTTGTGGTAATGTTAAGTTATTCATTCATACTAGTGATCAAAGTGTCGCGCTCCGGTCAAAGATAAGATTTATATGCCTAAATTACTCTTAACAAATAGTTAGTGGTAGTAAGGGGTCGAACCACGAAGAGTATGTGGTTTGCGAATGGACTTCATTGATTTTATTGGTGTATCACTATTATGAAGCTTACTAGATTATTTTTACGGTTTTTGTGTGTTTTATAAAAGATGTTGAAATGAATTAACAAGTTTGATTGGATTAATTAACAACTAGAAATTGAATGATTGCAAGAAAACTATGATTAATGATTATAAAACAACATAGAAAAACAAGATACACACCTGGTTCAACAATTGCAAGGCCTAGAGTTACTACGAGTTTTAATTTGGTTTAATCAAATTAGTTCATTATCGATTTAGAATCACAAGGTTTAGGTGCCAATTGCTATCAACGTCATAGGCAACGGACCACAATGCACTTTGTTACCTTGGACAAGTGAAATCTATCAAAAGATAAAGCGTAAGTACGCATATTCATTTCACAAAGACAAATTTCATAACTCATTCGTTAATTCTCAAATACAATACAAACGTAGGGCAATTATGTAATGATCAAATGCAATTCAATTAGTCAGAAACCAAATGTTTAATAAATAGTAAACCCTAGAACCTTACAAAAGTCTACACCGGGGTGAACCTCCAAGAAATTAGCTGCTCATGATCGAATAAACTTGCTCACCGGATGTTGGAAGCTTGATATTGATCATCTTGAAACCTTGGAATGGTGAATGATGAAGGTTAGGGTTTGGGTTGAAGGATGGTGGTGAGTGATTTGAGTGATAGATGAACTAGGGTTTTGGGAATGGTGGTAATGATGAATCGAATGGTTGATTGCAATGATTCGGATGATGATTGGTGTAATCGATGGATTGGGAATGATAGAGATGATAGGTTATGGCTCCAAGAGGTGGTTTCAAACTCAATTCCAAGTGTAACTCCCGAAATGGGTCAAAACAAGCATTAAAACTCGTCACCAACCAAGAAAACAACAAAAAACCCGTCAGGCATTAGGAGGTGGCATCGCCTACGCCCCTGGTGGCGTCGCCTACACCCCTGGTGGCATAGGCTACACCTCACAAAAAACCCATTTTTCTGTTTTTATGTTTCTCGCTTCCGATTGACCCGTTTTGCGTTCCGGTGGTCCGTTTTTCGTCCAGATAGCCCGTAAAGCTCCCGAATAGCTCCTTAAACTTCATCAAACCTGCAAAACACAATTTTAATTAAAAGTAGGCTATTCGGAATTAAAATCAATGTAAAAACATCAAGTTACACCAATACGAACACCGGTTTTAGACCACGTATCACATCCCCACACTTGTCGTTTGCTTGCCCTCAAGCAAATCTGTCTTTCACTTTCACGTGGGTCGAACGAGAAACACACTTCCCCTTCCCGAGAAAAAGGTTAAGGTCTAATGTCATGCTCATTTCAAATTTTTTTTTTACAATTTTCGTCATATTTAGCAATAAATGATTAATCATGTAAAAGTGGTTATCCAAGATTAACCCGCCCTTGAAACTCACACTTCATGCATATCCCTCACAATGTTCACTCCACTCGATTTACAAGTTGGCTAATTTTCATTATGTATTAGCACTTTTAAAAAGTAATCACTCAAAACCGATTAGAATACGTACCCGCATAGGCTTGCAACTCAATCATTCTCCACCACCGAACACAAATACTAAGCACAAGTCAAAAGGTCTTTGTAAGGGTTGTAACGGGGCTAGGCTAAGGGTAGGAAGTAGGTTATTTAAAGTGGCTAAGGTGATGAAACTTCAATTTTTATTACAAACCACTAAACTAAACAAAACTCAATATAGACATCAACTATGAGGCAACAACTTTCGCCTTTTATTCCAACAACTACTAACACATCTTTTTGTGTTTTTCTCAACGATTTCTCATTTTTTTTCTTAACATTTTCTGAATTTTTTCTTTTTTATTTTTTATATATGAATAAATCACAACTATACAAACTTAACTCCTATAATCGAATCTTCATCACACGGGTTTAAAAAGAAAAGGTTTATGGTTATGGGCTAAATGGGTCGTCAAACGAAAGGTTTAGGCTCAATGTTGGCTACTAAGGGATAAATTTTTGGGTAAGGATAGAAAAATGGTGTAAAAGGAAAAGGTTTACCTAATGCCTTAATCATTCTCGTTCTTATATTCGGTCTATGGTCTCAAACGTATCAAAAGATGCAAGTTCTACAATACATGACTAATGGTCCACTCTAACAAAGAAATATGTGTATCTCACGTATAAGGGTATGGAATATGATATCCATGAATTGCAAGTTTTTTAGGCAGATTATTCCCAAATAACCACCCGCTTAATACCCGTCATGTTATTAATCCGAACCTGACCATAACAAAAGACCAAATGGTTTGTGTTATCCCTCGTTAACTTAGTTACTTGTGCTTTTAAGATCGCTTCAAACAAAGACATTTTGAAAATTTTTGAAATTTTCCCCCCATCCCCACACTTGAGGTAAACATTGTCCTCAATGTGTAGTATTTAAATGAACGGTTCAAAAATCGAAAAAACTTTTACTCCCCCATCTCCACACTTGAGGTAAACATTGTCCTCAATGTGTAAGAACTAGAGTTTTTTTTTAAACGCACAAGGGATGTGACACGGCTAACTTCCCCAAAATTTCACCCTGGAAAATAAAGTAAAGATTACATTCCACTTATTTGCTGACTAAAAAATCAAAGATAAAAAGAAACGTATGCACCTAGTTTTCGCTAGTTCCTCATGTGCTCTTCATCTTTTCAACAAAGCGGTCGTCTCAGGAACATAATGTACCTACAAATCTCAACCCTTGTGTAGAAGCATGCTTCTCACAACCATTAAAACTTGTTAGTTACCTAGTTCTATCAGTTTTATGAAAATATTACCAAGTCATACGTTAATTTACTTTGATTTATGTGGAAAAATAATTTACAACAACAAACCTAACTCACTTTCGTAGGAATCACGGTTGCATTTAGCGTATGCAACAAGCCCTTATAAACCTCCCGATAGCTCCGGGGGACGAGTAGGTCTCGTGAGGGTTATATAGGGAACACACCCATAAAGTTCATTTATCTACTAAACGAAAAATACTAGACAAAAAATGAAATAACAAGAAATAATGAAAAACTAATAATATACAACAACAACATAAAACGTACCTCACCATCACCGCTGGTATTGCTCATTCAGATCCACAGGTGGGTATGGGTTGTAGGGGTGACGTGAGGTCGAAGTCTCAATCAAATTTAATCCAATCACTATTAATAGCTAGCGGTAAGTGGGTATCGAACACAGGGAGTTTGTGGAATGTGCGTTATCTAAATGTATGTCCAAATTGACTAAAATAATCTAAATTGCAAAAGTATATTCAGAGATTTGGTTGTTTGGTTTTGAAAACTAAAATTAACTAATTTAATTGCAAAAGAAGGATTTGGTTTGTAAACAGAATAAGAGAATAGTGATCATCTCGAGGTTCAGGTTTTAAGTGACAACCAATGTTTATGTTCAACTGGAAAGAACTACATAGATATAGCTCATGCATGATCAATTGTTTGTGATGAAAGGGAACTAAGTACTCGGATTCCTAGAACACGAGGTTGTTACCCGATGATCAATTAACATATATCTAACCCCTAATCCCTACCATGATATCTCGATTGCCAACGGCACCAAGAGCGTATGGTTTATAATTATAAGCAAACACACATTAACAATTTACAAACTGTTAATCAAGCACCATAATAAACTAAACAACACATGCAAAGTCTATTATTCCGGAAATTCAAGAACAAAAAGATAATTGTGACAAGAAAACGTTACATTCAAGATGATCCGTAACGAAATTAGCCACTCATGTCTTGGGAAATCATCATCATACACATATCCATGTTCATATGAATCAAAAATACCAAAACAATTGTTTTTAAATGTTCAAAACCAAGCTAGAACACCCAAAATCGCCTCTAGACTGTTGTGTAACCGAATGGGAATGATTGCACATGAAGAGACTCCTTAAAATCGCAATAAAGGTGGCAGTTACAAAGTTCACGCCAGTCAGCGCCGTAACCTACGGCACCTGCCGTAGGCTACGGCGGTAATAAAAGTGCTACGGTGGCTCTATACTGGACTACGGTGGTCAAAAATTGCCAGTCAGCGCCGTAAGCTACGGCCCTTGCCGTAGCCTACGGTAGGCTTCAACAGGAAATTTTGTTTTCAGCATAACTTTTTGGTTTCAACTCCGTTTTCTTCACCGTTTTCGCCTACGTAATCAAAATTTCATCCTCTATCATGTTGTCTTCTTAATTCTTCAATTCCAATAATTGGGTTTTTTCATTTATTCTCCGTCTTTCAATCTCCAATCCTGTTGTGCCTATTCGAAGCTTCATTTCCACACTTTTAAGCCCCAAATGTACCTGAAACACAAGCAAACGTAGTTATCTAACTCTAGACAATTACTCGATTAAATGTACGATTAAAATACCATTTATAGCACTTAAGGGTCGTCCTAAAGACTACCCATCACATCCCCACACTTAATTGTTGCTTGTCCCAAGCATCCCATTCATTCAAAACACAATTTATCAAGGGATCAATCAAGTACAAACCAAGCAAAAAATTTCCTCATTTACTAATTCTTTCTTAAAACCACACATAACACACCCCTCACAATAACTCTCTTCTCGTTGGCAAGTAATAACTAGCAAAGATACGCTAGATCACACTCAAAGCAAACGGGTGGTTGCACGACAATATGCTTGTACTCAAATCGGTCATTCGCCTAAAGAATTTGCTAAACATGCATGTGAATCAATGGGACTTAAAGGTTGCAACACGACTAGGCATACGGGTTGGAAATGGAAATATATGTAGTAGCTAACGATTTAACCCGGTCTTTAATTTCTAACTAAACAAAACAAAAGCAACTATATACAAAACACCTCAACATTTTTTTCATTTCATTTTTTTCATTGCTTTTTCTCTTTTTTTTTTTCTTTTCTTTTCATTTCTCTATTTTTTTAACATAACAAGATAATCAAACTCATACAATACGCAACACTAATAGACCAGGTCAAATACGGGAAAATTTTTAGAGAAGCTAGGCACGGGTTATAAATGATCGGCTCTTAGGCTCAAATGGGCTACTAAAGTCAAAACCCATGCCCCTCTCGCTACCATGCTCATATATGTAATTTATGAGGTCCAACCCCCCAAATCCCACACTCGCACACACCATGACAAGGCTACCTAAATGCCTTTATCCTTTTCACATTCATGCAAAGCTAAGGCCTTAAACCGCATCTAAGCACAAGTTCTAATGTACCCCCACCCATTGCCACTCTCATCAAAGAAAAATATTTCTAATAAATTCAAAGAGATGGCTCAACTCTCACCAAGAAAGTACAAGGGGATATGGGGTTGCCGGTGTGTCATGTGATTTAATACTAAAATTTTCAATTTGGACCATTTTTTTTCGCTTGATTTGTTAAAAATTTCATAATTTTCACAATTTTTTCAAAATTTCCCTCATCCCCACACTTGGGATACATAGTCCCCAATGTATAGTTTTGTCACGGCCCCCGACTCGGTTTTACCCGTTTCAGGAGCCGCGGGACAGAAACCCGTGGTACTATTTATTTTGGCAGCGGAAATTTTAACAGGATCTTTTAAAACTGAAAATGCCCAATTATTTTATTTCACATTTTGGGACAAACCCCATAATTTACAATAAGGGTAATTTCACTGGGAAATCCCTGTTTTACAAAAACATGTTTATTTATTTTATTTACTGAGCCACATTCTTCAACCTGGTGTACTATGCGACACCTTTCCTGGTTCACAGTAAATCACTTGAAACATGTTTAAAAAGATTTTATCAGCAGGGAAATACTGGCGAGTCACTCAAGTTATAAAATGACACATTCGTTATAGATTACAGCATAAGAGCGATCACAATGGCCCCTATCTTATAATTATCTGGCCCCGTGTCACACCCTGGTGACAATGGTCATACCACTATTGGGTCCTTTTTCCCAATAGTGATGATTATCACTGTTAAAAGTGAGAAACAATAGTAATGTGAACAATACCCCACTTGCCAGTAATTTAAGATAACCAAGACTTAATCCCTATAACATATAACTGGAAAACATTTAGGTATTTGTAAAACACTTTTTTTATAAAAGAGAATGACTCACATTGCAAGTTTAATTAGACAGAACCTTGCCTACTGATTTAGCTTTGTAACCTAGTTAAATAACAATGCACACGAAACTAGGTCAGTAACTTAATACAACATTTACGATAAACTCACGAAATCAAAACCCTCACAACGAATGACAAAGTATAGCCCGAGTTCGGGCAGCACTTAAACATCCATTGGATCGGTTTCAATTGATCGGACATTGTATCATAGCAGTGATCGAGTTATTACCCTATAATCGTAGCAGAGATTCGATATTATGACTATTTTGAACGAAACAGTGTGTACATAATGAAATCTTTCGTCGAAACGGGCAAATAGTTCAAGTCCCAGGCTAGGGGCTTTATAGCCAAAATGGAACCCGCCCGCGTGTCGCGACAGGATCCTCCGCACCTGTCGGGTGTCGCGGGGCAATCCCAAATAGGCTAGGCCTGCCTTGTTGTACGTATAGCCCTGATGAGTCAACAGCAAACGAAATTCGTGATTTACATGCGTTTTTTTGAGGATAATTATTAATTAGGGAATACCCCCCTTAAGTTTTAGGGGGTCCTGATCCTAGCTGTTAATTAGGGAATACCCCCCTTAAGTTTTAGGGGGTCCTGATCCTAGCTGTGGTCGCTTTAAAAATTATGGTTCATGCCATACTACTTGGGGGTCTCAATTAGGGTTTCCTAATGGACATCATCAAAATAAGAAATAATAATTTTGGGCAAGAGTTGTTACAGGCTTTGAAGGGAAGATCGCTTAACACCAAAAACATCAACTTAAGCTTGTTTTCTCAAATCCCAACTTTCTTTTTATCTTTTTTAACAACACAAAAGCACACAGAGTAACTACCAACATTTCCAAGCTAAAGAACATAACAAGACTTACGAAAAAGTACATTGACCTGGTGAAGTTTGACACAACAGATGTTGTAGATAATCTGACTTCCTATCACCACCTTCACACAAATATCCGCACCTCTTCCCCACACTTGAATGTCACCATGGCCCTGAAACATAGAAAGATAAAAACAAAGAGACCAATATAAAATCCCTGGTTGCCTCCCGAGCAGCGCTAAGTTTCGAGTCTTCAGCAAGAGCATGCCACCCCCATTTATGGTGGCTTAAAGAATCGGTTCCTATCACCTCCCTCACTGTAGCTTGTTATTAGTTGAAATGCATCCATCAAATGTCCATTCGGTGGATAGTCAACTACATACCTGCTCGAACCCTCATACTTCTTTTCACACCCTGGTGGTTTGTTTGTTTTTATTCTTTGATGCACGCTTTTCATATGGTCATTAGACTCTCTACCCTTCTCTTCAATAGATTCATAACTAATCTCCCTAGTATAAACATCAAAGTACAACTTTCGGTTCTTTCCGGTCATAGTAATAACCCCGTCTCTACAGTTGATTTGAGCATTTGATGTATAAAGAAACGGTCGACCTAAAATTACCCTTTGTTGAGATGCCAATTTGGTAGAGGCATAATCTAGGACCAGAAAATCCACGGGATAGTTGAATTCTCCCAACTGAATTATGACATTCCTAACCACTCCTCGCGGACGCCTCCAAATCTCATCCGCCAAGCTCACCATGGAATCTATATCTTCAAGCGGACCAAAATCATACATGTCATATAGATCACCTCGTAGCACACTCATGCCCACCCCGTAGTCCAACAATGCGTGAGGGATTTTTAATTTTCCTACACGAATAGGCACGATTGGTGCTCCAAGTTCTTTATCATTCTCACCATCGGCGTCCTTCCCTATACCTGTATTTATTTGACACGAAGAGGTTAGAAATTTTTCATTAAATTCGGTACTAGGAACGGTGCTTACCACATTGATATTAACGCTTTTTATGTTCTTGGGATTTGTCACCGTGTCACTCGGTAGCTGGCCTTTTGCTTTTTTCAATATCGCCACTTCACTTGCAAGTTGACCCATTTGAGTGGTCAACGATTGAATAGCTTTGTCACGGATTTCATCTTTTTGCATACAAACCTCATCAAGCTGATTTCTTTGTTGCATCTCCATTTGCATCGCTTTCAACATCTCCATGAGCTCATTTCCACCAGAGGAACCTTGACCCGAAAACCCACTTTGTTCATTACCCGGTTGTTGGAATTTCCTTTGAAAACCTTGATTATTAAATTGTTGGCGAGGAACATAATTTCCTTGGTTTCCTTGAAATTTCGGGTTAAGTTGATTTGACGGGTTCCCATATCTAAAATTCGGGTGGTTTCGTAACCCAGGGTGGTATGTATTTAAATTCATGTTGTAATTTCTGCCACCCTCACCTTGATCTTCAATAGCATTCACTTCTTCATATTGCCCTCCACCTCCTTGGCAATTTTTGGCTGCATGCCTCAACTCATTACAAAGCGGACAAACATCATAAATTTGATTCGAAGTTTGAACATTACCATCATCTACCGCGTCCACTTGAGTTCGGGTAATGGTCGGTCGTGCTGTCTTTGATGATTGAGCCTTCCTTTTCGATGTTACCGCCATTTGTTCCAAGAATTGCCAAACATCTTGCTCATAATTAGTACCAAATGTACCATTCGTGATAGACATCAAATCACGAGCATCCCCGGAACATAAACTCTCATGAAAAGCATTTAATAATTCCCAAATCTCAATGCCATGGTGAGGACAATTTTTAATAATCATATTAAACCTTTCGAATGCCTCGTGAAACATTTCACCTGACTGTTGTTGGAAGCTTCTTAGACTACGTCGTGCATCGTTAGTCTTTTGAGCCGTGAAGAATTCTTCCAAAAACCTTTGTTGCATTTCGGCCCATGTGTAAATCGAAGGTGATGGCAAAGTGTAAAACCATCTCTTCGCCTTATCTTCCAATGAAAATTGACATAGCACTAATTTAACATCGTCGGATGAAAACCCTTGACCACCAATAGTGTTACAAATAGAATCATATGCCTCCAAATGAAAGTAGGGTTCTTCCGTTGCTAACCCCTTGTACTTAGGTAAACTTTGAAGCGCATTGGTCCTAACCTCAAATGCTCTTCCATCCGGGTGATGAGGAATCACTACCGGAGAAGGGTTATTAGTTATAACGGGTCAGAAATGAGCCTCAATTCCCCGTACAACTTCACGGTGATGTCTTCTTGGTACACCCAGAGGCACTCTTGGACGTGGTGGACCCATTGGTCTTTGAACTTGTGGCCTTGGAGGTCCGAATTGTTGTAGAGGTGGTTGAAACCTTGGCCCCACATGTTGTTGTTGTTGAACTTGCCTTTGAATCAGTGGACCTTATGGTGGTAATTGTTGAGGTATAACTTGTTGAACCACTTGTTGTTGAGGAAATCTACCATACCCGTGCATTCCTTGGCTTTGACCTTGAACATATGTATACTCTACTTGCTCTCCATCTCCTCCATAAATATACCCTTCTTCTTCATATCCCCCAAATTCTTCGTCATACCCATCATCGAACCCATCTTGTCTTGCACCCGAAGTTTGTAGAAACTATAGTTGTTGATATTGTGCTCCCGGTTGTAAAGGTGGTTGAAATGGAGTGGAGTGAATTATAGATGGACCGGGTTGGAATAATTGGGTGGTGGAATTTATTGTGATGATGATGATTGGTCAGAAGTTGGGAAAAATGATGAAAATGATGGAACAACGGATGATGTAGGATGATAGCTAAAAGAGTATTCGGGTTGGGTGTTTTCGGGTAACGTGGTATTGGTTGGTTTAATTTCGGGTGTGGATGTAGGAATGGTAGTATTTGGTGAAGGCGCGGATGATGTAGGTATAAAAGATGGTGTAGATTGACCAGTAGTGGGTGGCAGTTGTGATTGATCCATTTCTCTGATCGGTGTAACTGGTGTTGTAGGTGTTGTTGGTGAACCACTAATTTTGTTTTCATGTAGCAAAACTCTGTTTCTTCTCAAAATTCGTTCAATCTCCGGATCAAAAGCCATTGGTGATAGCTTGTGAGAGCCTCTAGTATGCATGCACCTGTATATACCTGCACACTAACACACCCAGCGTAAACCAGAAAAATAACAAACTTAAAAAAATCAAAGATAACACACGTTGCGCACTACTCCCCGGCAACGGCGCCAAAATTTGACGTGAGGTCGAAGTCTCAATCAAATTTAATCCAATTACTAATAATAGCTAGCGGTAAGTGGGTATCGAAAACAGGGAGTTTGTGGAATGTGTGTTATCTAATGTATGTCCAAATTGACTAAAGTAAACTAAATTGCAAAAGTATATTCAGAGATTTGGTTGTTTGGTTTTGAAAACTAAAATTAACTAATTTAATTGCAAAAGAAGGATTTGGTTTGTAAACAGAATAAGAGAATAGTGATCATCTCGAGGTTCAGGTTTTAAGTGATAACCAATGTTTATGTTCAACTGGAAAGAACTACATAGACATAGCTCATGCAAGATCAATTGCTTGTGATGAAAGGGAACTAAGTACTCGGGTTCCTAGAACGCGAGGTTATTTCCCAATGATCAATTAACATATATCTAACCCCTAATCTCTCCCATGATATCTCGATTGCCAACGGGACCAAGAGCATATGGTTTAGAATTATAACCAAACACACATTAACAATTTACAAACTATCAATCAAACACCATAATAAACTAAACAACACATGCAAAGTCTATTATTCCAAAAATTCAAGAATAAAAACATAATTGTCACAAGAAAACCTTACATTCGAGATGATCCCTAACGAAATTAGCCACTCATGTCTTGGGAAATCATTATCATACACTTATCCATGTTCATATGAATCAAAAATACCAAAAAAATTGTTTTTAATTGTTCAAAACCAAGCTAGAACACCCAAAATCGCCTCTAGACTGTTGTGTAACCGAATGGGAATGATTGCACATGAAGAGACTCCTTAAAAATCGCAATAAAGGTGGCAGTTACAAAGTTCACGCCAGTCCACAACAGTAATAAAAGTGCTACAGTGGCTCTATACTGGACTACGGTGGTCAAAAATTGCCAGTCGGCGCCGTAAGCTACGAGGCACGGGAAGATTTTGTTTTCAGCATAACTTTTTCGTTTCAACTCCATTTTCTTCACCGTTTTCGTCTACGTTCTCGTAATTTCATCCTCTATCATGTTATCTTCTTAATTATTTAATTCCAATAATTGACTTTTTTTCATTTATTCTCCGTCTTTCAATCTCCAATCCTGTTGCGCCTATTCGAAGCTTCATTTCCACACTTTTAAGCCTCAAATGTACCTGAAACACAAGCAAACGTAGTCATCTAATTCTAGACAATTACTCATTTAAATGTAGGATTAAAATACCATTTATAGCACTTAAGGGTCGTCCTACAGACTACCTGTCAAGGGGTAGCCGGTGAGAGTTTCCATCATTTCCCGGAATACAATTAAGGGGCCCCTCTCCCCTTCGACTTTCGGCTGCAGATGTGGTGGAACGTAACTTGAGCCGACTCCCTTGTGCCAATGGGGAGACGGGTCGGATGGGCCACGAGGCACGGGAAGATTCTCGTAATTCGTCAACGGTGTGTGTGGTTGCTACGGGAGGCCCACCATGTAGTTCCTATGGTGCCTCTCTTGATCGTGGAGGTGTTTGAGGTTGTTGATTTGAATTTGTTGCCCAGTGGACAATGTTGCCCACCTCCTATCTTCTAATACTCCCCGCGCCACATGAAGACGTTCCTACTTTTGCTCCCAAGCACGTCGTCACGCTACTTCTTGAGCCCTTTCTAACCGTTCCTGCTCCCAATGGGCCCGTGTTAATGCCCACATCTCTTCCTGTTTATTCCTCCACTCCTCTTCTGATTTCATTCGCCGCTCTTCCCTCTCTTTTGCTTCAGCTATAGCCGCGAAAACGTTATCATACATGTCTTGTTGTCCGAGGTTATAGGTTCTGAAGGCGTTCTTCGCCGGTTCCAAATGAAATTGGCGACGAAACCTGATATCTCCCAAGCGCGTCGTCGACGCTACCCGTACACAACAACAACCGCAGACGCCTTCCCTGGCTGTCTATGGCACAATTCAGACGACGCCAACCTCAATTAGCCGTGGTTGACGCCGGAGTTCACGTCGTTGACTCCACCGCAATCTGAAAACTCTCCTGACGACAAGGGTTCCTGCCTACGTGACTTCCATTCGACGTCAACCTTAAAACCTCCGTCGACGACGCCGGAGTTGCGTCACCGACGCGTATTCCGGCCACAATCTTCAATTCTTGTTTTTTTTATCTGAATGTTGTCTGCATTTTATGTTTGGAGAAGATGGTAATGATGTCATATATGACATCAAACTGATGTCACAGTTGACTTAAAATCGTATTATTTTTTTTATTTTTTAATTTTTTCAGATTTTATTTCTTTATTTTATTATTATTCTTATTGTGTTTTTATTTTCATTTTTATTTATTTTATTTATTTTATTTTAATTTATATACATATATATATATATATAGGGAGAAGATCATGCGAGAACCACCTCTTATTGCGAGAACCGCGAGAACCAATGTGAACACAACCAAAAATGCCTAAAAATAGCTAAAAATCACACAAATTTTTTTTTAATATTTTTTATATAAAAATCGCTACTTTTCGAAGCCAAAAAAAAAAATTTGGCCACTAAAAGTAGCGATTTGAGCATAAAAAATATTAAAAAAAAATTAGATTTTTTTTTAATTTTTTTAGATTTTTTTAAGATTTTTTAAGGTTTTTTAGGGGTTTAGTTTTTAGCATTTTAGCTTGGGGGGGGGGGGTGGGGGGGGGGGGTTTAGGTTTTTGGGGGGTGGGGGAGGGGGGAGGGGGGTTTAGGTTTTTTTTTTGGGGGGGGGGGGGTTAGGTTTTTTGGGGGTTTTAGTTTTTAGCATTTAGCTTGGGGGGGGGGGGGTGTTAGGTTTTTTTTTGGGAGGGGGGGGGGTGGTGGGGGTTAAGTTTTTTTAGCTATTTTAGGTTGTGTTCACATTGGATCTCGCGGTTCTCGCAATAAGGGTGGTTCTCGCATGATCTCCTCCCTATATATATATATATATATATTCAAAACGTTAAGGTTTTTATAAACAATTGTTATATTTTAATTTAAAAACTATTTATAAACTTAATTTTAACTCAAAACTAAATTAACAAAAACAACAAATTTTATTATATTTAAATTAATATTAAACTAATGCTAAACTATCACTAAACTAAACTAAATACCGAATCGCGTTACGAATCGTTCGCCGAATCGCTTAACGATCCTTACCACCCCCCGAAAAGTCGTGTATTGTCCCCAATACAAAAAGCAAGCTCAAAAACATACCTTTCGTCTTCAAATCTCGTTCGTGATATTCAGAACTTCACACATCAAAACGGTTAGTATGTAACGAAAGCAATAAGCGTATAAACGATACGAAACCAGCAATGTAAATATACAAAACTCTACAACGCACATTACCGGACCTTTAATTCACCTCATATGTTGGCACGCTTAGCAAGAAACATACCAACTCCACATTTGCGTCCTTTTTCTCCTTGTTACCATCGAGGAACGGTTTAAAGCGATGACCGTTAGCCGTTTGCTTCGACCCATCCTTCGGGTCCTCGATAGTAACATCTCCAAGCTTTCTGACCTGCGTAATCACGTACGGGCACATCCATTTACTCTTTAGCTTTCCGTGAAAGTATTTAAGCCGTGAGTTGTAAAGCCACACCTTTTGACCCACTACAAACTCCTTCGGCTTCAACTTAGCATCATGTGTCCTCTTCATTCCATCTTTATACTTCGAGGCACACTCATATGCTTCTTCCCGAATCTCCTCCAATTCGCACAACTTTAGCTTTCACTCTTTACCTGCATCATCATATTTCATGTTAACTTCTTTAATAGCCCACCATGCACAATGTACAAGCTCTACTGGTTAGTGACAATTTCTACCGTAAACTAAGCGGTACGATGTAGTGCCAATAGGTATTTTATGAGCCGTTCGATAGGCCCATAAAGCATCATTCAACTTCGTCAACCAATCCTTTTGGTCTGGTCGAACAGTCTTTTGCAAAATTTCTTTTATTTGCCTATTGGACACCTCCACTTGACCACTCGTTTACGGGTGATAAGGAGTAGCAATTCGATGGTTAATGACATACCGTTTCAATAGCTTACCAAAGTTAAAGTTCTTAAAATGAGATCCCCCATCACTAATGATTACTCAAGGGATCCCAAATCGAGAAATAATATTGGTTTGCACAAAATTACAAACCACCGTATAGTCGTTTGTCTTGGTAGCGATCGCTTCGACCCATTTAGATACATAATCGACCGACACCAAGATGTATAGATTTCCATGAGAACTCAGGAATGGGCCCATGAAATTGATCCCCCAGACATCAAAAATATCAACAATGAGGATCGGTTGTATATGACAACTGGCACTTTTCCATGTATTCCGTACACTAATGAACAATAATTTGTACCTTAATGACTGTGCATGATTGAATTAATGCCATGCATGATTTTCTGATTACTGTTTTATACATACAAATACATTTCATGTTGCAAGATTGTTTATCATTATTACATGCAACACAGTGTGGTTCAATTAGTGCACGGAACAAAGTTAGCACAGTTATCAGACAAACTAGAAGTACTAACAGGAGTTTAGTAATCAGACAGACATGATGTTAAGACACAGAATGCGCCCCGGAACCAAGAGTTACACTAGAATAGTATGTAGGAAAGTAGGGATCATAAAACTGCCTTCCGAGTGATGATTTAAGTGCCGGAAAGTGCCCAAAACACACAAAAACAGCATAATTCTGCGGAAAACAGCAAAATTCGGCTTTTTAACATCAAAATATAATGCAGAATTATGGTTTAATGGTCCAGAATACTTTGATAAGTGTCAGGAATCAAAACTGTCATAAAAGACATCATAAAGCACACTAAACTGTGCTATTTAGCACTTTAACGAACCGGTAACCAAACGAGCAATCGGACACTACCCGAAACACCAAAATTTAACAAGAAGCATTGTTTTAATGTTACGAAGCTAGTTATGATCACTAAATATCATATTACCTCCCTAAACACATAAACACACTTAAACCCTAAACTAACCCTTAAATCTTAACTAAACTAACTAACCAAGACTTGAAACCTAACTAGATACCCGTCCCCCCCCCCCCCCGGTATCCAGTTCCAACGTGGGCCCCACAAGGTGATTTCTTTTGATTAATAAAATGGATTTGTTGTCTTGATTTGTAGCACATTACCCATTGATTAAACTTATGTTGGAAGTATTTTATAAAAGACCTCAAGTCATTAACACATTATCATTTATCATCTTCAACACACCAAAACCTCCTCTTTCTCCTCATATAGCTACGACCCAACACCCTCTTGTAACACCCTTCATTTTCAAGCCATCTTCATACATTCTAAGGTGATTTTAAGGTATCTCAAGCCTATCTAAGAAGGTTGCAAGCATAGGAATTGGAAGGACCATCTTGAAGTGCTTTTATCCACCTCAAATCTTTATCACTTTGCTTCTTGTTCTTCCCTAGCCATAGTGCTAGTAGTAAGCCTCTTTGATCCTATTTTTGCTCATGATTTTAGTGGTTAATGTATAATGTAACTTGATAAATTAAAGAATCTCAACAAAACATGAAGATGATCATGAACATAAAGCTCTAAAACATAAAAATCAAAGATGTTTAAGTGTGTGTAGTAAACTTGTTTGTTGATTTCTTGTGTTTATGATGTAGATCGTTGTTTGAAGCTTGCTAGATGATGATTAAACACATGATCTAGCAAGTGTAAGGATGGATCTTGAGAAAATCATGTTGATCATCCTTTATGTGAATCATGAACTTGAGGATGAACTTGTTTTAGTGTAGGATGATTATTCCTACAAGTTATATGTCTTGAAAATAAAAGATTTCAAAAATAATATTTTCAAGAAACTAAAGTTTACTACTAGATTTCACATGATTTGATTTCAAAGGGAAATAATCTTGTTTTAGAAGGTTAAATGGAACTAGAAAGATGTGTGTAACATGAAAAATGCAAGAAGAATAATTTTTGTAAAATCAAATTGTAAGTTGTGAAGAATGAAATTTTATAAGAAAGAGTTATATTAAATAAAAATCATGGATTTAGTGTTCTTGACCTTACTAAACAACATGTTAAAAGACTACAAAGTTTTAAAAACTCCAAGTTCATATCTTGTTGTTAAAATGCATATTATGGCTCATGGTAAGTTTTGTGTAAATTGTTGATGATTGATGATGAGTTTTTAAAAGAAAATGATATGCTAATAAGCATGGAAACCTCCATTTTTAAGGGGAAACTATGGCAAATTTTTTGTAGAAATTAAACACTTAGAAAAATATTTTTAAACAAGTGTTTACAAGTAAATTTTGATCTTGGTTTTAATATAAAAATTTGCCATAATTTTTATTACAAAAATTACAAATATTGGAGGTTGATTTTTGATAGTAAAAATGACTAAGTATATATTTAGGAAGATATATATTTAGATGTCACAAATTATGTGTTACTTGTATATTGATTGTATTAGTTATATTAAAATTAGGGACTTGAAATAATACACCACACAAAAACACTAAAAATTGTAACATGAAAATATTACCAATATCCGAAGAAATAAATATATAATTTATACCCGAATATTGGACAATTGGACAAACGGACATATGGACTATAATTATATA
This sequence comes from Helianthus tuberosus, assembly GCA_030545235.1. Classification (NCBI taxonomy): domain Eukaryota; kingdom Viridiplantae; phylum Streptophyta; class Magnoliopsida; order Asterales; family Asteraceae; genus Helianthus; species Helianthus tuberosus. Next base: position 106,936,369 of record CM060430.1, on the reverse strand, counting down.
TATTCCGGAAATAAATTCATAACTCGACAAGTATGACAAACGGTGTTTTTGAAACCGAAGAAAACGGAAAAATATGGATTTTATAACTATTACAAAATATATCATATTTTCTCAAATAGAAAATATAGTATTTTGAGTGGAGAAAAATATATATTTTCTTAAACAATTTAAAAATATATTATTTTGGTGAAAACTAAAAATATACATATTTTTCTAAGTTTAATCCTAAAAGTATATTATTTTTTAGATATATATGAAAGTATACTCATTTATGCCAAGTAAAATTTTAAGATATTTTTCTATAAAAAATTCTCTTAAAATATGTATAATTTAAGAATGTAAATTTGGTGATTTTTGATTATATAGAAATAATATTCCGGAAAATAATACACAAATTAAGTATAAAATACTTAATAAATACAAGAAAATACGTACTTCTGTACGTGTAAATACACACCAGAATACACCACCAATACTTAGCGAAATACCCATATACAAATACGCAAATACAAACATACCCATACTTGGAAAATACATATGTGAGAAATACATGACGAACAAAGTTAAAAATATATTATTTTGACAATATTTCAAATAATTGAATAAAAACAGTATAAGTTAAAATATTCTTATTTTAACTAATAATTATATAATTTGGAATTATATAATGTACATCAAACATGTTACTCAAGGTATACCAACTTCCCAAAATAAGTCTTAATGAATAAGACCAAACGCCGTTACACAACCTAACCGTCTAATAAACATAACGCATGTGTAGGTAGTTGTACGACCGAGGAAAAGACCTTTGAGTATACGTGACAGCAGGACGCAAACTTGTGAGTTCATGTCCCCCCTTTTTCTTTTAACTGTTTTCAGTTTTGTAACTTACGGGGGGTGAAATACATGTTTCAAATGTTTCAAACGTTTACAAATGGTATGTTAGCTAAGAAATGAACTGTTAGATCATGTGAATGGGTAGACATTAACTTAAGACCATTAATCTTCGTATGAAGACTGTGGGGCATGAGCGATAGATCTATTTGGGTGTTGCGAGCCCCACCCATAGGTCTGCGAGTTGGCCCATGTGGTGACTATGTCGTTCTAGTCGGGTGGCCCGGTACGAAATCCGCTAGGTTTGAGCCTTCCTACACCATTGCACACATATTAATGTCATTGCAAAACATTAATTGATCTGTTCATAGACGCTTTCATACCGGTTTACAAAGGAATACTTTCAAATGTTTACAAGATTATTCAAGCTCATATACAAAACACATGAACTCGCTCAACTTTTGTTGATGTTTTCAAAATTACATGTATTTCAGGAAACGAGATGGATCTTGGGCGCTGGTGTTATTTTCAAGATGTAAATTTCAAGCTTAGATGTCATCCACTTCTATTGGTCTGTAACTTAACCAGAGGTTATGTTGCTTAGAACTTAAATGACTTATGTTTGTAACGTTTTAAACTTATGAATGGATGATCATCATTTTAATCATATAGTTGTTTATTATAATTGAATGCAATGGTATTGATCAAGTCACACATACACGCTTCCGCATAAGTCAGGGTGTGACAGGTTGGTATCAGAGCTTCGATTGTAGTGAACTAGGATTCCTTCTCGAGTCTAGACTGCAATCACTAGGATTCTCTCACGAAAATATTTTTCACAAAATATTTTTCATTGCATTTACAAAAGCGCCAATATCCATGAGACAAACATTTTTCAAAGGAAAGACAAAGAAAGGACATTAGTAGGGAGGGAGAAACCCTGACTAATGTGCCAATTGAGGTATAGTCAGTCCATGTGGGATAGACTTGCCAAAGACAAAATGACCCTCGAAAGGACAAACGAGAGTTATATGTGACAAGTTGCATTTATTTTCCTGTATATACTAAGTAACATAACTATTTATTAATATGTATACGCATATATGCGTATGGAATGATAATTGACGGTGATGAGATACATTCGACTTCAAATCCTATTATTGTTCTTAACGCACACAATGAGACTATCGACCTTGCGTTTATTGCGGAGCTCATGGCTGAAGTAATTACCAAACGAGACCCTGAGCTTGATTGCATAGTAGATGGCTGTTCTTCCCTCTCGAATGTGAAGGTTCCTGACTACGGCAGTGATGGCAAGGCGGCGAAGGTCACCTTGGACAACAACCTTATCAGTGGGACAAGGTCCCTGTGGCTTTTACGAAACATGATTGACGAAACTCTTGTCCAGACGAGGAAGATGAGGTACTCATCTTGAAGGTGCCCCTCCAACTACTATTGTTAGGAGCTCTCTTTATTCCTATCTTGTCTAAGCATTGTGCCATTTCACGCGTAACGATAACATATATTAGTGTGTGGACCACCATAAAGGTCTTTTCCCTGTTGAAGGTATGAGGACAGTAATGTCCCCTATGTCTATGTGGCTGATCATCTGCTTTGAACGAGGGAAAATTAGGGTGACCATTCAAGACAATTTATTATTACGGGGGCCAAGTAATAACGACTTGTAGTGCATGGAAATCCTGATGGACTCTGCGGGTCAAGCAAATGATCACCACCCATTCGAAATTTCTAAAAGTTGTTCAAATTTTCATCTAATAGAACACTAACCGAGATAGTTACTATAACACTCTACAAAATAGGAAGTCTGTCTTTACCTACTTCGCACTTAACACTTCAATTTGTGGCACGAGTCGTTTAGGACCCAGAAGCTAAGCAAGTGAAGATGGTTAACACTCAGGAAAGATTTTCCTCAACACTTAAGGATTGTTGACTTTAAATGGGTACAGAGACTACATCACCCAAACTTATCCAATGTAGATGCTATGATAGACCCCAACATTTGACATCCGTTTTACCCCAAGGAGTTAGCATGGCGCGAGCCGTAGTGAAACCCATTTACCGCACTCTTTTCGGCATTCATGGAAACCATAACAACCATGTTGGGATATTTGGAGCCCAAGAAAAATCAATGTATGCGTCGCACAGTCCAGTGTGGCAAGGGGGCCCTCCCTACGTCGGACAGTCGAGGCCCATGAAGTATAGAACACATGTTATAAGGACAAAAGCAACCGCTCGATTCTCCTCTTCTTAACAGATTCCCACTCCATTTAGGCACATTGATGAAACGTGCAGGAAGTTTCTTCTCGTCCTTCACCTCATAAGCACCCTGTCACCCACTACCCATATTACACCACCGACACCCCCATCAGTACTTCCACCCTCTCTATCCCGTAGTGCACATTTGGGTAGTGTAATCACACCGTGGAAACCACTTTACGGTTGCTACAAGGTACAATTCAGTCCCGAGGAAGAAGTCATGTACCCTCACGACCTTACTTCTGTGTTTCCACTATCACCCCCCTCCCCCTCCTACACGTGGTAGTAATGCACAACCCCATCCTTTGGGAAGTATGCCAGTTTTTGTAAAAGTAAACACTATGGAAGAGTCAGAAACTTGAGGAATAAACAAGGAACAAGGTGAAGGGAAGGCCTCACCGTATTTTGTATAGCACTGGATGACTTGCATCAATCGGAGTAGGGTGACTCCGAGGGGGTTTTCTACGCAAGACTAATTCCAACAAGGTGAAATGGTGTATGTAAAAGTTGATGTACCCTTAACAAGATTTTGTTGTGACTCATTTTACCTCACTACAATGATGAGATGATTGTGGTGGGAAGATTTGCATAGGCCTCATTAGGAATTACCTTACCCTTATGCTTATAGTGCACGACGAATGAGCTTTGCTTTCACTTATCGACGACAATATTTATTCTGAAATAAATGTCTAATTTCGTCGATATGTTTTATGCATGTGAAGCTCATGGAACCACAACAAAGGGACATTGTTCAAACCCAACCGGCCCCTTTACCTGCAACAAGAGTTGAGCTTGAAGCTCTAGTGAACCAGCAAGTCGCTAAAACAATCATCCAATATGAAGGAAGCAACATTGCAAACAGTGGCGGACTAAGAGGAAACATAATGGGAATCGCTCAGGCGATAACTCTTGCCCTAGGTCCTGCCAAGGGCGGAGTAACGGTGGAGAAATCAAATGAAAGTCCAGTGAAAAGGAAGATGCACGTGGACTCTTCGTGTGACAACAAAAGAAAGTTTTCAAGCCTGAAGAAAGAAACCCAATCAAGTCATGACAACTCAAACGTAAATAAAAGAAGGGAATCAAAACCTCCTCATGGCACGAAAGCTTATGGAGCCATCACTAAGGCCAGCGGTAAAGGTTACATGGGGACTAAGCCGAGATTTGACAGATGCAAGTTTCACCATGAAGGTTGATGCCTGAGACCTAAGTGTGATAGATGTGGAAAAAAGGGACACAACAAGGATACATGTTGGGCAAGATACCCTAACCGATGAGGAAATGGTAACTACAACCAAGGGGATAACAACAACAACCAAGGCGGAAACGGTAATGATAGAGCTCCTAGTTACTTCAAATGTGGTGACACGGGGCACTTTAGGAAATATTGCCCTAAGAAGGACCAAGCACGAGGAAGAGTTTCATGAACGGAGCTCGTGAAGCGTGCAAGGACCTGAATATTGCAATGGGTATGTTCCCTATTAACCAACACTATGCATCCATTTTGATTGATATTGGCGCCGACTTTAGCCTTGTATTTATAGAATTTAAGAACCTACTTGGTCTAGAAGCAAGTAAGCTAGACACCCCCTATTCAATAGAATTAGCGAATGGGAAATTAGTCGAAGAGGAGGAAGTTATTAAGGGTTGTACACCTGAACTTGGAGAGAACGAAAGTTTTCTATTGACCTGCTACCAGTTGGTTTAGGAAGTTTTGATGTTGTAGTCAACATGGATTGGGTATACAAGAATGGAGCTGAAGTTGTTTGTCATGAGAAAATTGTTCGCATCACTCTTGCGAATGATGAAACACTTATAGTACACGGCCTTCATACAGTTGATGCGAGGACGCTGGGCCTCATAAGGCGGAAGACTGTGACATTTCACATTGGTTATGAGAGCAGAAGTGTCTCCGAAAAGGCTGCATAGCCTTCCTTGCTCATATTGTTGACAAGGAGACCAAGGAGCCAAGATTAGAAGACATCCCCGTTGTAAAGGAATTTCCAAAAGTCTTTCCCAAAGACTTGACTAGGCTACCTCCACAATGATAAGTGGAGTTTCGGATAGATCTAGTGCTAGGAGTGGCACCAGTGGCAAAGGCACCATACCGACTAGCTCCGTCCGAGATGCATGAACTTTCGACTCAACTGCAAGAGCTACTAGATAAGGGAACTTATCAGGCCGAGCTTCTTACCCTGGGGAGCTCCAGTGATATTTGTTAGGAGGAAGGACGGCAGTTTTCATATGTGCATACAGCCTGACCTGAGAGGAACTCAAAAGAACTAATGAGGAAAAAGTATTGTGCATAGGTTATAGGGAGTTAAACAACTAACCATCAAGAATCGGTACCCCTTACCGAGAATTGATGACTTGTTTGACCAACTACAAGGTTCGAGCTACTATTCCCAGATTGACTTAAGGACAGGATATCATTAATTGAGGACACAAGTAGAAAGTATCCCTAAAACGGCCTTTCGGACTCGCTACAGGCATTACGAGCCCCTTGTCATGCCGTTTGGCTTAACGAAGGCACCAGCATTATTCATGGATCTCATGAACCAAGTGTGTAAGTCGTATCTGGATAAATTCATGATTGTGTTTATTAATGACATCCTCATATACTCGAAAACCAAGGAGGAGCACGAGCAACACCTACGAGCTATCTTGGAACCTTTGAAGGAGGTACAGTTGTATGCAAGACAGTCGAAGTTAGAATTTTGGATTCGCGAGGTGCAATTCCTAGCTCACGTGGTGAATGAGAATTGAATTCATGTAGACCCTGCCAAGATTTAAGCAATCAAGAATTGGGAAGCACCAAAAACCCCAACTAAGATACGGCAATTTCTGGGGTTAGCGAACTATCACAGACGATTCATTGAGAATTTTTCAAGGATTGCTCAGCCGCTAACGTCCCTAACCCAGAAAGATAAGAAATTTGGTTGGGAAGAGAAACGAGAAACAACTTTTTAGACGTTGAAGGATAAACTCTGCGATGCACCTATCTTATCTTTACCTGACGGTACCGATGGATTTGTAGTTTATTGTGATGCTTCACGACAAGGTCTTGGTTACGTGTTGATGCAACAAGACAAAGTCATCGCTTACGCGCCACGTCAATTAAAGGTGCATGAGAAGAACTATGTGATGCACGACCTCGAGCTGGGTGCGATGGCACTCGCAATGAAGATTTGGTGTCACTACTTGTATGGAACACGCTGCACGATCTTTTCAGACCATAAAAGCTTTCAACACATTTTTTATCAGAAGGATTTGAATATGAGACAACGTAGATGGTATGAGCTGTTGAATGATTATGATTGTGAGATCAAATATCACCCGGGCAAGGCAAACGTTGTAGCAGACGCCTTGAGCCACAAGGATCTCGCAAAGCCTCTAAGGGTGCGAGCCTTAGAAATGACAATACAAACAGATCTCACAGTACGGATTCGTGAAGCCCAGCAGGAAGCACTTAGACCAGAGAACTTACGAGCTGAAGCACTGCGTGGTATGGAAGTGAAATTATTAGCCAAGGAAGATGGAACATTATACTTCATGGAACGAATTTGGGTACCATGCTTCGGCGATTTATGCGCACTTATTTTGAATGAAGCACATAAGTCAAGGTACTCGATCCATCCTGGATCCGACAAGATGTACCAAGACTTGAAGGATTAGTATTGGTGGCCCAAGATGAAAGCCGACATCGCTATATATGTGGATAACTTTCTTACTTGCGCCAAGGTTAAGGCAGAGTACTAGAAACCATCAGGGCTGCTGCAACAACCTGAGATTCCCGTGTGTAAGTGGGAACAGATCTCAATGGATTTCATTACAAAGCTACCAAGAACACAAAGAGGTCACGATATGATTTGGGTAATTATTGATCGGCTCACGAAGTCTGCACATTTCTTATCGATCAGTGAGAAAGATAGCACAAAGAAGTTAGTAGAAATATATCTCAAGGAGATTGTGGCACGTCATGGAGTGCCTGTATCTATTATATCCAACCGAGATAGTCATTTTGTGTCAAGGATTTGGCAGACATTTCAGAAAGCTTTTGGAACACAGTTAAACCTTAGTACTGCCTTTCACCCTCAGACGGACGGCCAAAGTGAACGGACGATTCAGACTTTGGAAGACATGCTACGTGCTTGTGTGATGGACTTTGGTGGAAGTTGGGATTTGCCTTTAGTGGAGTTTTCTGTGACAACCCGTGATTTACGGCCCTTAATTACATGATTAACAAGTAATTAACGCGATAATAAATGGTGTTTACAGCGCGAATTAACTTAATTAGGCCTTTGGAGTGCCTGGGAACGTCTATCCGTCTTTACAGTGCGCGAATGGTGGTTTACAGAGAAACCGGTGAAACGTTAAACGACAACGGATTAAAACCGAACAGGATACTGACAACGCCGACTGATATTAAATTTTTACGATATATTTTAGCTTCGTAATTATATTTTAGTGACTACAGTCGAAACCGGATCGAAAAACGGATTAAAGACGACAACGATACAATTTTTCGCGATTTTTACCGAAATCGATGAACGGGCGTACAAACAACGACTACCGACCGTGTTTTTGTGTATTTTAATTTTTGACGTTAAACGGAGTTCTGGATTCGACAACAGGTCCCGTAGGAATTACGGGCCACTATACACGGGGATTGAGCTTGTAGGCCCTGGGCCCAAGCCCAAAATCCACAAGCCTAAACCTACGCATAATGTGTAGATCCCTACAAAATCTTATCGGGATCTACTAAATCCCTACAAAATCCTAGTAAATCTCTACCAGATTTAGAGAATCATGCAAAATCTCTTAAATCTCAATAAATCTATCCAAGAGATTTTAGGTCATTGGACAAAAGATTTGACCTGAAGCTAACTTAAATACATAAAGGACCTTGAGAGTGCTCTTGCTCTATTTAACACACAGACAAACCAACACAGAAGTCATCTTCTTCATACATACACCACACACACAAATACCACCTCAAGCTCCTATTTCTCTCTCTCGATTACATTCCCTGGCAACAAACAATACACACACATGAGACAACCAAACACACCGGATCCCTCTCTCCCTCTCGGCGAACACCCGGCAGAGCCGGTCGGAGCCACGGCGGCGCGGCCGTCTGTGGCGTTGACGATGACTATCCGGCGAACCCCCCTCCCCTCGTCCCTATTTCCGATGGTAGAACAGAACACCACCACCACCGTGAGGTGGTGGTGCGGCGGCGACAGAACAGAAGAGAGAGAGAGAGAACCGGCTGTCCGGCGGTCTGTGCCATTGACCGGCGGACAAAGCCTTTATCCGGCGGTACGGCTGATTGGTCCGACAGATTTTCCGGATGAATTGATGCTGAGAGGATGATGATGATGTTCGAGTGGAGTGGTTATGCTGGTTCGGTCAACAAGTCTCGGGTCTGGTCAACCTGGACAAAGGCGGTCTCACATTCGGGTCAACAGTTCGGGCTCGGTCAAGATAAGTCAAACTGGTATGGTTCAGATTCGAGTTTTAGGCGGTTGTTTCAGCTGAGTTTTTGACAAAGGATGGTTCAACTCGGTTTGACTCGGTCAAACCGAGTCAACTCAGTCAACTCAGACAGTTCGGGTCAGGAGGTTCGGGTCGGGCGGTTCGAAGCAGCTTATGAAGCGGATCGGGTCGACTCAGTTAAACTGAGTCAACCCAGTCAACTCGGTCAACCGAGTTAACTCGGTCAACTCAGTCAACAGGAGTCAACCCGGTTGACTCGGTCAACTCAGTCGGCTCACTCGACATATTGACGGAAGACTTGGTAAAGATTTAACGACAAGATTATTTACGTTATATTATGGTTTTATTACGTGAAACGAGCTCGAACCGACCTATCTATAAGTTACATTTGATATATATACATATATGTTTGCCGAAATTACATTTACAGTTTAGTTGAATCTTGACAAAAATTTTGACACTTTAGTTGTCGGGGCGTCCAAAAATAGAGGAAACTCTGCCCGTTTTTCGAGAAAAATCCGTAAACACGACACGTATTACAGTTTCAAAAACGACACATAATGGAATTCGAGTCTATGATATTTCAAACCTTGATATTTCCGAACGCTTTTACAAATAAATATAATGTTATATTTATTTCGAACGTCGTTAACCCGTAACCTTTTACAAATAAATATAGCTTATATATTTATTTCAAATATCAAACAACACGATCTGTTTTCTAAAATAAATATAGATATATATATTTATTTTAAACACACGAATTCTTTTACAAAATAGATATAGTTTATCTATTCAACGACTCGATGAAGTTCTTATAAAATAAATATAATATTTTATATTTATTACGAACGCCGAAACGGCCTATACGTATATTTTTGGCAAATATACACAAAACGTGATATATATAATACAAGTTATTATATATAATTTTCATACAAACTTTTGTACATACACGTACGATTTCTCAAGACAACTAACGCGATATATGATACGAGTTTGTTATATGATATTTTCATAGAAATATTCTTTTATACACGTATGACTACTCGAGACGGCTAACGCACTTACAACGGTATATTTATATATTTTTATATAAATATTTATTCATTTTAAGTCTCTCGGAAACTAAGTCTTTTCAAGACTTATTAAATTGCTAGTGACCTTAAACGAGACTTAACAAGTATAACTTAATTATTTTCGTTAAGTTAATAACTTACCGTCGAATCATTCGATTAACGATTCGGTAGAGCTCGGTGACACGTAGTTAGTTACTACGTTTATTTAGAAACTTATAAGGTATTCCGTGTTAGGAATATTGTAGAATGCACGCTAGCAAGTCAAGTCTTGGAAACGACATCACGAAGTCGTATTTAGCTAGCTTTGCACAGGAATATTCAGGTGAGTTCATAACCCCACTTTTTACTGTTTTACATTTTTGTAAATGTTTTCGGGGTGGAAAGACATGCACGTTTTGCAAAGACAAACAAAGTTTTGAACAAACGCAAAACTCGTATTTCTAAATCATATTGCGAATGGATTTCGAGGAACTCAAATGGTTTACGAAAGGTTTATACTAAACATACCGGTTTTTACAAAACAAATGCTTATTTTCGAAATAGGAATGTTTCTGGCCAGGGTGACCAGGGAGCTGGTCAGGGTGACTAGGGATTTTTTTTTATACATGGTATGGTTAGCGTAAGGAGGGTTTACTACTTAGATCATGTGAGTGGGTAGGCGGGAACTGGAGGCCATTAATCCTCATTGTAGGACCGAGGGACGTAAGCAGTAGATCTATCTGGGTGTAGCGAGCCCAACCCCAGGCCCAAACGGAACGGACCTCGGGGTGACTTTGTGCCCAACGCGAAATCTGCTAGGTTTGAGTCTTCCTACTTGCACTTCACACATATCAATGGCCTTGCAAACCATTGGTGATCTCTTTTTCCTTATTTGCTACATACCAGGGATTTTATACTTACGAATCATACTTGTTCATACAAATTAAATACCATGTTTTATACAAAATTTAAGGCATAAGATTATGCGGGTCAAAGTCAGGGTGGGCATTGATGATTTTACGAACATTACAAAAACATGGTTTTATGAACATAACGTGTTACAAACACAACGTTTCCATATAACTTTGCAAGAAAATGGTTTTTAAATTCATTTTCTCAATACTGCTTCAAAAACCGGTTATTCCAAAGATTTATTTCAAATCTTTCACAATTCCAAAGATTTATTTTAAACCTTTCACAATTCAAAAGATTAATTTCAAATCTTGTACGAACAAACTATGAACTCGCTCAACTTTATGTTGATTTTTCGCATGTTTCTTTCTCAGGTTACTTTTCAGAATTTATGGAACGGTTGGAATAGGAGAACCATCTGGAGTCGAGTACTTAGCGGGCGTTCAATTCTCTAGAAAGACTTAGCTTATTTGCTTCCGCTGTGCAATGACGATACCAGTCCAGTCACGCCAGCTCTGATAATTTCAGGGTGTGACAGATTGGTATCAGAGCTATAGGTTACAGCGAATTAGGTTTCTGTTGTGATACCTAGGCTCTAACCTCACTTTCCTCTGGGAACATAGACTATTAAAGACGTTGAATACATACAGAACGCCTAGTACTCAAATATGGTCTCCAACCGTTGCCGACAAACAAACAGCCAAAATTTTGTTTTCAAACATATGCTATTGTGATGTTTTATACACGGTACACAAAACAATTACATACAGTACCCAACACTCTGAGAGTTTAGGAAACATGCATCTAAGACCTTCAGAAAAGGAAGTCAGTCTGAGAGGCTGGGAGGATAGGCTAGTGGGACTAGGAAGAGCAGTCTGAGAGGCTGGGAGGATAGGCTAGTGGGACTAGGAAGAGCAGTCTGAGAGGCTGGGAGGATAGGCTAGTGGGACTAGGAAGAGCAGTCTGAGAGGTTGGGAGAATTGGCTAGTGGGACTAGGGAGTCGGTCTGGGAGGCTAGTGGGACTAGGAGAACTACTTGATTGCTTATTGGTGACTAACATGTTCATTCGGTTATATGATCGATTATCTGTGCATATGTGTGTTTATTAAAGGTCACCACGTATGAACCGCGAATATTAGCTCGGGCACACGCTGTTATCTATATTGTCTATAATATTTAACTTCCCGAGCAGGCAGCCTACGCATAACAAAACGCTAGCGCATGAGAATACATGGCACTCAAACTTTACGTCAACGGATGTCGGAGTACATCACATTCTACGCGGCACACAACGCTAGTGCACAGGTATACGTGAAACTTAAGCTATACATCAACGGAGGTTGAAGTACGACACATACGACTATCGAGGCGAGGCCTTTGAGAAGGAACGATGACGCAAATTTAATGACGACACTAGATTCCTGTCAGCAGGAGAACTAACGATCAGGAAACGACAACTTGTCACGCGATCCTGCAACGACACGAATCACGCCAGGGAGAAGACGACTGTCTCCGCATTTCTCCCCCCCCCCCTACCTAACTAATGACGAATACGCTATGTTCGACATTCCATGGTAATGTCACCTAACAATTGGTCGTCACACGAAACCCCAGGTAAAGTCCTCAAATTTCTTTTATTGAAATTTCGAATTTCACACTTACTGAGTAGATTTTCGTATCTCTACTCCTCTTAATGGTCACTGTATCACGATCATTTCTTTACAAGTTACATACATGGTTTTTCGATGTAACCATGCCGAAAGTTTTCTTATCGATACATATATCTATTGTCGGATTGCGTTAAAACCAAGTTCAATTGTTTGAACTTGCTCATTACACTTATTCGATTCGAGACACCATATGATGTATTGGGAGCATCATATTCAAATCAATTTTTAACGAACATTTCATTTGTTCCAAGTCGAAGTAAACTTGTTTGACATTCGACTCCATTAAATTGTCTGTTGATTTCGACACCATGTGATGGTGATTTTCATTAGTTTGAAGCTTGCGCTAAACTCGTTTACGCATCTTATGCACGGATCTAAATATTTATTTATTGATTGTTTTCCAATCCACTTCGATTTATTATATCAAAGCGGTCTTAATACAATAGTGTGTTAAGACGATGGTACACAAATTCATTTCATATTCCGGTGTACCTCATAACAGTTCTTTCAACATCGATCGAATGCTTTACGACATTCATTGCTTCTTCACCTTCGATCGAAAACATTATTTCTTTGATGTTCCATTTTCAATTAAAAATATTTCGATGTTGGTTGGAACAAACATTCATATTCACTTTAATACGCTTTCATTTGACTTCAAACACGGTGGATTTGTTTGATCACCGCTATTATTGAATTATTTAAGTCACTACGACACCTTGTGGTGTCAGTACGAACTTGTAGCTTGGGCTAATCATGATTGAGCGTTTCATGCAATACACAGGTGATACTTGTTCGATCACCCCTATTATTGACTTGTTTCATTCATTGCGACACCTTGTGGCGTCGGTATAACTTGCAGCTTGTGCTGATCACGATCGAGCGTTTCATGCAAACTAATACATTTGAGATTGTCGATCCAATGGATGTTATTGCTTCTAGAACTCATTTACATGTTATAAACGTTCATATGAAATTCGATTGGTCGAAGTTCCTGTTGGATCCCTGTTAACTTAGTCGCACTAATGACTGTATCATTACGTCTCGTTTCCTTTTGACATCAACTACTGAGACACATTTTTTTTAAACCGTTGGGATTCCTATTGTGAAGGAATGTCCTTGAATTCACATGATTCGAATAAGTCTTGTTTCGATCACGCAGTCGTTCACTTTGTTATTATTCGGACTTACCTGCAAACAACACAATTCCGAGGAGATAACATAGTCTAAATTTCGAGGACGAAATTTCTGTAACAGGGGGAGAATGTGACAACCCGTGATTTACGGCCCTTAATTACGTGATTAACAAGTAATTAACGCGATAATAAATGGTGTTTACAGCGCGAATTAACTTAATTAGGCCTTTGGAGTGCCTGGGAACGTCTATCCGTCTTTACAGTGCGCGAATGGTGGTTTACAGAGAAACCGGTGAAACGTTAAACGACAACGGATTAAAACCGAACAGGATACTGACAACGCCGACTGATATTAAATTTTTACGATATATTTTAGCTTCGTAATTATATTTTAGTGACTACAGTCGAAACCGGATCGAAAAACGGATTAAAGACGACAACGATACAATTTTTCGCGATTTTTACCGAAATCGATGAACGGGCGTACAAACAACGACTACCGACCGTGTTTTTGTGTATTTTAATTTTTGACGTTAAACGGAGTTCTGGATTCGACAACAGGTCCCGTAGGAATTACGGGCCACTATACACGGGGATTGAGCTTGTAGGCCCTGGGCCCAAGCCCAAAATCCACAAGCCTAAACCTACGCATAATGTGTAGATCCCTACAAAATCTTATCGGGATCTACTAAATCCCTACAAAATCCTAGTAAATCTCTACCAGATTTAGAGAATCATGCAAAATCTCTTAAATCTCAATAAATCTATCCAAGAGATTTTAGGTCATTGGACAAAAGATTTGACCTGAAGCTAACTTAAATACATAAAGGACCTTGAGAGTGCTCTTGCTCTATTTAACACACAGACAAACCAACACAGAAGTCATCTTCTTCATACATACACCACACACACAAATACCACCTCAAGCTCCTATTTCTCTCTCTCGATTACATTCCCTGGCAACAAACAATACACACACATGAGACAACCAAACACACCGGATTCCTCTCTCCCTCTCGGCGAACACCCGGCAGAGCCGGTCGGAGCCACGGCGGCGCTGCCGTCTGTGGCGTTGACGATGACTATCCGGCGAACCCCCTCCCCTAGTCCCTCTTTCCGATGGCAGAACAGAACACCACCACCACCGTGAGGTGGTGGTGCGGCGGCGACAGAACAGAAGAGAGAGAGAGAGAGAACCGGCTGTCCGGCGGTCTGTGCCATTGACCGGCGGACAAAGCCTTTATCCGGCGGTATGGCTGATTGGTCCGACAGATTTTCCGGATGAATTGTTGCTGAGAGGATGATGATGATGTTCGAGTGGAGTGGTTATGCTGGTTCGGTCAACAAGTCTCGGGTCTGGTCAACCTGGACAAAGGCGGTCTCACATTCGGGTCAACAGTTCGGGCTCGGTCAAGATAAGTCAAACTGGTATGGTTCAGATTCGAGTTTTAGGCGGTTGTTTCAGCTGAGTTTTTGTCAAAGAATGGTTCAACTCGGTTTGATTCGGTCAAACCGAGTCAACTCAGACAGTTCGGGTCAGGAGGTTCGGGTCGGGCGGTTCGAAGCAGCTTATGAAGCGGATTGGGTCGACTCAGTCAAACTGAGTCAACCCAGTCAACCGAGTTAACTCGGTCAACTCAGTCAACAGGAGTCAACCCGGTTGACTCGGTGAACTCAGTCGGCTCACTCGACATATTGACGGAAGACTTGGTAAAGATTTAACGACAAGATTATTTACGTTATATTATGGTTTTATTACGTGAAATGAGCTCGAACCGACCTATCTATAAGTTACATTTGATATATATACATATATGTTTGCCGAAATTACATTGACAGTTTAGTTGAATCTTGACAAAAATTTCGACACTTTAGTTGTCGGGGCGTCCATAAATAGAGGAAACTCTGCCCGTTTTTCGAGAAAAATCCGTAAACACGACACGTATTACAGTTTAAAAAACGACACTTATTGGAATTCGAGTCTATGATATTTCAAACCTTGATATTTCCGAACGCTTTTACAAATAAATATAATGTTATATTTATTTCGAACGTCGTTAACCCGTAACCTTTTACAAATAAATATAGCTTATATATTTATTTCAAATATCAAACAACACGATCTGTTTTATAAAATAAATATAGATATATATTTATTTTAAACACACGAATTCTTTTACAAAATAGATACAGTTTATCTATTCAACGACTCGATGAAGTTCTTATAAAATAAATATAATATTTTATATTTATTACGAACGCCGAAACGGCCTATACGTATATTTTTGGCAAATATACACAAAACGTGATATATATAATACAAGTTATTATATATTATTTTCATACAAACTTTTGTAGATACACGTACGATTTCTCAAGACAACTAACGCGATATATGATACGAGTTTGTTATATGATATTTTCATAGAAATATTCTTTTATACACGTATGACTACTCGAGACGGCTAAAGCACTTACAACGGTATATTTATATATTTTTATATAAATATTTATTCATTTTAAGTCTCTCGGAAACTAAGTCTTTTCAAGACTTATTAAATTGCTACTGACCTTAAACGAGACTTAACAAGTATAACTTAATTATTTTCGTTAAGTTAATAACTTACCGTCGAATCGTTCGATTAACGATTCGGTAGAGCTCGGTGACACGTAGTTAGTTACTACGTTTATTTAGAAACTTATAAGGTATTCCGTGTTAGGAATATTGTAGAATGCACGCTAGCAAGTCAAGTCTTGGAAACGACATCACGAAGTCGTATTTAGCTAGCTTTGCACTGGAATATTCAGGTGAGTTCATAACCCCACTTTTTACTGTTTTACATTTTTGTAAATGTTTTCGGGGTGGAAAGACATGCACGTTTTGCAAAGACAAACAAAGTTTTGAACAAACGCAAAACTCGTATTTCTAAATCATATTGCGAATGGATTTCGAGGAACTCAAATGGTTTACGAAAGGTTTATACTAAACATACCGGTTTTTACAAAACAAATGCTTATTTTCGAAATAGGAATGATTCTGGCCAGGGTGACCAGGGAGCTGGTCAGGGTGACCAGGGAGCTGGTCAGGGTGACTAGGGATTTTTTTTATACATGGTATGGTTAGTGTAAGGAGGGTTTACTACTTAGATCATGTGAGTGGGTAGGCGGGAACTGGAGGCCATTAATCCTCATTGTAGGACCGAGGGACGTAAGCGGTAGATCTATCTGGGTGTAGCGAGCCCAACCCCAGGCCCAAACGGAACGGACCTCGGGGTGACTTTGTGCCCAACGCGAAATCTGCAAGGTTTGAGTCTTCCTACTTGCACTTCACACATATCAATGGCCTTGCAAACCATTGGTGATCTCTTTTTCCTTATTTGCTACATACCAGGGATTTTATACTTACGAAACATACTTGTTCATACAAATTAAATACCATGTTTTATACAAAATTTAAGGCATAAGATTATGCGGGTCAAAGTCAGGGTGGGCATTGATGATTTTACGAACATTACAAAAACATGGTTTTATGAACATAACGTGTTACAAACACAACGTTTCCATATAACTTTGCAAGAAAATGGTTTTTAAATTCATTTTCTCAATACTACTTCAAAAACCGGTTATTCCAAAGATTTATTTCAAATCTTTCACAATTCCAAAGATTTATTTTAAACCTTTCACAATTCAAAAGATTTATTTCAAATCTTTTACGAACAAACTATGAACTCGCTCAACTTTATGTTGATTTTTCGCATGTTTCTTTCTCAGGTTACTTTTCAGAATTTATGGAACGGTTGGAATAGGAGAACCATCTGGAGTCGAGTACTTAGCGGGCGTTCAATTCTCTAGAAAGACTTAGCTTATTTGCTTCCGCTGTGCAATGACGATACCAGTCCAGTCACGCCAGCTCTGATAATTTCGGGGTGTGACATTTTCCTACAATAATAGTTATCACACCAGCATCCAGGCCGCCCCGTTTGAAGCTTTATATGGACGTAAGTGTCGGTCCCCGTGGTGTTGGGCAGAGACCGGAGAAAATTAGCTTATTAGTCCAGAGTTGGTTGAGGAAACTGCAGACAAGATTGCTCAGATATGTGATCGTATCAAGTCAGCTCGCGATAGACAGAAAAGTTACACCGACAAGCGACAAAAACCGTTGGAATTTGAGGTTGGAGATACAGTTTTATTGAAAGTCTCGCCATGGAAAGGAGTGGTACGGTTTGGTAAGCGTGGAAAGTTGAACCCACGGTACATTGGACCCTTCGAGATCCTGGAAAGGATCGGAACCGTTGCATACAAGCTAAAACTTCCAGAAGAACTTAGCAATGTCCATGACATGTCCCACGTGTCTAATCTCAAGAAGAGTCCGAACCAGGAGATAGGTGTCATTCCCGCAGACGAGATTCACATCAACGATAAACTCCAATTTACTTAAGAACCTGTTGATTTTACGGACTGGAAAGTCCACAAGACACGGAGAATTCGTATCAAACTTGTCAAAGTTCGTTGGAATTCACGTCATGGCCCAGAGTTTACTTGGGAGCATGAAGACCGGATCAAATCAAAGTATCCGCATTTGTTTCACAACTCCCCTGCAACCAGTAATGTAGCTTGAATTTCGGGACGAAATTCTTTTAACGGGGGAGAATGTGACAATTGCCACATTTCCATGTATTTCGTACACTAATGAACAGTAATTTGTACCTTAATGACTGTGCATGATTGAATTAATGCCATGAATGATTTTCCGATTACTACCATATACATACAAATGCATTTCATGTTGCAAGATTGTTTATCATTATTACATGCAACACATTGTGGTTCAATTAGTGCACAGAACAAAGTTAGCACAGTTATCTGACCAACTAGAAGTACTAACAAAAGTTCAGTACTCAGACAGACATGATGTTAAGACACAGAATGAGCCCCGGAACCAAGAGTTACACTAGAATAGTATGTAGGAAAGTAGGGATCATAAAACTGCCTTCCGAGTGATGATTTAAGTGTCGGAAAGTGCCCGAAACACCCTAAAACTGCTGAATTCTGCAAAAACAGCAAAATTCAGCCTTTTAACATCAAAATATAATGCAGAACTATGGTTTAATGGTCTAGAATACTTTGATAAGTGTCAGGAATCAAAACTGTCATAAAAGACATCATAAAGCACACTAAACTGCGCCATTTAGCACTTTAATGAACTGGTAACCAAACGAGCAACCGGACACTACCCGAAACACCAAAATTTAACAAGAAGCAATGTTTTAATGTTATGAAGCTAGTTATGATCACTAAACATCATATTACCTCCCTAAACACATAAACACACTTAAACCCTAAACTAACCATTAAATCCTAACTAAACTAACTAACCAAGACTTGAAACCTAACTAGATACCCCCCCCCATAATCGGTTCCAACATGGGCCCCACAAGGTGATTTCTTTTGATTAATAAAATGGATTTGTTGTCTTGATTTGTAGCACATTACCCATTGATTAAACTTATGTTGGAAGTATTTTATAAAAGACTTCATGTCCTTAACACATTATCATTCATCACCTTCAACACACCAAAACCTCCTCTTTCTCCTCATATAGCTACGGCCCAACACCCCGTTGTAACACCCTTCATTTTTAAGCCATCTTCATACATTCTAAGGTGTCTCAAGCATATCTAAGAAGTTTGCAAGCATAGGAATTGGAAGGACCATCTTGGAGTGCTTTTATCCACCTCAAATCTTCATCACTTTGCTTCTTGTTCTTCCCAAGCCATAGTGCTAGTAGTAAGCCTCTTTGATCCTATTTTTGCTCATGATTTTAGTGGTTAATGTATAATATAACTTGATAAGTTAAAGAATCTCAACAAAACATGAAGATAATCATGAACATAAAGCTCTAAAACATAAAAATCAAAGATATTTAAGTGTGTGTAGTAAACTTGTTTGTTGATTTCTTGTGTTTATGATGTAGTTCATTGTATGCAGCTTGCTAGATGATGATTAAACACATGATCTAGCAAGTGTAAGGATGGATCTTAAGAAAATCATATTGATCATCCTTTATGTGAATCGTGAACTTGAGGATGAACTTGTTTTCGTGTAGGATGATTATTCCTACAGGTTATAAGTCTTAAAAATAAAAGATTTCAGAAATAATTTTTTCAAGAAACTAAAGTTTACTACTAGATTTCACATGATTTGATTTCAAAGGGAAATAATCATGTTTTAGAAGATTAAATAGAACTAGAAAGGTTTATATAACATGAAAAATGCAAGAAAAATAATTTTTGTAAAATCAAGTTGTAAGTTGTGATGAATGAAATTTTACAAGAAAGAGTTATATTAAATAAAAATCATGGATTTAGTGTTCTTAGACCTTACTAAATTACATGTTAAAAGACTACAAAGTTTTATAAACTTCAAGTTCATATCATGTTGTTAAAATGCATATTATGGCTCATGGTAAGTTTTGTGTAAATTGTTGATGATTGATGATGAGTTTTTAAAAAAAATGATATGCTAATAAGCATGGAAATCTCCATTTTTAAGGGGAAACTATGGCAAAATTTTTGTAGAAATAAAAAACTTAGAAAAATATTTTTAAACAAGTGATTACAAGTAAATTTTGATCTTGGTTTTAATATAAAAATTTGCTATAATTTTTATTACAAAAATTACAAATATTGGAGGTTGATTTTTGATAGTAAAAATGACTAAGTATATATTTAGGAAGATATATATTTAGATGTCACAAATTATATGTTACTTGTATATTGATTGTATTAGTTATATTAAAATTAGGGACTTGAAATAATACACCGCACCAAAACATTAAAATTTGTAACATGAAAATATTACCAATATCCCAAGAAAATAAATAAATAATTTATACCGAATATTGGACAATCGGACAAACGGACATATGGACTATAATTATATATATTACGGAAATAAATTCATAACTCGACAAGTATGACAAACGGTGTTTTTGAAACCGAAGAATACGGAAAAATATGTATTTTATAACTATTAAAAAATATATCATATTTTGTCAAATAGAAAATATATTATTTTGGTGAAAACTAAAAATATATATATATATATTTTTCTAAGTTTAATCTTAAAAATATATTGTTTTTGAGATATATATGGAAGTATACCCATTTTTGCCAAATAAAATTTATAGATATTTTTCTATAAAAAAATTCTCTTAAAATATATATATTTTAAGAATGTAAATTTGGTGATTTTTGATTATATAGAAATAATATTCCGGAAAATAATACACAAATTAAGTATAAAATACTTCATAAATACAAGAAAATACGTACTTCTATACAACACCAATACTTAGCGAATACCCATATACAAATATGCAAATACAAACATACTCATACTTGGAAAATACATATGTGAGAAATACATGACGACAAAGTTAAAAATATATTATTATGACAATATTTCAAATAATTGAATAAAAACAGTATAAGTTAAAATATTCTTATTTTAACTAATAATTATATAATTTAGAATTATATACTGTACATCAAACATGTAACTCAAGGTATACCAAGTTCCCAAAATAAGTCTTAATGAATAAGACCAAACTACGTTACACAACCTAACCGTCTAATAAACATAACACGTGTGTAGGTAGTTGTACGACCGAGGAAAAGACCTTTGAGTATACGTGACAGCAGGACGTAAACTTGTGAGTTCATGTCCCCCCTTTTTCTTTTAACTGTTTTCAGTTTTATAACTTACGGGGGTGAAATACATGTTTCAAATGTTTCAAATGTTTACAAATGATATGGTTAGCTAAGGAATGAACTGTTAGATCATGTGAATGGGTAGGCGTTAACTTCAGACCATTAATCTTCGTATGAAGACCGTGGGGCATGAGTGATAGATCTATTTGGGTGTTGCGAGCCCCACCCATGGGTCCGCGAGTTGGCCCATGTGGTGACTATGTCGTTCCAGCCGGGTGGCCCGATACGAAATCTGCTAGGTATGAGCCTTCCTACACCATTGCACACATATTAATGTCCTTACGAAACATTAATTGATCTGTTCATAGACGCTTTCATACCGGTTTACAAATGATACTTTCAACTGTTTACAAGATTATTCGAGCTCACATACAAAACACATGAACTCGCTCAACTTTTGTTGATGTTTTCAAAATTACATGTATTTCAGGAAACGAGATGTATCTTGGGCGTTGGTGTAATTTTCAAGATCTAAATTTCAAGTTTAGATGTGATCCACTTTTGTTGGTCTGTAACTTAACCAGAGGTTACGTTGGTTAGAACTTAAATGAGTTGTGTTTGTAACATTTTAAACTTATGAATGGATGAACATCATTTTAATCATATAGTTGTTTATTATAATTGAATGCAATGGTATTTATCAAGTCACACATACACGCTTCCGCAAAAGTCAGGGTGTGACAGGTGGTTGCATAGGCATCTCATCCCGTTTAGAAATACTCCCTAACTTTTGACATTCAACGCAATTCTAAGCAAAGTTAGATGCGTCTTTGAAAATAGTCGGCCAATAAAGCCCACTATTGAGCAAATAAGTCCGGTTCTTCCAATGTGTAGTACTTGATCTGTGAAAAGAAGTGCAACCTCCTCCATCTATCCCTGTGAGCCGGCTAATCACATGTAACCAAATAATTCACGATGTTGGCATACCAAGGCAATACCGAAACCTTAAGAATTTGCTCATCTGGGAAGGTTTCATTGATCTCCACACGTGAAGAATCCTCATCCACTATCAATCAAGACAAGTGGTCCGCAACCACATTCTCACTTCCTTTCTTGTCTCGAATCTCCAAGTCAAACTCTTGTAGTAAGAGAACCCATCGGATTAGTCTCCACTTTGCATCCTTCTTGTCCATGAGATACCTAACTGCAGAATGGTCAGAATACACAATAACCTTAGTACCCCATATATAAGCACGAAATTTATCCAATGCATATACTACCGCAAGTAGCTCTTTCTCGGTAGTTGTATAATTTAATTGTGCATCCGAGAGAGTCTTACTTGCGTAGTATATGGCAACCGGTTTCTTATCTACTCGTTGACCCAACACGGCCCCCACCACATAATCATTTGCATCACACATGATTTCAAATGGTAAAGACCAATTCGGTGATTGCAAGATTGGGGCCTCAACCAATTTTTGTTTCAAAATGTTAAAAGCGTTTTGACAATTTTTATTGAAATCAAACGGTTTATCTTTTAAGAACAAGTTACATAGGGGTTTTGTTATATCACTAAAACTTTTTATAAACCTCCTATAAAACCCCGTATGAACCAAAAATGATCGAACACCTTTAACACTTGTGGGATAAGCAAAGTGGATATGACTTGCACTTTTGCTCTATCCACTTCGATCCCACGACTCAAGACGACATGCCCCAACACAATTCCCTCTTGAACCATAAAATGGCTCTTTTCCCAACTCAAAACTAAATTTTTCTCAACACATCTTTTTAAAACCTTTTTGAGTTGGTTAAGGCATTCATCAAACGACAATCCAAATATTGAGAAATCATCCATGAAGATTTCCAAAGACTCCCCGACCATATCTGAAATGATACTCATCATACACCTTTGAAAGGTGGAGGGGGCATTACAAAGTCCAAAAGGCATTCGCCTAAATGCGAAAGTACCGTATGGACAAGTAAAGGTAGTCTTTACTTTGTCTTCCGGATGTATAGCAATTTGATTGTAACTTGAATAACCATCCAAGAAATAATAAAATTTTTGTCCGGCTAGTTTCTCAACAATTTGATCAATAAATGGTAAAGGGAAATGATCTTTAGAAGTAGCAGTATTTAACTTCCTATAATCAATACAAATACGCCACCCGGTTACCGGCCGAGTGGCGACCTCTTCACCTGCGTCATTTGTGGCGACTTGAATGCCTGCTTTCTTTGGAACTGTTTGTGTTGGGCTCACCCACTGGCTATCAGAAATGGGGTAAATAATACCCGCATCTAGCCACTTCAATACCTCTTTCTTAACCACGTCCCGCATGTTCGGATTTAGTCTCTGTTGTGTGTCACGAGAAGGAGTTATGTCGTCTTCTATGATGATCTTGTGCATCTCCACCGAGGGACTAATTCCCTTCAAATCCGCAATGGTCCACCCAATAGCGGCTCTATGGGTGACTAACACCCTCATCAACTTCTCTTCTTGCTCCCCGATTAAGTTGGATGCAATGATAACCGGAAGCGTACTACCCTCACCCACATAAGTATACTTAAGATGCTTTGGTAGTGCCTTCAATTCTACAACCGGAGGCTCTTCCAATGACGACTTTAGTTTTGTGTCAATGCTTTCCGGGAGGCTTTCCACTTGATGTGTCAAAATGAGCCTTCCTTCCCAAGCCGCTAATACCTCCAATTCTTTCACTTCCTCATCCATGCTTTGATTTGTTTCCCTTTGGAACCGGTCAAACATGAAACACTCCTTTCTTGTGCTTTCCTCTTCGACATTAATGTCACATAGAGGTATACACTCATCGACAATGTCTGCCATATAGCATTCATCGTCGACTGAAGGAGTCTTCAATCCCAAAAAAACATGCAACCTCAACCTTCGGTTTCCAAATGCCATGTCAACCGTTCCTGTTTTGCAATCGATTTGAGAATTTGCGGTTGCTAGGAACGGTCGACCCAAAATCACCGTAGGTTTCTTGGTTGGGTCCTTGGTCACATAATCAAGCACTAGAAAGTCCACCGGATAGTAAAAATCCTTGATTTTTACTATCACATCCGAGACTATTCCACGGGGTAGTTTGGGGGTCAAATTGGCTAACACCACGGTGGTGTTCGATGTTTGAAGTGGACCAAACTCGTATTGATCATACAAACTACCTGGTAGAATGCTCACACTCGCACCAAGATCTAGAAGTGCCCGGTTGATTTTAAAATCGCCTAATTGAATTGAAATGATAGGCACACCCGGATCTTGAAGCTTATGTGGAAGTGCACCCGAAAGAATCGAACTCACATTTTTGGTTAAATCTATCTTTTTTGGAAATTTGTGAGTTCCTTTTTGGGTATATAATTCTTTCAAGTACTTAGCATAAGACGGTACTTGCTTGATTGCATCCAAAAGAGGTAAATTAATTTTTACTTGTTTGAAAACTTCCAACAACTCTTCTTGTTGTGGACCTCTTTTGTTTACAACCTTTTTCACGGGTCCCTTCAATGCTTCGGGATAAGGGGCAGTATTAACCTCCACACCCTTTTCCTTAGCCTTTGGGATGGGGATGGTCACAACGGGTGTGTTATTATTAATTTTTAAATCATTTTTGTTTTGACCCGTTTGACCATCATCACCCTCTTCATCACTAACATCATCCACCACCCCTTCAACAAACTGGGGTGATGGTGTTTGGACACCATTATCGACAACTCGACCACTACATAAAGTTATTTTACTAATAGGTACCTCGCATGTGTTCTTCAAGCTTGACCCTTGATGCTTAGGGTTCATCGTAGCACTTGGAAGCTTCCCCATGCTTCCCCTCATTTGAGATACTTCTTCCTCAAGTTGCCCCACTTGTTTCGCCAAGGCGTCTATCTTAGAACTTAAATCATCACCACTGGCTTGATTATTCGACCAACTACCATTACCGCCTTGATTGTTGTAATTCCTTTGGTACCCACCTTGGTAATTGTTATCCCGACCTTGGGGGTTGTAATTAAGTTGGTAACCTCCTTGATTACCACCTTGGCGATTTTGGTAGGATGACCCGATTGGAAATTCGGGTTCATTTGATTCGCGGCATTCCCATATCTGAAATTGGGATGATTTCTCAATCTGGGATGATAAGTGTTCGAATTTATATCATTATTCTTTCGATCCCCGAACACTTAATTTACTTCTTCGGTATAGTCACCCGGTCCTGTTTGACATTGATCGGTCCGATGCCAATCTCTCCACAATCCTCACAAACCGTGAATTGCACCGCGTTCACTTCTTTTCTCTTCATGCGAGCTAACTCCCGCTCTAAAGTAGTAATCTGATCCTTACAATTAGAGTCGAGATCGGGAAGTGATCGGGAAACGGGATGTTTTTTAGCTCTTTCGGCTGACTCCTTTGACTTTCACCGCTTACTCATCCGCTCGAGAAATTCCCAATCGTCTTCTTCATGATTACTCAACAACGTTCCGTTACTCGTTGACTTGAGGTGGTTCCATGTCTCATCATCCAACCCTCGCACGAAACATTTGACCAATCCCACTTTTCAATTTGATGATGTGGGCACTTCCGGATTAATTCTTTGTATCGAGTGAAGGCTTCATGTAATGGTTCACTCAAGAGTATGCAAAAAGACCTAATTTCGTCTCTAGCATCATTGGTCTTTGCCATCGAATAATACTCGTCAAGGAAAACCTGTTGCATTTCAGCCCATGTACGAATACTACCCACCAAAGTGTGAGAAACCACTGTTTCACCTTATCTTTCAAAGAAAACTAAAATAATCGAAGCTTTACCTCTTCCAACGTGAAATCATGCCCTCCAATCGTACTACATATGGCCAAAAACTCCGCCAAATGGGTATACGGTTCATCATTAGTCCTCCCATTGAAGTGAGGGAGGATGTTGATGTAATGAGGCTTGCAATCAAACATTCTTCTTTCGCACACAATCAGTGAGTCATTGTTGGTGACCACCGGCCTAAAATGGTCATTAACGCCCCTTAGAGGTTGTTGATGACGACGTGGACCATCAACTTCTTGATCCATTGGTCTTCGGATATCTCTTCGATTACCCCCTCGATTCCCACCCTGGTTACCACCTTGATTACCCCCTCCCATAAAACAAGGAATCCAGTTATGGTTCACATTGTTGTTGTTGTTGTTGTTATACTACCCATCATTCCGGTTCCGTTGGTTATTATTATGTGGGTTTCAGTTGTTTCCGTAACCATCGTTTCGAGCATTCCCATAACCGTAGTTTTCATTCCCCACAAAATTGGCACTTTGATAGCCAAATTCATCATCATCAAACCCTCTAGCATTGTAGATATTGCCCCAGTTCACATACCCCCAACCGTCATCGTCTACCTGTTCGTCATAATTACCCCCGTCATCCAAGTATTCCGAGTGAATACTCACGTGCTTCGGCGATTGGTAACTGGGAACACTAAAGGGCTCATCATCGGGGATGGAATTACGTAAGTCGTCAATGTTGAAATATAGGTCTTCGTTCATGGGATTGCACAGTCTCGGTTGCCTCTACGATCGAAATTGACATTCCGGTCATCCAGATTAGCGGGTAAGGAGTTGTGTCGGTGAAGGTTTTGTTGTTGGGGTGTTCTTTGGTTATTATTGGGACCTTAGTTTCGAAAAGGTGGTGTGGGTGGTCTTGAGTTGTTACCACCACCCGGTTTATCTTGAGGTATATGTTGAACATTTTGGGCAGGGTGGAAGGTTCCTCGGGATTGAAATTGGTTTTGATTGAGGTTTGGATGATTGTAGTTCTGGTTTGCCATTGAATCGGTTTCAATGGATGGTGTGGATTATGGTGTTTGGGTGACTTGGTTAGAAACAATGGTTGCTTCTAACTGGCTCGCTAAGTTCCTTCTTGCAACTCGCTCGATTTCCGGTTCGTAGACTAGCGGTGAAGTCCTCCCGGAATTCCTTGTATGCATGCACTACCCGTGGCCTGCACAAATAACACAACCCGCGTAACAAGGAAAACAAAAAGTATAGAAAGAACAAAGCACTTTAAACAGTTAATCACAAAAATGCAAACAAGTATCCAAACACAAAGCGCACTAACTCCCTGGCAGTGGCGCCAAAATTTGATCGGAGTGTCGCGCTCCGGTCAAAGATAAGATTTATATGCCCAATTTACCCTTAACAAATAGTTAGTGGTAGTAAGGGTTCAAACCACGAAGAGTATGTGGTTTGCGAATGGACTTGATTGATTTTATAGGTGTGTCACTATTATGAAGCTTACTATATTATTTTTACGGTTTTTGTGTGTTTTTGAAAAGATGTTGAAATGAATTAACAAGTTTGATTGGATTAATTAACTACTAGAAATTGAATGATTGCAAGAAAACTGTGATTAATGACTATAAAACAAGATACACACCCGGTTTAACAATTGCAAGGCCTAGAGTTACTACGTATTTTAATTTGGTTTAATCAAATTAGTTCATTAACGATTTAGAATCACAAGGTTTAGGTGCCAATTGCTATCAACGTCATAGGCAACAGACCACAACACTTTGTTACCTTGGACAAGTGAAATCTATCAAAAGATAAAGCATAAGTACGCATATTCATTTCACAAAGACAAATTTCATAACTCATTCGTCAATTCGCAAATACAATACAAACGTAGGACAATTATCTAATGATCAAATGCAATTCCATTAGTTGCCAAAATTTGATCGGAGTGTCGCGCTCAGGTCAAAGATAAGATTTATATGCCCAAATTACCCTTAAGAAATAGTTAGTGGTAGTAAGGGGTCGAACCATGAAGAGTGTGTGGTTTGCGAATGGACTTGATTAATTTTAAAGGTGTGTCACTATTATGAAGCTTACTAGATTATTTGTTCGGTTTTTGTGTGTTTTTGAAAAGATGTTGAAATGAATTAACAAGTTTGTTTGGATTAATTAACTACTAGAAATTGAATGATTGCATGAAAACTATGATTAATGACTATAAAACAAGATAGACAAACAAGATACACACCCGGTTTAACAATTGCAAGGCCTAGAGTTACTATGTGTTTTAATTTGGTTTAATCAAATTAGTTCATTAATGATTTAGAATCACAAGTTTTAGGTGCCAAATGCTATCAACGTCATAGGCAACGGACCACAATGCACTTTGTTACCTTGGACAAGTGAAACCTATCAAAAGATAAAGCATAAGTACGCATATTCATTTCACAAAGACAAATTTCATAACTCATTCGTCAATTCGCAAATACAATACAAACGTAGGACAATTATCTAATGATCAAATGCAATTTAATTACTCACAAACCAAATGTTTAACAAATAGTAAACCCTAGAACCTTACAAAAGTCTACACCGGGGTGAACCTCTAAGAAATTAGCCACTCATGATCGAAAGAACTTGATCACCGGATGTTGGAAGCTTGATATTGATCATCTTGAAAGCTTGGAATGGTGAATGATGAAGGTTAGGGTTTGGGTTGAAGGATGGTGGTGAGTGATTTGAGTGATAGATGAACTAGGGTTTTGGGAATGGTGGTAATGATGAATCGAATGGTTGATTGCAATGATTTGGATGATGATTGGTGTAATCGATGGATTGGGAATGATAGAGATGATAGGTTATGGCTCCAAGAGGTGGTTTCAAACTCAATTCCAAGTGTAACTCCCGAAATGGGTCAAAACAAGCTTTAAAACTCGTCACCAACCAAGAAAACAACAAAAAACCTGTCAGGCATTAGGAGGTGGCATCGCCTACGCCCCTGGTGGCATAGGCTATGCCTCACAGAAAACCCGTTTTTCTGTTTTTGTGTTTCTCGCTTCCGATTGACCCGTTTTGCGTTCCGGTGTTCCGTTTTTCGTCCTGATAGTCCGTAAAGCTCCCGAATAGCTCCTTAAACTTCATCAAACCTGCAAAACACAATTTTAGTTAAAAGTCGGCTATTCGAAATTAAAACCCATGTAAAAACATCAAGTTACACCAATACGAACACTTGTTTTTTACCACGTATCAAGTAGCGGGAGCGATGGGTTGACAGCTTGTCATTAACTTCGTAAGAAGCCACACCTTAACATGTATAGTGCTTGTGTAGCACTATAGGAGTAGCGTACCGCCACATGGATTTGTGGTCATGTTAAGTCATACATTCATACTAGCGGGAGCGATGGTTTGACCTGTTTATTCACATGCCAGCAATGTGTTAATCTTGTTAACTAAGTATGTCATGTGGTTTATTCAAAGATTTACTCATACACATACTTAAACTCTATACTCTCATACTTAAATACAATCAAGCATGCATACTTAAAATTCTATACGCTATCGTTATCACTCGTAATACGTTAATATACCCTGACCCGTACACTACTAGTACAAACTATGCGGATCATGCACAAACAAAAATAATCATGGATGCATACGGGATTATATTGGTAGGTACATGAAAACCATAGTAGGTTCTACTGTGTACCATGACACGGAACGTAACATGACACCAAATAACGAAACGGACGTAACATGATACGAACATGGTGGATACGCCGCTGGTACTTTTTATATATAAGTGTTCCTACCATAATACCAAACTTTCGTAAAAACGTGCCATGAGAAATTCGGTGTTTCCCCTATCAAATTGAATACACACTTTGATCACTCACAACCTATTTGTCGGTTATACCCAAACACACTTCGAGAATGCCATCCTTCCCAAGGTCTTCCTCTTGAATAAATTTCGGGACGAAATTTTCTAAAGTAGGGGAGACTGTAAGGCCTCGTATTTTTTAATTTCCATGTTTTTAGAAAAATCGTATTCACTTTCTATTTTAATATCCGAAGTTGAAATCGGACTGAAAAAACAGATTTAAAACGACAAGCGACGCATTTTACACAATTTTAGCGCAACCGACGAGCGAACGTGTCACACATCGATTTCTGACTCCCTCCTACGTATTTTAATCCTAAAATAATATCCTACAACATTACACGACATTCGGGTTTTGAAAACGGGTTCGTAAGTGTGATCGGGCCACTTAACACACAGGGATTGGGCTTGTGGGCCTTGGGCCCAAGCCCACTAGACAAACCCTAGTATTTAAAGTGTGCAAGCCCTAGCTATTCTTATGGGGGATCAGCCGTTTCTCAACATTACTTTTCCTCTCAACCTTATCTTCTCTACATGAACAATCTAAACAAACAAACCACTCCACAAGTTCACTCTCCCTCTCTCGGTTATACCTGCAGACACAAAGAAGTGTATCTTCTCCAAACACATAGTCTGCCACACCAGCCGCACCCCCCATCCCCTTGTCTTCTCCGGTCATCGAAGCAGAGCCGGTGCCGGTGGTTTTCTGGCCACTCACGCACACCCCCCTTTTAATCGAAGATGAACGGCCACCACCACCACCGTCTGGTGGCGGTGACGATGGTGTAATGAGGCGAAGAGAGAGAGGAAGCAAGACAGAGAGAGACCGAGAAGAGAGAGAGAGTCGGAGAGAAGACGTCGCCCGCGACGTCACCAGCGACCAGCGCCGCTCGAAGCGGCGGTACTTTCTGTCTCCGATGATGACGATGCGGCGGTGGTGTTTTATCTCTTTCGACGAGTTTTACCGTCTATTCAGGTTCGGATTCAAGCTTTGTTACGGTTCAAATTTTGGATTCGGGTAACACTGTGGTTCGGGTGAAGTCTCGGGTTGCGGGTCCCTCCTCGGTTCAGTTCGGGTCACGTTTCGGTTAGTATTTCAAGTTCCGGTCAGATTTTTTTGGATTTGGGTTTGTTTCCGGCAGTGATGCC
Source organism: Helianthus tuberosus (assembly GCA_030545235.1). Classification (NCBI taxonomy): domain Eukaryota; kingdom Viridiplantae; phylum Streptophyta; class Magnoliopsida; order Asterales; family Asteraceae; genus Helianthus; species Helianthus tuberosus. The sequence continues at coordinate 106,905,471 of CM060430.1, read as the reverse complement.
GATGATGATGACGACGATGGTCTTTGCTGGAGAACCTGCATCATCGAGGATGAAGTCGACGTCGTCGGAATCACCTCGCACCTTCATTTCGGTATACCTTCCTTCCTTGCTCGTTTTTCTCGTTTAGTTCCATGTTGAAATCATACATTTTCGATGTTAAAACTCATCCATTATCCTTGCTTATTTGTTTTGCTTGAGACATAGACTGAAAAGTTAAAAAAAAAGGAATATATATAGAAGTGCAGATGCAAGTCACTACTGCTGTTGTTAATGATATTGTAAAAAGTGTTTTCATATAATAAAATCAAAAACTTCAACATATGTTGTTATGGACTAGTGGGTTCTGGCTGTTTCTTTTTGTATTACATGTTCATATGAACAGTTTGGATATTTACAAGTTCAGTCCCTGTCTTTTTGTTTTTATTTTATTTTGATCCTTTTATAATTATAACCTTCAAGAATAAATTCTACAAATTCATGTAGTTAATAATTTTATAGTTAATGGTTTGTTTCTATTTCGTCTTCCTTTAAAACCTAAACCATAACTAATTAACTCATTTTTTTAATCCTTATTTAACATTGAATTGAAGGTAATAATGAGATAAGATATATTATCCAAATAACTAATTTGTAAACCTTAAAATATTATACTTACAAAAATTAACAATATCGTTATCATTTTAGGATAATCGTTCCCGCTCGTTCTCTTGGACTTTCTTCATCGTTACTCGTGCTTTATTTCAAGGAGTCTTCTTACGCAACCAATGTGAGCATACTCGACCCTTTTTACGCTTTAACGCATTTTTTTGGTGCAACATGTATCAACTAACAAAATCCACTTTATATAATCAAACATATTTGACCACTCAATCCATCGAGCACGTTATTTGTTATGCTTAGGTGGTTTATGCATGCTAGTTCCAACTTGTATATCCACGTTAATTGTTATGCTTAGGTTGTTTATGCATGTTAGTTTCAACTTGTATATCCATATTATTTGTTATGCTTAGGTTGTTCATGTATGCTAGATTCAACTTGAATATAAATTGCCATGTTGGATTGAGATAAACTTTTATACTTATACTTATTGATGCGCGTGTGGTGTGATATATATTTAAGTATATTTTAAGCCCTTTTTACACTTTAGTCAAGTTTTAAATTTATAAAACACGATATTTTACTAACACCAAACACACATATGGGCAAGTGCACCCATCGTGAGCGTAGTATAGTGTTGGTAAGATACCAAGGTCGTCCAAGGACACAAGAGCTTTTAATACCGGTTTATCCTCAACGTCTAATCAAATCAAAAGTTTAGAAAAAGGTTTTTAAACAAGAAAAATAAAAACTAACTAAAATGTTGAAAAATAAAATAAAATAAAAACAGATAGACAAGATGAATCACTTGGATCCGACTCGTGTTTAGTGTAACCTTTGATTATTTCCGCACTTTTACACTTTTTAAGAGATTATCTTAGTTATTGTAGTAGGCCCCTCTTTTGAAGGTGACGTTACCCTCAACCCAGTAGTTTGAGTCAGCAAGAATACAATCCTAAAGGGTCGGATTATTGAAAGATAATTAATTAGGTTATTAATGCATAATGTGGTAGGCCCCTCTTTTGAAAGTGACGTTACCCTCGGCTAAGTAGTCTGAGTCAGCAGGGATACAGTCCTAAGTAGCCGGGTTAAAGTTTTAATAGTAGCTTACATATGAGGGGATCAAAGAGTTTGGACCCCCGCCATCCAATACCGGTGGGTATTGAAGGAGGTCCTACTAAATTTGACCCAGGTCCTTACAGGATCTATACACTGAACAAGCAAGACTCTTACCAAACCGTTCCCTTAACCCCCGACCAGGTAGCCAACATATGTCCATATAGATCGTGGAGACATGAATGGTGAAAATCTTTTATTTTATATAGACAGTAAAATAATGCCAAGACACCATGGACAAACGATAAGGAAGAATCACCTTCAACATAAGAAACTAGTTATTAAAGTCATTAATACATAACCAAACAAAAAGTGCGAAAAGATTAAAAATAAATAGTATTACACTAGACACTTGTCTTCACCAAGTGATGTAAGAGACTTAGGCAAACATGGCCTTTGATTGTCAAGAACTCTTACGATCAATCTTGGATCCCTAGACGACTCACACACTCTATGATGGATGATGGATGATGGATGATGGTGTTGTGATGCTGGTGGGTGGTGGGTGAAGTGTGAGAGAGGTGGTGTGCCAAGGGATGGTTTGCAAATGAGCCAAGCATCCCTATTTATAGCCTGAACAGCAGCTCGGGCACGGCCCCGTGTCCATTGGGCACGGCCCTGTGTCCACCTTCCTTCTCTTTCTTCATTAATTACAGTTTGTCTGCATTAGTTGACCACGCCCCCGTGTCCGCTGGGCACGACCCCGTGTGCAGAAGCGTATCTGTACTATCAAGATTTCCCCAGATTCTGCGAATCTTAGAGTTGACCACGGCCCCGTGTCCGCTGGGCACGCCCCCGTCGTGGGTCATAGAAGCTTCTACAGCTTTGTCTTTTCTGCAAACACTTGGACACGCTCCCGTGCTCACGGAGCACATGGCGTGTTCAGCCTTCTGTTCACTTGTTTTTTTGCTTGGGAAGATGTTGTCGGGGGGTCGGGCATGCCACGTTTATCCCTTTTCTTGTATTTATGCTAGATTTAGCTGCCTTTTTGCTTCTTTTGTTCATTTGAGCTCAATTAATCCTGAAAATACAAAAGGAAGACAAAAACATACTTTTTCCAACATTAGTACTAAAAAAGGATTAGTTTTATGACACATTTTATGTAATTTATATGTTGCATTTTGCATACATCAAATACCCCCACACTTGAATCTTTGCTTGTCCTCAAGCAAAACTCCTTATTTTGTGGCTTACACTCCCAAATGGAATGGGCAGAAGAGAAGGTTTTTGGGCTTGTCATAGAGTGTCGGGATTTCCAAGATTCTTTATTAAGTTTTATTTTTATTTATTTACAATCCTATTCGTCATGATTTATTTAAAACATTACATAAGATAAATTACTTATTAGGGCATAACACGCCTTTTTAAAATTCCATTTATATACAAGTTCACATACCTCACGGGGGATCACTCAACACTCGGCCAAAAATGTATTTTAGTGAATCACTCGAGAGCGGCATGGAACTTACTCCTACCATAAGCTTGCCAAGCAATCAATCCTCCTCCTTTCTAACTATATACCTTTGTAAATATCAAGAGGACTTTTGGGTGAAGGGTTATGCTTGGGTTAAAGGTAGGCGGTTGGTTAGTGGTTAGTAAAAGGGCGAAAGGCGTAAAAAGCGTCAGTTTTCGTAAGAATTTTTATTTTAGTATTTTTTTTGTTTTGATGAAGCCATTATTCAAACAAAGTTATTTTTTATAAACTTGTTTGTTTATTTCTTTTTGCTTCATCATCATCATTTTTTTTTTTTTTGATAATCAAGTCATAAGCAAAACCGAGCTTGTTACTAAAACAAAAGGGTTAAAAATAAAAAGGTTTTGGTGGGTAAAAGGGTGTTTGTTTTGGGTTATGAAATGAAAAGGCTTAGGCTCAAAGGGGTTAACTAGGGGGATTTTTGGGTAGGTAAAAAAAAAAAGAAAAAATAATGGTGTAGAAAATAAAAGGGTTAGTCCTAATGCCTCCATCATTTACTTACTCGGGTTTAAGTTGGTAAGGACCGGGAATGTATTGTCGTGGCAAGTCCTAGAGTCATAAAAACCAAGCAGCTATTCACACAAGAAACGAAAGATGAGCATTTAGTTTAAAGGTATGTATTTGTATGCTCAATAAAGGCTCAAAACTCACTTTTTGTGGGAATGGGTTTTTATGTGATCAAGTATATATATAATCAAATTTTAACTAAGCTTGTCATGCCGTTTCATAATTTTCTTATGTTGGTTCTTTTTATTACGATGCTATCGGTTGTAAATTTGTAAAAATATAACCTTTTCAGAACTTGAAACTCCCAAGTTAAACCTAGACAAGTAAAAAAAATGAAAAATTTTTGAAAAAAAAAAAATTGGGGTGATTAGCGGTTCCAATAGAGTTTTGTGTAAGACTTGTAATTAGGACTTGCAAGATTCAAGGTTTTAGCATCCCCCCCACACTTAAATTACACATTGTCCTCAATGTGTCCCAAAAATAAGTTTTTAGGTTGATTGAATGTGTAAAAATATGTGAAAAAGCAAAAATTTGTGTTACTGGGCGTCTGGACACGGCCCGGTGTTGGATGGACACGACCCCGTGGTCAGAGTGCCAGTAACAATTACTTACAGAAGGTGGACACGGGGGCGTGTCGGCTGAGCACGACCCCGTGTCTGGCATAAATCCGCAAAATTTTAACAAACAGCAGGTCTGGGGCAATGGGCACGAGGGCATATCGGCTGGACACAACCCCGTGTAGACAATCTGCAAAGGTGAAAAAACAGGTTTATGGCTTCGTTTTTCCTGCTCCGGCTTTAGTAGCACTAATATTTAGTGCTCTAAGCCTCGTATGTACCTGTTTTATCAATAAACACTACACCAAACCATAACAAGCATCCTAAATTACCATAGTTCAAAACATTCACATCACAAAGTTAAAAAGAAAAAATGCAGAAAATAAAAAGAATTAAAGGAAGTAAATTTTTCAACACACGGCACGCAGGCCGGAAATTGTTCATAAGAAAAGAGGGTTAACCTGTGGGATCACCAACCAGCTGCTCCTACCTCCACTCCTCCCGCCTAGTCCATGTCCTCGTCTTCATCATCACCTCCTCCTCCGTGCCCCGCCATGTACTCCCAGATGTTCCCAATGTCATCCTGTATGTCGGAGATGTTTCTCTCAATTTCTCCGACCCGGGCGTATGTGTTGCTTGACAAGTTATAGGTGTTCCTGGTGCACATGAGGTTTTCCTGCAATAAGTCATTTAAGCTTTAAAAATTAGGAAAACCACCTCCTTGTGAGGAGGATTGGCCCGGATCACCATGGGGCTGGTACTGGTACTGAGGAGGCTGCTGAAACTGTGGAGCGTGAAGGTCGAGTGCCTCTTGCGGGTTCCATGCATGCCCCAGGACTCTTTGGAAGCTAACTGTCCCGTCTTCGGCTTCATAAATCAAGTTCATCGAATGGCACATGTGTAGGTCTACTCTTCCCGACCATGGGCTCTTTTGGAAAGACCTGGGCATGTTCATGAAATGCTTGAATAGACGGTATATCCACCCCCCGAAGAAGATAGGGGTTGGTGGAGTAGCAAGCCGGTTCCAATGCATGTTTCGGAGCAGGAGGTACGAAACATCGAGGTGTCTGCGGGTATGAATGCAATGAAGGACCGCCAGTTCTCTCAACCCTACAACGCCACTGCTGTCATGCCTTTGGCTAAGAGAGTAAGTGAGGACCCTATGGATGTAACGATAAAGAGGGTCCCTCAGCTTAGTGCTCTTAGTGCTGCTTGGGTTGTAGTGCCCTTCTCCTATCTGAGCCCAAACGGCTTGGCGTTTGTTTTCTGCCAACTCTCGTAACCCTCCGGTGTTCTCTTTATTACCCGCATCTTCCTCCATACACAGCCCAACTATCGACCCAAATTGTGCCATCAAAATCGAATACCTAGTCCCCCCACATCAAAACTCTACCCCATCATCATCAAAGGGGTCGCACCTTGAATTGAACACGAATGTGCTATAGAATTCCAGATTATACTCGTGGACTGAGGGATGTCGAGTGGTTAGGGCGACTATTAGTGGGCCGGTAACGAGGTTGTTAAACTGGTCAAGTTGGTTCACTGTTGCTAAAAGCTCCATGCACGCTTGTCGTGGGTATTCCTCCGGTCTGGTTCGAAGCACATCGTATCTTGCTTTAGCATCCAGCTCAGTTGCATTGAACCTTGTGAATTTCTTGGACATCTGAAAGAATACACCAAACAATTAGCACGAATCAGTGAAATATTCAGAGAAAACTGAAAACAGTCGGCTGAGTACGGCCCAGTGTTCAGCGGACACGCCCCATGTTGGTCAGAAAATAGCTGGACACGCCCCCGTGCTCAGCGAGCACGACCCCGTGTCCAGACGTCTGTTTACCAAAAATCCCATTTTTCAACCCGGTCCTGAAAACTTGAAAATTTTTGGTTCAGTAGGGGCGGTTTTCCCCGAAAATGAAACCCCAAGTGTCGTTTTTCCCAAAACAAACCGTTTACCCCTTCAATTTCATCTTTTTTGGTTCAAAAATAAGGGTTTGGGGTTTTTGTGAGAAATCGGGCAAATCTATGAACAATACAAGTGGGTTTAGTTCCTATAACATGAATCTAACCTAATGCTAACAGATTTATGCAAAAATTTGAGGTTCGATCCGGATGAAGTTCAAGAACCCTAGATTTTCCCCCAAATTTTTGATGTTTTAACTACATGCAAATGCTTAATCTAACTACTAATAGTGATAGAATCATACCTTGATGTTGTTAGAAGTAGAGGAGACGTCAAAATCTTGCAGAAAAAATCGCCTGAACCAGAGCGTTTTCTGGGAAACGGGGCGTGTGGAAATGAAGAAAGTGTGTTGAAAAGAGGTTTTATCCCGACAGTTGCGCAGACACGGCCCCGTGTCCAGCGGACACGGCCCCGTGGGCGGGCAACTTTCTAAATTTTTTTTTATGTGCTCGTGTGAGTGCCCTTGTTTCCCAAAAACTTGGTTAGAAGACTTACCGATTTAGATGTCAACCCGTTTGTTCGTAACTTACCAGGTATGATGTTGATGCTTTCATTCTTCAACCGTTTGAAGCGAGATTTCTTCCTCTTCATCCTCAATGAATCCTTGATAGAGCTTCAGCCGCTGGCCATTACTTTGAATGGAATTCCATTCCGAGATTTAATTTCTACTGCACGGTGTGGGAAAATATGGGTGATGGAAAAAGGTCCTGACCACCAAGACTTTAATTTACCAGGGAATAGTCGAAGTCATGAATTAAACAATAGAACTTGATCTCCTACTCGAAATTCATTAGGTTTAATGTGTTTGTCATGCAAGTTTTTCATTCTTTCCTTATAAATTTCGGAGTTAGAGTATGCATAATTCCTTAATTCGTCTAATTCATTTAATTGACAGAATCGATTTCTACCGGAAAACTCTAAGTCTAAGTTTACATTTTTAATTGCCCAGTAGGCTTTGTGTGCAATTTCTACTGGCAAATGACAGCTTTTTCCATAGATGAGCTTATATGGGGTTGTCCCTATTGTTGTTTTATAAGCAGTTCGAAAAGCCCATAAAGCATCATCTAATTTATCGGCCCATTCCTTTTTATTTAACCCTACGGTTTTTTCGAGTATTCGTTTTAAACCTCTATTAGTCACTTCGGCTTGTCCGTTTGTTTGAGGGTGATGTGCTGTTGAGACCCTGTGATAGACCCCATATCTTGTTAAAAAAATTTCATGTTGATGGTTACAAAAATGGGTACCTCTATCACTTATTAATGCTTTAGGTGTTCCAAAACGAGAGAATAATTTTTTCAGAAATCTTACCACGACTCTTCCATCATTTGTTGGAAGTGCCTCGGCCTTGGCCCATTTAGACAAGTAATCTACTGCCACAAGTATGTATTTGTTTCCTTTTGACGGTGGGAAAGGTCCCATAAAGTCGAGTCCCCACACATCCAAAATTTCATAAACAAGAATGCCATTTTGTGGCATTTCGTTTTTGGAAGAAATATTACCTGTTCTTTGGCAAGCATCACATGTCTTGACAAGACTTTGGGCGTCTTTGTAAATGGTTAGCCAATAAAACCCTGAATCAAATACCTTTCATGCGGTACTAGCGGCACCATGATGTCCTCCGTATGGACCTTCATGACAATGGCGGAGAATTCTTCTTGCTTCGTTACCATGTACGCACCGTCAGATGAGTTGGTCAGCACACATTTTGAAAAGGTAAGGATCTTCCCAAAAATAATGCTTTACATCAGCAAAGAATTTCTTTCTTTGATAATGTAGCCAACCTTTTGCGACTATACCGCTAGCTAGGTAGTTAGCATAGTCGGCGTACCATGGTTCTTCTCTGTATTCCACCATTTCTAGGGACTCCGTTGGAAATTTCTCGTTGATTTGCTCGTCCCTGGTTGCCTCCAAATCTGGGTCTTCCAAGCGCGAAAGATGATCCGCTGCGGTGTTTTCTGCTCCTCTTTTGTCTTTGATTTCAATATCAAATTCTTGGAGGAGTAGAATCCACCGAATCAAACGTGGTTTAGCATCCTGTTTCTTGAAGAGATATCGAATGGCTGCATGATCTGTATAGACTATTTTTTTTAGAAAGAACAAGATAAGAACGAAATTTATCAAAAGCAAATACCACAGCTAGTAATTCTTTTTCAGTTGTTGTGTAATTTTCTTGTGCATCGTTAAGTGTTTTACTAGCGTAATAAATTGGGTGAAAATGCTTTTCTTTTCTTTGTCCCAAGACGGCTCCAACTGCAAAGTCACTTGCATCACGCATGATTTCGAAAGGAAATTTCCAATCAGGCGCTATCATGATAGGTGCATTGACTAGCATTTCCTTTAGGGTTAAAAATGCTTGATTGCAATCCTTGTCAAAGATGAAAGGAGCATCTTTTTCAACTAGTTTTGTTAGAGGCCTTGAAATTTTAGAAAAGTCTTTGATAAACCGCCTATAAAATCCGGCATGCCCTAGGAAACTTCTGATTGCTCTAACGGAGGATGGGGGTGGTAATCGAGAAATAGTGTCTATTTTGGTTCGATCAACCTCCATTCCTTCGCTTGAGATTTTGTGACCGAGCACTATTCCCTCCGTTACCATGAAATGGCATTTTTCCTAGTTAAGGGCGAGGTTAGTTTCCTCACATCGGGATAGCATTCGTTCAAGGTTATCGAGGCATTGGTCGTATGAATCCCCAAAGATAGAAAAGTCATCCATGAAGACTTCCATTGTCTTTTCTATCATGTCATGGAAGATGGCTACCATGAAATGTTGGAAAGTTGCGGGGGCATTACATAGACCAAATGGCATGCATCGATAAGCAAAAGTTCCATAGGGACATGTGAAGGCTGTCTTACTTGGTCTTCGGGTGCTATCGGGATTTGAAAGTAACCTGAAAAACCATCCAAGAAACAGTAAAATTTATGACCGGATAATCTTTCTAACATTTGATCAATGAAGGGCAAAGGAAAGTATCTTTCCTCGTTGCTTCATTTAATAGTCTATAATCTATACATACTCTCCATCCTGTGACGGTTCTCGTTGGTATTAATTCATTCTTTTCGTTAGTTATTACCGTCATACCTCCTTTCTTTGGAACTACTTGTACGGGACTTACCCAAGGACTATCGGAGAGAGGATAAATAAGTCCGGCGTCAAGTAATTTGATGACTTCGTTTTTAACCACTTCTTGAACATTTGGATTTACTCGACGTTGTGGTTGTATTACTGATTTGTAGTAATCATTCATTAAAATTTTGTGCGTGCACATGGAAGGGCTTATTCCTTTAATATCTACAAGCTTCCAAGCGATCGCATTTTTGTGTTTTTTCAAAAGATTAATTAATTTTCCTTTTTCTAAACTACTTAATTTAGATGAAATAATTACGGGTGATTTACCATCTTTGTCTAGAAAAGCATATTCCAAACCTTTTGGAAGTTCTTTGAGCTCAAGAGGTGGGTCTTTAGAAGAGTCCTTATTTGGTTGCTCATTTTGATCAAGAACTTTGAAAGTTTGTTCTATGGCGACCTCTTCTTCAACAAAGTGATCAATCTTTTCACTTGTATCGGGTGGTTCATCTTCATCTTCAATTAGGGGGTCATTATTTCCGAATGGGTATTTCATTGATCGCTCAAGATCGACACTCTTTTTAATGCCCCTAATTGAATAGATAGAATGTTGTACTTCCGGTTTTTCAAAGCTTCGTGGGTTTTTACAAAGGGTCGTCCCAACACTAGAGGAGCTTCATCGAGGATGACAAAGTCGGTTGGGATTACCATTTGATTTGTTTGAACCAAGACATCCTCAACTACACCGATTGATTTATTACTTTCCGATTGGATAGAAAAATGGGTATTTGAAGTGGAGAAAAATCACCAATACTTAATTTTTTGAAAATGTAATTTGGCATTATGTTAACACAAAGATCTTTATCGATTGTGATATTACTAATAAACGAATTTTGAAAAAAACATGGAACCGGTGTAATGTTGATTTCAGATGCATCTTCTTTTATTAGTGAAGTTTGATCATTAGTTAACCTAACGCTTACCATTTCGTCAATCTTAGTGTTAGTGTTTAACTCTTTTAAAAACTTAGCATGAGTGGGAACTAAACAATGATTTTCAAAAGAAGGTGACAAGAGATTAATTTCTTCAAAATTAGACTCTTCTTGAGATTTAACGTTAACGGACTCACCTTTTTCGTTGTTTAACTCATGTGTCGATTTTTCACTTATTTGTTCTTCCATTTTTACACTTTCAACTATCTCTTCTTTATTTAATTCTTCTCTTGCGTGAGACTCCTCTTCCCTTGCGTGAGATTCTTTTATGTAACGCTCGATAGTTTTAAGGTGTTCTAATATCCTATCGGTTACGTCGGCGATAGAATAAGGATCAGGATTTTCAAAGCTTGAATCCGGATGTTCGATCCTTTGTTCCTCATAATACCCATATGAAGTAGATGGTTCAGACCATTGTTCTTCATTGTAAGTATATGATGGATAAGGGTCGTAATTTTGTTCTTCATAATACTCATATGAAGTGGGTTGTTCACGCCATGGCTCCTCATAGTAAGCATATGAAGGTGGAGGCTCATATCTTGGTTTCTCAAAGTATGAGTATGAAGCCTCATACCTTGGTTCATCAAAATATGAGTATGAGGGAGAAGGTTCATACCTTTGGTCTTCATAGGATGTATATGAAGTTGATGGCTCGTACCTGGGCTCCTCATAGTAGGTGTATGAAGTGGATGGCTGAAATAAGTTACAATATTGAACCGAGTGCGGGTCACCACAATTAGTGCATTAGTTTCCCCTATAATCATCCTCCTCATAGGTGTAGTTGTAACCTCCTGAGTATTGATCCATAAGAATCACTCAGCAGACCACAACAGAGTCTCGAGACCAGAAAGCAGAAATAAAAAAAAAAAAAGAAACAGAGGCTGGACACGGCCCCGTGTTCAGTGGACACGTCCCCGTGTACAGAATCTGTATCTGGGCGTTTTAATTAAAGTTACGGGTTTCGTTGAGCACGGGGCGTGTTCAGTGAGCACGGCCCCGTATTCAGCCTACTGTAAATGCAAATCTATCTAAAATGCAGAAAAACATACGCGCATTTTTTAAAAAGGTTTTGAAAAACTGATTGAGCCGTCGATTTTAAGCTTTCTTAAAATCCTTGTGTCCCCGGCAACAGCGCCAGAAACTTGATGCGCGTGTGGTGTGGTATATATTTAAGTATATTTTAAGCCCTTTTTACACGTTAGTCAAGTTTTAAATTTATAAAACACGATATTTTACTAACACCAAACACACATATGGGCAAGTGCACCCATCGTGAGCGTAGTATAGTGTTGGTAAGATACCGAGGTCGTCCAAGGATACAAGAGCTTTTAATACCGGTTTATCCTCAACGTCTAATCAAATCAAAAGTTTAGAAAAAGGTTTTTAAACAAGAAAAATAAAAACTAACTAAAATGCTGAAAAATAAAATAAAATAAAAACAGATAGTCAAGATGAATCACTTGGATCCGACTCGTGTTTAGTGTAACCTTTGATTATTTTCTCACTTTTGCACTTTTTAAGAGATTATCTTAGTTATTGTAGTAGGCCCCTCTTTTGAAGGTGACATTACCCTCAACCCAGTAGTTTGAGTCAGAAAGGATACAATCCTAAAGGGTCGGATTATTGAAAGATAATTAATTAAGTTATTAATGCATAATGTGGTAGGCCCCTCTTTTGAAGGTGACGTTACCCTCGGCTAAGTAGTCTGAGTCAGCAGGGATACAGTCCTAAGTAGCCGGGTTAAAGTTTTAATAGTAGCTTACATATGAGGGGATCAAAGAGTTTGGACCCCCGCCATCCAATACCGGTGGGTATTGAAGGAGGTCCTACTAAATTTGACCCAGGTCCTTGCAGGATCTATACACTGAACAAGGCAAGACTCTTACCAAACCGTTCCCTTAACCCCCGACCAGGTAGCCAACATATCTCCATATAGACCGTTGTCACACCCCGATATTTCCACGTATTACCGGTGGGCCCGGTGGGGAGTATCGTGACGTAGTTGATATCATCATAGTCAAACAACACAATATATAAATGCACAGCGGAAGCAAAAGATAGATTCATTTCAACTTTAATAAATTGTAATATCAAGTATCACAAATAGTTGAAACAGATCCACAGGCAGATCAAAATAAAGAGGAAACATTGTTCAACAGTTTTATGACATCCAAGCTTGCGAGACTTATTGTGGACGCTAGGAGAAAGCCAGCCTAGTTCGAGTAGTACCTGCACTTAACCTTTTTGGGAAAATACGTCAGTTTACACTGGTAAATACAATTTAACTGACTCATTTTGAAAAGTTTAATAAAATTGATTTGAATACACATGGCACAAAATATCTTTTATAACTTGGGATAATTATTTAAATATAATACTTGTAAAAGAATTACATGTTTCTTATGCATTCAGTAGCCCGGATCGTGCCGGGTTAAAGATCAATAGACACACCACATTAATTATTTAGACACTGACGGGTGTACGCCTACACCCCGTGCTTAGGTCGTGGCCATTTCATAAAATGATGCCAAGGATATCCGGGACATGGTCATTAACCCCCCAAAGGCTTTAAGCAACAAAACATTTTCAAAACAAGACATTCCATTAATTTAACTTTCATACAATTAAAAATGTAATGCCCGACCAAGCGGTATTTTATATACCGTACCCCAAGCCCGTATAGGGAAAATAAGTTAAAAGTATTTACCTTTGCAAGTATAGATCACAAATAGTTACATAAATGATAAGGTTTGACCCGTTTCGGTCAGTTTATGCAAACTAGTTACATAAACCGAACCGAACACGAAGGATGCGTAACGGGTAACCGTAAGAGACATATACAAGTTTCCTAAGTTAATATGCCTTAAATATGTTGAGACATCAGTAAGATATCTCCTATTATGTCCGAAATGGATTTAAACTCAAACTATGCCTCGTAAGGGCATTTTGGTCATTTAAAAGGTTATAAAAGAGTTTAATTAGTAATCTGAGTTACAGGTCTGATTTATTCAGTAAATATACTTAATTTAATAAGTTATAACAATAGGTTACTAGATATATGTGAAATTTATCATTTAAAACCAAACTATGCACCTTAGGGGTATTTTGGTAATTTCACATAGGCTAAAAAGGTCAAAACGGGAATCTGAGTCAAAAAACTTTTGCTTATTGTTAAAATATTATAATTTACCTAAAATATCAGTAGGTATCAAACCTTATATGTTTAAAATGGTTTTAGTACATACTATGCGTTAAAAACGCTTAAAAAGGCGATTAGGAGCCATTTCCGGGTTCTATATAGAAAGTTGATATTTTTTTATATTTCCAGAAGGTTTAAAATAATTTATTTATCATATAAAATCAGTAGCAAAAGGTTTGGGGTCAAAAAGATATGTAAAACTCATTTTATAGCCCAAAAGGGCAAAACCGACAATAACCGATTTAGAACTACAACCCTATGTTATGCTCAGCCTAAAATTAATTAAAAATCTTCAAAAATCCCAAAATGTTATATTATATCAGTGGGTAAAAATTTTGATAACAAAAAGTTGGTTTAAATAGGCTATATGCTAATTACGCCGTTTATTTAACAAAAAGCTTTCTAATTACGCTATTGAGCATAACTCTTAATCTAGACCTCAAACTGATATCAAATTTTGGGTATAAGTTTATAAATCAGTAACTAAGGTTTCTACTCTTTCACATTTTCAAAAATCACGTTTTAAAGTCAAAAGGGCATAATAGTCAACATTTAAGCAATTAACGGAAACATGCATATTAATTGGATAACTATCTAACCAAGTTGTATAATCTCAGAGGGTTATACTTATATAAAACCTGGTCCAAATAAGGCTCTAAGGCATTTCTAAAACATGCTTAAATGGGTCAGAACTGAAAGTCAAAGCGAAAGTCAAACTATGTGACTTTCGGTCCTGATCCGAGTCTAAACTGAAAATTGTCGGGTTGAACATATTTAGACAAGTTCTTACATTAATTACCAAGTTATATTAGTGATCAAATAGGTTGCATGTCTCCTACATTGCTAAATATGCATTAATTTGGAACATAAGTATTATGTTGACTTTTTACTAACAAGTTTGACCCGACAATTGACCTAGTTAGAGTGGGAATCAGAGAGTACCCTTTTAAGGGTTTATTACCCACATAAATACCTACTTATAGGTACTTTCAATTCGTGATTTGACTGGATAATTATTGAGTATTCACGAAGTCAAACTTTAATTACGATGGTTTGACTTTTAGCTAATTAACTAAGCTAAACTGAATTAGGAAGGGTTAAGGATACTTACAAGAGTCCTAATTACGACTAGAGATCACTAGGAAGCTTGAGGTTGATCAGAGGAGCTCCTGGAATGAAGTTATGAATGTTGCAAATGAATGAGCATCAATGTTGCAACAATGCTCCTCTTATATAGTCCCTTTGATCATCTAAGATCATGCCAAGGAGGCCTATAATTGTTTCCAGATCAAGATAAGTGCCCCCCTATGCATGTAATACCATTGGAGAGCCTCTGGTATAAGAAAACAACCCATTAAAGTCGGTTACAGACCTCACTGGCAGCTGCAAGTCGTTTTCTGATGCTGGCACTCTGTCGCGGGCCGCGTAAGCCCTAAGGGAACTCTTACGCGGCCGCCTGAACCTTCAGAACCAGCCAAACAAGTTTTGATTTATTACATTTTAGTCCCTGGTCCTTTATAACGTGGTTTTAAGTGTTTTTCTTGCACTTTTGGCCCTCTAACCATTTATAAGGGCTCCATGACATGTTTAAACATTGACAAGTCCTTGGTTAACTTTGTGATCACCCGAAAAGCCATAATTTCCAACGTTGACGCTTTTAACCCCTCGTATACGAATTTGATCATAACTTTCTCATACGGTAACGAAACTTTATGAAATTTTTATCACACATTCTAGTGAGGATAATTTATCGTTACAAAGCTTCGGGTTTGCTAAAAGGTCACTCAGAGGTATACTTTAAACATGTTAACACATTTAACCCCTGTAGTTTGTAATCTCTCACTTTCTTTCATATTCAGCTTCGTATGATCCTTGATTCATTCGTTTGATGGTATAAACATCTTGTAGGGCTTATTAAAAGCATATTTATCCATTGTTGACATTTTGAACCCTTATATTCACATACTTTCTTTGTTTGTCAACTATAGTCCCTCTAAAGTAATCTTTTACACGTTTAAAGTCCGTGACACGTGTCAATATAATATTGGATATGAATTTTCGAGGTGTTACATCCTCACCCCCTTAAAAGAAATCTCGACCTCGAGATTTACTGAAACAAATGAGGGTAATTTTCTTTCATTGTGGACTCTACCTCCCATGTGTATTCGGGACCTTTCCGGGCATCCCATTTGACCTTTACAATAGGCACATGCTTCCTTCGAAGCTTCTTTACCTGTCGATCTTCGATTGACAATGGTTTTTCCACAAATTTCAAGCTCTCATCTATATGCACATCCGTATGTGGTATGACTAACGATTCGTCAGCTAGGCATTTCTTCAGATTGCAGACGTGGAATACATTGTGAATACCACTGAGCTCTTCAGGAAAGTTTAACTTGTAAGCCATTGACCCGACACATTCGATGATCTCGAATGGTCCTATATACCTCTGGCTTAACTTACCTTTCTTACCAAATCGCATCATCCCCTTCCAGGGTGATACTTTAAGTAAAACTTTATCACCAACCTCGAATTTCACAGGTTTACGCTTTAAATCTGCGTAGCTTTTCTGCCTATCCCTGGCAGCTTTCAGACGGTCGCGAATCTGGACAATCTTATCCGTTGTTTCAAAGACTAAATCAGGTCTTGATAATTGAACTTCTCCTACTTCTGCCCAACAAATAGGTGTTCTGCTTTTTCTGCTATATAATGCTTCAAAAGGCGCAGCCTTAATACTCGTGTGATAGCTGTTGTTGTAAGAGAACTCAATCAATGGCAGGTGGTTATCCCAACTTCCACCTAAATCAATCACACATGCACGAAGCATGTCTTCCAAAGTTTGGATGGTACGTTCACTCTGCCCATCCGTCTGAGGGTGGTAAGCCGTACTAAAATTTAAGCGCGTGCCCAAAGACTGTTGGAAACTTTTCCAAAAATGTGAGGTGTATCTCGTATCTCTGTCAGAGATAATTGACACTGGAACACCATGCAGAGATACAATCTTATCTACGTATAATTGAGCTAACATGTCAGAGCTATAAGTCTCCTTAATGGGCAGGAAATGTACTGACTTTGTCAGTCTGTCTACTATCACCCATATAGTATCATTTCCTTTTCTTGTCTTTGGCAACTTGGTGATGAAATCCATTGTCACCATCTCCCACTTCCATGTGGGAAGTTCAGGTTGTTGTAGCAAACCTGACGGCTTCTGATGTTCAGCTTTGACTTGCGCACACGTCAAACATTTAGCTACATAAGCAGCTATAGACTTCTTCAAGCCTATCCACCAATAGTTTACCTTTAGATCCTAGTACATCTTATCAGCTCCAGGATGAACAGAATATTTGGAACTATGGGCTTCCTGGAGGATAACATCCTGAAGTCCTCCATAAACTGGAACCCATATTCGTCCATTTAATCTCAGAATTCCGTCCTTACCATAGGATAACCGCTCCTCAGTTACTCCTAGCTTTTCTTCAGGATAGTTAGCTTCCAACACAGCTTCCTTCTGTGCAGCTAACAACCTTTTGTTCAAACTATTCTTTATCTCAATGCTCTTGGCATTGATTCTTATAGGCTTTACCCTTTCTTTCCTGCTTAAGGCATCAGCAACTACATTTGCTTTGCCTGGATGGTATCTTATCTCACAGTCATAGTCATTCAAAGTTTCCATCCATCGTCTTTGCCTCATGTTTAAGTCCTTCTGATTAAACAAGTGTTGAAGGCTCTTGTGATCAGAATAGATCACACACTTGGTTCCATACAAGTAATGTCTCCACAGTTTTAGTGCAAATACAACGGCACCCAGCTCCAAGTCATGGGTGGTGTAATTCTTCTCATGCACCTTTAACTGTCGTGAAGCATATGCAATGACCTTGCCTTTCTGCATAAGCACACATCCCATCCCGGTGTGTGATGCATCACAGTATACTACAAACTCATCAATTCTATCAGGCAACGCCAATACAGGAGCGTTGCTCAACTTTTGCTTCAGAATATCAAAAGATTCTTGCTGCTTAGGCCCCCAGTCAAACTTACTTTTCTTGCGAGTGAGTAAAGTCAGGGGTGCTGCAATTCTTGAGAAGTTTTCGATAAATCGCCTATAGTATCCTGCTAAACCTAGGAAACTATGAATCTCAGTAGGCGTCTTTGGCTCTTGCCAATTCATAACTGCTTCTACCTTAGCGGGATCTACTTGGATACCACACTCACTAACCACATGTCCAAGGAATTGGACTTCTCGAAGCCAAAATTCACACTTCGAAAATTTGGCGTAGAGTTTCTCATGATGTAGAAGTTTAAGAATACAGCGAAGGTGTTTCTCATGGTCAGCTTGGTTCTTTGAATAGATGAGAATGTCGTCAATGAAGACGATGACAAATTTATCCAAGTAGGGCTTGCAGACGCGATTTATGAGATCCATGAATACGGCAGGAGCATTAGTGAGTCCAAAAGGCATCACTAAGAACTCGTAATGACCATAACGAGTCCTAAATGCAGTCTTATGTACGTCTTCATTTTTAGCCTTCAATTGATGGTAGCCTGACCTCAAATCGATTTTAGAGAAGTTGCTTGCCCCTTGTAATTGATCGAACAGATCGTCGATCCTGGGCAAAGGATACCTATTCTTGATAGTGACCTTATTAAGCTCACGGTAATCGATGCACAGATGCATCGATCCATCCTTCTTTTTGACGAAAAAGATCGGCGCTCCCCAAGGAGACGAACTAGGTCTAATGAAACCTTTAGCTAGCAGATCATCTAACTGCGTCCTCAACTCCTTCATCTCTGTTGGTGCCAACCTATAAGGCGCTCTAGCAACAGGTGCTGCTCCGGGGATGATGTCAATTCGGAATTCCACTTGCCTATCTGGTGGTAAACCAAATAGTTCTTCAGGGAAAACTTCAGGATATTCAAAAATGACGGGGATGTCTTCTATCTTAGGTTTCGGCTCATCAATAGTCACTTGTGCCATGTAGATGACACAACCCTTCTTCAAACACCTTGAGGCCTTGAGCATAGACACTTGCTCAGGCAATCCATACTGGATATCCCCCTGAATGGTAAGTGGCTCACCAGACGGGGTCTTGACCACTACTTGCTTCTTGTTGCACACAATCTGGGCTTGGTTATGCGATAACCAATCCATACCTATTACTATATCAAAACCGGCTAGCTTAAAGGGAAGTAAGGACAAAGGAAAAGAGTGGTTCCTAATGGATATAACACATCCATCTAACACAGTTGAGGCGGTTTCTATGGTTCCATCAGCTAATTCCACCTCGTACTTCACACTTAAAGCTTTAACAGGTAAATTCAGTAATTTACAAAACTTATTATCTACAAATGATTTATCTGCTCCTGAATCAAAAAGCACTCTCGCATAAACATCATTTATGAGGAAGGTACCTGTGATCACATTATCGTCCTGAACAGCTTCCTTTGCATCCATCCTAAAGACCCTAGCATTGGTCTTTTTCCCATCCTCAGTTTTCTTCGCGAGTTTTGGGCAGTTGGTCCTGATATGCCCTTTTTCATTGCAGCTATAGCATGTAGCATCCTTGATTTTCTTACAGTCTAAGGTCCTGTGCTCGGAAGACTTGCAAATCCCACATACTTTTGACTGTGACTGGGATTTCGACTCGAATCTGCACCTCCCAAAATGGTGCTTCTTACAAACCTTACACATGGGCTTATCTCCAGATTGTTGCCCATCCTTCTTGGATCCAGACCCCTTCTTGTGGTCATTATTTCCTCTATGCTTTTTGCCTGACCGTCGTGAATTGTCATCTTCACGCTTCCTTTTCTCGGCATCCGTGTTCCTCAGCGATCTCTGCCTGACCGCGTCCAGTGTGAGGGATAGGGATATATCAGCTACGGACCTGAATGTAGTTGGCCGAGAGGCTTTTACACTTTCCTTAATTTCTGGGGCTAAACCCCCAATGAAACGTGCTATTCTTTTGGGTTCCGGGGTTACTAGATAAGGAACCAACCTTGACATTGTATTAAAACTCGTAAGGTAAGCTTGGCAATCTAGATTCTTCATTACCAATGACAGAAAATCTGATTCAATCTTTTCAACCTCATGCTGAGGGCAGTAGTTCTCGTTGACGAGGGTAACAAATTGGTCCCATGTCATATTGTACAGTGGAATCTTCCCAGTAGCTTGAATCAACGATCTCCACCAGGCTAAGGCCTCACCTTTGAACGATTGGGATACAAACTTTACTACATCCTTATCAGCGCACCCGCTGATATCAACCACGGTATCCATTTCATCCAACCAGGTCATGCAGTCAATCACTCCTTTCTCCCCAGTAAAGTCCCGGGGTTTGCATGAGACGAAATATTTATACGTACAGGACTTGATACGCGGTTCCTGTTTAAGCTCGATCCTCTTTGACGGAACACTTTGCTGGTTCGAGGAGTGATGATCTTCATCATCCTTTTTTGGCTTATCTAGCTTAGAGGGTGGCTTACTATGAGCCTCAGAATAAGTTTTAGGCTTAGAATGGGGTGCTGAATGGGTCCTGCTTCGAGTACTACCCGATTCACTATATTGCCTATCCAAGGCTTTTGTGACAGCATTTTCAACTAACGCTTGTAGTTCCGCACCGGTCACATGTATTTTAGTATTTTCATGGTTTTCTACCGAATGACTGTTTCCTTCTTCTGACTTAGTCATGTAGCTTCAATTGCTACATAAAGAAAATAAGGATAAGGTTTATTTAGAAGCCTAAACAGTACTATCGTTCTTGACGATTTATTAACCATGGTTTTAATGGCCATTTTTAGTTAATTTGTTAAATATGTAATCAGTCAGGATCTTCATCATAATCCTAAATTATAATTTAATAATAGCACAATAGGCTTAGTCACGTAGACAAAATTTTAGGTTATAAGCCTAGATTTTATTTTTTTTTTTTTTTTTTTTGGAATCGAGGCATTAAGGTTTGAATCAAAGTTCATTACCTCTTCTTGACAGGGAGTTTATAAGCTACGGCTGTCTTTTGTCTTATATGACAATAATTATAGCCCTTAGGCATTACACCACAATCGGATGTTTAAATAATAAAAATAATTGGGATAATTTAACACAAGGGTGACATGTGTGATTTTGAGGATCACATTAGCCAAGAATGTTAACATGTTTGCAGATGTTAACAGAGATTTGAATCTTTTTAAACAGGTTTTACCATATTGGCTAGGTCTTTATAATGACATACAAGCTAGGTTTTACCTTTTTAAGATTCTTATTATTATACAACGCAGAACAATCCTAAATTGAAATGGTTAATATGGATATGAATCTAATTGTGGAAACTACCATCTTGGCCCTTGTTTTAAAATGACATAAGGCTAGGTCTTGTCCTTTTAGATTTTATCATTCTAATATAATGATTGATCAAAAATGTTATCCATTTATTTCACATTTTATGTTTATGCATATAATTAATAAAATGAAAATTTAAACTAACCATTCCATCACATAATAAAAATAAATTACGAGTCTGCCCTAAACGGGACTTTTACAAAATAACACGCCCACGCAGGGGCTTAAACCACAATCATGCCCACGCAGGGGTTGACAGAAAAACACATGCCCACGCAGGGGCAGAATACAAAAGAACATACCCTCGCAGGGGTCAACACAGAAAAACAGGCCCACGCAGGGGCTCAACTGGAAACAAGGAAATACCACCAACAATTGAAGGATTCAATGGTCCTTCTTACTCTTCCCTTTTATTAATTTTGACAATCCCTTAAAGAAACCATGTTGCTCTCTGCGATCTCTGTGAACTACCTGCTCGACTTGGTCCAATCTTTGAAGAATTTCCTCTCGCTCAGGCGGGGAAAATCATGGTACCTGCGGCTGCGGCTGATGTGAAGATCGAAAAGACGGCTGTTGTTGGTACCCATATGCTGGGTAGCCAACTCCCCAAGGAGTTCCGTAGGGCCCTTCGGGGTTTTGAACATTGTAGTTCCACGCCGCTAGGTAGGGGTCGATCTCAGTATAATTAAAGCTGGTGTGAGCAGAAAGGGGTTATATGTTGCTGGACCAGTGTACGTGGGAATTGGGTTATCAAAACCCAAAGGTGGCGGCATGGCAGGTGCAGAGTTCACTTTCGGGTTGGGGTTTGAAGATCCCCTAAACTGATGGTTCTCTCAGAGCGGCGGATAGTGACTGCCACTCGATGGTTGGGGTGTGCTGATATGCACCCCTGCTCCTTGCACGAACATTCGTGCGTTTGTTCTCCTTCGCCTTGGTGGCTCAGGAGGCTGCTGCTGAGGTGGTGGTGGTGGCGGAGTAACTGCCACAAAGCGAGAGTCCCTGAAGGGATCCGATTGCTGCTGCTGCTGCTGAGGCGTTGAATGGTAAGAGGGTGTTAAAGACCACTCATACTGGTTCATCCTTGCTTGAAAGCTGTCGGGATCACGGTAAGGTGATCCGTGAAAAGACGACCCATCGGAGATTTCGATCGGATGAGTAGGGGTACCGGTCGGTGGTTCGGTTGGGTCAGTATCCTCATCCATGTCCATGGCGTGATCTCCTGAAAAATGATCTTCTGGCCCCAACGGGTTAACACCCACTGGTTCCTCTAGGTAGTTTGCCGGGTTGAACCGGCTCCGGAAGAGATGGGACGGGTTATCAAAGGAATGGCGTGAGTTGGACCGTTGAAGAGGGATAAACGATGGTTGTGGGTTTTCAGGTTCGTTCTCAGAGTGGGGTCCAAAAGAGTGTAAGTAAGAAGGCGATGAAGCTAACGAGACAGATCGCCTCGCTGGCTGTAGGTGCGACCTCCAGTCTCCCTGTGGGCTGGTGCTAATAGGAACGGGTGATGTTCGCCTTTGAGAAGGCCCCGCCTCCTCGTCATGGGTTCCTACCGGTGCCTTTCCTTTTCCTCTTCCTCTGAAAAATCTTGGCGGCATATTTTAGACCTGTGCACATAAACAATATAACAACAAAAAGAATATATAAACGACAAATGTAAAACAAAATCAGGAATTGACCTATGTTCTTTGTCTAGACTCGAAAATTTGAGGAATGTGCAATTGTGTAACTGAGATTAAACAAAAAAAGGGCTAGTGTTTAACTCACTCAGTGTTGGCTCTGATACCAACCTGTCACACCCCGATATTTCCACGTATTACCGGTGGGCCCGGTGGGGAGTATCGTGACGTAGTTGATATCATCATAGTCAAACAACACAATATATAAATGCACAGCGGAAGCAAAAGATAGATTCATTTCAACTTTAATAAATTGTAATATCAAGTATCACAAATAGTCGAAACAGATCCACAGGCGGATCAAAATAAAGAGGAAACATTTTTCAACAGTTTTATGACATCCAAGCTTGCGAGACTTATTGTGGACGCTAGGAGAAAGCCAACCTAGTTCGAGTAGTACCTGCACTTAACCTTTTTGGGAAAATACGTCAGTTTACACTGGTAAATACAATTTAACTGACTCATTTTGAAAAGTTTAATAAAATTGATTTGAATGCACATGGCACAAAATATCTTTTATAACTTGGGATAATTATTTAAATATAATACTTGTAAAAGAATTACATGTTTCTTATGCGTTCAGTAGCCCGGATCGTGCCGGGTTAAAGATCAATAGACACACCACATTAATTATTTAGACACTGACGGGTGTACGCCTACACCCCGTGCTTAGGTCGTGGCCATTTCGTAAAATGATGTCAAGGATATCCGGGACATGGTCATTAACCCCCCAAAGGATTTAAGCAACAAAACATTTTCAAAACAAGACATTCCATTAATTTAACTTTTATACAATTAAAAATGTAATGCCCGACCAAGCGGTATTTTATATACCGTACCCCAAGCTCGTATAGGGAAAATAAGTTAAAAGTGTTTACCTTTGCAAGTATAGATCACAAATAGCAAATGCGGGTAGCTTTTACTGGGCCTCCTATTCTGGAACAAAGGTTTATAATAACCTATTAGATTTCTAACGGGTCTTTTATTTAGCTTAAGCTTAGACCGGTTAGTTTTAAAGGAAGATATGGTTCGAACGCATGAATAAGTGAAGACCGGAATAGAATGTGATTTAGACCCGACAAGTTTGAATACTTGTATAATATGGGTAAACTAAACGCATTCTGGATTTTGAGACAAAAATGATAAGGTTTGACCCGTTTCGGTCAGTTTATGCAAACTAGTTACATAAACCGAACCGAACGCGAAGGATGCGTAACGGGTAACCGTAAGAGTCATATACAAGTTTCCTAAGTTAATATGCCTTAAATATGTTGAGACATCAGTAAGATATCTCCTATTATGCCCGAAATGGATTTAAACTCAAACTATGCCTCGTAAGGGCATTTTGGTCATTTAAAAGGTTATAAAAGAGTTTAATTAGTAATCTGAGTTACAGGTCTGATTTATTCAGTAAATATGCTTAATTTAATAAGTTATAACAGTAGGTTACTAGATATATGTGAAATTTATCATTTAAAACCAAACTATGCACCTTAGGGGTATTTTGGTAATTTCACATAGGCTAAAAAGGTCAAAACGGGAATCTGAGTCAAACAACTTTTGCTTACTGTTAAAATATATAGTTTACCTAAAATATCAGTAGGTATCAAACCTTATATGTTTAAAATGGTTTTACTACATACTATGCGTTAAAAACGCTTAAAAAGGCGATTAGGAGCCATTTTCGGGTTCTATATAGAAAGCTGATATATTTTTATATTTCTAGAAGGTTTAAAATAATTTATTTATCATATAAAATCAGTAGCAAAAGGTTTGGGGTCAAAAAGATATGTAAAACTCATTTTATAGCCCAAAAGGGCAAAACCGACAATAACCGATTTCGAACTACAACCCTATGTTATGCTCAGCCTAAAATTAATTAAAAATCTTTAAAAATCTCAAAATATTATATTATATCAGTGGGTAAAAAGTTTGATATCAAAAAGTGGGTTTAAATAGGCTATATGCTAATTACGCCGTTTATTTAACAAAAAGATTTCTAATTACGCTATTGAGCATAACTCTTAATCTAGACCTCAAACTGATATCAAATTTTGGTTATAAGTTTATAAATTAGTAACTAAGGTTTCTACTCTTTCACATTTTCAAAAATCATGTTTTAAAGTCAAAAGGGCATAATAGTCAACATATAAGCAATTAACGGAAACATGCATATTAATTGGATAACTATTGAGCCAAGTTGTATAATCTCAAAGTGTTATACTTATATAAAACTTGGTCCAAATAAGGCTTTAAGGCATTTCTAAAACATGCTTAAATGGGTCAGAACTGAAAGTCAAAGCGAAAGTCAAACTATGCGACTTTCGGTCCCGATCCGAGTCTAAACTGAAAATTGTCGGGTTGAACATGTTTAGACATGTTCTTACATTAATTACCAAGTTATATTAGTGATCAAACAGGTTGCATGTCTCCTACATTGCTAAATATGCATTAATTTGGAACATAAGTATTCTGTTGACTTTTTACTAACAAATTTGACCCGACAATTGACCTAGTTAGAGTGGGAATCAGAGAGTGCCCTTTTAAGGGTTTATTACCCACATAAATACCTACTTATAGGTACTTTCAATTCGTGATTTGACTGGACAATTATTGAGTAATCACGAAGTCAAACTTTAATTACGATGGTTTGACTTTTAGCTAATTAACTAAGCTAAACTGAATTAGGAAGGGTTAAGGATACTTACAAGAATCCTAATTACGACTAGAGATCACTAGGAAGCTTGAGGTTGATCAGAGGAGCTCCTGGAAT
Source organism: Helianthus tuberosus (assembly GCA_030545235.1). Lineage (NCBI taxonomy): Eukaryota > Viridiplantae > Streptophyta > Magnoliopsida > Asterales > Asteraceae > Helianthus > Helianthus tuberosus. Next base: position 106,880,220 of record CM060430.1, on the reverse strand, counting down.
GAAGTTGTGAATGTTGCCAATGAATAAGCATCAATGTTGCAACAATGCTCATCTTATATAGTCCCTTTGATCATCTAAGATCATGCCAAGGAGGCTTATAATTGTTTCCAGATCTAGACAAGTGCCCCCCTATGCATGTAATACCATTGGAGAGCCTCTGGTATAAGAAAACAACCCATTAAAGTCGGTTACAGACCTGACTGGCAGCTGCAAGTCGTTTTCTGATGCTGGCACTCTGTCGCGGGCCGCGTAAGCCCTAAGGGAACTCTTACGCGGGCCGCCTGAACCTTCAGAACCAGCCAAACAAGTTTTGATTTATTACATTTCAGTCCCTGGTCCTTTGTAACGTGGTTTTAAGTGTTTTTCTTGCACTTTTGGCCCTTTAACCTTATTTATAAGGGCTCCATGACATGTTTAAACATTGATAAGTCCTTGGTTAACTTTGTGATCACCCGAAAAGCCATAATTTTCAACGTTGACGCTTTTAACCCCTCGTATACGAATTTGATCATAACTTTCTCATACGGTAACGAAACTTTATGAAATTTTTATCACACATTCTAGTGAGGATAATTTATCGTTACAAAGCTTCGGGTTTGCTAAAAGGTCACTCAGAGGTATACTTTAAACATGTTGACACATTTAACCCCTGTAGTTTGTAATCTCTCACTTTCTTTCATATTCGGCTTCGTATGATCCATGATTCATTCGTTTGAAGGTATAAACATCTTGTAGGGCTTATTAAAAGCATATTTATCCATTGTTGGCATTTTGAACCCTTATATTCACATACTTTCTTTGTTTGTCAACTTTAGTCCCTCTAAAGTAATCTTTTACACGTCTAAAGTCCGTGACACGTGTCAATATAATATTGGATATGAATTTTCGAGGTGTTACAACCGTGGAGACATGAATGGTGAAAATCTTTTATTTTATATAGACAGTAAAATAATGCCAAGACACCACGGACAAACGATAAGAAGAATCACCTTCAACATAAGAAACTAGTTATTAAAGTCATTAATACATAACCAAATAAAAAGTGCGAAAAGATTAAATATAAAAAGTATTACACTAGACACTTGTCTTCACCAAGTGATGTAAGAGACTTAGGCAAACATGGCCTTTGATTGTCAAGAACTCTTACGATCAATCTTGGATCCCGAGACGACTCACACACTCTATGATGGATGATGGTGGTAGATGATGGTTTGTGATGGTGATGGGTGGTGGGTGAAGTGTGAGAGCGGTGGTGTGCCAAGGGATGGTTTGCAAATGAGCCAAGCACCCCTATTTATAGCCTGAACAGCAGCTCGGGCACGGCCCCGTGTCCATTGGGCACGGCCCCGTGTCCACCTTCCTTCTCTTTCTTCATTAATTGCAGTTTGTCTGCATTAGTTGACCACGCCCCCGTGTCCGCTGGGCACGACCCCGTGTGCAGAAGCGTATCTGTACTATCAAGATTTCCCCAGATTCTGCGAATCTTAGAGTTGACCACGGCCCCGTGTCCGCTGGGCACGCCCCCGTCGTGGGTCATAGAAGCTTCTACAGCTTTGTCTTTTCTGCAAACACTTGGACACGCTCCCGTGCTCACGGAGCACATGGCGTGTTCAGCCTTCTGTTCACTTGTTTTTTTGCTTGGGAAGATGTTGTCGGGGGGTCGGGCATGCCACGTTTATCCCTTTTCTTGTATTTATGCTAGATTTAGCTGCCTTTTTGCTTCTTTTGTTCATTTGAGCTCAATTAATCCTGAAAATACAAAAGGAAGACAAAAACATACTTTTTCCAACATTAGTACTAAAAAAGGATTAGTTTTATGACACATTTTATGTAATTTATATGTTGCATTTTGCATACATCACTTATATTCAAACTTGTATGCTCGCCAGTACTTTTTGTACTGATCCATTCTTTTATTACATGTTCCAGGATTTGATGATGCAAGGAATCTAGTAGGATTGCCTAGAAACAAATTTAAATTTTTATACTTGTGGCATTGTAATTTACTTTCAAACCTATTGTATTTGGTTTCCAATCTTGTAATAAACCATTATCATGAAATGAAATTTATTTACTTGAATACTTGTTGTATATTATTTATATCAAACTTGTGGTATTTGCAGTTCAAGCAATGTAAAATGTAATCATTAAATACTTGACACAAATAGCGTTATGAAGTATCTTGCAATCTAGTTTTCGTCTCACTCCGATGTTTCCGCCATCGGTTGGGGTGTGACATGATCGGTTTCCAAAGTTGTATTACACATTGTTTCTTAATAGAAATCGGTTGTAGATTGTTTTCACCACCAAGGTTTTTATGCCGGCGATCTACTAGTGATCAAGGGCTTTTCCTCGTACAAATCCTTGTTTTACATTTACATTTCAAGTCTTGCAATCATCGTCTTCAAATAAGCAATCTACCTCACAATACATATTTGGTTACATTATATTTAAATTGATTTTTAACCAAAACAAGTACCATACCAATTGACAAATCGAACCAGTACTGACTAAACTCTCATCACAACGTGCGAGCATTTCTACTAGTTGTGATACAATAGATGATTTGACAATTTTATAAGGATCTCCTTTGCTCTATTTCTAACTCCTAATATATATATACATGCTATATATATATGCTGGCATTTATAATATAAACGGCCTGACTAATTGATATGAGTAAAACTAGTATTTATAATAAAAGGGGCCTAACTAATTTGAATTTTAAATTGGATAAATGTGTAATTAAAGTTTGAAATAACACTAAATGATATGAGCTAAACTTTTTTCTAATCTAATCTAATTCTAATAAAGAATTCCAACTAAAGTCACATGACATTTTCTTCTTCAAAATTACAACTAACGCCACATGGTATTTTCTTTTTCAATTCTTTAATAATAATATTTAATTAATATAATTTTAATTTATAATTATTAATAATATTATGTTATTAATATAAATATTAATTAAAATCCAAGATTGACGATTAAAAAAATACTTAAATTTTAATGAAAAGAGTAAACTTTTTAACGACAATTATCCATAATTTTAAAACCTATGATTTTAGTACTTTTAAAAATAATGCTTAAGTTTTTTTCATATGATCTATAATTTTCATATTCTATGTATTAATTATGGTTTCCGATTTATTCTTATATTTCACAATAATTTCTGGTTAAGATGAATATTATGAACTACTCAGGTCAATCACATGTTTGTAATAGGATTTTTGTTTCTTTTTTAATCAGAATTGTATGAATCTTATTTATCCTTTTTTCAGGTTGTAACGGGTTTATGTTAAAACGGGTGATTTTTTTACGGGACAATGGTTTGAGTCATGTTAAGCCAACATTTAAACACCTTTTGTACATTATATATATATATATATATATATATATATATTATATATAGGGGAAGGCCAAATAAAAACCACTAGTTATTGCAAAAACTCGAAAACTAATTAAAAAAGCCAAAAAAAAACATACCAATTTTTTTTTTTTTTTTTTTTTGCATACCAATTTTCACAATTTTTTATATATAAAAAAAATTTCCAAAAAAAAAAAAAATTTTTGTAGTGCACATGTGTAATACTACACATGTGTACTACAAAAAAAAATTAAATAATTTTATTTATATATAAAAAATAGCAATGTTTAATAAAAAGAATTGTAAAAAAAAAATTTGGTGTGTTTTTTAGGTTTTTTTAAGTTAGTTTTCGAGTTTTCACAATAAAAGTGGTTTTCATTTGAACCCTCCCCTATATATATATATATATATATATATAAAGTATATCGTACATTACGGCTTAACGTACTTCACGTACAACAACGTGCGTGATTTGTTCTATAACATGTGTGATTAATGTTTTCGGTATGCGTGATTACTGTGTTTCAACATGCGTGATTTTGGATTTTTGAGTTATAACGTGCGTGATTTTAAAATGAACGTGCGTAATTACCTATCGTACGTGATGTACGTTAAGCCGTAATGTACGTTAACCTTCCTCTATACACACACACACACACATTTTGTAAAGTTTGATGTATTGTTTATAAGTAGCGAAAACATATTATCAGAAGTAAAAGTATGATATAAGATTTCTTTTTAATAAATCGATTAAGAACATTTTAAGTATTCAAATACTTTTGACACATTTGGCCATTTCATTTCTTTGCTTGTTTAAAAATGAAACATGTTATCCAGTTGAATCTTTCCGATAAAACACGACTCTAATGGATTGTTTCCACCATTATATGTAAAATTGGAATTTTAGTCATATGATATATTCAGAGATTTATAAATTATATATACATACACAACCCGTGTAATATGCGGGTCTATAACCTACTTTATAATATAAAGGGTTTAACTAATTTTATTTTTTTAAAATTTGGTAAATGTGTAATTAAGGTTTGAAATAGGGGATATATGTAATGATCCTTTTCATTATCTATATATTAAAATTATCTATATATTAAAATTAGAAAGAAATGAACAGTAACATTACTTATATATTACTTATATATTACACATAAAAAGGAACGAATAGTAACATCACTAAATGATGAGTAAATGGTATCAAATTTACCAAACCGGGTGTATTTTTGGTACCGGTCCGGTACCAGTGTTTACCGGTTTACCCTCAAATACCGGTGTCGTACCAGTACTGACCGGCACCGAACCGTACCGTAGCCGGTATATTCGGTACCTATACCAACTTTTGGGGATTTTGATAACGGTATTTTCGATACCGGTTGGTACCGAGCTCATCAAATCCTGTAGCAATGCAAGTAATTGCACCGTTTAGATTACTTTTCATACACACAGTAAGTGAAATGTATTTCGTTTGAATGAGTTTTTATATACACAACTTATTTTGCTTTTTTTTTTTTTTTTGTTTGTCTTTTTCTGTAATTAATGAATTGTAACATGCAAAATTTACTTGGATATTTAGATTATTGATGAGCAAATCGTATCAAATCCTGTAATCAAACCGGTATCGTATCGGTACCAAATTTACTATATCAAATCATTTTTTGTACCAATTTGGTACCCGCCTTTTGGCGTTTTCAGAATCGTTACTTTCGGTTCGACACCGATCTAGCACCATACCTGTATTTATTGATTTTTACCTTCAAATACCATACCGTACTGTACCGAATATTTTCGTGTGTGTCCTTTTATTATTTTTTAGGTTATTTAAAGTCGTTTTTTTTAGGACAGAGTGACTATCCTTACCACGTTATTTTTATTTATGTTTTGATATTCGGTATCTGCTTGCCGTTGCTGACACGCGTTTTGCAGTCATTGGCTCCCCGACGCAACGCGCGGCCGGAAAATCACCTAGTTTTAATCAAAGAGAACTTCTTAACCTTTTCCTGACATTCAATTCATTACGTTTCCCAAACGACGAACACCGTTCATTTATTTTAGGAATGAAGTACACAAAATTATTGGCTCCTTTATTCTTCACCACAAATTATTGGCAAACCAATTCTTCTTCCTCTTCTGTGTTTTTTTCTACAACTGGTATTTTTAGTTTTTTTCCTGTTTACTTTGTTATGTATACTTCAAGTTTTTCTGTTCTGGAAGAGTTGAATACATGTTATTTTGACCGGTATTATTGCTCCATCATGATATACATATTATTCTATACTCTGTAGCATTGTCAAACATATAAAAATATAGGGGAAAAAGAATTTTATTTCAAATAAAATTATTATACTACTTAGTGTTACCAATTAACATATTATTAGACATATTAGACAGAAAATATACTAATATAGTAATTGTCTATTTATGCTTTTATAATTACATAAATTTTGGTGTTGTTTGCAATAATAAGTTCTGAATTATTGATAAAAATTTAGAAGATATAGAGAAAGCTTTTGTTGGACATGAAGATGAGTTTTTGGCAGAAATAGGTGGCTTGAGATCGTATAGAGTGGTATTAGGTGTATTTCAAAATTATGACTGAAACTAGGTACTTTGCTCATTTGATCAGCGAACTTCATTTGAAATTCTGCAAAAAGCTGCAACATATGACAACTACCTGCACAACCTTCATAAGTTCGCTGATTTGGTCCACCAACTTTTAAACCTCGCTGATTTCATGAACAAACTACTCAAAGATCGCTGATTTCATGTACAAACTTCAAAAAGCTTCATAAGTTCGCTGATTTCATGAACAATCTTAAAAGAACTTCGCCGATTTGAACCACATATTACTAGAGGTTCGCTTATTTGATGAACAATTTTCAAAAGCTTCGCTGATTTGAACCACAAATTTCTAGAGGTTCGCTGATTTCCTGCACAAGCTTCACAAGCTTCGCTGATTTCCTGCACAAGCTTCGCTGATTTCATGAACAATTTTCTAGAGGTTCGCTGATTTCATGAACAATTTTCACAAGGTTCGCTGATTTCCTGCACAAGCTTCACAAGCTTCGCTGATTTCAAGAGCATAGTTATAAAAGCTTTGCTGAATTTTTTTTGAAGGTGTAGCAGGTGTGCATGTGATGATTTTCAGGTTTTTGTTTTCTTCCATCACTCTCACATGGCATTGGTAACTTAAAATAAAATATAGAGGTTCACATGGGATGCTTTTCTGAATAGGTCATTTGTGAATTGTTGGTTGAAGCCATAAAATAACAACCTACTTTCACAGTTTCACTTTTGTCCCAACATGGTTGCACCGCTAGTTCACATTGAATTACAAAGTTTCAAATAGTGAACATTTAGAGTAGTCTTTTCAATTCACAATTGAGTGTTGCAGTCTTATTTTAACCTTAGCTTCTGATACGCATAGGGAACTAGTAGCCTAAACAGGGCCATCTGATCACCCCTAAAATTTAGAATAGTAGGTTTCAGAATCTGGTGGCTTATCAAGAGACCTTTGTTGCTACAAATACGTACCTACAATGGAGTTTATTGATACAAAGTTAAAAACCAAAGCTAAGAAACTTTCACACAAACCTAGTTTAAGCACGCACAAGAATATCTCAAAGTTAAAAATGAGTTATCAGTTGAATCCTGGTCCTCTCAATAACGAGGTTTTGTTTTTACACAAAAAACACCGTGCGTTAGAGGTTTATAATAACCCGGAAAAATTCGGATCATCCATAAACATCAAGCGTTCTGATCGTTCGTTTTGGAAGTTGGTGAAGCAAAAGCCTATTGGACCACGTGTGGAAGGTTATATACGTGAAGCAGCGTTTGGTGGGTTGCTTGATAGTGGGTACCGTTATATAGACCACGCTTTAATAACGGCGTTGGTTGAGCGGTGGAGGCCTGAAACCCACACGTTTCATCTTCCAGTGGGGGAAACAACTGTCACATTACAGGACGTTAACGTCTTGTGGGGCCTGCCAATTGAGGGGGTGCCGGTATGTGGGGCAGATAACGCCCTCACATTTTCTGAGGCTGCGGAGAAGTGTGAACGCCTGCTTGGGTTCACTCCAACGAATAATCAACTCAGCGGTAAACGAATTAGTTCTGTCCGTATTATCGCTGAGTTAGATTCTACTTTTTCTGAAGTTGAGGCTACGGACGATCAGTGCATTATACGTGCACGTTTAATAATATTTTATCTAATAGGTTGTACAGTTTTTCCAGATAATTCGAACAACTGGATTAATCTTCATTTTTTACAATACTTAGAGGATTTAAGTTCGTGTGTTAATATTAGTTGGGGCAGTGCTGTCTTAAGCTGTCTCTACAGAAACCTGTGTAACGCTACAGCACCCGATGCCGTAAACGTTAGCGGACCAATGTCAATTCTGCAAGTCTGGGCCTGGGAGAGGATCCGTTGTGTTGCACCGGAGCCCTACCACCGGTTTAATTACGACGCGCCTTTAGCTGCTCGGTATGTTGTAAGCTGATTAAGTATAAAATTGTTTATGAATAAATTATAGAAACTTAAATATATAATATTAATTTTTGGCACTTATTATTTTTTTTTAGCTGGAAGGGAAACCTTAATCATGTTGACGGCCCCACACACTGTCTTAGAGCTTATCGATCTCAACTTCAGTCGGTTCGCGAGGAGATGGTACCCTAGTTATAGGAAAATACACATAATTTTATGTAGTTGTTTCTAAACTATTCAATTTTTAAATGCAGTTTATTTGGACACCGTACGATGATGTTCTCGGTAGACTCCCAGAAATTTGCACTAGTGGGAGTTCTAGTTGGAGGAGCATATGCCCATTGATTTACTGGGAAAATGTCGAGCATCATTACCCGCAACGGGTTATGCGGCAGTTTGGCATGGTTCAACATATACCTCCCAGTATACCATTAACCGTTGAAGAGCTTGCCAGACTGCATAAAACGACCCGGATTGGGAAAACTGGTTGGGACTGGACCATTCGACACGATGTTTATCTTTATGCTTGGTACCATCGTCATGACTCTGTTGTCCATGGAGAAACAATCACCTCTTATCCGGTTGCAGATGATTATATGTCTTGGTTCATGAACCATACAGTGCTCTATTTGACAAATCCAAGGTCTTCGGAAGTTCCAATGCGTGGTTTCCAAGTGTGTGCCATCCACGGAGATTACAGGCTGGCAGAGACGGAATGCACTAATAGAGGGACCGAAGGCCCAAAAAACATATTTGAATGTTGGATGTCCTGGAGCCGAATGTGGGTGATGAAACCAGTTAACCACCGTACCAGGGTTTCGAGACTGAAGCCGTAACACGTACTTCGGGAGCTCCGCAAAGTTGCTGTCCCAAGTTCCATATATCCTCTCAATTGCCTTTCTTCTACCCCGCCACACCTTTGTATACGTAACATCGACGGACATGGTTTGCTTTATGAACGTCCTTATGTGTTTTACCTTAAACGCGATGTCTTTACGAATTTGTGGAAGGATGTTTTGCACCGATATCCTTAGATCTAAGGCATCTGTTGTTGTTGCGCACCACAGTTGAATAACAAGTGTGGGCAGGTGCCCAGTTGGTAATCTGCCACAGGTGTTGGAGTTTTTGTTTTGATGCGGTTGCACGCCATTCGCAAACAAGAGCACCAGGGAAAGGGTTTTTATGATGTTTGTTTCTCGTGTAGCATTTAACTTTGTATAAATTTGGTTTGCTATCCACCACAAATATTTCCCTTCCTCGGCAAATGTTCCACTCTCGAACAGCAAGGTCCACATCCTGTTTGGACTTGAAAAACATCCCCAGGCGAATTTGTTTTGATTTTGGATTCCATATGTCCATTGGGTTATCTTCATAATCCGGACACATGTAATCCCTAAGCTCCTCATCCTCTTGGGGGTCGTCATGTGGACCTGCAACGACAGGCCTAGAATGCGTTGGCTGAGACAAGGTCAACGCAGTTTGATCGTTGACTGCGGCCTCATCGTCAGAAGAGGCTTCATCTGATGGGGGGGCCTCCTCACTTTCTGAACTGTCTTCTGTGCTGTAAACTTCTGACTCATCAAAGCCGTCGTTTTTGTCGTCACCAACGACAAATTGAGAAGCGGGACCGACTAGGTTTTCAACAGACGGCATGAGGTGGTGTTCTTGAGTTGTTTGCCCATCTCCTTCACCATCATCATCGGATAACTGGTGGTCAACAACATTACGTTGTGTTATGTCATGGAGAAGGTTTGTAAAACTCATATGACGGAGGGGATTAACTGCCTCCCATTGAACGTAGATCTCGGCAATGAAGTTGCCTTCAAACACTCCGGCTAAGTAGTGCAACATTTCAACGCCATCTTCTTTGAAATTTTTTGTTGTCTGAGATGTCCCTTGATATGTGTACCCTAATAACATCGAAACCACAACGGATTCTTTCTGTAGTCGAACATGATTACAGATTGAGTCGACCAATTCATCATAAGACATTTTCTGTCGCATAAGGAATGTGGTTGTTAGCATGGATTGGTCAAATTGAACAACCCCGTTTACAAAAGAAAACACACCACCCCAGTAAAGTCTAACGAGGTATGGCCGAAAAGAATCCATTAACAGACAAAAGGAAATTTGGCGGAAAATTGATAGGATGAAGTGAAAAAAAAAATTTGTTGTGGTTATTAAGGATGAGCTGAAAAAAGAAGGTTGTTTTTGGTACTTCAATCTTGATGTGGGTTGACACCCTAATCCCATGGGTATTTATACTGGTGAGGACCCAGACTTTAGCTGGTATTTCAAAAACATTTAAGTAATTCTAAAATTAATAGTATTATTTGAATTAACGAACGGGGTTTTCTTGTTTATGTCCGTTCTTTAAAAGTTAGTTATATGCTTACAATTTAGTCTAGTTTTATTAATATTTGTTGCTGGGTAATTTAAACATCATATTTTATTATCTTCATTCGAACAGAAGGTGTTTCAATACTTCAAATTTTAATTTATCAATGCCCATGTGAGTGATGGAAGCCAACAAAAAACTGAAAAGCAAAAGCATGTGAGCCTCGACAAAAATCTGAAAAGCAAAAGAATGCTACACCTTCTTCATAAAATAATCAGCAAATAACAACTATGCTTATGAAATGAACGAAGCTTCATAACTTTGCATATGAAATAAGCGAAGCTTGATTAACTTTGCACATCATATTGGCGAGGTTCTTGAAGATTGGCCTTCAATTCAGCGAGCTTCTCCAACTTTGTTCATGAAATCAGCGATCTTTTTGAAGTTTGTTCATGAAATCAGCGATCTTTTCCAACTTTGTTCATGAAATCAGCGATCTTTTTGAAGTTTGTTCATGAAATTAGCGAAGCTTTTTGAAGTTTGTACATGAAATCAGCGATCTTTGAGTAGTTTGTTCATGAAATCAGCGAGGTTTAAAAGTTGGTGGACCAAATCAGCGAACTTATGAAGGTTGTGCAGGTAGCTGTCATATGTTGCAGCTTTTTGCAGAATTTCAAATGAAGTTCGCTGATCAAATGAGCAAAGTACCTAGTTTCAGTCATAATTTTGAAATACACCTAATACCACTCTATATGATCTCAAGCCACCTATTTCTGCCAAAAACTCCATGAAGATGGACTATTTTCCTGCCTTTAAGATATAATCAAAAATCAAATTCAAAACGAATCCATTAAAACATAGTTATCAGAGTACGAATGACACAAATATGATTTGTATTAATTTAAATTTGTACTGAGAACCAGCATCTTTTTGTCCTTTTTGTCTTTGACACTTTTGGCTCCCTAACGCAAGAAGCTATCTAATCCGGACCAGGGTCCAACGGATTATCCATAACAATTACTCAGCCTCAGGGGGCAGTCTTTTGTCTTTTTTAGATTAGGGTTTGCAATTTAGAAATGAGTGGTGGCGCAGCTTGTTGCCGGTTTACCTTCTGTTTTGATGTAACTTGGCAAATATGACGTAACTGAACCAAAAAAAAAAATTGAACAAAAAAAAGGTTCTTTAGCTTCTTTAGTTAAATAAACTTATACACTTTTAATAATTAAAAAAGTACTAGTGTAAATTTAGCGAAAAGCTATAGTTTTTTAACGATTTCCTGATCTGAATCGTAACTCAAAACACGCAAGGCGTGTTGTCTTCAGCAGAGTTCGAATCGTAGATAGACTTCGTTCCCCGAGACTTCAGCACACTGTTACGCTGTTGCATCATATTTATAGGTCTATTGTAGGTCCTGGAGTGTAACCTGTGATTCGGGTTGGATTCAAAGAATAAAAGCACGAACCTTAATTCCCAAAAGTTAACTCTTTGTGTTTAATTTAAAGATTAAACCGTGTTAAAAGAATTTCGGGTTTTGATAATTTTTTAGGAAATTAGATGCTTGAATTTGTTAAATTATATAAATATTGTTAACGAACGATGATGAATAGTAACTTTATCTTTACAATAATATATAGTTTTTTGTTTTGTTTTTCTTTTATTTAATATACTATAATAGTTTATTATTATATTTACTTTTAATAACATATTTTTAATTTTTTCTCTTTTTTTAACATATATTTCCTATACCATTTTTCTAATAGTTTTTTTTTCTTTTTTTAGAACATATATTAATTTATCAATTAATTTGATACTTCTTTAATAATTTACAATTATAACTTTATTCTAAAAACTTAAGTACATTGTTGTGCTTGATTTTTTCCCCGGCATTCTGTTATAAGTTTTGTTAAAAACGAAGTTGTACTCTAAATAAAGTATTTATTTGGTATCATAAAACGATACGATGATAAACTAAACCATTCTAATGGTTTGACTTTCTAAACAACATGCTTTATTTTCAAATCATGTTTGTTTTACATTATCATTTGCTCGGTTTCGCCGCAACGCGCGACGTCAAAAGAAACTAGTTACAATGAATATAGAGTTTTATTTTAGAGTAAACTGTCATTTTGGTCCCCGAGGTTTGGACACTTTTGCCATTTTAGTCCAAAACTTAAACCTTTTAATTATGGGTCCCAATGGTTTCACTGTTATTGTTATTTTGGTCCAAAAATTAAATAACCTGATATATGGCTAATAAAATCTGGTTATTTTGTCTTTTTCGTCAGGAATAAAATGATCAATCTGAATTTGAGTAAACTGCAATTTTACCCCTCGGGGTTTAAGCCAATTGACACTCTGACCCCTTCCCTGTAAATAATTGCAATTTACCCCCAACGTTGTTGTTATGTCGCATAATTACCCCCTGTCATCAAATAAGTTAATAGATCTGTTAACTGGGATGTGAAATGACTATCTTACCATTTCATATTACCCCTTATGGTTTGTTCTACTCTGTAATATTACCCCCTGGTGTAAAATTACTAAATTGTCCTTTCTTATTACCCCCTGTGATTTGTTTTACTCTGCAATATTACCCCCCGGTGTTAAATAGTTATTGCAAACCTTACCCCCTGCAGAAAAAAAACCTTTCCCGCCTAAACCACCATCAACCGCCATCACCCACCTCCACCTCCACCACCATCAGCCGCCACCACCCACCTCCACCTCCATCGCCGCTACCCACCTCCACCTCATCTCCTCCACCACCCACCTCAACCACCAATTCACACAAAGTTAACTTGGAATATAAGATTATACATGGTATTGCCAATGGTTGTATCTTCATAAGAATTGTCGAAGGCGAATCATTCACAGGGATATCAAGGCTGATAACATTCTTCTTATGCAGGATTTTGAGCCACAGGTACCATTTTGCTTTTATTTACATCATAAGATGTTACCTGTATTCAAAGGTTTGAGGTATAATTGTAACTTTTTTGTATGCAAATTGAAGACGTTAATTATTCCGAGGAAGTTTTTAAAAAATGTGTTTGCACCCAACCAACTAGTTTTGTGTTGCACTACAATGACTGTTACAACCCAAGCCCATTATAACCTCAACCACTCTGCATAGTACCACTTTATTGATGATGACATTAGCCATTTTCATATTCAGTTGATGTTATTCACATTCAGTGACTATTAAATTTCAGATTTGTGACTTTGGCCTTGCAACATGGCTACCAAAAGAGTGGACTCACCATAACGTATCAAAATTTGAAGGCACATTTGGGTATGTAAAACCAAAGGTGCATTATTTATGAAGTCGGCTTTGAGGAGCATGTATTATATATTTTGTTGTAAGTTAGATAAACATTTTGTCTTTGAACAGATAGCTTATGTTATAATGTTTCCTCTTCATGTTGATCACAGCTATTTTGCTCCAGAGTACTTCATGCACGACATTGTGGATGAGAAGATCTGTGACAACCCGTGTGTCCGAGGTTAGTTACGTTCTCATTCTTCGCAATTTTCATTACATTTCACTACTTGTTACCGTTCTACATCATGTTAAATCTAATTTAACATGTCTACACGAACTTATAAATCTAGACTAACGAGATTAGTGTTATATATATATATATATATATATATATATATATGTATATATATATATATATATATGTTACTTGTGTGCACGAAACAAATAACCCGGTTAACGTGCCCCGACTAGGTTATTTCTTTATCATGAATAATAACAATAATAACTTCTTGAGCAACTTGGATACATATGAATAGTTGAAGGGTGTATATGAAAGTTTAGGATTTGAAATACTATATTAAAATTCTAACCCCCACACGTCGTCTCCCTCACATCGATCTCGATCAAACCCTAGCGTACAATCTGCCGAACACCACTTGCTCTTTCACCCGACGCAACCCTCTTTGACGACGCAACACCCACCGTAGATCATCTCCACAGTCGGTACGTTCCGATTATTCTATAGTTAATGATTAAGAGCTTGTTGTCGCGGTTTCGTTTCGATATAGACTTCTCGTTGATTGTTCTTAGTGGTGCTCGAACTGGTTGTTTGAATGTTTGTAATTAAGAGACTATGATTAGGATCTTAGGCTGTTGCAAGTTCTTATATATATATAGGGCTCGATATCAGTAGGGATGTTTGAGTTATGGCATGGCTGTACATAAAGGATTTTGATAACTTTTGCATGATGAAAGGTGTTCATTGAATATGAGATGCATATTTTTTGTTAGCCGATTGATTAGAGTAAGTAGGGTTTCAGTGGGTCATCAATGGTGTCCTTGAGTGCTCATAGTAGAAAAATCAATAATATTAGTCGATTAATTACCTCCCACCACCATCAAATAAAGTCAATTCCCACTTGTTAAAAAAAAGAAATATAATCTTTTTGTTTGCTTTACACGAAAATTCCAAGTAGGTATGGTGTCATCATAGGCATGTTTCATATCTTAACAGTGGGATCAATTAATAATAATCCATATTATATTTTATAACTTTCATATAGATGAAGCATCCTATTTTACGTTCAAATTTTACATATCTCGATGAAAATGGATTCGTGTGAACTAGCAACTGTATAGGCTCTACCTGTTGATGGGTCGCACACTTCATTTAATATGATGGTTTTAAGTGGGCCGTGTCCTGGTATTTGGGCCGTAGACGAAGTATATTAATCGCACACTTTCATGTTTAGTGATTGTTATACATGGTCATGCAAATAAACTGATAATTAGAAGATTTCAACACCTATTATGTGATGCTAGGATGTATGTCACTGATTGGATTGTATGATTAATTGTTGCAATTTATATGAGGATACTTGTATGTTACCTTTGTCTTATGTGGTACAATTTGCATTAAGTAATTGAGAAACTGATCGTCTTTGGTAACCGCGGTAGGGTTTGGTTGACCAATTTGGAAACGGGTAACATAACACACCGAGCAATCTAAGGTGAGTTCAATTCTCTTGAGCATGCGTCCCGGTGGGTGAGACAATCGATGGGTATTCCTGAGAGGAATAAGTCTTTTGGGTAAAAACAGGGATGGTAGATAATACACTCATTTCCTATCACCTTAAGTCCCATCTTATACCGAATAGTTACCTGAGAGGTAACAGGGTATTAGTTGATAGCGCTATTAGGCTTGGCAACCTCACACCGTACCTGAGAGGACGGGCGTGAACTAATGACCTTAAATCACGACCAATGCTTAGATAGGGGGCATTGGGGACGGGCAAAACAATCTGGAAGCCATCTTGTACGGTACTCGAGTTATTATCAACATTATAATCATTGAACTGAACTTAACACTTGGTAACTAACATTTTCATAAAACAATGAACTCACCAGCGTTGTCTGATACACTTGTTGCATGCTCGCAGATCGTTAGGTACTTTGGACAAGGAACTTGCTATCTGGATGGCTTGAGTGTTCATGGGTCGTACTGCTTGGATATGCATGACTTGCTCACTGATTTCACATACATTTGGTTTTGAAACGTTTAAACAATGATTTACTATTTGCTTCCGCTGAACATGTTAAACTTTGATTACGTTTGTGATTGTTTTTATTATAATGAATGGAAACTTTGTTAAACATCTTAATATTAGTTTAATGTGATTAGTGGCTAGATCCTGGTACGTCACACGCCTAGCGGGGTTTCCGCATGTGGTATTTTGGGGGTGTGACAGTTTGGTATCAGAGCCACTGGTTATAGTGAACTAGGTTTTAAAATGTTTTTATAAAACCAGACTATAACCGAACAGTTCAGAAAATCAACCATGACACTCAGCTCCATATTGTAAGGTTCGTCTCTCGTTTACTTATTACACATTATATTTAGTGAACACTTGAGTATTGATGCGTGGTCGAAAACTGGTGATCGTAATTGCTTAATTTGATGTTTTTACACAAGTTTTAATTTCGAATAGCCTACTTTTGATTAGATGTGTATTTTGCAGGTCTAGCGGAGTTAAAGGAGATTTTCGGGAGCTTTACGGGTCACCGGGATGAAAAACGAGCCAATGGGACGCGAAACGGATCAACCGGAGCTACGATTGGAGAAAAACGGAAAGCTGGAAAACCAAGCACCGTCGCCGACGCCCTATGGATGTTGCCGTCGCAAAGATTATATGTGGACAGGGGAATTAACCGTCAGGGGAATCTTGTTGAAACACGCACCGTCGCCGACGCCTGAAATGGCCGTCGACGACGCCCTTTGTAACAGCAAATCGCGAAATTTTGGTAATTAGTGCTTGGGAATGACTTATATCACATCTCGGGTCATTAATTCGGGGGTTACAGATTGTTTTTGATTTTGAATCATACCTTGGAGCCTAAAATCATTATCATCTTGATCATCGATCCACCTACCATCATATCCATCATCCGAATCAACCGAAGAAGAACCCTAATTCATCACTATTCTATTCATCATTCACATCACCATCACCAACCATCCACAAACCCTAACCATTCGTCCATTCATCCATATTCAAGCTTCAAGATAACCCAATTCAAGTCTCAAGCATCCGTTGATCAAGTCTCGTTCACCATGAGTGGCTAACTTCTTGGAGGTTTCACCCCGGTGTAGGTCATTGTAAGTCTAGGGTTTGAACAATGTTTTAGTTTTATTTTGTGACAACTTGAATTGTACTTGAATTGATTGACAATTGTCTTGCATTTGAACTATATTTGTGAATTGTCGAGTGAGTTATGAAATTTGACTTTGCGAAACAAGTTTGTGCAATTATGCCTTATCATTCAAAAGGTTTTACTTGTCCGAAGTAACGAAGTGCATTGTGGTCCGTGATATGCGTTGATAGCAATTGGCACCTAAGCTTTGATGATAGAAATCCGTTAATAACATATTCAAGTAAATCAAATTTAAAACGTGTAAGAACCCTGGGATTGCAATTATCGAACCGGGTGTGAGCCTTGTTTTCTCTATCTTGTTTAAACCATTAATTACATTTTTGCAATTGTTAATCATTAGTGGTTACCAACCAAATTATTTTAGTAATTTTAATTCACATCTTTTCAATTAAACAAAAAGTCACAAAAACAACATAGCAAGCTTCATAATTGTGACACCTTTTGAGAATTCATCCAAATCCATTAGCAAACCACATTCTCTTCGTGGTTCGACCCCTTGCTACCACTAGCTATTTGTTAAGGGTAAATAGGGCTTATAAATATTATCTTTGACCGGAGCGCGACACTCCGATCAAATTTTGGCGCCGTTGCCGGGGAGTGCGTGCGCTTTATGTTTGGATATTGTTTGAATTTGCGTGATTAACTGTTTAATTTGAATAATTTCTTTTCTTGTACTTTGTCTTTTTCTTTGTTATTCGTGGTGTGTTACTTGTGCAGGTTACAGGTAGTGCATGCATACGCGGAACTCCGGGAGAACTTCACCGTTAGTCTACGAACCGGAAATCGAAAGAGTTGCAAGAAGTAATTTAGCAAGCCGGCTGGAAGCAACACTTGCTTCTAACCAAGTCACCCAAACACCACAACTCACACCATCCATTGAAACCGATTCAATGGCAAACCAAAATTCAAACCACAACCTCAACCAAAACCAAAACCAAAACCAAAACCCAAACCAATTCCAATACCGAGGAAACTTCAATCCCGCCCAAAACGTCCAACCTATACCTCAAGAGCAACCGGGTGGTAATAACAACTCTAGACCATTCACACCACCTTTCTGAAATCAAAATCCCAACAACAACCAAAGAACACCCCAACAACAAAACCTTCACCGACAAAATTCCTTACCCATTCACCTTAATGACCGGAATGTCAATTCCGACCGTAGAGGCAATCGAGATCGTGGCAATCCCGCGACTGAAGACCCGTTCTTTAATATAGATGATTTGAGAAACGCTATCCCCGATGATGAGCTGTTTAGTGTTCCCGGTTACCAATCGCCGGAACATGTGAGTGTTCATACGGAATATTCGGATGATGGGGGTAATTATGATGATCGGGTTGATGATGAAGATTGGGGATATGTGAATAGGGGTAATGTCTATAATGCTAGAGGTTTTGAAGATGATGAGTTTGGCTACCAAAACGCCAACTTTGTGGGGAACGATAACTATGGGTATGGGAATGCGAGAAATGACGGTTATGAAAACAACCGTCAACCATGAGACAACAATCAAAGGAACTGGAATGATGGGTTTTATAACAACAATGCTAACCCTAACCGGATTCCTCGTTTCGTGGGAGGAGGAAATCAAAGAGATAATCAAGGTGGAAACCGAAGAGGTGATAGGGGAGGTGATAGAAGGGATAATCGAAGACCGATGGATCAAGAAGTTAACGGTCCACAGCGTCGTCAACAACCTCCACGGGGAGTGAATGACTGTTTTCGACCGGTGGTTACCGATAATGACTCTCCAATAGTTTGTGAAAGAAGGATGTTCGATTGCAAGCCTCACTACATCAACATACTTCCCCATTTCAATGGGAGGTCTAATGATGAACCGTACACTCATTTGGCGGAGTTTTCGTCCATATGTAGCACTATCGGGGGGGGGCATAATTTTGCATTGGAGGAGGTTAAGCTTCGATTATTTCAGTTTTCTCTAAAAGATAAGGCGAAACAATGGTTTCTTACACTTCCGGCGAATAGTATTCGAACATGGGGTGAGATGCAACAAGTTTTTCTTGATGAGTACTACTCGATGGCAAAGACCGATGACGCTAGAGATGAAATAAGGTCTTTCCGCCAACTACCGAGTGAACCGTTGCATGAAGCATTCACAAGGTACAAGGAATATATTCGAAAGTGCCCACACCATTAAATTGAAAAGTGGGAGTTGGTTAAATGGTTTGTGAGAGGATTAGACGATGATCCATGCCTCGAGTCAATGAGCAACGGAACCCTATTGAGCAATCATGAAGATGATGATTGGGAATTTCTCGAGAGGATAAGCAAGCGGTCGAAGGCAAAGGAGTCGGCCGATAGAGCTAAGAAACATCCCTTTTCCGGGTCCCTTCCCGATCTTGACTCTAACTCTAAGGATCGGATTTCTACTCTAGAACGGGAGTTGGCTCGTATGAAGAAGAAAGAGGTGAATGCGATTCAATTCGCGGTGTGTGAAGATTGTGGGGAGATTGGTCATAGGACCGATCAATGTCAAACAGGATCGGGAGAATACACCGAAGAGGTAAACCAAGTGTATGGGGATCGAAAGCAATATGATATGAACTCCAACACTTTCCATCCGGGTTTGAGAAATCACCCTAACTTCCGGTATGGTAATCCTTCGAATCAAATGAACCCGAATTTTCAATCGGGCAATCAAGGTGGTCAAGGTGGTTCTTCCTATAACAATCGTCAAGGTGGTAGCCAAGGGGGGTTACCAAAGGAATTACAATCAAAGAGGTAACCAAGGGTATCAAAACCGTGAAAGCAATTATCAATGTGGTTACAACCAAAGTGGAAATGGGGGTGGTGCTTCAAACTCTCAAGGTGATGATTCATTAAACTCTAAACTTGATGCTATTATAAATGCTATCAACCATTCAAATGAAGAGATAAAGAAAGAGTTTGAGGTGCGAGATAAATCCCATAAGGCGTTGGAGAAGCAAGTGGGCCAACTCGCGGAGGAGATGACTCAAATGAGGGGAAGCATGGGAAAGCTTCCAAGTGACACCACGGTGAACCCTAAGCATCAAGGGTCAAGATCGAAGAACACACGTGAGGTACCAATTAATAAAATAACTTTACGTAGTGGTCGAGTCATAGATAATGGTGTCAAATCACCATCACCCCAGTTTGTTGAAGGGGTGGTGGAAGATGCTAGCGAGGATGAACGTGAGGATGGTCAAACGCGTCAAAACAAAAATGAATTAAAAAATAATAATAACACACCCGTTGTAACCATCCCCGTCCCTAAGACTAAGGAAACGGGTGTGGAGGTTAATACCGCCCTGTACCTCGAAGCATTGAAGGGACCCGTGAAAAAAGGTTGTAAACAAAAGAGGTCCACAACAAGAAGAGTTGTTGGAAATTTTCAAGCAAGTAAAAATTAATTTACCTCTTTTGGATGCAATCAAGCAAGTACCGTCGTATGCTAAGTACTTGAAAGAATTGTGTACCCAGAAACGAACTCATAAATTTCCTAAAAAAATAGATTTAACCGAAAATATGAGTTCGATTCTTTCGGGTGCACTTCCACCTAAGCTCCAAGATCCGGGTGCGCCTATCATTTCAATTCAAGTAGGCGATTTTAAAATCAACCGGGCACTTCTAGATCTTGGTGCTAGCGTGAGCATTCTACCGGGTAGTTTGTATGACCAATACGAGTTTGGTCCACTTCAATCGTCAAACACCACTGTGGTGTTAGCTGATTTAACACCCAAACTACCCCGTGGAATTGTTTCGGATGTGATAGTAAAAATCGAGGCTTTTTACTATCAGGTGGACTTTTTGGTACTTGATTATGTGGCCAAGGACCCAACCAAGCAACCTACGGTGATTTTGGGTCGACCGTTCTTAGCAACCGCAAATTCTCAAATTGATTGCAAAACAGGAACAGCTGACATGACATTTGGAAACCGAAGGTTGAGGTTGGATGTTTTTTCCAGAATGATGAACCCTCCAGTTGATGATGAATGCTATATGGCGGACATTGTTGACACTTGTATACCTCTTTGTGACACAGTCGTGGATGGGGAAAACATAATGGAGGATTGTTATATGTTTGACAGGTCACAGGTGGAGATGAATAAGAGCATAGACGAGGAGGTGAAGATTTTAGAGGTGCTTGTGGTTAAAGAGGGAAAACCGACATGGACGCACCAAGTGGAGAGTTTACCGGAGAGCATTGACACCAAATTGAAGCCGTCATTGGTAGAACCTCCGGATGTCGAATTGAAGGCGTTGCCAAAGCATCTCAAGTATGCTTACGTTGGTGAAGGCAACACACTCTCGGTTATCATTGCATCAAACTTAACCGAGGAGCAAGAGAAGAAGTTGATGGGTGTTTTGGTCACCAATCGGGCGGCAATTGGATGGACCATTGCAGATTTGAAGGGAATTAGTCCCTCGGTAGTGATGCACAAGATCATCACGGAAGATGGCATGAGTCCTTCTCGTGACACACAATGGTGATTAAATCTGAACATGCGAGAAGTGGTTAAGAAGGAGGTATTGAAGTGGCTAGATGCGGGTATCATATACCCTATTTCGGATAGCCAATGGGTAAGCCCGACACAAACAGTTCATAAGAAAGTGGGCATTCAAGTCGTCACAAATGACGCAGGTGAAGAGGTCGCCACTCGGCCGGTAACCGGGTGGCGTATTTGTATTGACTATAGGAAGTTAAATGCTGCAACTTCCAAAGATCATTTCCCTTTGCCATTTATTGACCAAATTGTTGAGAAATTGGCCGGACAAAAATTTTATTGTTTTTTGGATGGTTATTCAGGATACAATCAAATTGCTATACATCCGGAAGACCAAGCAAAGACTACCTTTACTTGTCGATACGGTACCTTCTCATTTAGGCGAATGCCCTTTGGACTTTGTAATGCCCCCGCCACTTTCCAAAGGTGTATGATGAGTATCTTTTCAGATATGGTGGGGGAGTCTTTGAAAATCTTCATGGATGATTTCTCAATATTTGGGTCATCATTTGATACATGCCTTGACCAACTCGAAAAAGTTTTAAAAAGGTGTGTCGAGAAAAATTTAGTTTTGAGTTGGGAAAAGAGCCATTTTATGGTTCAAGAAGGGATTGTGTTGGGGCATGTCGTCTCGAGTCGCGGGATCGAGGTGGATAGAGCAAAAGTGCAAGTCATATCCACTTTGCCTTATCCCACAAGTGTTAAGGGTATTAGGTCGTTCTTGGGACATGCGGGGTTTTATAGGCGGTTTATAAAAATCTTTAGTGATATAACAAAACCTCTATGTAATTTATTATTAAAAGATAAACCGTTTGATTTTGATAAAAATTGCCAAAACGCTTTTAACATTTTGAAGCAAAAGTTGGTTGAGGCCCCAATCTTGCAGTCACCAAACTGGTCTTTACCATTCGAAATCATGTGTGATGCAAGTGATTATGCAGTGGGGGCCGTATTGGGTCAACGGGTGGACAAGAAACCGGTTGCCATTTACTACGCAAGTAAGACTCTCTCGGATGCACAATTAAATTATACAACTACCGAGAAAGAGCTACTTGCGGTGGTATATGCGTTGGATAAATTTCGTGCTTATATATGGGGTACTAAGGTTATTGTATATTCTGACCATTCTGCAGTCAGGTATCTCATGGACAAGAAGGATGCAAAGCCGAGATTAATCCGATGGGTTCTCTTGCTACAAGAATTTGATTTGGAAATTAGGGACAAGAAAGGGAGTGAGAATGTGGTTGCGGACCACTTGTCTCGATTGGTTGTGGAGGAGGATTCTTCCCGTGAAGAGATTAACGAGAACTTCCCAGATGAGCAAACTATAAAAGTTTCAATATTACCATGGTATGCTAATATTGTTAATTATTTGGTCACAGGTGACTTGCCAGCTCATTGGCATAGAAGGAAGAGGATGCACTTCCTTTCTCAAATCAAGTACTACACGTTGGAAGAACCGGACTTATTCAAGATATGTCTGGATCAAGTCGTTCGAAGATGCATACCCGACGAGGAGATTCCTAGCATCTTGATGTACTTGCATTCATTTGCTTGTGAGGGCCATTTCAGTGGTCACAAAACCGGGCACAAAGTGCTCAATAGCGGTCTTTATTGGCCGACTATTTTCAAGTATGCTTTTAATTTCGCTAAAAATTGTGTTGAGTGTCAAAAGTTAGGGGGTATTTCTAAAAGGGATGAAATGCCCATGCAACCGATCCTTATTGTAGATATTTTTGATATGTGGGGGATCGATTTCATGGGCCCATTCCCTAATTTGCATAGCAACTTATATATCTTGGTGGCGGTCGATTATGTATCTAAGTGGGTTGAAGCGATTGCCACCAAGATGAATGACCATACCGTTGTTTGCAACTTTGTACAAACAAACATAATTTCTAGATTTGGGATTCCCCGAGTGATCATTAGTGATGGGGGATCTCATTTTAAGAATTTTAACTTCGGCAAACTCTTGAAACGGTATGGCGTTGACCGTCGGATTGCTACCCCCTACCACCCATAAACAAGCGGTCAAGTGAAAGTTTCTAATAGGCAAATAAAAGAAATTTTGCAAAAGACCGTTCGACCAGACCGAAAGGAATGGTCAACGAAGTTGAATGATGCTTTATGGGCTTATAGAACGGCTCATAAAACACCTATTGGAACTACACCTTATCGCTTAGTTTATGGGCGAAATTGTCATTTACCGGTTGAACTGGTGCATCGTGCTTGGTGGGCTATAAAAGAGGTTAACATGAAATATGACGATGCAGGAAAGGAGCGAAAATTAAAGCTTTGCGAGTTGGAGGAGCTTCGGGAAGAAGCGTATGAGTGTGCTTCGAAATATATGGATGACATGAAGAAGGCACATGATGCGAAATTGAAGCCGAAAGAGTTCGAGGTGGGTCAAAAGGTTTGGATTTACAATTCACGGCTTAAATATTTTCCCGGTAAGCTCAAGAGCAAATGGATGGGCCCATACGTGATTACACAGGTCGGGAAACTTGGAGATGTTACAATCAAGGACCCGAAGGATGGGTCGAAGCAAACGGTTAATGGGCATTGCCTTAAACCATTCCTTGACGGTAACAATGATAAAAAGGATGAGAATGTGGAGTTGGTGAACTTCGTGGTAAGTGTGCCAACTTATGATGTCAACTGAAAGGACCGGTAATGAGTTTTGTAAAGTTATGTACAATTTATTCAATTGTGTGAGTGTTTTTGTGTTAATCGTTCTCGTTTTGTACTAACTCTCTTGATTGTGTGAAGTCCGGATATCATGAATGGGTCTTGAAGACAAAAGGTATGTTTTTAGACTTATTTGTGTGTATTAGGGACAATACACGATTTTTTTGGGGGGTGGTAGGACCGTAAACGGTTTTGTATTTCTAAATTTTAACTTATAAAAATTTACAAAAAGATTTTTAATAATTTTTAGGAATTTTAAATGTATATAGTCCTTTTATAAAACCTTCATAATTTTCTCCATATTTTCCATAAAAAAAAATGCAAAATATAAAAAGTGACTTTCTGCATACCGTCGGCAACGGTGGTCATGCCCGTCGCCTACGGTCCTCCAAAACATCCGTCGCCCAAAATTGTCCGTAGACAGTGGAATAACCCGTCGCCCAAAAAGGGCCATTTCGTGCAGCGTCGCTAACGGACCTTACTACCGTCGACGACGGTCCCCGAAAAATGTTTCGACGCAGGTTTTTAGTAAAGGCTTAGGTTCGAACTCAAAACCCTTTAGACCCGTCAAACACAAACAAGAACGTGTTTTTGACCACATATATGAACCGAAAACCCCTTCATACACCCCAAACATCCAGAAACATCATCAAATCAGTTAACTCCCACGTTCTCTCTCTATCATCTTCATCATCCTCAACCTTCCACCAAGAGCCCTAATCTTCAACCTTCCATAACTCCTTCAATTCTCAACCAAATCCAGTGATTCTTGAGCCTATTTCGTGTATTTTTTCGAGAGGAACGAAACCCCTATCATGGTTTTCATCAATTCTTGCTCGTTTGCAAGATTTCTGAAGTAAAAAAATTTGGGTTTTTGAAGGGTGTTTATCAAGTTTCTTGCTTTGCATCTTTTCTTAGTTTTTCTTGTTCATCCACGCTAAAGGTATGGAATTTCATTAAATTTATGCATAATTATCATATGAATTGTTGATTTCTTCCGAAAATTTTAAGCTTCTTGTTTAAGAGTAGGTTGTTTATCATAATGTATGATGTTTTAGCATAAATTTAAGGATGATTATTTGATTTGGGTGGGATTTGAACATGCTCTAGTCTCAGTGATGTGATTACACTAGTTAGTTGCATGATTGAGCATAGTTGTGATGTTGAATATTGTTGAAACCATGAAACTTCGAGAAATTTTGTGAATAAACATGTTAAAATGATATGTAGATGATAAAATGTTCGACTTTAGAAGTTTAAAAAAGCGATTTTACATCTAGTTATTGATTGAAATTCAACATCATAGATTATGTTCAAAGTTTGTGATTGTTTGAAGATTTGGGTGTGCTAATTGTTCTTTTGTCTTTTGATTGTAGCTATGTTCGGAGAAGAAAGAGATAAAAAACTTCCGGACAAGGTTCATCTTCTGGAGCCGGTTCAGGCTCGGGACATTATCAAAGACGATGGGAACAGTTAAGCAATGTAGAAGAAGGAGATGGGCAACTATATCGACAGGATTGGGATTGGGAAGAGTGCAAGAATAGTCGGTCGGCCTCAGCATGGAAAGACGAAAAGCAGAAGGCTCTTTCCCGGTACAAAAACAAAAGGTTAGAGGCAAAGATGTGGAAGATGAAAATGGTCACGAGTGTTTCAAAGGTTGTACCCGATAGAGAAGTATGTGAACGTGCAATGAATGTCGAGGAATTCAGCACAATTGGCATAACTCAAAGGTTTGAGAAGCTCAGGTGGGAACGAGTAATAGATTGGTGTGAGGATATCACCACACGAGTCTATTTGGCTGCGGTTTGTGAATGGTTGTCAACTTTAAGGTTTGAAAATTCTGATGGGCCAGCTCCTACATGGCAGTTAATTGGCAACATTGGCAAGAATCAAATGATTATGTCGTTCGAGCATATGAATGCCATCGCTAGATTTGATTCATTAGGGGTCGAAGCATATGATTATTATGACTATGATCATTTTTTGGATAACAAAACAAACACTGCTGACCCGGATCAAATGTTAGCTTCTGTGTTGCCAGGTTCTGGGGGGTGCGGGGGAATCTAGGAACGATTCGTCCTTGGAGGGTAGAATATTACAAGGCATCTCGTTGGAAAATATAATGGTGCGATTCGGAGACCGCGGGACAGTGAATGCACCCGACTGCCGGGTCTTACATTCGTTGTTGTATGGGACACCAAGGCTATCATGGCGTCAAATCGTGATGATAAACACGTGGGACACAAGGGAGTCGTTCAAATGGAAGTTGATCCCCTACGTGCGGCTAATCAGCGCGATGATTTTGCAGCAAAACGCGTTGCCCCAGGAATCGCTGTGGGTTTCTAAACCCTTGATCAGTTTAACCTCGCTTCAATGAAGCGGCATTGGAAGATAACGGTTAAAGTCTTTGGTCATCTTCATACAGTGGGGGATGATCAAGGAAACAGTTATAGGTACACTGATCCGAGCGAGGCTGAAGTGGGTGATGATGATGAAGAGATGGTTGACATGGAAGATGAGACGGAGCCTGCCGGTCCACGAGGACCAAGGCAGAGGTACAAGCGGCAACATCGGGAAATTTCTGCCGATGTAGCAAATTTTGTGAATCAAAGAAAGGGGCCGTCGTACAAGGATTTTAACCGCGGGCAACAAGCGGTTTATGATAATGTGACGGCATATATAGGAGAAGGAAGGGAATATGAGGTGAGAAGGAAAGCATGGGAAGAGATGCATGGGGCACAGATGCAAGAACAGTGGGCCCTCCAAGCAGTCCATCGTGAGAGGATGGAAAACATATGGAAGAACAGCAATTGCAACAAGCACTCCAAAGATCCCAAATGGAACGCTTGTTACAATTGCAGGAGGAAGATATGGCCCGAAGACGGGCATGGAAAGAAAGGGAAGAAAAAGAGCGGCATGAGCGAAACACATTGCAAAACCACCGCTGGAGTGCCTTATACGTCTCCAATGAAATGGCCATAAACAACGCCAAGATCCTCCACGATCAGGAGAGACATCGGAGAGACTATGAGGCAGGCCTTCCCTATGTAGAACACGCGGGGTGGACCGATTACTCCAACCTCCATGTTCCACGAGGCCCATCTGATCCATCCCCTCACTGGCCCGAGGTAGTTGGGTCCATTTTCATCCCGATACCCTACCAGCCGCCACCCCAAGGAGAGCCAGGTCCCCTCGATAACTACAGGGAGATGTTCGAGGCCCTCACTGGCTACTCATACTAGCCAAACCCGCCAGTTGACCCGAACGAGAGATATCAGCGGTGAGGGCAAGGTATGTTTTGTGTTGTTGTTGTATATTTTGATTTTCTTTATTTCTATTTCGTTTTTATTTCTTTTTGCCTAGTTAAATGAACGTCGTGGGTGTGTTCCCTAACCCTCACGAGACCTCTCGTCCTCTCAAGCTATTGGGGGGTTTAAAAGGGCTTGTTGCATAAGCTAAATGCAACCGTGATTTCTACGAAAGTGAGTTAGGATTGTTATTGTTGTAAACTATTTTTTCCACAAAAAAAATCAAGGTAATTTAACGCATGATTTGATAGACTTTCATAAAAAATGGTAGAACTAAGAACCTAACAAATTTCAATGGTTGTGAGAAGCATGCTTCTACACAAGGTTTTAGATTTGTAGGTACACCATGTTCGCGGGACAACCGTTTTTGTGAAGAGAAAAAGAAGACAGGAGCATCTAGCGACAAAAATCAGGTGCATGCGTTTCCTTTTTACCTTGATTCTTAGATTAGTAATAAGTGGATTGTAATTGTATGTTATTTTTCGGGGTGGAATTTTTGGGAAGTTAGCTGTGTCACATCCTTTGTGCATTTTAAAACTCTAGTTCTTACACATTGAGGACAATGTTTACCTCAAGTGTGGGGATGGGGGAGTAGTCAAAGTTTTCGATTTTGACCCGTTCATTTAAATACTACACATTGAGGACAATGTTTACCTCAAGTGTGGGGATGGGGGAAAATTTCAAAAAAATTTCAAAAATGTCTTGTTTCGAAAGCGATCTTAAAGCACAAATAACTAAGTCAACGAAGGATGTCACAACCCATTTGGTCTTTTGTCATGGTCAAGTTCGAATTAATAGCATGATGGGTATTTAGCGGGTGGTTATTTGGGAATAATTCGCCTAAGGTACTAGCATTTTATGCATGTCACATACCACACCCTTTAGATATGTGAGGTTTTGAGCCACTTTTACATCATAAGAATTACATACTTATGTTTCTTTGTTAGAGTGGGCCATTAGTCATGTATTGTAGAACTTGCAACTTTTTATGCGTTTGAGACCATAGATCGAATACAAGCACGAGAATGATTGAGGCATTAGGTAAACCTTTTCCATTTACATCATTTTTATATCCTTACCCAAAAATTTATCCCTTAGTAACCAATTTTGAGCCTAATCCTTTCGTTTGACCACCCTATAGCCCATAACCTTAAACCTTTTTCTTTTAAACCCGTGTGATGGAGATTCGATTATAGGAGCCGAGTTTGTATAGTTGTATTTGATTATTTGTATATATTGAAAAAAAAGAAAAAAAAGAAAAGAAAATGTTGCGAAAAAGAATAGAAAATCATTGAGAAAAGAACAAAAATATAAAGCTAGTAGTTGTCAAAATAAAAGGCTAAAGTTGTTGCCTTGTAGTGATGTTATAGTTTAGTTTTGTTTAGAGTAGTCATTTGTAATAAAAATCGAATTTTCATCACCTTAGCCACTTTAAATATCCTATTTCCTACCCATAGCCTAGCCCCGTTACAACCCTTACAAAGACCTTATGACTTGTGTTTAGTATTCGTGTTCGGTGGTGGAGAATGATTGAGTTGCAAGCCTATGCGGGTACGTGTTCTAATCGGTTTTGAGCGATTATTCTTTGAAGTGCTAATATATTATGAAAATTAGCCAATTTATAAACCGAGTGGAGAGAACATTGTGAGGGACGTGCATGAATTGTTGGTTTCACGGGCGGGTTAATCTTGGATAACGATTTTATATGTGAATGCATTTTACCGTTAAATATGTTGAAAATTATAAAGAGTTTGACCTTTTGTATGACAATTGACCTTAACCTTCGTCTCGGGAATGGGAAGTGTATTCGTTGTTCGACCCATGTGAAAGTGAAAAATAGATTTGCTTGAGGGCAAGCAAAAGACAAGTGTGGGGATGTGATGCGTGGTCGAAAACCGGTGATCGTAATTGCTTAATTTGATGTTTTTACACAAGTTTTAATTTTAAATAGCCTACTTTTGATTAGATGTGTATTTTGCTGGTCTAGCGGAGTTAAAGGAGCTTTTCGGGAGCTTTACGGGTCACCGGGATGAAAAACGAGCCAATGGGACACGAAACTGATCAACCGGAGCTACGATTGGAGAAAAACGGAAAGCTAGAAAACCAAGAACCATCGCCGACGCCCTCCTGGGCCATTGGCGACGCCCTGTGGATGTTGCCGTCACTCAGATTGTCCGTAGACAGGGGAATTAACCGTCAGAGGAATCTTGTTGAAACACGCACCGTCGCCGACGCCTGAAATGGCCGTCGGCGACGCCCTTTGTAGCAGCAAATCACGAAATTTTGGTAATTGGTGCTTGGGAACGACTTATATCACATCTCGAGTCATTAATTCGGGGGTTACAGATGGTTTTTTATTTTGAATCATACCTTGGAGCCTAAAATCATTATCATCTTGATCACCAATCCACCTACCATCATATCCATCATCCGAATCAACCGAAGAAGAACCCTAATTCATCACTATTCCATTCATTATTCACTTCACCATCACCAACCATCCACAAACCCTAACCATTCGTCTATTCATCCATATTCAAGCTTCAAGATGACCCAATTCAAGTCTTAAGCATCTGTTGATCAAGTCTCGTTCACCATGAGTAGCTAACTTCTTGGAGGTTTCACCCCGGTGTAGGTTATTGTAAGTCTAGGGTTTGAACAATGTTTTAATTTGATTTTCTGACAACTTGAATTGTATTTGAATTGATTGACAATTGTCTTGCATTTGAACTATATTTGTGAATTGTCGAGTGAGTTATGAAATTTGACTTTGCGAAACAAGTTTGTGCAATTATGCCTTGTCATTCAAAAGGTTTTACTTGTCCAAAGTAACGAAGTGCATTGTGGTCCGTGATATGCGTTGATAGCAATTGGCACCTAAGCTTTGATGATAGAAATCCGTTAATAACATATTCAAGTAAATCAAATTTAAAACGTGTAAGAACCCTGGGATTGCAATTACCGAACCGGGTGTGAGCCTTGTTTTCTCTATCTTGTTTAAACCTTTAATTACATTTTTGCAATTGTTAATCATTAGTAGTTATCAACCAAATTATTTTAGTAATTTTAATTCACATCTTTTCAATCAAACAAAAATTCACAAAAACAAGATAGAAAGCTTCATAATTGTGACACCTTTTGAGAATTCATCCAAATCCATTCGCAAACCACATTCTCTTCGTGGTTCGACCCCTTGCTACCACTAGCTATTTGTTAAGGGTAAATAGGGCTTATAAATATTATCTTTGACCGGAGCGCGACACTCCGATCAAGTATGGCATTGTATGTGACTTTACACCTAGCACTATAGTATGAGTTCTTGTGTTACTCGCCTACGTTATGTGATTGATAGTGTGACACTTCCCTAAACCTTCCTGATCTATGTTGTGGTGTTTTTGTCTTGCTAACTCGAATTTGAGGAACCTTTTAGCACGAGTTGGGAGGAGCTGAGATAAACATGCAAATCGCATTGTTATTATGGGTGCACACATAATAATAATGTGGGGTGCATGTGAGTCCCAGTAAGGCCTGATGAGTGTGAAAGGAGTTCTATTCCATTTTCTGAAGTAATGATAGAACACAGTAATCTGTGGAAGTCATAGTGATGCTTGACTCCTACTCAAACTCGACTTTTAACCTTTTCCCACATATTTTATATAGAATCATGAGTGGACGAGCTGGCAGACGCGGTGGAGGCCGCGGCAGTGTCCAACTCGAATAAGTCACAGAAGAAGCCAGACAACAGTATCAACCGTAGTTTTAGCCAGTCATCTTCTGTGAATCAGAATCAGAGCAACAATTCGAATCAGGGCTCTTACGCGGGGAAGCAGCCAAAGTGTAACAAGTGCAACTTTCATCATCGTGGGCCGTCCACTCGAGTCTGTCACAGGTGCAACAAGGTGGGCCATATGGCTAGATATTGCAGGGCCCCACTCCCAAGACAGCAACAGCTGCAACCTCCATAGCAACATCAGCCACAGCAACAGGAGAGGCAGCACCCTCAGCAGAATCAGGGAAATCGTAAGGGGTGTTTTCAGTGTGGAGAAGAGGGTCATTTTAGGCGGGATTGCCCTCAACTGAATCAGAATGCTGGTAAAAACAACAACAACAACACTGGGAACAACAACAACGAGAACAATGGAGGGAAAGGTGCGTGTGGACGAGTGTTTACTATTGGTGTTGGGGAGGCTAGGAATGATGGCAATGTGGTGACCGGTACGTTTTCTGTGAACAATCTATTTGCTTCTGTTTTATTCGACTCTGGTGCCGATTGGAGTTATGTGTATTTGGGGTTCAGTCGTCAGTTAGGGTTAACTCCTACACCTCTTGTAAGCAAGCACGTAGTAGAATTAGCTGATGGTAAATTTATTTAAGCTTCACATGTTCTTTTTGGGTGTAAATTCGATCTTATGGGTCAAGTGTTCGATATTGACCTACTTCCCGTTACTCTTGGAAGTTTTGATGTGGTCGTTGGAATGGATTGGTTGTCTAAGCATCAAGTGGAAATTCTCTGTAAAGAGAAAATCGTGCGTATTCCTCTCCCTAGTGGAGAATCGTTGTCGGTACAAGGTCATCGTAGTGGTGCAATGGTTGGCATCATCTCGGCTATGAAGGCCCAGAAATGTCTACGAAAGGGCTATCCTGCTATTTTAGCGCTTATTACTGATTCTCAGCCTGAAGAGAGGAAAATTGAAGATTTGCCTGTTGTCCGTGAATTTTCTGATGTTTTTCCGGAAGAACTCCCTTGTTTACCTCCACACTGTCAGGTAGAGTTTCAGATTGATCTTCCACCAGGAGTTGCCCCGATTGCCTGTGCTCCTTATCGTCTTGCACCAGGGGAGTTGCTACAGCTACTACTCCTGCTGCTGACAGCAAACGTAAATGGAATGTTGTGGACAAGGTGTCCAACTCGAATCAGTCACAGAAGAAGCCAGACAACAGTATCAACCGCTGTTTTAGCCAATCATCTTCTGTGAATCAGAATCAGAGCAACAATTCGAATCAGGGCTCTTACGCGGGGAAGCAGCCAAAGTGTAACAAGTGCAACTTTCATCATCGTGGGCCGTGCACTCGAGTCTGTCACAGGTGCAACAAGGTGGGTCATATGGCTAGAGATTACAGGGCCCCACTCCCAAGACAGCAGCAGCAACAGCAGCCACAGCAACAGGAGAGGCAACAACCTCATCAGAATCAGGGAAATCGTAAGGGGTGTTTTCAGTGTGGAGACGAGGGTCATTTTAGGCGGGATTGCCCTCAACTGAATCAGAATGCTAGTAACAAAAACAATAACACTGGGAACAACAACAACGGGAACAATGGAAGGAATGGTGCGCGTGGAAGAGTGTTTACTATTGGTGCTGGGGAGGCTAGGAATGATGGCAATGTGGTGACCGGTACGTTTTCTGTGAACAATCTATTTGCTTCTGTTTTATTCGACTCTGGTGCCGATTGGAGTTATGTGTCTTTGGGGTTCAGTCGTCAGTTAGGGTAACTCGTACACCTCTTGTAAGCAAGCACGTAGTAGAATTAGCTGATGGTAAATTGATTAAAGCTTCACATGTTCTTTTTGGGTGTAAACTCGATCTTATAGGTCAAGTGTTCGATATTGACCTACTTCCCGTTACTCTTGGAAGTTTTGATGTGGTCGTTGGTATGGATTGGCTGTCTAAGCATCAAGTGGAAATTCTCTTTAAAGAGAAAATCGTGCGTATTACTCTCCCTAGTGGAGAATCCTTGTCGGTACAAGGTCATCGTAGTGGTGCAATGGTTGGCATCATCTCAGCTATGAAGGCCCAGAGATGTCTACGAAAGGGCTATCCTGCTAATTTAGCGCTTATTACTGATACTCAGCCTGAAGAGAGGAAAATTGAAGATTTGTCTATTGTCCATGAATTTTCTGATGTTTTTCCTGAAGAACTCCCTGGTTTACCTCCACACCGTCAGGTAGAGTTTTAGATTGATCTTGCACCAGGAGCAGCCCCGATTACCCGTGCTCCTTATCGTCTTGCACCAGGGGAGTTGCAATAGCTGTCAAACAACTCCAAGAACTGTTGGATAGAGGTTTTATCCGACCCAGTTCTTCGCCTTGGGGAGCCCCAGTTCTGTTTGTGAAGAAGAAAGACGGGTCCTTTCGTATGTGTATAGATTACCGTGAGCTCAACAAGGTGACAGTCAAGAATCGTTATCCTCTGCCACGCATCGACGACCTGTTTGACCAGTTGCAAGGGTCAAGTTTTTACTCAAAAATTGACTTAAGATCGGGCTATCATCAGATGAGAGTCCGGGAGGAGGATGTCCCTAAAACAGCTTTTCGAACGCGGTATGGCCATTATGAGTTTCTGGTTATGTCATTCGGGTTGACAAACGCACCGGCAGTTTTCATGGACCTCATGAACCGTGTGTGCAAGCCGTATTTTGACGATTTCATCATTGTGTTTATCGATGACATCTTGATCTACTCTAAGAGCAAGGAGGATCATGAGCGACACTTGCGTCTTATCTTGGAGCTCCTAAGGAAGGAGCAACTCTATGCAAAATTCTCTAAGTGTGATTTCTGGATACGAGAAGTACACTTCCTCGGCCACATTGTTAATAAAATGGGGATACACGTGGATCCTGCTAAGGTTGATGCTATCAGAAATTGGGCGGCGCCGAAGAATCCTTCAGAGGTGCGACAATTTCTCGGACTCGCTGGGTACTATCGCAGATTTATCAAGGATTTCTCAAAGATCGCTCAACCTCTTACTTCGTTGATACAGAATGGCGTTGTATATTCTTGGGGGATGAAACAGGAAGATGCTTTCCAACTCTTGAAACAAAAACTCTGCAGTGCCCCAATCTTGTCTTTACCTGGGGATACCGAAGATTTCGTGGTGTAATGTGATACTTCTATTCAGGGTCTCGGTTGTGTGCTAATGCAACGCGAGAAGGTAATAGCGTATGCTTCTCAACAGTTGAAGGTTCATGAGAAGAATTACCCGACTCACGACTTAGAGTTGGGGGCCGTGGTCTTTGCGTTAAAAATCTGGAGGCATTACTTGTACGGAACTAAATGCTCTATTTATACCGACCACAAGAGCCTTCAGCATATTTTTGATCAGAAGGAGTTAAATATGCGACAGCGTCGCTGGGTAGAACTCTTAAACGACTACGACTGTGCACTCAAGTATCACCCCGGTAAAGCTAACGTTGTAGCTGATGCCCTTAGTCGAAAGGAAACGAAACCCAAGCGTGTACGAGCCTTACAGCTCACTATTCATTCAAATTTACCTGATCAGATCCGTTCGGCTCAGACTGAAGCGTTGAAGGAAGAAAACCTGGAAGCTGAATATTTGCGGGGCATGGAAAAACGACTCATGGAGAGATCGGACGGCATTTATTGTTTTATGGAACGGATATGGGTTCCTTTGTTTGGAAATCTTTGGGAGCTTGTGATGGACGAAGCGCACAAATCCCGATACTCTGGTCACCCGGGTTCGGATAAGATGTATCAGGACCTCAAAGTCTTGTATTGGTGGCCGAAGATGAAAGCTAACATCGCAACGTATGTGAGTAAATGTTTGACTTGTGCGAAGGTCAAAGTAGAGTACCAGAAACCCTCAGGCCTACTTCAGCAACCAGAATACCCTTGTGGAAATGGGAGCAAATTGCTATGGATTTCATCACTGGTTTGCCAAGGACTCAAAACGGTTCGATACTATCTGGGTGATCGTTGACCGTCTCACAAAGTCAGCGCATTTTCTAGCAATCAAGGAAACTGATAAGTTCTCTCAACTTGCAACTGTTTATCTGAAGGAAGTGGTTTCTAGGCACGGGGTGCCAACCTCTATTATTTCTGAGCGCGATCCGCGTTTTATATCAGATTTATGGCAGTCGATGCAAAAATCATTCGGCTCACGTCCCGACATGAGTTCTGCTTATCACCCGCAGACGGATGGTCAAAGTGAACGAACCATCCAGACCCTTGAAGACATGCTGCGAGCATGTGTGATCGATTTTCATAAAGGGTGGGAGAAACACTTGGTGTTGATAGAATTCTCTTACAACAACAGCTACCATACTAGCATCCAGGCAGCTCTGTTCAAAGCATTGTACAGACGGAAATGTCGTTCTCCTCTCTTTTGGGCTGAGGTGGGTGACAGCCATATCACAGGTCCGGAACTTGTACTTGAAACTTCAGAGAAAATTGTACAGATCAGAAATCGTATGGTGGCAGCGCGTGACCGACAGAAAAGCTACGCTGATAAGCGTAGGAAACCCTTGGAGTTCGCTGTAGGCGATCGCGCTATGTTGAAATTTTCACCCTGGAAAGGTTTGGTGCACTTTGGGAAGCGCGACAAGCTTAATCCACGTTACGTTGGACCATTCAAAATCCTGGAACGAATCAGTAAGGTGGCCTACAAGCTCGAGTTACCTGATGAGTTGGGTAACGTCCATGATGTTTTCCATGTCTCAAACCTAAAGATGTGTTTATCCGATGAAACACTTGTTGTACCATTTCAAGAACTGAAAATCGACGATAAGTTGCAATTCGTTGAAGAGCCTATAGAAATCATGGACCGGGAAGTCAAGGTTCGTAAACATAGTCGGATTCCAATCGTGAGGGTTCGTTGGAACTCAAGACGTGGATCGGAGTTCACATGGGAACGCGAGGATCAGATGAAACTCAAATACCCTCAACTGTTCAAAACTGCTTAACCAAATCCTAATGCAACTGGTGAATTTCGAGACGAAATTCCCTTTCAGGTTAGGGATGATGTGGCACCCGAGGAAAATCCACAGTCATCCTGATC
Source organism: Helianthus tuberosus (assembly GCA_030545235.1). Taxonomy (NCBI): domain Eukaryota; kingdom Viridiplantae; phylum Streptophyta; class Magnoliopsida; order Asterales; family Asteraceae; genus Helianthus; species Helianthus tuberosus. The sequence goes on along the minus strand of CM060430.1, from coordinate 106,844,044 downwards.
TATCACTTCACATCTCTGAGTTGGCATATCAAATTTCGGGATGAAATTTCTTTCAACTTGGGAATGATGTGACATCCCGTGTGTCCAAGGTTAGTTACGTTCTCATTCTTCGCAATTTTCATTACGTTACACTACTTGTTAACGTTCTACATCATGTTAAATATAATTTAACATGTCTACACGAACTTATAAATCTAGACTAACGAGATTAGTGTGTTATATATATATATATATAGATGTTACTTGTGTGCACGAAACTAATAACCCGGTTAACGTGCCCCGACCAGGTTATTTCTTTATCATGAATAATAACAATAATAACTTCTTGAGCAAGTTGGATGCATATGAATAGTTGAAGGGTGTATATGAAAGTTTAGGATTTGAAATACTATATTAAAATCCTAACCCCCACACGTCGTCTCCTTCACATCGATCTCGATCAAACCCTAGCGTACATTCTGCCGAACACCACTTGCTCTTTCACCCGACGCAACCCTCTTTGACGACGCAACAACCACCGTAGATCATCTCCACAGTCGGTACGTTCCGATTATTCTATAGTTAATGATTAAGAGCAGGGGCGGACCCAAGCCCACCTCAAGGTGGGCGGGCGCACCCCTGGGGGAAAAAAATTAGGGCTAAATTCCGTCGAAAATCCCGTCCGCACCCCTTGGAATTTTTCGTCCGCACCCCTTGGAATTTTCGACCGCACCCCTTAGGTAAAAAGTGTTATCATTTATATTTAAAATTTTTTTTTAGTAAACTCTTATTTTTTTTAAAAATATACTACCTAAATTATATAACTTTAAATACCTAACCAACTAAACCCAAATACCGATACCTTTATCCACTTATAATCCCTAACTAGCTAGCCCACTAAGTCTTAGCCCATTAACCAAACCTAACAATATTTCAAACTATAATAAAATAATTAAAGCCCAAAACCTTAAGAAATTCTATCCCGCTCTGTCTCTCTCTTGCGTCCCTGCACTGCCAACGAACAACATCATCCAGCGACAACAGTCCAGCAGCCGGCGACCACCGTAATCAGCCACCATACCACCGTCGTTCGACACCAAATCTAACCGGAATCCGAACAACAAAACCCGTAGGGCGTCGACGTTTTAGTTATGTTTGTAACAAGGTTTGACATGTTTTTGCTGATTATATAAATTTAGTTTGATGTTCGTTTGTTTTACATGACCCGACCTGACCCGATACGAACCAATTTTTTTACTTATATACCTAGGGGCCTAAACTTTTTAAAAATGTTTCGCACCCCCATGAAAAAATTCTTGGGTCCGCCACTGATTAAGAGCTTGTTGTTGGGGTTTCGTTTCGATCTAGACTTCTCGTTGATTGTTCTTAGTGGTGCTCGAACTGGTTGTTTGAATGTTTGTAATTAAGAGACTATGATTAGGATCTTAGGCTGTTGCAAGTTCTTGTATATATATAGGGCTCGATATCAGTAGGGGTGTTTGAGTTATGGCATGGCTGTACATAAAGGATTTTGATAACTTTTGCATGATAAAAGGTGTTCATTGAATATGAGATGCATATTATTTGTTAGCCGATTGATTACAGTAACTAGGGTTTCAGTGGGTCATCAATGGTGTCTTTGAGTGCTTATAGTAGAAAAATCAATAATATTAGTCGATTAATTACCTCCCACCACCATCAAATAAAGTCAATTCCCACTTGTTAAAAAAAAAGAAGTATAATCTTTTTGTTTGCTTTACATGAAAATTCCAAGTAGGTATGGTGTCATCAAAGGCATGTTTCATATCTTCACAAGGGGATCAATTAATAATAATAATCCATATTATATTTTATAACTTTCATATAGATTAAGCATCCTCTTTTACGTTCAAATTTTACATATCTCGATGAAAGTGGATCCATGTGAACTAGCAACTGTATGGGCTCTACCTGTTGATGGGTCGCACACTTCATTTAATATGATGGTTTTAAGTGGGCCGTGTCCTGGTATTTGGGCCGTAGACGAAGTATATTAATCGCAAATTTTCATGTTTGGTGATTGTTATACATGGTCATGCAAATAAACTGATAATTAGAAGATTTCAACACCTATTATGTGATGCTTGGATGTATGTCACTGATTGGATTGTATGATTAATTGTTGCAATTTATATGAGGATACTTGTATGTTACCTTTGTCTTATGTGGTACAATTTTCATTAAGTAATTGAGAAACTGATCGTCTTTGGTAACCGCGGTAGGGTTTGGTTGACCAATTTGGAAACGGGTAACATAACACACCGAGCAATCTAAGGTGAGTTCATTTCTCTTGAGCATGCGTCCCAGTGGGTGAGACAATCGATGGGTATTCCTGAGAGGAATAAGTCTTTTGGGTAAAAACTGGGATGTTAGATAATACACTCATTTCCTATCACCTTAAGTCCCATCTTATACCGAATAGTTACCTGAGAGGTAACGGGGTATTAGTTGATAGCGCTATTAGGCTTGGCAACCTCACACCGTACCTGAAAGGACGGGCGTAAATCATTTGGCTCACGTCTCGACATGAGTACTGCTTATCACCCGCAGACGGATGGTCAAAGTGAACGAACCATCCAGACGCTTGAAGACATGTTGCGAGCATGTGTGATCGATTTTCATAAAGGGTGGGAGAAACACTTGCTGTTGATAGAATTCTCTTACAACAACACCTACCATACTAGCATCCAGGCAGCTCCGTTCGAAGCATTGTACGGACGGAAATGCCGTTCTCCTCTCTGTTGAGCTGAGGTGGTTGACAGCCAGATCACAGGTCCGGAACTTGTCCTTGAAACTTCAGAGAAAATTGTCCAGATCAGAAATCGTATGGCGGCAGCGCGCGACCGACAGAAAAGCAATGCTGATAAGCGTAGGAAACCCTTGTAGTTCGCTGTAGGCGATCGCGTTATGTTGAAAGTTTCACCCTAGAAAGGTGTGGTGCGCTTTGGGAAGCGCGGAAAGCTTAATCCAAGTTACGTTGGACCATTCAAAATCCTGGAACGAATCGGTAAGGTGGCCTACAAGCTCGAGTTACCTGATGAGTTGGGTAACGTCCATGATGTTTTCCATGTCTCGAACCTAAAGAAGTGTTTATCCGATGAAACACTTGTTGTACGTTTCAAGAACTGAAAATCGACGATAAGTTGCAATTCGTTGAAGAGCCAACCGAAATCATGGACCGAGAAGTCAAGGTTCGTAAACATAGTCGGATTCCAATCGTGAGGGTTCGTTGGAACTCAAGACGTGGACCGGAGTTCACATGGGAACGCGAGGATCAGATGAAACTCAAGTACCCTCAACTATTCAAAACTGCTCAACCAAATCCTAATGCAACTAGTGAATTTCGGGATGAAATTCCCTTTCAGGTTAGGGATGATGTAGCACCCAAGGAAAATCCACAGTCATCCAGATCTATCACTTCACTTCTCTGAGTTGGCTTATCAAATTTCGGGACGAAATTTCTTTCAACTTGGGGATGATGTGACATCCCGTGTGTCCGAGGTTAGTTACGTTCTCATTCTTCGCAATTTTCATTACGTTTCACCACTTGTTACCGTTCTACATCATGTTAGATCTAATTTAACATGTCTACACGAACTTATAAATCTAGACTAACGAGATTAGTGTTATATATATATATATATATATATATAGATGTTACTTGTGTGCACGAAACTAATAACCCGGTTAACGTTCCCCGACCAGGTTATTTCTTTATCTTGAATAATAACAATAATAACTTCTTGAGCAAGTTGGATGCATATGAATAGTTGAAGGGTGTATATGAAAGTTTAGGATTTGAAATACTATATTAAAATCCTAACCCCCACACGTCGTCTCCCTCACATCGATCTCGATCAAATCCTAGCGTACAATCTGCCGAACACCACTTGCTCTTTCACCCGACGCAACCCTCTTCGACGATGCAACAGCCACCGTAGATCATCTCCATAGTCGGTACGTTCCGATTATTCTATAGTTAATGATTAAGAGCTTGTTGTCGCGGTTTCGTTTCGATCTAGACTTCTCGTTGATTGTTCTTAGTGGTGCTCGAACTGGTTGTTTAAATGTTTGTAATTAAGAGACTATGATTAGGATCTTAGCTGTTGCAAGTTCTTGTATATATATAGGGCTCGATATCAGTAGGGATGTTTGAGTTATGGCATGGCTGTACATAAAGGATTTTGATAACTTTTGCATGATGAAAGGTGTTCATTGAATATGAGATGCATATTATTTGTTAGCCGATTGATTAGAGTAACTAGGGTTTCAGTGGGTCATCAATGGTGTCTTTGAGTGCTTATAGTAGAAAAATCAATAATATTAGTCGATTAATTACCTCCCACCACCATCAAATAAAGTCAATTCCCACTTGTTAAAAAAAAAAGAAGTATAATCTTTTTGTTTGCTTTACACGAAAATTCCAAGTAGGTATGGTGTCATCAAAGGCATGTTTCATATCTTCACAAGGGGATCAATTAATAATAATAATCCATATCATATTTTATAACTTTCATATAGATTAAGCATCCTCTTTTACGTTCAAATTTTACATATCTCGATGAAAGTGGATCCGTGTGAACTAGCAACTGTATAGGCTCTACCTGTTCATGGGTCGCACACTTCATTTAATATGATGGTTTTAAGTGGGCCCTGTCCTGGTATTTGGGCCGTAGACGAAGTATATCAATCGCAAACTTTCATGTTTAGTGATTGTTATACATGGTCATGCAAATAAACTGATAATTAGAAGATTTCAACACCTATTATGTGATGCTAGGATGTATATCACTGATTGGATTGTATGACTAATTGTTGCAATTTATATGAGGATACTTGTATGTTACCTTTGTCTTATGTGGTACAATTTGCATTAAGTAAATGAGAAACTGATCGTCTTTAGTAACCGCGGTAGGGTTTGGTTGACCAATTTGGAAAAGGGGTAACATAACACACTGAGCAATCTAAGGTGAGTTCATTTCTATTGTGCATGCGTCCCGGTGGGTGGGACAATCGATGGGTATTCCTGAGAGGAATAGGTCTTTTGGGTAAAAACTGGGATGTTAGATAATACACTCATTTCCTATCACCTTAAGTCCCATCTTATACCGAATAGTTACCTGAGAGGTAACGGGGTATTAGTTGATAGCGCTATTAGGCTTGGCAACCTCACACCGTACCTGAGAGGACGTGCGTGAACTAATGACCTTAAATCATGGCCAGTGCTTAGATAGGGGGCATTGGGGATGGGCAAAACAATCTGGAAGCCATGTTGTACGGTACTCGAGTTATTATCAACATTATAATCAATGAACTGAACTTAACACTTGGTAACTAACATTTTCGTAAAACCATGAACTCACCAGCGTTGTCTGATACACTTGTTGCATGCTCGCAGGTCGTTAGGTACTTTGGACAAGGAACTTGCTATCTGGATGGCTGGAGTGGTCATGGGTCGTACTGCTTGGATATGCATGAGTTGCTCACTGATTTCACATACATTTGGTTTTGAAACGTTTAAACAATGATTTACTATTTGCTTCCGCTGAACATGTTAAACTTTGATTACGTTTGTGATTGTTTTTATTATAATGAATGAAAACTTTGTTAAACATCTTAATATTAGTTCAATGTGAGTAGTGGCTAGATCCTGGTACGTTACACGCCTAGCGGGGTTTCAGCATGTGGTATTTTGGGGGTGTGACAGTTTGGTATCAGAGCCACTGGTTATAGTGAAATAGGTTTTAAAATGTTTTTATAAAACCAGACTATAACCGAACAGTTCAGAAAATCAACCATGACACTCAGCTCCAGATTGCAAGGTTCGTATCTCGTTTACTTATTGCAGATTATATTTAGTGAACACGAATATGGCATTGCATGTGAATGTACACCTAGCACTATAGTATGAGTTCTTGTGTTACTCGCCTACGTTATGTGATTGATAGTGTGACACTTCCCTAAACCTTCCTGATCTATGTTGTGGTGTTTTTGTCTTGCTAACTCGAATTTGAGGAACCTTTTAGCACGAGTTGGGAGGAGCTGAGATAAACATGCAAATCACATTGTTATTATCGGTGCACACATAATAATAATGTGGGGTGCATGTGAGTCCCAATAAGTCCTGACGAGTGTGAAAGGGGTTCTACTCCGTTGTCTGAAGTAATGATAGAACTCAGTAATCTGTGGAAGTCATAGTGATGCTTGACTCCTACTCAAACTCGACTTTTAACCTTTTCCCACTTGTTTTATATAGAATCATGAGTGGACGAGCTGGCGGACGTGGCCGCGGTGGACGTGGCAACATTAATATGACCCAAGCTGAATTGACCGATTTGATCAATACTCGTGTGGCTGAAGCCTTGGCGGCTCAGCAGGCTGGTTCAACATGTGCCAAATACTCTTTATCCTTGTGTCGCCTACTCGAATCTTTCCCGTGTGTTATGTTCTCTTTCGTCTTTAGGTCAACACGTGAATCAGAACAATCCGCCTGTTTGCACGTTTAAGACATTCATGGATTGTAAGCCACAGACGTTCAGTGGGACTGAAGGAGCTGTGGGACTACTGCGTTGGTTTGAGAAGGCAGAATCGGTGTTCGCTATGTGTAACTGTCCTGCTGGGAACAGAGTGAAGTATGCTACGGGCACCCTGGAGCATGGTGCCTTGACTTGGTGGAATACCCAAGTCCAGATGCTGGGCATTGAGATGGCAAATGCAACGACATGGGAGGATTTCAAGGAGTTGATGAGAGAGCAGTACTGTCCTCGTGATGAAGTACAGAAACTGGAGAACGAGTACTACAACTTGAAGATGGAAGGATCTGAGATCGAGGCGTACACGAAGAGATCTCACGAACTTGCGAATATGTGTCCTAACCTATCTCGACCACCACCTCGCAGAATCTAACTGTAGATCAAAGGATTAGCCCATCAGGTCAAGGGCTTGGTTACAACAGCGAACCTCAACAACTTACCTTAGATCATCCTCTTAGCTCACAAGATCATAGATCAGGAGGTGGAGCGTGGCTCGCTACCACCACGTGTTTCTACTACTGCTACAGCTACTACTCCTGGTGCTGACAGCAAACATAAATGGTATGATGTGGACAAGGTGTCTAACTCGAATCAATCACAGAATAAGCCAGACAACAGTATCAACCGCAATTTTAGCCAATCATCTTCTATGAATCAGAATCAGAACAACAATTCGAAGCAGGGCTCTTACGCGGGGAAGCAGCCAAAGTGTAACAAGTGCAACTTTCATCATCGTGGGCCGTGCACTCGAGTCTGTCACAGGTGCAACAAGGTGGGCCATATGGCTAGAGATTGCAGGGCCCCACTCCCAAGACAGTAGCAGCAGCAACCTCCACAGCAACAGCAGCCACATCAACAGGAGAGACAGCAACCTCAGCAGAATCAGTGAAATCGTAAAGGGTGTTTTTAGTGTGGAGACGAGGGTCATTTTAAGCGGGATTGCCCTCAACTGAATCAGAATGCTGGTAACAACAACAAAAACAACACTAGGAACAACAACAACAACAACAGGAACAATTGAGGGAATGGTGCGCGTGGAAGAGTGTTTACTATTGGTGCTGGGGAGGCTAGGAATGATGGCAATGTGGTGACCGGTACGTTTTCTGTGAACAATCTATTTGCTTCTGTTTTATTCGACTCTGGTGCCGATTGGAGTTATGTGTCTTTGGGGTTCAGTCGTCAATTAGGGTTTACTCCTACACCTCTTGTAAGCAAGCACGTAGTAGAATTAGCTGATGGTAAATCGATTGAAGCTTCACATGTTCTTTTTTGGTGTAAACTCGATCTTATGGGTCAAGTGTTCGATATTGACCTACTTCCCGTTACTCTTGGAAGTTTTGATGTGGTCGTTGGTATGGATTGGCTGTCTAAGCATCAAGTGGAAATTCTCTGTAAAGAGAAAATCGTGCGTATTCCTCTCCCTAGTGGAGAATCCTTGTCGGTACAAGGTCACCATAGTGGTGAAATGGTTGGCATCATCTCAGCTATGAAGGCCCAGAAATGACTACGAAAGGGCTATCCTGCTATTTTAGCGCTTATTACTGATACTCAGCCTGAAGAGAGGAAAATTGAAGATTTTCATGTTGTCCGTGAATTTTCTGATGTTTTTCCTGAAGAACTCCCTGGTTTACCTCCACACCGTCAAGTAGAGTTTCAGATTGATCTTGCACCAGGAGCAGCCCCGATTGCCCGTGCTCCTTATCGTCTTGCACCAGGGAAGTTGCAAGAGCTGTCAAATCAACTCCAAGAACTGTTGGATAGAGGTTTTATCTGACCCAGTTCTTCGCCTTGGGGAGCCCTAGTTCGGTTTGTGAAGAAGAAAGACGGGTCCTTTCGTATGTGTATAGATTACCGTGAGCTCAACAAGGTGACAGTCAAGAATCTTTATCCTCTGCCACGCATCGACGACCTATTTGACCAGTTGCAAGGGTCAAGTTTTTACTCAAAAATTGACTTAAGATCGGGCTATCATCAGATGAGAGTCCGGGAGGAGGATGTCCCTAAAACAGCTTTTCGAACGCGGTATGGCCATTATGAGTTTCTTGTTATGCCATTCGGGTTGACAAACGCACCGGCGGTTTTCAAGGAGCTCATGAACCGTGTGTGCAAGCCGTATCTCGACGATTTAGTCATTGTGTTTATCGACGACATCTTGATCTACTCTAAGAGCAAGGAGGATCACGAGCGACACTTGCGTCTTATCTTGGAGCTCCTGAGGAAGGAGCAACTCTATGTGAAATTCTCTAAGTGTGATTTATGGATTCGAGAAGTACACTTCCTCAGCCACATTGTTAATGAAATGGGGATACACGTGGATCCTGCTAAGGTTGATGCTATCAGAAATAGGGCGGCACCGAAGAATCCTTCGGAGGTGCGACAATTTCTCGGTCTCGCTGGGTACTATCGCAGATTTATCAAGGATTTCTCAAAGATCGCTCAACCTCTTACTTCGTTGACACAGAAGGGTGTTGTATATTCTTGGAGGACGAAATAGGAAGATGCTTTCCAACTCTTGAAACAAAAACTCTGCAGTGCGCCAATCTTGTCTTTACCTAAGGGTACCGAAGATTTCGTGGTGTATTGTGATGCTTCTATTCAGGGTCTCGGTTGTGTGCTAATGCGACGCGAGAAGGTAATAGCGTATGCTTCTCGGCAGTTGAAGATTCATGAGAAGTATTACACGACTCACGACTTAGAGTTGGGGGCCGTGGTCTTTGCATTAAAAATACGAAGGCATTACTTGTACGGAACTAAATGCGCTATTTATACCAACCACAAGAGCCTTCAGCATATTTTTGATCAGAAGGAGTTAAATATGCGACAGCGTCGCTGGGTAGAACTCTTAAACGACTACGACTGTGCAATCAAATATCACCCCGGTAAAGCTAAAGTTGTAGCTGATGCCCTTAGTCGAAAGGAAACGAAACCCAAGCGTGTACGAGCCTTACAGCTCACTATTCACTCAAATTTACCACTGGAGGGTAATATTTAACACCGGAGGGTAATATTGCATAGTACAACAAACCATAGGGGGTAATAAGAAAGGACAATTTAGTCATTTTACACCAGGGGGTAATATTATTGAGTAGAACAAACCGTAGGGGGTAATATGAAAGGGTAAGATAGTCATTTCACATCCCAGTTAACAGATTTGTTAACTTATTTGATGGCATGGGGTAATTATGCGACATAACAACGTTGGGGGGGTAAATTGCAATTATTTCCTGGGAGGGGCTAACAGTGCCAATTAGCTCTAACCCCAGGGGGTAAAATTACAGTTTACTCCTAAATTTATTATAACATATTATTAATTAAATTAATTAAATTAATTAAATTAAATATAACCTAATAAAAAGTCAGATTATATCAAGATAAAGGGTATTTTGTATCATCTTTACAAAATTAAATATACCAACAACCAAGATTCTTCTTCACACAGAGCATAGCAATAGACTGAAGAAGCATAGGAGAAGAGGATGGAGACGAAGCAAACTGATATCAAACTCAAATCCCCAATTCGTTGCATCGTCGGTCAAACATCCTTTCTTTTCCTCCAGAATATTTAAATTTTGTTACTTTTCACCTAATATTAACGAATTTAATGAACTATATTGCCATCGATTCTTATATATAAATGGTTCCCTCTTTATGATTGTCGATTTATCATTACTTAATTCATGTTTCGAGTGTATGGTATTTTGGTGTTGTTTTTGAACATGCTATGGAATTGATTGATAACTCTGTTGTTATGAAATTGAGTGCTCAATATGAAAATCAGTTTTTGAATAATTAAGTTTTTTTAAATTTGGGTTTGTGCTATGGAAGCTTTTTATTGCTATGAAATTGATTGTTTATTATGAAATTCATTTTTTGAACAATTATGACTTCTAACTCCTCTATAATTTCCTTTAAATTGTGCTTTGTGTGGATTCTATACTGATTGAGGATAATGTGTGAATTTATAGGAGCTGCGGTGATCATGGGCAAGAATGAATTTGAAAAGATAAATGAAGCTAATCTTACTACAGTTTCTTCACAATTGCGAGAAGCGATGATGGTGTTTGGATCTTCATCTGGATCAGTACTCGAAATGGATTGGAGCAAACGACCCGGAGACTCAAAAGCTACGAGGTTATATTTAATTTAATTAATTTAATTAATAATATGTTATTATAAATTCAGATTGATCATTTCGCCCCTGAGGAAAAAGAGAAAATAATCAGATTTTATTAGCCAAATATCAGGTGATTTGATTTTTGGACCAAAATGACAATAAAAGTATAAATGAAGCTAATCGTACTACAGTTTCTTCACAATTGCGAGAAGCGATGATGGTGTTTGGATCTTCATTTGGATCAGTACTCGAAATGAATTAGAGCAAACGACCCGAAGACTCAAAAGCTACGAAGTTATATTTAATTTAATTAATAATATGTTATTATAAATTCAGATTGACCATTTTTCCCATGAGGAAAAAGACAAAATAATCAAATTTTATTAGCCAAATATTAGGTGATTTGATTTTTGGACCAAAATGGCAATAAAAGTGAAACCACAGGGACCCAGATTTAAAAGGTTTGAGTTTTGGACTAAATGAAAAAAGTGACCAAAACTCAGAGACTAAAATGGCAGTTTACTCTTTATTATTATTATTATTATTATTATTATTATTAATTGGCAAAAGATTATTGAAACAAATGCTAGTAATATTGGATATGGTGGAATATTAAAACAAATATCTCCACTTGATAAACAAGAATTCTTAGTAAGATTCCATTCAGGTAAGTGGAATAATAGCCAAAAGCATTATGCTACTATTGCAAAAGAAATTCTAGCAATAGTTAAATGTTTTTTAAAATTTCAAGATTATTTATATAATCAAAAGTTTTTAATAAAAACTGATTGTCAAGCAGCAAAATATATGTTCAACAAAGATTTTAAACATGATGGTTCTAAACAAATGTTTGCTAGATGGCAATCTCATCTTGCCCCATTTGATTTTGAAATAATCTACAAAAAGGGAACTGATAATAGTTTACCTGATTTTTTAACAAGAGAATATTTAATGAGAAATGGATCAATAATTCTTAGCTATAATCAATTAACAAGAAGAATAAATGAATATGAATTATATTTACTATATTATAAAAATAGACTTAGATACATATTGAATGATCACTATAGGGATCATAAAAAATGGCTTGAAGAAATCTCTCAAGCTTGTGATTGTATTAATGAATTCAGGTATCAAATTAAGATACTTAAAGAAAAAAGAATTATTATTTCTTGTGGATAATTGCAGGTCCAATGAGGAAGATTAAAGGCCCTCTAAAAAGAGTTTTTGAAATAATTCAAAATGACATTGATGATTTAGAGGTCTTAATAAGGGCTAGACAATATCAAATTTATGAGCTGATCCAAAATTTTAATATGCATCCAGTAGAAAGAGCAAATAGGCTCTCAGAAAATTTTACAGTTTTACATTATCATAAGAATCAATTAAAGGTTCTTAAAGAGAATGAGAAAATAATCTCTTCCGCCTAATTTTACATTTTCAGGAATGTATCCCCGAGATAGAGGGAAGCAACCCCTTCCTAATACAGGAAGAGGAAGAGGCGGCCGGGGCCAATTAAGACCCTATGGTGATGAAAGAGTTCTTGGGCAATTTGCTCATCAAAGGCTAATAGCCGCCAATATTGCAAATACTGCATCAACCTCCAGTAATACTAGAGGAAATGATAATGATGATAAATTATTTCAAGAATTTTTGGCTTATAAAGCTAGAGCTGAAGGAAAGGATAATTCATCCTATGTCAATATTGTGAGAGAAGATTCTGATGATGGATTATATGAGCAAAATCCAAATAAGGAGATAATATCGCTCTTGGAATTTAAAGATCTTAAATGGAAAGATCAACCATGGACCTTAATCACAAGGTACCTAGATAACGGATCATATCCGACTGTTTCATATAAACAGAGGCACTATTATGAGAACATTCTTAAGGTCACAGAATCTTGTGATATCCACCATTATATGGCTGGAAATACCCAGCAATATAGTTTTAGTAAGATAATTATAAAACAAATAATATCTATGGAATAATGGGGAACATCTCCTTTAAAAGATAAAGAGATGTATCACCCTGATACCAGGGTCCCTATTAAATTTAATTACTGGGATTATATTGAGGCATTTAATAAAGCCCTCTTGTATGAAAATTCAAAGAAGAAGCATTCATGGTTCTTCAAAATATGTCCAGAAGTTTATAAACGGGACATCCCAAATTGGGTTTATAAATGGTGGCTATCATATGGCCCTTCGGTAAGAATTTTACCAGAAAAATTGAGAGAGAATTATAATAAATGGGTAGAAATATCTCCCACATTGATTGAATTACAACATCAAAGAGTCCTAATAGAAGGATTATCTTTATGTCACTTTTTTATTCAATTTGGAATTCCATGGATCTAGAAATGGTCTCCAGAAGTGGGTTATACCCAACAGCAGATTCCTTGTTTAAGAAGAGTTTTTTATACAAAATTCTGGAAGAAAATGATGAAGCTGGACAAAGATGGTGTTCCAGAAGGTCAAGAAACATTGCAAAAAAATCAGGAAACCATAGAATTATATTCTAAGCAAATCCAATTACAGGCCCAGAGAGAATCTCCAAGTCCATTCCAGGAAATAACCAGGAAGCTCAAAATGCAAGGAGAAAGCAGTATTTCTAAAAAGGAAATATTAGCCACATATTTTAAAGAAATGAAGAAGGATTTGATGAAAAATCTTAAAGGAAAAATTATTCAAACTGATCATATATCGGATATATCTTTATCAAATTGTTCAGAAGCAGAAGAAGAGGAAAATATTCTTGCAGGAGAATCACAAGACCCATATGGCTCAGATGAAGAAATTCTTCAAGAAGAATTAGAAATAATGATTGAAGATCTCAAAGAGGAGATCAAGAAGTCGGTAACCAATGATGCTGTAGAAGAAGACAAAAGTATAAAGTGAAGACTGTCCATCGTGTGGGACAGAGTGAATTATTAAAGCTGAATCATGCCAGACATAATAATGTCTACTTTTGAAAATTTCAAAAAACAATTGTTGTATAATTATTGTAGTTTACTGTTTTCGTTTTGTTTGTACCTTGAAGCTCTCATTATAAAAGGAGCTCAAGTTTTTAGTTCGAGGTGTGCCTGATCTTAGGATCAAACTTCTCTTCTCCCTCTTGTAAAAAATTCTGAATAATAAAATAATCTGTGTCTACTGAAGGCTTCAAGAAATCTTGGTGTTCTGGGTGTGTCCTCTTAGAGGTATAAATTTATTTACTTTTTACTAATTTCTTTAAATTTCTCTGATATTCATTAGCCTAATGACAGGCTAAGAATCATCTCAGTGTTGAATCCAATCATAATAAGGTTATAATCTTTGACTTAAAAAAAAAGTCTGGAAAAAAAGTCTGGAAATTAAAATTTTCAAACTTAAGTCTGGATAATTTCGGACTGGTTATATACTAAACAGGCAGATTATTAGCATAGTGGTCGAATTATAGCAGCCCATTTTGTTTGCCGTTTGAATAGGCGTTTTTATGGGCACAGGCCTGTACTGATCTTGTGCTAATAAAGCCTGCCAGTTGATGTATATGTGAAATTATCCAAGGTCTGGAGATTCAGACCTAGGTTTAAAAGTTTTAAAGTATGTATATCTCCAATAATTATCTCCAATAAATTTATACCTCTAAGAGGACACACCCAGAACACCAAGATTTCTTGAAGCCTTCAGTCGGCACAGATTATTATTATTATTATTATTATTATTATTATTATTATTATTATTATTATTATTATTATTATTATTATTATTATTATTATTATTATACTTTCAGGAATGTATCCCCGAGGTAGAGGGAAGCAACCCCTTCCTAATACAGGAAGAGGAGGCCGGGGCCAATTAAGACCCTATGGTGATGAGAGAGTTCTTTGGCAATTTGCTCATCAAAGGCTAATAGCCGCCAACATTGCAAATACTGCATCAACCTCCAGTAATACTAGAGGAAATGATAATGATGATAAATTATTTCAAGAATTTTTTGCTTATAAAGCTAGGGCTAAAGGAAAGGATAATTCGTCCTATGTCAATATTGTGACAGAAGATTCTGATGATGGTTTATATGAGCAAAATCCAAATAAGGAGATAATATTGCTCCTGGAGTTTAAAGATCTCAAATGGAAAGAACAACCATGGACCTTAATTACAAGGTACCTAAATAATGGATCATATCTAACTGTTTCATATAAACAAAGACACTATTATAAAAACATTCTCAAAGTCACAGAATCTTGTGATATTCACCATTATATGGCTAGAAATGCCCAGGAATATAGTTTTAGTAAGATAATTATAAAAAAAATAATATCTGTTGAAGAATGGGGAACATCTCCTTTAAAAGATAGAGAGATGTATCACCCTGATACCAGGGTCCCTATTAAATTTAATTACTGGGATTATATCGAGGCATTTAATAAAGCCCTGTTATATGAAAATTCAAAAAAGAAGCATTCATGGTTTTTCAAAATATGTCCAGAAGTTTATAAACGGGACATCCCAAATTGGGTTTATAAATGGTGGCTATCATATGGCCCTTCGGTAAGAATTTTACCAGAAAAATTAAGAGAAAATTACAATAGATGGGTAGAAATATCTCCCACACTGATTGAATTACAACATCAAAGAGTCCTAATAGAAGGATTATCTTTATGTCACTTTTTTATTCAATTTGGAATTCCATGGATCTAGAAATGGTCTCCAGAGGTGGGTTATACCCAACAACAAATTCCTTGTTTAAGAAGAGTTTTTTATACAAAATTCTGGAAGAAAATGATGAAGCTGGAAAGATGGTGTTCCAGAAGGTCACGAAACATTACAAAAAATTCAAGAAACTATAGAATTATATTCCAAGCAAATTCAATTACAAGCTCAGAGAGAATCTCCAAGTCCATTCCAGGAGATAACCCTGAAACTCAAAATGCAAGGTGAAAGCAGTATTTCTAAAAAAGAAATATTGGCTACATATTTTCAAGAAATGAAGAAAGATTTGATGAAAAATCTTAAAGGAAAAATTATTTAAACTGATCATATATCAGATATGTCGTTATCAAATTGTTCAGAAGAAGAAGAAGAAGAAAATATTCTTGCAGGAGAATCACAAGATCCATATGGTGCAGATGAAGAAATTCTTCAAGAAGAATTAGAGATAATGATTGAAGATCTCAAAGAAGAGATCAAGAAGTCGGTATCCAATAATGCTACAGAAGAAGACAAGAGTATAAAGTGAAGACTGTCCACCGCGTGGGACAGAGTAAATTATTAAAGCTAAATTATGCCAGACATAATAATGTCTGCTTTTGAAAATTTTGAAAAATAATTGATGTATAATTATTGTAATTTACTGTTCATGTTTGTCTATACCTTGAAGCTCTCATTATAAAAGGAGCTCAAGTCTTTAGTTGAAGGCGTGCCTGATCTTAGGATCAAACTTCTCTTCCCCCTCTTGTAAAATATTCTAAGTAATAAAATAATTTGTGCCGACTGAAGGCTTTCAAATCTTGGTGTTCTTGGTGGATTTCCTTTGAGGTATAAATTTATTTACTTTACTAATTTCTTTAAATTTCTCTGATATTCATTAGCCTAATGACAGGCTAAGAATCATCTCAGTGTTGAATCCAATCATGATAAGGTTATAATCTATGACTTAAAAAAAAGAGTCTAGAAATAAAAAAATTCAAACTTAAGTCTGGATAATTTCGGACTGGTTATATACTAAACAGGCAGATTATTAGCATAGTGATCGAATTATGGCAGCCCGTTTTGTTAGCCGTTTGATAGGCGTTTTTAAGGGCGCAGGCCGGTACTGATCTTGTGCTAATCAAGCCTGCCAGTTGATGTATATGTGAAATTATCCAAGGTCTGAAGATTCAGACCTAGGTTTAAAAGTTTTTAAACATGTATCTTTCCAATAATTCCTGGCTCTCTAGTTATTTTTTTTATTTTTTTTGGGTTTTTAATTTTCTCCCATAAGGTCCTGCCCCCTTATGGTATCAGAGCCATAGAGTATAACTACGTTATGAGAAGATTCAACACTGAACTAAATCAAAATGAATATCTTAGAAGATAAAGATACTATTAAAAATAGTATTGGGGAAGAATATGATATTCCTCATAATTTAGATTTATTAAATAAATGGACAATTCCAAAAATTGATTATAAACAAGTTTATAAACTTGGAACTTTTGAAAGAATTGGTTTAAAACAAGTAGTTAAAACTACTGAGGAAACAATTGCTCTTAATAAGGAAGAAATGGTTTTAAAGCTCTTAAATAATAATGAGTTGATAAGATATAAAAAAGATAAATACAAATTTATTCATATAGGTGTTGTGGAAATTGCATTTAAACCTTTGACTTTAGAAGGTTTACCAGAAAGCTTTATAGCAGCTTTAAGAGATGGTAGAAATCGAGATTTACAATCCTTAATAGGAATAGTTCAGTCTAGTCTGGCACATGGTCCAGTTTATTTTAATGTTTATCCAAATTTACAATTATCTTTAACTGATATCAATATAACTGATGCTTTAACTTTAAATATTAAAACTCATGGATATAATTATATTCCAGGATCAGAAGTTATATGTATTTGTTATAGAATTTATTATAAACTCTTGTTTACACTAAATCCTCAGTGTAAAATGGTAGATAAACCATTAAATGAAACAATAGTTATAGAAACTAATTTTGGTAAATCAAATATTACTACTAGAAGGAAAATAAAATGGGAAGAAATAGAATTTCCAGAAAATTGGGTATTAAATAACTGTACTCAGAAACAACAATATATAGATAATAATCCTATAAATATTATACAAACATCTGAAGGATCTGTTCAAATACAGTTTGATCAATATAAACCTAGGATATCTAGGACAATGTCTTCTAGGTCTTCAAATTATCACATATCCCCTTTAGGATATACTGTTAGAAGTCCTTCTAGAGCTTCTACTTTTCAAATAAGAGAGGAATTACCTGAAAATAGAGTAGAAGAATTAAGAATTAATTCTGATAATATTGTTAGAGGTGTTTATAAGCCTAATGAACCGGAATTAACCGAGTTAGAAATGAATTTTTCAATTTAATGGATCTAAAAGAAAAAATTGATTTTTGTCCAGGATCCCTGGCAAGAAAAATTATTAGTGAAGAATTTAAACAAGAAAAATGGAAATTATTTAGGGATTGGTTTTTCAAAAATTTTGATAGCCAAGATACTAAAATGTTTCAAGAAGTTTTTTATAAAGAACTTTCAGAAGAAAATAAAGTTATACTTTTTGTTCCATGGTTTATAAATAAATATACTAATAGCATGATTTCTGTTATACAGAGAGAATACAATGTTAATGGAAAAATTTTAAAAACAAGTTTTCCTCCACATCAACCTTTTAAAATAGAAAAGGATAATGAGACCAGGTATTACCAAGCTTTCCAAAAATTGTTGGAACATGATACTTTGCCAATTACTATTTCACATATAAATAATATTTTTAAACAACAAAATTACACAAATATTTATTTGATTTGTTTAGGTGAACAATTGAGTTTAATAAATGATAGAATAAATGAATTAACTAATTATATAAAGGTTTAAAAAATTCTCATGTGAAACAAGAGGAGAAAAAGGAAGTTGTTGCCACTCCAGCTATACAACCTCCTCCTGATATAAAAGATTTTAAGTTAAAATCTAATACTGAAATATCAGATTTATTAGACAAAAAATTACAACTTTTAAATGAAAAGTTTTCAAATTTAAGAGTAAATACTTTAACAAAAGAATTTGTAAATACTATTGATAAAGATAATTATCAAGAAAGAATTAATGAAGAAATAAGAAAACTAGATAAATTTGCTAATAAACCTACTCAACAGATGTATTATTATACTAGACCAACTCCACAGGATGTTCTTATAGAAGAACAAGAATATGTAATTAATAATTCTTATCATGGTAAACATATTTATGAATGGAATATAGATGGTTTGTCTAAAGGACAAATCTATAATACTATATGATGTATAGTACGATTTGTAAAAGTAATGATAATTCGGATGAAAATATTGCTAAAATGATTATAGCAGGTTTTACTGGTCAATTAAAAGGCTGGTGGGATAATTATTTATCAGAAACCGATAGGAATAAAATTCTTACTACTGTTAAAGAAGAAGATAATAGACAAATTCCTAATGCAGTTTATACACTGGTTGTCAATATTGTTGATCATTTTACAGGTAGATGGTCTGATAATTCTGAGAATACTAGAACTTTATTACAAAATCTAAGGTGTAAAACTCTTACATCTTCAAATTCCTAATGCAGTTTATACACTGGTTGTCAATATTGTTGATCATTTTACAGGTAGATGGTCTGATAATTCTGAGAATACTAGAACTTTATTACAAAATCTAAGGTGTAAAACTCTTACATCTTTTAGATGGTATAAAGATACTTTTTTAAGTAGAGTAATGGAACTTCCTGAGTCTAATAGTACTCATTGGAAATCTAAATTTATAGATGGATTACCTCCTTTATTTGCTGAAAGGGTTAGAAAAAACCTTAGAAAAGGAGAAGTAAGTATTAATTATGAAAATTATACTTATGGCAAGTTAATAGGAACCTGTGTCCAAGAAGGTTTAGCCTTATTGTTGGATCATCCGGTGACCCTAAACAGTCAAAATGAGTAGTTCATCATCATTTGCAAAGGCGGAATCAATGTAAATGACGTCAAACAGCTTGTTTCTTTTTAATCTTTATCTATTGATGATTTCCTGAGCTTTTACAAGTTGAAATCTGACAAAAATCCGGCAGCACCTCAGCTCACACACACATAGTTCCGTTTCAAATGAATCAGACACAACAGGTATTTATAGAGGTCTAATTCCGCACGAACCCAACTCATACGGAATTACATGTTCATACAGAATTAGTTAATTCCGTACGGAATTGCCTAATCTCGCATGAAACACTAATTTCGTTTGAAATGATATATGATCATTTCATGCGGAATTACTCATAAACACTGTTTTCTTGATTACTGTGCCCTGATTTATCCATTACAATACAAGACTCTATAAAGACGAAGTTAACAGACATCAGTGCACCAACAGACTCCCCCTTGGATGTTGACAAAGTCTTTAGCATCCTGTCTTCAGTCTTTAGTCTTGATTGATCTTGACATTGTAAAAGCTCTCTTTAAACTTCTATCATCAAACTCTAATCTACAATCTCCTCTTTGAATGTTGATCCAGAATTCTAACTCCCCCTTTCACAGACTCCCCCTCTCGATCAGCTGGGACTTGAATTCTGATTCAAACTTTGACATTTTCTTTGCCATGGAGAATTTGATTCCTGTTTCCTGCACAATCTCTACCTAAATATAAGATATATGACAATAACAGTTTCAAACTAAAACTTACCATTTTCTCTTCAGTGCTAAGAAATCCACTTAAGTATTCAGATCCAACATAATGACCCTGATTACTCAATTAATCTACCAAGTCCAACTTAATGACCTTGGTTGATCTGAGATAAATCTCACTGACATTTAAAAACAAACTTGTTTAAACATTTTCTGAAATTTACAAGTTTCAAATTAATGAACTTGTTTTTTTTTACTTTTCAATTTCACAAGTAATTATGATCTTTAGCTCCAAACTCATCATCCAGCCCAGAAACTTCCTGCATCTGCTTCAATTCGAATCTGAAGATCAGCTTTCCACTTTGGTTTGTTGGAAAATAAAGCAGAAGTGTAAAATCTTTTTGGATTTTTAATAAAGTTTCTAAACTAGAAATGAAATACAGAAATAAAATGCAGGAAAAATAAACTATTTACAAACATATTTTTGGTGAGCGTGTTAGGGAATCATATCAGCTATTCGACAAGTCACAAGTACCGTTAAGCTTTAATTACATATTCAGAATTAAACAATTCGCTTAGATTGTCGATATACTAATCCACTTAAATTTTCACACACATTTCAATCTGTCCAGGATACGGATTTAGTGTTTTAGAGACTTAAACTCATTCATGTGTCCCACCTCTTGAATATACTCCCGTATCCAGATCCCAATATTCAGTCTTACAGGTGAGTATACCACAGATGATATCTGTAAAGGGTTAAATTACGAAACCGTGAGAGCTCAGGTCAGAACTTCCGTTCAGCAAAGAGATAACGGTTCGACTTTGGTGTGTCCCCTTTAGAGGATCTTTTTTACAACAGCATTGATTAGCAATTTTATTGTCTATTTTATGCTGAGGGCGGCGCTATATTTCAAACAATGCATAAAGTATTATTCGGGGACTAGGCCATTGCTTTCGCATTATCAGAAGTCCCGGAATAATACCCCAGATATCACTGAGTATAAAGACCTAGTATCTTAGAAAGAGGGATCTTTCAAACAAGATTTCAGGGGTTACCTATATATCCAAGTAGTGTTCCCCACAAAATAAGTAAGTAAAGATTTAGATTTATATCCCGAACAAACCTACTAAATGTGTAAAAACCTATCGGCACATCATCAGCGAGACTGTTTAACGCATTTAAACTTTCCATTTCTTTAGCGTACTGTAACCATCAAGCCAATGTACTATCATTTTCCCTTTTTACACAAGCTCTTTTCTGATTTTCTATTGTTTTTGGATTTTGAAAATATCTCATGTTTTTGTATTTTTGAAATTTTTACTGTTTTTGTATTTTCTAAAAATATTACTTACCCTACTCTCCCCCTAAATACCAAAACAAGTAAAAAATCGACAAACCATTGCAGATTGCTTCTCAACATCATCTACAATGTCTCCTTCATCAACGCCAAGAATCTCTTCCAACACCGATAAAAGCTTCATATCGTTCAGTTTTAGCAAATATCGAAAACGTGTTTTATCAAATGCTTTGGTATGTAAATCAGCTTTTTGCTCGACAGTGTGGATTTTCTCAATTCGTATCAACTTCTTCTCGAAACAATCACGAATGAAGTGATGACGAATTTCAATGTGTTTGGTTTTAGCGTGATGAACGGGATTTTTAGTAATGTTAATCGCTGCCTCATTATCAACAAAGATAGGGGTGTTTAGAAATTGCAAACCGTAGTCGCGCATCTGTTGCTGGATCCACAAGATCTGAGAACAGCAGCTGCTCGCAGATACATATTCAGCTTCACATGTGGATAAAGCTACAGAGGTCTGCTTTTTGCATTGCCAGGTAACCAATCTAGGTCCGAAAAACTGGCACCCCGCTGTTGTTGATTTAGCATTAACTTTGCAGCATCCGAAATCTGAATCGGAATAACCTTCGTGCGTGAAATTGCCTTCTCTTAGATACCACAACCCCAGTGATGGAGTTCCTTTCAGGTAGCGTAATATCCTTTTCACAATCACCATATGCGAAGCTCTAGGATTAGATTGAAATCTTGCTGCGAGGCAGGTTGGATACATAATATCGGGTCTTGAAGCTGTCAAATTCATCAACGAACCGATCATGGAATGATACATCGTTTCATCTACCTTCTCTCTGGTGAGATCAGGGTTTATCCCATGATTCGTCGCTAATGGGGTGGAGGCTGGAGTAGAACCTGACATCCCGAATTTCTCCAAGATATCATGAACGTACTTCGTTTGATGTATGAAAATTCCTTTGGGTAGTTGATCAACCTGCAGTCCCAAAAAGAATTTCATCTCACCCATCGATGACATTTCGAATTTCTGCTTCATAACTCTTTCAAAATCTTTGCACAAATTTTCATTTGTTGACCTAAATATGATGTCGTCCACGTATATCTGAACAATCAGAAGATGTCCGTCGACCTCTTTGGTGAAGAGAGTGGCATCCACTTTTCCACGAATGAAGTTGTTGGCTAGCAGGTGTTGAGACAATGTCTCATACCAAGCTCTCGGGGCCTGGTGTAAACCATACAGCGCTTTGTCTAGCAAATAGACCTTGTCTTTGTGGAGTGGATCAGTAAAGCCCGGCGGTTGTCCGACATATACCTCCTCTTTTACCTTCCCATAGAGAAACGCCGATTTAACATCTAACAGATAAACTTTGAAATTTTTCCAAGATGCAAATGCCAGGAAGATTCTGATCGCTTCAAGTCTAGCAACCGGAGCATATACTTCAGTGAAATCTATCCCCTCTTGCTGACTGAAACCCTGGACTACGAGTCGAGCTTTGTTACGAACAACAACTCCTCTATCATCCCTCTTACACTTGAACACCCATTTGGTGTTTATCTTCCTTTGACCATCAGGCAAGTCTACTAACTTCCACACTCCCAACTTTTCAAACTGACTCAACTCTTCTTGCATAGCATTGACCCAAGAATCTTCAGTTAGCGCCTCTTTGTATGTACGCAGTTCGATCATAATACTCTTCCATCTTGTTGTTCTTGAACTCAGTACCATTATCACTTGTAATTCTTTTGATACGCCTTTGGTACAAGTTTTCAATTTTCTTGAACAACGCCATCAAACTATCAAACGTCTCATCTTTCGTCTTCAGAAATGAAACCCATGAAAACCTTGAAAAATCATCCGTTACCACTAGACAGTAGAAATCACCAGTGATGCTTTTGACGTTCACTGGACCAAAAAGATCCATATGAAGTCTCTCTAAAGGTTTCAATACTGAATTGACTTTCTTTTGAGGATGTGATTTCTTCTTCTGCTTGCCTTTGATGCAGCTAATACACTCCCCCTCAAGATGAAAACCTTTGACATGAGCACCAAGAACTAAATCATTGTGCACTAGGTGATTCATTTTTCTAAGATGTATATGACCCATCTTCCGGTGCCACAATTGCGATTCCTTCTCAGTTGCTTTTAACACAAAACAATGAACCTGACCCGTTGTTGTAGTTGCCACACTCATGTCCAATACATACAGATCATTCACTCTAGGTGCCCTCATGATAATCCATTCTTCAGAAATAACAAAACCTGGTTTCAAGATCAAACATTCTTTATCTGTGAAATGAGTGGTATACATCCTGTCACAAATCTGCGAGATACTCAGCAGATTATTTTCCAGCTCAGCAATGTAGTTAACTCGTTCAAACGTAACAATCCCATTGGATAACGTTCATTCACCAACTATTCTACCACCTTGATTTCCTGCGAATCCCACGTAACCACCATTGAAATTTCTAACATCGTACAACAATGTTGTCTTCCCCGTCATGTGCCGAGAAGCTCCACTATCCATAATCCATCATGAAACAGATCTTGGAAGCTCCTGCACATATCAGAAACATTTTAGTGAGATTTTGATGCTACCCAAGCCTCTTTCGACTCAGGTAACTGGACTTTAATGTGAGATTTTGTAGTGTAAAGTGGTGGAAATTTTTATCATTCATCTTTAAGCTCTCTGCAGACCCAACCTCAACCTCTTTATACAAGAAAAATTCGTCTTTTTGAGGTTGACCAGATGGTTGGTCTTTCTTCAAAACAACTTTCTTCCCAGAAGTAATAGCCTCTTTTAGATCAAGTTTCTCATAATATTCCAAAGGAACATCCATCTTTACAGAAGTGGTAGAAGACGATTGTTTTTCTGACAATGAAACCTTTGGTTTTGAAACACTTGATTTCTTTTCAACTACTTTTGGCTTCCATGTTTGTTGAGATGATGCAACCCGTTTGTAAAACTTGTCATTTTTAGTTACCACATTTTTAACAGATTCAGTTTTGATCTTGGTATTGTCATTTTTCAAAACCTTTTTTCTCAAAAACCAATGGAGCTTTTTCCTTTAGCATCAGCTTTCTTTTTTTGATTCTCAACAACTTCAGTCTTAGGCTTGAAGTTGGTGCAATTTCTTGCAATATGTCCAACTTTGTTGCATCTAAAGCATGTGCGAGTATCAACTACCCGACTTGTGCCTTCAGACTGAGGCTGTGAGGCCTTCTTCTCAAAGAACTCTTTGTTTGATTTTGAAAAAATTTCGGATTCTTCATCAGAAAGTGAACTTGAACTGTTCACAAACACCTTTTTCTTAGCAAATTTCTTGTTTTGAAAATTCTTTCTCTAATATTTCTTACCACCCTGATAACCACCCGACCATCTGTTTTGATTGTTATTATAAAAACGCAGTGGAACAACTGGTTTCTTGTAGTAAGCTTTATCTTTTTCAAAATTCATTTGCCTCTTCATCTGATTCAAACCTTCTACTTCAAACAAATCAATTTCAACCAGTTTGAAAACGTTTTTCAATTTGTTCACATTAACATTTTCCAAAGGAAAATCAAGATCCGAATACAACTTATCAGATCCCGCCATCTTATACATCACAACAGCAGGTTCATCATTTAAGTTGTTTTGGGACTTTGATTTTGGAATGTATTTATCTAGAAAGCACTCTTCATCCTCAGCTGAACCACTATCCAAAACACTTTCAGCCATGCCTTTAACAATCTCAGTTTGAACACTATCATCAGATGATGATGAAGAAAATGTCACATCAATTGATTCTGGAAGTTTTATTTCATTCGTTTCATCTTCATCATTAACCAACCCGGACTTTTTCTTTGAGTAATTGTTTAAAACTGGCGGTGGAACCTGATGAAACCCAACCCCAGTTCCATCCGAGTAAACATCTTCGCCTGCTTTGTTTTTCCCAATGGGTTTAGGAACAATATGTTGTAAAACAAAACTTGCGGAGCTGTAACTGGTTAATTTTAGATTGATACGCTCATTCTCAATCTTAGCTTCTTCAAACTTAAGCTTCAATTTAGCAATCTCATCTAATTGTTGGTTGATTTGCTCTTCTTTGTGTCTAAGAACTACAGTTAAATGCTCATTTTCTTTATTGGTTTTACCGTTTCGTTCATCAGAATCTTGTACCGTTCGTTTTAATTTTTCAAAATTTTCTGAAATTTTACGATTTTCAAGAACCAATTTCTCATTTTCTTTCTTAATTCTTTCCACTTCAATTTTATCATTTTCAATTTTATCATTTAACTTGTTAGCACGATCATTTGACGCTTTGAGCATTTTATCACGGTCTAGAATCTGATCTTCAACCTTTCTGACTTTTCTTGTCAGTTCTTCAATCTTTGCATTACTAGAGTAAGCAGTTGTACTACAAAACTTGCAGTTTTTCATGCAACTTTTGCAGTCACTATCACCTTTGAATTTCTTACCTGTCTCACTTATTGAAACATTTGGACTGACCTTGCTTTTAGACTCAAATTCAGACTTAGAGTCTACCTCAAGTTCCTTTGCAGCAAGCACTTTGTCAGCCATTTTCCCAAAGTTTTCAACAGTGAATTCTTTTGAAGTATCGATAATCCCATCATCAATCTTCTTTAACTGCGGTTCTTTTGCTGTCTCTTTCTCTTTCTCATCAGATTCTCCTCCTCCCCACCATTTTCTCTGTCTGGCATCTTCTTCAGCTTTGAATTCCTCAATGAAAGCTTCTATACTAAGAGTTTTCGCATCAATAGCAATGTTTCCTTGAGGATCCAGATAACATTCTCTATCAGCATCCCATCTCTTTGCTCTCTTGGCTTCGTTGAACACCTTAGATAATCTGAGTATCTTGTATTCTGCTTTCTTGCTTGATATTTTTCTTCTTCAGTTCTGGTATCTTTAGGGACAGGAATATCATCTTCTTTTGCTACAAATGCATACCCTACTGCATCTTCCTCTGGTAGCAGTTCACTCCAATCAAAACCTTCATCATCATGAATAACAGCAAGAGCTCTTGATTTTTCTTTGGAGGCATCCTCAGGCTGCTTCATTCTGGGCAGTTCTGATTTATTCGGATGGTAGATCGCTCTTTTGTAGTAATCCTCGCGAAATGGATTTGTAGTATCATCAGTAGGAGCATTACGACACTCACGTTTAAAGCGTCCTTTTTGTTTACATCGGAAACACGTGACCTTTGATTTGTCAAATCCCAATTTGGTGGAAGGTCCGCCAATTGAATGTCTGCCCGTAATCTCCATAAACCTTTGGGCTCTCCGGACTGCACTGGCCATACACCACCTGATGTCGATCAGTTCCATCTCTTCAGGATCTATCTGATCATAGTCCTCCTTAGTCAAGTTGGTGTTTCCAATCTTGCCCGCCACGAGGCTCTCGTACGATTCTAACACAGACGCTAAGAACACCATCTGTTGTTTTGCTGACTCTTCACTGAAATTTTGAGCGTTCTTCAGATCCACAGCAATGTTGCATTGAAACAGATTCTTTGATGCAGATTGGCTTGAAGTTTTTGAAGAAGATCCACTATGAAAACCACTGTGAGGAGTTTCTTGATTCACAGAATTTGAACTCTCTGCAGAAAATGCTGTTCTTGGAGAACCAGTCTTTGGTAGATTTTCTCTGTAGTACAACTCCACATTCTGCTGATAAGATGTATTGTTGACTTTGCTAGATTTCTTAATCTCCAACTCGTGACTCTCCAGTCTTTCGATGAGCCGATCCACTGTTAACTCTTCAGACTTGATCGTATTCTTCAGCATTAATGCAAAGTACTGCCAATCTTGTTCATTCGGCAGTGAGTCGAACAACTTGTCTACCAGCTCTTCTTGAGTGTAAACAATTTCATGTCTAGTAAGCTCCAACTTCAGATGCCCAAATCTCTCAATCATCTTGGAAACTGACTCATTCTTTAAACAACCAAACAAATCAAACTCTTTTCGTAACAGTTTCTTTTTTTTTTTTTTTTTTTTGACTATTTCAGCACTAACTATGCATTTTACCCTCAGTTTTTCCCAAAGATCTTTTGAATTTACATATTCAATCAATGAAATTATATCATCTCTCACAGACTGATGAATCAACGCGATGCATTTTTGCTCAGCAATATATCTTTCAATTTCATCAGGATCTGTCAAACTTTCACCAAATCTTTCTCCTCTAGTATAACCAATCTTTAAACTTTTCCAGCTTGGATATGAAAAAGCTTGAAGCCACTCGTCAAATCTTGTAGCCCACCTATTGTAATCTTCTATCGCCAACAACTTTGGAGGTTTGTTATACGTCCCATACGCACTTTGAACACTTAATGTATCCGAAAGAATCTTTCTAGCACTCGGAGTTTTCTCGTTCGTGTTGTTTGATGTGTCATTTGAAGAATCATCCCCACCGTTTCCAGCAAAAGCAAAAATGTCACAGAATGGATTGAAATCATCCATCTTCAAAGTACCTAAAATAATCAATCAAACACTTAGCAAAATTTTTGAAATTTTGAAAAGTTGCTTTCAAACGGAATTAGTTCACACGGAATTGTGAACCTCAAACGAGATTACTTTCAAACAGTATTAGTTTTACACGAAATTACCAAGAGAATCTAATTCCGTGTGGAATTAGATTTGTTTCAAGCGAAATTAAGTCTTAGTGTGTAATTCCGTGCGGAATTACAGAAATGTTTCAAACGGTATTACAATTACGTCAGCATATTTGAACAAAATTTCACACGGAATTATAAATTTTGTCCAATTTTGATCGATTTAAGGTCCAAATCTTTCAAGGATTAGTGAGAACTATGTTTCGCTTGATATATGTGAATTTCAGGCCATTTCAACCGTTAAAACTAGTTCAAATCAAAAAAGAAGGTGTAGAAGTGAAAGAATCCGATGAAATCAAGCTGAATTGTTATGAACTCCTCGTCCTGAGCTCTGATACCACTTGTTCGATCGTTCGGTGACCCTAAACAGTCAAAATGAGTAGTTCATCATCATTTGCAAAGGCGGAATCAATGTAAATGACGTCAAACAGCTTGTTTCTTTTTAATCTTTATCTATTGATGATTTCCTGAGCTTTTACAAGTTGAAATCTGACAAAAATCCGGCAGCACCTCAGCTCACACACACATAGTTCCGTTTCAAATGAATCAGACACAACAGGTATTTATAGAGGTCTAATTCCGCACGAACCCAACTCATACGGAATTACCTAATCTCGCATGAAACACTAATTTCATTTGAAATGACATATGATCATTTCATGCGGAATTACTCATAAACACTGTTTTCTTGATTACCGTGCCCTGATTTATCCATTACAATACAAGACTCTATAAAGACGAAGTTAACAGACATCAGTGCACCAACACTTATGTAATGAGATAAAACTTAATCAACAAATTAAAAGGCATTCTCTTAATGAAAAGAGACAATTAGGCCAATTTTGTGGTCAATTTCCTTATAAACATAAGAAATTTGAAAAAAGAAAACAAAAAAGAGAAGATAGAAAAAGAAAAAGAAAACAAGATTATAAATCTTTTAAACCTAGCATTATATGTAAGAAATGTGGCCGTCAGGGTCATAAAGCAAAAACATGTTGGGTTAAGAAAAAACTCAATAATATTGAGGATGAACAATTAAAAGATACATTATCTAAATTACTAATAAATTCTGAGAATGATTCTGAATCAGAATCAGAAAATTCTTATGATGAGGATATAAATATATTAGAAAATGAAGATTTAATATCTTCTGATGAAGAATGTTTCTCTTGTAAAGAAGAAAAATGTTGTCAAAATGATTTTGATACAGATTATGAAGATGATATTTATCAAATAATTGCTCAATTTGAAAATATGGAGATAAATGTTATTTCTAATGATCTTTTAGATTTATTAAAAGTTGTGGAAGATGATAAAATCAGAAAAGAAATTATCTCTAAAATAATTAAAGAGGAAAGAGTTTCATGGGTCATCAAGAATTTAAACCCTATACTATAAGTGAAGTTAAGAAACAGTTAAATCAAAGAAATTTAAGGGAAAACCCCGTTAATATTAAAGAATTAAAATTAGAGGTTGATAACCTAAAAATAGAAATAAGAAATTTAAAAGGAAATAATAAAAATTTAGAAGAAAGAATTAAAAATTTAGAAAGAGGGAAAATTAAGACAGAAAGCCCTGAAACATCTGGAAAAAATGATCCAGAAACTGATAATTTTTTATCAATGTTAAAAGATGAAATTTTTTTTATCTATATATGAAATTGTAACTTCTCATAAATGGCATATTAAAATTAAACTATTAATAGATAACAATTTTTCAATTGAATTAATAGCTTTGCTTGATAGTGGAGCAGATTTAAATTGTATTCAGGAAGGAATAATTCCTACAAAATATTTTCATAAAACTACTCATAGAGTTAGTTCTGCTAGCGGAGAATCACTAGGAATAAGTTATAAATTACCACAGGTTTATATTTGTCAAGATAAAGTTTGCATTCCAAATAGTTTTATGTTAGTTAGAAATCTAACAAGCCAGATTATACTTGGCTCACCGTTTTGGAAAAAGATTTTCCCAACAAGATATATTGATGAAAATTTTATTAAAGGAACTTATAAAGGAAAAGAAATAACCTTTCCTTTTGTCTATAAAACAATTACTAGATTTATAAATGACATTGAAGCATCTTTAATACAAGCCAAAGAAAATCAAATAAATTTTCTTAAAGAAGAAATTAATATTTTTACAAAAGAAGAAAAACTAAAAAATCCTAAATTACAGGATAAAATAAAACTAATACAAAATCAATTTTCTTTACAAATTTGTAATGGTCATCCAAATGCTTTCTGGGATAGAAAGAAACATATTGTTTCTCTTCCTTATGAAGATAACTTTAATGAAAATCAAATACCCACAAAGGCAAGACCATGTCAAATGAATTCTGAATATTTAGAATTATGCAAAAAAGAAATAAAAACTTTAATAGATAAAGGTTTATTAAGACCTTCAAAATCTCCATGGTCATGTACTGCTTTCTATGTTAATAAACACTCAGAGCAAGAAAGAGGAGCTCCCAGGTTAGTAATAAACTATAAACCTTTAAATAAAGTTTTAAAATGGATTAGGTATCCTATACCTAACAAAAAAGATTTGTTAGATAGACTAAATAATGCTATCGTATTTTCAAAATTTGATTTAAAATCTGGATATTGGCAGATTCAAATAAATGAAAAAGATAGATATAAAACTGCTTTCACAGTACCTTTTGGTCATTATGAATGGAATGTAATGCCATTTGGGTTAAAAAATGCCCCAAGTGAATTTCAAAATATAATGAATGACATTTTCATTTCTTTCAGTGATTTTATAATAGTTTATATTGATGATATCTTAGTATTTTCTAAAAATATTGAAACTCATTTTAAACATCTAGAGATTTTCAAAATATAATTATAAAACATGGTTACGTAATATCTTGACCAAAGATGTTAATTTTCCAAACCAGAGTTAGATTTCTGGGTCATAATATTGAAAAAGGAAATATTATTCCAATAAATAGAAGTATTGAATTTGCTTCCAAATTTCCTGATGAAATAACTGATAAAACTCAGTTACAAAGATTTTTAGGAAGTTTGAATTATATTTCACCTTATTATAAAAATTTAGCAGAAGATACAGCTGTTTTATATGACAGATTAAAGAAGAGTCCTCCGCCATGATCTGATATTCATACCAAGGCAATCCAAAAAATTAAACAAAATGTTAAAAATATTCCTTGTTTAATGCTAACAAAACCAGACTGGCAAAAAATTATTGAGACAGATGCTAGTAATATTGGATATGGAGGGATATTAAAACAAATATCTCCCATTGATAAACAAGAATATTTGGTAAGATTCCATTCAGGTAAGTGGAATAATAGCCAAAAGAATTATGCTACTATTGCAAAAGAAATTTTAGCAATAGTCAAATGTGTTTTAAAATTTCAAGATGATTTATATAATCAAAAGTTTTTAATAAAAACTGACTGTCAAGCAGCAAAATATATGTTTAACAAATATTTTAAACATGATGTTTCTAAGCAAATGTTTGCTAGATGGCAATCTCATCTTGCCCCATTTGATTTTGAAATAATTTACAAAAAAGGAACTGATAATAGTTTACCTGATTTTTTAACAAGAGAATATTTAAATGAGTAAAGGATCAATAATTCTTAGCTATAATCAATTAACAAGAAGGATCAATGAGTATGAATTATATTTATTATATTATAAAAATAGACTTAGATACATATTGAATGATCATTACATGGATCATCAACAATGGCTTGAAGAAATCTCTCAAGCTTGTGATTGTATTAATGAATTCAGGTATCGAATAAAGATACTCAAAGAAAAAAGAATTATAATTTCTTGTGGATAATTGCAGGTTTAATGAGGAAAATCAAAGGCCCTTTAAAATTAGTTTTTGAAGTAATTCAAGAAGATATTGCTGATACAGAAGCCATAATAAGGGCTAGACAATATCAAATTTATGATCTAATGCAAAATTTTGAAATGCATCCAGTAGATAGAGCAAATAGGCTTTCAGAAAATTTTACAATTTTACATTATTATGAGAATCAATTAAAGGTTCTTAAAGAAAATGAGAAAATATTATTATTATTATTATTATTATTATTATTGAACAGCATTTTTTAAAAAAATTTTGTCATATGTATGACCTTGAACCCAAGACTTACCTCTTCCAAACCCATATGTTTAAAGAATTTGTCTTTTCTTAATGGACCACCACTCTATTGGTGCGTATTAGTCATTATTTTGAGTGTAAACTGCAATTTTGGTCCCTGATGTTTGAGCAGTTTTGCCACTTTAGTCCAAATCTCAAACCTTTTGCATCTAGGTCCCTGTGGTT
The DNA here is from genome assembly GCA_030545235.1 of Helianthus tuberosus. Taxonomy (NCBI): domain Eukaryota; kingdom Viridiplantae; phylum Streptophyta; class Magnoliopsida; order Asterales; family Asteraceae; genus Helianthus; species Helianthus tuberosus. The sequence goes on along the minus strand of CM060430.1, from coordinate 106,811,796 downwards.
TCAGTTTTGTTGCCATTTTGGTCCAAAAGTGAAATCAACTCAAATTCCTCAAATTAAATCCTGATATTTTGTCCTTTTTTCCTCAAGGGTAATTTGGTCATTATAATTTTATTATAGCTCATTATTAATTAAAATAATAAAACTAAATAATCCCCATATAAAAGCAGCAGATAGTCATCTTCCCCAACACCAAACCCTAATCTTCTCCAAACACTCCATCATCTTCTTAAAACATAACACAGATCCCACCCCTCTTCTTTCTTTTTACCTTAAAAACCCTACCACACACCACCAAATTGTATCCCTCCCCCCATCCCTCTCATCTTTCTCTGTCTATCTAAGAAACGGCACAACAGGTTCGGTAGTGGTGGCTGGTTTTGATGAATGGTGTTGAGGTTGTCGCAACAAGATCGGTGGTGGAGGGGAGACAGTGGTGTAGGTGTACAGTGGCGTGGGTGTACGATGGTAGAGGGGAGACGGTGGTGGTGGGTGTACGATGGTGGAGGAAAGACGGTGGTGTGGGTGTACGGTGGTGGAGTGGAAGCTGTGAAAATCGTGAAATTAAAACGAAAACTGGTGAAAATCGTGAAATTAATGCGTTACAGAAGCTGTTTGTTGACGATTTAGATGGATCTTCTTCGTATTCATCGTAAGAAATCGATGTGTTAGAAAACATACCTTCTGGAACGTTCTGAACAGAAACGTTGCTGGCCTGTGGAAGGCGGGAACGCCGGTTCATGAGCAGAGAAGATGTTTTGGGAAAGGTGATAAGGGATTATTTAGTTTTATTATTTTAATTAATAATGAGTTATAATAAAATTATAATGACCAAATTACCACTGAGGAAAAAGACAAAACATCAGGATTTAATTTGAGGAATTTGAGCTTATTTTACTTTTGGACTAAAATGACAACAAAAACTGAAACCACAGGGATTCAGATGCAAAAAGTTTGAGATTTGAACTAAAGTGGTGAAATTGCCCAAATCTCTAGGACCAAAATGTCAGTTTACTCTTATTTTGATGTAAGAAACTTATGATATTTAAAGTATTTTTAAATTAAAAACTAAATAGAAGTTGCAACAAAAATTCATAGGTGGAATAGTAGTTTTTTTTTTTTTTTTTTTTTTTGAACGGCAATGGAATAGTAGCTTCTAACCATCGTAATCTTAAGACAGAAAAATATCCAAGATGTTAATGCAACTTTTGATTTTTAAAGTAAGGCGTAGACTAGTAGCTCTCAAGTTTTTTTCTTAGTAGGTTCCTCCAATCACACATGACCACCAATATATACACACACATCCTTACAATATTTAATTTATGCTATAAGCCTATAATCCTTCTTTACAATTATGAAGTTGTTTCAAGCGTACCTGCATTTACTCCTTTTTCTTTCATTAACAACATCAATTGCAATTCCAAAGTACGCCAAGCAAGGGTGCGTTGATAAGTGCGGGAGCGTGACCATTCCATACCCTTTTGGAATTGGTGAGGGTTGTTCTGTCAATCCATGGTACACCATTGATTGCAAAAACAACGCAACGCCATATCTATCTAAACTCAACAACCTTGAAGTCTTGGGTGTAAACCTAAGTAATCTAACGGTCATTGTTAACATACCAAGGGTCTCTTATTGCCAAAAGCCAGTTTGGAACAGCAGTGAGATTATGGGAGTCCATCTTGATGGAAGCCCTTTCTTGTTTTCCAAATTAAACAATATGGATGTTGCGGAAGTTCTTAGGGCAGGGGATAAATGGTAATGTGGTAAGTGCATGGTGATGCACGCACTCAGTAGGAGATGCAAGCATGATAATGAGGTCGTGTCGTTTGCCATGATCTCGGGGGGTGTTGAAGATTTCATTGTTGGAATCGGGAAACCATGCCAAGTGGTGGTTGACACAAACCCACCTCACCCAGCAAGGCTCGGGAGTGATGTTAACCTCCTCGAGCGTGTTTTCTCCCTCCCTATTCAGACTGTTAAAAGCATTCCCCCTAGTTGTCGGCTGTTGTTTGCTCAGGTCCTAACATGTACTTTGCTCAAAGTGGTAGCGTCACCAGGATCGGTCAACAATTGGGTCCAATTGCTTTTACTACCGCGTTGCACCTTGCGGGTGGTTAGACCATCCTCCAGACAAGAGCGGAGATCAGGGAATATGAAATCTCTACAGTGTAGTAACATCTTGCACGCGCTTACAGTGTGGAAAGATGGGTCTGGGTTTGATGATTTGGTCGCTTCCCTATTGGATAGCGTGGGGGAGACGGGGGCCCCTAGGGGAGAATGCAGGAAAGCGGAAGAAAAAGAAAATGACCCTAATATTAAGCAATGTCTTCGGAAAGTCAGGGATGGACATTTCACGGTTGCGGTTAAGGTCCTATGCTCTAGTGGAGTTGCCCCTCTAGGTGATTCGACCTTGAAAGCTCTTATTGATAAACACCCAGTGGTGTCGCCCCCGTCATTGCCTTCCAACCCTTCGGCCCAACCCACTCTTGTTGTTGATGTGGATTGTGTGCTCAAATGTATTCGATCATTTCCTAAAGAGACATCATGCGGTAGAGACGGGATGCGGGCCCAACACCTGTTAGATACTATTGGTGGCGAGGGCTCGGTGACTTCCTCAGGTTTGCTTACAAGCATTACTGAAGTTGTTAACTTATGGCTTGGGGGATCCTGCCCTATGGTTCTTGCTGAGTTTGTTGCCTCGGCCCCTCTCACCCCCTTATTGAAACCCGATAAAGGAATTCGGCCTATTATTGTGGGGGGTATTTGGCGAAGGTTGGTTTCCAAGGTGGCGATGAAGAAGGTCGGGAAAGAAATAACCCAATATTTAGGTGACTATCAGTTTGGGGTGGGGATGCCAAATGGGGCAAATGCGGTACTTCACAGTGCAAACAGGCTTCTCAACTCGTTTCATGCAGATGGTTCCTTAGCCTTGCTTACTGGGGATTTCTCCAATGCTTTTAACACGGTCGACCGCACAGCCTTTCTCCAAGAGGTTCATCAGCGTTGCCCGTCAATCTATCGGTGGGTCCAATTTCTTTACGCTCAGCCTGCTAGGTTGTATGTTGGTAACGAGTGTATTGGGGCTACTACCGGAGTTCAACAAGGAGATCCTTTGGGGCCCCTTCTTTTTGCCCTCGCCTTACACCCCCTTATTCTCCGAGTTCAGAACCGCTGTAAACTCCCGTTTCATGCTTGGTACTTGGATGATGGGACGATTATCGGCAACGCCTCTGAGGTTGCTAAGGCCTTAGACATCATCAACGAGGAGGGGCCATCTCTAGGGCTTTATCTCAATATTAAGAAAACAGAGGTTTATTGGCCGACATGCGACGGCCAGAAACTTCAGGACGGGCTTTTCCCGAGAGGGATCGGTAGACCAGATAAGGGGGTTAAGCTCCTTGGTGGAGCTGTTAGTCAGGATCCTAGCTTTATTGGAGAGTTGGCAGGGCGGTGGGCCTCGGGGGCGGTTGACCTTATGAAACTCTTACCCTGCCTGAGGGATCCCCAATGTGAACTCCTTCTGCTAAGGTCGTGCATGGGTGTTGCTAAGTTGTTTTTTGGGCTGCGGACTTGTCTACCCTATTTGATGGAGGATGCGGTATCTCGGTTCGATGATGGCCTTAGAAAGGCTATAGAAGACATAGTAGTGGGTGGCGGCCCCTTCTTTGGTGACCTCCAGTGGCGTCTAGCATCTTTGCCAATGCGTCTAGGTGGTTTGGGCCTCTTCTCAGCCCGAGATGTTGGGGCTTATGCCTTTGTGGCGTCTAGAGCTCAGTCTTGGGAACTACAGGATCATATCCTTCGAAACGGTGGGGTCGTCGGGCTTGACCCAGACTATCAACAAGCGCTCGAATGCTTAAATGTCTCTCTCCCAGACTTGGATATTGGCGGTTTCTCTAACAAGGACACCGCCCCTCGAAGCCACAAAAAACTTTGGCGAATGCACTGTTTAGCAAAATCGCTCAAAGCCTGGGAAAAGCTTTTAATTTGTCACCCCGCCAGAAGGCGGTGTTTGAGTGTCTGAAGGGTCCCCATGCTCAGGAATTTTTGACCGTTATCCCGATTGAGGGGTTAGGACAATGCATGTCGGCAGTAGAATATAGAACCATTCTCAGATACCGGCTAATGATCCCTATGTACCCAGAAGATGAAACATGTCCGATATGTCGTAAAGCTTGTATGGATAAATATGGGGAGCATGCAGTTCACTGTAAAGAGCTCCCTGGGTTTAAATATCGGCATGACTGGGTGCGAGATGTTTTGGGGGACATCTTAAGAAGAGCTGGGATTTCTGCTAAGAAAGAGGCCCCTGTGAATTTCCTCACGGACCCTATGGAAGGGAGATCTACTCTGCGACCAACGGATCTGCTCGTCTTTGGCTGGGCTGGGGGGAAACATGCTTGTGTAGACCTCACGGGGGTTTCCCCTTTGGTTGGTTTAAGGGAAAACGAGTTTGTAGCTGGACTAGCAGCAAGAAAGGTAGAATCAAAGAAAGTGGATAAGCACGCTAAAGCTTGCGTGGAGAACCAACATGTCTTTATCCCTTTTGCCTTTGATACTTTTGGCTCCCTAGCGCCAGAAGCCATCAACTTCTTGACGAGGGTTCAACGGGTTATCCACAGCAATTGTTCGACCCCAAGGGGGCAAGGGTTTGTGTTTGGGAGGTTGGGGTTTGCAATTCAGAAAGGGTTGGCGGCGCAGCTTGTTGCCCGTCTACCTTCTGTTTTGATGTAACTTAACAAGTTTTCTGGTTATAAGTTAAATACAATTGGTTAAAAAAAATAAATAAATAAATAGAATTGTCTGCAAGAAAAAAAAACAATAAATTTGTTTTTGAGGGGTGTGGTAATGCTAAAATGGTGATGGATAATGGGAGTGTGCTAACCGGGTGTTCAACGACTTGTAGCGGCACACCTAGCGAAACAATTTGTTGCCAAACAAACAAATGTTTTGGAATCAATTGCTGCCAAACCACAATTCCTGATCGTTTCATGTCATACAGCATTAACCTCACCGACTTCGAAACGCCAGGTGAAAATGGAGGTTGTGGGTCTGCAGCCTTGGTGGATAAAACTTCATATGATGAAGGAAGGGTTTCTGTCAGGGATGCCACTTCAATTCCGGTATCACTAGTTTGGACTCTAACATCAAAAGACTCCGATCAAGTAACTTGTTGTAATAACCGAAACAAGATCACGCGCAAAGTGGTTCTTTTTAACGGTACTGCATTGGATACTTGGATATGCTATCAACCACCAGCAGCAGACAACCCTTATTTAGAAGATGGGTGCCAGGACTCTGCTAGTATGTAATATTTCCTTTCTAATTCTATCTCTCTATATGTATTATGTATATAGAGAGACATGGATTTACCAATTAGGCCACTCGGTGTGGGACGTGGAGTCCCATCATTCAATTAATATTTATATGGTACTTCTTTTGTTTGTTTGTTTTTCTGACATGGAATTCCTCTTATATAAAACTGCTTCCGGAAGATTGTAGAAGGTGCACAGATGGTGGAGGTTACTGTAGATATGACAACATATATGACGTTGATGGTTCACTTTTCAGTCAGAACTTCACTTGTTTTCCTGGTGAAAAAAGCAAAAGGATAAGACCGCCCGGTATGGCCCGTCGCGTCACCATCGTCGGAATCCAGACGGAGGAGACGGGGCTGTTGATTGGCTGCGTCTTCATTGGTGGGCCCCCCTCTCTCTCTCCTTTATATATATATATTGATTTTTTTATTAAAGTGGGTAGTCCCCACACCCTTGGGTAGTCACCAAGAGAATGCTCATCTTCCCGTGATGACGTGGCGCCTACGTGATGAGTAGTCTCCAAAGAGACTATCCATTCCACACCCAATGCTCTAATGTCCCCAGGTGTAATTCTTGGTAATGTCATTTCTTTCTCTTTTTAATCCATTTACACCCTATATTATTATTATTATTATTATTAAAAGCACAACTTATATAATATTAAACGGTAGAATTGAATAGTTTGATTTTTTTTTATTTGCCAACAAATCATTTATTAGAAATCCGGTTAATAACCGTTAACACGGAAATCGTACAGAGTTCACCAAAAGAAACCATATAATTACATCACACCCCCATACATGCTAAGTCAAACTTACTCTAGTCGTTTCACGTTAAAGCACTGTACCTTGCCCTTTTTTATCCATAGAAAACCAAACTTAATTTCTTCCTTTAGTATTATGAGATTCGTTTGATATTGATTAAAAACGATGTCGTTTCTGTTTTTCCATATCATCCAAAGGGTGATCTGAATGACTGAAAGCACGACCCGCTTCCATTTTCGAATACCCCGATGGTGTTGATGCAGAGTCTTTTAGATCTAGCACAAATAACGACCCCAACCTGCACCAGTCCACAATAAAGTCCCATAGACTCTGGGCCAATCTACACGACATAAATAGATGACTCGTCGTCACGTCCCCGTCGCCACAGATCCTGCACGCAAGAGCTGGAACATGAACATTTCTTCGTTTAAGATTCATTGCTGCTGGAAGTCTGTCCAAAACAAGCCGCCAAACTAAGAAATTCACTTTTAGCGGCACCCATCGGTTCCAGCAGAAACCGAATCCTTCATTTGAAAATGACTTTTCTCGACTATCTTTTTGATATTACGGACCGAAAATATCAGGCGTTTTCGGGGACCACTTCCAACAGTCTGAAACCACCTCAAATGAGACTGTATTTACTGCAGAAATCATATCTGATAACTCAGCCAGTTCTGAATGACTGAGCTGCTGTCTGGACCATTGAAAACGCAGCGTAACTTGGCCATTTATAACCTCAACACGCTCCTGCATACAAACTATTTTGCATCGTTCCAACGCGTACAACAAAGGAAACCTGCTGCATAACGTTTGATCACCCGTCCATATCTCCGTCTAGAAAATCACACTACTCTCTAAGCCCAGGACAACCTTGAACATTGTTGTTAAAATCCAGCCCCAAACCTGCAAAATCGTTAGATATGTTAACAACTTGCGTCCACGGCCCGGGCGCGTATATTTTTACCAGAATAAAATTCCAATTCCTCGAATTGTGGTGCATGCTCCAAATTACTTTCCTCCATAAGCTCTAGTATCTACCTCAAACCGCCACCACCATTTTGCCCAAATTGCTAAATTCACATCCCGAAACGTACCAAAACCCAAGCCCCCAAAATCCTTAGGCGCCATAACCTTCTTCCACACCACCAAGTTCATCTTCGCTAGCTCCGGTGTAGCACCCCACAAAAACTCCCTACGCAACCACTCCTGTTTTTTTATCACTTGGAATGAGGCTTTGTAGATAGAAAAATAGTAGGTTGGAAGAGAGTTCAACACGGATTTCACAAGTGTCAACTCGCCAACAAATGAAAGGGTAGAAGCCTTCCAAACCGCCAGTCTCTTCTTGAAAGTACTAACGACCGGTTCCCAGTGTTTGACCAAATTCATATTGGCCCCTACTTGTAAACCCAAGTGCTTAAACGGAAAAGACCCGCTTTTGCACCTAAGCGCACCCGCTATCGAATTGATTTGTACTTGATCCACCCCAACTCCAAATATACTAGTCTTGGATAAATTTACCTTTAACCGGGAGGCTAGATAAAAACATCTAAGGATACGATTCAAATTAATTGCATTCCGTATTGACCATTTTCCGATGAAAATTACATCATCCGCATAAAGTAAATGGGATAAGATCGGCCCACGTATTGATATTGGAATGCCACGGAATAAACCAATCGAACATGTTTTTTTCATAACCCCCGTTAAAGCTTTCATGGCTAAAATCAATAGGAAAGGTGATAGAGGATCCCCTTGTCTTAGACCTAACTTGCACGTGAATTCTTGGGTCGGGGAACCATTTACAAGATCCGAAGCCCTTGCGGAAGGGACTATAGCCATTATCCATGAATTCCATTTTGGCGGAAATTTCATTTGAGCTAGAATGAAATTAAGAAAAACCCAATTTAGAGAGTCATACGCTTTCTCGATTTCCACCTTAAAAATAAACCCCTTCTTTTAACTCCTTCTCATCCATAAAATTAATTCATTTAGAATCAACGACCCATCCAAGATGCTTCTAGATGACAAAAAATCCCAATTGAATAGTTTGATACATGTTCTATTTTGTGCTTTAATTTTTTTTTGAAAGGCATAAGTTTTCATTAAAAGGCAACTAGCAAGTAGCTAGATGACCAAACATTAGTCTGTGGCGTGTGGGGCAGCGGTTTAGCTTTAACGCTGGCTACACCACATTGGTTAAGCGTTGGGCATAGTGTTGCCCGTTTGGCGTGGGATTGAGCCTGGCGGAGGGCATGGTAAGATGGCTGGCTTTGGTTGACTGGTTCAATATAGTCGTTGGGGTAGCCGTTGCCAAACGGCTAGTTTAAATTAAAAAAAATATCTACATATTAAACCTTTTTAAATACCCACTCAATTTTTTATAATTTTTACCACTTCTCTACTTCTACCGTATCACTTTATTTTTTTATAAAATCAACCCACAACATCTTACAATGTATCTTTTTTAACCACGGCTACAACCCAAACAACCCCTTTGGATACCAAGAGAACCCGAACCCTAGCCCGCCACCAAACCGTCCACCACCAAACCCGACCCAAATACCCATTACATGTGACCATCCACAACAACCGCCATACGGTTTAGTATATTCACTGTGTCCTGATTACCTAGAATCGTATCGTATATAGGAAATCATGTATACACAATCTTTCCATACGACGACTCATCTATTCCAATTAGCCTATCCCAACCCGAATCTGTGCCCGAACCTCAACCGCAAGACGTTAGGTTTGGCCCCGGTTTCGGCCTCGAGTTTGGGTTCGGTCCCGGGTTCGTCTTCGGGTAAAGGGTTTTACACCGACCAGTTTGGAAGATCTTAATACCAAAATTGATGCAGTTAATTTCCTTCAACAACAAAGGATCGAGATCAGGAAAAATATCCAAGCGTCGTTCGATAAAAAGATATCTCTAAAAGAAAGATGCGAATATATGAAATTTCTCGCCATGCCCGTCGATCACCTTAGCGGCCCACAATTGGCAATGACGTTAGAAATGAAAGAAGAAATAATGAAAAAATATAACATGGAGTAACTTTTATGTTGTTTTTAATTTAATTTTATGTTTTTTTTAATATTATGTAGGTTTTTTTTAATTTTCTTTGTAGTTTTTTAAAATATTATATGCAATCTTCTATTTTATTTAGTGTGTTATTTTTATTAAATTACATACTAAATATTTAAACAAAAAAAATTCCATATAGCTGGTCACGCCCAGCTAAGCTACGCCCCACCACACCCCCTAGTTTTTGAGTAGAGTAAACTGCCATTTTGGTCCCTAAGGTTTGGTCACTTTTGACAATTTAGTTCAAAACTCAAACCTTTTGAATCTAGCTCCCTGTGGTTTCAGTTTTATTGTCATTTTGGTCCAAAATAAAGTTAGCTCAGATTTCTCAAATAAAATCCTGATTTTTTATCCTTTTCCTCAGTTTAGTGAAGTGCAAAATGGTCATTATAAGTTTTATTAAAACAAATATCTTCATCTTCCCCAAATGCATTGGATTAAATCCTAATTTAACTTCTACTGCACACTCATTTAACTTTCCAACACAATTAAGAATCATTTCAGCAACCACCAGCCGATTCACACACCACCAACCACACACCAATCACACACTCCACAATCAACAATCATGAAGCCGATTAAGCCGCCACCAACCACCAGCCGGAATCTCAACCGTCCATGTCACCGCCCTGAGCTAACTCTACCGTTACCACAACGCGAGCCACAAATTGCAGTTCCCTTACCTCTTCCATCGTCATCCGCTCCTACAACCGCCTCTCAACACCTCTCAAACTCCAAACAACAACTGCCATAGCTGTTTAACCTCTTCGAATTCGACCGGATAAACCGAATTGGCAGCGGTGGCACCGTCTACAAAGTCATCCACCGCCCTACCGGAAGTTTATTCGCATTAAAAGTCGGCTCGTTATCACTAATTTTGCTCTGACGACGTTGACAACAGCCGCACCTAGTTCTTCTCTGTGATGGGTTTTTTAGATCTGAGCAGATCTGCGATGGGGTGAGCGAGAAGGCTAGATTTGTGACATCGATGAAGTCTGCGTTGATGTTGTTGAAGATGAATTCTTTAGGTTGACCACTAAAGAAGGGAAGTGAACTGACGGAAATTTTTAATTTTGTGTTTTTGTTTTGAATCGTGGATATAGGGATTTGGATATATGAACTGATGAGGTTTGGAGAAGATGATAGATTAGGGTTTTAGGAAAGATGTAGGTTCTGTGCTTTTATAAGGTCAAAATGTGTTATAATAAAAATTATAATGATCATTTTGCCTCCGAGTAAAAACACAAAATACCAAGATTTTTATTAGATAAATATGAGTTGATTTTACTTTTGAACCAAAATGCCAATAAAACTGAAATCACAGACACCCAGATTCAAAAGTTTTGAATTTTGGAATAAAGTCGTAAAAGTGACCAAACTTTAGGTACCAAAATGACAGTTTTAAATGGTCCATAAGTCCAGCCCAATCATATATACAAAGTTCTTGCTGCGATTCCTGATTCAAATTAAATTCAACTCCTCTAAATTAGATCACATAATACAGAGTTCTTGCTTGTTCTTCTTTTCAATATCGGTATTCAATTTTACATCTTCTCACTCTAAATTACCAATCGCTGCATCACACAATTGGTTTTTATCGACTCACTCAAAATCACCAATCTTTGGGTGTTCTTATTCATGAGCCTTTTTTGAATCTCTTTGTTTAATTTTTGAATATGATTGTTTCATACGAATTTGTGAATTGGTATGTTTGAAACATGTTTTGGTTTAATCCAAGCTCATTTTTCGTCCTTATAATTTGGTCAAAATTCACTTTAATCAAAAGTTATAAATTTTGTCCATGGTACATCGTGTTTTTTTTTTTTTTTTTCATTTTAGTAGTTAAATATTTTCTTTAAATGTGAGGGTATTCTAGTCTTTATATTTTCGTAAAGAGTAAATTACTATTTTGGCACTTGTGTTTCAGCCAGTTTAACACTTTCAGCATAAAAGAAATATTTTAACATATCAGAGCTCGAGGTTGCATTTTATAACGGTTTTGGCCCCTGACACTAACTTTGTTACTTTCTTGTAGTTACGTATAAGGGTAATTAGGTACAGTGGCGGAGCTTGAAAATTTCCACCGGGGGGTCGGAAGTCACCGGACCTAGAAGTATATACCTAAAAAATTTATTTTTTATAAAACCGGGGGGTCGAAAATGTATATACCTAAAAAATTCTATACGAAATGTACATACATAACACTACTGAGCGAAAAGTTCGGGGGGTCGGGCGCCCCCTCCGGCCCCTTCATAGTTGCGCCACTTATTAGGTGTTTATATACCTTAGGGGCTGTTTGTGATAATTATAAAGTTCTTTTAATATTTAAGAGATTATTAATACAATTACTCAAGTTTTTTTTTTATTATTTTGTTATTTTTATGATTTTTATTTAATAAAATATGTTTTATATATACGAATAAATATGTATTTTCATTAAGCGTTTGTTTTTTATAAACGTCACTTTTAAAATCATTTGTTTTTTTAACCTTTTTCAAAACCGTATATCGTTTTTAAAATTATTCCTTTTTAAATCGTTTGTTTATTAAGATCGTTCTTTTTAAAGTTGTTTTTCTTTTAAAGTTTTTTTAAACAATTCATTTAACACTGTTTTTTTTTTAAATCAATTTTTAAACTTTTTTAAACAATTCATTTTTTTGAGTTGTTGATTTTTAAATGTGTTTCTTTTTAAACCGTTTCTTTTAGAATCGTTTTTTAAATCGTCCATTTTTATATTCATTTTACTTATAGCCGTTAGGAAAAATGAACTTCAGAAAATGAACATGAACGGAGATAATTACATAATTAGTCCCTGTGGTTTGCACAAAATAACATACTTAGTTACTAATAGTTTAAAATCACCTTCTAGGGTATTAACTTTTCATTTTGTAACGTTTGGAGGTATTAACTTCTAGGGTATTAACATAGTTAGTCACTCTGGTTTGCATAAAATAACATACTTGGAGGGTTTGGGGGGGGGGGGGGGGGTTAGATTTTTGGGGGGGTGTCGGTGGGGGTGGGTTAAGTGGTTTAGGCTTTCCGTATTAGTGCACATGTGCAGTACAATTTTTTTTTTTGTTTTTTTAATTTTTTTTATATATAAAAAGCTGTGAAAAAAAATAATAAAATGGTAAAAAAAATTGGTATTTAGGCTTTTTAGTTAGGTTTTTGGTTTTCGTTTAAACTAATTTTCTGATGATTCATCCCCTACGTATATATACTTTTATATACTATACGCAATACTATCTTGTACTACATGCATTACTAGATTGTACGTAAGCAAAGATGACCAGAAAAATCTAATGGTAGTGCTGAGAATGAAATCACAAGAAATGGAAATCACAATGTTACAATGTGCCAAAAACAAGATTTACCAAGTTATAGGTTTTGAGAAAAAAAACTTAACTCTATCTAATTGTTCATATCTAATTTGTTTTAGTTGGATTGTTTAACCTAACTCTTTATTAATTGTGCATACTTTTTATTTAATCTAGAGTAAATTGCCATTTTAGTCCCTGAGTTTTGTCCAAATTTGCCATTTTAGTCCAAATATATTTTTTTTCGCCTCTGGGTCCCTGACTTTTCCCTTTTATTGTCATTTTGATCCAACCCACTAACTCTGTCAAAAAACTGTCAGTTAACTCAAGGGTATTTTGGTCAGTTTACACATATGTTTTGTTTTGTTGCCATTTTGATCCAAAACTCTTTACACATATTTCTTTGTTTATTCATGAGTTAACTGCCATTTTCGTCCCTGTGGTTTGGTCACTTTGGCCATTTCAGTCCATTTTTCAAAAATGCGCCATTTTCGTCCCCCACGTTCTGGAAAGGTGCCATTTCAGTCCAAAAATCATAACCCAGTTAAGTCAGTTAGTAAATAAGGACTGATTGTGTAAATTTGTAACATAAAGGACTGATTGTGTAAATTTGAAAAATGGGCTGAAATGGCCAAAGTGAGCAAACCACAGGGACGAAAATGGCAGTTAACACCACCACCACTAGCCCTGCCACCACCACCACTCCGCTGCCACCACCACCACCACCGCCACCACAGCCACCACCGCCACCACAGCCACTGCCACCATCTCCATCTCCGTCGTGCAACTTCGCCGGAATCTTCACAGTCGCCGGAATCAGTCAACACGTCGTTCCAGCCGTTAACGGTTCGTTTTTCTTGTTCCGGTTCATTCGTTTATACTTGTACAATGTTTGCACCAGGTTAATTGGAATATAACCTGATTTTGGTCGTTAATTTGAGCCGTTGACTTTCCTGTTTGACCTTCTGTTGACCGATTTGGGGGAGATGAAACTGTTGACATCTGTTTGACCGCCGGAACCACCACCATCAACATCATCATTTGTTATCATCATCATCGATCATCATCGACCTTCATCATCATCATCGCGATCTTCATCATCATCATCAGACCTTCATCACCACTGCCGGTTCTCTCTCCCGGTGGTGGCAGGGCGGTGGTGGCAGGGCTGTGGTGGTGGTGGCAGGGCTGTGGTGGCGGTGGCGGTGGTGGTGGAAGGGCTGTGGTGGCGGTGGTGGTGGTGGTGGTGGTGGTGGCAGCGGAGTGGTGGTGGTGGCAGGGCTGTGGTGGCGGTGGTGGTGGTGGTGGTGGCAGCGGAGTAGTGGTGGTGGCAGGGCTGTGGTGGCGGTGGTGGTGGTGGCAGCGGAGTGGTGGTGGTGGCAGGGCTAGTGGTGGTGGTGTTTAATATTTACTTAACTGGGTTATGATTTTTGGACTGAAATGGCACCTTTCCAGAACGTGGGGGACGAAAATGGCGCATTTTTGAAAAATGGACTGAAATGGCCAAAGTAACCAAACCACAGGGACGAAAATGGCAGTTAACTCTTTATTCATTTATATATTATCTATATCTATACTATATATTCTATATCTATATCTATACTATCTATATCTATACTATCTATATCTATACTATCTATACTATATATAATATACATATCCAAAGGACTTCTTAAAGTCATTGAAATTTCCTTAAAACACCACTAAAGCATAATGTACATCTATATCTATACTATCTATATCTATACTATATATAATATACATATCCAAAGGACTTCTTAAAGTCATTGAAATTTCCTTAAAACACCACTAAAGCATAATGTACAAGTCTTTTAAGCATTAGAAAACATCACTTTCCACTTATACCCTTCTACTAAAAAAAACACGGGGTATACCAATCAAGTCTAGGGTTTCTCATTCTCAATACATTTTATCCGCCCCATCCACCTGCTTTCTTCTCTCCAGGCGATTCAAAAGGAGATCTAGGGTTTCTGTTGACGATTCAAGATGTCTTTCTCAATGACACCAGATCTCTCTATACAACACAAGATCGAATGAGTTTCACCTCTCGAAATCTTCGATTTGACTGGATTCGCTCAGATCTAGGGTTTCACTCGATAAGAAAAAGATCCAGGTAGGTTAATTGTTTTTCTGCTGAATGTTTTCTCATATCTAAGGTCATTTTTTGATGTTTTCGGTTGGTTTGTTGTTGATGAACATGCATTTTAAGCTCAGATCTGAGTTTTATATTCAGGAGTTTTACATTCAGAGGACGGCGACGAAGGATGCGGGTTGGATTTTAAGCTCAGATCTGTGAAAGGTGTACTCATCGTCTCATCAAGATGAACTCAGATCTAGGGTTGCACTCGATGAGAAAAAGATCCAGGTAGGTTTATTTTTTTCTGTTGAATGTTTTCTCATATCTAAGGTCATTTTTTGATGTTTTCGGTTGGTTTGTTGTTGATGAACATGCATTTTAAGCTCAGATCTGAGTTTTATATTCAGGAGTTTTACATTCAGAGGACGGCGACGAAGGATGCGGGTTGGATTTTAAGCTCAGATCTGTGAAAGGTGTACTCATCGTCTCATCAGGATGAATACTATTTTAAGCTCAGATCTGTGAAAGGTGTACTCATCTTAGAGCGGTTTTCCATGTCTGAGAGAGTCAGAAAAGCTGTGAGTTTTCTCTTAATCTCGAATTCATTTTTGTTTCTATACGTGTAGCCAAAGGTTAATCAGTTAAATATAAGAAAAGTTTCAAAAATTGGTTTGAATATTCATTTTTCAGGTTATGATAGCTCGCCAGTTCTATTTCTACTACACTACGCCAGATCGGTCTCGACAAGAAATATTTCACGGCGTCAATTTCATGTTTCACGCTCTCGCCCATCAAATCTCCGTTTGATCTCTCAGGTATAAGTGTTTGTTTGTTCTCTAGATCTATACACACTTTTTTCATCGAATTAAATCCAAATGAAATCCATTATTATCGATGAATGATCATCGATCTATTGATTCATTCTCAAAATTATGTGATTCAATTGTTAATTTTGCTTGTTCGGATTCAGTATAAATAATTTGTTCGTGTTGAATACGATTTTGATCTTACACAATCGTATTAAATTTATCGATGAGTGTTCTAGGTTTTTTGCATCAATATATTGATTTTGTTTGATTAATTTTCAAAATGATGCGGTTGAGTGGTTAATTTTGTTTGTTTTTAATGGTTATTAAGAATACAGAGTGAACGGTGAACTGAAACCGTTCGATGAGAGTGAGTTTTTGAGAAGTTGATGATTAAATTGATGATGATCAGATCTCGGTGGTTGGAGTTCCAGATGCGATTCCCGTCAAGTATATGGAGGGACTGACGG
The DNA here is from genome assembly GCA_030545235.1 of Helianthus tuberosus. Lineage (NCBI taxonomy): Eukaryota > Viridiplantae > Streptophyta > Magnoliopsida > Asterales > Asteraceae > Helianthus > Helianthus tuberosus. The sequence continues at coordinate 106,795,941 of CM060430.1, read as the reverse complement.
ATGATGTTGAAAAATCAAATGAGATGGTCTAATTGATCTTTTTTTGTTGAAGATTGAAGATAGTTGCCCAGATTTGGTAACATCTGTTGAGGCTACCCAAATTCGGCTTCAAAACGAGCCTGCCTGTTAGGTAACATCTGTTTATGTTTCAGCTTCATTTGTGTTAACAGATTAGATCATTTCAGCTGGTTGACAGATTAGTTCTTGGCGGTGGCAGACGACAAAGGTCTTTACAAAGGTCCTTCTCGTCAGTATGCCCAGGAGAAGCTTCTAGAAGGGAATCAAGCACAATATGTTAAGGAATCTTCTCATGAAGATGTTTCAAAGAACCTTTCTGTTGGTCAAGGTGCAAGTTTTTCTAAACAAAAGGAGGCATCAGGTTAAACCTGTCTTCAGCAAATTCTACTAAAGTAGACAGTCAATCATTTGGGGTTATTGGTACAAAACCATATTCATCTGATCACATATACAGGCTGTTATCCTTTTATGTAAGATTTTAATCCTTTTTTCCGGTTAATCGATAGACAAACATGGATTTGATGACTCCGATGAAGAGGGCACTCGCCGTTTCATGGTAAATGTTATCGAGCCATAATTCAATCTTCACTCTGAAGATGCCAATGTAAGTTGTTAAGGTGCTAGAACTGTGTTTCTTTAGCAAACTTTATTAATTAATCATTTTTAATGGTTAACAGGGAAGATTTTTGCTTGCTGCTATTAGTGGAAGGGTTTTAGCTCGGTCATTCCATGCAGTTCTTAACGTTCGTATAGAGAAAAGATCAAACAAGCACTCGGGAGTGGAGACGTGAATAATCCGGAATCCCAACCTGAATTAACATGGAATCGTATGGAACTATCGGTGATGTTGGAACATGTTCGGGCTCATGATTTGACTTCATTTCATTTTTTATAAGCTTTTTTCCTTTTTGTTTATTTTATTTACTACTGGATGAAGTTCAACTTAATTCTCAGGTGATTGGCAAGGAGGAACCTACAAGAAGCAATATCCTGTCTGGTGAGGCCCATAAAAAACGTTTATATATACAATGAAATTCAAGTAATTAGTATAAAGTTACAGTTGGCTCATTGATCTTTATTCAACTGTGGCAATAAAGGTTCTCAACCATGGGAGTAAGATAGATGAACGTGTTGCTCTTGAAAGCCATTTTGCTCGAGAAGTTACTATGATGTTAAGAGTGAAACACTAAACATCAGTGAAGGTAAATTTACTTATTACAAGCTTTTAAATTATAAAAATGCAAGTGCTTTGTTTTTGTCCGAGTGCAGTTATATATGTATTTCTTTCTTGCAGACATATGTTCTAAACGGGTTAACCTAAACGGGTTCGCGGGTTCATCCTGAAACTAACCCGAACCCATTTAGAGTAAACCTACCCCGACCTAAATTACCTCCTTAAATTGCATTGATTTATCGTACATTCTACTATGGTTGTTAGGCCATATTCTAAATTTGGCATGTTAATTCTTTCCCTTCAAAATTATATTTTTTATGGAAAATGTTACATAATGAACCTACAAAAATAATATAAGAATAAAAAAATTATTTTAAGTTACAAAATTTACTACAATACCCATGAAATCCAAAAGGAAAAGAATACTACTTTTTGTTTTCAACTTTGTTGTACAAGAGATCAATTAGATCTTTGGAGTTTATATTTTCTTTTCAAAAAGTTTTTTATAATTGCTTTCATCTTTCCCCTAAACAGCAACAAGCAGTGGTGGCTTCTGCTTCCGTACGACCTGGTTCTTCTAAGTTTACAACCAGCAGAGCACCAGGTGGTTTGGGTGCTGCTTCAGGTGCTGCCAATTTAGCCTCAGTGAGTTCTTTGAGAAATGCAGTTGCGCCTGAATTGGACCTTTAAATACCTGTGTTCATCCATTTTACACCAATTTCAAGAGAGCTTATTTTATAATCTGTTATAATTTATTGTTGATGCTTCTACCAAACTCTCTTGTTATGGTTTGCATCTATTATGATTCTTATTCAGACCCACACATATCACTAAAGATTTTACTTGTAATAATTTATGAAGGCAGCCTGACACCAACCAGAAGCGGTATAAGGAGTGGGTCAAACGAGTTGTGTAATTGCTCAAATGGGTAATCTTTTGGTATGGGCTAGGTTGACCCGCACATGTTTTAGTCCATTTTTAACTGGTTTTAAACATGATTACATTAACAGGAATAATACGATAATATATGTGAGGCGGTTTCGCCTCCTTTGAATATTCTGGATTAATTTTTTTTTGTGCTCATGAATGATATATAATTGGGTCAGCTGGATGTTTGGACAAACGAAAGAGAAGCTGTTGGGTTAAAGGCCAACTTGACAACTTTAATCTCTGAAGTTCAATGTACAAAGTACCTGGAATTTTATTGGTTGTTTTTCAGTAGACATGTTACATGCTATTGACGATACATATGTTCAATATAACTCCTATTTTCTTTCAGTGACTATTTAATTACGTAAACTGATGAGTGTTGAATGACCAACCATTACCTATATTACTTATCTTGCAAATTTAACATGTGATAAAAGTTGTGCTAATAAAGTTAAAATTCATTTATTACTTGATCTCATTAATCTATACTATATTATATAGCATAACAGCTTAAGATAATTTGTCACTTTACTTAAAACACATTCAAAGCATGATGTACAACTCTCTAAAGCATAATACACTTTACACCTTTCCAACGATACCCTTTATACCCTCAATCTCTTGTGTCGGATTTTTGGCTTTCAAACAATACCCTCAATTCTTGGGCGGGATTTTATATTTTGAATGCCCCGAACATTATTAGAAAACGTCAAGCTTCGCCACTGCCGAAGGCCTCATTGTAATGTAACTAATGATACGATTCATCATTCAAAACCGTTGATTTAACCACATCTTTAAAACCCCTCATAACATAACTAGAATCACACAATTTTCTTTGTTTTCTCCTGAAGCCGGTAACCGGCCGTCGCACAATTACCACCAAACGCCATCACGAAACCATCAATCGCCGCACACCGCTGATTCTCCGCCGCTGAAGAAGGCCACAACTGACCCTCACGTTCTACTACACTGCTACCATCGTCGTCGCATGCCACATTGGAAACTTTCCTGTACATAGCCCTAAACTCACCAACCTAAGTGATATGTTTCCCGCCGCATCGCGCGGGTAAACGACTAGTTATTATTATACACAGATTAATCTCATCTCCTTCTCTCTTATATCTCCTTTCTTTAGAACACAAACACCACCATGGCATCACCTCCACCTACACCTACCTTTACCACTGTCCATCCCCTTCCACCACCACCGGATACACGGGCATGTAATGGTTTGCAACCACCTCCACCACATCACCCACCTCTGCCACCAACTTCACCACTATTTCCGGCGAACCTGCAGAGACGGTCGGAGATGGAGACGCAGGGGAGGAGAACGGCGGCGTTAGGGTTTCGTTTATTATGACGGTTGTTATGGTTGGGGCTGTTATTCTGGTCAGGTTAGTGTATTGATGAAGATCCAAGAGCTCCGATCGGTCTTGGATGTTCCAGATCTGGAATCGAGGTAAAATCGAACCACCCTAGCTCCAATTTTTTGGATAAATCATTTTTTTCGATTGTTGATGTGCAAACCTTGGTGATTTGTGACTGCGTAGATGGTGGTGGCAATGGGTTTTGATTTGGGGAAGGTGGAGGTGAACGATATATATACAATGGGGTGGTGAACAACGGTGAACGATGGGGATGGTGGTGCTGTTAATTGATGTTAATTGGGGAAATTTTTTGAAGGTGTGATTAGGGCTTCGAAGGTGCGATTTGGTTCAAGAAGGTGTAGCGGTAGTGGGGGTGGTTGAGGCAGTGGGTTCGTGGTGGCAGTGGAGGTGGTTGTGCCGTTGGATTGGTGGTGGCGTTGTGGGGCGGTGTGTCGCTGGGTTTGTGGTGCGTTGTGGGGCTGTGTGGAAGGTGGGTTTGTGGTGGCAGTAGGGGTGGTTGTGGCGGTGGGTTTGTGGTGACGTTGTGGGGCTGTGTGGCGGTGGGTTTGTGGTGGCAGTAGGGGTGATTGTTGCGGTGGGTTAGTGGTGGCAGTTAGAGTTGGCTGTGGTGATGATGATGTGGTTTAGTCTAAGATAATGGTGCTGGTGATTTTGTTTGGGAGAGAGAGAGAGAGAGAGAGAGAGAGAGAGAGATGATAGTGAGAGAGTGTGTGAGAGTATGTGTAGAGTGTGTGTATATATATATATATATCTGAATAAAAGAAAAAAAATATGTTTTTTGGATCAAAATGGCAAATACCAAACTATTAACTGTGAATTAACTGACATTTTTTAACGAAGTTAGTGGATTGGATCAAAATGGCAACAAAAAGGAAAAGTCAGGGACCCAGAGGCGAAAAAAAAACTATTTGGACTAAAATGGTAAATTTGGACAAAACTCAGGGACTAAAATGGCAATTTACTCTTTAATCTAATTGTTTCTCCTGATTGATGTTAATTAGCTTTTAGGTGTCAATAAGCTTTTGAGACTTGTTTAGTGATTGGGTGCTACTTGAAGTTTTCAAAATTAAAATTGGTAAAAAGTTACTTAAGATGTACAATGTTACAGAAAAGATAAAATGGATTAGTTATTTTTTTAGTTGAAGAAAGAAAATACAGTAGAAGAAACTGATTGCAATTTTTTTACTAAAGTATGTTTAGTTTATTTATGCCAACCTCCTAGATAAGGCATGAGGGTTTATAATGTGAACTTTGGAATGGGAATCCGCATTTTTGGTTCGCTTAGGTCCCCAGATGTCCTTCTCTTATCAAATCCATTTACACAATCAGATCTCCATCGGATTTTTCCAAAATAAGAGTTTTGAAAGCCTAAAGATAGTAGGTGATGAAATAAGGCTAAAGGGTGTGGGGACATGAGTTGGGTAATCAATGTCACATAGGACCATTAATAGATTGCTATACCCACCCCTTTGCTTCATCCACCATGGTTGGCATGGATTAAACAATGGCAGTCATGAGCGTACTTTTCTTTTTAAATATTTTCTTTTCCTTTTCACAAAAATAAATTAAAATAAGAAAATAGTGGTTTGGGTCATGACCACAACCTTAGGGTAGTGGTTTTGGATGATTTATTAGAAGTGAGTGACATAACGCTGATGCGGATGGTCATGGTGACCATAAAGGTCATGATCACACCCTATAGTATTATAGATCTTTAGTCGGTGTAGAAATGCATCTTTGAATACAATTGTGACTTTTGTTTTGCTCTAGCTTCTTGTTGATTATTTGTACTACTTGATTCGTTGTTTAGAAAAAGGGACAACTTTTGTGCTAAAAAAAAAAAAATGGCAGGCGAGTATAAAATTTTAAGAGAGAGAAAGTGATGTGGAGAAGAAAGAGTGTGAGGTGAAGGGAAGAGGGCGGTGTGGTGATGTATATACGAAAAAATGGATGTAGAAGAAAGAAGAGAGAAAAAAATAAGTTATATGAGTGTGATGAGAGAAGAGAAAGAACATACACTTTTTGATGAATTTTTTGTTTGTGAGAGTGCAAGAGAGAGAATATCATGGGTAGATGCCATGTTGCACTTAAAAACATAACCAAAAAGTGACTGCATTGTGAATGGTCCAAGTCATAAGTAAAAAAAATTTGCATGTGGGAATAAGATGAAACCTGTGGGTTATACCTTCAATACTTTCATTATGAGTAGTTTTAAGAAAAAAAAGTCTTTAGAAACTCAGAAAATAGATTAAGCAAAAACTAGGAAGTACATATCATTTGAGCAAGTTACACTCCTATCTTTGTGGCGTTTAGTCTACTAACTAACTTTATTGGCCTTCACACAAGTGTTAGCATAAGCATGGGTGTAGTTTTTATTGTTGCAATAGTTACATATTGCACAAAGTGATCAATAAAACCAAAGAAAGGAGGCAAAGAAAGAGATTTTTTAAACGCAACGGTGGTTTACTTCTTAAACAACAAGAAGAAGCTGATCCATCTTTAGTTGATTAAACTATACTTTTCACATCCCGTGAGTTGCAGAAGGCCACTAACAACTTTAATGAGAATAGAATTCTTGGTAGGGGAGGTCAAGGTACAGTCTATAAAGGCATGCTGATGGATGGAAGGATTGTGGCAGTTAAAAGATCAAAAATAGTTGACGAAAGCCAGTTAAAGCAATTTATCAACGAGGTGGTCATTCTTTCCCAAGTCAATCATAGAAATGTGGTCAAACTATTGGGATGTTGCTTAGAGACAGACATCCCTCTCCTTGTTTCTGAGTTCATTCCAAATGGTACCTTATATGATCGGCTTCACAATAGAAATGAGGAGTTCCCACTTTCTTTTAACATGAGACTACAAATTGCTACCGAGGTTGCAGGAGCACTTGTTTACTTACATTCAGCAATTTCCATTCCAATATACCACCGAGACATCAAAACTACTAATATACTTTTGGATGATAAATACAGAGCCAAAGTTTCTGATTTTGGGACTTCAAGGTTTGTCTCAATTGAGCAAACTCATTTAACTACCTTTGTCCAAGGTACGTTTGGCTACCTTGATCCTGAGTATCTTCAATCTAGTCAATTCACTGAAAAAAGTGATGTTTATAGTTTTGGAGTTGTTTTGGTGGAGCTGTTAACCGGAGAAAGGCCAATTTCTTTAACTAGATTTGGTGAAAATATAAGTTTGGTTACACACTTTATGTTAGCTATGGAAGAAGGGCATGTTATGTCTATTTTTTGATGCAGTGGTGATTAAAGAGAGTACTGTGGATGAGCTTAAGATTGTAGCTAACCTAGCAATGCGATGCTTAAATTTAAATGGAAAGTATAGACCAACAATGAAAGAAGTATTTATAGAGTTAGAAACCATGCGAACATCACATATTCCTTCTATGATTCAAACAAATCCCAGTCATGTGGTGTATGCGGAGGAATTATCGATGCTAACTTATGGCGAAGCATCATCAACATTCTTGAGTTACAATAATAGCATTAGTCAATGATGTAAAAAATCTTTATCGATGTTGTTAATTTATTGCAATAAAATTAGTTTGTCATAGCGTTGCAGTTTATGTAACAGAAATATAGAATTATGTTTATGTGACGTTGTTAATTTACTGTAATAAATTTTGGTTGACATAGCGTTGCAGTTGATCTAACAGAAATATAGAATTATGTTTATGTGATGTTCGGGAAGGCACATTTGTTGGGTTAATCGGGTTTGTTTACGGGTCACGGGTCGGCACGTTATCGGGTCACAGGTTCGGATCAAGCAAAGTTAGTCTTGGACCCTTGGTTCAAGGTTGCATGAAGTGAATGTGTTGCATGAGCTGCATGGTTGTTCTGCAAGTGGGCTAGAAGATGAACTTTTGCTTTATGAGTTGTAGGTGTATTATTGCCTCATTTATTGCCCCAATTCATGTGAGGTGAACATGTGAACGGTTCTTTAGTGTGTTTTCTTTGGTTTCTTTATTCCAAGTGGTTGTGTATTGTATGGCTATATATTGGCCTCTTTGTTTAGTGAGTCATGTACCCTTTTACATTTGAGAATACAACAGCAAGTTTAAGTTTAAGTTTGTGTATTGAGTAAGTTATTTGGGGCCTTTTGATCCAACAATTGGTATCAGAGCCTAGGGCTCGTTGAAGGCGGGTTTGAAGGTCGGAGGAAGCCTCCGCCGCTGGCGGGTATGTCGGTCGGTGGAGGGCAGGCGTGAAAGAAGGCTGTTCGGGACTGGTTGCAGCGTTAGACGGAAACAGAAAGATGTTTCGGGTCAACCATTGTTGTGGTAGACGTACCGGTTTAGACAACGGGGTGATCGACATCAGTTTTCGGTGTTGTTTCGGGCTGTTTAACAGCGGAAGACGAAGATGTTATGATGTTCGGGTCAGCCGTTGTCGCGGGGAAATACCGGTTGAGATGACGGGGGTGACCGTGATAAACATCCGTGTTCGTGGCTGTTAGCGATGATGAAAGGAAGATGTTTCGGGGCTGTTCGGTTGTTAGTTGCGGGTTTGCGCAGCTGGTATACAACCGGTGAAAACAGAAGGTGACGATGAGTACCTTGGTTGGCTTGTTTCATGATAAGAGGAGACCGGCGTGTTGCGTGAAAAGCGGGCAGAAAGGATCCGTCAAAGCTGGTGGCTTTGGATTCGTCTCGTTTGGCTAGGTGAGAAAACAGTATAAGCGGGTTGCTTTGTTTTCTTTGTCGGTGGAGTAGCCTCTTGAACAAGGGTGATCGGAAGAAGGTGCGGGTTGCCTAGACAAGAAGGTAAGAGAAACTACACGGGTGTTAACATTATGGTGTTGGAGTTCAAGTCGGGTGGCTTTGGATGTGACCGGGGAGAGGTCGTTGATCCGTGATAAGTCGTGATGTTAGTGAACGGTTCCAACGGGATGCCATGTGAGATGTTACGAGTGTAGTGAGTTTTATCCGGGTTGAACCGAGAAGACTTTGGACGTGATCAGTGGAGGTCGGGTGTCCGTGATAAGTCGTTATGGTTCCGGAGAAAAGAAAATGGTGGTTCGGTGCTATGAGTGACGGGTTTGAACAAACCGATTAAGGGGGTGATTGTTGGGTTAATCGGGTTTGTTTACGGGTCACGGGTCGGCACGTTATCGAGTCACAGGTTCGGATCAAGCAAAGTTAGTCTTGGACCCTTGGTTCAAGGTTGCATGAAGTGAATGTGTTGCATGAGCTGCATGGTTGTTCTGCAAGTGGGCTAGAAGATGAACTTTTGCTTTATGAGTTGTAGGTGTATTATTGTCTCATTTATTGCCCCAATTCATGTGAGGTGAACATGTGAACGGTTCTTTAGTGTGTTTTCTTTGGTTTCTTTATTCCAAGTGGTTGTGTATTGTATGGCTATATATTGGCCTCTTTGTTTAGTGAGTCATGTACCCTTTTACATTTGAGAATACAACAGCAAGTTTAAGTTTGTGTATTGAGTAAGTTATTTGGGGCCTTTTGATCCAACAACATTACTTTCACTTTTCTATGAACAAATACTCACTTTTATATTTTGTTTGGAAATCTGTGTTTACAAGCAGCTAAGCAATGAAGTGGCCGTTCTCTATATCTTTCAAAAGTTAATAAGAGTGTTTTAATTAGAACAAAGTTCATCTCTAAATGGGTAAGAAGAGCCACATAATAACTATTCGAGTAAAATGCCATTTTCGTCCCTGAGGTTTGGCTAGTATTGCGACTTTCGTCCAAAGGTTTGTTTTTCCACATCTGGATCCCAAAGGTTTGAAATTTTTCCATCCGGCTCGTTAACTCCATCCAATTTTCTCCATTAAATAAGACGGAAACACCCCTGACTTAACGGAGAAAAATGGACGGAGTTAACGAGCCGGAAGAAAATGTCAACATTTTAAACCTTTTGGATCCAGATATGGAAAAACAAACCTTTGGACTAAAGTCGCAAAACTGGCCAAACCTCAGGGACGAAAATGGCACTTTAACTATTCAATGAGTGAAAAAACAAACTAGCAAACACAATCACCTGATCATCCAACCATGCAATTCTTATTGCTGAACTTTCAAGGGTCCATTTTGCAAAAACTTTCAATTCTGACTTCTCCAATTTCACAACCTGTACTTGGTGATCCCAAGCAATTGCGAGCAGTGGCACAGTTGCGGACTCTATAATCTCGACATTACCTGAAAAAAACTATCATATTACCAAAAACGTTTCAGCGCGTGAGTCATCAACTCCGTTTGTAACATACCAGCAGCAGAACCCTGTGAGGGAGCTGTGTATTTCCAAGCAGCGTACGACATGGAACCCTCTCGGACCCCGTCAGGCTTAGGAAGCTGAGCGTAGACTTCCGGGGTGTTAGAAATTACTTTGGCCTATAAATGAAGCGAAGTATTGCAAAACAATATATCATTTCCATCGTAACAAAATCTAATAATACAAGCACTAGAGCAGACTGATGAGTGACGAATATGACCACACCTTCTTCAGCGGAAGTCAAACTTCCTCCCATCGTACTTACAAAATTTTCCTCCGGTAGTAGGGGCGATGCGCATACAACTGTACCTGTTGATATATCAAGAAGAGTCTACTTTGATAAAACTAAAGTTAGGCGTGATAGATTTAAATCATGCACGAACGAATTTTCATTAGCTAAAAAGTAGGTAGAGCTTTACCGCGGTTTTAGATATAGAGAACCTACTGATCCATGAAAATGGAGAAAAGCGAATCAACTTAACGACACCTTTACTATCACTGCTAACCATGTTGAAGTTGAACTGACGAGTCACTTGAGAATCCATCCACAGATATAGCATGTGAACTACTGGCGCTTTATGTTCAGTAACAATTTTTGCAGCAGAGACTCTTTGGACATCCCAAACAGTATAATGCCCGTCAGCGTATCCTGCAAAGAGGAGGTCTCCTTGATGATTAAACGACATGGATGTGACTGTGGCATAAGACCTATCACCTTGCAATCCAAGCATTAACATCTGAAATAAAAGCAGTTAATGTAAGATTAAATATATTATGTATTAATATTTAATCTATAGCCATTATAATCATTTACATAATATAGATCAAAATATATAATAACCTATTAAAATAATTAGTTGGTAATTGTTGATGGACCATATTACCCTTATTAACTAATTAGGTTTCCTTCTGGGTGCTTATATAAAGAGATTTATGTGGAGGTTAAGGGGTTAGACAGTTACACAATTAGACATACCCCATAAGCATAACATCATCATCGACCTCCTCTCCTACAACCGATACCCTTTTCGGTTTAATCAGTCACCATCATCAGTTAGCACCCTAAGGAGGAACCAGATCACACTGACATCTATGTCGAACTCGATGGCATCATCTATCACTGGATTCTCCACTGCACTGTCTGCTGTAACAGGTATGTTTTCATGTTTTCCATTATGTTTAAACAGAACTGAACCAGCAGTTAATACTACTGATAATATGAAGCGTCAGAAATATGAACAAGAGTCATGTGAATGGATCCTTAGAATCCATGTTATCAGCATAACGTGGAGAGTATTTTCTGGGAACAACAACGGTTAACCCTCTCGACATTCCGACTGCAATGTAGTTAAGATGAACTGCTATGGCTTATGGAGTTCCATGGTCTCGTTTAAATGACGAAGACGATATTGTCCTGGTAATTGTGTTATCAGTACTGGTATTGAAATAAGCCAACGCGGTTGATCCCATGTGAACACCCTCAAGCTTCATTGGGTGAGCAGCTGCACCCTCTTCCTAGTGTAGACCCGTAAATGCATGCTTCTTTTCAAGCTCCTCAGCATATTGAAGGGGCGTCAATGAGGTCCCGCGTGTCCCTCCGTCACTCATTCCACTTTCTTTATGGATAACAATACTATCCATATCGACAAAAACATCGGTTTGTGCTTGGAGGCCATACTCAACACATTTTTCATGGAGTTCCAATCACTTCCAAATTTTCAGCATCGTTTTTCTCTGTTGATACACTTATTGAGTCCTCCTTAACGTCTTTAGCATCCATGTCCTGCCCATGGGGATAAGAGAACTGAATGTGCTCGTTGCTACTGTTATGATCTAAAACTGACTTCGTACCATCCTTATCCAAAATCGAAGGAGAGCTGATCTCTGGTTTCGCAGCAAAACTACATGCACCATCTCTAAAATCAAGATCAAATCCATCCAATTCCTCACTAAGGAAACCTTCACCATTGAGACTGCATGCGTTTTTATTTTCATGTTCAGTAATCAGTTCCCCATAGAGTTGGGAATTTCCAGTCAATTCCACCAGTGCTGTATCTAAACGATCCAGTTTAAGATCTTCGTCGACTAATTTTGCCTCTAAATGACCAATTTCAGAAGCTATATTGGCTTTAGGATCCAAGCTTTCCGTACTAGATTTCTCCCTGTTGAGTTTAATAGCAGCAGCATGTGGAGTTGGAACCGACCGTGAAGCTGCAGCAGCGGCTGCCAACGCTGCCCCAGGTTTAGCATTTGACCTAACCGTACTGAATAACCGAGGTAATTGACTAGTGGAAGGAAACTTTGAGTGCATTTCTGGTCTATCTCCATCCGTTCCCAGTTGAGAAGTTGTTAATGGCATGTAATCATAAGAATTTGCATCAAATGGATTAGTGTTGCTTCGGGGGCTGTTTACATCCTAGCCATCAGAGTCGATGAGGAGAATTCATCGACAGTGCTGCGGTGGTGGTGATTGTCTTCTTCATCCCTAGTGGAGGCGTCGTGAGATTGCAGGAAGGCGTCTAGATCGAGCTCCATAGGAGGTATGTTGCAATTTTTGGTCATGCTATCCAGTTTAATATATCGATTATAATCTGAAGTAGAACTAACCATTAGTGTATATATGTATATGTATAGCTTGTTTGAGTTAGTAAGGCATTCTGTTTAGTTTGTTATGTAGTTCCATTGTGATTCCTCTTCTATCTCTCTCCAATGGCAACAACTTGTGCTAAATCAACCACAAGTGATGCTCAATCAAATCAAATCACACCTATTTCATGCTAACAAAGCTTGATAATGATTTACTATAAATAAGTTTTCAAACTATTTTCGATTAAAAAAACCGGGTTTTTTTTTTTTTTTTTTTTTTTTTTTTTGTAAATTTAAAGAAAAACGAACAAAGTAACATTTCTGTTAAATAAATATATATATAACTTTTAACTTCAAATAAATATTACGATATTAATAAAAACTAACGTCGACTATAAGCTTCCAAATTCCTAACTTAGTAAACGACATTCCACTACATAATGATGGTTTGGTATGTTTTTGTAAAACTAACATCTTATTATGTCTATGATGAAACAGTGGTTAACCAAGGGAGGTTAATTCACTGGTCTCGTCAAGTAGGGTTAATCCCTTCTTTCCGAGGATCGGTGGCTGGATCGTCCGCTTGGGCTGTCTCCTGCACAAGGAAAACACACCGTGACTCGTAACAAGGAGGAAGGGGTGGGGGGGGGGGGGTGCTCCTTGTTACTACTCTCCGGCGTGAGAATCAGTAATTTGCTTGTGAAGCAAAGTGTGTGATAGTAGCAGTAGTGAGAGAGTTGATAAGCGATACCTCAAACCTGGTCCGGGATGGGTATTTATAGCCAAGGAGTGAAGGAGGGTAATTGAGTGGCTAGACTGACGACGCGCCGCCCTTTTCAGGTGTGTCAGACTTTTCGGTCGCGGAGGTGAAGCCACGTCCTACTGCGGTGTCAGTCTGTTGCTTACGTATGGGCTGACAGGCGACTGTCAATGATGCCACTTGCTCTGTGGTGTCAGTCCCACTTGCCTCGTGGGCAGGATGCGGTGCCGCGCCGCATCGCTGCCTGCGGTAACTGTTGTTTCTGCGTTCTCACTCTGGCTAAGACTGCAGGATGCGGTGCCAGGCCGCATCGCCACTTGTGGTGACTGTTGCTGTTGTTCAGATCCCTTGTCGTGACGAAAATGTCCATAGGATGCGGTGCCAGGCCGCATCACTATGTGTACACCCATTTTCATTCACAAGGTAAGGAGACGTCCATAGGATTCGGTGCCAGGCCGCATCGCTATGTGTACCTTCATTTTCTCATCACTTGACAGATTAGATTCGACTGATGTTTTCGCGCGTGCCCGCACGACACAGATAAGTTCTTGCCGGTGGGGGTTCTTGATAAGGGTAATGGTCACTCGCGGCCATGTTGGTGCGAGATCTGGGACCATACCCCTTCAAGTACCCCCCAGTCTAGTGTTGTTTCCTCATGCAGGTTGCATGTGGGAGGAATACTGGACTATGAGGTCTTGAAGGTACTTTGGAAGTTGGAGAAGATTCTAGGCCAGACTGATGGCTCCTGCTTCAAGTAAATCAAGGGATCCGGTAGAGTCGTGTGACGTCTCTTCCGTACCGGTGAGCAAGTTCCGTCTGATGCGGAATTCTCAGCCAAGGATTTTGATCCGGTAGTATGGTCTACCTTTTTCTGATGTCATCAGGGTTGGTTGCCACCTGTTGGTGTGTCGAACCAACCTTTGAGATCGTGACTGAAGATGTCAGTGGCCGCAACTCTAGTTGTAACCTCTGTTGTAGCGGATGCAATGCTGTAAGTGCCTTGCTCTCGCTTTATGTTTATCAACTGGACATGCAACGATGATCCCTATCTTGTGGGGTGTTCGTGTTCTTCTAGTTTAGCTCTCAAGTAACCGCACGTCCTTTGCGGTTACCTCGTTCTGTGATATTGTTGGCCATGTTTGTTCGAACAATGTAGGGGAACTTGCGTCATTGTTGGCCGTGTTTGGTCGAACAATGTGAATCGTTCACTTGAACAATGGGCGAATAAACATGGTCATAGGCATGGTAGTGTCCACCATTGTTTATTCTATGCGGTCCATAGGTGGGCAAACAAAGTCATAAGCAGACTTGTTACCACTGTTTCTTGGCTTGTTGCTCAAGGAGATTACCCTAGATAGTTAGGAATCTGGGTGAAACTCGTCCGCATTCGTTCTGTAGCCACTTTCCTTCACGCTTAGTTGGAAAGCAATTTTTCTGGAAGTAGCTTTGCTCATCCGTGTGATGGCTTAGTCGTGGCTCTTCCGTAGCTACCGTTCGCGTAGTTATGCTTTGCCGCAGCTACTCATGAGTGTCTGCGGTTTGTATCAGAAGACTCACATTAAAAGAGTGTTACCCTTTGATGTAGCTCTTGAAGGATCAGGAGTCAAGGTTGCTGATGTGCGGTTGCTCATCATACTTATCCCTTTCCCTACGGAGAAGCTGTTTGCGTCCCCTCTGTGGTTGTGAACCGGACACGAGGGATTTGAAGCTTGAAGAACTTCAAGGTAATGCGGTTTTGCTGTTCCTAGGAAGCGGTTTTCGCAGTCTAAAGAACAACGCTGGTTCTGAGTATCTGACACACCTGTGCGGGCTCGTGTGTGTCATCTCCGCACATTCCACGTGTGATAGTGGGTATATGAGGATATTGGTTATTCCCCCTTTACATAGTGTAAATATATATTTTCTATTTTTTGAGGGGATGTAAAAAACGACATGCGGTCTAGGTTATGGTTTGAGAAACCATAAAAAACCGCATGCCGCGTACATGAGAATTGTCTTCATTTGTAGCTTTTGTAAATGTTGTAGACCACACGTGCGGGTTGGTGAAAGTTGGTGGGATTTGCCTGGCATGTGCTGAAATGAAAGGACGTTTGCACTGCCTAAGGCAATCACTGCACTGTAGCAGAAGGTTAAAAGTCTAGTAATGTCAGGCGCGTGGGTGGCGACGCGCGCGTGGTAACCGTCAAAGTAACCGTTGGTTTACACGTGGCATCGCATGACTTGCTCCTTTTTTGCACGACGTTTCAGTTACTGTACAGCATTAATTGCGATGAGTATAAAAGGGGAAACCGTTAGGGGTTTCCCCTCACTTCTTCGAAAATTCAAAAAATTACCGGTGAGAGAAAGTGAAACCTTTGTCTTCTCCGATCAATCCTTTGTTTTTCCGGTGAGGTTTTTTCGAAGTTGTTGTACTCATCTTCTATTTTCATCATCTTCTTCTTTATGATGGCTGAATCATCTAATCCCCATTCCACTACGGGTGAAAACCCTGAATCTTCGTCGCCGGTGGTGGCGGAGGAGGAGGAGGGTGATGCTCCAGGCGGAGGCTTGCCGGTTCTGAAGTGGTCGAAAGCTTCGTTTGATAATCTGATGATGGATGTTCAGATGCCAACGGAGTACGGTGCTATCCACCCACAAGAGGGTGATACCGCCGCCGATGCTCCGGCAGGGTATGTCACTATGTGGGCTGATTTTTTCGGTGACTGTAACCTCTGCTTACCATTGACTGTCTTTGTTGTTGAGATTTTGGAGTGGTATAAAATCCATATTTCTCAACTGGGCCCTTTAGGGATGATTCGGGTTCGAAACTTCGAGTACACATTTCGTGTTCTTGGTATGGAACCCACCATCGGAGATTTCTGGCGGTTTTATCAGATGACTGTTTTGTTGGGTTTCTTTCTTTCCGTCAACGGGACGGTAGTCCTAAGCTGATGGTCCCTCCCAAGGGTATGACGAAGTGGAAGACAAAGTTCTTCTACATCAAGGCTGCTGCGATTACTGCCAAGTTGACCTTTAGGAACGTGACGGACACTATCATAACGGGGAACATTAGTGTCCCTCGAGCAGATACGTTGGACTGGTTCCCGCAGTTGCGGATCGTTGGGTGGAAATGGCTGAGTAACTCGCAGTTGTGGGTGCTGCGGGTGATGCTGGGGAGGATGAGCAGGAAAGCAAGGCCGGTCGTGGGGGAGAAGAGTGGTGGTAAGTACCTTTCTTCCTGTGTGGTTTCTTACATCCTTATCTTTGTTACTGAGGTTTTGTAAATGTACTATCAGAGGATGCTCCCCTTTGGAGAATGTTTGACCCAGAGTTTAAGGGTAAGGTTGAGGTTTTGGCTTGTACGGATGATGAGGATGGGTTTAATGTTACCATTCGCGGCAATTTCCGGGTGCCTGCGCAGGCCGCATTGGAGGTCGAGCTGCCGCAAGGCAAAGGTATAGCAGATATACTTTCCTTATTTGTTTTGTAAATAGGTTGTCCTTGCTGATTGTTTTGTGGATGGATGAAGCGCAGGGATTCTTGGGGCCTAGGGGACCCTGATGCCACTGGCGTTCCCAAAAAGCATGTGGAGAAACATGGTGACAAAAAATTTCGCAGAGTGAAGAAACCGCACGAGTCGGCTGTTGTTCCTCCTTTGGTGTCGCAGGTGGCAGGTATCTCTCATGTTCGTTTACGCAAATACACCGATTACGTGGTAGTGTTTGACTCCCTTGAGGGTTTGGGTGTTCCAGGTAGTGGTGGTGCGGCTGCGGGTGGATCTGCTGCAGGTTCTAAACCTGCTGATGATAAGAAGAGGAAGGGGGATGCCTCCACTGCTGGTGAGCCAAAGGGTTGTAAACTGAGAAGAACCCGGGGGGTTGCGATCTCCAAGCCAACGCCTGCGGTCATAACTAGTAAGTTGAATATTTGTTTGCAAGTGTTTTCTATTCTTAGCTTGTAACTTATAGTTGTTTTTTGCTTTGTTATAGAACCGCGTGAGGAGGCTTTTTCCTTTTTTGAGGCTCGTTATTCTCCTCCGCGAGACGCGGTTGCGGACGTGGGAGTCAACAAGGAGTTCAGGAGAAGCCCTTCTATCGAAGTAGTTACTCCGCCGTCTGCGCGTGTGGAGGATACTGGGAAGAAGGCCGCGGGTCAAACTATCTTTGATACAGTGGATTCATCCGACAATTTAATTGAGCCGCGTGATATTGATGTTGAGGGGGGAGATAAACCGAAGTCCCCTGATGCTGAGAAGCCAAAATCCCCTGCTCCCGAGAAGGTTTCTGGTTCTACCTCCGCAGCTACGGCCTTTGAAGAACCGTCCATTCAGCCTGGTGAGACTGAATTGGGGTTCTATTTCCGTTCTTACACGAAAAACCGGGGTGTGAACTATCACCATCCTACTTGGACTGTCATGCAAGGGGATGATATTTCGAACGATCCCACTGCTTGTAGGGATATTTTGAGTGGTTTTGGCACCCCTTTTGAGGTTCTTCGTTCCTGTGGTTTATCTCATGAGAACCGGATAAACCAGATCTCTTCCATGCTTGTTGGGAGCTCTATAATGGCGAATGCGATTATAGAGGATTACAGGGTCCTTGGCCGCAAGGAAGAGGAGATCGTGCGCCTGCGGGCTGAGGCTGAGGCAATGGTGAAGGCTGCTCGTGAAGGTGCGGAGCAGCTTGAAAGAAAGAAGGCTGCTTTTGAGAAGCTAAATCAGACTGAAACTTGGGCTGCAACTGCTGGCCTTAAACAGGTTCGTACTCTTGCCAAATTGCTTTCTGATGAGCGCAAGGGTTGGAGGGAAGCTTGTGCTCAGGAAAATGAAAAACTTTTCCGTGTTCGTCAGGAGCTGACTAATCTCAAAGCAGCGAATGCTGCTTTGATGAAGGAGAAGGCCGCAGCTGAAGCGGTTGCCAAAGGCTCTTGAAGAGGCGGATGTTGACCGCAACAATTTGAACAAAGCTGTCGAGGGCCTCAAGGTATGAGTTGCCTTTGTACTTGAGTGTGTTTCTTTGTTTCATAAGTATAATTGATTATCCTTCTATACTTGTGTATGCTTTGTTGTTGATAGGTTGAAGTGCAGAACCGGGTGACCATTCTTGAGGAGGTCACTGCCCGCGCGACTGAAGCTGAAGCGCGGGCAAGGGAGGCTGCTGAGGCTAGAGATAGCTTGGTTACCTCTTTGGATCAGCTTAAGGCAGATCGTGATTGGATGCGCGATCACGGTATCGGGCATGTAAGTATCCGGTTCCTTTGTTATCTATAGGTTTGCTTTTATTAAGCTTGTTACTTGTGTTTTGCAGATTGTTGGAACCATTCTTGATGCGCGTGAGAACGGCATGCTGGGTTTAAAGCTGGTTACAACGAGTGAATTGCCCATGTGAACCCCTTTTTCCAGAGCAAGTTTACTGATGAAAGGTCCGGGTGCCATGGTGTAGATACTGAAGGTTTATATGACGCAGCTATCGATGTATACAACAACTTGTCCCTTTCCGCCATTGAAGACATTGAGCATTGCTTGGAGGAGGAAGATTATGTGGACCGTTTGCGTTTGTTGTATGAACGCCCCGAGAAGGAGGAAACTGCTGGTGGTGCCAAGGGGGATGCGGGTACCAGTGGTACAAAAGAAGACTAAGTTGGCCTGCGTGCCCTTTTTGACTTCTCTTTTTAATGTAACCGTTTTAGAGGGAAACTGATGTAAAACTTCTTCTGCACCGCAATGGTGTAGAAATATTTTGGTATATATAAAGTTTTAACCCCTTTGTTCAATTTGTACAAGTTTTTTTATCTCTTGTATCTTGAACATGTGCGATTTAATGTTTTTGTAAATAACATTAAGTCTGAATTTGCCATTTGCATATCTAGGTGATATGCAAGTATGTGCGGCTCAAAGTTCATAAGTAAAGAATATTTACTTTGTCTCTGTGTGAGCGCGGTTGAAATAGTGTTTATTTAAGGCCAATGTTTCAGGCGTATGTAAATAATACTAAGTCATTGTTTGCCATTTGCACGTCTAGGTGACATGCAAGTATATGAATAACTCAGTTGGCTGTAAAGCACGGTTGAGTATGCTCTACACCTTTGTCGTGTGAGTATTAGTCAATTCCCGTTTTTATCCCGTTAGGGTTTAGGAATTGTTGTAAGTTTTGTAAAAACTGTATGTGCGTATCCAGCCGGATAGACGCTGATGTTTTGCCTTTGCTGGCCTATTACAATATTTGTGTGTGGTCACCACTTTTTGTGGGTATCGCGAATAAGGATTTTGCCAATCTGTTTTTGTAGATACCGCAAAGTGGAACACGCATTTGTAATAGAAAGATAAACAATATTGCATTAAATTGTTCATTCATTTATTGACAAATGGCCTGTGGGCCAGTAGGTTACATGGAAAATGTAAACGTAGCTTACATGTAACAGCGTCGAAGTTGCTGTGCGTTCCATGTTCTTGCGATGGGTTCACCTTCTAACGTTTGTAATCTGTATGCGCCTTTACCCAAGACTTCTTGGATGAGGTAGGGTCCTTCCCACTTGGGGGCAAGTTTCCCCGGGCGCTCTGCGTTAGAGGCTTCATTGTCCCGAAGGACATAGTCTCCCGGGTTGAATGTGCAGATGCGGACGCACGCGTTGTAGTACTTTTCCAGTTTTGTTTTATACTTGGCCTCATTGATTGCTGCGTTTTCACGTCTTTCTTCCAAGAGGTCCAAGTCAAGTCTGTGCTCGGCACTGTTGGTAATTTAGTTGACAGCTAACATTCGTGGTGAAGGGAGACCTATCTCAGCGGGGATCACCACCTCGAAGCCATAGACTAGGCTGAAGGGTGTCTCCCCGTGACTTGTCTTTGGGCTAGTCCTATGGGCCCATAGGATACTTGGGAGTTCATCGACCCAACGGCGTCTGGCTGTTTCCAACCGCGCCTTTATGCCTTCGACTAAACTTTTATTGATGCTCTCAACTTGGCCATTCCCTTGCTGATGCGCTGCTGAGGAGAAGACGTGTTCAATGTATAGTTCCTTTAGCCATTTTTGGAAATCTTCGGCCGCGAAGTTGGTGCTGTTATCGGTTACGATGCACATTGGTAGACCGAAACGACAGATGATGTGTTCCCAGACAAATTTCCTTGTTATCCTAGCGGTGGTAGAGGCTAGCGGTTTTGCTTCTACCCATTTGGTGAAGTCGTCGACAGTCACTATGATAAGCTTTACCGCACCTGGTGCGTATGGAAATGGTCCCACCACGTCGATTGCCCATTTTGGAAAAGGCCATGCGGTGGTGACAGGGACGAGGTTGTTCTTTGGGCGCAATGTCTTTGGTGCGTGTCGTTGATAATTAAAACATTTACGCAAGATTTTAACGGCGTCCAGGTGCATGCCGGGCCAGTAATACCCAGCGTTCTTGATTGTGGCCACTACCATACGTGGCCCTGCATGTATGCCGCATATTCCGTCGTGTATCTCTCTGATGAGATACGTGGCATCTTGAGGGTCGACGCGTCGTAGGAGTGGCCCTAGGTATGATTTGCGGTATAAAATACTGTCCCCCATCTGATAGTGACACGCCTTGTATTGTAGTTTGCGTGCCTTTGTTTTGCTTTCGGGGGTAACACCTGATTGTAAGTATGCGATGATTGGTGTCATCCAAGACGTTGTCCCGTATTGGATGACGTTAACTTGGCACAGGGGTACTGAGGGATTTTGTAAGATCTCAATACATATTTCCTTTGCCAGATGCTGGAAGCTTGTGGATGCGAGTTTTGAAAGTGCATCCGTGGGTTTGTTCTCACTCCTATTGATGTGGTGGATATTGAAGGAGGTGAACCGTGATTTCAGTTGCATGGCTTGCTCGAGGTAGAGGATCATGATATCTCCTTTCGCGGCATAGTCGCCACGGACCTGCCCCGCAACTAATAATGAGTCGACGTGTGCTTCCAAGTGTTGGACGCCGAGCTTGACTGCCAAGCGCAGCCCTGCTAGCAAAGCCTCGTATTCTGCCTCGTTATTTGTACTCTTGAAATCAAGGCGGATGGCGTAGGTGAGCTCTTGACCATCAGGGCTTACGAGTCACAGACCTGCACCCGCCCCGTCTTCGTTGGACGCACCATCAGTGTATAGTGCCCAGATGTCCGATGAGGACGGTGGAGGTGTAGGGGTTTGTTCCTCTTCACATTCTTGAATGCGATTCGCCGGTACCTCTGCGGCGAAGTCAGCTAAGACTTGGTCTTTGATTGCTGGGCGTGGTTTGTAAACCAATGTGTGTGCGCCCAGTTCAATGGCCCATTTTGCTAGTCTCCCAGAGAATTCCGGCTTGGAGAGGATTTTCCCGATCCTGTAGTTGGTTAGCACGGTAATAACGTGATTTGCAAAGTAACAGCGCAACCGTCTGTATGCGTGTACCAGTGCGAGTACCAACTTTTCCATGATGGAGTATCTTGTCTCTGGATCATTTAGCATTTTGTTGACGTAAAAGATTGGTGTTTGAACTCCTTCTCATTCCACGATGAGTACCGCGCCTACTGCGTTGTCCGCGGTTGATAGGTATAGGATGAGCGGTTCTTTCTTGCGTGGTGCGGTGAGAGTTGGGAGTTGGATCAAACACTCTTTCATCTCTCGAAAGGCGTTTTCTGCATCTGCGGTCCATTGGAACTGTTCCTTTTTTAAGCAATTCCGCAGAGTACTAATGAAGGGGTAAGATTTAGCCGCGTGGTTAGCTAAGAATCTGTTTAACGCGGCTAGCCGGTCGGCTAGTCGTTGCATTTCCTTCATCGTAGAAGGCGATGGCATGCGCTCGATCGCCTGAACTTTTTCTGGGTTTACCTTGAATCCATCTTTTGTGACGATGAATCCAAGGAACTTGCCTTCTTCTATTCCAAACGAGCATTTCCCTGGATTGAGCTTCATGTTGATGCTTCGCAGAGTTTGGAATGTTCTTTCGATATCTGTGAGCATGGTATCCTCCTCCATGCTCATGACGACTAGGTCGTCCATGTAGATTTCGACACTCTTGCTGATTTGATTGCCAAAAGTGTCGTTCATCAGTTTTTGATAGGTTGCGCCCGCATTACGCAACCCGAATGGCATTTTTGTGTAACAGTAATTCCCCGTAGGGGTGCGGAATGCCGTTTTGTCTTAGTCCTCGATTGCTATTTGCACTTGGTGATAGCCTTTATAACAATCGAGGAAACACTTCCATTGGAATGGGGCGAGGTTATCGACTTTTTCGTCAATCTCTGGAAGTGCGTAGCAGTCTTTGGGGCAGGCTTTGTTGAGGTCTTTGTAGTCGACACACATGTGCCAGCCCTCATTCGCTTTTTCTACCATGACTGGGTTGGATAACCAAGTCTGATATTTGACTTCCCACAGGATCCCTGCGGAGAGTAGTTCTTTGACCTGCTCATTCATCGCCTCGTTCTTTGCGGATCCAAGGTGGCGTTGGCCTTAGATCACCGGCTTGATACCTGGTAGGGTATTCAAGAAATGTTGCGCGACTTCGCGTGGAACACCTGTCATATCTGCGGGTGTCCACGCGAAGATATCTTGATTCCTGAAGAGGAGTTGCTTCCGGCGCACCCTTGTGCTATTAGACAAGGCGTGACCCAATGTCACCGTCTGTTCTGGGTGTCTTGCGTTGAGAACCCATTTTTCTGGTTGGGTGTTGGGGGTGAGCCTTGCTGTCTTGGTCGGACGTAGTTCGTCCGTAGACATGACTTCTCTGTGGGCATAAATTATGGCGACCCCCGTCTCGGTTGGGAAACCGATGGCAGAATGGGGGACGGATGTAATCCTGTTGAAATCGCCCTGAGATTCTCGCCCGAGGAGTACGTCGTATCGGGAGGTGTGGGGTAAAACCATGAAGTTTACCTCCTCGATCCGCGTGTGCTTACCGTTGGTAAGGCGCACGGGAAAGGTAATTTGGCCTAGGGGGAATACTGTTTCCCCCGCGAATCCGGTCAAAGGGTAGTCTACCGGCTGCAATCGATCTTTGTCTTCTTGATCGAATTGGTTGAAGCACTGCTCATAGATAATGTCAGCAGTACTGCCCGGGTCGATGAACAATTGCTCCGTGCAGTAATGAGCTAGGTAGCCGGTGATAACGACGGCGCGCCTGTCGCGCGGTCTGCCTCGGGCTTTGGGGAAAATGACTTGTTCGTCTTTCCAGTCGTTATCCCCTCTTCTTGCCGCTTTCCGCGGCCTTCCACGGCCTCCGTTGATCATGTGAGTTGAGGCCACATACATGGTCTTTTTGCTCGTGGAAGTGCCCTCGTCGTTGGGGGTGATGCGCTTGGTTTGCTTCTGCGCGGCTGTTAACAGTTGTTGTAGCTTCCCCTCTTTTAGGGCTCGTTCAATCTCCAACCGGAGACTGATGCAGTTGTTGGTTGAGTGGCCCGAGTCCTTATGATACTCGCAGTAAAGGGTGAGATCTTGGTTCTTTTTGGACTTCATCGGTTGGGCGGGTCGCAAGAATTGTGCGTCCGTCTGGAGGACTTCTCTTGGCGACTTGTTTATCTCGGTCCAATTGTGGTCCCGAGATTCCTTCTTTGATGCCCGTTGTTCACGTTGGGCATTGATCGTTGCCTTTGCGTCAGGCTGGTAGCTGCGCGGGACATAAGGTTTGGAATCGTTGCCACGATTCCATGTGTCCCGGTTGCGCTTGTTGTTGCGCTTGGTGTCTTAGCGGGAGGATTGACCTTCCGCGTGGGGCTGTGCCTTGGCAGTGTGGGGTTTGAGAGACTGCTGAGTTTGGGCGTACGTCTTGACCACGGCCATGACGTCGTCCCACTTTTCTGTTAATGACATCCATTAAATCACGTTTGTGACGTCCATTAAATCACGTTTGTGACGTCGTTATTGGCTGAAGTGTGCAAGAAATTTTGCTTGTAGTTGTTCAAATGAAGCCAGCGCTCCAACAGGCAAAGAATCGAACCAGGCTCTCGCTAATCCAGTGAGGGTCTGGGGGAAAAAATGGCACCACGTGGCCTCGTCCCACTTGCCCATGCACCCAGCGCTGGTGAAGACATTCGTGTGGTCGTCCGGATCGGACGAACCACTGTATTTCCCAATCGTAAGTGGGAGTTTGGTTGTAGTTACTTCGGCATGGACGATCTCCGGTATGAATTTGGAGTTCTCGGCGGCGAACTTTGGCCTGTAAGGTTGGGTTGGTCTGCGCTTCGCAGCGCGGACGTATGTAGTGCGGGGTTGAGTGGGAGGAATGTAGTTGTATCCTCCCGGTCGGCTGTTGGCTGAGTGGGACTCCCTGCAATATGTGTGGTCATCTGGGTCAGTGCGATCATGCCCCTCGTTGCGGGGCTGTGGTCCCAGACGACTGTGGATGCCGGAGGCGCGGTGGGCTGTTGATTGCCGCCGATTTTCGCCATGCGGGCCTAGGCGGCTTTGTATTGGACCCCTCTGGCGGGATCCATATGTGGAGTCGTCCTCGTTGAGCTTGCGGACGCTACAGTAGGAGGATCCGCGTTCTTCTACCCGATCCTGGGAGGACGGGTTTGCGGGCGCCCTACTCTCGTATTGCAAGATACAAGGCACAGGTGTGTATGGTGCGGGGGTGGGTCCTCCAGGTATTTGCGCCTCTGCACAAGCTTTGTTGTAGGCTGCTGCAAGGGCAGCCTGTTGTTGGTAAAACCAGGAATGAAGATCCATTCCTGGGGGTATCACAGAACCGTACTGTGAAAAATCTGTCATGACCACTGGGGGGAGCCCCTCTGTGCGGATGTGCCTATGTGGCCGATTGGTTGTGCCGGGGTGGTGTTCCCCGTAGGTACCAAGTTTGTGGGGTTGAGGTTATCCCAGGTAGGATTGTTTTGACGATCAGACATGATCTTCACAAAAGAAAAGGATGTGGAAAAAAAAGTGCTAAGAGTAGCGGTGGGCGCCAATGATGAAATAGTGGTTAACCAAGGGAGGTTAATTCGCTGGTCTCGTCAAGTAGGGTTAATCCCTTCTTTCCAAGGATCGGTGGCTGGATCGTCCGCTGGGGCTGTCTCCTGCACAAGGAAAACACACCGTGACTCGTAATAAGGAGGAAGGGGTGGGGGTGCTCCTTGTTACCACTCTCCGGCGTGAGAATCAGTAATTTGCTTGTGAAGCAAAGTGTGTGATAGTAGTAGTGAGAGAGTTGATAAGCGATACCTCAAACCTGGTCCAGGATGGGTATTTATAGCCGAGGAGTGAAGGAGGGTAAATGAGTGGCTAGACTGACGACGCGCCACCCTTTTCAGGTGTGTCAGGCTTGTCGGTCGGGTAGGTGAAGTCACGTCCTACTGCGGTGTCAGTATGTTGCTTACGTATGGGCTGACAGGCGACTGTCATTGGTGCCACTTACTCTGTGGTGTCAGTCCCACTTACCTCGTGGGCAGGATGCGGTGCCGTGCCGCATCGCTGTCTGCGATAACTGCTATTGTTTCCGCCTTCTCACTCTGGCTAAGACTACGGGATGCGGTGCCAGGCCGCATCGCCACTTGTGGTGACTGTTGCTGTTGTTCAGATCCCTTGTCATGACGAAAATGTCCATAGGATGCGGTGCCAGGCCGCGTCGCTATGTGTACACCCATTTTCATACACAAGGTAAGGAGATGTCCATAGGATGCGGTGCCAGGCCGCATCGCTATGTGTACCTTCATTTTCTCATCACTTGACAGATTAGATTCGACTGCTGTGTTCGCGCGTGCCCGCAAAGACACAGATAAGTTCTTGCAGGTGGGGGTTCTTGATAAGGGTAATGGTCACTCGCGGCCATGTTGGTGCGAGATCTGGGACCATACCCCTTCAGTCTAATTATCATAATGTTGTCTATGCTGCGTATGTTCATTTGCTGTTTATATTCTATAAGAATTGTTGTAAATGGTTGAACATAATGCATGTAAGGACTCTTAATTAATGAATTATTATTCACAAGAGAATACAATATATAATACAATTGAGTCCTATACTAGGAAACAAATAATACAAAACAATTACATAGAAAAACCTTTCTTAATTTATGTAGTACTGTTACCCCCCCCCCCCCCTCAATCGAACTGGTGGCGGACCGACTCGAAGCATGCTGCGGAACTTTTCAAACAAGGGCTGCGAGAGGCTTTTGGTAAAAATGTCCGCAACCTGGAGATTGGACGGAACAAATTTGGTATTGAGGCGCCCTGAAGAGACTAGTTCCCGAACAAAATGATAATCAATATCAATATGCTTGGCTCGTTTGTGAGAAACCAGATTTTGACTCAAAAAGATAGCACTCTTATTGTCATAAAGCAAGGTTGGACGAACCGCGGGAAGAGCATAAAGCTCGCGAAGAAGATGAGTGAGCCAGATAATTTTTGCAGCCTTGTTTGCCATAGCCCTGTATTCAGATTCACAGCTGCAACGAGCAACAGTGGGTTGTTTTTTAGCACTCCAGGACACAAGATTTTCACCCAAGTAAATCGAATAACCATAAGTTGATCGTCGAGTTTCAATACAACGAGCCCAGTCCGCATCAGAATAACCCACTGATTTTGTAGTGGTGGGTTTGGAGAAAGTTAATCCAAACGAGATGGTTCCTTTGACATAACGCAGGATGCGTTTAACGGACTGAAAATGGGAGATTGTAGGAGCTTGCAGGTGTTGACTGGCTTGATTCACAGAATAGGAGAGATCCGGTCGCGTAATAGTAAGATACTGAAGAGTCCCAACTAACGACCTGTAGAGAGTTGGATCATGGAAAGGTGTACCATGACTGAGGAAGGTGTCAGTGGTGGCAAGTGAAGTAGCAACGGGTTTGGAAAATATCATGACAGCATGAGCAAGAATGTCATGAGCATACTTTGCCTGACTAAGAAAAAGTCCGGATTGCAAGTGAGTAACCTCTAGTCCCAAAAATATCCCAAGGAGCCCAAATCTTTAACCTAGAATTCCTCATGTAGACGTGAAACGAACGTGGCAATCAGCGATGAGTCACTGCCGGTGATAATAATGTCGTCAACATAAACAAGTAGATAAATTAAAGTAGTTCCTTTCTTGAAGATGAATAAAGACGTATCGGCTTGGCTGCACACAAAACCATTTGCAAGTAAGAAGGTGCTAAGACGTTGAAACCATGCACGCGGTGCCTGTTTTAAACCATAAAGATCCTTCTTTAAACAGCAAACATGATTCGGAAATTTTGGATCAATAAATCCAGTCGGTTGCTCCATGTAGACCGTTTCAGTCAATTTAGAAACGCATTGCGAACATCCAGTTCTCGAAGGGGCCAGTTATAAATAGTGGCCAGAGAGAGTATAACACGAACTGTGGAAGCTTTAACAACTGGGCTGAATGTATGAGAAACGTCAAGACCAGGCACCTGTGTGAAACCTTGTGCAACAAGACGAGCTTTGTAGCGATCAACTAAGCCATCTGCCTTATACTTCGTTCAAAAAATCCACTTAGAACCAACAATATTTGCACCTGTAGGACAAGGAACAAGAACCCAAGTATTATTAGAACGCAGTGCAGCAAGTTCCTCTTCCATAGCCTTAACCCACTTAGCGTGCTTTGCGGCATATTTGTAACTGCGGGGATCGTGAGCTGCAAGTAAAGCATAGTGTAATGGTCCTGAAACAAAGACAAGTTAGCATAATATTTAGGTTTAAAAATCCCATTTTTTGAACAAGTCCTCATTGGATGGGATGGCATCGGCTCATTAGACGGTCCCGAGTTAGGTGCGGGTGAAGTGACAGCGGGTGCGGTGGGAGGTTGGGCCGTAGTAAGTGGGCTGGTTGGAATAGATTGGGCCGGATGAACAGCGGGTGTGGGAGTTTGGGTCACGGATGGGAAAGAGGACTGTTGGGCCGAGGAATGAGGAGATGGGGTAGGTGGTTGTTGGGCCCAGGAGGTATGAGGTTGGGCCGACTGAGAGGAAAAACACGGGAGTGGGCTGAGTGTGGGCCGATGCAGGTGTGTGAGGATGTGGACCGAGTGAAGTGGTGGGCAGGACACAAGGTTCAACTGGTAGTAGAGTGAATGTTTTGGGCATCAGACGAAGGGACGGAAGGGACATATGGCGGATCGGGTAAGGTTAATGGCGGTAAGGATTCATCAAATTTAGAGAATACCAAGGTGGCTTCATCAACAGGTTTTGTGTTTCCACTAAAGGGATATGTGTCCTCATCAAACTGAGCATGGCGAGTGACATAGACACGATGAGATTTTGGGTCTAGACAGCGATACCCTTTGTAGCTTGCATCATAAGCGATGAAGATGCATTCGGAGCTTCTAGGGGAAAGTTTGTGTTTCGCATAATCTCGTAGGTATTTGAAAACTCGGCAACCAAACACACGAAAGGTGGAATATGTGGGAGGAGTTGCATACAAGATTTCATAAGGGGACTTGAAATCAAGCAACGGAGTTGGTAGACTGTTGATGATGAACGTGGCTGAAACAAAGGCATCTGTCCACAAAGTGGCAGGTGCCTGAGAGTTGAAGAGCATGGCTAGACCGGTTTCAGTAATGTGACGATGTTTACGTTCAGCACGACCATTTTGCTGAGGAGTATGAGGAGATGATAGGCGATGATGGATACCCTGTTCTTGAAAAAAAAATTGAACTTTATGATTTGTGAATTCAGTGCCACCATCACTTTGAAATTTTTTTATTTTTCTAGATAACTGATTTTGAACAAAAGGAATAAAAATTAACAATATGGCATAGAAATCAGATTTATTTTTTAGTGGATAAAACCATATGAAACGAGAATGGTCATCAACAAATATAGCATAGTAGCGATAACCATTAGTAGAGGTGACAGGTGAAGGACCCCAAAGATCACAGTGAACCATATCTAAAACATGCAATGAATGTTTATCATTCAAATCAAAGGGCAACCGATGTGCTTTAGATAACTGACATCAAAAGACACATGACCCAAACGACCATGCCAACGTTCAAATGAGGCTTTGAGATGATGACTCGAGTAAGAAGCAGGAAATGCTTGATTTCCTTCACGGAGGATATAGAGCCCGTTTTCACATGTTCCCTTTGCCAGGATTTCCTTGGTCTTTCGATGCTGAATGTGAAAAAAGTTATTAGAGAACAAAACATCAACGGGTGAGTCATTAGTTAGTTTGCTAATAGAAAGGAGGCATTTTGTGAGATGGGGCACAACTAAAACAGTTTTCAAGGAGATATTAGGGGTAAGGGGCGTAGTGCCAACTTGGGTGACCGGCAAGGTATGACCATTTCGAAACGAACGAAGTCATTTTGGAGACGGCTCGAGGTATGAGTAAGGTCTTTTTCAAAGGGTGTCATATGGGCAGATGCACCTGTATCACCTGTCCAGTCAGGAAATTCCTCAGTGAGGTTACACTGAGCATGGAACGCTTGAGCCAAATTTGCATCAGTAGGAGTAGCCTGTTGGGCATAAAAAGCAAGGTTTGGGCAGAGATTTGCATAGTGGCCATCTTTCCTACACAATTGGCAATGAGGCTGTCGTTTGCCTCTGCCATGACCTGCACTACGATCACGACCATGACCACGGTTAGTATAAGAGGAACCAGTAGAATTTCGAGAATAATTACCGGGACGCGAGTGTTGAGCAACAAAAGCGGCTGAAGGGGTTTTGTTGTTGGCCGTGAATGGAGGTTAGCCAGGTTTCTTGATTCTCGGCCTTGCCAAGAAGCTAGCGGAAGGAGGCCGTGCCTAAGGCACGATGAGTGGTGGAGAACTGTTCAAAGGCAGCGCCAAGACCGGATAAGAACCAATGATATTTGTCAGTTTCAGGAACAGGGTGTATGATGGCCACGAGTTGATCACAAATATTTTTGAATTTGCGGCTAAACTCAGTGACAGAGGATGATCCTTTCTGTAAAAGTCGTAGGGTATCACGAAGCATGTGCATGCGATCAGTAGAGTGTTGACTGTAGGCAGTCTCTAACGCAAGCCATATTTGACGAGCATTGAAAATACCAATGATTTCAGACATGGCTTCTTCAGAGACTGATGATTGGAGAAGGAGGCAAACAGAACGATCACTGGTTAACCAGGTCGCATAGGCAGGGTTGGGAACCGGTTTGTCAGGTTTTTCCGAGTCAGTGATGGTTTTGGCTGGGATGGTGGCAGTGCCGTCAATATGGCCAAGAAGGTTTTGCATGGAGAGAGCAAGAGTAACCTGCTGTGTCCATGCAAGGTAGTTTGTGGAAGTGAGTTTTAGGGGAATGAAGTGTAGGAGAGAATGGAGGGGAATGGAATCGGAGGCGGAGGAGACTGCCATGAAGAACACAGCGGCGGCAGAAGGCAGAAAAAAGAAGAATTAGGGTTTAAGGGTGGGCCGAAGAAGATGAGAGAGGAGGGAGGGTGGGGATCGCCTAATTGACTGATACCATGTAAGGACTCTCAATCAATGAATTATTATTCACAAGAGAATACAATATATAATACAATTGAGTCTGATACTAGGAAACAAATAATACAAAACAATTACATAGAAAAACCTTTCTTAATTTATGTAATGCTGTTAATGCATGATCTGATGTTAGCTATAATGTTGTTACTCCTTTTGTTTTACTTGGGTGGGGAGAAGTCTATGGCTCAGAATGTAAATGGTTGAACATAATGCATGATCTGATGTTGGCGATGATCCGGTGGATATATGGAAGTTTGGTTACATCTATAACTTGAACAGAAGCAAATGCATGTTTGCAGGTTTTAGGATTGAATGAATGCATATTTGCAGAGATTGAGTGTAAGCAGGATGAGTTTTGGGAACAAAATGTATGAATGCAAGTTAGAGGTTTAGGAACATAATGCATGTCTGTTGTTTGTAGGTTTGAAATTTGGAATATAATGAATAGGATTGCACGAATGAAGGTTAGGGTGTTTGCACGTTAGCCGATGCAGATATAGAATGCTGGTTTGATATTGCATGGATGCATGTTTAGAATGTATGTATTGATATTGCATGGTTTTGCACAATGGCGGCAAAGCTTGAGATTTTCGACCGGGTGTCAAAAAGGTATATACCCAAAAATTTCTATAAAACAGAGGGTCGAAAACGTATATACCCAAAAATTTCTATACAAAAACTACATACTCTCCACTAGTGAGCGAAAAGTTCGGGGGGTCGGCCACCCCCTCCCGCCCCCACTATGCTTCGCCAATGGTTATGCATGCAAGTATACGGTTGAAATCGTTCAAACGGGTCAAAATTGATTCACCTGGGTTGGATGAAATGGGTTGGGAAGATGATGGGTATAAATTTTTGAGGGAAAAGGAAATTTAATGGGTGTAATAATAATAAAACCACAAGGATGCGTGTTACAATGGAAAAAAGGGTAGTTAAGGTCTTTTCACAACCTTTTTTTATTAAAATTAAATGCAACATTCAATAGACGGTAGGGGTGCATGGTGTGATATTTGAAAACCATAGTGGTGCTAAGGGAAAAAAAGTTTGGGGTGGCAACCTGCTTTTGCCATCAAACCATAGGGAGACAAATTGCACTTTATTCTTATCTTAAATACATCTTCCTTACACGCTCTAATTTAACTTTCCACCATCTATAGAGTCCAACTTGAACATAAGGCCACCTGGTATACTCGAACACCCATAGGTGTTAATCCTAGTTGGCATCCGTTAACACCTATCATACCGCTCTTGGAGGGTGTTAAGTGGCGTTAAAAGATTCACGTATTAAGAAGTTAATTAGGAGAGAGAGGGAGGGAATTAAGTATTGGAAAATTTGCACACACACAACATGCTATATATATATATATATATATGTGTGTGTGTGTGTGTGTGTGTGTATTTTTATTAATTTAAGGGGGGTTAACGGGGGTTAAACTATTTCCTTGAAGTGAGGTGAAGTGAAAGAGGATCAAATTGGTGATGCGACGCCTACATGTAGTTAAGAGGCATGAAAGTATGCCTAATGGCCTAAGTAATACATCTTCTAATTCAAATGTACTTAAAATTGCCGTATAGCCTGAGCATGATCTGTGTAATATGAACACGACTCGTGTAAAGTGTAATATGAACACGACTCGTGTAATCTATATTTATTTAAATAAGTCAAGTTGATGTATTAATATAAGTAAGTTGTTAGAGACGGATTGTAAACGAGTAGGCGAAGTGCCTTTACAAAATAAATATTTTTTTTTTGTCAGTTTAAATAAGTTGAATCATTTAATCAAACGAGTCATATATAAACTTAAACACGACTCATTAATTAAACGAGTTAAAATACCCACTTCCAAGAAAAATTTTATATCTACTAAGATGTCTTCCTTTTGAACAGTGTTTTTTATTTAACCTTTTTTAAGTTTTAGATTTTTTTACTATTTTTTTAATTATTTTTGAGAATTTTATGTTTTTCTCATATGAGGTTTATATAATTTTGAGCATATCATTGTGATGTACTTATTTTTGTCTATGTCTTAATATAACTATTTTTGAAACCGGGTTGTGAGTAGTAATATACAAGTAATCAAAGCATAAAAGTATATGTTATCTAGGGCTGCAAACGAACCGAACGAACACGAACGAGACCTTGTTCGTGTTCGTTTGTTAAAGAATATATGTGCTCACAAACGGTTCATGAACACTTACCGAACAATATTTTATGTTTGTGTTCGTTCGTTAAGGATATAAACTTGTTCATGTTCGTTTGTGTTTGTTTGTTAATTTTAGGCAACGAATGAAAACGAACGTTGATGAACACAAATGGAAACAAACAAATACAAACACGCGTTCATGAGTAGATCATATAATACGTTAACACTTATTAAATATTTTATTTGTCGGGATCTTGTAATATTTAAAAAAATATATAAAAACAAAACACTAATGAACTATCAGACACAAACGAACATGTTACCAAATGTTTACGAACATAAATGAACGAACGTGACCTTTGTTCATGTTTGATCATTTAGCTGCTAAATGAACGAAATTTTTTGTTCGTTTATTTAATAAACGAACGAACACAAACGAACTTACCGTCGAACGTTTCGCGAACTAGTCGCCGAACGTTTGGTTCGTTTACAGCCCTATTGTTATAAAAGCTACTTCACATTTAGTTTTTTTTTTTTCAATAAATGACACTGTTTACCATTTTCGATACTCTAATAAAATAATTTAATGTTTTACAAAATTCCAAATACACCATTGTAACGTTCTTGTTTTTGTCTACATTTCCATAAAAATATTTTGTTCAAAATTGAACGGGTAAAAAACTAATTTTTTCTGTGCTTTAACATGACGAATCGAACCTATATCGCCCAAAAAATAACGGTTCCATGTCGATTCCGAAAAAACAACATCGGTACCGGGATTTGTACTATTCAAACCGTTATTGGTATTCATTTTTATGATTTTCGATTGATATATAACACATGTCAAACATTGTTTTGGGTATATCACGACTTTAATATTTTTTAGGTTTTATTAATTAGTTGTTATACCGAGTGCCGGTACCATAAATATCTATACTATATTATAATGCATGAGAGAGAGGTATTTTAAGATACCCAAAAAATAAGAACTTTTCCCACCCTTTATTTATAGAAAGACCCCTAAAATGATGGTAGTTTAGTCTTTTAAACATTATTTATTTTTTAGCCCTTAAACTTATTACACTTAAATCCCTGAGTTTTAACAAAATTATAGATAATTAGTTACACTTTCCCCCATTCACAAAAAAACTTATAACTTTTTTACGTATTCTTGATATATCTTATAAATTATAATGTTTTAAAAAAATACAAAGATAGCATGACGACCTACACATTTTTATCGACGTTTCGGTAGTTGTCTTGTTTAGTATAGACGCACAGATTAAAATGTACAAGTAGATGATGCTTTAGTGTAACAACTCTCATTAAAATTATTATTTCGTATTTTATTTTGTCCAATAGGAAACCTTAATTGAGA
Source organism: Helianthus tuberosus (assembly GCA_030545235.1). Lineage (NCBI taxonomy): Eukaryota > Viridiplantae > Streptophyta > Magnoliopsida > Asterales > Asteraceae > Helianthus > Helianthus tuberosus. The sequence goes on along the minus strand of CM060430.1, from coordinate 106,761,978 downwards.
CCCCCAAGTAATATTGCATGACCCCTAAAATTTTCAGAACAGTTGGAACTAGGATCAAGGCCCCCTAAAACTCACGGGGGGGGGGGGGGGGGGTATTCCCTAATTAAGATTTATCTTCACAGTTTGCTGTAGAAATCGAATTTCGTCGATTTTTGACTCATCTAGGCTATAATGGACACGAAGCTACCCTACCCTAAAAGGGTACTCGTCGCGCCACGCGACAGGGACAACTTTTCAGTATATATTCCAGGGGTTGGCACTTGCATGGCTGCGTTGGTTCGACGTTCAAACTCGTTTTGTACACTGAGTTATTCACTTTTTCGTTCAAAAACACACACTAGCACGAAGCTCTGTTGCGACAACAGGGTAATAACTCGATCACTGCTACGATACAATGTCTGATCGATTGAAACCGATCCGATGGATGTTTAAGTGCTGCCCGAACTCGGGCTATACTTTGTCATTCGCCGTGAGGGTTTTGATTTCGTGAGCTTATCGTAAATGTTGTATTAAGTTACTGACCTAGTTTCGTGTGCATTGTTATTTAAACTAGGTTACACGGCTAAATCAGTAGGCTAAACTCTGCTCGTCTAAACTTGCAATGTGAGTCATTCTCTTTTTATCAACAATGTTTTACAATACTTAAACTGTTTTCAAAAGTTATAAATACAGGGACTAAGTCGTGGTTATCTTGAATTATTGGCAAGTGGGGTATTGTGCACATTACTAATTTCTCACGGTTAGGTAAACAAACCTAACAGTGATAATCATCACTACTTGGGTGAAAGAACCCAATAGTGGTATGATCATCGTCACCAGGGTGTGACACGACGCCAGATAAAAATAAGATAGTAGCCATTGTAATCGCTCTTATGCTATAATTTATAACTATGTGTCGTTTTATCAAAATTGTGTGACTCGCCAGTATTTCCCCGCTGATAAAACCTTTTTAAAACATGTTTCAGGTGATCTGCTGTGATCCAGGAAAAGTGCTATGGAGCACTAACAAGCTTGAAGTAGTGGCTCAGTTAAATAAATAAAGCATGTTTTATAAAACCAGGGGTTTCCCAGTGAAATTCCCCTGATTGTAAATTGTGGGGTTTGTCCCTAATTATGAAATAAAATAATTGAGCATTTTCAAGTTTCAAAAGATCCTATTAAACTTCCGCTGTCAAATCAAATAATAAATACCACGGGTTTCTGTACCGCGGCTCCTGAAACGGGTAAAACCGGGTCGGGGGTCGTGATAGAAAAAGGTGGTATCAGAGCCATTCATTTAAGCCAATTCAGTATTTAGAAATACTTAATTTTTTCTGATTGCCATTCTGTGATTCTGTGAAAATTCAACTTACAAAATTTTAACTTAGAATTTTTGTGTGTTTTTTCATTTATGCTAACAGCATGAATGAACTATCAGAAGCACTTCAAAACTTTACTATCCATACCACAGATATGGATACCACAGGTACCTTCACTGGTTACCAGGCTGATATTGAAGAGCCAATAGTATTCCAAGCCCAACCTCAGGAGAAACCTAAACCGAAAAAGAGAAGAAGACTTGTGGGCTGGAGGCGTATGCGTAGGAAGAAACCAGCGACACAGAAAGTTATAAAGACTGAGGATCCAAAGGATAAAGGCAAAGGAATAGAGATCGGGGAAAGTTCAGGGCAAGCCCAGGAAATGCCACCCTGGGAGGAGCTTAACCGCCAACTGGCAAATAGCGACCTCATTGGACCTGCCGATGAAAACCTCTTCAATTACCCAGCGGAAGCACAACTTCCAGTCAATCTGGAACCAGCTATCCCAGACCCCATTATCAACCCCCGACCTCTACCAGGAGAGCTGGAAGAATGGTGGACAACTGACTGGCAATTTCAGAATCTCTTGAATAACCCTAATACCTTTTTCCCCAAGTTTGACCCTGAGCCTGCACCAAACCCACCTATGAGCACAGAAAACTTGGCTGAACTCCGTCACTATGGTGAGGAGCTGATAGATGCAGGAAACTGAATTAGGGATGTGGGAGAAAGAATTTCATGGAAATACGACGAGAGGGAACGTCATTTCTGAGATGCCAGCTGACTATGGTTGTGTGGTTGTGAGAGTATGTGTTTAATAATAATATAATAATAAAAATATAATCATGAAAAATAACTAAAAATAAAACTTTTGTAACATATCTGGTGTGTACGGACGCATACTAATATATAAAAATATCAACGTCGCAAAGTCGACAATTTTGGCTATACGTGTTGACATGATTCTGTGCGATTGTATTATTGGTTGTTAATGATTTTGTGCTAATAATTTATATATATTAATTATCAGATGGAACACGCTGTTAATGACCCAGTTAATGAAGTTAACCAATCCGAGCAAAACAATGAAGATCACTTTCTTAATAGGCAAGACATAGAAAACATCGTTGCTTAAGGAATAGCCAATGCAATTCCGGTAATCGTCGCTGCTGTTAAAAGTCCTGTTGAGCCTTCACAAGCTCACCCCAGTAAACGCACGCGCGATGATAATTTTAGTAATAGTTTTAACGGAGGTGGCAATAACGACAACTTGATTCAAGCCCTGATACTTAAGAAAATGAAAGTTGAAACACCTGGTTGCACTTACAAAGAATTTCTTGCCTGTAAACCTGTTGAATTTGCAGGCAATGAAGGGGCAACTGCTGCGCTGCGTTGGTTGGAGAAAACCGAGGCAGTAATTATAATAAGTAAATGTGCCGAGGAGGATAAGGTCATGTATGCTTCTCACCTGTTCAAGGAAGAGGCATTAGAATGGTGGAATATAGTATTACAAGCCAAGGGAAGTGACATGGCCTACGCCATGAACTGGGAAGAGTTTAAGCATTTGGTGGAAAGGAAATTCTGCCCTGGATATGAAAAAGAGCAAATGGCGAATAAGTTCCTAAGCCACCGAATGGTGGATGTTGACTGTCGAGGGTATACTTCGAAGTTCTTCGAGTATGCTCGAATTGTACCAACTCTGGCTTCGCCAGAACCGGTACTTATTTCTCGCTATATTTGGGGTTTAATTAGTGAGATTCGGGATATCGTCAAAGCTGCAAGGCCCCGCACCATTGACGATGCGGTGGAATTAGCCAATACCTTAACCGACAGACTGGTACGTACACGAGAAGAAAACAAAAAGAAGGATTTGGCTCAGAAGATTACCCAAGGATTCCGTGTGGGTAATAGTAGTAATTTCAAGAAAAAGGGAACCGGGCAATCTTCCACTGCTCCATTCTGCGGTACCTGTAACAGAAAGCATTTTGGAAAATGCAAAGGGTATTGCAATTTATGTAAAATTCCGGGGCATCAAGAAGAAGATTGCAGAAGAAAAAATCGACAATCTGCTTCAACTTTGGAGAAGCTGGACATTTTAGACCAGACTGCCCCAAATTGGTCAAACCAGCTGACAACAAAGCCAAACCTGCAGAAGGAACTACCAAAAAGAATAGAAGAGCATTCCAGTTGACTACCCAAGAAGCAGAACTCATTCCAGATGTGATAGCTGGTACGTTTCTAGTTCACGACGTTTATGCGAAAGTATTATTTGACTCTGGTGCAAACCAAAGTTTTATCAATACTTCATTCTGCCAAGCTCTTAAACTACCCTTAACCAACCATAGACAAATTTTTACTGTCGAAACGGCAGATGGGAATTCTGTTAACATAGATTAGGTTTTGCGAGAAGGAAAAATAGAACTTTCAGGTCATAAATTTCCTGCAAACCTATTACCTATGAATTTAGCTGGATTCGATGTCGTATTAGGAATGGATTGGTTAGTAGCCAACCATGCTCGAATCCTCTGTGATAAGAATTCCATAGAAATCCGTGCACCCACAGGAGATGTAATTATGATTACAGGGAATAAGCCGCGTAAACCAATGAAGTTCATTTCAGTAATGAAAGTTGCTAGTTATGAACGAAAGCAAGGGATAGTGTATATGATTTCGGTAATCATTGGCACTAAGGGTAAGGAACTTAAGGAAATTCCTGTAGTATCAGAATACTCAGATGTATTCCCAAAAGAACTACCAGGATTACCACCAGATAGGGAGGTAGAATTTAGAATTCATTTGATTCCTAGAACTACACCCGTAGCTAAAGCACCCTACCGGTTAGCACCCTCAGAAATGTTAGAACTGAAAAAGCAGTTAGATGAATTATTAAGCAAAAGATTCATCATACAACCTAGTTCATCCCCGTGGGGAGCACCAGTGTTGTTTGTGAAAAAGAAAGATGGTTCGATGCGAATGTGTATCGATTATAGGGAATTGAATAAGGTTACAATTAAGAATCGATACCCATTGCCTAGGATTGATGATCTTTTCGATCAACTGCAGGGGGCTAAATATTTTTCTAAGATCGACTTGCGCTCAGGATATCATCAGTTGAAGGTACAAGAAGAAGACATACCTAAAACCGCTTTTAGAACTAGGTATGGTCACTACGAGTTTACAGTTATGCCTTTTGGACTAACAAATGCTCCGACAGCATTTATGGATATGATGAATAGAATCTGTAAACCGTATTTGGATAAATTTGTAATTGTCTTCATCGACGATATACTTATTTATTCCAAAAGTCAGGACGAGCATTGTGAACATTTACGGGCACTCTTAACTCTGTTAAGAAAGGAAAAGGTTTACGCCAAATTCTCAAAGTGTGAATTTTGGCTATAGGAGGTGCAATTTTTAGGACATATGGTGAATCATGAAGGTATTCACGTAGATCCCTCCAAGATAGAAGCGATCACCAAATGGAAGGTCCCGCAATCAGCTATGGAAGTTAGAAGTTTTCTAGGGTTAGCTGGATACTATAGACGATTCATTAAAGATTTTTCGAAGATAGCTGTGCCATTAACTAAGCTAACCTGTAAATCAGTTAAGTTTGAATGGGGACCCAGGCAGGAAGAGGCCTTTAGGATTTTAAAACAAAGGTTAACAAACACCCAATTCTTGCCTTACCCGAAGGGACAGAAGATTTTGAAGTTTACTGTCATGCTTCTAAACTAGGATTATGATGTGTGTTGATGCAACGCAAAAAGGTAATTGCATATGCCTCAAGGCAATTGAAAAAGCACGAGGAAAACTATACGACGCATGACTTAGAATTAGGATCGATAATTTTTGCCCTTAAGATTTGGAGACACTATCTGTATGGAAATAAGTTTACCGTTTATACAGATCATAAAAGCTTAAGGTACATATTTGGGCAAAAAGAATTGAACATGAGGCAAAGAAGATGGATGGAAATTCTAAGTGACTACGACTATGATATCCAATATCACGAAGGAAAGGCAAATGTAGTTGCAGATGCCCTAAGTCGTAAGTATCATGAAAAGCAAAAGCGAGTTCGTGCTCTTCGATTAAGTTTACAATTAGACTTAATGGAACAACTAAAGAATGTTCAGGAAGCAACAATCAAGAATGATGCTGAAGGAATGAAAGGAAGAATAAAAGAACTAGAGCAAGGAGTTGATGGAATTTGGAGATTCCACAAGAAGAGGATTTGGGTACCTAAGCAAGGAGAATTAAGAAATAAGATTTTAGAGGAAGCCCATAAATCTAGATATACCATGCACCTGGGAAATAATAAGATGTACCAAGATTTAAGAAATAATTTCTGGTGGATAGGAATGAAAAAGGACATCGCTAGATATGTATCTAAGTGTCTAACTTCACAAGTTAAGGCAGAACACCAGAAACCTTCAGGGTTACTCCAACAATTAGAAATGCCTGTTTGGAAATGGGAACTAATAACCATGGATTTTGTTACTAAGTTGCCCAAAACCAGAAAAGGTAACGACGCAATTTGGGTAATTGTGGATCGATTAACCGAATCAGCTCATTTCCTGCCCATGAAGGAAACTTTAAGTATGGAAATATTAGCCAAGCTATACGTAAACGAAGTAGTATCCTTACATGGAGATCCACTCTCTATTGTATCGGATAGAGATAGTCGCTTCACTTCACTTCACACTTCTGGACAAGTTTCCAAGAAGCCATGGGGACGCGATTAAATTTAAGTACAGCTTACCATCCCCAAACAGACGGACAAAGTGAAAGGACGATTCAAACCCTGGAAGACATGCTCAGGGCATGTGTAATAGATTTTGGTGGAAACTGGGATGACCACCTACCTTTAATTGAATTCTCCTATAACAATAGTTATCATGCAAGCATTGAGACTGCCCCATTTGAAGCACTGTATGGACGAAAGTGCAGAACTCCAGTTTGCTGGGCAGAAATAGGAGAAAGCCAATTATCAGGTCCTAAGATTGTACAGGAAACCATTGACAAGATCACTCAAATCAAGGAAAGACTGAAGACAGCTCGAGATCGTCAGAAGAGTTATGCAGATAATCGACGCAAGCCACTGGAATTTCAAGTTGGAGACAAGGTACTCTTAAAAGTTTCCCCTTGGAAAGGAGTAGTTCGATTCAGTAAGAAGGGAAAACTAAGTCCAAGGTACGTAGGACCATTCCCAGTAATCCAGCGAATAGGACCAGTTGCTTATCGCCTACAGCTACCAGAAGAACTGGCTGGAGTACATGACGTGTTTCATGTATCTAACCTTAAGAAGTGTTTATCCGACGAATCCCTGGTAGTACCTCTCCAAGACATAGAGGTAAATGAAAAGCTAAAATTTATTGAGAAACCACTCCAAATTGAAGACAGAAAAGTCAAGTTTCTCAAGCACAAACGACTAGTGCTGGTCAAAGTCAAGTGGGATTCAAAGAGAGGACCGGAGTATACTTGGGAACTAGAATCAGAAATGAAGTGAAAGTATCCCTACCTGTTTTAGTAAATCTCGAGGACGAGATTTTAATAAGGTGGGGAGGATGTAACAACTCTCATTAAAATTATTATTTCGTATTTTATTTTGTCCAATAGGAAACCCTAATTGAGACCCCCAAGTAATATTGCATGACCCCTAAAATTTTCAGAACAGTTGGAACTAGGATCAGGGTCCCCTAAAACTTAGGGGGGTATTCCCAAATTAAGAATTATCCTCACAGTTTGCTGTAGAAATTGAATTTCATCGATTTTTGACTCATCTAGGCTATAATGGACACGAAGCTACCCTACCCTAAAAGGGTACTCGTCGCGCCACGCGACAGCCGGTCGCGCCACGCGACAGGGACAACTTTTCAGTATATATTCCAGGGGTTGGCACTTGTATGGCTGCGTTGGTTCGACATTCAAACTCGTTTTGTACACTGAGTTATTCACTTTTTCGTTCAAAAACACACACTAGCACGAAGCTCTGCTGCGACAACAGGGTAATAACTCGATCACTGCTACGATACAATGTTCGATCGATTGAAACCGATCCGATGGATGTTTAAGTGCTGCCCGAACTCGGGCTATACTTTGTCATTCGTCGTGAGGGTTTTGATTTCGTGAGCTTATCGTAAATGTTGTATTAAGTTACTGACCTAGTTTCGTGTGCATTATTATTTAAACTAGGTTACACGGCTAAATCAGTAGGCTAAACTCTGCTCGTCTAAACTTGCAATGTGAGTTATTCTCTTTTTATCAACAATGTTTTACAATACTTAAACTGTTTTCAAAAGTTATAAATACAGGGACTAAGTCGTGGTTATCTTGAATCACTGGCAAGTGGGGTATTGTGCACATTACTAATTTCTCACGGTTAGGTAAACAAACCTAACAGTGATAATCATCACTACTTGGGTGAAAGAACCCAATAGTGGTATGACCATCGTCACCAGGGTGTGACACGGCGCCAGATAAAAATAAGATAGTTGCCATTGTAATCGCTCTTATGCTGTAATTTATTACTATGTGTCGTTTTATCAAAATTGAGTGACTCGCCAGTATTTCCCCGCTGATAAAACCTTTTTAAAACATGTTTCAGGTGATCTGCTGTGATCCAGGAAAAGTGCTATGGAGCACTAACAAGCTTGAAGTAGTGGCTCAGTTAAATAAATAAAGCATGTTTTATAAAACCAGGGGTTTCCCAGTGAAATTCCCCTGATTGTAAATTGTGGGGTTTGTCCCTAATTATGAAATAAAATAATTGGGCATTTTCAAGTTTCAAAAGATCCTGTTAAACTTCCGCTGTCAAATCAAATAATAGATACCACGGGTTTCTGTCCCGCTGTAGGATCGTTGTGCGACCTGAATGAGTCGTTCAGAAGAGTGTTTGATCCGAATCAAAGGCGGAATCAGTGAAACGGACGCTCAATTCAATTATAAATGTCTCTATTATTGATCTAATAGAATTACAGCACCTGGAGACAATTTGGCAGCACTTCGGTACCAAATCAGACAAAGTAATTCCGCTCCAAATGACACGGCATGCTCCCCTATATATAGTGTTCCTAATTCCGTTTGAAATGGTCAAGACACTTTCACGTGGAATTAACAATGTTAATTCCGTTTGAAATGGTCCTTGGCAGTTTCAAGCGGAATTACTATTAAACACACAAAATTCAGTTTCTAGCAACCCGAGCACTCATTATCCTATCCTATTACATGACTCGATACAAGACGAAGTCGACAGACATAGTGCACTAACAGACTCCCCCTTGGATGTTGACGAAGTCTTCAGTTTCGAGTCTTTATCATGACACATCTTCAGTCTTGATCAGTCTTCATGCTCTTATCAAATTGTCTAACATTGTAAGCATCCTCTTCACAGGTTCAAAATCACATCCTGGCTCTATCTTTATCATTCTACCAGGATCTGACTCTGGCTCTTGCTTTATCTTCTTCATGATCCCCCTTTCATCAAGCTTCCGTGCTTTAGGGATCGACACCTTGCTTTCTGGTTACAAACTCCCCCTTGCTTCGAGCTCGTCTTCAGACTCCCCCTCAGACACAGCTGTCGGGATCGTAGTCTGGACTAATATCTGCAATCACTCAAACATTTATAAGTAACAACATTTTGAATCTTCAATTTCCAGGAATTGTAACCTGACTCTATTTAAAGATTTTAACATTATGAGAATCCAACTCCCTCATAGTTAATCATCCAAGTTCAAATTAATGACCTTGGAGATGTCATAAACTGTTTTTGATTTTTATTTTAAAAAAATTTCAAGTTTCAAATTAATGAACTTGTTTTATTTTCAGAAACACAATCAGCATACTCAGATTTTGAAACTCAGCACTCAGACATCGGTTGTCGAAAATAAAGCAGAAATCAAAATCTTTTTGTAGTTTTCTGAAAATATAAAGCAGTAAACAAACATATTTACAGACAATATTTTTTGTTTGAGTTTGCGTCAGAGGATCATATCAGTTTTTGACAAGCCACAAGTACCGTTGAGCTTAGTTACACATTAAGAATTAAACAATTCACTTAGATTGTCGATATACTGATCCACTTAAATTTTCACACAAATTTCAACTGATTCAGGATACGAATTAGGTGTATTAAGAACTTAAACTCATTCATGTGTCCCACCTCTTGAATATACTCCCATATCCAGATCCCAATATTCAGTCTTACAGGTGAGTAGATGATATCTGTAAAGGGTTAAATTGCGAGGCCATGAGAGCTCAGGTCAGAACTTCCGTTCAGCAGAGAGATGATGGCTCGACTTTTGGTGTGTCCCCTTTAGAGGATCTTTTCTTCAACAGCACATGATTCACATTTTTCAATGTTTCATCATTTTTTATGCTGAGGGCGAGCTATATTTCAAGCATGCAGAAAGTATTATATGGGGACTAGGCCATTGCTTCCGCAAAATCAGAAGTCCCGGGATAATACCCCAGATATCACTAAGCATAAAGACCTAGTATCTCAGAAAGAGGGGTCCTTCAAACGAGATTTCAGGGGTTACCTATATATCCAAGTAGTGTTCCCCACGAAATAAGCAAGTTTGAATTTAAGTTTATATCCCGAAAAAGTTTACTAAATGTATAAAAACCTATCGGCATATCATCAATGAGACTGTTTAAAACTATATAATCATTTCATTTCTTTAGCATACTGTAACTATCTACTGATGTACTATCATTTCCTCTTTTTACACAGAAACTCAATTTTTGAATTTTATCATGTTTTTTACTTTTTCAAATTTTCAAATGTTTTTGTATTTTCTGACAATATTACTCCCCCTAAAATGTAAAATCATTTAAAGAAAATTTGATAACCGATGTAGATAGCTTTGTCTCGCCATCCATTTCTGCTAATGTGTACCGCAGTGCATAAAAAGCAGTAAATACCCCCATGATATACAACACATTGACTTTTTACAGTTTGAAAACCATTTTTCAATCTTGTGAAATTAATCATGTTTGTTCCGCCGTGAGGGTTTCGGCATATTCAATCAACATATTTTTGGTTTTTCAAAATTGTGACAAAATAAAAACATATTTTTGGTTTTTAAATTTTTAAATTTTTATGATTTTTGAAATATTGTTTATTTATATACAAAAAACATATAAACTCCCTGTTTCAACCAACACAAGGACCAACAGCCTCTTCTTCTTGTTCCAGGCTGCTTCCTCCGTTGATTTGACTCTCATCCTCTTTCTGAAGCACCTGCACATTCAAATTACTCAATTATTTGAACAATTTAGCCCAGGTCTGTTTGACCTTAGGCATTTCAACACAATATGCTTCATTCAGCTTTGGAAAATCTTTGTCATCAAATACTTTTTCAACTTTTACTTCTTCTACCGAAGTTACTTGTTTCTTAACACTCCATATTTGGCCTTTTGGAGTCCCTCTTTTATAAAAATTTGACTCTTTTTGAACATTTTTATTTTGAACAGCAGTTGGTTTCCAGAACTGATTTGGTTTTGTCGCATCGATAGTTATTCTCCAACTCTGTGTTGTACTAAGTCTGGGTGTGTGAGAATTCCAGGTCTGTTTTGAATCCCCATTTTGAGTCGAAACAAACTTGTTTGTGTTGTGTCTCCAAGTTTGTTTTGAGTCAAATTTAGTTGACCTTTGTTCCACAACCTCAGTTTTCTGTTTTTCAACATTAACAAGCTTTGGGTTTGGACACTTTCGTGCAACATGTCCAATTTGATCACATTTAAAACATGTTTTTTTTTAAACATCTTTAGCCTGAGATTGTTGCTTTTTCTGAGCATAAAACTCTGCATTAGACTGTTGTCTAAATTGAAGTTCTTCCTCTTCTTTCAAACTTTTCCCATTAACAAAATCCATTTTCTTTTGAAAATTCGATTGTTTATTTCCTTTCCAATTCTGTTTCTTTTTATAACCCAACCCTGCTTTCATGTTTTTCTTTTTGTAACTGGGTTTGTTATAAAAAGTTTTCTTACCTTTTCCAGCAAATTTTGAAATTTCAGACTTTTGAATCTCAATCATTTTAAAAACTTTGTCAACCTTTTCTGAAATCACATTCTGAATCGGGAAAACAACATCTAAAAATAGTGTGTCCGATCCAATCATGGTGTAAACCAATCCTTTTGAATCATCATCCACAACTTTTTCAGATCTTGAGTATTTAAGATAACTATCATGAAAATTTCCCTCATTTTCATCTTGTGATTCAGTTTTACCTGTATCAACCGACTCTTCTTTTAAAACACTTTCAACAACCTTACCAACTACCTCTGAATCACTGATATCATCAAATTTGGTGTAAGTCACATCGATGTTGCCGGGTAACTGATCAACCATGTTTATTGGTTTTTCCACCTTCTCGTCATCATAGAATGTATAATTATTCTCCAACGGTGGTGGAACCTGATGGTATTCAGATCCAATTCCCTTTATGTTCTTTTCAGACTCTTTTCCATCGGGTGTGATGTTGAAAATATGTTACAGAATATATGAAGATGAATGATAACTTTGCAATTTATTGACCAACTTTTCTTTATCTGCCAATTCTTGTTTAAGCTTAGCAACATCATCAATATATTGATTTAACACTCTTTGTTTATCTTCAAATCTGGCTTCAAGAAATTTAGTGTTTCTCTGACAAGCACACAATCTATCATCTAGACTTTTAACTTTACTTTTTAAAGTTTCATATGCCTCTATTACAGTATGATATGACAATTTCATTCCATCATATTCCTTTTGCAACTCTTGAATTGTATTATCTTTTGGAACACATTTATTGCAAACAGCTGAACACTTTTCTTTTAGTATTTTATTTTCTTTTTCAAAATCATCACATTTTTGTTTTAGTTTTTCATTTTCTTGTTTCAAAAACTTTTCATTTTCAATCATTTCGTGACATTTATCTTTGAAAATCTTTTCTATTTTAGTGAATTCAATGTCTCTTGTTTTAAACTTTTCATCTTTTTCAGTACAAGCACTGCACGTTTCCATGCATTTCTTGCACTGTTGTTCAGCTTCATTATCAATTTGAACAGAAGTATCAGTTTCAGTAGTTACCTCAGTAATTGGCACTGTAGCTTCTTTTGTTTGTGAACTCTGAACTTCCTCAAACCCCTGTTGTTTCTCTTCAACAACTTCCTCAACTTTCTCATCAACTTTCTTCACCTCATTCACCAACTTCTCACTCTCATTCACAATCTCTTCAACCGTCTTTTTCTTTTCCAGACTAGCAAATATCACTTTCCTAATGCCTTCTTCTACCTTTTCTTTGTACCTTGGAATCTCTCTAAGGCCTTTGCACCACACACTTACAGTAGGTATAGCAGCAACTAATGCATCAAGGTCAACCTCCTTTGGATCAACCGTCGGGTTTCCTTGAGGATCAACATAGCATTCCTTTTCTTTGCTCCACCTGCCTGCTAGCGTTGCTTCTTTGTAAGCATCATACACATCATCCAATCTAAGACGAGCATGTCTTTCTTCATGACTTAGTTTTATTTCAGTAACCAATGCCTTAGCTCTTCCATTTTTCTTGTCATGTTGACTCCAATCATATCCTTCATCATCATGAATTTTCCATTTTTCTTCTGTCTCATCGACGAATTTGTTCCAATCAAAATTTTTATACACAGATGATTCAGATCTTTCATAGTCTAAACTATCTTCACTCTGGTCACGCAATGACAAAACAACTCTATTTTCTTTAGAAGATCCTTCTTCAATTTGTTTTCTGGTTGGCTGCTCATTGTTCTTGTGATAGATGGCCTTTTTGTAATAATCTTCATAGAAAGGATTCACGCTATCATCAGCCTTGTTGTTTGTGCATTCTCTTTTGAAATGACCCTTTTGTTTACACTTGAAGCAAGTGACTTTGTTCTTGTCAAAACCTATCTTCATTTCTGGTCCTTCCAAACATCTTTTGCCAGTAATCTCCATGAATCTTTGAGCTCTACGAATAACACTCGCCATGCACCAGCGAATGTCCATGAGTTCCATCTCTTCTGGATCAAATTGATCGTATTCTTCTTTAGTCATGTTGGGATTTCCGATCTTTCCTGCAATTAAGCCTTCATAAGATACCAGAATAGAAGCTAAGAAACTCATATGCTGCTGAGCAAACTCATTGTTCAAGAGTGGAGAATTTTTCCAATCAAAGTTGGAATTTGATTTTGATGATCCTGATGTAGATGAGGAATGATATCCTAGATCATAACTTGAATACGTGTTCTTTGATGAATCACCATTCTTGTCTGCACTAAAACCAGTTTTGATCCTTGGTGATTCATTGTTTTGTAGCATCCCTCTGCGATAGTACAAACCAACATTTTGTTGATAATTAGAGCTAGACATCTTGTTTTGTTTTTCAATCAACAAATCATGTCCCTCTATCTTTTCAATCAGAGTATCTAACGTCATTGTATCAAATTTATCATCATTTTTTAACACAATCACATAGGTTTTCCAATCGTCCTCATTTGGTAAAGCCTCAACAAGTTTATCTACCATCTCTTCTCTCTCTTTGTGGATTTTAAATCTTTCCATTTCAATCTTCAGATGACAGAACCGTTCTATCATTTGACGTACTGTTTCATTCTTCATGCAGCTAAACATGTCAAACTCTTTCTTTAACAGCAATATTTTGTTTTTCTTGATATCTTTCCCACCTTCAGCTTTCAACTTTAACGCTTCCCAAATTGACTTAGAAGTTTCACCATACTGAAGTAATGAGAAAATATCCTCTCTGATTGATTGTTGAAGTAAAGTTTTCATTCTCAATTCAGCTGAATGTTCTTTTTTATCATCAGCAGTGAAATCTTTAAGTGTGATTAATTCACCTTTTTCATTTTTCGGTTTTTCATATCCAATAGTCAAACAAATCCAGCTATCATATGCATAAGCTTGCACCTAGTTTTCAAATCTCTCATACCACCAGTGATAATCTTCGATGTTCATGAGCGTTGGTGGTCTCTGATGATTTCCATACACCTTATCATGATTCAAACTCTCAGATATCACTTTAGTAGCATTCTTTGATGTTACTGGAATATCTTCAGATGTAAACGCATTATAAAACGTGTTGTAAAACTCTTCGCCGATATCCGACATCTTTGCTATGCTTCTTGAATCTTTCACTTTGATTTACAAACCTAAATGACACACAAACAAACAAATTCAATCAGTTTAAACAATTAACAATTTACTGAATGGAAATGATACTCAGTTGGTGCGAAATGATCTTGATGCAAAAATGACACTTTGGAGCGAAATAGCAATTTGGTGCGGAATCAGACTTCAAACGAAATTAGCTTTGACACGGAATCACTTTGAAACGAAATCACACTTTCAAACGGAATCCCTGAATGCCAACTTCAAACGAAATCAGAACTTCAAGCGGAATCAGGACTTTCAAACGAAATTACACTTCAAACAAAATTACTCTTTGAAGCGGAATCAGGTGAACTTTCCAAGCGGAATTACATTTCAAGCGAAATCAGATGTACTTTTCAAGCAGAATTAGCAGTTTCAAGCAGAATCACTTGCTAATTTCAAACAGAATTACGCTGATGTCATTTTGTCCGAACAGTTTTTCAAGCCGAATTACCAAATTTACCAAGTTTTAAGTTGATTTTAACTCCGATTCTCTCAAGGCTTTGTTAAAAAATTGTTTCGCGTATAATGTGTGAAATTCAAACCATTTTGACCGTTAAAACTTTGTTAATTTTGAAAAGAAGGTGTAGAAGTCTGAAAACTGATGAAATCAAGCTAAACTCTTCCTCCTGAGCTCTGATACCACTTGTAGGATCGTTGTGCGACCTGAATGAGTCATTCAGAAGAGTGTTTGATCCGAATCAAAGGCGAAATCAGTGAAACAGACGCTCGATTCAATTATAAATGTCTCTATTATTGATCTTATAGAATTACAGCACCTGGAGACAATTTGGAAGCACTTCGGTACCAAATCAGACAAAGTAATTCCGCTCCAAATGACACGGCATGCTCCCCTATATATAGTGTTCCTAATTCCGTTTGAAATGGTCAAGACACTTTCAAGCGGAATTAACAATGTTAATTCCGTTTGAAATGGTCCTTGGCAGTTTCAAGCGGAATTACTATTAAACACACAAAATTCAGTTTCTAGCAACCCGAGCACTCATTATCCTATCCTATTACATGACTCGATACAAGACGAAGTCGACAGACATAGTGCACTAACACCCGCGGCTCCTGAAACGGGTAAAACCGGGTCGGGGGTCATGACAACACCACCTCTACGATTCTAAAGATTTGTGCATCTTAGTCTTTTTTCGTAGTGAGTAACTGTGGGTATGAAACTTTTGAACAATTATGGCACACCGGCAGTCTCTTGAACATAGACAATGAGCAGATGCATGAGGCCGAACATAAGAAGATTGAGGAACTCTGAGTTTCGTCTCTTTAGGAACAAGCTAGATCACTCTTGTTGAATTCTTCTTTCAAGCTTTTAATTGATTGCAAACACTAGGGTTAGGGTTTTGTTTTTTTTATTCACACACCTACGAGTTTTGTTGTACAATTTGTGTGGTTTTAGGAGGCAAGACGATTGGATTTTTTGTACGGTTATTGATAATCCGAAGGAAAAAGCAATTCTGATGGATTCAAGGCGTTTGAATTGTTTCCAGCCAAGGCATAACCCAACAAGTTATCCTGACTGTTGTAAAAGCTTTTTTTTTTCTACAGTTTGTTTTGTTCATGGTAGTGTGCTCTAATTATTGAGAAACTTGTAAAGATCAAAGTGCAATACGGTATTTAAAATAGTCGAGCATTTGATGTTTTTGCTACTTGATATCTTCATTTTAAGATGCCAATTGTCTTGGGAAATTTCCAAGATTTTAGCGAGAAGAGTAATTGAGGGTAGAATGGTATAATTAGTGGATTATATCTATCCATTTTTGCATGTTGACAATAATTTTAAACAAACTAAAATAGACACATGGTCAACATTTGTGGGATATTGAGAGTAATTCGCTATTGTTCGAAACACCATTAAGCTTACTAACTAAATGTTTTTTAATTACAGTGTTCTGTATTGGAGTCACGATTTACAGCGGTTACAGGGTGATTTTTGAATGTATTTGACTCGGTTTTGATGAATGTCAACTCGCTAAGCCTTAGGCAACAAACGTGATGTGTTTTTGTAGACTTGAAGCAAGTTGTGAAGCTGTTTTGAACCGGTTCAGGGCTGCTATTATATGAAAGTTGCTAGCTTTTGATTTGGGTTGTTTTGGTTAAGGTTTCGACCCGTAATCGGCGTTAAGTGATTTGATTTGGTTATGCGTAATGTTTACCACTTTTTTATGTGATTTTAGGATCTACAATTGAAGGTAAACGAGTATAGGGGTTGCTGCATTATGTATTAGTTTACCATTATATTTTGGATGTAGTGTTTGCAAAATATTGTCTCTAATTTTTAGTTTGCATATTTTTTTAAAGTATATGTTAGCATAGTTGTTTTATTCTCATGTTTGCGCCATTGGTGGTTGTTTTCTTAACGATTATACTTAGACTTTTAAGCTAATGTCTTTTTGATATGTGTTTTGTAGCTTATCACATTGTCCTCCATTGTTGTCCTTCAAAAAGGCTTCTCACCTATTGCAGTACAGTCTTTGTGTTTATTAGGTAATAATATTTTTATTCGTATAATCTTGTTAATTTTTTTTATAAACCATTCATTTGAGAAATCTTAGAATAGTTTTAAATTTTTTAACAGTACCCCCAAAATTAGATTCATCAGTTTCAAACACATTTAATTTACATTCTGAGTGTTAATCTCTAACGGGTTGAATGGGTTAAATAAAAAAATAACAGCTAGAGGAAATGGTTACAGGTGTGGTAGCGGGTAGATTGGGTGTTTTTTGTCTTATGCATCTGATTGATCAACCCCTTAGTAAGTGATAAGGTTGAAATTGCTACCTCAAATAGAAACTGTCGTTTTGTTGATTGGTATTTAAAACAAATTATTTGCCTTTGTAGAGCCATATGGTGGAAGATGCTACAAAAAAATCGTTTTGTATTTCATTGCCTTCCTTTTTAGTTTTTATTGTGCAGAAGTAATAAGATGCTTAGATTTTTAACAGAGAAACATTCCTTGATTGCATCAAGCATCAATTCAGTAAGCATAACTGATCTATGGGAACCGATTGAAGAAGGTCTTCTACCGTAAGTTTCATATTTGTTACTCCCTCATATGCACATGTTTTTAAGTTTCGAGATTCCTAACAATAATTTTATTTTATTTTGGTGCCACGAATAACGTTATGTGTTAAAAGTACTTGCGATGTATCACTTTTTGTTAAATGAAATACATTGTGGAGATGACTCGCCAGGTGTCAATGATTTCCATTACGTTCTCCACTAAGGAACTAAACAAGAATTCACCAGGATGAGTTCTAGCCTATTTTGTAATGGCTCCTTTTTAAACATTTTTAACAAATATGACATGAGCCTTCTTGGCTATCTTTTCTTCTTTTTACTAATAATTAACTTTTATGACATCCCTCAAATAAGTGTAAACCAAGATTTTGTTTCAAGTTAAATTGTTTTATTGCAGATATGGCAACAGAAGGATGTTATTGGGAAGGAGTGTCACATGTTTCTATATCAAGTTATATAGTAGTGCATTCAAGATATGGTCGTCCGGAAGCAGGGATTTCTTAGAAGTGAACGGTTTGGATTGAATGATTTGTTTTTTATTGTAAGTAATTGGTGTTCAATTTTAGGGATTAAATGATGGTTTTTGTAGTGATCAATAGGTTTGAATCGAAATGAATTTACGTTTTAGGGTTTGAATCATTTGTGATTAATTGAATCATTCGTTTTGGTTAACATCAGATTCGTCGGAATCGAAGGTTGTGGTGTAGGGGTGGGTGGTGGTGGCAGGTAGTGGTGCTGGTGGCGGTTGTTTATAAGGGATGGGTGAATAAGGTGGGCCCACACTTTTAATAATCCATATTGTTTTTTATTAGGGAGGGGTAAATAATTAATTTAAGATGGACTTAATAGAGAAAACTAACATCCATCCACTCCAGGGACTATCCGAGTAACAAACTGTCAAACCACAAGGACCACCGGTGTAATTTCCAAAAGTTGAGGACTATAAGTTTTACTTTACAAAACCACAGGAACCATCCGGACATTTTACTCCATTTGTTATTCAAGTCCAAAGTTGTAATAGTAGCATATGAATTGTTGAATTGCATTCTTTTTAGTACAATTGTTTGCAACTCAAAAGTTCATGCCAATGATTTAAAGAAGTTCATCCATTAAAGTTTGCAACCGTATGCATGTTGTTATGAACGATTAGACGATTGCTATTTATTAAACTATCGTTATGTATATTTCTAGGTATACAATGCTAATCTATAAGTGTTATCTTAGTCGAGCCAAACGATCAAACCACGAGTTGAGGCGATCTTGGCTCTGACTTGGCTCATTTGCAAAGCAAGTTGAGCTGTCTAGGCTCGTTTAAACCCGAGCTATTTTAAAGTGATCTATTTTTAAGCGAATTTGAGTGAGCCACGAACGCCACAAACTTTTTGAACAACTTTACTCTGAGTCTTGTTTACAAAAGGCTTAGAAAAAGAGTAGACAATAAAAAAATCTTAAACCAATAATAATTAGTTTTTTGTTCATTAGTACTTTAAGTTAAGTCAACGGTCATTTTCTACCCATGATAATATTTTTGTCACAAGTTAATGTTTATAACCTATTAATCAAACCAAAATAATAGAAATAGACCGACTTTTGAAATACCTTAACTGAAAAATTTAGTATTGGTTACGGCTCAAAACTGAATCGAACCGTTCCTTGCGCACCCCTAATTTCACCAACCTAAGTGTTACGTTACCCGCCGCATCGCGCGGACACCTTACTAGTACTATAATAAATTAAACTGATAACCATTGAATTTCCATTGTAACGCTCCGAAAAAATTATTTAATAGCTATAAAACTTCACGTACAGAAAAAGTGTCAATTAATTATTAAAGAGGGTAAACACAATGTTGACACTATGTTTCTCATTCGGTACAAATAAAGATATCTTTATTAAAATTTAATATTTAATAGCTATAAAATATCTGAACACTAATCCCTTCAACGTCGATAGAGACATGCATAACCCATATAATACTCTACCTGCAATAATAAGTGGTCATCAAAGTACTAGTAGAAAAAATGGGTACCGTGGGTCATGACCACATAAACGCGCAAACGACTTTGAAATCTGATCAGTATACCTTGACTTCAAAAAGGTCTAACCAACCCGTCTCATACGGAATTGTGTCCCCTACAAAAAAAAGAAAAAAATAATAATACAAAAAAAAAATTCTTAACTCGACATCTGAATTTTCAATTCAAGTCACATAAATAATGATAATTTGTTATGATAACCGGAAGAAAACAAGAGCTCTAATAAGATTTTTAAGATAATTATGACAAAGCTATGTGCACTGATCAACAATAATATGATATAGAAAGAATGGCTAAATATAATAAATTAAACTTGAAATTCATTTTTTTCTATTCATTTCGTTTCTCAAATGCTTAGGATATGCATTGATATATATAAATATATAGAGGAAGGTTAATGTACATTACGGCTTAACGTACGTCACGTACGACAGGTAATTACGCACGTTCATTTTAAAATCACGCACGTTATAACTCAAAAATCCAAAATCACGCATGTTGAAACACAATAATCACGCATAATGAAAACACTAATCACGCATGTTATATAACAAATCACGCACGTTGGTGTACGTGAAGTACGTTAAGCCGTAATGTACGATATACTTTTTCTATATATATATATATAGGGGATGGATATATAGGAAACCATTTATTAGTGAGAAAACTAAGGAAACCAACCTTTTCACCATTGATCTTGATCATCTAAGGGTTAGGAAAATTTGATGTTTATTGATTTAAATTTAATACATAACATATGTTGATTAGTGGGCCATGAGGGTATTTGTGTCAAAAATACCATAACCCATTCTCTCTCTTCTGTCTTATTGTCACCATCACCATCAAAGCATCATCATTATCTCTCTTCCTTCTTCTTTCTTCTTCTTTTGAGAATTCAAAATATCTCACTCTCTCTTTCTTCTTCTTCTTCTTCTTCTTCTTCTTCTGTACATTCACCATCATCATCATCCATTATGTCTCTCTCTCCATGTTTCAAAATAAACACCAAGAACACACACAAGTGTGTGTGAGAGAGTTCAGGAGGTAGAGAGAGATTTAAGAGAGAGAAGAAGACGGTGTCGTCGTCTACAGCGGTGGAGGTTCTCCGACGAACCGTCGGTGCCGACGACGATGGTGTTACAGGCAACCGGAGTGCTGATTTCGGGTGTGTTCATGCTTCATCTCACGTCGTCATCTTCATCTCGGGGGTGCTGATGCTTGTTGAAAGTTGATTTCTAGAGTGAGAAACAACAATCTTCATCATATTCATCAAGAACACCAAGAACACATAGAGAGAAGCAAGTTTGAAGATCTTCATCGTGTTCATCACACGATTTCTAGATTCGGTAAGTGTTTTTAGAGATAGAAAGTTGCTATTTTAGAGAGAGAAACAACAATCTCTTGAGTATTTTATTTTGAAAAATCATTTCACACTTGATGTTTTAGTTAAAATGGTTGTTTATAGGTTTTTGTGTAATGGATGTTTTAAAGATGAACATGATTCTTTTGTTAAAATGGTTGTAAAAATGGGTAAATGTTTATGTAATTTGCAGGTTTTTATTTTTGTGTTAAAATCATTTTTGTGGTAAAAAGTTGTGTTTGGTTTGGTTGCTTGTTTGAGGCTTTTGATCTGAATAGTAACTGTTTTTTTGTTGGGTTGGTTGCTTGTTTGGGCTTTTGATGAATAGTAACTGTTATTGTGTGTTATACTAGGAGGTAACACATGTTACATGTGTTACGATAACGAAAGAAGGTAGATGGAGAAACCGATGAAGAATGGGAACAAGAAGTAGATGAAGGGCAAGTGGTGGGTACCTTTGATGCTGCACATATGTAACATGTGTTACAACAGGTTTTTACCTACTTGCACGTCTCTATTACAAATGGATGAAAACAGTTTTTTTAAAACATCCACGATGTAACACTTGTTTATTTAAAAGTTCTTAAAACAACCGTTGTAACACGTGTTACATCTTTTTACTCAGCTGTGCATTTTCCTTTTTATAATCCCATCCTCAACGTAAAGATACATCCAATGTAACACGTGTTACAAAAGGAAATTACCTACTTACACATCTCTATTACGTTGATTTAAACAGTTATTTAAAAACATCCACTTTGCAACACTTGTTTATTTGAAAGTTCTTAAAACAACCGTTGTAACACGTGTTACATCTTTTTACTCAGCTGTGCATTTTCCTTTTTATAATCCCATCCTTAACGTAAAGAGGGGGGTTGCACATATCCCTTTTTTGGTATTTTCAGTTGTTTGATATTTTCAGTTTGTTGCCCAATAATTTATGGGTTGGGTTTGTGTTAGGTTTTATGAATTGGATTTGCTTTATTTTGTTTTCTGTTTTTTGTTTAAATTGGGCATCCCAATTATTGGTAGATAATTAGTTTGAAAATCCATAATTGTTACAGTAAAGGTTTCAAAATGTTGTTGGTTAAGTTGTTCTTTTTTTATAATTAGTGTTAAATGTTTCAAATTTTTGCAGGCATAACTAGTTACGTATGTTACATTTCTGCCAGCTACATTTCTGCTAGTTGGATTCTAAACTGTTTGTCCTGTATATTGTAACATATGTTACACTTTCGGACAATATATGGTGCATACATTGTGTTACACATTTTGTTTTGATATGTAACACATGTTTGTAACGTGTGTTACACTGGAGGGTACCTTTGATGTTGTACAGAAGTTACCCTCCAGTGTAACACATGTTACAAACATGTGTTACATATGTTCAACCTCTTTGTTACCAAAAATCGGGGCTGCACATATGTAACACGTGTTACAACAGGTTTTTACCTACTTGCACGTCTCTATTACAAATGGATGAAAAACAGTTTTTTTAAAACATCCACGGTGTAACACTTGTTTATTTGAAAGTTCTTAAAACAACCGTTGTAACACGTGTTATAATCCCATCTTCAACGTAAAGATACATCCAATGTAACACGTGTTACAAAAGGAAATTACCTACTTACACATCTCTATTACGTTGATTTAAACAGTTATTTAAAAACATCCACTTTGCAACACTTGTTTATTTGAAAGTTCTTAAAACAACCGTTGTAACACGTGTTACAACTTTTTTAGTGTTGTGCATTTTCCTTTTTATAATCTCATCTTCAGCTTGAAAATACATCCAATGCAACACGTGTTAGGTTTGTTACGTGTTACAAAAGGTTTATACGTTAATGTAATAGTAAGTTTAAATGTTAAAATGTTTTTTTTTAAGATTGGCTGTTAAATGTTAAAATGTATAAACTTCATAATTTATTCGGAATATCTCGTTTATTTTACAAATAACTCCGGAAATATTACTTGTGCTATTATGTATTTACTATGGCGGTTGTATTTGCAGGAGTGAGGAGAATGACCAGGTCCGTGACGGGTAGGCTGGCTTGGCTAATAAGCGAAAGCAGAACGATAAAGAAACAGAACGATAACGAAAGAAGGTAGATGGAGAAACCGATGAAGAGTGGGAACAAGAAGTCGATGAAGGGCAGGTGGTGGGTACCTTTGACATTGTACAGAAGTTACCCTCCAGTGTAACACATGTTACAAACATGTGTTACATATGTTCAACCCCTTTGTTACCAAAAATCGGGGCTGCACATATGTAAGACATGTTTGTAACTTATGTTACACTAGAGGGTAACACATGTATGATCATTTTTGGATCATTTGTATATATTTAAGTCTGTATAAACCTACAACATTGATACCCCCAAAAAGGTTACACATGTTACGACAGAATGGGAAATGTGTAGCAACGTTCAATACTGTTGTTTCACTCTATAGTGTGTAACATGTGTGACATGGCGTTTGTCAGTAAAACATATAACTTGTAAAGTGATACGACTGTATCTTTAAAACATGTTTACCTATAAGTACTTACATGTTACAGGTTTTATCTTTAAAACATGTTTAAACTGGAAACAGGAAACACTTACAATGTATAAAGCAGAGTTACAGAAGATGTAACATGTGTAAAACTGGAAACACTTGTGTAACATTTTG
The DNA here is from genome assembly GCA_030545235.1 of Helianthus tuberosus. NCBI lineage: Eukaryota > Viridiplantae > Streptophyta > Magnoliopsida > Asterales > Asteraceae > Helianthus > Helianthus tuberosus. The sequence continues at coordinate 106,738,407 of CM060430.1, read as the reverse complement.
GTGTAACACATTTTACAGGTTGTATCTTTGAAACATGTTTACCTATAAGTACTTACAAAATATAAAGCAGAGTAGGAACACAACTTTTAAGGATGTTACATACATTGTAGAGAAGATGTTACATGTGCACACGCAATTAACATGTGTAACATGACGACAAGTGTCATGTGTGATCTTTTTTTGTTACCCTAGGGTGCTAAACGTATTACAACGTTCATAACACACGTAAACTTATACTAACATCCGTCCCTATATCCACAGATGATATAGAACATACTCCACGTTACCATATTTACTAGTATTCTAATGGCACTAAATTGTGGACACCGAATGTCAACGAGCAATATCATCCTATTATTGTTAAATCATACGTCACACTGGAAGAACTTCTTGCCATGTGTAAGACTTATAACCAATAAGCTGGGTTCAATGTAAAAAATATACGTTAATGCAGTTTTTTTTATCTACTAATAACATTGTTAATAACAAGTCTAGGTACTTATGTAACATGAAGTGTATCGTTTGTCCCTTTAATTTGTTACTCTAGTCTCATATACTTATAGTTACATATATTACTTGTTTGTTCATTGATATGACATTTTGGATGATGTAATGTTGTTACATATGTAATTTTGCTAAGTTTAAATTGACACCAAAGGTGCTGACATATGTAACACATGTATAGCAATCTTACACATGTTACATATAGGTGTTACATGTGTTACAACGTCAAGGTTACACATGTTACATATAGTTGTTGCATCCAAAAAAAAAAAATTGCCTTCACAACAACATCCGTATTCATCCAAATATTGGCATACTAACAATGAAAATAAAAATAAATTTTATATCAATAGTTGTAATGCTTCTAAAAATGGTCTTCTAAAAATTGCCTTCACAACAACACCATCGTCACCACGAAAACCTGATGATGCGTTGTAATCCTTCCGCGGGTTTCGCTTCTTGATAACCATCTTCATCTTGAACACAAAACATCTTTTCACCTATGAACAAAACAAGTACATCAATATTAAATATTCTACAGTTAAAACTTATTAATCTTCTATGTAACATGTGTAACGTGGCTATACATGTGTTACCTCTCTAGTGTAACACATGTTACAAACATGTGTTACATATGTGCACCCCCCCTATATGTGCAAAGTCCAAAATACTGTTACATGTACATAACACGTGTCAAAAATTGGTGTTTGGTCAGTGATTGTCGTCAGCTGAAAAAGATAGACAATTTTAAGATGTGTAACACATGTTACAACTACATATTGTTTTGAAGTAACAATGAAAAAAGATATCTTTACTGTTACCTCAAAACAATAAGCAATTGTAACATATGTTACACATATTAGGAAAGATTGTAATATAAGAGCTACATGTGTAACACATGTTACAACTGCCTATTGATTGAGGTAACAATGAAGGAATCTTTTTTCACAACATTATGCAGGTACATGTAAGAATGTCTATTGCTACTTCAAAACAATAAATAATTTTAACATCCTTAACACATCTTAGAAGGCCCACATGTAAAGGTGTCAGAAATGTAAAAAATGCATATATGTAACACATGTTACAAATGCTTTTTTTTTGAAGTAACAGTAAAGATATTTTTCTTCACAACCATTTATCTTAACAGTTAGATGTGTAACACATGTAATACGCCTAACGTTTGTTAGGAGACATTGTAAGACAAGAGCTACATGTGTAACACATGTTACAACTGCCTAATGTTTTGAAATAAGAATAAATGAATCTTTTTAAAATGCCTATTGTTACTCCAAAACAAAGGACAATTTTAACATGTGTAACACATCTTAGAATTGCCTATCGTTTTGAAATAACAATAAATTTATCTTTTTTCAGAACCACATAGAGTAAGGGTTACATGTGTAACACATGTACAACTATCAGATAATTAAAAAAGGCAGATCTGTAACACAAGTACCATATATTGTCCGAAAGTGTAACATATGTTACAACATACAGGACAAACAGTTTAGAATCTAACTAGCAGAAATGTAGCTGGCAGAAATGTAATATACGTAACTAGTTATGCCTGCAAAAATTTGAAACATTTAACACTAATTATAAAAAAAGAACAACTTAACCAACAACATTTTGAAACCTTTACTGTAACAATTATGGATTTTCAAACTAATTATCTACCAATAATTGGGATGCCCAATTTAAACAAAAAACAGAAAACAAAATAAAGTAAATCCAATTTATAAAACCTAACACAAACCCAACCCATAAATTATTGGTCAACAAACTGAAAATATCAAAAAACTAAAAATGATTTTAACATAAAAACAAAAACCTGCAAAATACATGAACATTAACCCATTACTAGAACACTTTGAGCACACAAAAAGTTATTGACAACCTTTTTAACAAAAAAATCAAGTGTGTTCTTGCTATTAGTAGAACACTAACCGGATCTAGACCCGTCTGATGAACACGATGAAGATCTTCAAAAATGATTCTCTCACACACACTTGTGTGTGTGTGTGTTCTTGGCGTTCTAACAACTTTCTCTCTCTAAAAACCCATGAACCAAATGATTTATGACCTGCTTCTCTCTCACACACTTGTGTGTGTTCTTGGTGTTCTAATAACTTTCTCTCTCTAGAAACACATGCAACCGAATGATTCAGGCCTGTTTCTTTCTCACACACTTGTGTGTGTGTTCTTGGTGTTCTTCATGAACACGAAGGGGTTTTAACAATAACGATTCTCTCACACACACTTGTGTGTGTTCTTGGTGATTGAAACATGAAGAAAGAGAGAGGATGAGAGAAGGGATGATGATGATGGTGAATGCACAGAAGTTTTTTTGAATTCTCAAAGAAAAGAAGAAAGAAGAAAGAGAAACAATGATGATGGTGATGGTGATGGTGACAACAATAAAGAAGAGAGAAAAGTACAAAGCACAATCTTCAAAGAAAGAAACAAAAAGACCAAAATACCCTTAAAGGATGGGTATGGATGAGGTGATGTGGGTGAATGTGGACCACATATTCTAGTTTGCTAAGTTTTCTCACTAAAATTGGTTTTGTCCATATACTTACACTATATATATATATATATAGGGTAGGAGTTGGCTACAAAGTCATATTTTTCTAGAAAATGTTGGAAGTGATATGGTTATGACATGTGTCATCTAGAGAATTTTAATAAAAGGGTACAATAGTAATTCACTAAATAAGTTATTTTTGAAAAAGATAAATCTAAAAGAACAAAATGAGACTTTTAAGGAAACCCTATATCTTATTTATGGAATTGTATCAGTTACGAATAATCAAATGTGCATCATTCTCTTATCCTTCAGATGATTTTTTTTCATATTGCTGATCAAAAATGTTGATGTCTAATGCAATGATTGATTGTGATCATGGTAAATGCATCCTAATTTAGTTGTTCGACATGCCAGTATTTGATTAAGTTGTTTTTTTTTGCATGTGCATGTATTCTTGACGTTGTTTTTATTTGTTTTATGGTTTCTTCATACGTAACACACCAGCTTATCGTTCTTGAACAATTTCTTGACGTTGTGTTTTACCAGTTATAGGTTTACTCATTATGTGTTATAGAAGTTTATGTTTCATAAGGGACGCATTTTTGTATTTATTGATGTTGTGTTTTACATGTTATTGGTTTCTTCACAATGTGTTTTTCTTCACATATTCGTCGCAGTGTGTTTTATCAGTGCGTTTTTCTTCATACTTTCTTCACAGTGTGTTTTTCTTCACATGTTTCTTCTCATTGTGTTTTATCAGTTTCTGGTCCTATTAGATTTTTTTCACAGTTTCTTCCCAATGTGTTTTGTCACTAATATAAAATACAATACTTGATAAAAAACACAATTGAACTCCGATTCTCGTCCCTAGATAAAAACAAATCAAACTCCGATTTAGTAAATTTCAGATTTTAAACACAATCAAATCTTTTATATTCAACTTCATCCATGATTTTAGGAGATTTTGTTTAATGAGGAGAGAGAATGTTGAGAGAGTTCTGCAAGAATTAATGAATGATGGTTGTTTCTTTTTTTAAAACATGCTCAATTACCAAAATGCCCTCAATCAACTAAATCAATCATTAAATAAAATGCATATATTACAAAAATGCCACTCATCTAATCTCAACAATTAAAACCACTCATCCAATGGCCCAAAACACTTTCTACACTTTGTAGGAAAAACACACTTTGTAGAGGAACCCTACCCTATATATATATATATATATATATATATATATATATATAGGAACAGGATCAGGAGAAAACGCCTCAAAGTGTGAGAACGGTGAGAACGATTCTCAGCCACAAGATCTTAGTGGTTTGTGGCTTAGATTGATGCGGTGGCATTTTTGTAAATAATAGAGGCCTTGGAACTACCAGGAGGGGTAAAATAGGAAGATCCAAGCAAATGTGCACATGCTAATCACATGCCATTTTCCCCCATCATATTTAAACGACAATAACTTTTTTATACGTAATTATTTTTCCAAAAAAATACACCATAAAACTCAGCGTTTTTTTTATCTTTCCACCGAGTATGCTATTGATATACTTTTCGAAAAAAATTAACTGGGTTTTATGGCGTTTTTCTGAACTGAGTGTTTTATGGCGTTTTATACTAGATATTTTCATGGCGTTTTTCTGAACTTGCTCCATAATAGCGCATCCCACATAATAACGCATGCCACATATTAGAGCATCTGTTAGAGCATCTGATTAGAGCATCTAGTACTAGAGCATCTATTATCTGATTAGCGCATCAAACAATAGAGCATCTGCTGCTGCACTATCCTGCATTGCTTGAATACTGCATTTGTTTTCTAAGCCTACATTTCTAACAATGTTTTTCTGAACTATGTGTTTTTATGGTGTTTTAACTAGGTATTTTCATTGCGTTTTTCTGAACCGAGTGTTTTATGGCATTTTAAACTGAGTTTTTTCATGGCGTTTTTCTGAACTGGGTGTTTTATAGCGTTTTTTTAACTGGGTATTTTTCATGGCGTTTTTCTGAATTTGGTGTTTTTATGGCGTTTTATTTGAACACCCAGTTCATGTGAGTGAGTTTTTTTGACAATATTACCCCTTAGTGTAATTTAGGATCAATGCCACATGTCACCACCAAAATCGTTCTCACCATTCTCACACTTTTCACCGTTCTCTCTAAATCCTGACCCAATATATATAGGGGAAGGTTCATTTAAGAAGAAATTTAACGTGAGAAGAAAAAGAAGAAAGGGCATAATGGTAAAACATTAAATAGTTTATAACTCCTCTCATTAATTATGTTATCTCTCATTAATAAAGAAAAAAACATTTTATCCTACACATTTCAAAATTTGTCCTACATATATGTTACACTTACCGATATTTACCCTACACATATCTAAATTTATCATACACATACAAGAATTTATCCTACACATGTCGAAAATTGTCCTTCACCATAGATTATTTTTTCTTTAAAGAGTATATTTAAAAATGAGTTAAAAGTTTAATTAGTTAGCTAATTAATTACAATAAGAAATTTACCTATATGTCCTGATTAATTACACAAAATACACATATTAAATGAACTAAAATGGAGCATTTCTATTGGTTTAAAATTTATTCTTTTTATTCTTACAAAATTTTTCTTCTCATTTGAACCTTCCACTATATATATATGTAGTGAAACTGTAAAATACAATATCCCTTAACGTACAATGCATACGATATAGTGAAATTGCATGTTATAAAATAGCATGGATGAAATCGCATGTGATAATTTTTATGAAATCACATGTTGGTTTTTTGTAACAATTTCGCATGTGACAATTTTGATGAAATCGCATGTTATTTTTTTTGTAACAATTTCGCATGTGGTAATTTTGATGAAATCGCATGTTAAAAAACCAACATGCGAAATTGTTACAAAAAACCAACACGCAATTTCAATGTGGGATGAAGATCTGACGGCTGAGATGAGCGCGTACATATTGTACGATAAGGGATATTGTACGTTAACCTAACCCTATACACACACACACACACACATATATATATATATATATATATATGATTAGGTTCATTTGTGAACAACTTCTTGAGAGTGAACTAAGTGAACTAATCTTAGTCCTTGATCATTTTTTAGATTAAAATGGTTAGATTGACATCAGCCAAGTACTTTTAAGAGTAAATTACAAATATATATACATATATATATATATATATATATATATATATATAGGCAAAAGATAAATAGAAAACCACTTTTAGCTAGAAAACTCGGGAAACTCTAAGCTCCCGACATTTTTTTTTTGAAAAAAATAACACATGTAATATACATGTTTTTAAGACATTTGGGCCAAAAAAATCAAAAAAGCGCCGAAGGGTTTTTTTTTTTTAAAAATAAACAAATTTCAGCAACTTTGCAATGTAACACGTGTTACACAAAAAATGCTGAAATTTGTTTTTTTTTTTTAAAAAAAAAAAAAATCCTCTCGGCGCTTTTTTGTTTTTTTTGGCCCAAAAGTCTTAAAAACATGTATATTACATATGTTATTTTTTTCAAAAAAAAAAATGTCGGGAGCTTAGAGTTTCCCGGGTTTTCTAGCTAAAAGTGTTTTCTATATATCCTTACCCTATATATATATATATATATATATATATATATGATTAGGTTCATTTGTGAACAACTTCTTGAGATTAAACTAAGTGAACTAATCTTGGCCCTTGATCATTTTTGTCACACCCCCAAAACACCACATGCGGATCTCATCGTGATGCGTGTGACGTACCAGGATCTAGCCACTAATCACGTTGAACTAATAGTAAAATAATATTAAACACAATCGTCATGTCCAACATGAAAAGTGAAATCTTCAAATAACTTTATAACAAAACGTGTGTTCAGCGAAAGCAAATGTAACTGTTTCTACATAATCAAACAAATCAATATAAATCGAATAATGTTAATCGTGTGCATCAAGTAGCACGCCCCATGACACTCCCAGCTCCCCAGACTGCAAGTTCCAAAGCATGATGTATCTATCGACCTGCAAGCATGCATCTTAGTGTGTCAACATAGAGTTGGCGAGTTTACAGTTTTGTTTAACGAAAATCATGAAGTGTTTAGTTTAAAGATATGTTACGAATAATAAACTCGATACCGATTGACTGTTCTGTTTGTTGTGCCCTCATCAATGTCTATCAGCTTTGATCAAAAGTGTTTAAAGTCATTAGTTTACACTCGGCTCCCAGCACAGTGTGAGGTTTGTCAGGCCTAATAACGCGATCAACTAATACCCCGTTGCCTCCCAGACAACTAGCTCGGTATGTAAATAGGTACTTTCGTGATAGAGTTTGAGTTTATTAACCAACATCGAATTTAAATTACAACATATAGAAAAAGTATTCCTCTGAGGAATAATAGTTTAAAAAGTATTCCTCTAAGGAATAGTAGTTTGTCCCCCCCCCCTCCCCCAGGACGCATGCTTGTAAAAGAGTAGTGAACTCACCTTAGTTTGCTCGGTATGTATTAACGTGCTTCTACGCGTTAAATATGTGTTAGGCCCGTTACATGCTACCTAATGTTCAATATCATGTAAGTGAGCATACGAGTAAGGTTTTGCAATACCCTAGTGTCCAAACAACATGTGTTTATAGATTACAAGTCAACAAGTTTAGCATACAATAGTAACATGTAGTTGAGTTTCTCTGGTTGGTGACATTAGTTGATGTTGAGAAGAAACACTAATAATCCTCGTAGATAATTTTAATTCACATCATATAATCAGATTTACTTATATCTCATATAACTTCAGAACAGACATTTACATATGTTCCAGACTCAGGTCCGTTTATTCAGAACGAATACATACATACTCAGACTCATGAAGACCTGGACTCACTAAAGGAACCCGGTCTCCCTTTGTTTCACAGTTAGATTTGGAATTACACACGTGGTTTGCTTAAACTCTGAAAATATATATAACAATTTCAAATAATATAACAAATATACATGATCACGGAAACTCGGATATAATATAACAATTATATTAATTCGGAACTACTCGTTTCATGTGTAGATAATTGGCAAATTCGAATATAATACATAATACTCATAAACCTGAACCCACTAACAACCTACACAAACTCAGAATATATCATGAACTCTGAATATATAAACTCTGAACCCTATGTTCATCAAACCCGGCCCACTAAGAGGCATAAACTCGGACCATACTAGAACCCTTCACATATTCGGACCATGGATAAATAAGTTCTGACTCCCCAATTCCTTACCAAAAATCCGGACCCTTCATAAAATCCCAATAAACTCGGAAACTTCATCGGATCTTCATATATTTAGAACATCAAGACCTAAAGAAACTCGGACTTGAAGACATAAGGAAACTCGGATATGAAAAACTTATAGAAACTCGGACATGGTGTTTTAAGGAAACTCGGACATGAAAAACTTATGGAAACTCGGACATGGTGTTTTAAAGAAACTCGGACAACCCTTTTGATTATTAAACTCGGATAAACATAACTTCTAAAAACCCTAGTCGTCCAAAAAGACGAGTAGCTGTGTAACAGTTGCAGCAGTTCTACAATCAAAACCCAAATAAAAAATGTCACAAATCAAACAACAGTTTAGTAATTCTAACATGTCAACAGCATTCATGTATTTGACAATCAATACACGTTCGTTCAAATGCACATATTCATTCATAAACCCGAGCACATTCAATCAATTGTGATCACTAAACACAGAGACATTGTTTGGAAAACTAGGGTTTGCGTGGAATCAAAAGAACAAGGATAAAAGTGTGAATCATAAACACTTACCTTAGATTCAATCTAATTTTCGTTCTTGATGAATTAAAGGATTTGAGGATAGATTATTGTGGGTGGAATTGATGTAGCCAGAAAAGATTAAGGAGATGAAGCTGCCATATGATTGAGATTGTGAGAGATGTTTAGGGTTAGTAGTTTATTATAACTTCCCAAATATTCATAACACACCCTTAATTATCTAATTTTACACAACACGCACATATCATCTTACAATTTGCAGTTACAACATATTATTCACGTATTTGACATGCTACGTATTAGATTTCATGTAAACCATCTGATTATATTAATGATTCGTGTTAGACACCAACATTTATAAAACTACCTTGCGTGTGTTTCGGTAATTCCCTGAATTACCAATGTATTGAGTTTTGGTAATTCCCCAAAGTACCAATGTAGACTCATTTAACTAACCTTAGTTAAATGCAGTGCTACGAATGTATGTCTAATCTAACTGTGGTTAGGTTAAAGTATTAACCTTAAATTGCGGGTTGTTATATCATCCCCAACTTGAAAGAAATTTCGTCCCGAAATTTGATAAGTAGTCATAGAGAAGTGAGAAAATAAGTTAAGATGACTATGTGTTTTCCTCGGGTAACACATCATCCCTAACTTGAAAGGGAATTTCGTCCCGACATTCGTTAGTCGTATTAGTGTTAGGTTCAGCAGAGCAGTTTTGAATAAGTGAGGATACTTGAGCATCATCTGATCCTCGCGTTCTCACGTGAACTCCGGTCCACGCTTTGAGTTCCAACGAACTCTCACGATAGGTATTCGACTGTGTTTCTGAACCTTGACCTCCCGGTCCATGATTTCAACAGGTTGTTCGATAACTGAAACTTGTCATCGATTTTCAAGTCCTTGAAAGGAACTACAAATGTTTCATCGGATAAACACTTCTTTAAATTAGAAACATGAAAGACGTTGTGTACATTACCAAGTTCATCAGGCAACTCAAGTCGACAAGTCACCTTACCGATCCTTTCATAAAATCTTGGACGATCCAACATAACACGGATTGAGCTTGCCTCGTTTCCTAAAACGAACCACACCTTCCCAGGGTGAGACTTTCAATAATATACCATCGCCCACGGCGAATTTCAAGGGTTTCCTACGCTTGTCGGCGTGTCTTTTTCGACGATCATGAGCTGCCGCCATACGATTTATGATTTTGAACAATCTTCTCAGAAGTTTCGAGTACGAGTTCTGCACCTGCGATTTGGCTGTTTCCAACCTTAGCCCAACAAAGAGGAGATCGTCACTTCCATCCGTGCAACGCCTCGAACGGAACTGCCTAAATGCTAAAGTGATAACTATTGTTGTAGAAAAACTCTACCAAAGGCAAATGTCTTTCCCAAACGTTTCGAAAATCGATCACACATGCTCGCAACATGTCTTCAAGCATCTGGATGGTTCGTTCACTTTGATCATCAGTTTGAGGTTGGTAGGTGCTCATATCTAGACACGAGCCGCATGATTTGTGCATAGCGTGCCACTAATCGAATACAAAACGCGGGTCGCGATCTGAGGTGATAGTAGTCGGCACCCCGTGCCGAGTAACTATTTCCATCATGTAAATGCTAGAAAGTCGTGAAAACTTGTCGGTTTTCTTAATCACAAGGAAGTGTGCAGATTTGGGTCAGACGGTCAACGACCACCCAAGTGATATCATATCGTTTCCGTTTTGAGCTTTAGGCATGCCGATGATGACATCCATGGAAATATGTTCCCATTTCCACATTGGTAGTTCTGGTTGCTGAAGCAAACCAGTCGGTTTTTGGTATTCCATGTTGACTTTCGCGCAAGTCAAGCACTTGCTCATATAGGTCGCTATGTTAGCTTTCATGTTCGGCCACTAGTACAAGATTCTCAGATCCTGATACATCTTATCAGAACCCATATGAATGGAGTATCAAGACTTGTACGCCTCGTCGAACACAAGCTCTCTTAGATTACCATGTAAAGGGACCCATATTCACTCCATAAAATAGTGAATACCATCAGCCTTAGTTACGAGTTATTTCTCCATGCCCCGCATGGATTCAGTTCGAACGTTCTCGTCTTTCAACGCTTCAGTTTGGGCAGAACGAATCTGGTCAGGAAGGTTAGAATGAATAGTAAGCTGTAAGGCTCGAACATGTTTAGATTTCGTTTCCGTCCAACTAAGGGCGTCAACTACCACATTAGCCTTGCCTGGATGATAGTTGATTACACAATCGTAATCGTTCAAGAGTTCAACCCAACGACGTTGTCGCATGTTCAACTCTTTCCGATTCGAAAATATGTTGAAAGCTCTTGTGATTGGTATAAATAGTGCATTAAGTACCGTGCAAGTAATGCCTCTAGATTTTTAAGTGAAAAGATTACTGCTCCCAATTCCAAATCATGAGTCGTGCAATCCTTCTCGTGAGTTATTAACTGTCGAGAAGCATAGGCTATCATTTTATCGCGTTGCATCAAAACATAACCGAGACCTTGAATAGAAGCATCACAGTACCCCACAAAGTCATTCGTACCCTCGGGTAAAGACAATATCGGTGCGCTGCAGAGTCTCTGTTTCAAAAGCTGAAAGGCACTCTCCTGGTTCGCTCCCCATGAATAAGTAACACCTTTCTGAGTTAAAGCGGTAAAAGGCTGAGCAATTTTCGAAAATCCCCTGATAAATCTACGATAGTACTCCGCGAGACCAAGAAATTGTCGCACCTCCGTAGGAGTCTTAGGTGCCGCCAAATTCTTGATAGAATCGATTTTTGGATGATCAACATGAATTCCCGACTCGTTGACCAAGTGACCAAGGAAGTGTACTTCTCGAATCCAGAAATCACACTTAGAGAACTTCGAGTAGAGCTGCTCCATCCATATTTCAATTTGCAGTTACAACATATTATTCACGTATTTTCCATGCTACGTATCAAATTTCATATAAACCATCCGTTTATATTAATGATTCATGTTAGACACCAACATTTACAGAACTACCTTGCGTGTGTTCCGGTAATTCACCGAATTACTATTGTATTGAGTTTCGGTAATTCCCCGAATTACCAATGTAGACTCATTTAACCAACCTTAGTTTAATGAAGTGCTATGAATATATATCTAATCTAACTGTGGTTAGGTTAAAGTATTAACCTGAAATTGCAGGTTGTCATAATTTTTTAGATTAAAATGGTAAGATTGACATCAGCCAAGTATTTTTAAGAGTAAATTACAAAACTCATCCTTTATGTTGACACCAGATTGCAAAGTGTGTCCTTTGTCTTGAGAAAGTACAAAAAACGTACTCGATGTTTGCAAACCATTGCACGTTATGTCCTTTAGCCCTAATCCAGTTATTTTTCATGGTTAAATCTGAATAAATGTACCCCACATAAGGGTATTTTGGTCATTCTACCCTATTTACTCAAGTTAATAAATTAAAATCAAACCCACTCTTTAATTCTCTCTCTCTCCCTACCAGATTTATGTATCTCTCTCTCTCTCTCTTTACTCAGCACCTTCATCTTCTCCATTCCTCTTAACACCTCAACCCTGAATCACCATAGCCGCAACCTAGTCGCCCTCATGTTTGTCTGATCTATAAGGGACTACGGCGGCAGCGTGACTAGGGTTCCACACAAACCCTAGCGGCGACGACTTCGGTTGTAAGCAATCCCCGGCTAAGTTCGATGGCGCCGATGGTTGGATAATGATGATAACAAGAATCCGGGCACCATCATCGCCCTTCTTCAGCGACCAGATTCAATAAATTTGGGGGTGTTTTGGGGAAGAAAGATGGGGATCTTTGATTTGGGGAAGAAAATGATGGCCGTTCCATTGATGGTTCTCATTGACATGTGTTTTTCCAATTTTAGATTTTGATCAAGATATGAACGAACTAGTCCAAATTTTTAGATAAAATTTGGGTTTTTGATATCAAGATCAGTCTAATGGAGCCATGGAGAGGTTAAGTAGGTGTGATGCCTTTATGAATTATTTCAATTTTGAAATGTAATGCGTTTGATTTTTTGCGAATCAGTGTTATTTTGAAAAGTGGAGTTAGGGTTTGATCTTTTACGGTTATTTCTTAAAAAGCAATTTTTAGGATTTTATGTTGGAGTTTATATACTATTCTTTCAGGCGTTGGATGCGCCGGAAAAGACGAAGTGGGCGGTGGTTTTCAAATATGGTGGCGGTTGCTCCATAAGGTTGCGCTAGGAGAATGCTGGAGTGGTAGTGGTTGTTGCCGGAGGTTGCAGTGGGGGGAATACGGCAGTTGTCGATGCTGCATCTCTTGGCGGTGGTTGAAGACGATGTTGATCCAGTGGTAGAGGGTGGTGGTTGGTGGCGGTCGTGAACATCTAGAGAGAGGGAGAGAGAGGTAGAGAGAGCGGGTGAGAGACAAGAGTATGTGTGTATATATTGTTTTATGTATTAATTTAAAGAGATGAGTAAAAAAAGTAATTTTCCCTTATATGGGGTTCATTTGGTCAAACTTAACCATGAAAAATAACTGAGTTAGACCCAAAGGACATAACGTGCAATGGTTTGCAAACATCAAGTACGTCTTTTGTATTTTTTGAAGACAAAGGACACACTTTGTAATCTGGTGTCAACATAAAGGACGAGTTTTGTAATTTAATCTACTTTTAATTTAAATCCCTTAATTTTCTCATCTCTTTAAGTATCTCTCTCTCTCTCTTTCTATCTCCCTCTCTCTCTCATTTTTAATTATTTCTTCATTATTTTAATTATAAGAGATTGAAGGGCTAATGTTTTTTTTAAATAAACTCTTATGTTCATTTTAAAATTAAATAGTAAACCTAATTAATTTTTTAACATATGTGTATACAGGTCAGTATATACAAAACTTATACACTTGTGTATTATTACATATTGTTTACACAGGTCGGTATAAACCAGATTTATATACCTGTGTTTTATTCAAGTACATATGTGTATACAGGTCGGTATATGCCAGACGTATCCACCTATGTATTATGTAATTACATAGTGTATACAGGTCGGTATATACCAGACTTATACACTTGTGTATTATTACATATTGTTTCCACTATGCATCTTTTCATCAAACATTGATCTAATACATATATGTATAGTGAATGTAATTAAATATTCTTAATCGTGTTCTAGATGGAACAATATTTGATAATGTTTGTATTTTTTTAAATTATCAAATATTAAGTTAGGTAATTTGTGAGAGAAAAAAATATAGAGAATGTAATTAGATATTCTTCTAATTGGAAAGAGAAATCAGGAGGGAGGAAAAAAATTAATTAATCAAATGAAGAGAGAAAAATACAATTATACCACTGTGTCTACTAAAATACATGTAAGTTACAAAAGATAATTACAATCTTGCCACCGAAGAAAAAATCTAAATCTACAAAATCAATGGTCAGGATAACTTCATTTTGTTCACAAATATATCATTGTTCACTTATGAACCCTACCATATATATATATATATATATACAGAGAGAGAGAGTTAGGTTAACGTACAAGAGCCCTTATCCTACATTACGTACGCGATCATCTCAGCCGTCAGATCTTCATCCCACATTGAAATCGCATGTTGGTTTTTTGTAACAATTTCGCATGTTGATTTTTTAACATGCGATTTCATCAAAATTATCACATGCGATTTCATATCGCGTACGTAGCGTACGTTAAGCCATTTTGTACAATACACTTTTATAATATATATATATATATATAAACGGGATCAATAGAAAATGCTTAAAAGTGTGAAAACGGTGAGAACGGATCCTGGCCGAACACATGGCACGCGATATAATCAAGGCAGATGGGCTTTTTTGTCCTTTTATCTTCTTTTCCAATGCGTTTCTCACAACACCGTTGTCATTTTTGGCATGTAGGATTTTTTTGCTGTGTAGGTAGAAACAATAACTACCTGGCGCTTTATTGTTTTTTCAGATCTGCCTCGATGAATTAATCATTTTTGTGTTACATAGTAAATATTTTGATGTTTATGGCATTCCCAAATTCATTAAAATCAATTAATAATTCAAACATCTTGGTGTTCATGGCGTTCTTAAATTAATTATAATTTATTAATAATTTAAAACATTACAACTAAGATAAAATCGAACTAAACTAATAGTCTTCTGTAGACGGTATTACATCAGAGATGTACCCATCACATTGGTCATCACCTTCTTTAGACTCATCATCATCATGATCTTGTTCATTGGCGTATAACGCCATAACCTCGTTTCGTTTTCGTTGCATCCTATATTTAAATATCATCACAATTTTGGATGTTGCATCGTTCGAAGGTGCTAAATCAGAGAGTTGACCAATAAGGTGTAGTCTATCTGTGTTCAGCACTTCGTCCATCATCAATGTATAATCCACCCCGTGTTGATAAGTCACTTTCATCGTTCTTGATTGTTCATCCAAACTCCAGCTGGTAACTATTGGTAGATCAGTATCGTCAACATCATCATCATGTGCTGGAAATTTTCTCTTCAATCTTCTTATTACCATTTGAGTCCTTTCACAATAGTCGGCCCTTGGAACCCTTAGGGCCAGAATATCCCTCTGAACGACTTCATCCATACTAAGTATGGCCTTGATTGTCTTGACGTTTACCCTTCTCCTGTCAGAGAACTTTATAACGAAACGTCTCTCCGACATCTCAAACCTCCATGCAATAACCTGAGCCATTTTTTAATTTGTGTGGTGTTTTAGACAATGTGTGGCGTGTTTAGAGAATGTGTGGAGTGTTAAGTTTTTTACCTATTCTACTGATATAATGACCTTTTTTGGCGCGAGGTAGATATATGTTTTCGGCGCTAAAAATATTAGTAATTATATTTTTTTGATGTGTATTTTTTTGTATCTTTTATCGTGCCATGTAGCATGCAGACCTATAATGTGACAGGTAATTATGGCGTTTTGAAAATATAAAAAAAAATTCAATTTCCATGGCGTGGTTTTTAATATAATAAATTTTAGTAATAAAGTTTCTGTCGTTTCAGTTATTGTTTGTAGTTACAGTTTGTTCAGCTTTATCTGTTAAGGTTGTAACACGTCCCATCTTTTAGGTTTTGACGGTTTGTATTTAATGGCGTTTAGATAAATATGGCAAAATAAAACTTTTTTAAGACACCCTTTTGTTCTATTCTCTTGCACACTGTTTTATACATTTCAGTAAATTTTTAGTGTTTTTTAATAATACTTGTTTAAAGATATTTTATTATAGTTTTAGCATTTGGCGTTTGTGGCATCTTAGAGTTTTATAAAAATTTACAGAAATAATGTATTTTATTAGCGAAAAATTAGATAACAAACCACAGAAAATGACACCAAAAAAAATAGAAAAGAAAAAAAAATTTAAAAATGCTAATCCAATATCCAAATCTTCACTGTCTTCAGTCTCTTCTTCTTGAAGTTTTGTGCGTTGAACCTTTGAATATCTTAGATAGATGCTGATTTCCTACACAGCTGAAACACCCGGCTCTAGACGAAGCTGATCAGTCAGTAAAATATGGTGTTTTGGTTTTTGGCGTGATCTATTGTGGTTGATTGTTGAAGTTGTTTTGTGGATGGTTGGAGACATATATCAATGCCGTACGTGTGGATGCTATTTTCTTGGTGTGATTGTGAGTGGGTTTTTCGCTTAGTTGATCTTTGGACGTCATCCTCATTATCATCTCACTCTTCATCATTTAATAACGTAGTCCAAAATAGCATTTACACTGGCATCGGTCTCTTCTTCTCATCCAAACCTTCTTCAAGAACAAAGCACACAATACTGAATATGCAAGAAACGACGTTTTCCATATGTGGTTGTGTTAACTTTTTTGGCGTTTTAAATTGAGTGGTATTTAGGAAACATGGCATTTGTTTTTTGGTGTGATCAATGCCATCATGATGGCAACTCTTTTATTCACGTGTTGTCGTGTTTCGTGTGTCGTTCTTCTTGTCGCAAGATGGAGGAATGTCGCGACGTCGATCTTGAACCGAACCGATTCACATCCACACAAAAGTGCATCAACAAACTCCCCCTGGATGTTGCTGGTGATGGTTCATTCTTCACGCTGCATGATCTTTGAAAGTCTTCACATGTCACAATCAGGAGGTGCATCAACAAACTCCCCCTTGAATGTTGCTCGTGAATCTTTGATCATCAAAGCTTTAGATCCTTGTGGTGTTGATGAATGGTTAACTGCAACTTGATCATCTTATTGCATCCATGTCATGTCATCACTCCAAGCTTGTCATCTGACACATTCTCTTTGCCTTTAGCTGGTTCGAGTGACACATCTGCACACACAACAAAGCTAAACGCGTAATGAGAACAACCGTTAGGGATTTAATCAATCTTAGAGATTTTTTTAGATGAAAACCACACTAAGGATTGACGATAAACAATATTTAATAGACGACACACATAAGACCAACTCTCATTTAACTACCAACTGACAGCACTTTGAAAGTTTCAAAATTGTTCAAATTTAGATCTTTAACTTTCAGAATTTGTCTACTTCGACCATTTATGAAGTTGCAATTGTTTTTCGACTATTAATCAGGCTTTAGGTGGGATAGATTCGAGTTCCAACATCAGTCAACCAAAAATATGATAGAAGCAAAAATTTTTTGGCTTTTATAAATTTTATATTAAAACACACCTAAAATCCTTTTGGTATTTTTGAATATTTCGAATGTAAAGACGGAAAGCAATAAATAAATATTTACAGACATTCTTTTTGTGAGGTTCGAGGGTAAAAGAATCATATCAGTGTACAGTCATGCCAAAATACCCGTATTGTTCAATTAGTTAGCATTTAGATAAGCATCCTATAACGATTATCAATATTGTTGTCTACTTAAACTCAATAATCAGATGTAATCATATGACTTGGGGATACGTTTAGATATGATTTTTACTTACCGACCTGTATTCATCCACTCATGGCACATTTTCGAATCAAGGTATGCACGAGAGTTCATCTTACTGGTGAGTATACCATTTATCAAATGTTTTGACGTATATGATGTGAGATACTCACTTATTTTGAGGATGAATAGAAGTCCCACGTGATAAAAATCACTTATTTATGAGGAACTTGATTTTCAATGCATGCAGGGCACAAGAGCAGGTCCGTGAACAGGTTAGTACCATCGTACCGACAAGGAGACAAACTTGACTCTCGGATGATACATGTGATTTAGAATCAGTTATTCAGGGGTGGATGTGATATTTTTATCACTTATTTGTAACACTTTGCATATTTGTACTTTCCTTACTTAGGAAGTATTGCTATAAATTCTATTTTTGGAAACTTTTACTTGTGTTGTATTCTATTTCGTTTCAACTTGTAATCCAAGACTATTGATCATAATGAGAATTCAATTATTTTACATGAACATGTTATACATCTTAGACTTGTTTGCATGTTTATACTCAAAATCAATGTTTTAAACACCATTATACATGTTTCGCACTATTACAATACACATATATGCTTGTTACACGTAAAACCAGCTGAAACACACGAATTAATCGAAGTTGAAATTTCGAGAGGAATGGAAGTCCCTCTTTCGCGAAAGGACCCCTCCCATTTTCGTGCGAAAGGACCCTCTCGCCCGAAACCTCCCTCTCGCTCGAACTTCCCTCTCGCCCTAACTCACCTTTCAGCCTATAAATAGGCGCACTACTTCCCTCATTTTCCTTGCTCATTCACTCAGACTTCTCTCATAAGCTCTCAACTTCTCTCTCGCGAGCAGAGACTTTTGGTATCAATTTTCTTCCATTTTCTTATACTTTTCGTTCATTTCTTTACATTTCATGCATTATAATTCAAGTTCTTAAACTTTTCTTGCAAAACCTATTGATGGAACACGTCTCACAGATGGCTTTCACGAGTTTGCTTGGGCAAACTGATGTTGAAGCCTCACCATATATGAGATGCAACCAAGATTTACAAACTTTGATGTTTTACAACTTGTTTATACGTTTCATTTAATTTCTGTATAATCTCGGTGGAATCTGGAACCCATTTAATGAACTATTTCGGATAGATCAAACAAATGTTTTCGACAAAACTGACACCTTTCACACAACAGGGCATCCCTCTCGTGCGAAAGGCATCCCTCTCGCGCAAAAGGCACTTCTCTCGCACGAAAGGGTATCCCCGCGTGAAAGGGGACTCTTTCACAATTTTTGTTTTCGATTACTTTTTTGTTCAATGTCAGTTCATCAAGGATGAACACTAAACAGTTTGCTAGTCACAAAGTAAGTTAACCCCGTCCAGCCTCCGACACTTAGTTCACTCTTTCTATGTCGTGTTGGCACACCTGGGTTGTCCTTACTTAACTGTTTGGCTATTTTACATTCTGTTTTCATTTTAATAACAATTATAGTTTCTGTGTTTAGTTAAAACAGTTTACAATTTAATCGTTACGCATAAATCCACGTTTAAACAGTCCTGTCACTCGAAAGGATCCCTTTCGCACGAGAGGACCCCTTTTGCACGGAAGGGTCTGTTATTTATTTATTTCGCACTTTCTCGTATCTTAAAGTCTGATCCGAACCCTTTCACATCATAACACTCACACCTCCGTTTACCCATTTCAGGGTGACTTTGGTGTACCTACTCTCGCCTAATCAATTCTCAATTTTTGTGGAACTCTATGCAAAACTGTGAGTATACTCGATCCCTTTTTCTTTTTTAAACACTTTGGGTACAACATGTACATATATACAAAAACACGCAATCACAATTAAACATATTTATCAATCACACTCTATCCACTATTAAACATGAAACTTGTCATACTTGTTAATCTCATATGCTTTGTTTACAATGTTTCTAAATGCTCATTAACTTTGCAAGCCTAAATTAACAATTATAGCGCTATAGGATTAACCCCTCCTGTATTCTTGTGGTATTGTTAAGTAAACACCATTACACCCTCTTCGTCTCAACGATGTTGGGTAATCACCATTGCGTTAAACTTTGGTTTGATATATAGTTTACACTAGTACAACATGTTAGTAACTTGTATACATTTATCATGTTGGATATGAGCACAGTTAAAACATTATTCATTATTATGCTATGTATCAAACTTATATACTCGCCAACATATTTGTTGATCATAATTTAATACATGTTGCAGGTTAATAGATGACGATGTGAACAAACAAGTTAGGGTGGACTTAGATACACACCTAAACAAATAAACTATTCTATGTTTCATGTTATGTTTGCTACTCTTTTGATTGTATTTGTTTGAAACAAGGTATTCATTTAGAATTTATGCATATGCAATTGAATTTAAATCATTGTCACATTTAGTGTTATGATGCAATGAGCAATCTCATTTTCGTCTCACTCCGATGTTTCCGCTATCGGTTGGGGTGTGACAGATTGGTATCAGAGCCATAACTATAGGGAATTATGAAAAGTTGCTATGCCTTTTACCTAGTCTATAGTTTAGGAACATTTTCTTGTTTATGCTTTAAATCTACTTGCATTCTATCGTATTTGCTCCTATCTATTCTCTTTGGTCTTTAATATACATGCCTTTCCTAAGGCTAACACAATACACACTTGAAGACTTGATGAAGACACTCTTATTCCACAATCGAAATGACTCACCAAAACAGGGGTGATTCCCACATTTGGTGACGACTTTCAATCCGCCATACTTGTTATTTTGCACAAAATTCACCATCAAGTTAGGAGTGATATCCATATCTTGATGGGAATTTCCATTTCCTAATCTAGTGGATCCTTATCAACAATCGAGATTTATCTTGATTTATTCGATAAGTACCAACCACACTAGGGAACGACGCTATCAAGCTAGGGGTGAAACCTGCATCTTGGTAACTAGTCCCACTCTTCGATTTTCAATCTCGCCAAAGTTTCGATTTCCTAATCGACTAGGGACGTGTAGTAAATAGAAGGACAAATACCGATAATCGCTTCTCGACGAGAGTATTTTTCTATTAGGCCAAAGCACGGTTCCCTAACTCGAAAGGACTTCGATTTACTTTGGAATAGTCTTAGTTACGCTCCGTGACAATCTAATTTTTATGTTAACTCTCTTTTATGCCCTATCAATTTTAATGTGTTTTACATTTGAACGTTATTTCATTTCAACGTTGGAGACACAATTCGCACTTTCCTCGCAATCTAGAACATTAAAAATCCCTCGTGAACAAATTAAGTTTACAATGCTTTCATCATTATTTGTTTTACAATGTGAATTCTTGTTATGCTATGTGAACTATGTGGAACATTTACGTGCTATGAGATGCATCATATGAAACAAACTAATTTTCCAAAACATTATGATCAAGTCGCATCCATTCCTTTGTTTTTGGATCTCTAGATGTCTTCAAGTCGTCTTTGCAACTCCACCAAGAGGTCCAAGACCGACTCTATGAAGAAAATGCTTGCTTTCATTGTGACAATTGGCACTTTTGTGTAACTTCCGTACAATGTGAACAATATTTTATATTAATGGTTGTGTATTTTGAACTCATGATGTGTATGATTTCATGGCTTGTGTTTAAAGAACTCACAGAAATATTTCATGATGCCTGATGATTATTATTATTGATTTCTACTTGAAACAACTGGAACAGTGCACAGAACGAAAATAGCACACTTATCAGATAAACTAGTAGTACTGACAAGAGTTCAGTACTCAGATAGATAGCATGATTAGGACACAGATTGAGTCCCAGAACCAAAATTATAATAGAACTTTATGTGATAAAGCAAGGGTTTACATTACTGTGTTCCGAGTGACAAGTGAACACTAGAAACTAGCCGAAACTAGCTAAAACAACATAAGTCAGCAAAATTCAACATTTTCAGCTTATGTAGTGAACTGGAATAATGCCAGAATGCTTAGAATAACTTAAAAGATGTTGAAAACATTAACACGACATAATTACATACTATATCATACAAGACACTAATGTTAACTTTTTAAGCGATCCGATAACCAAACGAACACCCGACCACAACTAGAAGCATTGTGTGAACTAGTTAGCCATATTTTTATGACAACGAAACTAGTTAATGCCTAAAACACTATGTCTTACACCATGAACCATTAAACACAATAAACCTTCTAACTTATTACACTTATAACACACATATTACACTTAACAAAATTTCAAACAATTAGCAACCCCCCCCCCCTTCATGACCGTCCCAAGGGGACCCCACCCCCTTAATCTTGTTGACTAAATCTTTGTTAGTCAAAGTTCCCTTCTTGATGTACCATGGTTAATAGATTGGTGGGAAATTATGGACCATTAGTCTAAAAACCTTATCATCAACTTAAATCTCATCATTCATCACATAACACAACCCACCAAAACACACTCTCTCCCTCTCTTCTCTTGTTCGGCCATGAGCCACCCCCACCCCCATCATCTTCTTCATTCAAATTCCAACCATTCCAAGGCTCATCTAAGGTGTATCAAGAAGGTGTCAAGCATTGGATATTGAAGGACCTTTCATTGGAGCTTTTAACCACCATTTTTCTTCATCATCATCTTCTCGTTTCTACCCTAGCCTTGTACTAGTAGTAAGTGTCTTGTGAACCTATTTTTACATCTTGATTTAGTAGTTAATGGTTATGTATAACTAAAAATCTCAAGATCTTACAAAACCAAGAAGATGAACATACGAACAAAACTAAAAATCACAAGAATATAAGTTGTTTATGTTATGTGATGAACTTGTTTGATGATTTCTTGTGTGTGTGGTGTTGAACACCACATGAACACCTGTTAGATGATGATTAAACACATGATCTAACAAGTAGGATGATGGATCTTGAAAGATCCATGTTGAACAAACATTATGTGAAGCATGAACTTGAAAGTAAGCTTGATTTTGTGTAAAGATATGGTTCTTACAATGTGTAGAACATAAAAATGAAGTATTTCAAGTATTAAAGTTTCAAAGAAACCAAGTTTACTTCATGTTAAGCATGGTTTTAGTTTTGAAAGAAAGTAAACCTATTTCTTATGTAAAAATGGAACACTTGAGGTATTTAGAACATGAAAAGTTAAAGAAGATGAATTTTTATAAAAATGGTTTACAAGTTGTAAAGATGGAACTTTTACAAAAATGGATTTTTATGGAATAAAAATCATGTTTTAAAGGTTTATGGAACTTGATAAACACCATGCTAAAAGACTACAAATTTTTATGAAAACTTTCAAGTTCACATCTTCATGAAAATGATTTTTATGCATATGGTAAGTTGTAAATTGTTGTGGGTGATTGTTGTCTATTGCGACGTGTCAAATCTAGGCCTTGGTTGTGTTCTCATGCAATGAGGAAAAGTTATAGCATATGCGTCGAGACAATTGAAAATACACGAGAAAAACTACACCACTCATGATCTTGAGTTCGGAGCTGTAGTTTTTGCTCTAAAAATCTGGAGACACTATCTTTATGGCACGAAATGTGTGGTTTTCACAGACCACAAAAGTCTCCAACACATTCTCAATCAGAAGGAGCTAAACATGAGACAACGACGCTGGGTTGAACGATTACGATTGCGAGATTCGCTACCATCCTGGAAAGGCGAATGTCGTAGCCGATATGCTAAGTCGAAAGGAACGAGTCAAGCTTCAATTTGTTCGCACACTATCTGATATTCAAACTCGTGTCTCTCAAGCTCAACGTACTTATGTTACACAAGATTTGATGGGTAAAGAATTACCACGTCAGCTAGAGCTTAAACTTGAAACGAAGGACGATGGGTTACTCGATTTCAAGAATCGTTTATGGATTCCGAAACAAGACGATCTTTGAACTTTAGTGATGGACGAATCTCATAAGTCTCGATATTCTATTCATCCTGGTGCTGACAAAATGTACAAGGATCTTCGTACTCAGTACTGGTGGCCTGGTATGAAAAAGGAGTTGCCTTGTATGTAGCGAAATGCCTAACTTGTCTCAAAGTCAAGGCTGAACATCAACGACCATCTGGTTTGCTTGTACAACCAGAGATACCGGTATGGAAGTGGGATAACATTGCGATGGATCTCATCACTAAGTTACCGCACACATCTAGAGGTCACGATGCTATTTGGGTTATCATTGATCGATTAACGAAGTCAGCTCATTTTATACCGATTCGTGAGGATCTATCTGCTGATAAACTTGCCAAGATTTATGTTGATGAGATTGTATCTCGACATGGTGTTCCTTTGGATATTATATCTGATCGTGATGCTCGATTTTCATCTCATTTTTGGAAGACCATGCAATCTGCTATAGGAACTCAACTAAATCTAAGCACTGCTTATCATCCCCAAACAGATGGACAATCTGAGAGGACGATACAAACATTGGAGGATATGCTTAGAGCATGCGTGATAGACTTTGGTGGTAATTGGGATTCTCATCTTCCGTTGATCGAATTCTCTTACAACAACAGTTATCATGCTAACATCAATATGGCACCATTCGAAGATTTATACTGTCGAAAATGCCGTTCACCTGTCTGTTGGAATGAGATCGGTGAAGCTCAGCTTACTGCACCTGAGCTCATTCTGGAAACAACAGATAAAATCAAGAAAATTTGTGATAATCTTCTGACAGCTAGAAGCTGTCAAAAGAGTTATGCGGATATGCGACGCAAACCCTTGGAATTTCAAGTTGGCGACCGTGTCCTACTCAAGGTATCCCCTTGAAAGGTAGTGGTGAGATTTGGAAAGAAAGGGAAACTTGCACCACGATATGTTGGACCATTTAAGATTGTTGAAAGAATCGGAAAGGTTGCCTATCGACTTGAGCTACCTCCAGAACTTGGGAAATTTCACCCAACATTCCACGTATCCAATTTACGAAAGTGTTTAGCTGATACTGATCTTCATATTCCACTCGACGAAATTCAAGTTGATGAAACGATGCACTATGTTGAGAAACCTGTGGAGATAGTGGACAATGAAATCAAACAATTGAAGAACAAGCGAATACAATTAGTCAAAGTTCGCTGGGAGTCCAAACATGGCCTAGAGTTTACTTGGGAACCTGAGGACCAAATGAGAGCGAAATATCCACATTTGTTTTCACAAGTTTCCTCTAGTTAAAATTTCAGGACGAAACTTCCTAAAGTAGGGGAGACTGTGACACATGTGATCTGTGAATGATGAACGTTGTAAAAAAATATCAATTATCAATGAAACGATGTGTTTTGGTCTTAATATTTGTATATTTGTGTTTGACGATTTTACGTTTTGATTCTAGTTCGATTTCAAGCTCTAAATCGCTTTCTGGAAAGTTACACGCAAACTGATGCGTAAACATAATCAGTTTAATACGACAAACACTCCGGAATAGTGAAATAGGCTTAACATACCTTAAATAAACTATACATAACTTAGAAATAAGTTTTGGAAGGTTTGGTGTGTCGAAAACAAGTTTATTCAATCGCAGGGACTATTTGTGTCAAACTGCGAAACTATACCGATTTGTATAGAAACGAACATTCTGGAACTTGATCATAAGCTAAACATACGCTAAATATCCTTTACATAGCTTAGAAATAGGCTTTAAGGGGTTCGGTATGCGAAAATAAACCTCTTTGATCAACAGGGACTAAAAGCGTCAAAAAGTGCATAAGTTTGCATTTACGCGCATATCTTACGTTCTGAAGATATCCAGACATCCAAAAAATTTTTTTAATCATTAAAATATTTTATTTTAGTAATTGGTATGCAAAAATACCATTCCTCGTGTAATTTGGATCGATTTCGTGTCCGTTCGAGTTTTCGTCGTAATTAACCAAATAACGTGACCGTACGACCAAACGAACCGACATCCGAGATGTTTTCAAGCATATTTTATGTTCCCTATGCTTTAACTTCATTGTAGAGCCTTGAAATGGGGTTAACGGGTGTTAAAAACGTCAAAAATCATAAAAATCATGTGCAGGGACCTGTTCTGCCTTTTTTAAAACTTCAGAAGGGGGGCTAGGTGTATGGCGACGGTACCGTGGCGTACGGAAAGGCCCCTGTTTGGACAGAAACATTCAATCTAGTTGAAACAGCCTATTCTCATGGTTTTAACCCCTGATTTAGCATACCACTTGCTTGTTTTTGAACTCCCATTGTATTCTAATCTATAGGCACATGTGTATGGCTTAGATCAAGCTTTGATTCTTGCAAAAACACTTGTCAAGATCCTAAGAACCCAAGACTTTCTATAAATACCCACTTGCTTCATTCTCATTTCCTCACACAATTGATTCTAATTTGCTATAAATTGAAGTTTAGGCTTCATACATGAGTGTTTTGAATCAATTCTTCCTTGCTTGGACCTTTTGTAAGCTTCTTTCATGCTTGTTTATGCTTTTCAAGCGAGAAAGTCCAACAGTCTTTGACTTTCTGCTTTGACCATGTATTGGTCAACACAAAGTTCGTTTGAACTTTGCAACGTGAGCGTAATCACGATGGTTATAGTCCCTTGTGACTATACCTACTGATTACCACGTCGATTAGTCAAAGTAACGAGTCAAAGTTTCGGTCAAAATACGTGTTTATGCGTATTTTGCAACGAAGCTATTTTCGGGTATCAAAACACTTTGTTTTGATATCAAATTTGTTTTCTAATTTAGTTAAACATGTTTTAACATGTTTAACTCGTCACTTTTAGTCTAGTAGTTGTTTAGGGTCGTAAGTCAAGCGGTCTTGACAACCGCTTAGACTTTCGAACCCGACCCATTTGGTCGATCATTAGGATCCGACTAAGCATATTTTGTGACCATAGTTGTATAGGGAATAACCTTGCGAGGTTATACCTTAAGGTAACTTAGTTTAATTAGTTGTATGATAGGTAGTTTATATGCCTTAGGAAAATGACCAAAATGCCCTTTTCATGCATAATTGGATTCTAAGCATATGTAACTTAATTTTTGTCACTTAAACTGATTATGTAACATATTTAAGCATGTTAGGGAATATAATACCTGTCATAGGACTAGTTAGGCGTCTCGAACGTGCATTCGCGCGAACGACGCGTTAAAGTAGCGTAAGCTACCTTAATGGGTCGTAACGGGTCATAAGCACTTAGGATAAGTTCCGATTTAGAATGTAGGCTTTGTTAAACCAATACTCATTTGGTTTACAAGACCTCATTCTACCCGATCTTCCGATTCAGGTGTCGATTTATTAACTAGCGATCCGATTACTAGGTGCTACTTGATTTCCTTGGTTTGCCTGAGCTTTGTAAGTTCATTTAGTCAAGGATATCTTTGCAATTCAATGTGAGTACATAGTTCCCCTATTTTACTGTTTTTGATTGTTTTAGGGTGATTCATATGTGTTAAACGATTTCGATGCTTTCAACGATGATTTTAAAAACAAATACTATGGTTTATATTAAACAATACCGATTTCGATAATGTGAACGAACTTGTTGGACGTATTTACATAACGAATGACATTCATTAACATTGATCAAGCCAACCAGTATTAGGTTATGGTACCATAGGAGCTGACAAATCCCGTTACCGGACTGCACCCATGGTTATGTATGGGGGTTATGTGGGTAACGACTGAACCTGATGATTGTTAACTTACCCTTTGGTGGTTCGTTAATACGAGTTGAACGATGGACGAGTTGCGAAGGTTTGAATGTTATAAGCGAGACGACCAAAAGTTAGTTTTCACAATTAAAACGAGAATGATTTTGAACGATTGAACGATTTTGAACGATTGAACGATTTGAATGATTTAAACAAGTTAAACGAATTAAACAAATAATTGCTTTTTGGTATGTGATTAGATAATGGGATGGGGGTAATGTGAAAAAAGCATGGTAGATACGCCGCTGGTACTTCTTATATATAAGTGCTTCTATCACATTACATTCCGTGGCATTATTTAGTTTGCTGGGACGAACGATTTTAAATGATGTCACATAACGATGTTTACTAAATGATATAAAACATTCGAGTTTTATTACAAGAACGATTTACGATTTGGTTTACTTAAACAAATGTTTTGGGTTAAGATTCTTGGCAACAAGATTTTATAAACTATAACCAACTTATTTTGAGCTGGTTATTCATATTACGATACCAAACTCTTTTCAAAACTAGGTTTTCAATTAACGACTCTTGTAGTCAAACGAGGTATTACAACATGTAAACGAGCCATGAATCCAACACTCTCACAAAACCTATATGCTCGCCGGCATTTCTTTGCTGACTTTAATTCTTACATATGTTTTAGGTGGTGATTGATGATGTTGATTGTGACTAGGATACATGCTCACATAGGATCTGACGAGGCCTTAGTGACTTAGTAACAATGATAGACGATGTGGTTGTGTTTTAACTTTAATGTCAGGATAATGTAATTGTTTAATATTTAAATAAAACAAAACTTTTGAATCCATGGTTTTGAAACAATAATTCTGTCGCTCCATTCCCTGACGTTTCCGCCATGGTTTCATTGTTTTACGCGGTCGGGGTGTGACACCTAACCCGTTGGTGAGGTCTTTTCTTGAGAAGGGAAGGAGCGGAACTAATCATCAAGGTAAGGAAATCACTCCCATCTTGATGATATCTCTCCATTTTGGGATTACAAGAATGTAAATCTTGTTGGTGATGTTTTTGAAATCATGCATGTGAATAATGTATAAGTGTATGAAAAGGTTTAGTATAATGAGTGTGTAGAAACGAAATTTTGAAAACAAC
The DNA here is from genome assembly GCA_030545235.1 of Helianthus tuberosus. Taxonomy (NCBI): domain Eukaryota; kingdom Viridiplantae; phylum Streptophyta; class Magnoliopsida; order Asterales; family Asteraceae; genus Helianthus; species Helianthus tuberosus. Next base: position 106,709,807 of record CM060430.1, on the reverse strand, counting down.
TTGAATTTTGAAAAGAAGAAGTTGTATCATGTTAAGCATAAGATTGATAATAGTAAAATGGAGGTTTGACTAAAACATGGATTGTTCCAAAACGGAACTTTTGACTTAGCTGAAGTGGTCGAAAGTTCTTTTGAGTTTGGGAAGCATGCTTTGGCCTAATAGGTGGTGTGACATCTGTGTCACTTCAACCATAAAACAAATACCAAATCAATGAAATATTGTGTTTCATACTTGGGATTTGTATAAATATGTGTATCATTTGCACATATCAATTCTCGTTCGATTTCGAGCTCTAAATCGCTTTCTAGAAAGTTATACGCGGACAGATGCGTAAACGTAATCAGTTTAATATGAAAAACACTCCGGAACAGTGACATGGGCTTAACATACCTTAAATAACCTTTACATAACTTAGAAATAAGTTTTGGAGGGTCTGGTGTGGCGAAATCAAGTTTATTCGATCACAGGGACTATTTGCGTCAAACTGCAAAAGTATACCGAATCGAATGATAACGAGCATTCCGGAACTTGATCATAAGTTAAACATGCCCTAAATATCCTTTACATAGCTTAGAAATAGGCTTTGAGGTGTTTGATGTGCAAAAATAAACTTTCTGATCAATAGGGACTAAAAGCATCAAAAAGTGCATTAGTTTGCATTTTCGCGCATATCTTACGTTCTGAATATATCCGGACATCCAGAAATTTATGTAATCATTAAAATATTTTATTTTACTGATTGGCATGATAAAATTCCAATCGTCGCATAATTTGGATCCTTTTTCGCGTCCGTTCGAGTTTCGTCATAATTAACCGAACAACGCAACCGTACGACCAAACGAACAGACATCCAAGATGTTTTTGAGCATATTTTAAGTTCCCTATACTTTAACTTCATTATTGAGCCTTGAAATGGGGTTAACAGGGCTTAAACATGTCAAAAATGCATCGAAAACCAAGTTTCAGGCCTCCAGGGACTAAACTTGACATTCTGTCAAAGTCAGGCTTAAGAGGGGCGTGTAAGACTTAGAGAAAGTCTACGTGGACCGTGAGAGACCCCCAGACCTGCAAAATCAGTTTTTAGTAAAACCCAACTGTTCCTTTGTTTTGCACATGGTTTTCTTCATACTAAGGGCTTGTTTTGCACACCCATAGTGTTATAATTCAGTGGGCATACATGGAGGGCCAAGATTGAAGCTCGTTTATCGTGGAACGATCCTAACGGTGGTCCGAAATCTATAAATACCCAAACCTTTCATTCATTTTCTGCACACTTGATCTGAATTGCTCTAAGTTGAAGTTCAAAAACTTCATACCTGAGTATTTTGGATCAAGATCTTCCTAGCTTGGACCCTTTGTAAGTTTCTTTCGTGCTTTTATGCGTTTTTAAGCGTAAAAGTCAAACAGTGTTTGACTTTCTGCTTTGATCGGTCAATGGTCAACACGAAGTTCTTTTGAACTTCACAACGTGAGCGTAATCACGATGGTCATAGTCCCTTGTGACTATACCTACTGATTACCACGTTGATTAGGTGTAGTGACGAGTCATAGTTTCGGTCAAAATACGCGCTTATGCGTATTTTGCAACCAAACTATTCTTGGGTATCAAAACCCTTTGTTTTGATATCAAACTTATTTTCTAACTTCGTTAAACATGTTTTAACATGTTTAACTCGTCACTTTTAGTTTGGGCTTATATAGGGTCGTAAGATAAGCGGTCTAAACAACCGCTTAGACTTTCGAACCCGACCCGTTTGGTCGATCATTAGGATTCGACCAAACATGTTTTGTGACCACAGTTGTATAGTGAATAACCTTCCGAGGTTATACCTTATGGTCACTTCGTTTAGTTAGTTGTATGATAGGTAATTTATATGCCTTAGGAAAATTCATTTTAAGCATATGTAACCTAAATTTTTACATCTAAAATGATTTGGTAACATTATTAGACATGTTAAGGTATATAATACTTATCATAGGACTAGTTAGGCGGTCCAAACACGATTTACGCGAACGAAGCGTTAAAGTAGCATAAGCTACCTAAACGGGTCGTAATGGGTCGTAAGCACTTAGGATAGGGTTCGTTTTAGAATGTAGGCTTTGTTAAACCATATTACATGAGATCCTATACTCATTTGGTTTACAAAACCTCATTTTATCCGATCTTCCGATTTAGGTCCGGTTTATTAACTTAGTTACCTACATTAGGTGCCGTTTGATTCCGTGATCCCGCTAGCTTTGCTTGGTTGTTATTCAAGACTTCTAAGCATTCTCAAGTGAGTACATAGTCCCCTCTTTTACCGTTTTAAACTGTTTTGGGGTGAAACACATGTGCCTACTTGTTACTTTCGTGTTTTTCATGCTTTTATGACATATACTTGCTATGTTCATTAGTACACATATAGTACATGAATTCCATTATGTTTTGCTATGTATGTTAACTTAGCATGCTAGCACATTGATTTTCATATATTACATTTTGTTGCATATGTTCATCCAGCATATGGACACATTGTTTTACATTTTGAACTGTTTGAACCGTTTGGAACTGTTTGATCTATGTGAATTATTTGAACTATTGTAACCGTTTGGAACTGTTTGATCTATGTGAATTATTTGAACTGTTTGAACCATTTAGAACTGTTTGATCTATGTGAATTATTTAAACTGTTTGAACCGTTTGGAACTGTTTGATCTATGTTTGTACCATTTGGGTTAGGGAAGTGATTAGGTAACGGGGCAGGTGTAATGTGATAAAAGCATGGTGGATACACCACTGGTACTTCCTATATATAAGTGCTTTTAACACATTATATATCGTTGCGTTATCTAGATCACTTGGGCAATATTTTTAAAACAAAGTTACATTATAAGGTTTTTCTAACAATATAAACCATTTGAGTTTTATGACAAAAACAATTTACGATTTGAGTTACATAAACAAATGTTTTGGGTTAAGATTCATGGCAATGAGGTTTTATAAACTATAATTAATCTGTTTTGACTTGGTTATTTGAAATTACAGTACAAACATTTTACAAAACTTGGTTTTCTAATATTAATTAACGAAGTTGTTCAAGTTATTTCAAAATGTAAACGAGCCATGAATCTGACACTCACACAAACCTATGTACTCGCCGGCATTTTTATGCTGACGTATTTTCACATATGTTTCAGGTACCAAAGTTGATGATGTTTAATGATGATATTGGTGCATTCTCACATAGGAATGGACGAGGCCTTAGTGACTTAATAACAATGGAAGTTAATTTGTTCATGTTTTGTTTCTAGTTTCAATACAATGTAATAAATTTAATTCAATAAAACAGAAGTTTTATCCATGTGTTGTGAAACAATGATTCTGTTACGACACTCTCCGATGTTTCTGCCGCGGTTTGTTGTTTTAACGCGGTCGGGGTGTGACAGAAAAGTTGGTATCAGAGCTCATGGTTATAGGGAATTAGGTTATTAGTAATGCTTTGACCTAGTCTATAACCTTCCTAGGACCCTAGCACAAGGATCTTGTGTTTAGATCTTAAAACAATACCGTCACTTATCCTTAGGTGACAACCACAACAAGAACACAAATTTCGAATCTGCTTTGAAAACTAATCATCTGTTCTAGGATGATTTATTATAAGGTTTTGTACCTTCAAAGTTTTCAAAATCTCGTCAAGGTTAGGTCTTATAATGTAAACACGTGCAATCTGGAAGGGTGGATGACAGTACTCTGAGTTTTCTGTCTAAGGCTAGAGTGTTCGTACAAATCCACATAATCGGACCAGTTACTCTTACCTGGGAACTCTTGGGGTGAGTGTTCACTTATAGGCTAAAGCATGTCTTCGTGATACATTAATATTACCCACTTACTTTGATTAGTCACCATCTCATTTGTTTGCCTTAGGTAACAAACGAATGATTACAATTTTATGTGTTGTCATCCTGTTTTGATTATCCGATAACCTCTCGCTTGCTTCCTCCCATGCCTTCCATTATCTTTAGGATGCCTCTTCATCGCAACAACACTCAAGTGTTCGAACCAGGTGCTACAATTGCCCAACAAATAGGCGTCGTACTCCAGAGGACCGTTGATTTAGCTATCACCATGACTCGCCTCAGGGATGAAGCCATACAAGGGAACCGCTTTTTGGTGCAATCTATGTAACCATCATCATCCAAATCAAATACCCTGTTTTAAATGTACCCACTGTGCCGCTTTGCTATCCAAAGCAAAGCTGTTGCAAATCCTACCGCTGCTCAACCTCCAAATTCTGCTTCATATGTCGCCTTGGCATATCTAGCACCTCAACTTCATGAACTTTCTACCTTGTATATCGATTTAAGCACGTCTAGTGCAAGGTTTCGAAACACCTCTCGTTACACAAATTCCAAAATCCATATAGGATCTTTCTATCCACATAATTAGATCCTTGTGGATGATTATCGCTCATCGGAGCCCTTAAATTGAATTCTTTGTATGCTTTAATACGTACATTACGATTCAATAAGGACAAAATCCGAATTCCTATTAAGATCTTCCTATCTTCATAGATAGATTCTTGAAGATGTTTAAAGTGCCAAATGAAATCCACGGATTGGATTCCTGGTGTGCTTTAAATACATGTGCACAATTAACAAATTAACAAAATAATAACAAATCGAAAACCAAGATAAATAATTATGTGATTTCGTGATTATGTTTTATGTGTTGGGTATTTGTGTAGTCTGAATATTCGTTATCCAAATCCTCGTAGAATCCTCCATATCTGCATATGAGGGATTCATAGTAGGATATCCAAAGGTACTACCTTAAATCCTTAATGGGTTTCTACGTAATAGTTAAGACCCTTGGATTATAAAGTACTATTCCATAATTAGACCCCTTGAGTGGTCTAGTTAAAATGATTGATTCAAAATCTGGTTAGGAATGTCATGTGATGATATAGCTGAAAAGACTCCTTGGTGGTCTATTTAAAGAGATCATTTATTGATTTAATAAAAAGGACTCTATGGCGGTCTAGTCACACTCATCACAGGTTTGTTCATTTGATTTTTCCTCCCCTACACATTATGAAATGCACTGTGCGGACTGTGTAAGGAATTACGTAATTATGGATGCATACATAATTATGGAATTTAGTGCACGGAAACCACAGCAAGTTTTGTCATGTATCCAGAGTTAACTCTATTCATTTCCATTTCTGATGAAGCACCCATTGAGAAAAAATGAACTAGCTATTCATTTTTCACTTCTGAAAGAATATCCGCTGAGGGAAATGAATACCCTTTTGATTATTCCTTCATTTCCATTTCTGAAGAATACCCGTTGAGGAAAATGACTCAATCCGTTCATTTTCGTTTCTGAAGAATATTCGTTGAGGGAAATGAATATCCTTGTGATTATTCCTTCATTTCCATTTCTGAAGAATACCCGTTGAGGAAAATGACTCAATCCGTTCGTTTTCGTTTCTGAAGAATATCCGTTGAGGGAAATGAATATCCTTTTGATTATTCCTTCATTTCCATCTCTGAAGAATACCCGTTGAGGAAAATGACTCAATCCTTTCATTTTCATTTCTGAAGAATATCCGTTGAGGGAAATGAATATCCTTTTGATTATTCCTTCATTTCCATCTCTGAAGAATACCCATTGAGGAAAATGACTCAATCCTTTCATTTTCATTTCTGAAGAATATCCGTTGAGGGAAATGAATATCCTTTTGATTATTCCTTCATTTCCATTTCTAAAGAATACCTGCTGAGGAAAATGACTCAATCCATTCATTTTCGTTTCTGAAGAATATCCGTTGAGGGAAATGAATATCCTTTTGATTATTCCTTCATTTCCATTTCTGAAGAATACCCATTGAGGAAAATGACTCAATCCGTTCATTTTCATTTCTGAAGAATATCCGTTGAGGGAAATGAATATCCTTTTAATTATTCCTTCATTTCCATTTCTGAAGAACACCCGTTGAGGAAAATGACTCAATCCGTTCATTTTCGTTTCTGAAGAATATCTGTTGAGGGAAATGAATATCCTTTTGATTATTCCTTCATTTCCATTTCTGACGAAGAACCCATTGAGGAAAATGAATTGTCCATTCATTTTCGCTTCTGAAGAATATCCGTTGAGGGAAATGAATATCCTTTCGCCACCTGACAAAGAACCCATTGGAGAAAGTGAATCGTCCATTCATTTTCACTTCGAAGTATATCCACTGGGGAATGACAGGGTTATGCCTTGCATAAAAATCTTTGATGGGTTACTCTATGAAAATAGATGACACCCTAGATTCCATGCAAGACAATTATTTAGCACAGCGTCACAGACAGACTCCTACGAATAAAATTTGGGACGAAATTTCCTAAAGTAGGGGAGACTGTGACATCTGTGTCACTTCAACCATAAAATAAATAACAAATCAATGAAATATTGTGTTTCATACTTGGGATTTGTATAAATATGTGTATCGTTTGCACATATCAATTCTCGTTCGATTTCGAGCTCTAAATCGCTTTCTAGAAAGTTATACGCGAACTGATGCATAAACGTAATCTGTTTAATGTGACAAACACTCTGGAACAGTTACATGGGCTTAACATACCTTAAATAACCTTTACATAACTTAGAAATAAGTTTTGGAGGGTTTGGTGTGGCGAAATCAAGTTCATTCGATCACAGGGACTATTTGCATCAAACTGCAAAAGTATACCGAATCGAATGATAATGATCATTCCGGAACTTGATCATAAGTTAAATATGTCCTAAATATCTTTTATATAGCTTAGAAATAGGCATTGAGGTGTTTGGTGCGCAAAAATAAACTTTCTGATGAATAGGGACTAAAAGCGTCAAAAAGTGCATAAGTTTGCATTTTCGCGCATATCTTACGTTCTGAATATATCCAGACATTGAAAAATTTATGTAATCATTAAAATATTTTATTTCAGTGGTTGGCATGATAAAATTCCATTCGTCACATAATTTGGATCGTTTTTCGCGTCCGTTCGAGTTTCGCCGTAATTAACCGAACAACGCAACCGTACGACCCACGAACCAACATACGAGATGTTTTCAAGAATATTTTAAGTTCCCTATACTTTAACTTCATTATAGAGCCTTGAAATGGGGTTAACGGGGCTTAAACGTGTCAAAAATGCATCAAAAACCTAGTTTCAGGCTTGTAGGGACTAAACTTGACATTCTGTCAAAGTCAGGCTTAGGTGGGCCACGTAAGACTTAGTGAAAGTCGACGCGGCCCGCGAGAGACCCCCAGACCTGCAAAAATCAGTTTTCAGCAAAACCCAGCTCTTCCTTTGTTTTGCACATGGTTTTCTTCATACTATGCGCTTGTTTTGCACACCCATAGTATTATAATTCAGTGGGCACACATGGAGGGCCAAGACTGAAGCTCGTTTATTGAGGAACAATCCTAACGATGGTCCAAAATCTATAAATACCCAAACCTTTCATTCATTTTCTGCACACTTGATCTGAATTGCTCTAAGTTGAAGTTCAAAAACTTCATACTTGAGTATTTTTAGATCAAGATCTTCCTAGCTTGGACCCTTTGTAAGTTTCTTTCGTGCTTTTATGCATTTTTAAGCGTAAAAGTCAAACAATGTTTGAATTTCTGCTTTGACCGATCAATGGTCAACACGAAGTTCTTTTGAACTTCGCAACGTGAGCGAAATCACGATGGTTATAGTCCCTTGTGACTATACCTACTGATTACCACATTGATTAGGTGTAGTGACAAGTCATAGTTTCGGTCAAAATACACGTTTATGCGTATTTTGCAACCAAACGATTCTTGGGTATCATAACCCTTTGTTTTGATATCAAACTTGTTTTCCAACTTCGTTAAACATGTTTTAACATGTTTAACTCGTCACTTTTAGTTTAGTGCTTATATAGGGTCGTAAGATAAGCGGTCTAAACAACCGCTTAGACTTTTGAACCCGACCCGTTTGGTCGATCATTAGGATCCGACCAAACATGTTTTGTGACCACTTCATTTAGTTAGTTGTATGATAGGTAATTTATATGCCTTAGGAAAATGACCAAAATGCCCTTTTTACGCATAAATTCATTTTAAGCATATGTAACCTAAATTTTTATATCTAAACTGATTTGGTAACATTATTAGACATGTTAAGGCATATAATACTTGTCATAGGACTAGTTAGGCGGTCCAAACGCGTTTTACGCGAACGACGCGTTAAAGTAGCATAAGTTACCTAAACGGGTCGTAAGCACTTAGGATAGGGTTCGTTAGAATGTAGGCTTTGTTAAACCATATTACATGAGTTCCTATACTCATTTGGTTTACGAAACCTCATTTTATCCGATCTTCCGATTTAGGTCCGGTTTATTAACTTAGTTACCTACATTAGGTGCCATTACAAAAACAATTTAAGATTTGAGTTACATAAAAAAATGTTTTGGGTTAAGATTCATGGCATCGAGGTTTTATAAACTATAATTAATCTGTTTTGACTTGGTTATTTCAAATTATATTACAAACATTTTACAAAACTAGGTTTTCTAATATTAATTAGCGAAGTTGTTCAAGTTATTTCAAAATGTAAACGAGCCATGAATCTGACACTCACACAAACCTATGTACTCACTGGCATTTTTATGCTGACGTATTTTCACATATGTTTCAGGTACCATAGTTGATGATGTTTGATGATGATATTGGTGCATGCTCACATAGGAATGGACGAGGCCTTAGTGACTTAATAACAATGGAAATTAATTTGTTCATGTTTTGTTTCTAGTTTCAATACAATGTAATAAACTTAATTCAATAAAACAGAACTTTTATCCATGTGTTATGAAACAATGATTCTGTTACGACACTCCCTGATGTTTCCGCTGTTGTTTGTTGTTTTAACGCCGTCGGGGTGTGACAGTTGGAATACTCTCGCCGAATTTCAGTTAACGGTATTCACCCTTCCGGTTACTACATGTTCCAAATCAATCAAAAATTCGAGACTTGGCGGGATTTTGAAAATCAAGGAATGAGACTATTTGACAAGATGCGGGTTTCACCCCTAACTTGACAACGTTATACCCTAAGTGTGGTTAGTACTCGTCGGGTCAAGAAAGTCAATTCCGACACGTTGGCGAGGGTGCACTAGATTTAAAATGGAAATTCTCCATCAAGGTGAGGGTTTCACTCCTAACTTGATGGCGAATTTTGTGTAAAAGAATAAGAGGACTGAGATTCATTCACCATATTGTGGGTTTCACGCCTATTTTGGTGGAGTCGTCTCATTTGTATAATACGAGTGTTTCGAGTTTAATCATATTCGTGTAAAATGGCTTTAGGAAAGGCTTATGTTTTGGAATAGTAAAACAAGTATGAGCACATAAAAGGTATTTCAAGAATTTAACACATAAAAGGTATTTCAAGAATTTAACACATAAAAGATATTTCAAGAATTACCACATAAATCAAGTATGGTTAAGTATGGTGCTTAACTATAGACTAGGTAAAAAACATAGCAATTTTTCCTAATTCCCTATAGTTATGGCTCTGATACCAATTTGTCACACCCCAAGCGATAGCGGAAACATCGGAGTGAAATGAAATAGATTGCTCATTACACATAATGCTAAAATTTATGACAAGTATTTAATGTTAAATGTCATTTCATTGCTAAAAGGATCAAATGACATCATTTGAAATGGAAATACAACAAGTTGAAACAATAAAGTATAATATAACAAGTAATAAAGTTTAAAATGCGTTTCTAGGCATCCAACTAAGTTCCATGCATCATCAACATCATCGTAAACCTGCAACATGTTTTAAAGTATAGTTCAATACAAAAGTATTGGCGAGCATACAAGTCTGATGTACAGCATATAAGTGTAAAATGAATAAGAACAAGAAACAATCCACATGGCAAACCTAGTTATCAAGGTAAACGTAAATCTAGCATGTGATAAACAAGTTAAACCAAAGTTCACGAAAGTAAAAGACTTTTCACATAACCCAATGTTCACAGGCGGTGCGTTACTCCTATAGCGCTATACATGTTAAGGGTAGGCTTGATCGAAGTTAATGATAAGTTCAATCACAAAACGAACTAACCTAGATAGACGTATCAAGTATAATGTATGCATGCATATATTGGATTGTTTGTGCTTAAAGATAAAGTTTAAGTATTGTGATTTTAATAAGCTAACATGTTGCACCCAAAAATGTGTAAAACGATAATGGGTCAATTGTACTCACAATATTGCATATGCTTTCTGATTATCCATGAGTGACGAGTTGTTTGCGAATAAGGATTCAATGGTAAGTTTACATGATGTTTAGGAAGTGGTAAGATTCGGAATTTAGAATTTAAAGTATCAAAAGTATGTATACGAGAGTAATATCTAATTCTAAGAGCTCGTTTATGACACCATATTAAGTGGTTTCATGGGTCCCAAATTACCCATTGGAATCATAACAAGTAACTTAGAATCATAGATATATTGGCCTAAGTTTATGACGAACAATCATGACTCGATTGTCATTACAAATTGAGCCATGTTTTATATAGATACTTATAGTATATATAATAGTAATAACATCCTAAACTAAGTCCAATCATAGATTATCATGTAGTATCATGTATTATCAAGCATGGAGGTTAAAATCTGATTATATGATTCACCACTACACAAACCATCATGAAGATGGTTCGGAGGGTCATGAATAACAAGGAAATAAATTTATTCTAATAAGGCTGAAGTGACCAAGTACACTACAACCAGGGTTGCCAACACATCATGGAAAGAATGAACTAAGTGAGGAGGGCTAGACGGGCTAAGGTACTTTGATTCTAGTAAGTCACAAGAGTGTTCATACACAAGGTTCAAATGAAGGAGTGAAACTTAGTTTGGAAAGCCACAGTTTCCATTTGTTCATATTTCACAAGTCATAAGTTCATCATATGGAAGATGATGACTCATGCTTGCTTTCATCATTCGATTACCATGTATAAACAGAATTTAAATGAGTGTTTGAACTTAAAACTTTTATGGAAATCACCTCAACACAAACTCACAACCATAGACTAAGTTGTGAGCTTGGTGGGAACAAGATTCCACCAAGTTTCTATAAAAAACATGAAGATACAAAAAGATAAAAACAAGCAGAATTTAAATTGCACTTTGGACCTAAAAAATGGTGAGGTTTCTCCTTGTTTGCCCAAGAAAACTTGTGAAAACCTTCCTAGAGGTTATCCAAGTGTTTTAGAAGAATAAACAAGAAAGAAGTAGAAGAGGAAGTGAGTTAAAACTCACTTAGAATGGCTAAAACTTTTTGCTGAATCTCAGCTGAGATTAGGAGTGTTTTAGAGAGTGTTTTGAGTGTTGTAAAGTAGTAAAAAGGATGGGGAAGTGTTGTATTTATAGGGGAGTAATTAGGGTTTGAGTTAGGTGTGCACTTATGAGGTTTAGTTGAGTGTTAGCATTAAAAAAAGACAACCAACCACCCTCAATAGCTGCGATCGGGCTGTTTGGCAGCTTATACTTTTTTTGACAACTTATGTTATGTATTTGTGGTATATGATATGTAATTATGATGTATAATGTATAACCAATATGTAACAAGGCCTAATATGTGAAATAACCATGTTTTTAAGTAAGAAAAAGGAAAGAAACATGTGATTAAGAAATGTGTAGCAAACAAGTTTGTATAACTTATGTTTAGTTAACAATCAAGTGAAAGAATATATAAGTTAGTACTATAATTGAACAATCAAGCGTTTACATGTATGGAAAATTCAAGGATTACGAATATACGATAGTTGTTTACGAGTTAAACTTACGTTTATGAGAATTATGAATCATGTATCAAACGAATGTATGCATCAGGGTATAAACATGTATAAACAATGTATATTTCACATAAAAGATCAATTTTATTACCATCAAAGTCTCCGATTTACAATGATTGGAAATTAGATACGATTACAAAGGAAACGAGTTTCCGAAAATAGAATTATGATACGATCTTTCTAAAATCGAAAAGCTGCGAATAGCGAGGCGTTACATCTGGGCATCTTGGTATATGAAAAAAAATTCGGTTCATATCGGGCCGTGTCATGTTGGTTCGGGTCGGGTCGTGTCATGTAAAACAAAAGAACATCAAGTTAAAATTTATATAATCATCAAAAACATGTCAAACGTCGTTACAAACATATTTGAAATGTCACCCTACGGGGTTTTATTTTAAAAAAATCGATTCAAACATCATCTAGAGCTACTTTTCTAAGCAAGTCTTTCTCTATATAACATATACAACTAATTTGTAACACTAAACACTTAAACAATCATCAATGACTTCATAATTTTTAACTTTAAAATCAAGCCCTATTTTTAATTGTTGATTCCTTGTAACTAACCATTTAAACACACTAAACTTTAACTAAAACAACAAAATCAGCCAACTAAAGTTTAAAAAAATGACAAAACAACTAAAGTTTCAAACTTTTTTAACAATTTTATTTCTCCAAAAAATCCAAATAAAACAAGAAAACAACAAAATAATCGAACCATACCCAGAAAGAGTAGAAAGATGTTGTTTTCATGAGTTTGATGGCCGGAATTTACTATTCTCCGGTGGAATCCGAAGTTGTTGTTGCTGGCTGATGAAGACCTGTTGTGCTATGTTGTTGGTGTCTTGGGTCTGGGATCACAAAACAAAGAGCGGGGACGAGAGAAGGGGAAAGAACGGTGTGTTGGGTTATTATTTGTTCAAATTAGATTATTAGATTGGGTTGGGCTTGGGTTATGGAGTGTTTATTAGACTAAAGGTTAAGAGAAAGTTAATTGGATTAAGTGAAAGTTAATTAGTTAAGTGGAAAGTTAATTTGGTTGTATTTAAAAAAAAATCAGTGTTTACATAATATCTTTTATAAATTCGTAAGTTTTTTTCCTAGGGGGCGGACGAAATTTTACAAGGAGTGTGGACGAAAATTTTCAAGCCGAGAATTTAGTACTTAATCTTTTTTTGTTCAAAGGGTACGCCCGCTCACCTTGGACATAAGGTGGGTACGCCCCTGATTTGGAACTTGAATCCGAACAAATTCGATGTAATTCAAATTTACTCCAAGTAATAAATTATTTTCATTTTATTTTTTAACCTACCCTGAACGAATTATTTTTAACATCAAAGATACTAATCTACAAAATTAATAAACTATCAATATTAACAACACTCGAATGTTAAAAGTGGTAGAGGGACCATTGCTTTGAGAGTTTTGTTGGAAATTTAGATGGTGTGAATGGATATTAATTTAGTGAAATTATAATTTAGTAAAATTATAATTATTTACTAGACTCTTCATATGGGTGATAAACTCTTAAGTGGAGTTTTATGTCAATTTATTAGTTTTTATTAGAGTTTATGTCTCTAATAAAATCTCTAATAAATTGAGAATTTTAGTAGAGTTTTTATGTCAATTTATTAGTTTTTATTAGAGTTTATTTCTCTAATAAAATCTCTAATAAAGTGAGACTCTTCTCTACCCCCATATCTCTTGTACGCAAAGTAGGTTATATGCCTAACTTGATGAAACTAATTACAAGTAGAGAATTGAATGTGGAATTTTAGAGAAAAAAAATTAGAAGAGTTCTTGGAGATACTTGAAGACCCATGCGTTGGGTACTTAGAGAGATATGTTGTCTCTGTTTAATTTCATCATCTTCATATCATTATTTTCCACAAGTTCTAACACTATAATTTTATCCGGTGTAAACTCGGGCTCGTGGCCATCTCCGGCAGTACATACTGCTTCGCTGTTGTACCCTGGGAAACAGACGCGTCGTCATTAATAGAGGCGCGAAATCTGTTTTAAGGGAAGCGTGTTGAACACGTGCCTCAACCAAAATCGTCAACGTTTTAGTGTGCTCTTTGTTGCAGTCAAGGAGTATTTTTTCAAGACTCAAGATGATGAATACTCGAGTCTAGAATGCTATCAAATGCGCGTGAAGGACCCACCAGAGATGCGGCTTGAATCAAGATTGGTATATAAAATTATATTTTATATTCTTTTTATTTAGTTATTGCAACCGGTATTGTACTATGATATTTTCTACGAAGAACGGGAGTTTCATTATTATATATTTTGTAATTATATTTTATAAAAAGTGAACCTAGTTCCAACAAACTTAAAACAAATTTCATGAGATTGTTGCTACAATCTTAAAACCTTATTTATAAGGATTTTGGGTTCACAAAAGGATTTATAATAAAAAAATATTTTAAAGATTATGATCTTATAAATATTTTCTTTTGAGAAATATGTATGTAGTACAACTTGTTGTGTTTGGATTTCTTGAGATTGAGATACAATCTTAAATCCTATACCGTGGTACAAAACGAATGGTTTTGGTTCAACCGTTTGGTTTTTTAAACGATTTTGGGAATAGTTAATTTTTCTAACTCTTGTGTTAGATCGGGTTTATTAGTGTAAACCATACGTTTGTTGTAAACGTTAAATTCTCTAACATGTGTGTTAGACTGGAATTATTGGTGTAAACCATACGTTTTTTGTAAACGTTAAACTCTCCTAAGTAGAGTTTTTTATGTCTTTAAATAAGAGTTTTATGTTACTTGATTAGAGTTTTATGTCTCTAATTAAGTCTCTATTTAAAGTAGACTCTTCATCCACCCATGGATTGATATAAACAAATAAGTCTTATAGTGACTTTTGTAATAATTTGTCTTCTAACATGTGTGTTAGAAACGTTCATGAAAAGCGTTAGTTTGTAAGCAATTTTTTTAATTGTTTAGTTTCTAACATGTGTATTAGAAATGACTTATTTATTTGAACCATATATGTGTTTTAGCAAGTCGAATTGACATTTTGTGGAAATGTTAATATTTCTAACGTGCGCGTTAGAATTTCTTTCATTTTAACATGATTGTTAAAAATGGACAAATGCTTTGAAATGTTTTATGTAAACATTTTATATAAGTAATTTGTTGTAGCATTGATTTTAATGCTTTGTATGATTTAGAAATAAAAGGTCATACGTTGAAGTTGATGTTTGATTGGCTTCAAGAATTAAATCACCATAAAGTAATGGTGTAGTTGTGTGGGATTTATCACCAACTTTAATTTGGGATTTCTAAATCCATTTGAGTGAAATTTTAATTACTAATTAAACTCTTCATATGGTGAAACTCTTGAGTAGAGTTTTAATGATGACATTTGATGAGTTTTATTAGAGTTTAAGTCTATAATTATTGAGACTCTTAACTCTTCATATGGTGAAACTCTTGAGTAGAGTTTTAATGATGACATTTGATGAATTTTATTAGAGTTTAAGTCTATAATTATTGAGACTCTTAACTCTTCATATGGTGAAACTCTTGAGTAGAGTTTTAATGATGACATTTGATGAGTTTTATTAGAGTTTAAGTCTATAATTATTGAGACTCTTAACTCTTCATATGGTGAAACTCTTGATTAGAGTTTTAATGATGACATTTGATGCTTTAATTTGGTCATGTTTTATATATATAAAATGACTTAAATTTTTCTAACATGTGTGTTAGAAAATGTGTATCACGAATACGAGGTTAGAGATTGTTCATAATGAACATAAATGTTTTATGTAAACATTTAATTACCTATGTGTGCATTAAAAATGATGAGAAACGGTTTATTTTATAAACTGTATCTTTGGAAAACGTTTTATGTAAACGTTCGATTCTATAATGTGCTTGTTATAACATTTTTTTTCCAACATGCGTGTTAAAAATGTTATTTGGTGAAAAACAACTTGGTGTTGTTGTGAACAAATTTAATGTTCAAGTTTACTACTTAAATGTAGTATTTGTAACAACTTGGTGTTGTTTTGAGCATAATTGTCCAAGTTTAAAGTTTCAAGATGAAATGGGGAACTTGTACTTATAAGTGCATGGAGTCTTATTGAGGGAGTACCTCAAGACATGCCATGGGACGATATTGTTGAGAAGATTTCGGTCAGATTATAAAGTGTTGAAGATAAAAACACTTTGCTATTTAATGTCTACATATTGTCTATGCTTCTGTTTAAATTTCAAAAGTGATTGGAACTTATGATTTAGTTTCCAATGTATTTTATTGTTTTGTGTTCAAAATCTTCGGATAACACATGCAATTTTTTACAAAGAAATAAATCACTAATGGTTGTGACGTAGAAATTATTTTTGTGGAAAATAATTATAACGTCGGTTATACATTGTTTAAAAGAATATGGTTTTAAACGGATAGTATATGAAAATACTTGAACATAAACAACTTGAAAGTTGTTACATTGACTAAAAGTCAAAGACGAAACATCAAATGTATAACCACATCATGAGTGACTAATGAAAGAACATAATGAGTGTATTGAGATGAAATACACTAACGACATTCATGTCGACATATTTCATAAGAAGTCATTGGAAATTCACAAGTGTGAATTCTAACATATGAAAGTAAAAGTACTATATGTTATTGTATAACTTTAATAAATCTTGTGAGATTTATAAGTAGATGCGTCTACCACTTGATTATTGTTAGATCTATATGGAGATTTTACCTTCATTTGGGAGAGCATCCTAAATATACATATCTCCTAATAAATAACAATAGATGTGTGCAAATCACTTATGGCAAAATTATGAATGTCATGTTGTTGAGTGTCAATCTAGTTGACTCTATCTCACACATAATAGTGATTGTAGACGAGAAATATTCATCTTGTTGGTGATGAATGTGTTCACCAAGTGACTTGGATTAAGTCTTATGTTTAAGTACTTATGAGTCAATGGTAGATTGTTGGAGATCAAAGGTAAACAAGTTATGTTTCTTAAATAAATGATGAAATTTAGCTATGTGCTATATACAATAATTTGTTAGACCTTCCTAAATATTGATGTTTTAGGATTATGAATAAGTCTCATTATTTTATCTTAGCAAGGGATGAATATTGCAAAGTGATATTATGATATCCTTAGGGCTGTGAAGAATCAGAATGATGCATCTTCTGTTCACATGCTAAAGTATTGTAGTCTAAAGCATGCTAGACTAGTACTTGGTTAATTATGGGTGTTGACGGAGACTAATTAACTCTAAACATTAAAATGTGTATGAACACAAAAAGCACTTGTGCATAGACAAAGTTGAGGGATAATTTTCATTCATTATAAGGAAAAGGCATGTAACTTTTTAAGAGTTTGTTCGAAAAGCTAATGAGGAGAACTCATTGTCTAAGCTTATTCTAGATGTTAAATTAGAATTATTCTAAGTTGGTGACAAACTTATGACAATGGCATGTGTTGCTTTGGTCAGCTTGGAAGCTTATGTAAGCGAATGCACTGAGTTGAATTCACATATACAATGAGGTTGATCTTGTTCAATCATATGTGTATAAATGTTGCCAAAAGTGGTGTTACGGAAATGTTGATCAAATGGCAAGAAATATGGGGGAGGATTCATTTAGAAACAACCCTATAAGGGTATGTAGAAATGGTTTTCATTACCCCATTTGGATGATATCCTATAACACTTAAATGTGAGGGTGTCTTGCATTTGTATCATAAAAGTTTGGCAATAAGGATTTTGTAATCCAATCTAACATTGCAAACAGACGACTATGTGGAGGACACAAAGGTCGTAGTGCATAATGGAGATGTGTTTGCCTTAAAATGATAAGCGTATCTTACAAAGACATATATTATAACCAGATTCAGATGGCCACTGAGGTTATAGTCTTAGAAGTTGACAACAGAAAAAATTAACTTACGAGTTAAGAACACATCATGACAACTGATCTCAAATACGCAAATTATTTGTTAATGTTATGGATCCAACAACCTGAGGGTTTATTAGAGATCAAGTTGTGGAATGAGACTGAAGCCCATGGAAAAATGGCATGTGAAGGACACCTAACTTAGTTGACTGGAGATCCCAAGATCTAAGTTCAATAGGAAAACTAACTCATATGCCTAAAGGTGGTCACTGTGGGGGCATAAATGATATGTATATATGGTTATACATACCCCAAAGTATAAAAGGGTGTTTAAATACGTTCTAGTCTATTCCTATGATATTCAGTGACAAAGAGTGAGGCTAAGCATAATATGTGGTAAATGATTTGGATAAATCATGATAACCACAATGCTTTTAATGATCTAAGGAGAATCACCTATGTTAGAGAGAAGTGGGGTTGCTTCGAATGGAATTGAGGGCACAATTCCTAGAGCTCTCGCAGAACCAGGAAAGTGTTCCACGACCATTATTGGACACGACTATGAGGAGATGACCCCGCTAGGGAGAGTCTTGTGAGAAGTGTATTGTCGTCTACACAAACGGCAGACGATCAAAGACATCGAGATCTAATCAGAGATAGTGGGCTAAGTGCATTTCATGAGCGAAGGTTCAAAGGGTAACACCTACCTATCGTATGCAAAACTCAACTGTAAAGGTTCCACTGGAAATTTTATGTGTTTAGAACGATCTCCATTCATATGGGAGATTGTTGGAAATTTAGATGGTGTGAATGGATATTAATTTAGTAAAATTATAATTATTTACTAGACTCTTCATATGGGTGATAAACTCTTAAGGGGAGTTTTATGTCAATTTATTAGTTTTTATTAGAGTTTGTCTCTAATAAAATCTCTAATAAAGTGAGACTTTTAGTAGAGTTTTTATGTCAATTTATTAGTTTTTATTAGAGTTTATTTCTCTAATAAAATCTCTAATAAAGTGAGACTCTTCTCTACCCCATATCTCTTGTACGCAAAGTAGATTATATGCCTAACTTGATGAAGCTAATTACAAGTAGAGAATTAAAAGTGGAATTTTAGAGAAAAAAATTTGAAGAGTTCTTTGAGATACTTGAAGACCCATGTGTTGGGTACTTAGAGAGATATGTTGTATCTATTCAATTTCATCATCTTCATATCATTATTTTCCACAAGTTCTAACACTATAATTTTATTCGGTGTAAACTCGGGCGCGTGGCCATCTCCGGCAGTACATACTGCTTCGGTTGTTGTACCCTGGGAGACAGACGCGTCGTCTTTAGTAGAGGTGCGAAATCTGTTTTAAGGGAAGCGTGTTGAACACGTGCGTCAACCAAAATCGTCAACGTTTTAGTGTGCTCTTTGTTGCAGTTAAGGAGTATTTTTCAAGACTCAAGATGATTAATGCTCGAGTCTAGGATTTTATCAAATGCGCGTGAAGGACCCACCAGAGATGCGGCTTTAATCAAGATTGGTATATAAAATTATATTTTATATTCTTTTTATTTAGTTATTGCAACAGGTATTGTACTATGATATTTTCTACGAAGAACGAGACTCTCGTTATTATATATTTTGTAATTATATTTTATGAAAAGTGAATCTAGTTCTTACAAGTTTTGTGATGTAAGTATGTAAACCATTAGGGAATATGGGCTTTTAGCTGAATTTGGCCGAAATTTAGAAAGTTTATTAATGTGTGTACACAAATTCGAATTTCGAAAAATCACACATGTGTATTCGCTTCGAAATCGAGTACTGAACTCGAATTCGAATTTTGGAAAATCAAATTCGAACCTTGATAATAGAATCCGAATTAAGTCAAACTTCGATAATTCGGAATCGAATAAGAAACACCTCTAGCCACAGATGGTTCAAATCCTCTTAGCCAAAGAAAACAAAAACATAACCTTTTTTTATGTACTCAACAACTCAAGAACCAATGAAGATGGGATCTCAAAAGATAAATAATTTGACTTATGACATCCAGCGATTAAATCAGAAAAGACCCAAAACATTTTAATATTATAAGACTTGGGTTTCCATGGCAAAGCAGAAAACGTGTGAAAAAAATATACTAAAGTCCATGCTTAAAGCTAGCTTTTTACATTAACAATCCTTTAGAGTGGTCCTTGACAACGAGGCACCAAAATATTCCATCTGCATAAACACGCTTTACATGAACGGGGTGCTCCCCACGTGGGGAGTATTCCACACTTAGCCACAACCAATCAGGTTATTCCATGTCAACTCCCCTCTTAAGTCCCCATTTTGCACTCAAACGTTGGCATCACTCCACTCACACAATTATTTTTTTTTAAAGAAGAAAAAAATATGATTGGTGGAAAAAGGGTGGACCCACATTAACAACCAATCACCCCTCTCTCTCTCCTCTCTCTCAATCGGTGAGCACACACCGAGCTAAACAAATTTTGTTGGTGGCGGTGTACCCGCACGGTGAGCACACTCCCCACATGGGTGTTGGCCAGAATCTTGTTAATGAACAATGAAAATCACAATGAAAGAATAAACATAAACTAACCTTTATTTCTGAATGAATAAATGATTGTGAATCTGTACAAGTGAATTGTTTTTACAATAGAAATCCTAACCCTATTTATACTAATTGAAGAGGTGCGATCCAATAGACGTGTCTTCTTCACGAACGGTTGCGTCTCTAGAATCTTGTGGCTCTCAATTGAAGATGAAAGGTGTGTCTCTCCTTGAAAAGTCACGTCCCTGTTTCTTGTTTCCTGTTGCCGCCAAACTTGAAGGGGTGCGACCAGAGGGATATGTCGCATCCTTTGTTCTTGTAGGTTAATAACTTTCAACTTGTCACATCTAGTCCCCGCACTTCTATCACTAATCTAATTCTAATAAAAAAACTATCTATTAACTAATTACATAATGAACCCTTATACTTATAGGATGTGAAGGAGATTATGATTTCATTCACTCCCCTAATCTCGAACATCCTTAAGTTGCACCTTGATCTTTCTCCATGTCTTGCTTGCCATCATGTGCTTGTTGTAGTAGATCATTGTAGTCTTCTTTGATTGCCATTAGGAGAGTTGGTTCCTCGTCTTCCTGCACCAGATTTGTTTCTTCTCCTCTTTGATTTGATTCAGGACAATCTGAGGCATAATGACCAAACTTTTGGCAATTATAGCATTTAATCTTGCTTAAATCCTTCCCAAACTTCTTTTGGTTGCTTCTATTCTTGTAAGCATTCTGTGATGAATCTTCGTCATCTTCTTCTTCTTGTTTGAACTTTCCATCACGCCACTTGCCTTGTGATGAATTGAACTTTCCTTGTCCGGTGTTCCCAAAATGCTTCCCACGACCATAGTTCTTGTCGCGTAGAGTATACATAAGTTTCTCTTGATTATATACCGGGTTTTCATCCACCACCGCGTTTCTTTCTTCGTAGGCCTTCAATCTTCCAATTGCCTCGTCTAGCGTCGTTGTTTCTAAATCAGCGAATTGTTCAATGGTTGCAACAATTTGAACGAACCTTTTTGGTACAGAACTCAGAAGTTTCCGTACTAAAGTTGGTTGATCAAAAGTTGATCCAAGACCACTTGCCCTCGTGACAATGCTATTTAGTCTTGCAGTGAACGAATCGATAGTGTCTTCCTCCTTCATTTTTAACATCTCAAACTCTGTTTTGAGTGTTTGAAGACGTGCCTTCTGCACTCGATCTGCACCGACGTGCCTAGTCTTTAATGCATCCCAAATTTCTTTTGCACTCTTGCAATTTGCAACTTGTATTATCATATCTTCTGGTAGTGCTTGATATAAATAAGCGGTCGCCATCATATCCTTCTTTTCATCCGCTTGCGTATTTTCTTTTGGTTCTATCATTTCCCATAAACCGTTTGCCCTCAAAATGGTTTTTATACGGATTGCCCATACCGTATAGTTTGTAGACTTTAAGATAGGAGACTGAAACTGGGAGAACGAACTACCCTCTTTAATCACTACCGCGTTTGACGGAGAGGCTCCTCCTGAATCTGCCATAATTTCTTTTCCAACAATTTTCACTTTCTAAACTTTGGTTTTCTCCTGGAATTTGTGAACCGACCGACTTCTCTTATCGTGATTCTTCGCACGGTTTTCTGACTCTTCTTAACAACCCTCTTGGCTGCGTTTTTTCTTCCTGTTTGATTCGCGACTCTCTAAACACGAACAAAAAAAAATCAGCCCCAAACCCGCTTGATTTGCGACTAAACTTCTCAACCGAACACCCTCTTGATGCTTTGAAATCACAAAACTTCTCAGATTTTGTGTCTTTTGCAAATTTCAAACAACCCAAACTTCTCAGATTTGCGATTGCTTCTTCAAACCGGAATACAAACTTCTCATATTTGCTTCCGTCTTCTTTAATTCGAACCGTAGCCTCTTGCCGTGATTTGAATTAACAAAACTCAGAATCTAAACACCCTCAGTGATGATCGGATCAAAAAAATCGAACAAACAACAATCGTACCCGCTTGATGCGATTGGTGTTAAAACTTAACAAGAACAACCCAATCAACGCCTCCTGCGTGATCAGAATTGTTAGGGAATTCAACCACCCGCTTGATGATCGTCTTCCCGAAACGAATTTGAGCCCTAGGCTCTGATACCACTGTTGCCCAGAATCTTGTTAATGAACAATGAAAATCACAATGAAAGAATAAACATAAACTAACCTTTATTTCTGAATGAATAAATGATTGTGAATCTGTACAAGTGAATTGTTTTTACAATAGAAATCCTAACCCTATTTATACTAATTGAAGAGGTGCGATCCAATAGACGTGTCTTCTTCACGAACGGTTGCGTCTCTAGAATCTTGTGGCTCTCAATTGAAGATGAAAGGTGTGTCTCTCCTTGAAAAGTCACGTCCCTGTTTCTTGTTTCCTGTTGCCGCCAAACTTGAAGGGGTGCGACCAGAGGGATATGTCGCATCCTTCGTTCTTGTAGGTTAATAACTTTCAACTTGTCACATCTAGTCCCCGCACTTCTATCACTAATCTAATTCTAATAAAAAAACTATCTATTAGCTAATTACATAATGAACCCTTATACTTATAGGATGTGAAGGAGATTATGATTTCAATGGGGTCACCGAAGGTGCCCCGTGCACCCTAACTAACAGACCCCGTGATCGTATAATATAAAAAAAATCACATTATTAACAGCTTGGGTTTTCCAAGCGATGCACTCAGGTCTATTTCTCCGCAGTTTCCTTCAATCATACCCACCATTATAAACTTATACACCTCCTTACATTTCCTGCTCTAATCCAACCCTTCTTCTTTACAGATATGAAGTTATTTCAAGCTTACCTACAGTTACCCCTTTTCCTTTCGCTAGCAGCAACATCAACTGCAGTTTCAACCTACGCCAAGACAGGGTGCAACGATACATGCGGGGGCGTGATGATTCCATACCCTTTTGGAATCGGTGTGCATTGTCCTGTTAACCCATGGTACGTCGTTGAGTACAAATCCTCGAAGCCCTATCTATCTAAACTCGACCACCTGGAAATCTTGTTAGAATTGAACTTGCATTTGCAGCGGAATTACTTTTTGTTTGTGAAACCATGATTGTCGAAAAGATATACAAAGATGTTTTGGAATTCAAGATCGAATGAAATTGATTCTTGGTGTCGGACATAACTGCCGACAATGTACATATATAGTGTTGGTTGGTGTCGGTTATATTTGGAGGGAACATAAACCGCTTAAACGGTGTCAACCCTTGCAACATAACCGTTCACAAATTACATATTATCATCTACATTAATTGTACATAACACACATATAATTCGAATATAAAACATAAATATAATCTATTAAGTTTATAATGCTAACAATCACTCCCCATAAACTTAATTTCCTTTTCGTGAGTGATTCAGCACGCTGTTGTTCGCCTCGTTCACTGCCTTTTCAGCTCTTCGGAAATCGAATTTCTTTCTTTGCTTTAGTCTCTTCAATCCATACCAGTCATTTCCCGCAAAGAGTGCATAATGTTCGTCTGCCACTCCTCCTTGATCTTCACCAGGCTGCTCACTCGTGCCTTCATCCATCTCCATACTCCTGGTCCTTCTTTTGTCTCCGATTTCCTCCGTGACTTCCTTCTCAACTACTGCATTTTGAGTAGTTTTAACCTTGTAATAATACACTAACACGTCCAGATACATAGCGTACATAAGTCGCATTAACTCTGCATCATTATAATCTAGACCCATATCTTTTGCTATCACAGCCCACATATGATTGTCAGTTACACGTCGATGGCCACCCTCTCTTCTAACTGCTAAGTATAAATCCAACAGGCTGACTTTCCTGTTGTTCTCTGCATAAGCAAGCAACGGTCTTGAATTGATTTCAAGTTTAACTTTTAAGAACCAATCGACCATATCTTCGAACTTTTTCTCTATGAAGAATTTGTACTTTCCTACATATCCATCATCCTCTATCATATCCATGAGGGCCTTGCAGTCTTGGAATTCGTTAAACGACATTGCTTGCAATATCATTATGTTCCAGTCTGGTTCTTCTGTTGTTATATTTAAACTCTCGAAGTATGAATTCAAGTAATCATTCTTGAACTTTTCATACTCGGTTTCAGATCTCAGAATTACATCTTTTTCTTTGTTCCCTAAAACATCTTCTTTTGTGTAATCAGACATTTCATTCCTTTTATTGAATACCGGAATACTAAACGTTGGATAAATCTTACATTTATCACCCTTAAACTTCAATGTATAACCTTGTGTGATCAATTGATCAAAACTTAGAACGTTTCGATCAATGTCTGGTGTATAAAATACACTCTGAATTTGATACTTTTCAGATTTTGAGATCATTTCTACTACCCCTATTCCTTTGATAAAATAAAAATTGCATTTGCCGGTTTTCGTTTCAACATCAAACAATGGTTTAATTCGCTTAAACATGTTTAAATTTCCTGAATAGTGTCGTTTAAACGATTTACTAACGTACCAGATTTCGGACCAGAAACTTCCGTCCGTTCCAGACACCATGCGTTCTGCATTCCGTTCATTTTGATTGTCATCATCGATCTCCTCCTTTGAATGAGTTCCTGTTTTAATCGCTAAACGTATAAGTTGAGAGGCTTCATCTTCCTCTTTCTTCTTACACTCTGCAATCCGATGCCCTGATTGATTGCAGTAATAACATTTCCTGTGTAACCTTCGTCTCTCTTTCTTCTGAAATGAACAGTGCAGACATGGCAGTGTTGTTGATGTTGTTGTAGGAATTTCTTCTCTTCCAGAAGTGGCTCTGATACCACTTGTTAGAATTGAACTTGCATTTGCAGCGGAATTACTTGTTGTTTGTGAAACCATGATTATCGAAAAGATATACAAAGATGTTTTGGAATTCAAGATCGAATGAAATTGATTCTTGGTGTCGGACATAACTGCCGACAATGTACATATATAGTGTTGGTTGGTGTCGGTTATATTTGGAGGGAACATAAACCCGCTTAAACGGTGTCAACCCTTGCAACATAACCGTTCACATATTACATATTATCATCTACATTAATTGTACATAACACACATATAATTCGAATATAAAACATAAATATAATCTATTAAGTTTATAATGCTAACAAATCTTGGGTGTAAGCTTAGACAATCAAACAGTCACTGTTAGCATGCCAACACTCTACTCTGGTTGCCAAAACTCTGTTCAGAATAGCAGCAAGGCCACCAGCTTTGATCTTAGTGGGAGCCCCTTCTTGTATTCGAAAATACGCAATAAGATTGTTTATGAGGGGTGTGGTGTTGCTTCTATGATGTATAATGGGAGTGTGGTCACAGGGTGTTCAACGGCTTGTCTCAATGTTACACATAGCGATAGAAAAAACTGTTATGGATTCAGTTGTTGTGAAACCACAATTCCTAAGTTTCTCAAGTCATACAGCATTCAACTTACCGGCTTGGAAGGGCAAGGGGCGAATGGCGGTTGTGGGTCTGCCTTCTTGGTGGATGCAACTTCATATGATCCTGTTTCTTTAAAGAATACCTCTTTTACTCCCGTATCACTTCTGTGGACTCTAACAGCCTCCGAGCAAGTCTCTTGTTGTGATAAACAAGAACCACTTAATATTGTAGTGGATATGTTTAACGGTACTATAGTGAATTCACGAAAATGCAGCAGTGGAGACAACCCTTATTTACTAGGTAACTGCAGTAGGGACCCTGGTATGTAATTCAGTATACAGTATTTATTTGTTTAATTTGCTTTTTAATTTTTATGAATTTCGTTCTTCTAATACATAGTGTTTACGTGTTTATTCGGAGTAGACTCGTGTTATATCTATGTAGGTTCCTCCAATCAAAACCACCATTATATAATAGCCACCAACTTACATTTCTGCTATAATCCTTGGTTTTTTTTTTTTTTTTTCATATTTTTTATATGAATATGAAGTTATTTCAAGGTTACCATCTACTCTTTTTCCTTTGAATAGAAAGACAAAAGTATGCCAAAACAGGGTGCAATCATACATGTGGGGATGTGAGGATTCCCTACCCATTTGGAATCGGTGCGAATTGTTCTATTAACGAATGGTACAGAGTTGATTGCAACTCCTCCACACCATATCTACCTGCACTCAAGAACCTGGAAGTCTTGAAAGTATACACTCAAAATCAAACAATTGTTCGTACACAGAGGATATCTTCTTGCCAAAAGCCAGTTCGGAATAGCAGCCAGACAATGAGCATCGATCTTGGCAGGAGCCCCTTTTACTTTTCAAACCAAAACAACAAATTAGTTTTTGAGGGGTGTGGTACTGCTTCTTTGATGGAGAATGAGAGTGTGCTCGCAGCGTGTTCCGCGGCTTGTGGCAGTGTTACACCTGGCAATAGAAACAACTGTTTTGGAATTGGTTGTTGTCAAATTGCAATCCCTATGTTAGATTTATTAAACTAGTTATGTTTATGTTTTATATGTTATTCGGATATACTTATATATTTAGAAACACTTATAAGGTTAGTTAATGATAAGTTTATGTAATATTCAAGGGATAAGCGGGAAAGCTTTTCAAATAACTGTAATGGACAGTTACCTGCCAAATTCCCGAACCGCCAAAACGTTTTAGTATAAATTGATGTCACCGGAATCAATGTCCGGTACCAAGACATTTCAGTTATACTTGAATTGTCCATTTGATTCTGTTTGTACTTTCTGCATTCACAATTCTCATTTCTAGACATTCGTTTGTTCCAATCAATCATGAACATGAATGTATCCATGTCTACAACTTCCGCTGAAAACATGAGTTCTCATCCCCAACATAGTGGTATCAGAGCCGTGTTGGGAAAGATGAACAAAACCGAAATTAAACCAAGTTCTACGTTACTTCCATGTCAACACTGCACGGATGAGGCAAGAGAAAAAATCAAACGAAATCTAAGAGAAAAGACATGTTACTATTGTCGACAGCCGGGGCACAAGATTCACGCGTGTAAAAGAAAAGAAACCGATGAAGCGACACAATTGATACGGCAAGCAGTAAATGAAGGAATACAGAGACAAGATGGAGATGTCATCAATCATCAGGAAATGATTGTTGTCGGTACCGAAGGAGGGTTATGGAATGACATTTGGTACGTAAGTTCTGTATTTAAACATCATATTGCCGGGAATTTAAACGTGTTCAAACGAATTAAATATATAATCGGGGTTGATACACGCACTGGTGAACATAATTTTTTGTTCACACGGGGGGTTGGATCAATAGAAATAAAAACCGGAAATGAAAACATGAGAATTCAAAGCGTCTTTTATTCACCGGAACTCGATCGAAATGTATTGAGTTTAGATCAATTGACGTTGCAAGGATTTACGGTCAAAAAGGCCGGTGATACTTGTAGAATTTATCCGATGTTTTCTTGTCCGGTGAATAACTTGTTCAATGAAACGAGTGGGATGACAAGAGAAGAAGAGTTAGGCTTACAGGAGAAACAAAAGATTATCGAAGAAAATGTTCTTGATGAAGAATTCAAGCAACGCTATTTGAATTCCTATTTCGAAGAACTTAATCTGTCTTCACAAGAAACAGATTGGAGTATCATGATTGTCAATGCTATGGAGTTCAAAGAATTCGAAGATTGCAGAGCCTTTATGAATCTATTGGACGATCGAGATTTTGTCATCAAGTATAAACATATACTTGATTCAAAATTTGAGGAATTGGTTAAATGGTTCTTGTTCAATTACATGGGAATAAGAACTAGACAGGTTCCGCCAATGGATTCATATATGAGGAAAGTTAATCTACTGAGTTTGTATCTACTCGTGGCCATGGACGGTGGTTATCAAAATATAACAACCGAGAACACTTGGCCTGCAATAGCCAAAGATATGGGATTCAATTATGAAGATGGTGACTACATGAGAGCCACATATGCCGCATATCTTGACGTCTTAGAATATTACTACAATTTCAAACATGTTCAACAGAATATGCAGGACAAGAAGACAGTTCTGGAAGAAGGAACATCCGCCAGTAGTCATCAAGAAGGTTCGAAGAATGCAGGAGTTGCCAAACAAAATGCGGTCGAAATGGAATCTGTTGCCTTATTTGCAGGAGTTGACGATGATGACTGGAATAAAGTAAAGCGAAGGAAGCGTTTTAATTTCAACTATTCAAAATGGGCAATGGATGAAGCAAATCGAAGCGTACTGGATCAAGCTCGTAAACATAACCTAGTTTAAGGGGGGTTATGTTAGATTTATTAAACTAGTTATGTTTATGTTTTATATGTTATTCGGATATACTTATATATTTAGAAACACTTATAAGGTTAGTTAATGATAAGTTTATATAATATTCAAGGGATAAGCGGGAAAGCTTTTCAAATAACTGTAATGGACAGTTACCCGCCAAATTCCCGAACCGCCAAAACGTTTTAGTATAAATTGATGTCACCGGAATCAATGTCCGGTACCAAGACATTTCAGTTATACTTGAATTGTCCATTTGATTCTGTTTGTACTTTCTGCATTCACAATTCTCATTTCTAGACATTCGTTTGTTCCAATCAATCATGAACATGAATGTATCCATGTCTACAACTTCCGCTGAAAACATGAGTTCTCATCCCCAACACCTTAATGGGTCTGCCTTCTTGGTGGATCAAACTTCATATGGGGAAGGATGGTTGCCTGTCAGGGATACCTCTTTTATTCCCATATCACTTATGTGGACTCTGAAAGACTCTGATCAAGTAATTTGTTGTGATGGCAATGCCCCGGAAAGAAGGATAGTGGATAGGTCTAATGGTACTTCAATGGATACTTGGCTATGCAATCGATGGTCTTACGGATCCCCTTATTTAATAGATGGATGTGCTTCACAAGTTAGTAATTGTATGTAGTTCAATATATTTTGGTTGGTAGGTTGTCTTGTTTGTTTGTTTGTTTTCTGACATGGAACTTCCTCTTATAGATGTTCCTGATACAGAAGAGTGCAGAAAGTGCCGTAGTAGGGGTGGTTATTGTAGTCCTATCGACAACATATATGACACTGATGGTTCACTTATCCCTGGAAACTACACTTGTGTGGGAGAAAGAACTTCCCTAAGGGTAATACTAGGTAATGTCTTTTCTTTATTTTATTTTATTTTATTTTTAATGAAATGAAAGGGTTTAACCAAAATATTGATTCCATACCAAGATTCTATACCTAGTTAAAATAAGTAATAACAAACAATTATCTTTAAAGGGTTTTATAGCGATTTTTTTAGAGTTGTTGAGCTGTTTTTACTTTTTTTTTTCCCACGTTTCCACTGATCTAAATTGGGTTGCCAATTTGTGTAACCAGTAGCTTTTTGTAAGTCAGTTTTTGTTTCTTTGTGAAAGTTTAATAATATGAAAAGAGTTCTAAGTGAACCAATGCAGGTCATAATACTTCAACATAAGTCAGTTTTTGTTTCTTTGTGTAACCAGTCATTCAACATATGCTTGTTGAACCAACATTTGGTATCAGAGCGAGGTCGAAACGAGGGTGGAGAACCGAGAGCTGGTGAAGACGGTGTTCGCCGTTTTGAGAGTCGGTTCCGAAAAGAGGGGAGCAGCCCTCTAAACTGCAAGGTTGAGAAGAGAAAAAGATATCGGTGTTGAAGGCGTTGAGAGGAAGAGAGAAGAGCAGCGGGTTCTGTGTGAACCGAACATGGTTCTTAGTGAGCCACGTGGAGACGAGATCGAGAGTTCAAAAAATACGGTTCTAAGTAAGCCGGCAGAGACAATGAAGAAGACAATCTTTGTGATTGCGGAACGGTCCTGTGTGAGCCGTAAGAAGAGTTCAGGGGTGAACAAGAAGCCAAGAGAAGAAGGGTTCTACGTGAACAAAAGGAAGAAGATGATCTGTGTGATCAAACGTACTTGCTCTGTGTGTCGCAGGCGTGAGAAAGGAGGACCAGATCTTTGTGATCAAAAGGATCGAAAACCTTAGTGGTGTTGTGTGAATCGATCAAGGAAAAAGGAGAATCTTAGTGATTCCAGTATCTATGTGAGAAGTTTGAAGAGATCTGTGTGATCCGAAAAAGAAAAAAATTCTGTGTGATGCGAAGACGACCGTTGTGGCAAACGGAAGAACGACGGATCTGTGTGATCGATATAAAAATCTGTGTGATAAAGGTGTGGCAAACAGAACCTGTGTGGTTCAGCGATTCGAGTCGAGAAAGACATATGTTGTGCGGTTGCGGAGAAGACACTGTTCGAGAAGCGTGTGACCAGCATTGGGGCTGTGTAATCTAGAAGCGAACCTGCTGTGTGTGGGTTGTATGTGTTTATTTTTTGTGGTTAAAAGAACAAAAGAATCTGTGTGATTATTGATGTCGATCAAGATGGTTTGTGTGAACAGAAGGGGTGTTTTGTGTAGTGAATGACATGCCCACAAAGAATAGGGTTTTCTTTTATGATGGTGATAACAACGTAAGGCCTAGATGGTGTATGGGCTTAGTTATGATTATTTAAAGAAAAGTCAAACTTATATAAGAAAGTATTTATTCAAGTTTTGTGGTTGGTGAAGTATTTCACGACTGAAAAAAGGTGCAAGCAAGATTAGCACGAGGAAAGTTTCGGGTAGCAAGAAGATCAAGAACGAATGCGAAGAAATGAGCAAGTAGAAAGAACCGACATCAAGATTACGGGGGTGAATGTTGGGTGTAATCTTGATTGTTCGGGTGAATGAGTAGCGGGTCAGAAGTCGATTCGGGTCAACATGAAAATGGGTTACCCGAGTCAGTTAGGGAACCTGAGTTTTGACCGAGTTTGTTGGAAGATAGTTGAAAAGTTGACGTTAATGGGAACGTTGAAAGCTGGTGATTAAAAGGAGAAGAAGACTTGGTATTTTAAGCATGTGCCTTTTGTTTTATCACTATAAATAGGTGTAGTTTCCAGTAGCTTTTTGTAAGTCAGTTTTTGTTTCTTTGTGAAAGTTTAATAGTAATATAGAAAGAGTTTCTTGTGTGTTTGTGGGGCCTGATTTCCAACATATGCTATCATCTATGAACTTCTACGTTTAATCGGCTAGGTTTACTTATAATATAATTGCATTCCTTGGAAACTTCAAAACAGATTAAGAAATAACTGGGGAGCTTAGATACCCTTTAGTCTACTTACTAATGAGTTACTTTATATTGGCCTTTATTCAGGTGTTAGCATAAGTATTGGCGTACTTTTTCTTGTTGGGATGAGCTCTATATTGTTCAAAGTGATCAAAAAAAAAAAAAAAAAACAAAGGAGGGGAAGAAAGAGACTTTTTAAACGCAACGGTGGTATACTTCTAAAACAACAAGAAGATGCCGACCCGTCCTTAGTTGATAAAACCATACTTTTCACATCACGTGAGTTGGAGAAGGCCACTGACAACTTCAACGAGAACAGGATTCTTGGCCGAGGAGGTCAAGGTACCGTCTACAAAGGGATGCTAGTAGACAGAAGGATTGTGGCAGTCAAGAAATCAAAAGTTGTTGATGAAAGCCAGTTAGAGCATTTCGTTAATGAGGTGGTCGTTCTTTCGCAAATCAATCATAGGAATATTGTCAAACTATTGGGATGTTACTTAGAGACAGAGGTCCCTCTACTCGTTTCTGAATTCATTCCAAATGGTACTTTGTATGATCGGCTTCACAACAAAAGTGACGAGTTCCCAATTTCTCTAAGCATGAGATTACAAATAGCTACAAAGGTTGCAGGAGCACTTGCTTACTTGCATTCAGCAACTTCAATTCCAATATACCATAGAGACATCAAAACTACCAATATACTTTTGGATAAAAATACAGAGCCAAAGTTTCTGATTTTGGGACTTCACGGTTGGTCTCAGTAGAGCAAACACATTTAACTACCTTAGTAAAGGGTACATTTGGCTACCTTGATCCAGAGTATTTTCGATCTAGCCAATTCACTGAAAAGAGTGATGTTTATAGTTTTGGAGTTGTTTTGGTTGAATTGTTAACCGGGGAAAAGCCAATTTCCCAAACTAGAGTTGGTGAGAGTAGAGGTTTAGTTGCACACTTTATGTTGGCTATGGAAGAAGGACGAGCTGTTTTTGATGCAATTGTGAAAAAAGATGGTACTAGGGAAGAGCTTATGATTGCAACCAACTTGGCAATGAGATGCTTAAATATGAAGGGAATGTATAGACCAACAATGAAAGAAGTATGTATAGAGCTAGAAACCCTACGAACGTCGCACATTCCATCTACTATTCAATCAAATACTAGTCTAGTGATGTATGACGATGACTTATCAATGATTTCTTATGGAGAATCATCATCAACATTCCCGAGTTTCAAAGACAGCAGTTGTTAGCAGGAACATCATGTATGTGCAGCCTCACCCTCTCCCATGTATGCAAGCTCATTCTACAACTGGGTCACTCAAATTGGGCCATCATTATTTCACCCATTTGGAACCATTACTTGTATTTATTTTCTTTTTTTTTTTTATTTCTAGTAGTTTATTGCTAATTTTCAGTCCTTTTTCTACATAGTGGGACCTGTAGTTATTTCATTTCAAAATTATTAGTTGGTTATCTTTTTTATGTAATGACTATTGAGAAGCAAGTAATGGTAGAGTTGTTGATTCTTGAATTAGTTTACCCCTGTAAACAAATTTTCCATTGCTAGTTCTTACCGTGGCAGGTTCGAACATTGTAACATCCCGACATTTTATTATACTAGGAAGATCTAATAAACCAAGTGTGTTAAATCGGACTTGAAGCCTTAGTGTGGAAAGGAAAAGAAAGAAAGGCCCAGGGAGGGAATATCGGTCATTTTTGACATGTATATAATAAGGGGAAAGAAACGCTAATGCATCATTTTGTTCACCATCGTGCTTCATACTAAAGAGAGAAAGGAGAGAGTTTAGAGAAGGAAAGCTTGTTTAACCTGGGCATTCACAAATTATAGAGGATAAACATTAAGAATCAATCAAGGTTTAAATCTCGAGTGGAACAAAGGTGGTTTGAACTTGTTTTATCAGGTTCTCGCAAGAGATAAGTTTTTATAGTCGTATCAAGGCAAGGCAAATCTCGATAAAAGCTCATGTATCTATTAATGGTTTTGCATGTGGACTTCTTATACATCCATTTTGGTCCATAGGGATTCAGAAAGTTCGTGTAACACCCCGACCACGTGGAACGCGGCGAAAACGTCGGGGAGTCACGTTACAAGATTGTTCATAACACATGACACTATTAAAATTTAGATATTGTATTTACAATGTTCTCAAAATGTCACATAATATTTGTTTTATATTAAAACAGACTAAGGCAAGGTCCATTTCCTATGTGTAATAAACTTGGATAAGATCATCAAACAATAACACCTGAAACATATGTGAAAATATAGGGTTTACATAAAGTTGGTGAGTATATAATACATTGACCAACTGCGAGAGTTGGTGAGAAAATAGGTTTTGTAGATGGCAAAAATAGTTTTGTATCAAACGTTTGGCAATAAATTGTTTAAACACAAATTGTATGGCTTAATATGGAAAACTTTTGTGTTTTTGTATAAATAAGCATGATCGTTTTGTGGGGTATACATTCAATCCTGAGTTGACTGGTAGAATAAACCCAAAAGGGTTTACCTAGAATATATAATTCGGTTTCTATCAATCTCAACTTCCACAATCCTTAACAAAAACCAATCCGGAAGTGGGAATGTGGCGCCACACCTATAGCGCTATAACATACTACCGTTCGGCTTGGCCAGAGAGAGTTAATGAATGCATTTGGTTTTGGATTTTTTTTTTGCTAACCGTCAAGTTTTACTCAAAAGGAACCTAGATTTTACATAAGCCATATGTAGTAAATTTATACATATGAAAAAGAGTTTAGCAGATATGAATCACCCCAAAGGTTTAAGAAAAAGGGGAACTATGTACTCACCTTGATGTCCTAGCGATAAGTTTGTGTTTTCTCCAGGTTTACAAGATCACAAGTAATTCCTAATAATAAGGATTGCTCGTTAAGGTTTTGTTGCGATGATGCTTGTGGAAGGTATCGGTTAAAAGGATCATTGATAAAATGAAAATGTTTAGGTTTTTAGAAAATATAAATTTTGACAGCATTCTGTATTGTTTTCGTTTTATATTTTAAAAATATTAAACGATGTCTAAAAATCATAAAACTTTCCAGCCCAATAAATCGGAGTGTGTTCTACAACTTTCATTAAGAAAATATTTCTGTTTGGAACCCGGAAAATGGTTAAAACCGTGGATCTTTACTGATCATTTAGTTTTGCGCTTTAGTTTGGTTTTAGACGGTTGAGGGTCAAAACAGAAATGTTTTTAAGTGTATTATACATCCTTGAAACCATATTTTGGAGTACTTAATTATGAAATAAGAGTTTACTTTGTTTTGTTAAGTTTTGATCAAGTTTTGGTTGTTTAAAGTGTCAACACAGAATCTGTCCAAAACAAAAATTACACTTATGTGTTCCCGTTGGTAGTTTTTAATGCGTAAAAATACGGGTTTACCGAAAATAAGCTATGAAACTTTTTTTTATTGAAAGAGATAATGGAATGAAACCTACTACTACTTAGGATAACTTCAAAGGAACCCTTCAAAATACCAAGAGAAGCTTGCAATTTAGGAACTAGAGAACTCACACAAGACTTTGTTTGGGTTTTGAGTTGGTGTGAAGAAAATGGTGATCAAAGGGTGCTATATAGTGAGGGAGGTTAAGGAGAATAAGACAAGTGTCCATGGGGGCTTAAGAGTATTAGTCTCCATTGAGGCGTTGACACTAGAAAAAGTGTGGCAAAGGAAATATAGATGGCAAAACATGGGCAAAACAAGTGTTCATGGGTGTCTTAGGAGATGATTAGTGTCCTATGATGTGTTTAGAGTTTGAAGATGATTAGTGTCAATGTATTAGCGATTCTAATCCATCAATTAAATTTAGTTAGGTTATATTGAAGGTTTCAAGGTATGTGATACTCATATTTGCTCCGGTAATGACGCTAAATTAAAACTATAATGTTTGTTTTAATGAATATTCTTTATGAAAATTAAAGGCCCGAAATTTTCGCGTGGGTTACAGTTTGAAACTTGACATGTTCACAGATTTGAACATCCCAGCCGTGATTACAACCTGATCAAGGGTTATTTTAGAAGAATTGGCTAGCACTCACAAACTTTAGTTTGCACATATTGGAGTATACGCAACCAGTGTCATGTAACAACCCGCATTTTGAAAGTCAAAGTACAATTTAAAGTCAAAGTTAAAGGAAAAAAAGATTGCTAATTGCGATTTGTCACTCCTTGATTAACTATTGATTGTACTCCTTGACTTGTAATCAATATTCTAGTTTTGCTTACTTTAGTTGTATTATGTGGAGTATCTATGACAAATCGAGGTTTAATCGCAGTTAATCGACTTATCACTAATCGCATCACTATCGCATTGCAACTCAAATTATAGGTTATGGATATTGTTTTATGTGTGTGTGCTATTATGTGTTACTTGTGCATGTTATGTTTATATTGAGGTGTTTAATCGCAATCGCAACCCTATCGCAACGCAATCTCATCGCAAACTCGAGATACAAGGTTTATATTTATATTTGGTAGTTAGGTTATTTGTGTAACTAATGGGTGATACTATCGCATCGCTTACTCGAAACGCATCGCAATGCTCAACGCATAAAACGAAAACCAGCTCGCGGCAACCTTCGATCGGATGACCATTCGATCGAATGGTCATCCATACGGATGGCCTCCGATCGGGCTGCTATCCGATCTACAACACTTTCCCCACTTTCCTCTTTTGGAATCCTATAAATACCACTTGCCACATCACAAACAGTGATGTGACAGCTCTCTCTCTCCGACCAGCACGCTCAAGCCCTCTATTCCTCGATTTTCTCGCGATTCTTGTAAGTTTTTAACTCAAATCTTTTACACTTATCATCTACACTCACTTCTTCATCATTTTCACCTTTGAATCTTCACTTTTGACCGTGAAATCAGCGGATTTGCGGTGTTTTAGGATAATGTCATCATGGAGTTCTTATAGACTTCAAGTTTTGGCATCATTCCACCAAGAACAACTCAGATCTAAGGGATTTCCACATGTTTTAACACTAATCTTACCTAAATCCAAACATTTCAAGTATAAAAGAGTTGAAAGAATGATTTCCTCACGTTTCTCCACAACTTTTACACTCAATGCACTCAAAACCGATAGAATCGGAGCTCGTTCAGGCCTTCTACTCGCTTCCTAGTGAAGTGCCGGTCCAAGACCTGACTCCTATCAAGGAGACAACCGATCCCGGGTTGAACATGAACAAACCGTCAAGAACAGTTAACTGGTCGGATTACGGTGATTCTTGTTCGATCGGGTAACATGGGTCTTGGTAGAGTTCCTGTTGTTTAACACGTTGTCATACCGTCTCGATCAAACCGCAAAACTTTCAAACTTAACAAATTTCCAAAACGATCAAGTCACCAAACGGACTGCCGTCTGATTGGATTGCCATCTGATCAAACGACAATCCGATCGGATGACGTCTGGTCTCAACACTTCAATTTTGTTCTCAACAAATTTAAACTTCATCAAACCAGCGAACGGCCATCCGAACGGATTGCCATCAGTTCGAATGACCATTCTGTTGTGGACTTATTTCTAAGAAATGTTCCACTGGACGGGTCACCATCCGACCAAACGACCGTTCGACCGGACGACCTGAAAGGTAGAGAAATTTCTCTATTTTCAAAGTGCTACAACGAAAACTTCAAAGCCATCATTCACAAACATATCCATCCCAAACGAGTGGCAAACTGACTGAATGGCCATTCGAACGGATGACACTTCGACACTTAGTCACTTCGCACCGTTTAACGCGCCGCTTATCGCTTATGCTATCGTTCTGTAATCAGGTTAACTTTCCAGCACTCCCTTCAATCCAAGACGGTGTTTATTATTAAACACTATCTGTGAGTATACTCGATCCCTTTTTTCTTTACGCGCTTTTGGGTGTTACATACATTACATATATCAAATCACAACGATCACACAACACAAACACTTTTATAGGCTGACCTCTAATGCATGTTATACGTGTTACTCACTGAATGCTTGTATGTTATGTTTACACAGTGATTGTTGCCTGACACCTTAGCAACGATAGTACTATAGTTTGGACTCAGCGCCTGTCGTGGACAAGGGTTTCTAAGGGTATTTCTTCACATGTCACGGTGGTGATATGTGTTACGCACTCTACAACTCGCAGTCACGTCTGTGCATATTTCATTGTCGATAATCTACTAGCTTCACAATATACATGTTACATGCTGGTTACGCGTAAACGCTTTCGCAATCTATTATTACTATTAAACTTGTATGCTCACCTTTACACTATGTGTATTGACCTCTATTTTAACGTATGTGACAGGTGTTTGAGATGCTAGGATGCTTGCTTCTGTGGAATCAAGTAGGATGAATCTAGAAACAAACAATTTAAATCTGAGTCGTCGGAACAGCTTTTATTTGTCTTTGAGAACTACTTGTCTGTAATAACTGTGTTACTTATTATGTCATGGTATGGGACGTGATGCTTAAATAATTGGTAATTATAGTTGTTATGGAAACTCTTGGACAATCTGTTTCGCTCAGAGCCGTGCCCCGATGTTTCCGCCATCGGTTGGGGTGTGACACGTCACACCCGAAACGATGGCAAAAACATCAGGGCAGGACAAGGATGAGATTGCTCGAGACTTCATAACACTATTTTGCGATAATAGTTCACAAACCCGATTTCATTTCATTGATAATAAATCAAGTACAACATTTGAAATCAAATTACAACATTTAATTCGAAATTCAACAAATACAACAAGAAGCTAAATACAACATGGTTTTCAAAACAAATACAACAACCTAACTAGATTTCTAACGTGTATATCTAGTCAACCCTACTAACTTTCATCAACATCAACATCATCAAGCTCCTGCAACATGTTCAAAGTATATTTCAATACAATATGTATTGGCGAGTATACAAGTTTAATAATAATATAAGTATAAAAGAGTTTAAACATTCAACATGGCATAATTGCTATCTAAAATTAACATACGATTGGCATGCAACTACATTTGTCAACCCAAAAATTACCGCAAGCTGAATCCTATCATAGCAACGATAGGACCGTTCTGTTTTAACTTAACATGACCACAAGACTATGGGCGGTGCATTACTCCTATAGCGCTATACATGTTAAGGGGAGGCTTGTACGAAGTTAATGACAAGTATACCACATAAGAATGTTCCAACACGTATGAATCGGAGAATAGCGTATTAAGCATGTATGAATGATTGATTATTTGTGATAGCATAAAGTATGTGTGTTTATGTAAGTTTGAATATGTAAACATGTTGCACCCAAAAGTGTAAAACATAAAAAGGGTGTCGAGTATACTCACGGTTTTGTAAAGCTTCCTTTGTTAATCCGCGAGTTGCTGAGTTAAAGGTTGGAACACCGAGGTTACCCTACATGGGGTAAACGAAGATGTGAGTCATTTGGAGTTTGAACGGAGGATTTGGATTTGGATGAAAGTATGAAAGTATAAGTATGAAAACACGAAAATATATCCCGTCTGAGCACTCATTGTGACACTAAGTTACTATTATTTCATTGGTCCTAGTCTGCCCATTAGAATCAACAACGAGGAATGTTGAACTGAGATAAACGGATAACCAAACGTGCAAAACACTGTTCATGCGAATGGCAGTCCGTTCATATGAATGGATGTCTGTTCGCTGCGAACAGGGTCCATTCGTGCGAGTGGGAAGTTCTCGGTCGTGCGAAGGGCCTGTTCTTAACATTTTAACCATTAGTTGGTTAAAGTTCTGATTTCGGTTATGTTTTAGATATTATATTATATAGTATAAGATAACATCCAGTAAGTCAAAGAGCTTATAGAAGTCATGTATGGAGGTATAACACCTCATTATATGTTTCATCAAAGCTCAAAGTTTATCAACAACGTCAATAAACCCAGTTGGTCATGATTAACGAAAGTAAATGAATAAATAAATACACATAAGCCAAACAAGGACAACCCAGGCATGTCATTCCCAACATGGCAAGTGTTGGATGCGAGGCAGTGTTAACTTATTCTGGGTCTAGAAGACTGTTTGGGTATTCGTTTGCATGTCCAAGTGAGGCGGTGGAACTAGATTGGAAAGTCAAAGCTCCCATAGTTCACACTTCTGTTAAACACAGATTCACCCATATTAAAGATGGGGATCCGAGATAACATTCAACACTAAGGATTTTGTCGGAACGGAATCAACAGAGTCTCTTCGCGCAAAGGAACTGCTCAGTCGCGCGAACTGATTTCCTAGTTGCGCGAGTGGGCCTGGTCATTCGTGCGAATGCCTTTTGTTTTAGGACGAGTTGGTTCGGTTTTGTTTGAACAGACTCGCTTCTTGGCTGGAATCAACCTCAACATTAACCCACAACTATAAACTTAGCTTGTGAGCTCGGTGGGTTCTTGATTCTTCCAAGTTTCAATATCGGAAAGTATTTTATAAAAGTTTGAAAAATAGGACTTCAATCTTCAACTTGGACCTCAATATGTTGAGCTTCATCATTAGACTGCCGAGGCAAGTGTGTAAAACACTCAAGAGATGAACCAACTTAAGTAGATTTAAAGAAGGTAGAAATGTAGAAAAAATAAGTGGAAAATGATTAGGAAAAGTGAGTTAGAAGTCACTTAAAGTCTGCTGGAATGCTCTGCTTGAGGTGTACGAATTCAGTGAGTCGAGAGAATTTCGGAGTGTGTGGAAGGTGTGAAGTGAGGGTGAAGGTTCGTACTTATAGGCGAATGGGGGTGCTTGGTGCGAGTAGGATTTGGGACGGATGGGCCACTCGTGCGAAGGGATATGCCCAGTCGCATGAAGGGGCTAGCCCAGTTGCACGAAGAGCCAAAGTTTCCGTTTTTCGTGTATTTTAGCCGTTTTACGTATTTTAAGCATATAAGAGCAATGTATATGTATAAGTATAAATAAAATGCATGTATGAACTGATGTTGCATGTATTTCAAGTATGAGTTTGCGTATAAATACGTATCAATGTTCGCGCGTATCGTAAGTGTGTAACGAGTATGTATCAAGTATGTATAACACAATGTATAAAATGCTCGAGTTTTACTATGATCAAAGTCTTGAATTTCAATGCTTGGAAAGGAAAGACGAATAGAAAGAAATGTTAAAACATGGAATCAAAAGTAATTTTCTATAAAACATGAGGTGTATATATATACAATATTGGTTGCTCAATCACCATAACTAATTGGTCAATTGAGATCCTCATTCTATGCTAAAATAATTGACTAACCAAATATAGAACCTAATATTAAGCTATCCTATTGACTAGCTGATTTACAAAATAAATTCAAATAATAATAATAATAATGTCGGTTAATACACCCCATCAGTCTGAGTAGTAGGAGAGCGAATGCACAGAATGGATCTGAACCGTGTGAGCAATTGTCGTGGAAGACCTTTTGTGAAAATATCAGCATATTGAAAATCAACAGGTACATGTAGAACTCGAACTACTCCAATGCGGACTTTTTCTCTTACGAAGTGAATGTCGAGTTCCACGTGTTTTGTACGTTGATGTTGCACATGATTTTCAGACAAGTAAATAGCCGATATGTTGTCACAATATACGATCGTTGCCTTGCGAGTAGGAACAAATAGTTCTAGTAATAAGTTTCGAAGCCAACTTGTTTCGGCGACTGCATTTTCGACCCCATGGTATTCGGCTTCGGCACTTGATCCAGAAATAGTAGGTTGGCGTTTGGATGACCAAGACACCAAATTATCTCCTAAGAAAACAAAATAACCCGAAGTCGATCTGCGCGAGTCGGGGCATCCCCCCAATCCGCATCGGAATAGGCAGTGAGTTGTGTAGATTTGGAGGGTGTGATACGTAACCCGAAGTCGATGGTTGATCGGAGTGTCGCGCTCCGGTCAAAGATAATATTTATAGTCCCAAATTACCCTTAACAAATAGTTAGTGGTAGGAAGGGGTCGAACCACGAAGAGTCTGTGGTTCGCGAATGGACTTTGAATGAATTATAGCAGTTGTCACTATTATGAAGCTTGCTACTTGTTTTTATGGTTTTAGTTTAATGAAGAGATGTTTAATAAAATTACTAAATGATTGGTTTGATTGATTACTAACAATTAAAGATTGCAAAAATGTAATTAAGGTTTAAACAATATAGAGAAAACAAGGCTCACACCCGGTTTGGTAATTGCAATCCTAGGGTTCTTACATGTTTTAAGTTTGATTCACTTGAATATGTTATTAACGGAATTCTATCATCAAAGCTTAGGTGCCAATTGCTATCAACGCCGTGAAGGACGGACCACAATGCACTTCGTTACTTCGGACAAGTAAAACCTATTGAAAGACAAGGCATAATTGCACAAACTTGTTTCGCAAAGTCAAATTTCATAACTCACTCGACAATTCACAAATATA
Source organism: Helianthus tuberosus (assembly GCA_030545235.1). Classification (NCBI taxonomy): domain Eukaryota; kingdom Viridiplantae; phylum Streptophyta; class Magnoliopsida; order Asterales; family Asteraceae; genus Helianthus; species Helianthus tuberosus. Next base: position 106,667,961 of record CM060430.1, on the reverse strand, counting down.
GTTCAAATGCAAGACAATTGTCAATCAATTCAAATACAAATCAAGTTGTCACAAAACCAAACTAAAACATTGTTCAAACCCTAGACTTACAATAACCTACACCGGGGTGAAACCTCCAAGAATTAGCCGAGCATGATCGAAGAAACTTGATCACCCGATGTACGAGACTTGAATTGGGTCATCTTGAAGCTTGAAGATGGATGATTAGATGAATGATTAGGGTTGTTGATGGTTGGTAATGGTGAGTTGAGAGATGAATGGAATGGTGATGAATTAGGGTTCTTGATTGTGATTCGGATGATGATTCGGATGTTAGAGATGATGGATCGGTGAATGGTAGATGATAGATGATGATAATAGGCTCCAAGATGTTATTCACACCTCCAAAGAAAGTGTAACCCCCGAAAATTGATGACCAAGATGTGTTTTATTCGTTCCCACACCTCAAGAATCAAAATTTCACGACAGCAACTTAGAGGAGCCGTCGCCGACGGTGGATGTGTCCATCGGCGATGGTGTGTGTTTTTCCAATTGCAACCGACGGGCTAACTAGCTGTCTACGGCGAATTTGGGCGACGAAGGATTACACAAGCCGTCGGTGACGGACCATATGGTCGTCGGCGACGGCCCCCGGAACTTCAACTTTCTGTTTTTTCCATTTCTCAAGTCCGGTTGACCCGTGTCGCGTCCCGGTGGCTCATTTTTCGCTCCAGTGGTCCGTTTAGCTCCCAATTAGCTCCTTAAACTTCACAAGACCTGCAAAACATAAATCCTTTTACAAGTAGGCTATTCGAGATTAAAAGTTAAATAAAAACATGAACTTAGACATAAACGAACACCGGTTTTCGACCACGTATCACATCCCCACACTTATCTTTTGCTTGCCCTCAAGCAAATCTGTTTTTCACTTTCACGTGGGTCGAACAACGAATACATTCCCCATTCCCGAGACGAAGGTTAAGGTCCAATGTCATGCTAAAGTTCAAACTCTTTACAATTTTCATCATATTTAACGATAATGTGATTTCACATACACAAATGGTTACCCAAGATTAACCCGCCCGTGAAACTAACAATTTATGCACATCCCTCACAATATTCTCTCCACTCGGCTTGTAAATTGGCTAATGTTTATAATGTATTAGCACTTCAAAGAATATTCACTCAAAACCGATTAGAACACATACCCGCATAAGCTTGCAACTCAATCATTCTCCACCATTGATCACGAACACTAAGCACAAGTCATAAGGTCTTTGTAAGGGTTGTAACGTGGCTAGGCTAAGGGTAGGAATTAGGATATTTTAAAGTGGCTAAGGTGATGAAAATTCGATTTTTATTACAAACAACTACTCTAAACAACACTAACTATAAACACCAATTATGAGGCAACAATTTTTCGCCTTTTATTCAACAACTACTAACACTTCTTTTTGTGTTTTTCTCAATGCTTTTTCAATTCTTTTTCATAACATTTTCTGATTTTTTTAACATATATACAAACAATCAAGAACAACTATACAAATACGACTCCTATAATCGAACTTCCATCACACGGGTTTAAAAGAAAAAGGTTTAAGGTTATGGGCTATAGGGTAATCAAACGAAGGGATTAGGCTCAAAATGGGCGACTATGGAATTTGTTTGGGTAAGGATAGATAAATGGTTTTAAAAGAAAAGGTTTACCTAATGCCTTAATCATTCTCGTGCTTGTATTCGGTCTATGGTCTCAACGTATCAAAAGTTGCAAGTTCTACAATATATGACTAATGGTCCACTCAAACAAAGAAACATAGGTATGTAATCTATGATATAAAAGTGGCTCAAAACCTCACATATCTAAAAGGCTACGGTATGTGACATGCATAAAATACTAGTTTCTTAGACGGATTATTCCCAAATAACCACCCACTAAATATCCGTGATGCTATTAATTTGAACTTGACCATGACAAAAGACCAAATGGGTTGTGACATCCCTCGTTGACTTAGTTACTTGTGCTTTTAAGATCGCTTTTGAAACAAGATATTTTTGAAAATTTTTGAAATTTCCCCCATCCCCACACTTGAGGTAAACATTGTCCTCAATGTGTAGTATTTTAAACGAACCGGTCAAAATCTAAAACTTTTACTACTCCCCCATCCCCACACTTGAGGTAAACATTGTCCTCAATGTGTAAGAACTATATGTGGTACTACTCCCCATCCCCACACTTGAGGTAAACATTGTCCTCAATGTGTAAGAACTAGAGTTTTAAAACGCACAAGGGATGTGACACGGCTAACTTCCCAAAAATTTCACCCTGGAAAAATAATATACAATTTACAATCCACTTATTTGCTAACTAAAAATCAAAAGTAAAAAGAAATGTATGCACCTGATTTTTGAGCTCATTCCTCGTGTGCTCTTCCTAGTTTCAAGAAAGCGGTTGTCCCACGAACACAATATACCTACAAATCTTAACCCTTGTGTAGAAGCATGCTTCTCACAACCATCAAAATTTGTTAGTTACCTAGTTCTACCACTTTTATGAAAATATTACCAAGCCATACTTTATTTTACTTTGATTTATGTGGAAAATAATTTACAACAACAACAAACCTAACTCACTTTCGTAGGAATCATGGTTGCATTTAGCTTATGCAACAAGCCCTTTCAAACCCCCCAATAGCTTGGGAGGACGAGAGGTCTCGTGAGGGTTATATAGGGAACACACCCACAACGTTCATTTAACTAGGCAAAAGTAAATAAAGCGAAATAAAAATAACAAAAACAAAATAATATACAACAACAACAGCAACAACACAAAACATACCTTGCCTCTACCGCTGATATCTCTCGTTAGGGTTCACTGGCGGGTTTGGCTGGTATTGATAACCAGTGAGTGCCTCAAACATCTCCCTATAGTTATCGAGTGGACTCTGCTCCCCTTGAGGTAGTGGTTGGTAAGGAATCGGGATGAAGCTAGAGCCGACTGCCTCGGGCCAATGAGGGGTTGGATCGGATGGGCCTTGTGGATGGGGAAGGTTGGGGTAATCGGTCCACCCCGAGTGTTCGGCATATGGGAGACCAGCTTGATAGTCTCTTTGATGGCACTCCTGATCGTGGAGCACCTTGGCATTATTAATAGCCATTTGGTTAGAGACAGCTAAAGCTCTCCATCGGCGTTGATCTAATTCTCTTTGTGCATTTTGCCGCCTTGCCTCTTCTTCCTCCCATGCCCGTCTTTGGGCCCTATCCTCCTCTTGCAACTATAACAAGCGTTCCATTTGTGACCGTTGTAACGCTTGTTGCAATTGTTGTTCCTCCATCTGTTTCTCCATCCTCTCGCAAAAGGATGCTTGGAAAGCCCACTGTTCTTACGAGTACGCCCCTTTCGCCTCTTCCCAAGCCTTCCTGCTTGCCTGGTATTCTCTCCCTTCACCAATGCATGCCGATACATTATCGTAAACCGCTTGTTGCCTGCGGGTCCAAAGCCGGTACGACGGCACCTACCTTTGGTTCATAAAGTTTGCTACATCGGCAGAAATCTCCCGATGCTTCCTCCTGTATCTTTTCCTTGGTCCCCGCGGACCGGAAGGCTCTGTCTCCTCCTCAATATCAGGCATCTCCTCATCTTCTTCCTCTTCATCACCATCTTCATCACCCTCTCTCGGTTCGGTGAATCGGTAACTATCTACTTGTTCATCTTCAACCGTGTGAAGATGACCAAAAGTCTTCACCGTTATCTTCCAATGTCGCCTCATGGAGGTGAAGTTGAACTGATCGATGGGTTTAGACACCCACAGCGACTCCTGAGGCAATGCATTCTGCTGCAAAATCGTTGCGCTAATCAGTCTCACATAAGGGATCATCTTCCGCTTGAATGATTCCCTTGTATCCCACGTATTGATCATCACAATTTGGCGCCATGATAGCCTTGGCGTCCCATACAACAATGAATGTAAAACCCGGCAGTCGGGTGCCTTCACTTTACCGCGGTCCCCAAACCGCACCAAAACATTCTCCAACGAAATGCCTTGTAGTATTTTGCCCTCCAAAGACAAATCGTTTCTCGAATCCCCTGCACCCCCAAAACCTGGCAATACTGATGCTAACATTTGCTCCGGATCAGCTCCATTCCATTCATTATCCAAAAATTGATCATAATCGTAGTAATCATACGCTTCAACCCCAAGCGAATCAAATCTTGCTATAGCATTCATGTGCTCGAATGACATGATCATTTGGTTTTTGCCAATATTGCCGATCAACTGCCACGTAGGAGCCGGCCCATCAGAATGTTCAAACCGTAGAGTAGACAACCATTCACAAACAGCCCCCAAATACACCCGGGTGGTGATATCCTCGCACCAGTCAAGCACTCGTTCCCACCCAATCTTTTCAAACTTTTGAACTATGCCGATTTTTCGAAGTTCTTCGACATTCACTGTACGTTCACATACTACTCTCTCGGGTACGGGATTTGAAACACCCGTTACCATTTTCATTTTCCACATCGTCGCCTCTAATTTCTTGTTTCGGTACCGTGAAAGAGCCTTCAGTTTGTCGTCTTTCCAAACCGAGGCCGACCGACTATTCTTGGCCTCCTCCCAATCCCAATCCTGTCTATAAAGTTGCCCATCACCTTCTTCTACATTACTTAACTGTTCCCAACGTTTTTGATATTGCCCCGAGCCTGCACCGGCTCCCGAAGACGAACCTTGCCCGGAAGTTTTTGCTTTCTTGCTTCTTCCAAACATAGCTACAATCAAAAGACAAGACAACAATTAGTACACCCAAAATCTTCAAACAATCTCAAACTTTGAACATAATATGCGACGTTGAATTCCAATCAATAATTAGATGTAAAATCGCCTTTTTAAACTTCCAAAGTCGCTCATTTTAACATCTACATATCAATTTAGCATGTTTATTCACAAGATTTCTCAAAATTTCATGGTTTCAACAATATTCAACATTACAACTACGCTCAATCATGCAAAAATCTAGTGTAATCACATCACCAAGACTAAAGCATGCTCAAACCCCACCCAAATCAAGTAAACATTCTTAAGTTTATGCTAAAACATCATACATTATGATAAACAACCTACTCTTAAACAATGAGCTTAAAATTTCGGAAGAAATCAACAATACATATGAAAATCATGCATAAATTTACTGAAATTTCATACCTTTGATGTAGATTGATCAAGAAAAACTAAGAAAAGTGCAAAGCAAGAAATTTGATGAACACTCTTCAAAACCCTAAAATCTCACACCCAGAAATCTTGCAAACGCGCAAGAATTGATGGAAACCGTTATGGGGGTTTTGTTCCTCTCGAAAAACTACACAATTTAGGCTCAAGAATCACTGGATTTGGGTGAGAATCGAAGGATTTATGAGAAAAAGAAGAGCTAGGGTTCTTGGTTGAAGTTGTGAAGAAGATGGAGTTGGGGAGAGATAAGGTGACGTTTGGATATGATTGTTGATGTTTTATGAGAATATGGATGGTATAAACAGGTTCTCGGGTCAAATATGTGGTGATTAGGTACTTCGGGTTGAGTTTGGATACCCAAAAGTGTTTTTGAGTTCGAATCCTAAGTCCAAGCACACATCAGCGTCGTCGGCTGACAAAACAAGCACCGTCGGCGACGAGCACTCATGTCGTCGGCGACGGACTCGGAAAATGGGTAAAGTTGGTGATGTGTTAAGTTGTTGTCTACGGACAACTTGTGGCGACGGTGATTTTTGAAGGGCCGTGGGCGACGAGGGGGACCACCGTCGGCGACGGTTCCCCGAACTCCACTTTTTAATTAATTTTTTTTTTAATTTTTTTATTTTTTTTTATGAAAAATAGGAGGAAATTAATTTATTTTTTTTTAAAGGAACTATCTACATTAAAAATTCCTAAAAATTATTAAAAATCTTTTTGTAAATTTTTATAAGTTAAATTTTAAAACGCGAAAACCGTTAACTGCCTATCACCCCCCGAAAAATCGTGTATTGTCCCTAATACACACAAATAAGTCTGAAAAACATATCTTTTATCTTCAAGACCCGTTTATGATGTCCGGACTTCACACAATTACAAGGGTTAGTATAACACGAGAACGATTAATCACAAAAATACTCAAACAATTAACTAGAATGTACATAACTTTACAAAATTCATTACCGGTCCTTTCAGTTGACCTCATAAGTTGGCACACTTACCACGAAGTTCACCAACTCAACATTATCATTTTTTTTCTCATTGTTACCATCAAGGAACGGTTTAAGGCGATGCCCATTAACCGTTTGCTTCGACCCATCTTTTGGGTCCTTAATTGTAACATCTCCAAGCTTTCCGACCCGTGTAATCACGTACGGGCCCATCCACTTACTCTTAAGCTTTCCGGGGAAGTATTTAAGCCGTGAGTTATATAGCCAAACCTTTTGACCCACTTCAAACTCCTTTGGCTTCAACTTCGCGTCATGTGCCCTCTTTATATCATCTTTGTATTTCGAGGCGCATTCGTACGCTTCTTCCCTAAGCTCCTCCAACTCACAAAGCTTTAACTTTCGCTCTTTTCCTGCATCGTCATATTTCATGTTAACCTCTTTAATAGCCCACCAAGCACGATTCATAAGTTCAACCGGTAAATGACAATTGCGCCCATAAACCAAGCGATAAGGAGTGGTTCCAATAGGTGTTTTATGAGTCGTTCTATAAGCCCATAAAGCATCATTCAACTTCGTCGACCAATCCTTGCGATCGGGTCGAACGGTCTTTTGCAAAATTTCTTTTATTTGCCTATTGGAAACCTCCACTTGACCGCTTGTTTATGGGTGATAAGGGGTAGCGATTCGATGGTCAACACCATACCGTTTCAAAAGTTTGCCAAAGTTAAAATTCTTAAAGTGAGATCCCCCATCACTAATGATCACTCGGGGAATCCCAAATCTAGAAATTATATTTGTTTGTACAAAATTGCAAACAACGGTATGGTCATTTGTCTTGGTGGCAATCGCTTCGACCCACTTGGATACATAATCGACCGCCACCAAGATGTATGAGTTGCCATGCGAATTAGGGAATGGGCCCATGAAATCGATCCCCCACACATCAAAAATATCTATAATGAGGATCAGTTGCATGGGCATTTCATCCCTTTTAGAAATACCCCCTAACTTTTGACACTCTACACAGTTCTTAGCGAAATTAAAAGCATCTTTGAAAATAGTCGGCCAATAGAGACCGCTATTGAGCACTTTGTGCCCGGTTTTGTGACCACTAAAATGGCCCCCACAAGCAAATGAATGCAAGTGCATCAAGACGTTAGGAATCTCCTCGTCGGATATGCATCTTCGAACGACTTGATCCGGACAAAACTTGAATAAGTCCGGTTCTTCCAACGTGTAGTACTTGATTTGAGATAGGAAGTGCAACCTTTTCCTTCTATCCCAATGAGCCGGCAAGTCACCTGTAACCAAATAATTCACAATATTAGCATACCATGTCAATATTCCAACTTTTAAAATGTACTCATCTGGGAAGATCTCGTTAATCTCTTCACGGGAAGAATCCTCCTCTACAATCAATCGAGACAAGTGGTCCGCAACTACATTCTCACTCCCTTTCTTATCTCTAATTTCCAAGTCAAAATCTTGTAGCAAGAGAACCCATCGGATTAATCTCGGCTTTGCATCCTTCTTGTCCATGAGATACCTAACTGTAGAATGGTCAGAATATACAATGACTTTAGTACCCCATATATAAGCACGAAATTTATCCAACGCATATACCACCGCAAGTAGCTCTTTCTCGGTAGTTGTATAATTTAATTGTGCATCCGAGAGAGTCTTACTTGAGTAGTAAATGGCAACCGGTTTCTTGTCTACCCTTTGACCCAATACGCCCCCCACCGCATAATCACTTGCATCACACATAATTTCGAATGGTAAAGACCAATTCGGTGATTGCAAGATTGGGGCCTCAACCAACTTTTTCTTTAACACGTTAAAGGCATTTTGGCAATTTTTATCGAAATCAAAAGTTTTATCCTTTAACAACAAATTGCATAGGGGTTTTGTTATATCACTAAAGCTTTTTATGAACCGCCTATAAAACCCCACGTGTCCCAAAAACGACCGAATACCCTTAACACTTGTAGGATAAGGCAAAGTGGATATGACTTGCACCTTTGCTCTGTCCACCTCAATCCCACGACTCGAAACGACATGCCCCAACACAATCCCTTCTTGAACCATAAAATGGCTCTTCTCCCGACTCAAAATAAGATTTTTCTCAACACATCTTTTTAAAACTTTTTCGAGTTGATCAAGGCATGTCTCAAATGATGACCCAAATATTGAGAAATTATCCATGAAGATTTCCAAAGACTCCCCCACCATATCTGAAAAGATACTCGTTATACACCTTTGGAAGGTGGCGGGGGCATTACAAAGTCCAAAGGGCATTCGCCTAAATGCGAAGGTACCGTATGGACAAGTAAAAGTAGTCATTGCATGGTCTTCCGGATGTATAGCAATTTGATTGTATCCGGAATAACCATCCAGAAAACAATAAAATTTTTGTCCAGCCAATTTCTCAACAATTTGGTCAATAAATGGCAAAGGGAAATGATCTTTGGAAGTTGCAGCATTTAACTTCCTATAGTCAATACAAATACGCCACCCGGTTACCGGCCAAGTGGCGACCTCTTCACCTGCGTCATTCGTGATGACTTGAATGCCCGCTTTCTTAGGAACCGTTTGTGTCGGGCTTACCCACTGACTATCCGAAATAGGGTATATTATACCCGCATCTAGCCACTTCAATACCTCCTTTTTAACCACTTCTCGCATGTTCGGATTTAGTCTCCGTTGTGTGTCGCGAGAAGGACTCATACCATCTTCCGTGATGATCTTGTGCATCACCACCGAGGGACTAATTCCCTTCAAATCCGCAATGGTCCACCCGATAGCGGCTCTATGAGTGACCAAAATTCTCATCAACTTCTCTTCTTGCTCCCCGGTCAAATTAGATGCAATGATAACCGGGAGTGTACTACCTTCACCCACATAAGCATACTTAAGATGCTTGGGTAGCACTTTCAACTCTAGCACCGGAGGCTCTTCCAACGACGGCTTTAACTTTGTATCAATGGTTTCCGGAAGACTTTCCACTTGATGTGTCCAAGTGGGCCTTCCTTCTTTTGCCGCCATAACCTCCAACTCTTTCACCTCTTCATCCATGCTCTGATTTGTCTCTCCTTGTAACCTGTCAAACATGAAACATTCCTCTATTGTGTTTTCCTCTTCGACACTAATGTCGCATAGAGGTATACACTCGTTAACAATGTCCGTCATATAGCATTCATCGCCGACTAGAGGATCCGTCAATCCTGAAAAGACATTTAACCGCAACCGACGGTTACCAAAAGTCATGTCGACCGTGCCCGATTTACAATTAATTTGGGCATTCGATGTTGCCAAAAATGGTCGACCGAGGATCACCGTTGGTTGCTTGGTTCGGTCCAAAGAGACATAATCTAATACAGGAAAGTCCACCGGATAGTAAAAGTCCTCGACCTTGACTATTACATCCGTGACTGTCCCACGGGGTAGTTTAGGGGTCAAATCGGCTAACACCACGGTGGTGTTAGACACTTGAAGTGGACCAAAATCATATTGGTCGTATAAACTACCCAGCAAGATACTCACACTTGCCCCAAGATCCAAAAGTGCCCGTGTCATTTTAAATTCGCCAACTTGTATTGAAATAATGGGCGCCCCCGGATCTTGAAGTTTTGGTGGAAGTGCACCCGAAAGAATCGAACTCACATTTTCAGTCAAATCAAGTTTCTTAGGAAACTTGTGAGTCCGTTTTTGGGTGCATAAATCCTTCAAGTATTTAGCATATAAAGGTACTTGCTTAATTGCATCTAGCAGTGGTAAATTGATTTTAACTTGCTTAAAAATTTCCCACATCTCTTCTTATTGTGGGCCTCGTTTATTTACCACTTTCTTAGATGGTCCCAACAAAGCTTCGGGATAAGGGGCGGTATTAACCTCCACACCCTTCTCCTTAGCCTTTGGGATGGGAACGGTCACAACGGGTGTCTTTTTACTTATTTTTAAATCATTTTTATTTTGACCCGTTTAACCGTTATTACCTTCATCATCACTCGCATCTTCCACCACCCCTTCAACAAACTTGGGTGATGGTGGCTCAACACCACTATCTATGACTCGACCACTACGTAAAGAAATTTTATTTATTGGTACCTCACGTGTGTTCCTCGAGTTCGACCCTTGATGCTTAGGGTTCACCGTGGTGTCACTTGGAAGTCCTCCTCCACTTCCACGAATTTGAGCCATCTCTTGAGCTAGTTGCCCCACTTGCTTTTCTAATGCCTTTTGAGATTTATCCTTCACTTCAAACTCTTTCTTTACTTCGGCTTTGAACTCTTGGTATGAATTAGTAAGAGCTTGTTGTTAATTGGTAAGAGCTTGTTGTGAGTTGGTAAGATTACTCACAGCATTCATGATGGCATCAAATTTCGAACTTATCGAATCATCACCTTGGGAGTTTGATGCACCACCCCCATTTCCACTTTGGTTGTAACCCCGTTGATAGTTGTTTTCACGACTTTGATGTCCTTGGTTACCCCCTTGATTGTAGTTCCTTTGGTAACCCCCTTGGTTACCACCTTGACGATTGTTATACGAGGACCCACCTTGACCATCTTGATTACCCGATTGAAAATTCGGGTTCATTTGATTCGAAGAAGTACCATACCGGAAGTTAGGGTGATTTCTCAAACCCGGATGGTAAGTGTTGGATTTCATGTCATATTGCTTTTGATCCCCATACACTTGGTTTACCTCCTCGGTGTAGTCACTCGACCCCGTTGGACATTGCTCGGTTCTATGCCCAATATCTCCACACTTTTCACACACCGCAAATTATACTGCGTTCACCTCCTTCTTCTTCATACGAGCCATTTCCCGCTCTAAGGTAGAAATTCGATCCTTAGAATCGAGATCGGGAAGTGACCGGGAAATAGGATGTTTCTTAGCTCTATCGGCCGATTCCTTCTCTTTTGACCGTTTGCTCATCCGCTCCAAAAACTCCCAATCATCATCTTCATGATTGCTCAAGAGAGTCCCGTTGCTCGTTGATTCAAGGCGGTTCCATGTATTATCATCTAGACCCCGTACAAAACACTTGACTAACTCCCACTTCTCTATTTGATGATGTGGGAACTTTCGCATCAACTCCTTGTATTGTGTGAATGCTTCATGCAACGGCTCACCCGATAGTTTGCGGAAAGACCTAATTTCATCACGAGCATCATCGGTCTTTGCCATCGAATAGTATTCATTAAGGAAAGCTTGTTGCATTTCTCCCCATGTTCGAATACTATTAGCCGGAAGTGTAAGGAACCATTGCTTCGCTTTGTCCCTTAACGAAAATTGAAATAGCCGAAGCTTAACTTCCTCCAATGCGAAATTGTACCCCCCGATTGTGTTACATATAGATGAGAACTCTGCCAAATGCGTGTACGATTCATCGTTCGACCTTCCATTGAAGTGAGGGAGTATGTTGATGTAATGGGGTTTGCAATCAAACATCCTTCTTTCACAAACAATTGGTGAATCATTCTCGGTGACCACCGGCCTAAAACGGTCATTCACTCCCCATGGAGGTTGTTGACGATGATGAGGACCGTTAACTTCTTGATCAATCGGTCTTCGGTTGTCCCTTTGATCACCCCTTCTATCCCCACCTTGATTTCTACCTTGATTACCTCTTTGATTTCCTCCTCCCACGAAACGAGGGATCCGATTAGGGTTGACATTGTTGTTGTTGTTGTAATACCCGTCATTTCTGTTCCTTTGGTTGTTGTTTCGTCGTTGACGGTTGTTCTCGTAACCGTCATTTCTCCTATCCCCGTACCCATAATCATCATTCCCCATATAGTTGGCGTTTTGGTAGCCAAACTCCTCATCTTCATACCCTCTTGCATTGTAGATGTTACCTTGATTCACGTATCCCCAATCTTCGTCATCGTTAGCCCGATCATCATAATAGCCCCCGTCGTCCGAATTTTCCGTATGCACGCTCACATGTTCCGGCGATTGATAACCGGGAACACTATATGGTTCGTCATCAGGGATGGCGTTCCTCAAATCGTCTATGTTGAAGAAGGGGTCTTCGTTCGCGGGATTGCCACGATCTCGGTTGCCTCGACGGTCAGAATTGACATTCCGGTCATCAAGGTTTAGGGGTAAGGATTGTTGTCGATGAAGGTTTTGGTGTTGGGGTGTTCTTTGGGTGTTATTGGGATTTTGGTTTTGAAAAGGTGGTGTGGGTGGTCCGTTGTTATTGTTACCACCCGGTCGCTCTTGAGGTATAGGTTGAACGTTCTGGGCTGGGTTGAAGTTGCTTCGGTACTGGAATTGGTTCTAGTTAAGGTTTTGATTGAGGTTTTGGTTTGAGTTTTGGTTTGCCATTGAATCGGTTTCAATGGTTGGTGTGAGTGGTGGTGTTGTGGTGGTTTGATTAGAAGCAAGAGTTGCTTCCAATCGGCTTGCTAAGTTCCTTCTTGCAACTCTTTCGATTTCCGGTTTGTAGACTAAAGGTGAAGTCCTCCTGGAGTTCCGCGTATGCATGCACTACCTGTAACCTGCACAAGTAACACACCCCGCGTAACAAGGAAAAAGACAAGTACAAGAAAAGAAATTATGCAATTTAAACAGTTAATCACACAAATTCAAACAATATCCAACACAAAGCGCACGCACTCCCCGGCAACGGTGCCAAAATTTGACCGGAGTGTCGCGCTCCGGTTAAAGATAATATTTATAGTCCCAAATTACCCTTAACAAATAGTTAGTGGTAGCAAGGGGTCGAACCACGAAGAGTCTGTGGTTTGCGAATGGACTTTGAATGAATTATAGCAGTTGTCACTATTATGAAGCTTGCTACTTGTTTTTATGGTTTTCGTTTAATGAAGAGATGTTTAATAAAATTTCTAAATGATTGGTTTGATTGATTACTAACAATTAAAGATTGCAAAAATGTAATTAAGGTTTAAACAATATAGAGAAAACAAGGCTCACACCCGGTTTGGTAATTGCAATCCTAGGGTTCTTACACGTTTTAAGTTTGATTCACTTGAATATGTTATTAACGGAATTCTATCATCAAAGCTTAGGTGCCAATTGCTATCAACGCCGTGAAGGACGGACCACAATGCACTTCGTTACTTCGGACAAATAAAACCTATTGAAAGACAAGGAATAATTGTACAAACTTGTTTCGCAAAGTCAAATTTCATAACTCACTCGACAATTCACAAATATAGTTCAAATGCAAGACAATTGTCAATCAATTCAAATACAAATCAAGTTGTCACAAAACCAAACTAAAACATTGTTCAAACCCTAGACTTACAATAACCTACACCGGGGTGAAACCTCCAAGAATTAGCCGAGCATGATCGAAGAAACTTGATCACCGGATGTACGAGACTTGAATTGGGTCATCTTGAAGGTTGAAGATGGATGATTAGATGAATGATTAGGGTTGTTGATGGTTGGTAATGGTGAGTTGAGAGATGAATGGAATGGTGATGAATTAGGGTTCTTGATTGTGATTCGGATGATGATTCGGATGTTAGAGATGATGGATCGGTGAATGGTAGATGATAGATGATGATAATAGGCTCCAAGATGTTATTCAAACCTCCAAAGAAAGTGTAACCCCTGAAAATTGATGACCAAGATGTGTTTTATTCGTTCCCACACCTCAAGAATCAAAATTTCATGACAGCAACTTAGAGGAGCCGTCACCGATGGTGGATGTGTCCGTCGGCGACGGTGTGTGTTTTTCCAATTGCAACCGACGGGCTAACTAGCTGTCTACGGCGAATTTGGGTGACGGAGGATTACACAAGCTGTCGGTGACGGACCATATGGTCGTCGGCGACGGCCCCCGGAACTTCAACTTTCTGTTTTTCCATTTCTCAAGTCCGGTTGACCTGTGTCGCGTCCCGGTGGCTCGTTTTTTCGCTCCAGTGGTCCGTTTAGCTCCCAATTAGCTCCTTAAACTTCACAAGACCTACAAAACACAAATCCTTTTAAAAGTAGGCAATTCGAGATTAAAAGTTAAATAAAAACATGAACTTAGAAATAAACGAACACCGGTTTTTGACCACGTATCAATGGTACCTTTTACATAGCGAAGTACGCGTTTAAGAAATTGTAAGTGGGGTTCACGTGGCTGGTGCATGAATAAACAAATTTGTTGAACGGCGTATGTGAGGTCGGGGCTTGTGATCCTTAAATATTGCTATGCTCCCGCTAGTTGACGATACAAAGTACCATCTGATAAAATGTTGCCCGAAGAAGAACTTAATTTTATCGCCGTGTCACAAGGGGTTGAGGCGGTTTTGCAATCGGACATGTTCCCTCGTTCAAGTATGTCCGTGGTATATGAAACTTGTGAGAGGAATAGTCCGCCATCCTTGTTTGTCACCGAAATTCCAAGAAAATGATGTAATTCACCGAGGTCTGTCATGGCGAATTCGGATGAAAATGGTTTTATAACCCTTTTTAGGAGTGTGTGGTCAGATGCCGCGAGGATAACATCATCCACGTATAGTAATAAGTATGCAGTCTTTTGGCCTTGGCGATATACGAAAAGAGAATTATCACTAATGGTGCTATGAAATCCACACTTGGTAATGTAAGTTGCAAATCGTTTGTACCATGACCGTGGTGCTTGTTTCAAACCATATAGAGATTTCTTCAACCTGCAAACATGGTTGGGAAAGTTTTGATCTCTAAAGCCCAATGGTTGAAACATGAATACCATCTCCGGTAAGTTACCGTGTAGAAATGCGTTTTTCACATCAAGATAGTGGATGGGCCAGCTTCATTAGACGACAAGACTAAGAACTGTATGAGTGGTTGTGGGTTTTACTACGGAACTAAATGTCTCGTCACAATCAATACCGACCTGTTGGCTTTTACCGTTAACCACAAGACGAGCTTTGTACCGTTGAAATGTCCCACCAGCATTGAACTTGTGTCGAAATAACCACATTCATCTGATTATATTAACATTTGGAGGCCGAGGCACAAGCTCCCATGTTTCATTGGCCATTAGAGCGCTATATTCTTTGGTCATGGCTGCGTTCCAACATGGATCGGACATGGCTTTTAAATGGGAAGTGGGGATCGGTGAGATAGGGAGTGCGGCGAAAGTGTGTAGGCTTAGAGGAATACGAGGGTTGTGGATTCCAGACTTGGAGCGGGTGGTCATGTGGTGGGACGGTGGAGTTGGAGGTGGAGGAGGTGGAGGTGGGGGGTGGCGGTGTATGGAGGTGTTGTGGGTTGGACGGTGTGTGGTTTGTATAGGTGTGCGAGGGAGAGAGAGGTGTTGTGGGGTGGACGGTAGAGGAATGTGAATTAATTGGGTGGGTCATATTTTGCATGGTTGAGGGTGGAAAAGATTGAAGGTGTATGGGAGAAGGAGGAATTTGGTTGGGATATGTGTGGGGTGGTATATTTTGTGTTGCATGGGGGGAAACAGCAGGTGGCTGGTAGTATTGTGTTGGGTTTTGAAAAATTAAAGGTGATGGTTCAACATCTAAAAAGGAGTAATCGGGTTTGGTAGTGGATGGTGATTTTGCGAATGGGAAATATGATTCATCAAATGTTACGTGCCGAGAAAGGATTATTTTACTGGTGGTAAAATCGAGGCATCGATAACCGCGATAGTCGGCCGGGTAGCCGAGGAAGACACACATAGTTGAGCGAATAGTGAGTTTGTGAGGACGAGTAGAGGACGTGTTTGGGTAGCAAGTACAACCGAAAACACGTAGATGATCATAAGATGGTTTCCGAAGATATAAAGCTTCAGTTGGTGTTTTAAATTTTAAACGAGTTGTCAGGAGGATATTGTGAAGGTAACACGCCGTATGGAGGGCATCGACCCAAAAATTAGGAGGAAGGTTGGCGTGGGTGAGAAGAGTAAGCATGATGTTGTTGAGCCGACGTATCATGCATTCGGACCGACCATTTTGTTGTGACATATGTGGACACGAAAAGTGGAATTGAAGTCCATGGTTATTAGCAAAAGACTTAAATTGATTGTTATCAAATTCACCCCCCATGTCACATTAGAAAGATTTTATGGAATTATGAAACTGTGCTTGTATATATTTGTGAAAATTGGCAAATTTTATGTAGGTTTCGGATTTGAACTTGAGGGGGAAAACCCATGTGTAATGTGTATAGTCGTCAACAAGGACCATGTAATATTTATAACCATTTTTTTGCTAATGAGTGGAGAGGTCCATAAATCACAATGTAAAATGTCAAATGGCAAAGCGGTGCGAGATTGCGAAATCAAAAACAGTAACTTTTACTTTTAGATAATTGACATGACTTGCAAATAAGAGTCTTAGGACGTTTATTACATGGAAGAAATTTATTCGTAACTAGAAAATCAAAAACCGGTGAACCCGGGTGTCCCAATTGATCATGCCAATAGTCTTGAAAGGAGGAAGTCAAAGCGGTTGGTGAAACTGGATACGTGAAGGGGTAAAGATGACTCGAGCTATTGTGGCAGGATAGGATTCGTCCACTCTTCATTTCATTCACAGAAAACCCATATGGGTCAAACTCGACAGATACATTATTATCAGTTGTAAATTTTCGTACTGAGATTTGATTTTTAATGATGTCAGGTGTAAAAAGCACATTTTTAAGGTATAAGGTACGTGAAGGTGTGGAAAGGGTGGATGTTCCCGAGCCATGTATTTTTATGCTGGCGCCAATACCTACAAGAATAGAGCCCAATGAACGATTAAACATAAGATTAAGTAATTTACCTTGGTCTCCGATTAAATGGTCAGAAGCGCCCGTGTCCATATGCCACTCATCATCATTAGGATCTAGAGTCATAGCATTCAAGGCTTCTCCAAGTTGGGTAGGAACCTGTGGGTCACAGTTAGCAAGATTTGCGGTTGGGCCTGGAGAAGATTGACCAGATCTGAAACTTGGGCCTTGATTGTTTTGGGTGCGGTTTGGTGGAGGCTGCCAATTTGGTGGACCGGCCCATGGAGCCCATCCAGGAGCAGTGGGGTATGGACATGGGGGCGAGGCCCACGGGTATGGATTGGGCCAGTTGGGCCATTGCTGAGTGGGCATTGGTGAAGTAGCCCATTGGGGCGTACTTGGGCCTTGGCCTTTGGAGCGCATGCTGCTACCATGGTTAGCGAGGTGTCGACGATTGTGTTGAGCATTCTTCTTAGGGGCAGATCGTCGATGGTGTGTGGGGTTTTGCTGACTTTGTGGTGTTTCCGATGCAATGACGGCCATAGCCGTTGGTGAGGATAGTTGATCTCGAGCTAGAATGCGACGATGATATAAGTCAAGCATGCCAACCGCATCATCCCAGCTTGGTTGTTGTTGATTAATAATGGAGGTTGTGGTGTCGTATTCTGGTGGAAGGCCACATACAAGTTGAAGAACTAACCTTTGATCGTTCATCGGATTATCGACTGCACGAAGTTGATCACCCAAGTCTTTGAGTTTCTGGAAATACGCTTCGATAGGCGGCATGGATTTGAGAGTAAGATTGTTGAACTCATGTTCCAATGTCGCGGCACGAGCACGTTTGTTATTGAGGAAAATCTTTTCAATGCGTGACCATGCTTGAAAAGCCGTAGACTTTGTCTTAAGAACACGGGTCAAGATGTCATCGGATAAGGTTCCATAGATCCACTGAAGGACTATGGCGTCGATTTCTGACCAATCGGGAAATGTCGGATCGTCTTGAGCAGGTGCCGGCGTACCGTCTATGTGAGCCAAGACTTTGTATCCCTTAGCGTGGAGCTTGAATAGCTTCACCCAAGAGGGGTAGGAGACCTTCACGCCCTCGAGAACTCGGACCTTATTTTGAATATCAGTGACGGTATAAACGGGGTGAAGTGGTTTTGGAGCAGAAGGCGTTGATTCATGATTCGGTGATTTGTCACCCATTAGAACAGAAAGGTTTTGGAGCAAGCCGTAGCTTGTAGCCTGAAAAAGGAAAGAAACAAAAAAGTTGCGGTGTTTCTAAACCTCAGAGCTCTGATTACCATGTTAAAATATGGAATCAAAAGTGATTTTCTATAAAACAAGAGGTGTACATATATACAATATTGGATGCTCAATCATTGTAACTAATTGGTCAATTGAGATCCTCATCTATGCAAAAATAATTGACTAACCATATATAGAACCTAATATTAAGTTATCCTATTGACTATCTTATTTACAAAATAAATTCAAATAATAATAATAATAATAATAATATTGTCGGTTAATAAGAAATTACAAGTTTCCAAAAATAGAAATACAAACAGACTTTCTAAATAAGGAAAGTTACAAAAAGCGAAGCATTATCTCCCCTACTTTAGGAAATTTTGTCCCCGAAATTTATTCAAGAGGAAGACTCAATGAACAGATGCGTTGGTACTTTGTTTTCATTTCACTTTCGAGTTCCATATTTTAACAAGATGTTCCAACAAATCCATATTTTATTGATTAATCTTCAATCTTCTATTATTATTTTTTTTTTTGGTCGTTTGTGGTGGTATTGGGGTTGTGGTTGTTGTTTTCATTGGTAGGGTTTGACGGTGGTGGGGATTGACGGTGGTTAGGGTTTGACAGTGGTTCGGGTTTGACGGTGGGTGGTGGTGGGTCGGCTGGGGTAGTGGTGGTGGTGGGTCAGCAGTGGTTGTAGGTCGACTGTGGTGGTGGTGGTGAGGCGGGTGTGGTGGTGGTGGCGGGTCGGATGTAGTGGTGGTGGGTCAGCTATGGTGGTGGTGGTGCTGGGTCGGCTGTGGTGATGGTGGTGGGTCAGCTATGGAGGTGCTTGGATTTATTTTTTTTTTTTTATAACATATTTTCGAATGCCAAGTCTAATGCTATAATTGTATTTTTTATTAACAGGATATCGAAAGTCGGTGTTTTCATGGTGGTGGTTGCGTAATCCTTATAGAGAAGTACACTGTGTTCATATTTCAGATTCAAACACTTAACTGCGTTCGTATTTCAGATTCATGCACTAAAACGCCGATCTAGGATTGTGTGCGATCGGAGTAGCCTGTGGCATGCTCAGCTTTTAGTGACGCTAGCCAACGCAGTTTGCCTCGTTGCATGTCCTTCCAAGAGAGGCGTTCATTAGTGTTCTCAAGAGCCTTCCACCAACGGGAATGCTACTGCACTCACCATCCGGGGGCGGGGGTCGCCAGATTGGACGGTGGTTGATAAAGGAAATCCCGACTTCACTGGTCCAACCTCCTCCTACCTTGTGCCATTCAAATGTGATAGATAGGAAGCAGAAAGCCCGTTGGAAAGTAGGATACCAGTACACAATTTCAAGATAGTCGGGCTGTCTTGGTGTTTTGGTGTTGCACCCATCGTTTTGTTGTGCAAGAATTTAAAAATATGTAACCATTAGCGATTTGGGTTTAGGGTTTAGTCATTACATTTTGTATGAAAGTGACATGTTTTGTGTATTAATATAAACCGACGTTTAATTAAATTTTGAATTACATTTCTTGTTGTATTATGGTTAATAAATAACAAGTGAAAAACAATTAAAGTCATAATAATACTTAATAAATAAAAAATTTGACATTTAAAAATTTGACAATTAAAAACATAATATTCATTTAATAAAATTTTATAATAATACACATTTGATAAAAATTGGACATTTAAAAAATTTTACAATTAAAGACATAATAATAATTAATAAATAAAAAACTTGACTTTGTCATGCAATGATCATCCTGTAGGTAGATTGGTCAAAGTTTACTGAGCTTGATGCTTATGTATAACCCACTTTATTATGGCATGTGTAGTCATAACCCCCATTTGTGGGCGTTATGCGACACGTGGCGCGCCACGTGTGCGGGTGGGGGTTATGGGGCGTTATGCATTTAAGCCCGTAGTCATAAAGCCCCTACCCATCAATACCTAATTATTAATTTTCGTTTTTATTAAATAATTATAAAAACCCATGCTTTTTTGTGATTGGTCCAAGGTTTGAAAAGCATCTCCATAACCCCGCTATAGACATCGCGCCACCCCCTCATTTTCGTTTGATAGCGCCCGGAGTTTTGGTGTTCTGGGGGTTTTGCCGGCGCCATACAAGGGCATACCGCCCCACTACGTTCAGTCTTAATAACAGAGACACGAAGATTGTTATCTAATGGGTCCCAAACTATGGAAAAGTCTTGGGGTTGAACGAGCCATAGAAAATGGGCCAGAATCCATGCAAACACCTCTACGTTTTAATATAATATAATAATAACATAAATAAAATAAAATAAATAACATTAAGTTTTTGTCATTTAGGTATGTCGAGATATTGTATGTTTCGTCCTTTAACCACGTTAACTACACCATTCATCCTTTTCGGTTGAATGTATTAAAGGCAATATTACATAACATTCTCCTATTCATTATGTACATTAATTACATAGCTTTCGCATGCAATGTGTTGGTGTGATGGGATTACGCATCAAACGCCTTAAGAATGGCATTGAAGATATGAAATGAAAGAACATGTGATCTTTAAAAAGAGTGCATATAGTTTACGAGAGGAGATCTCGTACAAGAGATCAGTGTCGTCCTCAACAATCCTTACACGTTTTGGGCCTAGGACGAGTAAAAAATGTGGGCTCCTCTGAAAATTCAACTTTCAGTTTAATTTCAAACATCAATAATTCAAGTTTCTATTATCTAAAATTAAAAAAAAAAAAAAAAAGTAAATAAAATAAATCATTTATGGTTAGATTTTATATATAAATAAAACATAGTAGATATCTGTCAATTTGCACATAAACTAGAAACCAAATGAAAGTTGACCTCCATCCTTATCGTATGTCAACTACTATTATGTCGAAAGTGGGAATTGAACCATAATTCTCTAACTTGGAATGTAAACCAATAACCAATTCATCTAACTTAGCCCTTATTATTATTTTCAACACCAAAATACTTTAGATACAATTTATACAAAATTTTATTTAAAAATTTTAAAATTTCGGGCCTCTCGAGAGTTTGGGCCTCAGGCCATCGCCCACCTTGGCCAGGCCTAAGGCCGACCTTGCAAGAGATGTATAACGTACGAAGTTTACGGAAGAACATGATCCTCTGATTTTCATTGATCAACATCTAAGATTAAACCGGTGACATTTTGGTAAATATGAGGTTCAAAAATTGGAAAAAACAAATAGATAAAGGGTTCTAGTCTTTTCTCACTTGAACTCATCCCCATTGATTTTCAAACAGCTATAAATTTTTCATATATTAATATTTTTTTTAAATTACACGGTATTAACGAGCATTTTATTCTCTTTAATTCGAGTAGACTATTTCTATAATGTACTTAAAAAATTTACAGGATACGTGATTTGACATTCAATATAAATGATTACGTGATTACACATTCAATATGATTGCATAGGGAAAGAGTCGTTTTTGCTGACACTCGGTCTCGGTTAGCTGCTGATCACAAGAAATTCACCGCTACTCAAGAGTAACAAGTTGAGAGCGGGCCAAATTTGAGCAAGATAAAAAGTTTGAGGAGTCGGGCGCTTTGGGTTGAAGAAGATAGTTGATGCTCACGAAAAAGAGCTTTCGGAAGAGCGCAAAACGGTGGGCAGAGGCTTGTAAACGTGATAATACTATCTTGCATCGTGTTTGTGAAGAAAACACTAATCTCAAAGCCCAAACCGAAATATTGACGAAGAAAAATGTTGAACTCCAAAGCTCATTGGAAGAAGCCAAATCCCTTCGGGAGCGAGTTGAGCAGGCACATGTTGAGTCCCATGTTGCTTGCTTATTAAAAGATAAGAAAATTTCAGATCTCATTGCTAGTTTATTTGAACAGGAAATCAAGGAGCAACTAGCCGTGGAGATTATATAAACTTAAGCATTGGCTGATCGAGAGTCAAAAAAGTGTGAAACCTTCAAAATTGACGTTAGGGCTAAGAAAGCGCGAGATCCTGAGGAGGAGAGGAACACCGTCGAGTCATCATCCTAATGTGTGTAACTAAGTATAAGCGTAACGTTGCCGCCGCAATGCACAACATGGGTAAAAATCTAGTTGCATATTTATATATATATATATAGGGGAAGGTTCATTGGGAACGCTAAAAAAGTGGGGAACAGCGGGGAACCGACTCAAACGAACTCCGATTGGACTCATTCCAACGGCGTTGGAACCGCCTCATTGAACCCTAACTGGGATCTCTTAACCCTAAACCCTAAATCCAAACTCTGAAACTCTAAACCCTAAAGCTAAAAATTAAGGCTAAAACCAAAGCTAAACCGTAAAATCTAAACTTTAAACCCTAAAAGCTAAACCCTAAAGGCTAAACCTAAAGCTAAACCCTAAAGCTAAACCCTAAAAACCAAACCCTAATATATTTACGTTTTAGGGGTTATGATTTAGGGTTTAGGGTTAAGAGATCCTAGTTAGGGTTCGACGTTTGACGAGCCGGTTCCAACGCCGCTGGAATGAGTCCAATCGGAGTTCGTTTGAGTCGGTTCCCCACTGTTCCCCACTTTTTTATTGTTCCCCAATAAACCTCACTATATATATATATATATAGGTAAAGGGTACTGTACAAATTCCCTTATCGTACATTACGTACGCTACAATCTCAGCCGTCAGATCATCTTCCCGCAATGAAAATCGCATGTTGTTTTTTTTTTGTAATAATTTCGCATGTGATAATTTTGATGAAATAGCAGGTGTTTTTTTGTAACAATTTCGCATGTGGTAATTCAATTTCGCATGTGATAATTTTGATGAAATAGAAGGTTGTTTTTTTGTAACAATTTCGCATGTGGTAATTCAATTTCGCATGTGATAATTTTGATGAAATAGCAGGTTGCTTTTTTTTTGTAACAATTTCGCATGTGGTAATTCAATTTCGCATGTGATAATTTTGGTAACAATTTCGCATGTGCTAATTTAATTTCACATGCGATTTTCAATGCGGGAAGATGATCTGACGGCTGAGATTGTAGCGTACGTAATGTACGATAAGCGCATTTGTACGTTAACCAGCCCCTATATATATATATATATATATAGGTTCCTGTAAAAAAGACCAAAAGTGTGAGAAGGGTAAGAAAGAATATCAGCCATTAGATCTTTTGATCTAGTGGTTGAGATCATTAGGAACCAAATTGTAAAATGTTTTTATTAGTTTGGACTGATTTGAAAATTGTATGGGCAATTGTGTCTTTTACATCCACCTGAAAATAGAAAACTGTAAATTAATTCCCTAAAATTACGAATTATCTTTCTTCTTCCAGGATTCGAATCCTCCTCCTCCTTCTTCCAGAATTCGAATCATCATCATCATCATCAATCATCATCAATCTGTGAATTTCAAATCAAATAATATTCTAAACCAGATAAGGTGGTTTCCGGACAGAACAACGCCCCCTTCTCGTTTTTCCGATGACTGAGGTGGCGGCGGCTCTGTCGTTCCGGTGGTGGTTTGGGTGTCCGGAGGGGCAGGGGTTCCGGCAAGGTGCTTTCTGGTGGTTTGGTTCAAGCGATAAAAAGACATCCAGCAATGTTTTGTTGGGTGGTTGGCCACCTCTGCACAACGGCGGCGGCAGAGCGGTAGTGGTGGTGCCGGAAGTGGTGAAGAAGATGATACAGAGATGTAAGGATTATTGAATGGTGTTATATATATGCCGAATGGTGTTATATACTTTATTGAATGGTGTTATATATGTGCTAAATGGTGTTATATACTTTATTGAATGGTGTTACATATGTGCTGAATGGTGTTATATACTTTATTGAATGGTGTTACATATGTGCTGAATGACGTTATATATTTTAGAGTAAATTACAAGTTTTGTCCTTTATGTTTGTCTCAAATTTCAAGCGTTGTCCTTTACCTATAAATTCGATGAGTTTTGTCCTTAGCGTTTCAAAATTTTGCACAGTATCTCCTTTAAGCCTAACTAAATTTATTTGTTTGGTTAAATAGAATCATGTGCATGTCACATGAGGTTAAATCTGTCTTTTCCCTACCCTCTCCAATTTTCCCCCAAAAAAGAACCCAAAACCTAAATCATTCCCTTCTCTCTGTACATGATAAAGAACCCAAACCCCAAACTAAAGAACCCAAACCCCAAATCATTTCCACTACCCTCTTTAATTCGGTGGCAGTTCATGTGCATGTCACGGGTTTTCTCCGATGAAGTCTGGGTGGAAGACGTCGCCGCATTGATGATCCCACTGAATTCGTATTAGTCGGAGACTCGGAGATACAAGGTGATGCAGTCATTACAGCGGAAGAGTGGGGTCGCCGACGTAGGATCCAGGTATTTTGAGGTTTGTTTTGGTGGCGGCTGGGTGGTTGTGGTGAGTTTGGTTGCAGGTGGGTGTGGCGGCGACCAAGGTGTTGCAGGTGGGTGGCAACACTCTTGACGGAAATCACCCTATACCGCCATCCAACATCGACGGAAATCACCTTCGGCCGACAGTCCAGCATTAGCGTTGATTCTTGATTGTTACAATTTCACTCAAAAGTTCTGCAAGTTTGAATCTTTATACAAAATTGGTGCAACCCATTTGCAGATTTGTTCATTTTGTTTTTAAGTAAATTTTTTTGCTTAGGATTTGTGTGATTTGATGAGTTCTTGTATTCTTGATTGTGACTGTGAGAATACATTGATTATTATGTAGTCTGCGACTTGGGGTTTGTGTTTGTTTGATATTTTGTGAATATCTTGTTGTGGGTTTTGATTAATATAAGTTGAATTTGATTTATTATAGTTGTTTTTGCAGAGATGATGGTGGTGGTAGGTGGCTTAAAGGGTGGGGGAGTGGGGAGGAAGAAGAAGGAGGGTGGAGGTGGTGGTGAAATGACTGTTCTACCCTCGTGTGCAATGCATGTGACATAATTTAACAGAAAATTCTAACTGGGTTTGCCTTAAAGGACATAACATGCAGGATTTTGAAATGTTAAGGACAAAACTCGTCAAATTTAAAGGTAAAGGACAGCGCCTGAAATTTGAGACAAACAGATAGGACAAAACTTGTAATTTACTCTATATTTTATTGAATGGTGTTATATATGTGCTGAATGGTGTTATATACTTATTGAATGGTGTTATATACTTATTGAATGGTGTTATACACTTATTGAATGGTGTTATATAATTATTGAATGGTGTTACATATATGTTGAATGGTGGTTTTGCAGTTTTATTCATAGTGTTTTTACAGAGATCTTTAAAATGGTGTTATATACTTATTGAATGGTGTTATATAATTATTGAATGGTGTTATATATGTGTTGAATGGTGGTTGCAGTGTTATTCGTTGTGTGTTTTTTTTTTTTTTTTTTTTTTGAGATCTTTAAAAAATCATGTTCCTATAGTTAAGGTGGCGGTCATGGAAAGTTTTGAATTAATTGAATTAATGATAAAATTACTTGTTTACCCTTTTAAATTAATTTAGATTGAGGACACATGTCATCTCCACAATCCTTTATGTTTATATCGAATTGCAATGGATAACCTTTAACTTCAATAATTACAGTCACAATCCTTTATTTGGAAAACTCGTTACATCTTTCGTCCTTTAACACTAACCAAGTTAAAATTTTCAATTAAGTTTAATCACTTAAGGGTATACTGGCCATTTCACGATTTTATTTAGAATGTTTCTTAATAAATAAATAAATAAATTACAAATACCAAGCATATACCACAACATCCTACTTACAGCCCCCATATATCTGGAGTTCTTGTAACCACCTCCACCACAACCTACAACCACCACCTACCACCAGTCACCACCACTCCTTTCCACTTCAGCCACCCTCACTCTCCTATCCCTCTATCTCTAAGAACCCAAATCATCCCTAATCTCCTGCTTCACTTTCAAACAAAACTCCAAAACCAAATTTCTTGTTCTACAATCCCATTCACAATGCATCAGACCCACCATTTTCAAGCCAAGAATTCCCCTTTTTTGGTCTATGCAGTGGCAGCTGAAGCTGAGGTGGGTGAAGATGTTGATGAGGACGTTTCCGGTGGCGGTGGTGGTGTTGCTACGGTGGCTCCGTCGGTAGCCACTAAACCAAAGAAGGGGAAAGCTGCTTTGCCTCTCAAGAGGGACAAGTTCCGGCTAACCCAGTTAAGTATATGAGACTTTGATTTTGGTTAATTTCATGAGTTTTGCTTCCCTGTTCATGGATTTTATTAAAAACAGGGTAGTCGCTTCAGTACTTGTGGGAACAAAGCCATATACACGAAATTGCTGAAATCATATTTAATTTAATGAGTGTGTATGGGCCTTTGTGGGAGACCAAATGGGAAAAAAACCACAGATGAATTCAACACAAGTTAACCAACCTGTAAAGCCCGTTGCTACCCGTTGACCATCACCACTTAGACAACACTCAAATTTATCAAAGATTGAATCATTTTCATACAAGTCACATAGCTGGAGATTATTAGTTGCAATACTCAGTGCAATAAAATGAATATATAAATAACAACTTTAGTAAATAACAATCCAAGGTTGAAAGTATCCTTTTAAGTTGGAAAGATATAGCTTAACTGCAAACAATGCCAGATATTTATGCGCTTCAACTATAAGATGATAATATTTCATGGTAAAGAATAGAGGTGGCTAAAAGAAAGGGCTAGTTAAGACATCAACTCTACCCCGCCTTCAATCACAAACAAAATACATCAAGAAAGACCAAAACAACAGAGGATCATAAATAAACAGGATAAAGAACACAAAAAAGATGAAATTTCTTTTTTAGGGTGAAATTGAGAAGAACAGAGGTGAAATTGGGGGTAGAACTTACTGGAATTTGAGAGCAATAAGTGGTGATTTATCAAATTGGAATGAAATGGGGGGCATTAATGGGGATATGAGACATGTGAGGAATCGTTACCGACGAAGAATTAGATGAGAAAAGAAAGAGAAGTAGCAGGAAAAAGAAAATCTCTCTCTCATGGGTGGTGGTGGTGGGTTTGATGGTGGTGGCTGTTGTTTAGAGAGATAGTGTGTTCAAAGTGTGTGTGAGAGAGTGAAAGAAAAAAAGGTATTTATATTTGATCTAATTTTTTTTATTTATATTGTAAATAACTAAGTAAAAAGACTAAACTGCCCTTGAGTGAATAGACTTAACTGAAAATTTTAACATTGTTAGTGATAAAGGACGAAACATGTACCGAGTTTTCCAAATAAAGGATTATGACTGTAATTATTGAAGTTATAGGCTATCTATTGCAATTCAATACAAACATAAAGGACGAAAAATGTAACTTACCCTCTTACCTTTCTCACACTTTTAACATTTTTTACAATAACCTTACCCTATATATATATATATATATATATATACGGTACCCGTAAACGCAAACTTGTGGTGCTCAAAACTACACACACGACATTTTTTTTTTGAATTTTTTTACACATGTGTTTATAATACACGCATCTACGTTTATGAAAAAAAATTTGGTCCACCTCGCCCCGTACGGTGTAGTTCTCACGGTTCTTACAACTAGAGGTGGTTTTCATTTGGTCCCCTATATATATATATATATGTAGAAACAGGATCAGGAGAAAACGCCCAAAAGTGTGAGAACGGTGAGAACGCATCCTGGCCCTACACATGGCGCGTGATATAATCAGGGCGTATGGGCTTTTTTGTCATTTTATCTTCCGCTTTTCACAATATTGATTTATTTTTGGGGTTTAATATTTTTTGGCGTTAACCAAATTCAATAATTATATGGCGTTTTAATGGTTTCATTGTATTAACATTTTGGCGTTTATGGCCTTCTATGGTGTTTTTCAAATCGTATGTCATTGGAACCCCAAGGGGATCCAAATATCTCTCTGAATGGCTTCATCCATACTAAGTATGGCCAGTACTTTTTAGGATTACGCCCCATTGTTTGTTCTTAGATTCAAAGGTGTTTTAGACAAGATGGCCCATTGTTCTATTATTTTTTATATACCTTTTGGCGTTTGTGGTATATTACCGTTTTACAATCGAAAAATTATATTACAACCACAGGGAAAAAATAGAAGCGAAAAAAATAAATTAAAAATCCTAATCGAATCTCTCTTCACAATCTTCACTGTCATCAGTCTCTCTCTTCTTTAATACTACAAGAATTGTCACCAAATATATGGCGTTTTATGTAAAACTTAACAAACCCATCGGATTGATTATTTTGCCTGCTCTTCTATTGAAGTGGCTTTTATGGATGTTTGGGGACATAGATCTATGATGTGTGGGTGAGTTTTTTCGCTTTGATCTTCATCTTTATAATCATCCCACTCTTCAGTGTCATTGATCTCTTCTCCTCATCCAAGCCTTCTTCAAGAACAAAGAACACAAAATGACATATGACTGTCATTAGTATCTTTTTCTTAAATATTTATCCATCTCATGCAACAAAATCTTACTGAGTTACTCCCCTCACCCAACAATCCATTCAGTGAAACTTCACGAAGAACAATACTGAATATCCAAGAAAGCATATTAGCCATCTTTGATTTTTTAATTTTTTGGCGTTTTACAGTGAGTGGTATTTAGTAGTATTGGCATTTGTTTTTTTTTTTTTTTTTTTGATCAAATGGAAGTTGCTGAGAGGTATCATTTTATAGGATGTCTTTTGGCGCTTAGGTTAGGCGGTGCATTATTATAATAAAGTATTATTCGTTTCAGTTACTGTTTGTAATTATTGTTTTTTATAAGCTTTATCTCTGAAGTGTGTAACACATCCCATCTTTCAAGTTTGGCGTTTTAGATTCTAATATAATAAGTTTCCGTCTCTTCAGTTTTACTGTTTTGTAGTTATTGTTTCTAGTTACCTTTTCAAGTTTGGTTTTTTTTTTTTTTTTTTTTTTTTTTTTGGTTTTTTTATAATACTTGTCCAAAATAATTTTATTGTAGTTTGTGAGTTTTTGGGGCGTTTTACGGCATGATAGATTTTTAACAAGCATTTGGTTGTTTGGAGTTTTTATTATATATGGCGTTGTTATTATATAACAATCAACTGAAAAGGAAAATTAAAAAAAATATATAAACAATCGATCTTCCAAATCTTCACTGTCACCGGTCTCTTTCTTCTTTTTTGAATCATCTTAACTGGTTGTTTCGACTATCGTATGATTCATTTTGTTTTTTTTTTATTTTTGAAGTAGTTTTTTTGTCGCCGTTTGGAAGCACAAAGTCTGACACCAGCATCTTTTTCTTGAAGAATTGTCCATCTCATGCAGCAAAATGTTATTGAGGTACACTCTTCAGCTAATAATCTTGAATTTCCAAGGAACGATGTTTGATTTTTTAACTTTTGG
Source organism: Helianthus tuberosus (assembly GCA_030545235.1). Taxonomy (NCBI): domain Eukaryota; kingdom Viridiplantae; phylum Streptophyta; class Magnoliopsida; order Asterales; family Asteraceae; genus Helianthus; species Helianthus tuberosus. The sequence goes on along the minus strand of CM060430.1, from coordinate 106,638,547 downwards.
CGTTTTACCGAGAAAAAGAACACCACTAAATAAAAGTATCTTAAACCTCTAAATTTGATCATGCTAAAATCAATAATGTTTTGCTGTATAAGATGGACAACATTGTTAATCCTCAGTTAAGAAAGATGCCTGACAATGTTGTCCACCCCATACAGCTAAACTTTATTGAGAACAAACATCAATAATGTTTTTGTATTTTTTGGCATTATAAATTAGAGGGAAGTTGAGGATAAAGTCAATAAGATTTTACTCAATGAAATGGACAATATCCTTACTTAAGTATTTTTGTCCATTACATTTAATGAAACCTTACAGACAACCAAACTGAATTTCAAATAAACGTTTTGGTTTAGAGGATATTTGATGTTTGGGTTTTTTGGCGTTTCTAAGATGAATGATATATATTAAATATGGCGTTTGGGGTTTTGTGTGTTTTTAATTGAAGGTCTGAGATTTTGTATATATATGATGTTTTTTGGCGGTTTTTTTAGGCTGGATTTTATTATAATTAAGTTTGCCGTTTTATATCTAATGGCGTTTTTAGATTAGGATGGTGTGTGTTATTTTATGGCGTTTTATTTCATGAGATAGCGTTTTGTGTGGAGAAGTCAAAAGACTTTTTTTACCCTTAATGAAGCGCGTCCACGCGTAATAAAATTGATTTTATTTACGAAAACACCACCGCGCAAATCTAGTCCATAGGTTGTTTTGATCGGACGATCCATAAGCGTTCTCACGGTTATCACACTTTCCACTGTTTTCTCTAAATCCTGACCCTATATATATATATATATATATATAGTGTGAGATTCATTGGGGAACACTAAAAAAGTGGGGAACAGTGGGGAACCGACTCAAACGAACTCTGATTGGACTCATTCCAGCTACGCTAGAACCGGCTCGTCAAACCCAAACTAGGATCTCTTAACCCTAAACCCTAAATCATAACCCCTAAACCCTCAATATATTAGGGTTTGGCTTTTAGGCTTTAGCTTTAAGGTTTAGCTTTAGGATTTAGCTTTAGGGTTTAGGGTTTAGATTTACGGTTTAGCTTTAAGGTTTAGCTTTAGGATTAGCCTTTAGGGTTTAGCTTTTAGGGTTTATAGTTTAGATTTTACGGTTTAGCTTAAGTTTTAGCCTTATTTTTTAGCTTTTGAGTTTAGAGTTTAGGAGTTATGATTTAGGGTTTAGGGTTAAGAGATCTTAGTTAGGGTTCGATGAACCGGTTCCAACGCCGCTGGAATGAGTCCAATCGGAGTTCGTATGAATCGGTTCCCCGTTGTTCCCCACTTTTTTAGTGTTCCCCAATGAACCTTCCCCTATATATATATATATATAGGGGAAGGTTCAAATGAAAACCACTTTTATTGTGAAAACTCGAAAACTAACTAAAAAAAGCCTAAAACACACACCAACTTTTTTTTCAATTTGTTTATAAAAATCGCAGGTTTTTTATATAAAAAAACGTTTTAAAAAAAATATTTTTTGTAGTACACATGTTCACTAAAAAATTTTTTTTAATTTTTTTATATATAAAAAATTGCGAAAAATAGTATGCAAAAAAAATAAAATAAAATAAAAAAAATTGGTATGTTTTTTTGGCTTTGTTAATTAGTTTTCGAGTTTTCACAATAACTAGTGGTTTTCATTTGAACCTTCCCCTATATATATTTGAATCTTCCCCTATATATATATATATATATATCAGAGCAAAGGCTTTCTTAAAATCTAATAGACTAAGACAAGTTCCTTTTATGGCGAGTTATGCCAGTATTTTTGGAAAACTCTCTTAGATGAAGATTGTGGGAAAGATAGTTGCTTTGATAACATCATAAACGAAAGGGTTAACTATTATGACTAGTTTTTATATTAGAAAACTTTTAAATAGATTAAAAAGATATGATAGAATAATTCTTTCTTTACAATCAGCAGATTGGTTAGATTATATAGACGAATATTGTTTAAAGTATTGTCTATACCAACGAGCTAATTTAAAAGAAAGAATATATAGAAAAAATCGTTTAATCGATTAGTTTGTATACTATTATTGTTCTTTAAAAAGTTGGAATATAAGAAAATGTTTAAGAAGAAATTTGGAATAAGGGATAAAAGTTAAAGAGAGTTGGAATTCATTAATCATTGGTATCTCTCAAACAATCAAGCGTTTAGAATTTTTAAATTTAGAACTTTCTGAAAAAGCTCACCGAAAACCTTTTATAACAGATAATTTTACTATAGTTTGTAATATTAAAGATCTTTGTGAACATACTTTACATACAAATAACTCATAGTTAAACACTTTAGTAGATTTATTTATAAATCTGAGTATTAGTCTACAACAAGAAGCTATAAATAATAAACAAACAATAGAAAACTTAATAGCAGAAATTAAAAAATTATCACAAAACCTAGATTATATAAAAATCAGTCTAATATATTAATAGGAAAAAATAAAAATAGTACTGAAAATAATATACCTCTAGAAGTTGAAAAAATCACAGAAGCTTTATAAAAACTAAAAAGAGATAAAAAGCCTACCCCATATACACATTGGCAGCCAAGAAAATGAATAATAACAATATTTTTTTAGGAAGAAGTAGAACTATACAGGAAGCTAGAAATTCTACAAGTAATATAAATGATAGTATAACATCAGACAGGTTTTTAAATAGAATAATTAGAAGAGGATCAGGATCTAATAGTAATAGACAAATAATACAATTAGAAGAAGAAATAGATTTAGACAGAAACTTGGAATTATATAACCAACATCAATTAGACATATTAAATCCAAGAATATTATATCAAACAGGAAGATTAAACATAAATACAACTCTTATAAGAAGTAGTAGAGAAGAAAGTTTAAGGGTAGTAGATAATATAGTAACCCTAGATCTTTTGTCACCAGAAACTATTGAAAAAATTAAAAAACAAAACAAAAACTTTGTATACACAGGATTAATAGTAATAGGAGTTAAAGCTTTAGAAAGAAAAATGTGGCACCCGAGGAAAATCCACAGTCATCCTAATCTAACACTTTGCCGCTTTGTGTTACTGATCAAATTTCGGGACGAAATTTCTTTCAAGTTGGGGATGATGTGACAACCCGAACCCTCAAGGCTAGTGTCGTCTGATTCGGTGACCATTGGTTCGGTGTTTCAATGTTATATTTTTATATATGTCATAGTCTGCATTGTAACTGGTTGATGCATTAAATTTGTTAAACGTGCTTATTAGTTCTATGTCACAGTTTGCGTTACAGTTAGAAGTAAGATACGTTAAACGTGTTACATGTGTGTTTGACTACTTGCGATACAATGATGTATTCTTATGTGCATAGTAGAGTTAGCATGATTTAACTTTACAAACCTTGTAGTTAGCATCGTCATGTTTCGTTCGTTGACATTAACCGTGATTATTTGCACACTATGTAACTTGTTAGGCTATTATATGGGTTGGTTATTAAAGAAATGAAATCATGCACTTGGGCCGCAAGTATGTTTGGGCCACACACACACCCCTTTTAGCTGCACTCTACCCCTTTTCTACCCCTTCGGCCCACACCTGTTATCCCAAGCTCAAACCACACGAGCCCAAACCTTTTGTAAGTTATGTATAATTGTAAATTAGTAGTACGTAGGGATATTGTTGAAAACAATAACAACCTTAGGACTCTTGTGGATCGACGGTAACTCCATCGGCGAGGAAGTTTCCCTCCTACGAATCTTTCATTCATTCGCTTCGTTCTAAGTAATAGGTAAGTACACTCATCAGTTGTGGCCATGCATGATTATGTGTTTACGTGTTGAGTTCTTTATGTACGGGTAGGATTAGAACATGGTAGTGGTGATCGATAATTTAGTATTGAAAATTGTGATGTGCGATGTCTGATGGAGATTAGGTAAACCTGTACGACCTACAACCATATTAAAATCGTATGAATTATGAGATGAATAATGTGTGAGTTGAATCTGATTATACGATGATGATGATGAATAATTAACAAAATTGTTTTAGTTCTTTCGTGAGATTGTTGATTGATTGAAGATTATGTTTGGGTGATGATTAAACCAAGAATTGTTGTCGGCTTAGTGGATCTTTGGTCCAATCAAATAATAGCACTCATTACATGATCAAGGGATTAGGATCAAATACAAAGGATCCTAATTGTAAGAAGTGTAAGAAGGATTTATAGAGTGACAAGTGTCCAATTACCTAAAAAAACCCACTACACAAAAAACCCACTAAAAAAAAAAAAAAAAAAAACCTTAAACATCCACCACCACCAAACCCCCCCCCCCCACCCCCCCCCCCTCCCCCGCATCACCCACCCCAAAAAAAAAAAAAAATGTTTTTTTTTTTCTTTTTTTTTTTTTTTTTTTTTTGCCGAGGGGGTGGGGGGTGGGGGTTTAGGTTTTTGGGTGGTGGTGGGGGTGGGGGTGGGGGTGGGTGTTTAGTTTTTTTTATATTTTTTTTTAGGTTTTTGGGTGGTGGGGGGTTAGGTTTTTTTAGGTTTTGGGGGGGGGGGGGGGGGGTGGGGGGGGGGTTAGGTTTTTTTTGGTTTTTGGGGGGTGGAGGTGGGGGCGGGGGGGGGGGGGGTTAGGTTTTTTGGGGGTTTTTTTGGTGAGGTATAGTTTTTTTTTTTTGTTTTTTTTGCGGGGGTGGGGGGTGGATGGGGGGGTTTAGGTTCTTGGGTGGGGGGGGGGGGGGGGTTTAGGTTTTTGGGTGGTGGTGGGGTGGGGGTGGGGGTTTAGGTTTTTGGTGGTGATGTAGTGAGTTTAGTTTTAGGTTATTGGACACTTGTCACTCTATAAATCCTTCTTACACTTCTTACAATTAGAAGCCTTTGTAGAATAACTTGACCCCATGATCAAGTTTTCATTAAAAATTGATGTAGGGTACATGTGATGTTAGGAGTGTTGTGCGGCCCAAGAGAATCATTCACAGAAATTGTTGGACGTTTAAGACAAGTGGGTTAGCAGCCTTTACTAACCTTCTCTCGGCCCAATACTCATGTACATCAAGCGTCCCAATGAGATTATTCAAATATAGTTGTCGGCCATGATATTAAGAATCATCCGATTACATTTAATGACCCGCGATTTGTTCCTTATCATGCCAATTCATGACATCAAGTGTCAGGCTTATGTGTAACTATATCTAGTATGTCATTATGGTTTGCATGTGAAGGTAATGATCGGCCCATGTGAAAACGTAGTTAGCGGCCCAATCATATATCTTTAGAGTTATCAAGGTTGCATGTGAGGATCTACTACACACATTAACTCTTGTCGGCCATTGCTTACGTATTCCTTGTGCATTTTCTTGTGAAGTTAATTTTGTTGTTGAATGATTATTGTCTGCCTATTGACGATGTTAATTATGATCGAGGAAACATGACTTGCTTGTGACGAATACCTCACTTAACTATTAAGCACTATCATGAAACATGTATGTGACTAGTGAACCTAACTGTTATGTGTGTTATCAATGATTGTTATCTGTTGTGCGATAATCCTTGCTACGATTACACACTATGAACATACGTGAACAACGTGAACGTAAACTGATTCCGTGTACATGAACCTCATAGGCATTGACTGATTATGTGTGAACAAGTAATATAACAAACCGAGCAAATTAAAGGTGAGTTCACTGCTCTTTTTTCCAAGCATGCATCCCGGGGAGGGATATCGGGTAACGTTCTGGGGAGGAATGTCAGGTTAATGGGATGTTTGTTATTACTCATTTTCTATCACATAAGACCCCTTATATCTACCGACAGTTGTCGGGGAGGCAACGAGGTTATTAGTTGATAGTGTTATTAGGTTTGGCACCCTCACACCGTACCGGGGAGGACGGGCGTGAACTAATTTCCTTAAAGCATGACCAATGTTTTGATAGAGACATTGGGGTTAGGCAAAGACATCTTGTAGCCGTCTACGGTAATCGAGTTAATAACAACATCAAATCATATTATTGAACTATTGAACTGTTAAACTGTTATATACACATACTTGGTAACTAAACGCATTAACAAAAACTTTGAACTCACCAGCGTCGTCTGACACACTTGTCTGCATGCTTGCAGGTCCTTAGATGTTTTGCATTTGGAACTTGCTGTCTGGAGTAGCTGGAGTGGTCATAGGTCGACTGGAGGGATTCATGTGTTTGACTATTGATACTATACATTGGTTTTGAAACAGTTTACTTTGGTTTACTAATTGCTTCCGCTGAACATGTTGATTTTCATTTAAACTTGTTGATAATATTTTTTTAATTATTAATTGAGGATTTTATTTGGAAACTTGTATAGGTTCAATGTAATAAGTGGCTCGTTGTTGGTACGTCACACGCCTAACAGGGACATTCCCTAGGTGGTATTTTGGGGGTGTGATAGTTTGGTATCAGAGCCACTGGTTATAGTGAACTTGGTTTTAAAACGTTTTAATAAAACCAGACTATAACTGAACAGTACCGAAATCGACCACGACACTCAGCTCCAGATTGCAAGGTTCGTCTTTCTCACTTCTTGCATACACTACATGGCTAATACACATTTGTTTATGACGTAGCATGCGGACACACACTTGTCACCATAGTATGATTACATGAATTGCTTGCTTACATTATGATACATTGGTAGTATGTCATAGTCTTGGGATTTTTGTGATCTTATCGTTTTGATAACCTCTGTTTGGCACTCGAGTTTGGGGAACCATTTGACATGAGTTAGGAGGAACTGAGATGAGCATGCAAATCGCAATATTATTGTGAGTGCACACATAATAATAATGCGGGGTGCATGCGCGTCCCAGTGTGGCTTAACGAGTGAAGAAGGGGTTCCGCTCTGTCATTTAATCAGTGTGAACGTAATAAATCTATAGGAGTCATAGTAGTTATTGTCTCCTACTCGAATGTGACCTTTTCACCTTTCTCTGAATTCTTACGAATCTCGATGCTATCGAGTATTGCCCGAACACCCACCTGAACGCCTAGCGAAACGTGTAGAATGTTAGGTGCTTGTACAAGCGTCCCTGAGTTGGATGTTGAAGCGTCAAGGTTTGGTTATACCTTTCTCACCTCTCTTCGTATGATGGAACGTAATGAATTGGCGTGGTAGATCTAGGAGTGCGATCACTTCTGTAACACTCTTGCAACAAACCGTGTAGTGCTCAAGCAACTTGCAACCTCGATGGACAAGAAAATGAGTGTAGTACTCTACCGACCTCAGTATTTGGACGATCCTGATTACCGGCAACGAACACTAGCGAATTGGCTTCAATCGAATCATTCACCCTAGTTAATGACTTATGGGAGTCAACTCATACGAACCAAATGAGACATACACGATGACAATGGACTATAGAAAGGAATGTATAATTGCCAGCGCAATGAGCAGTGCCTTAGGACGTGGCACGGAACGTGTTATGATGGACCCTTCGGTGAGAGATCGTAGCCTCGTATGACTCCATTTCGACCAACAACATTCGAGGCAACAGACACGGCAACATCAAGGTACTGGTAATCGTAGCCTACAGTATGGAAATGAAGCTGCCTACGGCATGGGATGGCCGTTGATAATTCAAGACGACAAACAACCAAGGGAACGGCGACAGTACTGGAAATTCTCGTAACAAAAACAACAAACACTGGGAACGATGCTTATAGAAGGGCATTGAGGATTGGCGTGGGCGACGCCAGGATTTTAGTAATGTGGTGACTAGTGTGAGTAGCTAATCGATTCGTCTCTGTCCCGTTTAACCCTGTCACCCATTGAAACGACACCTGTTGTGAAAACGGCTGATGGCAAGGCAATGGGAACCTCATATGTGCATTGGGATGCAAACTCGACCTTGTGGGACAAGTGTTCGGCCTCGACTTTCCTTTCTGTTAACCTTGATGGTTTCGATGCAGTAGTTGTGTAAGCTGGTCGTCTAGATATTGCGTATATATACCCTGTGGGAAGAAAATTTTGCGTCGTTTTATACTCTGAAGTGTCAGAGTGGTGTAAAGGTTAGCATCATGTCAGCAATGGAAACCTAGAAGTGTCTACGGAGGGATTGCCCCGCTATGTTAGCAACCGTTACCAATGTTAAGATTAAGGGAAAGGGGATCGAGGATCCAGCAACTGTTCGTGATTTCTTTCGGTGAGCTACTCGAGGAACTTTCAGGTTTACTCCCACAACTGTTAGATGGACTCTCAGTTTGATCCCACGCCAGAGGCAACCATGATTCTTCGTACTTCTTACGGTCTTGCGCCAGGAGGGTTGCAAGAACTGCCAAATCAACTACAGGAACTGGGGGACAGGAGTTTTGTCGGTTCTAGTTTTCGCTCTGGGGAGCCCCGATTATATCCGTAAAGATAAGCCTTATCGTTGGACATGTGTACTGACTATCAAGAACTCAGTAAGGTGACAGTCAAGAACTGTTTGCCACGACCATGTATTGACAACCGGTTGACCAGCTGCGAGGGTTAAGCTTCTATTTGAGGGTTGACTACGAACGAACTCATCAGATGGAAATCCAAAGGAAAAATGATTCCTACAACAGCATATCAAACGCAGTACGGCTATTGCGACTTTGTATTCCATGACTTTTGGGCTAATCATCACATCAGCAGCTGTATGGATCACATGAATCGGCTATGCTTATTGACGACATGTTGGACGGCATCTGTATCTTAATTTAGAGCTCCTGAGGGAGGAGCCATTCCGTGTGAAGTCTTGTTGAATGTAGCATCTGGATTCGAGAGATACATTTTGAGCATGTAACCAATGAAGTGGGAACACACGTGGATCTTGCTAAAGATCCATTTTGATAGATACTGATCGACACCAATGGTTTCGCTGGATACTATCGCAGATTCATCATGGGATTTTCGAAAATTGCGCAACTTCAACCTCCTTAGCACAGCGGGGAGCTGTGAATTCATGGGAAACAAAACAGGGGAACGTCTTTTCAGCTTTTGAAACCCAACCCTACAACGCATTGAGCATCACTTCTATCCAAGGCTACTGATGATATGGTGGTATACCATAATGGTTCGAACCAGAGTCCCAGTTACACATCGATGCAACACGAGAAGGAGATGGCCCACGTGGTGGACTTACAGGAAGAACTGCACAAGTCACAACCTGCGGTGGAAGCCGTAGTCTTTGGATTTAAATTGGAGGCACTACATGGACGGTACCGAATGCACCACTTAGACCGATCACAAGGGCCTCCCGTGTACCCTTGTTTCAAGAGAGCTAAACATGTGATGGCCATGCTGGATGGAACTTTTGAATGAATACGACCGTGAAACCTAGACGTCCACGAGCTTTGCAGCTCGCTATCGATTTTAACATACCTGATCAGACTCGCTCTGTTCAAATTAAAGAACTGAAGGAAAAGAGCTCTCAAGATAGACCCATGCGGGGCATGGGGAAGCAACCTTTGGCAGGTCGGACGATATTTGCTACTTCATGGGACGAATTTGGACTTCACTATACAGCAACCTTAGGGAACTGGTGCAGGCGTAGTGTAACACCTCAAAAATTCATGTCTAGTGAAATAAAGACACGTGTCATGTTATGCAAATGTGTTATAAAAAAACGGATCCAGATAAAGATGTACGGTAGGATTTAAAAACGTCGACATGTTAAATTATACCTCTGAGCGACCTATTAATAAATCCCTAACCAGGATATATTTAATCAACATCTGAATTAGGTATATAAATCTGGCTATCCTAAGTAATAATTTGGTTACAACCTTAGATATGGACCCAATATGAATTTCTTGGTTTTTCCGACACTAAAAACCTTCCACAAGAATACAAGTTGTGTAAGTGCATGGTTAGGCATGCAATGGCTGACTTCATGGTCCCCAAACTGATTAAAAAGCACAAGAGTCGGAGATGTCATAGTTGCATGGTCACAGCCTGAAAGAAAACAATTTTTTGTCCTCTGGCGAAGTCTTACGGACCGTAAAGGTCTAAACCTTACGGTCCGTAAGGGTTGCATTTGGGCGAATTTTTGACAGCTGCCTGTTAAAACGGTTGCACCGCCTTATTTGAGTGGTATTCGAAATTCAGAGGCTCTATAGGTGGTTTTTAGCATCCTAGGGACACCTGGGATGATCTTACAACTTATGTAGACTATTTTGGCATGACCTAAGTGATCAACTTGCATATATAAGGACACTCAAGTTGGAACAATTCTCACTTGCACTTGCAAACATTCACAACTTCTTTCCTGGAGCTCCTCTGATCAGCAACCAACTTCTCTAGGATCCATAAGCATACTTAGGACCTTTGTAAGTATCCTTAACCCTTCCTATTTCAGTTTAGCTTAATTAATTAGCTAAAAGTCAAACCGTCATAATTAAGGTTTGACTTCGAGATTAATTAAAATTTGTTCAGTCAAATCTCGAATTAAAAGTACCTATAAGTAGGTATTTATGTCGGTAATAAACCCTTAAAAGGGTACTCTCTGATTCCCACTCTAACTAGGTCAATTGTCGGGTCAAACTTGTTATTAAATCCTTATTTGGACTAGGTTTTATATAAGTATAACCCTCTGTGATTATACACCATGGTTCATTAGTATCCAATTAATATGCATGTTTCCGTTAATCGCTTATATGTTGACTATTATGCCCTCTTGACACTAAAACGTGATGTTTGAAAATGTAAAAGAGTAGAAACCTTAGTTACTAATTTATAAACTTGTATCCAAAATTTGATATCAGTTTGAGGTCTAGATTAAGAGTTATGCTCAATAGCGTAATTAGAAAGCTTTTTGTTAATTAAACGGCATAATTAGCATATAGCCTAATTAAACACACTTTTTTATATCAAACTTTTTACCCACTGATATAATATAATATTTTGGGATTTTTGAAGATTTTTAATTAATTTTTGGCTGAGCATAACATAGGGTTGTAGTTCTAAATCGGTTATTGTCGGTTTTGCTCTTTTGGGCTATAAAATGAGTTTTACATATCTTTTTGACCCCAAACCTTTTGCTACTGATTTATATGATAAATAAATTATTTTAAGCCTTCTGGAAATATAAAAATATTAGATTTCTATATAGAACCCGGAAATGGCTCCTGATCGCCTTTTTGAGCGTTTTTAACACATAGTATGTACTAAAACTATTTTAAACATATAAGGTTTGATACCTACTGATATTTTAAGTAAATTAAAATATTTTAACAGTAAGAAAAAGTTGTTTAACTCAGAATCCCGTTATGACCCTTTTTAGCCTTTTTGAAATTACCAAAATACCCCTAAGGTGCATAGTTTGGCTTTAAATGATAGATTTCACATATATCTAGTACCCTACTGTTATAACTTATTAAATTAAGTATATTTACTGAATAAACCAGACCTGTAACTCAGATTACCAGTTAAACTCTTTTATAACCTTTTAAATGACCAAAATGCCCTTACAAGGCATAGTTTGAGTTTAAAACCATTTCGGGCATAATAGAAGATATCTTACTGATATCACAACTTATTTAAGGCATATTAACTTAGGAAAACTGTATATGGCTCTTATGGTTACCCGTTACGCATCCTTCGCGTTCGGATCGGCTTGTGTAACTAGTTTGCATATATTAGCCAAAACGGGTCAAACCTTATCAATTTTGTCTTAAAATCCAGAATGTGTTTAGTTTACCCATAGTATACAAGTCTTCAAACTTTTCGGGTCTAAATCACATTCCTTTCCGGTCTTCGCTTAATCGTGCGTTGAACCATATCTTCCTTTGAAAACTAACCGGTCTAAGCTTAAGCTAAACTAAAGACCCGTTAGAAATCTAATAGGTTATTATAAACCTTTGTTCCAGAATAGGAGGCCAGTAAAAGCTACCCGCATTTGCTATTTGTGATCTATACTTGCAAAGGTAAATACTTTTAACTTATTTTCCCTTATACGGGCTTGGGGTATGGTATATAAAATACCACTTGGTCACGCATTGAATCTTTAATCGAATAGAGGTTAAACCATTGATATGCTCTGTTAAAAATGTTTTGTTTGCATAAAGCCTTTGGGGGGTTAATGACCATGTCCCGGATATCCTTGGCATCATTTTACGAAATGGCCACGACCTAAGCACGGGGTGTAGGCGTACACCCGTCAGTGCCAAAAATAAATAATGTGGTGTGTCTATTAATCTTTAACCCGGTCTACGGATCGGGCTACTGAACGCATAAGAAACAAGTAATTCGTTTACAAGTATTATATTCAAATAATAATCCCAAGTTATAAAATATATTTTATGCCACGTGCATTCAAACCAATTTTCAAACTCTTTTCAAAATGAGTCAGTTAAATTGTATTTACCAGTGTAAACTGACGTATTTTCCCAAAAAGGTTAAGTGCAGGTACTACTCGAACTAGGCTGGCTTTCTCCTAGCGTCCACAATAAGTCTCGCAAGCTTGGATGTCATAAAACTGTTGAACAATGTTTCCTCTTTATTTTGATCCGCCTATGGATCTGTTTCGACTATTTGTGATACTTGATATTACAATTTATTAAAGTTGAAATGATTCTATCTTTTGCTTCCGCTGTGCATTTATATATTGTGTTGTTTGACTATGATGATATCAACTACGTCACGATACTCCCCACCGGGCCCACCGGTAATACGTGGAAATATCGGGGTGTGACAGGTTGGTATCAGAGCCAATACTGAGTGAATTAAACACTAGCCTTTTGTGTTTAATCTCAGTTACACAAATGCACATTCCTCGATTTCGAGTCTAGACAAAGAACATAGGACAAATCCTGATTTTTGGTTTTATTTTGTCTTTTATATTATTCTTTGTTGTTATCTTTGTTATGATAGACAGGTCTGAATATGCCGCCAAGATTTTTCAGAGGAAGAGGAAAAGGAAATGCACCTGTTGGAAGCCACGACGAGGAGGCAGGGCATTCTCAAAAGCGAACTTCACCCGTTGCTATTAGCACCAATCCACAGGGAAGCTGGAGGTCACACCTGCAGCCGGCAAGGCGGTCTGTCTCGTTAGCTTCGTCACCTTCTTACTTACATTCTTTTGGACCCCACTCTGAAAACGAACCTGAAAACCCACAACCTTCGTTTATCCCTCTCGAGCGGTCCAACTCACGTCATTCCTTTGACAACCCATCCCAAACTTTCTGAAGCCGGTTCAACCCGGCGAACTACCTCGAGGAGCCAGTGGGTGCTAACCCACTGGGACCCGAATATCACTTCTCCGGAGATCACGCTATGGATATGGACGAGGATACTGACCCGAGCGAACCACCTACCGGTACTCCCACACATCCTATAGAGATTTCAGATGGGTCAACCTTTCACGGATCACCTTACCGTTGTCCAGACAGCTTTCAAGCGAGGATGAACCAGTATGAGTGGTATTTCACACCCTCTTACCACTCATCACCTTATCAGCAGCAACAGCAGCAGCAATCGGATCCTTCCAGAGACTCTCGTTTTGTGGCAGTTACACCGCCACCACCACCACCTCAGCAGCAGCCTCCTGAGCCACCAAGGCGAAGGAGAACAAACACACGAATGTCCGTGCAAGGAGCAGGAGTGCATATCAGCACACCCCAACCATCTAGTGGCAGTCACTATCCGCCGCTCCAAGAGAACCAGCAGTTTGGGGGAACTTCCAACCCCAACCCGGAAGTGAACTCTACGCATGCCATGCCACCACCTTTGGGTTTTGACAACCCAATTCCCACGTACACTGGTCCAGCAACATATAACCCCTTTGAGATGCCTGCTCACACCAGCTTTAATTATGCTAAGATCGACCCCTACCTAGCGGCGTGGAACTATAATATTCAAAACCCCGAAGGGCCCTACGGAACTCCTTGGGGAGTTGGCTACCCAGCATATGGATACCAACAACAGCCGTCTTTTCGATCTTCATATCATCCGCAGCCGCAGCCGCAAGTACCACAGTTCTCCCCGCCTGAAAGAGAAGAAATTCTCCAAAGACTGGACCAGGTCGAACATCAAGTTCACAGAGATAGAAGGGAACGACATGGTTTCCTTAAGGGATTAGCAAGTTTGATAAAGGGGAAAAGCAAGAAGGACCATTGAATCCTTCAAATTGTTGGCTGTATTTCCTTGTTTCCAGTTGAGCCCCTGCGTGGGCCTGTTTTTCTGTTTTGACCCCTACGAGGGTATGTTCTTTGTATTCTGCCCCTGCGTGGGCATATGTTTTGTTGGCCCCTGTGTGGGTATGTTTGTGGTTTAAGCCCCTGCGTGGGCGTGTTATTTTGTAGAAGTCCCGTTTAGGGCAGACTCGTGATTTATTTTATTTAAGTGATGGAATGGTTAGTTTAAATTTTCATTTATTAATTATATGCATAAACTTAAAATATGAAATAAATGAATAACATTTTTGATCAATCATTATATTAAAATGATAAAATCTAAAAGGACAAGACCTAGCCTTATGTCATTTTAAAACAAGGGCCAAGACGGTAGTTCCCCAATTAGATTCAGATCCATATTAACCATTTCAATTTAGGATTGTTCTGCGTTGTATAATAATAAGAATCTTAAAAAGGTAAAACCTAGCTTGTATGTCATAATAAAAACCCAGCCAATATGGTAAAACCTGTTTAAAAAGATTCGAATCTCTGTTAACATCTGCAAACATGTTAACATTCTTGACTAATGTGATCTGCAAAATCACACATGTTACCCTTGTGTTGAATTATCCCAATTATTTTTATTATTTAAACATCCAATTACGATGTAATGCCTAAGGGCTATAATTGTTGCCATATAAGGCACAAGACAGCCGTAGCTTATAAACTCCCTGTCAAGAAGAGTTAATGAACTTTGATTCAAACTTTAATGCCTCGACTCCATAAAATTTAGGCTTATAACCTAAATCTTGTCTACGTGACTAAGCCCAGTGTGCTATTATTAATTTATAATTTAGGATTATGATAAAGATCCTGACTAATTATATATTTAACAAAATAACTAAAATGGTTATTAAAACCATGGTTAATAAATCGTCAAGAACGATAGTACTGTTTAAACTTCTAAATAAACCTTGTCTCTATTTTCTTTATGTTGCAATTAAAGCTACGTGACTAAGTCAGAGGAAGTAAACAGTCATTCAGTAGAAAACCATGAAAATACTAAAATTCATGTGACCGGTGCGGAACTGCAAGCGTTAGTTGAAAATGCTGTCACCAAAGCCTTAGATAGGCAGTATAGTGAATCGGGTAGTACTCGAAGCAGGACCCATTCAGCACCCCATTCCAAGCCTAAAACCCAATCTGAGGCTCACAGTAAGCCACCCTCTAAGAAAGAGGAGCCCAAGAAAGATGATGATCGACATTCATCTAATCAAAACAATGTTCCCTCAAAAAGGATAGTGTTTGACGCTAAACCTCATACCAAGTCCTGTACCTATAAGTACTTTGTTTCCTGCAAACCCCGGGATTTCACTGGGGAGAAAGGAGCAATAGATTGTATGACCTGGTTGGATGAAATGGACACGGTAGTTGACATCAGCGATTGTGCTGAAAAGGGATGTAGTGAAATATGTATCCCAATCGTTCAAGGGAGAGGCACTGGCATGGTGGAAGTCTCTCATTCAAGCTGCTGGAAAGATCCCACTCTATAACTTGTCATGGGATCAGCTCGTTGCTCTCATTAAGGAGAATTATTGCCAGCAGCACGAAGTCGAAAAAATCGAATCAGACTTCTTATCGTTGGTAATGAAGAATTTAGATTGTCAAGCTTACCTCACCAGTTTCAATACCCTGTCGAGGCTGGTTCCGTATCTGGTAACCCCGAAACCCAAAAGAATTGCTCGCTTCATTGGGGGTTTAGCCCCAGAAATCAAAGCCAGTGTTAAGGCATCGAGACCTGCTACCTTCAGATCAGCAGCTGATCTATCTCTATCCCTTACCTTGGACGCGGTCAGGTTAAGATCGCTCAGGAATTCAGAAGAAGGTAAGAGGAAGCGTGAGGATGATACCTCACGAAGATCTGAGAAGAAGCACAAGGGTAATAATGACCACAAAAAGGGGTCTGGATCTAGGAAGGATGGGCATCAGTCTGGGGATAAGCCCAAGTGTAAGGTTTGTAAGAAGCACCATTTTGGGAGGTGCCGACTTGAGTCGAAATCCCAGTCTCAACCGAGACCATGTGGGATTTGCAAATCTTCGGAACATAAGACCCTAGAGTGCAAGAAGCTGAAGGACGCAACATGCTACAGTTGCAATGAAAAAGGGCACATTAAGTTTAATTGCCCAAAGATCACCAGGAAAGCTGATGAAGGAAAGAAGACCAATGCTAGGGTCTTCAGGATGGATGCAAAGGAAGCTGTCCAGGACGACAACGTGATCACATGTACTTTTCTCATAAATGATGTTTATGCTAGAGTCTTGTTTGATTCTGGAGCAGATAAGTATTTTGTGGATAACAAGTTTTGTGAGTTGTTGAAATTGCCTGTAAAAGCCTTAAGTGTGAAGTATGAGGTGGAATTAGCTGATGGAACCATAGAAACCGCCTCAACTGTGTTAGATGGATGTGTTATATCCATTAGGAACCACTCTTTTCCTTTGTCCTTACTTCCCTTTAAGCTAGCCAGTTTTGATATAGTGATAGGCATGGATTGGTTATCGCATAACCAAGCCCAGATTGTGTGCAACAAGAAGCAAGTTGTAGTCAAAACCCCGTCTGGTGAGCCACTTACCATTCAGGGGGATACTAAGTATGGACTGCCTGAGCAAGTGTCTATGCTCAAGGCCTCTAAGTGTTTGCAGAAAGGTTGTGTCATCTACATGGCACAAGTGACTATTGATGAGCCAAAACCTAAGATTGAAGATATCCCCATCATTTCTGAATACCCTGAAGTTTTTCCTGAAGAACTACCTGGTTTACCACCAGATTGGCAAGTGGAATTCCGAATTGACATCATCCCCGGAGCAGCACCTGTAGCTAGAGCACCTTATAGGTTGGCACCAACGGAGATGAAGGAGTTGAGGACGCAGTTAGATGATCTGTTAGCCAAAGGATTCATTAGACCTAGTTCGTCTCCTTGGGGAGCGCCGATCTTGTTTGTCAAAAAGAAGGATGGATTGATACGTCTGTGCATCGATTACCGTGAACTTAATAAGGTCACTATTAAGAATAGGTATCCTTTGCCCAGGATCGACGATCTGTTCGATCAGTTGCAAGGGGCAAGCTACTTATCTAAAATCGATTTAAGGTCAAGCTACCATCAATTGAAGGTTAAAGATGAAGACGTACATAAGACTGCATTTAGGACTCGTTATGGTCATTACGAGTTCCTAGTGATGCCTTTTGGGCTCACTAATGCTCCTGCCGCATTCATGGATCTCATGAATCGCGTCTGCAAGCCTTACTTGGACAAGTTTGTCATCGTCTTCATTGACGACATACTCATCTACTCAAAGAACCAAGCTGACCACGAGAAACATCTTCGCTGTATTCTGAAACTCCTACATCATGAGAAACTCTACGCCAAATTTTCGAAGTGTGAATTTTGGCTTCGAGAAGTCCAATTCCTTGGACATGTGGTTAGTGAGCGTGGTATCCAAGTAGATCCCGCTAAGGTAGAAGCAGTTATGAATTGGCAAGAGCCAAAGACGCCTACTGAGATTCGTAGTTTCCTAGGTTTAGCAGGATACTATAGGCGATTTATCGAAAACTTCTCAAGAATTGCAGCACCCCTGACTTTACTCACTCGCAAGAAAAGCAAGTTTGACTGGGGGCCTAAGCAGCAAGAGTCTTTTGATATCCTAAAGCAAAAGTTGAGCAACGCTCCTGTGTTGACGTTGCCTGATGGAATTGATGAATTTGTAGTATACTGTGATGCATCGCACACCGGAATGGGATGTGTGCTCATGTAGAAAGGTAAAGTCATTGCCTATGCTTCACGACAGTTGAAGGTGCATGAGAAGAATTACACCACCCATGACTTGGAGTTGGGTGCTGTTATATTTGCACTAAAACTATGGAGACATTACTTGTATGGAACCAAGTGTGTGATCTATTCTGATCACAAGAGCCTTCAACACTTGTTTAATCAGAAGGACTTGAACATGAGGCAAAGACGATGGATGGAAACATTGAATGACTATGACTGTGAGATAAGATACCATCCAGGCAAAGCAAATGTGGTTGCTGATGCCTTGAGTAGAAAAGAACGAGTGAAGCCTATAAGAATCAATGCCAAGTGCATTGAGATAAAGAATAGTCTGAACGAAATGTTGTTAGCTGCACAGAAGGAAGCTGTGTTGGAAGCTAACTATCCTGAAGAAAAGCTAGGAGTAACTGAGGAACAGTTATCCTATGGTAAGGACGGAATTCTGAGATTAAATGGGCGAATATGGGTTCCAGTTTATGGAGGACTTCGGGATGTTGTCCTCCAGGAAGCCCATAGTTCCAAATATTCTGTTCATCCTGGAGCTGATAAGATGTACCAGGATCTAAAGGTAAACTATTGGTGGATAGGCTTGAAGAAGTCTATAGCTGCTTATGTAGCTAAATGCTTGACGTGTGCACAAGTCAAAGCTGAACATCAGAAGCCGTCAGGTTTTCCCACATGGAAGTGGGAGATGGTGACAATGGATTTTATCACCAAGTTGCCAAAGACAAGGAAAGGAAATGATACTATATGGGTGATAGTAGACAGACTGACTAAGTCAGCACATTTCCTACCCATTAAGGAGACGTATAGCTCCGACATGTTAGCTCAATTATACGTAGATAAGATTGTATCTCTACATGGCGTACCAGTGTCAATTATCTCTGACAGAGATACGAGATACACCTCACATTTTTGGAAAAGTTTCCAATAGTCCTTGGGCACGCGCTTAAATTTTAGTACGGCTTACCACCCTCAGACGGATGGGCAGAGTGAACGTACCATCCAAACTTTGGAAGACATGCTTCGTGTATGTGTGATTGATTTAGGTGGAAGTTGGGATAACCACCTGCCATTGATTGAGTTCTCCTACAACAACAGCTATCATACGAGCATTAAGGCTGCGCCTTTTGAAGCATTATATGGTAGAAAATGCAGAACGCCTATTTGTTGGGCGGAAGTAGGAGAAGTTCAATTATCAGGACCTGATCTAGTCTTTGAGATGACGGACAAGATTGTCCAAATTCGTGACCGCCTGAAAGCTGCCAGGGATAGGCAGAAAAGCTACGCAGATCCAAAGCGTAAGCCTCAGAAATTCGAGGTTGGCGATAAAGTTTTACTTAAGGTATCGCCCTGGAAGGGGGTGATATGATTTGGTAAGAAAGGTAAGTTAAGCCCGAGGTATATAGGACCATTCGAGGTTATTGAATGTGTAGGATCAGTGGCTTACAAGTTGAACTTGCCTGAAGAGCTCAGTGGTATTCACAATGTATTCCACGTCTGCAATCTGAGGAAATGTCTAGCCGATGAATCGCTAGTCATACCACATACAGATGTGCACATAGATGAGAGCTTGAAGTTTGTGGAAAAACCCTTGTCGATTGAGGATCGACAGGTTAAAAAGCTTCGAAGGAAGCATGTGCCTATTGTAAAGGTCAAATGGGATGCCCGTAGAGGTCCCGAATATACATGGGAGGTGGAATCTACTATGAAAGAAAAATACCCTCACTTGTTCCATTAAATCTCGAGGTCGAGATTTCTGTTAAGGGGATGAGGATGTAACACCTTGAAAATTCATGTCCAATGAAATAAAGACACGTGTCATGTTATGCAAATGTGTTATAAAAAAACGGATCCAGATAAAGATGTACGGTAGGATTTAAAAACGTCGACATGTTAAATTATACCTCTGAGCGACCTATTAATAAATCCCTAACCAGGATATATTTAATCAACATCTGAATTAGGTATATAAATCTGGCTATCCTAAGTAATAATTTGGTTACAACCTTAGATATGGACCCAATATGAATTTCTTGGTTTTTCCGACACTAAAAACCTTCCACAAGAATACAAGTTGTGTAAGTGCATGGTTAGGCATGCAATGGCTGACTTCATGGTCCCCAAACTGATTAAAAAGCACAAGAGTCGGAGATGTCATAGTTGCATGGTCACAGCCTGAAAGAAAACAATTTTTTGTCCTCTGGCGAAGTCTTACGGACCGTAAAGGTCTAAACCTTACGGTCCGTAAGGGTTGCATCTGGGCGAATTTTTGACAGCTGCCTGTTAAAACGGTTGCACCGCCTTATTTGAGTGGTATTCGAAATTCAGAGGCTCTATAGGTGGTTTTTAGCATCCTAGGGACACCTGGGATGATCTTACAACTTATGTAGACTATTTTGGCATGATCCTAAGTGATCAACTTGCATATATAAGGACACTCAAGTTGGAACAATTCTCACTTGCACTTGCAAACATTCACAACTTCTTTCCTGGAGCTCCTCTGATCAGCAACCAACTTCTCTAGGATCCATAAGCATACTTAGGACCTTTGTAAGTATCCTTAACCCTTCCTATTTCAGTTTAGCTTAATTAATTAGCTAAAAGTCAAACCGTCATAATTAAGGTTTGACTTCGAGATTAATTAAAATTTGTTCAATCAAATCTCGAATTAAAAATTCCTATAAGTAGGTATTTATGTGGGTAATAAACCCTTAAAAGGGTACTCTCTGATTCCCACTCTAACTAGGTCAATTGTCGGGTCAAACTTGTTATTAAAAAGTCAACATAATGCTTATTTTCAAATTAATGCATAATTAGAAATGTAGGATCCATGCAACCTGTTTTATCATTAATATAACTTGGTAATTAATGTAAGAACATGTCTAAACATGTTCACCCCGGCAATTTTCAATTTAGACTCGGATCCGGACCGAAAGTCGCATAGTTTGACTTTCGCTTTGACTTTCAGTTCTGACCCATTTAAACATGTTTTAGAAATACTTTAGAGCCTTATTTGGACCAGGTTTTATATAAGTATAACCCTCTGTGATTATACACCATGGTTCATTAGTATCCAATTAATATGCATGTTTCCGTTAATCGCTTATATGTTGACTATTATGCCCTCTTGACACTAAAACGTGATGTTTGAAAATGTAAAAGAGTAGAAACCTTAGTTACTGAATTATAAACTTGTATCCAAAATTTGATATCAGTTTGAGGTCTAGATTAAGAGTTATGCTCAATAGCGTAATTAGAAAGCTTTTTGTTAATTAAACGGCATAATTAGCATATAGCCTAATTAAACACACTTTTTGATATCAAACTTTTTACCCACTGATATAATATAATATTTTGGGATTTTGAAGATTTTTAATTAATTTTTGGCTGAGCATAACATAGGGTTGTAGTTCTAAATCGGTTATTGTCGGTTTTGCCCTTTTGGGCTATAAAATGAGTTTTACATATCTTTTTGACCCCAAACCTTTTGCTACTGATTTTATATGATAAATAAATTATTTTAAGCCTTCTGGAAATATAAAAATATCAGATTTCTATATAGAACCCGGAAATGGCTCCTGATCGCCTTTTTAAGCGTTTTTAACATAGTATGTACTAAAACTATTTTAAACATCTAAGGTTTGATACCTACTGATATTTTAAGTAAATTACAATATTTTAACAGTAAGCAAAAGTTGTTTAACTCAGAATCCCGTTATGACCCTTTTTAGCCTTTGTGAAATTACCAAAATACCCCTAAGGTGCATAGTTTGGTTTTAAATGATAGATTTCACATATATCTAGTACCCTACTGTTATAACTTATTAAGTTAAGTATATTTACTGAATAAACTAGACCTGTAACTCAGATTACCAGTTAAACTCTTTTATAACCTTTTAAATGACCAAAATGCCCTTACAAGGCATAGTTTGAGTTTAAAACCATTTCGGGCATAATAGAAGATATCTTACTGATATCACAACTTATTTAAGGCATATTAACTTAGGAAAACTGTATATGGCTCTTATGGTTACCCGTTACGCATCCTTCGCGTTCGGATCGGCTTATGTAACTATTTTGCATATATTAGCCGAAACGGGTCAAACCTTATCAATTTTGTCTTAAAATCCAGAATGTGTTTAGTTTACCCATAGTATACAAGTCTTCAAACTTGTCGGGTCTAAATCACATTCCTTTCCGGTCTTCGCTTAATCGTGCGTTGAACCATATCTTCCTTTGAAAACTAACCGATCTAAGCTTAAGCTAAACTAAAGGCCCGTTAGAAATCTAATAGGTTATTATAAACCTTTGTTCCAGAATAGGAGGCCAGTAAAAGCTACCCACATTTGCTATTTGTGATCTATACTTGCAAAGGTAAATACTTTTAACTTATTTTCCCTTATACGGGCTTGGGGTATGGTATATAAAATACCACTTGGTCGCGCATTGAATCCTTAATCGAATAGAGGTTAAACCATTGATATGCTCTGTTAAAAATGTTTTGTTTGCTTAAATCCTTTGGGGGGTTAATGACCATGTCCCGGATATCCTTGGCATCATTTTACGAAATGGCCACGACCTAAGCACGGGGTGTAGGCGTACACCCGTCAGTGCCAAAAATAAATAATGTGGTGTGTCTATTAATCTTTAACCCGGTCTACGGATCGGGCTACTGAACGCATAAGAAACATGTAATTCGTTTACAAGTATTATATTCAAATAATTATCCCAAGTTATAAAAGATATTTTGTGCCACGTGCATTCAAACCAATTTTCAAACTCTTTTCAAAATGAGTCAGTTAAATTGTATTTACCAGTGTAAACTGACGTATTTTCCCAAAAAGGTTAAGTGCGGGTACTAATTGAACTAGGCTGGCTTTCTCCTAGCGTCCACAATAAGTCTCGCAAGCTTGGATGTCATAAAATTGTTGAACAATGTTTCCTCTTTATTTTGATCCGCCTGTGGATCTGTTTCGACTATTTGTGATACTTGATATTACAATTTATTAAAGTTGAAATGATTCTATCTTTTGCTTCCGCTGTGCATTTATATATTGTGTTGTTTGACTATGATGATATCAACTTCGTCACGATACTCCCCACCGGGCCCACCGGTAATACGTGGAAATATCGTGGTGTGACACGAAGCACACGGGTCTCGATATCCTATACATCTGATTTTCGATAGGATGTATTAAAACCTGAAGACCATGTACGGATGACCCGGCCTGAAGGCCCACATAGCCACGTATGGGAACGATGTTTAACATGTGGGAAAGTCAAGGTGGGATATCAGCAACCAGAAACACATTTATGGAAATGAGAACAGACTGCCATAGATTCTGTCACTAGTCTACTTACAACTCGAAACAGAAACATTATCACCTGGGTGATCATTGATGGTCTCACGTTATCAGCACACTTTCTTGCAATCAAGGAAACTGACGAGTCTTCACAGCCATGAATGTTCCTCTGAGAGAGGCGGCTTTTAGGCACGAGGTGCCAACTCCTATTACTTCTGACTTTGAGCTATACCTGATTTATGACAGGCAATACACAACACCATCATCGTTAGACAAACGGTCAGAGTAAACAAACCCCCCCCCCCCCACCTGACACTCGAAGACATGCTGCGAGCATGTGTATGATTGACTTAGCAAAAATTGGCAAGGACACATACCTTTGGCTGAGTTATACCGTAGCCGTCACCATTCTAGTATTCAGACAGCTCTGTTTGAGACTTTGCATGGACCGTAATGCTAATCTCCTTGTTGGATTAAGGTGGGTGACAACCTAATTATAGATCCAGGATTTGTACTCGAACCACTTGGGAAGATTGTTTAGATCGGAAATCGTTTGGCGGCAATGCGTGACCGTCAGGAAGGCTGATAAGCTTAGGAATCACGGGGAGTTCGCTGTAGGCGAACGTACCATAATCGAAAGCCTCACCCTGGGAGGGTGCGATACACTATGGAAAAGGTGGCAAGATTGGTCTACGATACGTTGGGACATTTGGATTTCTGGAACGAATCGGTGACATGGCTCAGAAACCCGAGTCACCTGTCAAATTGGGTAATGTTCACGGTGTCATTATTCCTCAAATCTATAGAAGTGTTTGTCCGAGGAAACGTTTGTGATACCTTTACAGGACAAGCTACAGTTGTCGAGGGACCAATCGAAGACATAGGCAAGGAAGTAAGGTTCGTTAACATAGTCGAATTCCAATTGTGAGAGTTCGTTGGAACTCAAGACGTGGACCGGAGTTCACGTGAGAACGCAATGATCGGAGGAAGCTCTAGTATCCTCAGTTGTTCAAGCGGTTGTATCAACTTCTGATATCATTGGCGAATTTCGAGACGAAATTCCCTTTCAAGTTGGGGATGATGTGGCACCCGAGGAAAATCCACAGTCATCCTAATCTAACACTTTGCCGCTTTGTGTTACTGATCAAATTTAGGGACGGAATTTCTTTCAAGTTGGGGATGATGTGACAACCCGAACCCTTAAGGCTAGTGTCGTCTGATTCGGTGACCATTGGTTCGGTGTTTCAGTGTTATATTCTTATATACGTCATAGTCTGCATTGTAACTGGTTGATGCATTAAATTTGTTAAACGTGCTTATTAGTTCTATGTCACAGTTTGCATTACAGTTAGAAGTAAGATACGTTAAACGTGTTACATGTGTGTTTGACTACTTGCGATACAATGATGTATTCTTATGTGCATAGTATAGTTAGCATGATTTAACTTTACAAACCTTGTAGTTAGCATCGTCATGTTTCGTTCATTGACATTCACCGTGATTATTTGCACACTATGTAACTTGTTAGGCTATTATATGGGTTGGTTATTAAAGAAATGAAATCATGCACTTGGGCCGCAAGTATGTTTGGGCCACACACACACCCCTTTTTACTGCACTCTACCCCTTTTCTACCCCTTCGGCCCACACCTGTTATCCCAAGCCCGAACCACACGAGCCCAAACCTTTTGTAAGTTATGTATAATTGTAAATTAGGAGTACGTAGGGATATTGTTGAAAACAATAACAACCCTAGGACTCTTGTGGATCGACGGCAACTCCATCGGCAAGGAAGTTTCCCTCCTATGAATCTTTCATTCATTCGCTTTGTTCTAAGTAATAGGTAAGTACACTCATCAGTTGTGGCCATGCATGATTATGTGTTTACGTGTTGAGTTCTTTGTGTACGGGTAGGATTAGAACATGGTAGTGGTGATCGATAATTTAGTATTGAAAATTGTGATGTGCGATGTCTGATGGTGATTAGCTAAACCTATATGACCTAGAACCATATTAAAATCGTATGAATTATGAGATGAATAATGTGTGAGTTGAATCTGATTATACGAAGATGATGATGAATAATTAACAAAACTGTTTTAGTTCTTTCGTGAGATTGTTGATTGATTGAAGATTATGTTTGGGTGATGATTAAACCAAGAATTGTTGTCGGCTTAGTGGATCTTTGGTCCAATCAAATAAAAGCACTCATTACATGATCAAGTTTTCATTAAAAATTGATGTAGGGTACATGTGATGTTAGGAGTGTTGTGCGGCCCAAGAGAATCATTCACAGAAATTGTTGGACGTTTAAGACAAGTGGGTTAGCAGCCTTTACTAACCTTCTCTCGGCCCAATACTCATGTACATCAAGCGGCCCAATGAGATTATTCAAATATAGTTATCGGCCATGATATTAAGAATCATCCGATTACATTTAATGACCCGCGATTTGTTCCTTATCATGCCAATTCATGACATCAAGTGTCAGGCTCATGTGTAACTATATCTAGTATGTCATTATGGTTTACATGTGAAGGTAACGATCGGCCCATATGACAGCGTAGTTAGCGGCCCAATCATATATCTTTAGAGTTATCAAGGTTGCATGTGAGGATCTACTACACACATTAACTCTTGTCGGCCATTGCTTACGTATTCCTTGTGCATTTAGTTGTGAAGTTAATTTTGTTGTTGAATGATTATTGTCTGCCTATTGACGATGTTAATTATGATCGAGGAAACATGACTTGCTTGTGACGAATACCTCACTTAACTATTAAGCACTATCATGAAACATGTATGTGACTAGTGAACTTAACTGTTATGTGTGTTAACAATGATTGTTATCTGTTGTGCGATAATCCTTGCTACGATTACACACTATGAACATACGTGAACAACGTGAACGTAAATTGATTCCGTGTACATGAACCTCATAGGCATTGACTGATTATGTGTGAACAAGTAATATAACAAACCAAGCAAATCAAAGGTGAGTTCACTGCTCTTTTTTCCAAGCATGCATCCCGGGGAGGGATATCGGGTAACGTTCCGGGGAGGAATGTCAGGTTAATGGGATATTTGTTATTACTCATTTTCTATCATATAAGACCCCTTACATCTACCGACAGTTGCCGGGGAGGCAACGAGGTTATTAGTTGATAGCCTATTAGGTTTGGCACCCTCACACCGTACCGGGGGGGACGGGCGTGAACTAATTTCCTTAAAGCATGACCAATGTTTTGATAGAGACATTGGGGTTGGGCAAAGACATCTTGTAGCCGTCTGCGGTAATCGAGTTAATAACAACATCAAATCAAATTATTGAACTATTGAACTGTTAAACTGTTTTATACACATACCTGGTAACGAAACGCATTAACAAAAACTTTGAACTCACCAGCATCGTCTGACACACTTGTCTGCATGCTTGCAGGTCCTTAGATGTTTTGCATTTGGAACTTGCTGTCTGGAGTAGCTGGAGTGGTCATAGGTCGACTGGAAGGATTCATGTGTTTGACTATTGATACTATACATTGGTTTTGAAACAGTTTTCTTTGGTTTACTAATTGCTTCCACTGAACATGTTGATTTTCATTTAAACTTGTTGATAATATTTTTTTAATTATTAATTGAGGATTTTATTTGGAAACTTGTATGGGTTCAATGTAATAAGTGGCTCGTTGTTGGTACGTCACACGCCTAACAGGGACATTCCCTAGGTGGTATTTTGGGGGTGTGACAAAAAAACTTAGGAACAAAACTATTAGCTCTAATACTTGATAAAAGTTGGAAATCAGATATGAAAAAAGCTATAATCTCAGGTATGGAGGTAGATTTAAGTCAAAATATAGCAATATTCTATTGTACACCAGATATTTTAAAAGATGTTAAAGATTTACAAAACATTAAAATAGCCTTACAAACAAAAGGATACGAAGAATATGAAGGAAATAACCTAGTAGTAAATAAAGGAGTACTAGGAAAAGCTAGTAATAGCTCAGGAATGAAATACAAAGTAAACATAGAAGGAATAGTAAAAACAATTGCATCAAAATCTATACAAATGATAGAACCGATAAAAATAGATCCAGAACAATTAACAGGATTGGAATGGGATTTATAAAATTTACAAGAAAAAGAAGAAAATACAGTGTTAATACCTAAGAAAAGTTATATATATGAAGAAATTGATGGAAAACAAAAGTTAAGGTATACTGATTTTAAAGAAAAACAAACAGAGAAAAATGATGATGAAGAGTATCATTTTATGAATATCGAGGAAGAAAATAAAGAAGAAACACTTTTTACATATGATACAGATAATGAAGAAGATGAAATAGATATACATTTCTTAAAATTTGAACAAGAAGAAACAATGGATTATACACTATTAGACTATGAAGAAGAATCAATAGATTGTTTTAAAGTAGAAGAAACAAGTAAAACAATAGAACAAATTATAGATCGAAAATTCACAAAAATAAATATACAAGAAGAGGCAGATGACATGATTATAGAATGTATAACAGACTTAGGGATGAACTATGAAGAAAGTTATAAAAAATTACAAGAATATTATAATTTACCATTGGTAGAAGATATTATTAATGGAAAAGTAATGATATCAGATTTTTACAAACAAGAACAAAATTTTATGGATACACAAATGTTTAATCCCTTAAAAAGACCAAAAATAGAATGGGGAGGAGAATATAGTGGTACTCACGAAAGTCATGGCAGAGAACCATGGACACAACCAACAATTAATTATCAACAAGAATCTAATTCTATAGGAAAAGGAAGAAGATTGCCCATAGGACAAATATACAGTGGAAATATGTTATTATTAGAACAACAAAAACCACAGTTATGGATAGATGAAGTTTTAACATGGGAACAAAATGTAGTAAGATTATGGGAAACAAATAAAAAAGATAGCATGGATATGTTTTCATATTTAGAAACTACATTAGGGCCAATAGCATTAGGAATATGGCAAAGCAAGAAAACACAAAATCCAGAAGAAATAAATAATCTTAAAGCATTAGGAGATAATCCTTATAATTTTATATCACAAATTAGAACACTCATATTAGGAGTTGATCCAGCAAAAAATAATTCTCTAATACAGGATACAGCTATCAGAAATTTAGAACAATTAAGTATAGCAGATATGAAATACATAAATGAATTCACATTAGATTTTACAAGATTATTATCACAAACAGGAAAAGCAATGGATGATAATCTATATGACAAATACTTTATAAAACTACCAGGTGATTTAGGAAAATCTATACATGAAGCATGGAAAACAAATTATGGTACACAACAAAATCTAGGAATAGGACCAAGAATAACTTATACATTCGGTATACTAGAAGAAAAATGCAAAGAAGTAGCATTACAAGAACAATTAAAAGAAATGCATATGCGTTCTGTAAAACAGCAATTTATACACCACAAGCATATGGAGTTTATGATAAAAAGAAAAAGATACGAAAAGCACAACATATAATAGAAATTATAGAAAAAATTATAATACAAATAAATATGTTAAAAAAACCTCAAACACGAAAATGCAGATGCTATACTTGTGGAGAAACAACACACTTAGCTAATAATGTCCAAATAAAAGAAAAAATATGGAAAGAGCTAATTTAATAGAGCAATTACAAGATTATGAAATAGAAGCTCTAGGAACAGATGATGAGTCTGATAACAAATCAATATATAGTATTTACAGTGAAGAAGAAAATCCAACAGCAAAAGTAACATATACATATATGAATACAGAAGAAAATTGTGAACATGATTGGAAACAAAATAAAGGAAACAATCACATAAGATGCTATAATTGTGGATATTACCATAGTATAGAAAAAAGATCACAATGTAATAAATGTTTTAAAGAAATTTGTTTAAATGTCTTAAGGAAATTTATGATAAAGATATAGCTACAACATCTAAAGTTAAAACAAGTTTCAAAAATAATGAGAATGAAAAGAATAGATAAATTAGAATTAACAATGGAGTTACATAGTTTAAAAATAAAAAAACTTAGAAAACAAAGTAGAAGAACTTGAGAGATTAACTAAAACAGAAGAAATAAGTAAAATGGCTCTACAAAAACCAGATGATCAAACTTACATACAAACACAAGGATCAACAAACATGATAAATATACAATGTCGTTTATGGTTAGATAATAATAAATACCTAGATTTAACAGCATTAGTTGATACAGGAGCTACAAAAAGCTTAATCTCATACATTTTGGCACCTATAGAATATCATAAAAAATTATCGTATGAATTAAGTACAAGAACAGTAGAAGACAGATTAATACATATTACACATTGTTTATAGAACCAGTAGGAATACAGTTCTTAGATTTTGCAAATAATTACAGTATAAAATATGATATGCCACAAATAAATATTAATCCACCAAATATAAAATCAAAAGATTTTGTAATAGGATTAAATTTTATATTAGGATTAAATGGTTGCAGCAACAATTACAAGGAATTTTATAACACTAAGTAAACAATTATATACAATACCAACCCTCAGATATATGAATACAACACAAATTGTTCACAAAAGAGGGGATAAAGGGAATTTAGATTTCTTAAAAACACAGAACAGAAAAAGGTTATAGAAAGTGAATCATTAAAACTTTTAATAGATTTTTTAAGTCCATGAAATAGAAAAGGGGCAGGATAATACTAAAAGTGTGAATCATCCTATGATACTACATTTAGAAAAAATATGATATATTGGAGAAGATATAACAAAATCAAAGATAAGTATATTTGTAAATTCAAATTAAAAAACCCTGATATAATAATTA